>CP032577.1:29806204-31110428 GCA_008044935.1 Gossypium turneri
TTACCCAATGGGGTTTTCCGTGTGTCCCAGGATGATGATGGGCAAACCTTACGTAATGTGAGTTTAGACAAATCCATATTGCAAACATGACAACTAAGAATAGCCTTTACGACGAACTTTGAAAGAATAGCCTTTGTGGCATAATCTGAAAAGAATGCATTTGTGGCACACTTCAGATGGACTGCCTTTGTGGCGCATCATGACAATGCCCTTTGTGGTGTGTTTTAATGGATGTTCTTTATGGTGGGTTTTGTATTAAGCTAAGTAGCGTATTCAGTATGACTCTTCAGCATATTCAGTAAAGTTAGTATGATATAAGATTGTATGGTAAAGTACTATATAAGGCTAAGATTCGATTGAAGACAATAAATTGAAGAGATGTGAGAAGTAATGGGTTAGTATTGAAGGTTTCTTCCGAATAAAGGTTTGAATCTATGTGTTCAAAGTAGGTATCTGTTATCTGTATATGTGCTCATTCACGAATTATGATTATACGTTAATTTTGAGTTATGTATGTGCATGAAATGATATTTTGGTTACATTGATCTTTGAAAAGGAAATTGACATAGATGTATGAATGTTAAGATTGAAGGATATAAGTGAAGAATCAAGGTCATCAATGGGAAAAAGAAATGAATCCAAAGTAAGATACGGTAACTAGTGTGTATAAAAGATTAGAATGTGGGAAGTATTCGCCAGAAGCAAGTTAAATGTCAAAAGAACAATAAGATAGACGTCATGAACCATCAGCTACATTGTGCATGTATCAACTAAGGCAAATGGTGTTTTTTTCACTAAGTTCTTATGAACTTATCTATGTGTATTATGTTTTAGGTTTGTTTATGTGAGTCTTTGCCTAGAAGGATGATGTCAGGACTACGCTAATAGAGTGGTGTATCAAGTTATTATGCATACAAAGGAAGCTTCATAGCGTATTAAAAACCAGTAGTACTACATAGAAGTCTATCCTTGGGATAAATGTAATAAGTTATGAGATTAGATGATAACTTTGTAATTAAATTACTTTACTTATCTTTGTATATGTCATTATTGTTTATGTGATTGAGCAAATTTATAAATAATCGTGGATTATAATAATAGTTTAGATTTATATTTATTTGTGTGGTAACACTCGAGGTCCGGATCTAATAAATCAGGTCGGGTCGAGGGTATTACAATATTAATTTGTGCTAATGTAAACTTGGTAAAAGGGTTATGATACAGTTGGCATGCTAATTAGGGTCATATGAGAATTATGTTCTGGAGTTTTGTCACAGTATGGTGTTGTGCTATATGGTCCCTTGGTTGGGCATTCTATGTGGATCATCAGGTATGCACATTCTCTTCGAAGAGTCTCTTAGTGTTTGGAGGTTTTGCACTCATGTGCATTTTCTATTGCATTTGGGCTTTGCACTCGTGTGCACTTTGGTGAGTTTTGGTGGATTATGCTCTTATGAGCTCATTAGTGTTTAATGGATTCCCGTATGTTTAAGTCTTATTTTACTAAAGCTACATTGGGCGAGAAATTCAAAATTCCATTAATGATATGCTAATGAAATTTAATATGATTATAAAGAATGTAAACTTTATGAATGTTGCAAATATGTTTTACTTGTATTAGTTACAAAATATGTTTTGATATCTTGAGATATGAAATAAGAATGTCTATACTAATACTTGTTGTACACACTAGAGCCATGTGAATTCCATTAGACTAGTCTTTTTTTGTAAGTTTTAACTTTACCATGCCTTTATTCTAATTTAACTTATAACCTTGTTATGATATATATGTATGGTATGCTCACACCAATGCAAGGTAAGTATAGTTTTTTCCATTTAAGCGTTATGCTTACATGCTATTGTTCTAGCATGTAGATTTTTCTTTTGGATTCTTGAAGCCCAACTCAACCCTGGATCATCACACTATTGTTAAGGCTTTCAAGAGCATGAAATTAGCATATATGTAATTCGGGGCATGTACTTAGGGTGTCAACCATATGTAATATGCTATTTCTTATGCTATTGAGCACTAGAAGATTTGTTTATGGCTCATTGAGTTTGGATTCTCATTTGGATAGCTTGAGTTTGTGATTACATGAAAATTTGTTAAGCATACATGCGTATCCATCTCTTTAAATGTGGGTAATGTTTTGGATGAATATTAAACTTGTTTCAGATGAATTCATGAAGTATAAACATGTTTTCAATAGTATTTCAATGATTTTGTGAATGTAGTAAGGTAAAACATGTTTTATGGTTAAATCTTGCATGAATTTGCTTATTCTTAAGCATGTTTTATAAATACCTTGCTTAGAGGTGTGTTGGAAGGTGTTTAAAATGTTTTTAACTCGTTTTCTTGGTTCTTTGCTTCAAATTTCTAGTACCTTAGGAGAAACAAGCAAATTAGACGTTCAGTTTTTGCTTAAAGGTTCCAAAGCATCAATACTTGACCTAGTGATATCGCAATAACTAACACAATGAGCAAAAAGTTATGGTATCTCCCTAGAGGTATCGAGACCACAATGCTTGGCTCAAGCCAAAACATTATGTTTTGACTTTCTGGGGTTTTTTTTAGTCCCAAACACCTCTAACTACCCTTGAACTACTTCTAAATTATTTTAAATTGTTTCTATGTCTCTAAATTGTTCTAAACTTGATTTAGTGATTTTATAAAAATGTTTTAAAGTTTGAAATCTTAAATAATTTCTAGAATTTTGCTATGTACTTACTCCAGTAGTATCTCCCATCTGTACCGGATGTTGGGACACGTGATGGGTGTTACAACTTTAATATGTATACATCATGTTAATGTACATAATGGGTTTTTTTTTTTTCAATTTGTCAAAATAAATTGGACTTTTTAATTCGATTTATATATGGCATAATAGTCTCAACATGAGTCATTTGCTCAATCTAACCCTATAGACTATATACCATTTAGATTACCTACTCATATAAATTATATTTTTGTATTACAATCCAACTATGTAATGTACATTAATATTAGTTAATGCTTAGGTAATTAGTGAACTAATATCTACTCATGCATTTTGCTTTATATGTAAAAAAAAAATTGAGGATATCATCTGAAGAATATTAAAAAACCATGAGGAAATATTCGGAAATTACAATTACGATGAAATCACTAAATTAAGAGTAAAAATCTTGACACTTTCAATCATTGAGGTGTGTCCATTTCAACCTTAATGAAGTGTGAAATATAAGAAGGTACGTCGATTTTCTATAGAGCTTCCTTGTATAAGGGTTTCATAGACATGAATACAAGCTTAGGATTTTGGATTTCTTTTGGCATGCATCAATTAAAATAACAAAACCTTAAAGCTCACATAATAGGTGATCGAAAAATCCAAATGTTGCTTTAAAATACAGAAGTTTAAAATTTCTCTTTCCCTCCTCCGTTCTTTCACTTCTTTTAATCTCTCTCTCTTTTTTTTTTTAATCTTTTTTTACTATGCTGAAATGTATGATATATTTTACATACCCTGTTCTTATGGTCAGAGGCGAACCAGGGGTTGGCAGGGCTCTGACCCTCCTTGATATTGAAACTTGTCATTTAAGCTTTTAAATTTTTTTTTAAAATTTTAAATTAGTAACAATAAAATTACACTTTAACCTCCCTAAAATTATAAAAACTCGATTTAATTCTTTAAAAATTATAAAGATATAGACTATAAAAAATTAAAATTTCATTTGTTCCTAAAAAATTGTTCTGGCTTCGCCCTTACATACGATAATGTTTTCTCAAACACGAGGACCGTAACTAAATTCTGGGATCAACTTATCAGCTCCATCTCTCGAGGTTATATAGATCATGTCTGCTTGAATTCATTCAATCCCTGTTGTTGTATAGCGCTATGTGCAAACAGAAACAATGTAGCAATTCAAGTAAAATTTAAGAAAGCAGAAGGTATGAAATAAAAATAAGAATTGAAAGAAGAATGAACTGAAAACGATTCATTAATCATTGCAATAAACCCTAAAATTATATACATAAACCATACAAAAGAAAAAAAAATATCACGCCAGTAACTTGCCCATGATCAACAAAAAGAGAACATGATTTAACTTCGTTTACTTCGCAATTATCAATAACATGAAACAATGACTTATCAAAAGTAACCCACTTCTAATGAAAAGACACTAACACCACTAACATATGTATATATAACAAACTAAATAGAAAAGTGGAATCCCTTGTGAAGAATGGATTTTAGATGATGAGTTCAGCTTGTAATTTCAAATGATAAATTCCTTAATAATATTCAAAATGGCCTGAGCTCTTTGTGTATCCACGATATCGATGTTATGGAAGCCGACAATATCGAAACGTGCATCAACTTGAACCTTTTCAGCCACCAACATTTGCACGAATGCTTGCACCCTATCAAACATTGGATCCATGTCGAATGAAATCACCAAACACCGCCCTAACGAACTGACCTTACTCTTGTACACTGCATCCTGCATTGGATTACAATATCGGTGGTCACGGTCTGTTGCCTTAGGCAATGCTAACTCCCACAAGAGATCAAGTACAGGCAATGGTATCAACTGATCCGTTGCATATTTCAACTCTGATGGCAGTCTTTCTTTCCCACCAAACATTGGTTGGTTTAAAAATATACCATTAATATTTAAAGGCTTTATATCACGATCTGCAGCTTTTATAGCAGCATGAAACGCAATATTGCCACCGCTGCCCCGCCCACCAAGGTAACATCTTGTGAAATCCCCGTAATCTCTTAGCCATCTTTCTCCTTGAGGGTCCAAAACCTGTTTCTTCACCCACAGGATTGTGTCAATGGCATCTTCATACTGCGTCGGGAGCCTGTGCTCGGGGGCAAGACGATGCTCCACTGCTACGACAATGGCGGGTGTTTCACTGGCAATGGTAGAGCAAGGTTGATGAGTTGTGATATTGGAAACGCTGAATAAAGTGAAGCCACCACCATGGAAGTAGAAAACGATGGGTAATCGTACAACAGTGTTGTCATTAGATGGCAATTTATTGGGGCGGAAAATGCGTGCCCAGACCTTTGTTTCTTCGTTGACGGTGACATCTTTAGAAACAGTGGGGATACCTGGAATTATGTCGGGGTTGGCTTCGGTGCTGGGGATGTTGGTTAAGCGAGTGATGGTACCGTCTGGGTTGGGGCGTATACTGAGGTGCTGGTATGGGTCGAATTTCGACATTGTTATGGTGAGATTTGTGGTGTAAATTCGAAGAAGATAGTTAAATTGCGATACTTGTTCGTGGCATATGACCCATTCAAAAGGCTGCCTTTGTCGCTGTTAGAAATTTGCGATAACAGAATTCCTGAAACACCCGGATTATTTGATGCTTGGAACTAATTTTTAGTCTTAAGATTAGGATTCTTTGAGGCAATCTTAGAGTAGTTGACTTTTTTACATTCGTTGCTTTATTTCAAGCTCTTATTTTGAATACTTCCATTTGTTCTTGTTGACGAAAAAGTTCACTTTATGGGTTTGCTTGAAAAGATAATGCTTGAGCTCTATTGGGCTAAACAAGCAAGTCATCTAATCATGGCTACTTTTGGGTGGGCAAATACGCCATGATGTGTTTGAGTACCAACTTCAATTTGAAACCCTAAACCCACGTCTCTAGCTCGATTGATAATGTGCTTGGATAAAGGTACTCAATTTCATTATCTTTCCCCTTTCAGTAGTGAATTGGAACATTAATAAATTTTTAGTTTTATTCCTGTGCAAAAAATTTAATCGATGTTGATCATATCAATGTATATAGGTTGATTTCCCCCATATCAATAGGTACAAAATAAATTAATTTAAAAATATAAATATAATTATTTATTTGGACTTATTAAATTATGAATTGTTATATGATTAGTATAGTATGATTTTATTGTTTAATTTATAAAATAATTTTTTTGATTATTTATTTTGAAATTGTTTAATGATGGATTATATTTATAGAGTTTATTAAAAAAATATTCTATATAATAAATAAATATTTTATATGTGAGATTTATTTAATCTCATTATTTGATATTTATAAATATTTTTATATACATATATAAAATATATTTTTTAAAACCAACGATAAATTTAAAATGATATATCAAACAAATTAATACTTATACAAGCTAGTACCAGCAAAAAAAAAATCCACCATTGTAATAGCTACTACATGTTTGGATAACAACTCCAATTGAAATTTAAATATTTTACGCACATCACATCCATCATTTTTCATTGGCCCTTTCCCAACTCATAAATAAGAGCATAATGTACTTCAGTGAACTCAAAACTTATGTTCTCCTACATTGGCAACAATATTAATGCCAATCAAATTAAGAGTCAATCAACAAAGACAAAATAATATTAGTTATATATAAACAATATTATATATATCTAAATAATTTTTAGATAAAAACACACCTTATAAATATAATAACATGTAAATTTAATGTGAGAATGTTGAAAAAGGACTTAAATGTAAATTCTAAAAGAGTTGAAGGATTAAAGTGTAAATTTTATCAAAAAGAGAAATATAAATTATTATTAATTATTTGGCATTTAGAATATATTGGAATATGTATTTTTGTGATGAAAATCACTTTTGGTTTCAAATTAGAAAGATTTGAAAATACATGTACTAAATTATAAAATTTTCATTTTTTAATGAGAAAATGAAAAAAAGTGTAAATTTCACTACCAATGGATTCATATTAAATGTTAAGTGTGAGTCATGAGTAGAGGTGTCAATGGGCCGGGTCAGGCCGGGTCCAAAAATATTTTTTGGCCCGCGTCCTAGGTCCAGCCCGGCCCGGCCCGAAATATGGGCCTAAAATTTTGTCCAGGCTCGGCCCGGGAAAAAATTTCTAAGCCTGAGCCCGGCCCGGCCCGGTCTATTTTTTTAATAAACACCAAAAATTATTTTAAAAATAAAAAATAAAAAAGTATTTTAAAATATTTTAAAACTAAAAAACTAAAAAATAAATATTTATTATATATTCGGGTCGGGCCGGGCCGGGCTCGGGCCAAAAAAGTGGTGCCCGAGTCCCGGCCTATTTTCTAAACGGGCTTCGTTTTTTTGCCCAAACCTAAATTTCAAGCCTATATTTTTACCCGAACCCTCCCATATTTCGGGCTGGCTTTCGGGCCGGGCCGGGCCGGGCCACCAGGCCGATGGACACCTCTAGTCATGAGATTTAAGTTAAGGTAGCAATAATAGCGGTAGTAAGGGAAGCGGAAGAGGAAGGTAAAATTTTAATATTTTTATTTATTTTAATATTTTAATATATTTATTTCTTTTTATTTATTATTATTTTTGAAAAATAATTTATATATTAAAAAATATTTATGTACTTTTATATATTTTTTTGAATTTTTAGAATTAAGATCAAATTGAGATTATTTGTAAGTTGAGGGTTTATTTTTAAAACTGTGACTAAATGAATATAATATGTAAAAGTTGAGTGTTAAATATTATTATACCGATTTTTTAATTGCCATGTCACCCTCTTGTCAGACACTTGACGACATGTAATAAAAATAAAAACAAAAAATGATGTTGCTTAGTTAGGTGACCAATTTTAAAAAAAAAAATTCATCATTGATAACAAAAAACCAAGATAATAATTGAGTGACCTGTAGTGTAGTTTAACACTTAATAAAAAGGGCTCAACCCGTGTCAAATGGTAAATAAATAAAAAGCTTTGACTTGTTGGACATAAAAAAAAGAAGAAGACTAAAGATTTAATTTAGGCCTAACCTTTTAGGGTTTGCTCACATAAAACTAAACTTTTAAAAATGGTTATATAAGAGCCTAACTCTCATAAATATGTTTAAATGAAAGTCAAACTTTTTAAAGTGATCGAATAAGAGTCCAATATTTTTGAAAGTGTTAAAATAAAAGTCATGTTTTTTCAAAAATACTAAAATAAGATTTTCTTAAATACTGTATATCAAGTTCAACTAATATATTATTATTATATGTTTTATTATAAACAAATCTAACATTTAGCTACAAATTAAGTGCATAAAAACCATTCTTTAAACATTTCTCTAAAGTTCAAACCAATATTGAATCATTTATAAAGGTTGCACCCTCTCAGCTCAAATTAGAACATTTACCCATAATGTAAAGAATCTTACAAATTTTACCAAAACAAAAACAAAAATCTTACAAAATCCGCACCTATCGCACACGGCACCGGTGTAAAGCACTAACAAAGCAAATGGCAGTAGCAGCTGAAAACCAATCTCAGCCTCCCCAAAACGACTTGCCCTATGTCCTCATCTTGAAACCCCCGTCAGCATTCAGCATCTTCGGTGACCATTTCTTCCACTCACCCAAATTCCAATTCCTGAAAGCGTTCGAATCCCCACTCCCTCTTTCCCAGTTCTTGCTCACCCATGCACAGTCCGTACAAGCCATTCTCACATCAGCTAGCGGTTCTGTCACCGCTGATACTATCCGCCTTTTGCCCCACCTGGGTTTGGTCGTTACCACTAGCCAGGGCATTAACCACATCGATCTCTCCGAGTGCCGACGCCGTGGCATCGCAGTGGCTGGCGCTGGAACCATTTTCTCCACTGATTGTGCGGATTCCGCGGTGGGATTGTTGCTCGACGTTTTGAGGAAGGTTTCGGCTGCTAACCGATATGTCAAGCAAGGGCTATGGTCTTCCCAAGGAAACTATCCTCTTGGCAATAAGGTCGTAATCTTACCCTTTCTTTCCCTCAGATTTAAATTATGTACGTAATGTTTGTTTATAATTTGGTAATTGAAGAATTTCAGCTTGGTGGTAAGCAAGTGGGAATTGTTGGATTAGGAAGTATTGGAACAGAAGTCGCTAAAAGACTGGAGGCATTTCGCTGTTCTATTTCATACAATTCAAGAAGAAAAAAACCTTCAGTACCGTACACTTTTTATCCCAATGTTGTTGAACTGGCGGTTAATTGCGATGCCCTTATAATTTGCTGTGCTTTAACTGATGAAACACACCACCTGATTGGCAAGGAAGTGTTGTCAGCGTTGGGGAAGGACGGGGTCATTATTAACATAGCTCGTGGACCCATCATTGATGAGAAGGAATTGGTGCAGTGTTTAATTAAGAGAGAGATCCGAGGTGCCGGCTTGGATGTGTTTGAGCATGAACCTGATGTTCCCGTTGAGCTCCTTGCATTGGATAATGTAGTCATGTCTCCTCATAATGCTGTTTGCACAACAGAATCTCTTGAAGAGTTGCGTAAAACTGTGGTCGGAAATTTCGAAGCCTTCTTCTCAAATGAACCCCTATTAACACCTGTTCCTTTGGATGATCTGCCCCATTTGTCAGGTTAGCTACTAAAAATTTCTCTGAGGGTGTTGTAATTCTCGACATCATGAATGGTATCTGTTTTGTTTTTTTTTTTTTAATATACCGCACTACAGAATCTCGTATGTATAAGAAATTGTTATTGTCGAATAAGCTGATATGGCGTACTGCGAAGTTGAAAGATATGATGCTTGTTGGGATCCTTTTGTAAATTTTTAAGCAAATATCATATCAATGTCTTCCTTCTTACCCATCCATCTTCTTTCTTAATCTTATTGAAACATGTAACGCCCTCTATTTGACCCAATCGATTAGATCGACTAGATCCGAATATTAGGTGTTATTTCCTATAACAAATTTAACCTAAACTTTTTCTACTCACCTATCTAACTATACTAACAATGTCTAATAAAATTTCTTTAATCTCTTTCTCCTAAAATACCTTGTATATAATATTTGACGTATTATATCTTATGCGCAGACTTCAACTTTGCCAATAGTTTTTTGTATAGCTTAGTCGTTATCATATAGCCTTAAGACTTTACATACATCTTTCTCTTACGTTTTCCTCTTTCTTTCATTCTTTCTCCGTATGCGTAACAACTTAGTCCATTGCTTCCTAGATAGCCCTGACATCGCCTCCCGAAGCACTATTCTTTATATTCTTGAAATCAGATACATTCATAGTAAATTCATAAAAACTTAGTGAGACAACTTTCACACAATTATTTATTATTTCTTGTTAAGCTTAGAGCATTGCACTTTCCTGTACTTCTTAAGCAGGTACTTACTAAAATTAGTGTTACGAATATTAAACCTTCACTTACTGTATCTTCTTTCGCACTCTGTAAGCATTCTTACCTCAGTCACAATTGTTCCACTTGTGGGCTTGAACTCATGAAATACGTTTTAATTCACCTTTCATTCTGGTGGACAAAGTAGGCTTCGTCCTCTTTCAGCATAAAATGTTCCTCCCCAGATTTTCATCGTCTCAAGCTCGTTAGTTGCGCTTTCATTCAAAGTTCGCTTAATCAACATTGTCTTCGAAACATTACCATGAAGGCCAATTTTATCGACCGCACCATAAAGGCTTACACTTGACATAGACAACCACATAAGTCTTTCTTTGACATAGATAGCCACAAGAGCGTCCAAACACATATACAAGATAGCCATAGAGTCGTCCATATAGTTAGACGGCCACAAAGGCATCCACATAATATCAGATAGCCACAAAGGAACCTACTCACATTAAATAGCCTCAAGGGTGTCCAAACTCAAATAGAAGATAGCCATAGAGGTGTCCATATAGTTAGATGGCCACAAAGGCATCCACTTTGATAGACTTCGCCACGAGAGCGCATTTAATAGATAAAGCCTCTAAGGCTCTTATAGAACAGAATCAACCACAAAGACATCCACTTTAACATATTTCGCCACGAAGGTGCATTCACAAAGTCGTCCACTAAGAATAATTTTGGATAGACGATGCGTTTATCTACGGTTAGTGTAAAAACAGCGATGGCAGTAAAATTATATACTGTAACGATACTGTAACAATACTGTAGCGTGAGACAAAAAATAAACTAAATGCACCGTACCGCACCGCACCCAATCGCCCATTCAAACCCACCCTAAAACTCTATATAACAAATATTGTCGTAAAGACTCACGTATAACAGAAGACAGCTACAGAGGCTTCCACTAATCAAAGAACAACCACAAAGGCTTCCACATTTCAGTAAATGGTGTTTTCAACGATAAGGATTTGCCTAAACTCAACGTTTTGAGATTTTCCTCTCATTGCGCTTGGTACTCTTCCAACTGTCATTCATCTTCTTTCCACACATGATGTCAGAGTCCCAAACTAGGTGTTACACTATGTGGTTTTCGTATACCTATATGATGCTATAGTCCCAAATTCGGTCTTACACTATATGGTCTTTTGGCCATGACCACGGTTTTTCCTTATCAAAATTTGTGTTTATTGTCCTGGCAGACTCATACGCAAGCAGACTCAACATGCAGACTTATGCAACTCATGCACAAACTCCTCATGTAGAGACAAAAACACACGTTTCCCTTCACATGCAGACTCTTTTCATGACAAAGAGAACCGTGCTTTCAGACTCATGCAGAGACTTGTAAAAAACAGAGACATACTTCTGCACACACTCATACATACATACATACATACATTTTCCTTTAGAATAGAAACATATCATTGAGCTCATTCTTTCTTTACATATTCATCATACATATACTTTTTCATAACAGAGGCATATCATCCATAAACATCACATGCAAGCTCATCAAACAAGCATCTTTCATAGAATCAGCGTTTTATGCCTGTCTTCGTTTCATAGATTAATCATTTAGAACAGAAGAGGTGGATATAGAAACATATAGCCACACATACAAGTGAGATTCAGTTCAGAGACTCAGAATCCTCACAAAACCTCAACTTCGGCAGTTTCAAAGATCAACTCTGGACTTCCATCGAGTAGATTAGCAGCCTGTAAATGTTAAACCACAGAAAACTTGTCACAATCTTTCCATCTAGTTCATTTCCTTTCTCACTTGAAAATCAGAATCATACAATAAAGTTTTACCATTTTCATTACTAAGCTAAATAGACCTGCTCTCATGACAGTAATGCTGCGAAACTTACCTTAACAGGTGCATCTCAAAGCTCATCCTCTCGTTCCAATCTCATCCTAAGGGTGAGTGGATTTTCCCTTCACCTCATCCTTATATAGACAGAGAATACTTACTACGTAAGAAAACAGTGTTTATCATTTATCCGGTCAGCTAGATATTTTTCCTTACCTCGTTAGGTGTTTGACACACGTCTTAATTCATGTGATTGTAGATGCATGACAGTTGTAAAAGAAACACGTACGAGCAATCTTACTTTTACATATCATACTTTTGGGTCTCAACTCATTGTTCGTTAGAGCACTGGTTGATAATCCAACTAGTCGCACTTGGCACATTATGTCTTCTTGGCGGTGACCCTATTATCTGTGTCTCCTCAATATCCAACTATGCTTTCTTTCTTATTAACTCATTCCTTTTTAAGGGATTTTTGCATTACAATTCGATATTAATTACGCGCCCACGTACATGCCATGAGCACTAGTGGGGCAAGCAATAGTTTATTTACTTATAAACTTTAGAGCTTGCCATACGCCAGGCTTTACCTTACCTTGACCTCGTCTAACCATCGGATCTTATACTTAGCTCAGAGGAGATTTTCTTTCTTCTTTAGCCCTAATCCCCTGATGAAAGGAAGAGAGAGAAAATATCTTGTCCTACCTTTTCTTAAGCTCTTTGATGGGACTGAGGCCTTTATTGGGACTTTATAAATGTCACATCAATCATTCGGTGGTTTTATTTAAATCTACAAATTTCAAGGAATACAATCAAAGTATTTTTCTCTTAGTTTCTAACTATCTTAGTTCACATTCAATTGATTCCTAACTTTCTTTTCCTTAAAACTTAACCGGCTCAAGGCCAACATTACAGAATGCTCTCTAATGCTGACATAAGCTTCTTATTTCATGGTTCATTCTCTTGTAATGGAATTTGCCCAAGCAATGTATGCCAATACAAGGCTTTTGGGGTGAGTCCTCCCTTACTGGACATAGTTCCAGTTTACTGTGCCATCCCAGTGTTCGCCAATATCAAGGTGTCATGGACGCACTCACGTAGCTCTTATTCTTAGACTAGTTTTAACACTATTCACTTCTTCACGTATCGTATCCTTCTCATCTATAGAACAGTACTCGAATACTAAGACTCCGTCTGGCGGGATGTTACAGGTCATATATTACAAGGTGAGGTGAGGTACTCTATGTTGCAGGGTGAGGAGGAAATGATGACTAAGAGTTGGTGCGTGACCATTATTAGATGATATTGTCTGTTCCATGTCTTCCGATTGTGATAGCTTGAAACTAGAAACTGTGTAGAATTTCTTGAAACCTTTGTTAAAAAGTAGTTATTAACTGATTTCTTTGAAGAAATAACAAACATTATTGATTGTTACTGTGTGGTTTTTCAAGCTTGCTTATGGTAGATAAGAACCCAGACAGGAGTTTTTGCCTCTTCGCTTCATAGAAAAAGCTTTGTTCCTTGTATTAGCACGTCTACACATGGGCACCAAAGATGAGAGAGAAATCAGAAATGTGTATTCGCCAGCTTAATCTCCAGGCCCAATTTCAACCACATTGACCAGCATAGAAAAACCCCTCACATCATCCTGCCGCTGCCTTCACTGCAGCACGTCATAACAGCCAGCGCAGGCGTCAAATCACATTGAATTGAATAGTGCAGGAGGCTTGACATAGCAGTCAACAACACTGCCGGCGTGTTTTCAGCTGCTGCTGCTGTGGTTTGTTGATTGACGTGCTTAGAAAATTTCTGCTGCTGGTCGGTACGTTAGACATGGTCTTTGGTCCGCCAAAGGAGACTATCCTCTTGGTTCGAAGGTCATCATTTCTCCTTTTTCAGTTTCACGTTTGTGGTTTTCCGTTAGATTCTCGAAAAATTCTTTTGTAGAAACATTGCTTCTTAAATTTAGATAGAAGCATTTGTTGTGTCCACTGTCCACTAAAATGGGGATCAAAAGGAAGGATTCAGGATACATAGCCAAGTTAAAATTCTTTTTTTGGAAGTAAAAGGATACTAACAATTCCTGTCATATGAGATTCCTAGAATATCGCTTAAAACTAAATTGATAGCAGCAGGTTGGTCAAAAAGATGGAGTCCAGGAGCCACAGATGCAGCAAAGTTGGCCATAAAATCAGCTGTAAAATTAGCCTCCCCATAAACGTGAGAGAATTTGACTATTCAATGTTTGTCCCTCAACTCAACAATGCTTCGGATCAGCCCGACATTGGAGTTCACCCATTTTGTATTCAGAAGTTGCACCACATTCATGTTATCACTTTCTAAAATTACCTTCTTAAAACCCTTCTTAAAATGGCCCATATTTCTGCTTTAAGAGCAGAACATATACTAATGTTTCTGAAGTAGCCTTCTATCCAATTACCATGCTTGTCACTAATAACTCCTCCAGCATGTTAGAAAAATCATATATATATTTTGTATATATATAGAGCGTAAATTGCATAAATAGTCACGCGACTATTAGAAATTTTTTTATTAAGTCTTCTGACTTTACAAAGTTACAATTACTAATAGATTGCTGAGTTGGCAGTTAATGACATGTATTTTTCTTAACCCTTTTGTACAGCCCAATTTTATGCCCGGGCCCAATTAACCTTCAGCCCATTACAAACCTACCCAAACTAGGCCCATTACCCAAACTAACCCAAGCCCAAACACCTAAAATATTTTCAGGAAAAAAAACCCTAGCCTTTGACCTAGGCGCCGCATGTCCCTTCAACCACCTACTCTTCTGCCGACACCGTCTGTAGGCTACCCTATCCGCGTCACGTCTCCTCCACCGCCCTACACCTGCAAACAATAAAGAGAGACAACAGCAACAAGCAATGGGAGGAGGCTTTTGTTTTGTTTTTTATTTTCGGTATAAAAACCGATTTTGAACATATTGTAAAGGGGGGATTTGGTATTTCGGTATAAAAAAACCGATTGTAAACATTGTAAAAGGGGGATTCAAAAAAAAATCTTGCTGAATCAATAAAAAAAAAATCGAAAGTCTTCTAAGAGAAGGTTTTTTCTTTTCTCCTTTTCATTCTGTTTCTTGTTTTGTTTCTATCTGTTTCGTTTCTTTTATTTTTAATCGTATATATATATATAAATGTATAAAACGAAAAGAGGGAAGACGAAGGAACCTTACCTGGAAGCGTCGGCACCCCCTTGATCGGTCTTCATCGGAGACAAAGAGGGGATTCGGCCTTGAGAACGGCGTGAGGGAGGCTAGGGTTTTCAAATGTGCTGAAAGTGGCTTAATGCCTTTGTTTTTTTTATTATTTTTTATTTATTTTACATAGATCTTAAAACGGCACCGTTTGGGGCCCGTTCCAATGGCTCCAAAACGGTGCCGTATCGAGCCAAACCCGTTAACCCGACCCAGATGCGGCTAGATCCGCGTGTTTTGGTATTGGGAGGGTTATTTGCGCGCCAGGTCCTCCTCTTTTGCGCGTGTTACATTTAGCCTTTTTTTTCTCTTTTCTTTTATTTTAAATTAGCCATATTATTTATAGTTGTTTCATTTTAGTCCCACGTGAAACGGTGCGCTTGAAGGCTGGGAATATTTTCCCAATCAGTCCCTTACTTTTGACGCGCGTTTTACTTCAGTCCTCTTTGTTTTTTATTTTCAAATTTACCTGGTACTTTTGTCTTTATTTCAATCTAGTCCCTTTTTTTAGCATTTTATTGTTTAATTAATTATTTTTATATTATTATTATTATTACTATTTATTATTATCAGTTTTTTTTCTTTTTTTTCTTTCCTTTTATTTATTCATTACTATTGTTAATATATTAATTAGTTTTTTTATTATTTTAGCTATATATATATATATATATATATATATATGGATGTTACCTACTCTTATTTTATAAGCTTAAAGTATATATATGCATGTGTATATTTTTCATAATTTATTTATACATATATGTATGTACCTATGTATGTATTTGTATTATTATTTTATAATATTTACACATACTTCCATACTTTGTATCTTTTATAATTTAAATATACGCTTACATATACTTTTATAATATATATAGATATACACATATATTTACATAGTTCGTATATACATACATGAACATCTTTTATGTTTTATAATTCTTATGATGCATATACATACATGCATACATTTCTACAACATACATATATACCTTTTATATTTGATAATTTTAAAATGTATTAATGCATACATATTTTTATATATATTTTAAAATATATGCATACATTTTTTATATGTATATATACGTACATATTTTTTTATTATTTTTTGTATATATATATATACATACCTGTATATTATTTATATACTTTATATACATACATACATTCTTTTTATTTCCATAATTTTATGTATATACACACATGTATATCTTTTATATTTTTATAGTTTTATACATTTTCTTCGTTTGTTTTCATTATTTATTTATCTCATTTCCATTATTATTTTGAATGAATGTCTAATTTTATTTGTTTATATACTTGGTTATCTTGTATGTTGTAGGTTTGACTTTTTATTTTATGTTGTCGCTATTATTTGTATTATTTTTATACTTTTGTATTCATTATGGTTTTGACATGCATAACAACAATGTAATTTGTTCTCACATTCTTTACTACGACTTCGCGTTTTATTTTATTCGATATACCGAAGTTTGTTTTAAATAAATAGCATCGTGTTTAGATTCGAGAAGATCGTGCCCTAGCTTACTGGGTTTCGATCTTCACAACACATCTAAATGCACGATTTTTTTTTTCAAACTCAAGTTCTTAGTAATCTCGAGATTTAAGAATCGCGTCCTAACTTACTGGTCGTGATATCCTTTTTAAATCCGAGATAGCTAAAATATCTTTTAAATAAGTAAATTTTTGGCGTTCGTTCGCATATCGGGAATTCGAGACATTGTGTCTTAACTTACTGGATACGATGCTCTCTTTCTCGATTAACGCGAAACGCGCCCCTTTTCCCAAAATTTCAACATTTTAATACAAGGATCGTATTTGTAAATTTCTTTAAAGTTTTCAGTTTTTCGACACTAAGACATTAAGTGATCAACTAGGTACCAATTTTGGGCGTATCGAGGGTGCTAATCCTTCCTCGTGCGCAACCGACTCCCGAACCCGTTTTTCTGAATTTCGTGGACCAAACTTGTTGTTTTAATAAAATCAAACCGTTTATTAAAAACAACCACTTTTCGAGCTGATCCAATCACACCTCATAAAAAAGGATTGGTGGCGACTCCCGTTTCATTTTTTAAAATCTAAGTTGATCCCGTTTTCATCCAAAAAATGGTGTCAACAGCTTGGCGACTCCGCTGGGGAGAAACACGAGAGTCAAGCCACGAGTTGATTACTTTGTCTTTTTGTCAAAAATTGAAAACTTAGTTTAAATATGCGATCCTTTCGTTGCATTTTTATTCATCTTTATTACGATCTTCATCATTGTGATTTATAATCGCTGTGTTAGTTTAAGTTCGGATATATTTTTGCGCATTGCATTGCATGACCGTTGGTCACACTCTTTTAAGTGGGAGTGAGAAACTACGCCTTCGTGAGGTTTTCACCTCCGCATGGATAGTGAATCGCTTCCGGGATACATCCGTACCTATGTCTTCGTGAGATTTTCATCTCCGCATGGCCATAGGGAAATGTATTTCCCTGAACTGAACTCAATCCATATGAGCCTATAATGGGTGAGGATCGAGGAATCTGCTGTTCGGGTACCCTTGCTTTAGAACCAAACCGCATGTAGAAGACCTCAGGAGCCCACCCTAGGTAGAACTATTTTGAACCACTAGTTGTTACCCGAATAGGTGCTCTTTTTGTTTATTTCTTATTTGCTTTTGCTTTGTACTAACCTGTTTTGTTTTGATTGTGATTGCATTGCATTTGCATCTTAGGAAAGAGATATTGATTCAAGTCCGATTACTAAATTAGAAAGCTTATCATGGAATACGAATTCCTTGATAAAGTGGAAAACAAAGCGACTTCCCGAATATATTCTAAGAAACACGAGAATGGTGATGGAAGAGTTCGTGACCCTGCTTTGTGGCCTGAGAATTCAAGGCGATTGTCTAAGAGCCTTCGACGTTCCAACTCTCTTAAAGAAGCTGACAAGCTTCATGAAGATGGGTAGGTGGTGGATCGCAACCAAGATCAAAAAAAGGAGCTAGCAATAGCATCTATTGGTGAGATTATCTCAAACATGCGCATGAAGAAGAGGAAAAATATTGTTTCTTAGAATATGAGGATGAGGCCGTACATGTATCCGTTTTATGTAAAGGAATTTCCTTTCTAGAAAAGTTTCCTAAATGTAATTGAATCAGAATCAACGTCTCTTTAGGCATACATTTCATGCATTTCGCATTACATGCATTAAAGTCCATTGAAAGGGTCTAATTGAGTAAATTTATTTCAGCTAATCTAGAAACCGACAAAAGCTCACCCATTAAGCACCCTTATGGTACTTGTCGTAAAACTAAAAATGGATCAAAGATTAGAGAAATTGGAGCAAATGCAAAAGGATATGCAAGATCAGTTGCAGATGCAAATGAAGGAGCAATTGAAAAAAATTCAACAGGACATAACAGAAAGGATGCTGAAGTCTCAAAAGGACATGATGACTGAGCTGACACAATTACTAAAAAGAATAAATAAGGGGAAAGGCCCTATGGTAAATGATGAAGGAGAAGACAAGGATAGACCTATCTGTCCTCTAGGCTTTACGCCTCTACATGCACAGACTCAGACCGAGGTACCTCCGCGCAGATCCTCTATTTCCATTGGGCCTCAGAGGTTTCAAACCGATGTTTCATTATCGATGAACTTTCTGGCTGGATCAGGTTCTAACCCTGGTGATAATCTGGTTAATCTTGCCGTCCCGAATTTTGATGAGGCAACTGAGGAAGGAAAGGTAACCGTCGAATTGTCAAAACAATGGGAGGATAGGTGTAAATGGTTGGAGGAAAAATTTAAAGCCCTGGAAAGCGTCGATAGTCACCATGGAATTGATGCGAAAGATCTAAGCTTAGTCCCAGACTTAGTACTTCCTCCTAAATTTAAAATGCCTGAATTTGAAAAATACAATGGGACTAGTTGTCCTGAAGCACACATCGTGATGTTCTGCCGAAGAATGACAGGATACATTGATAACGATCAACTGTTAATTCATTACTTTCAAGATAGTCTAATCGGGTCGGCTGCCAAATGGTACAACCAGTTGAGCCGTGCCAGTATCCACTCATAGAAAAACTTGGCACAAGCTTTCATGAAGCAATATGGCCACATGACAGACATGACACCTGACAGAATTACACTGCAGAACATGGAAAAGAAGCAAAGTGAGAGCTTCAGGCAATATGCCCAAAGATGGAGAGAGGTAGCGACACAAGTTCAGCCACCTCTTTTGGAGAAAGAAACCACGGTGCTTTTCATCAACACTCTGAAAGCCCCATTCATTAACCACATGTTGGGAAGCGCTCCTATGAGCTTCTCAGATATGGTAATGTCTGGTGATATGATTGAAAACGCCATAAGAAGTGGGAAGATAGATACGGGGGAGGTTGTCAAAGGATCAACCCCAAATATCAAAGAAAATGAAGTGAACAACCTGAGCTTGTATAAGAAAGGGTATTCAAAATCGGTCACTATGGGCCAATCGAGGGTCGTAATCGCCGGCTATCAAAGTATTAACGCCGTATCCGAAGAGTGACCCGAGGAAGAATCAGGCATTTGCCCTTACACATTTGGGGTATTTTGAACAATGAGACTGTAGAGGAGATCCCTGTACTTTTTAGAACTAATTCGGAGTAATGTCCAAAACATACTTATTGCTCTAAGCCTAGGGGCAATAAGAATCCTTTTATGAGATAGGCTTATGTCCAGCATCTTTATTTCAATAAAATGCATCCTTACTTCTTGCTTTGAGCAAATATTATTTTATTGTTTCCATTTCATTCATAATCATACTATACAAATAAATATTCTTAGATTCTTTTATTCTTTGGATCTACTTTCATCCCTATAACAGGTCTTCAGATATCAAGGACATGAGCGACACTACTATTGACTCAGAACCTCCTTTTGAGCAAGATATGTGTCCAGATTAGACTTCAAGATTTTGGAGATAACTGAGACTGTAGCCTATCTCCTAATTTGTTAAAGATGGGGAACAAGATTCTACCTTACACAGAATCGATAGAAGTCATGGCTTTTCTCTATGTAGGGCACAGATGTCATAAGGCCGATCTCACCTAAAAATTTTGATGGTTATCTTTATGGTCATCAATTACCTCACTAAGTGGGCAGAAGCTGCTTCATATGCCAATGTCGCAAAGTCAACGGTCAGCGAATTCTTGAAAAATCATATGTCAATATGAAATGCCAAAAAGGAGCATATCTGACAGTGCACTAAAATTGAACAACGGCACGATGTCAGAAGTTTGTAGTCTGTTCAAAGTTAACACGTTTTACCCCAAAATGCACAGCGCAGTGGGAGCAAAAAAAACAAAACAAAAAAAAACTATTACCGGGGCAACACATTGGCTTATCGCAGTTTTGCTCATTGAGGTCAAGATTCTTTCTCTTCGAGTGTTGGATCAGATCCCGATTGAAAGGAAATGTTCAAAGTTATCTGTCTTAGTCAAATGCACAAAAAAAAAGGGGAAAGAAAAAGACGTGAGCTCACCAAAGAAGGCTCGCCCTAGAGAGTTCCATGAAGGGGACCTAATATCAAAGAAAATCCTCTCCATACAAAAAGGACTTTAGAAGAAAGAGGATATCAAATTGAAAAGAACATTATATGGAAGGCTTTATCGGGAGAAGTGTTGATTTCGACCAGAAAGGATAGCAAGGACTTACCTGATTCAACCAAGGAATGTTCAAAAAAATAAAAATAAACAAAAAAGAAGAAAAGAAAAAAATAAAATAAAATAAAATAAAAGAAAAAAGAAAAAGAAAAAGGAGAGGCCAATGTGAAAACCCGCAAAGGGCGCCTTGAGACCAAAGGGGTTTTGAATTGAAAACCTAAGAATGGGCAGTTCAAATTTTGATCAATGGTGGGGCATGCGGTGGCCTTGTCCTCTCTGAATTAGCAAGTAGGTGAGACGCTGCATCTCGAGCCATCAACAAAGTCTTTTAGGACTTCTAGACACATATCAAGTTCAAAAGGATCCTCAAGAAGCTTATGCAGAAAAGCTCATGCTGCGATATCTGGGGCACCTGCTTTCATTTTATTCATTCCGCATCTTAGCAAAATTTGCTATCTTGATTATTTATTTATTTCGAGCCTTGTTCTCAATAAAATTCCATCTTGTCCATTGTGATAATTCTTTTCATCTTATTCATTTTGAATCTTAGCAAAATTCGCTATCCTGATTAATTTATTTAGAGCTCTGCTCTCAATAAAATTTCATCTTATCCATTGTGATAATCTTTTTCATCTTATTCAGTTCGTATCTTAGCAAGAGTTGCTATCTTGATTGATTTATTCATTTTGAGCCTTGTTCTCAATAAAATTTCATCTTGTCCATTTTGATAATCTTTTTCAAGCATTTTTCATTGAAATAATGATTAATGGACTGATAATATTCAAGCAAAGGAAGTTTTGCATATTACTCTAAAAAGTTTCTAAATAATATAGGAACCTGAAGCAGGACTATTGTTTAGAACACACCAAATTTAAAGGTTGGAAATTTGGAAAGGAATAGTCTAAATTTAGACTTTCTCTTTAGATTTTTTGTTGTCAAATGCGTTGATTGACAAGACGCCATGTTGGTGACAAGGCTTGAATAAACAAGAAAGCAATGATCATCAGGTAATAGGAAGAGGTTACCTCGAGGAAGAGAGCCCTCATTTACACATGAGTCTTTGGTACGACACTCTGGGAATGGTGTAAGGGACCAGATGGATTTAAGTCCTGTATCCTTGATTTGTGATAAGATAGGATTGAGGAAAAGCCACATATTTCTACACTTGGATTACAGTGAGAGAATGATGGTATAAATTATTGTGCCCCAGTGGATTAAACTTTAAGGTTTACAGTGGGGGCAACCTGGCTAATTGTTTCTTCAGAAAAGCCAGTCAAGCGAGAAGGTTATGTTCCCCAGAGAGCAGATCAGTGAATATTGTAGATCTTGTCTCCCTAAGCAATAGTGGAGCAGATCAAGGACATCAAATCTTATCTTCAAGTGTAAGGAAGCGGATTTAAGCCACAAGTCCTATGTCCCTGACCAGCAGTGGAATAGGTTAGAAATTACAGATCTTGTCTCCCTAAGCAGTAGCGGAGCAGACTGAGTAAGCAGATCTTATCCTCCTAAAGTGGGCAGACTGAAGAATTTTAGATCTTATCTCCCTGAGGTTGCAGTGGAGCAAATTAAAGTCGATGATCCTATCTCTCTGAAGTTACAGTGGAGCGGATTAAAATAAAAGATCTTATCTCTCTGAAGTTACAGTAGAGTAGATCGCATCAGTCTTATTTCCCTGAGGTTACAGTGGAGCAGATTGAAGCCAGAGATCTTATCTCCCTGAGAGTACAGCGAAACAGATCGAAGACACTATCCTATCTCCCTGAAGTTACAGTGGAGCGGATTAAAATAAAGGATCTTATCTCTCTGAAGTTACAGTAGAGTAGATCGCATCAGGTCTTATCTCCCTGAGGTTACAGTGGAGTAGACCGAAGAATTTCAGATCTTATCTCCCTGAGGTTACAGTGGAGCAGATTGAAGCCAGTAGATCTTATCTCCCTGAGATTACAGCGGAGCAGATTGAAGACACTATCCTATCTCCTTGAAGTTATAGTGGAGCGGATTAAAATAAAGGATCTTATCTCTTTGAAGTTACAATAGAGTAGATCGCATCAGGTCTTATCTTCCTGAGGTTACAGTGGAATAGACCGAAGAATTTCAGATCTTATCTTCCTGAGATTACAGCGGAGTAGATTGAAGCTAGTAATCCTATCTCCCTGAGATTACAGTGGAGTGGATTAAAATCACGGATCTTATCTATCTGAAGTTACAGTAGAGCGGATCGCATCAGATTGGAACCACAAGTCTTATCTCCCTGAAGTTGCAGAGGAGCAGACAAAAGAAACCGATCCTATCTCCTTGAAGTTGCAGTGGAGCGGATTAAAATCAGAGATCTTATCTCTCTGAAGTTGCAGTAGAGTAGATCGCATCAAGCCTTGCCTCCATCGGTTGCAGTGGAGCTGGCTAAAGATAGTAGATCTTGTCTTCCTGCGTTAACAGTGAAGCAGATCGAAAACAAAGCCTTGCCTCCATCGGTTGCAGTGGAGCTGGTCAAAGATAGTAGATCTTGTCTTCCTGCGCTAACAGCGGAGCAGATCGAAAATAAAGCCTTGCCTCCATCGGTTGCAGTGGGGTTGATTAAAGATAGCAGATCTTGCCCTCCTGCGTTGACAGCGAAGTAGATCGAAGATTACAATTCTATCTCCCTGGGTAGCAATGGAATGAATTGAAGATTGCAGATTCTGTCCCCCTAAGCAGTAGTGGAGCAGATAAAAAATGTGGAGCAGACTAAAACCATAAATCTCGTCCCCCTAAGTCGCAGCAGAGTGGATTGAAGCCACAAGTCATATCTCTTTTTGAAGTTGCATTGGAGTGGATCTAAGCAACAGGACACAGTGGATTGGAATGGGGCTACTTGAAGAAGAAAGGCACCAAGAAGTCAAGACTTGGCGAGACCGGGCAAAATTGGTCTTTCTTAGTCTTTGCTCTGTTCCCGTTACACGACAACGAGCAAAGAGGGGTAGCTGTACAGCCCAATTTTATGCCCGGGCCCAATTAACCTTCAGCCCATTACAAACCTACCCAAACTAGGCCCATTACCCAAACTAACCCAAGCCCAAACACCTAAAATATTTTCAGAAAAAAAAAACCCTAGCCTTTGACCTAGGCGCCACATGTCCCTTCAACCACCTACTCCTCTGCCGACACCGTCTGTAGGCTACCCTATCCGCGTCACGTCTCCTCCACCGCCCTACACCTGCAAACAATAAAGAGAGACAACAGCAACAAGCAATGGGAGGAGGCTTTTGTTTTTTTTATTTCGGTATAAAAACCGATTTTGAACATATTGTAAAGGGGGGATTTGGTATTTCGGTATAAAAAACCGATTGTAAACATTGTAAAAGGGGGGATTCAAAAAAAAATCTTGCTGAATCAATAAAAAAAAAATCGAAAGTCTTCTAAGAGAAGGTTTTTTTTCTTTTCTCCTTTTCATTCTGTTTCTTGTTTTGTTTCTGTCTGTTTCGTTTCTTTTATTTTTAATCGTATATATATATATAAATGTATAAAACGAAAAGAGGGAAGACGAAGGAACCTTACCTGGAAGCGTCGGCACCCCCTTGATCGGTCTTCATCGGAGACAAAGAGGGGATTCGGCCTTGAGAACGGCGTGAGGGAGGCTAGGGTTTTCAAATGTGCTGAAAGTGGCTTAATGCCTTTGTTTTTTTTATTATTTTTTATTTATTTTACATAGATCTTAAAACGGCACCGTTTGGGGCCCGTTCCAATGGCTCCAAAACGGTGCCGTATCGAGCCAAACCCGTTAACCCGACCCAGATGCAGCTAGATCCGCGTGTTTTGGTATTGGGAGGGTTATTTGCGCGCCAGGTCCTCCTCTTTTGCGCGTGTTACATTTAGCCTTTTTTTTCTCTTTTCTTTTATTTAAATTAGCCATATTATTTTATAGTTGTTTCATTTTAGTCCCACGTGAAACGGTGCGCTTGAAGGCTGGGAATATTTTCCCAATCAGTCCCTTACTTTTGACGCGCGTTTTACTTCAGTCCTCTTTGTTTTTTATTTTCAAATTTACCTGGTACTTTTGTCTTTATTTCAATCTAGTCCCTTTTTTTAGCATTTTATTGTTTAATTAATTATTTTTATATTATTATTATTATTACTATTTATTATTATCAGTTTTTTTTTCTTTTTTTCTTTCCTTTTATTTATTCATTACTATTGTTAATATATTAATTAGTTTTTTTATTATTTTAGCTATATATATATATATATATATATATATATATATATATATGGATGTTACCTACTCTTATTTTATAAGCTTAAAGTATATATATGCATGTGTATATTTTTCATAATTTATTTATACATATATGTATGTACCTATGTATGTATTTGTATTATTATTTTATAATATTTACACATACTTCCATACTTTGTATCTTTTATAATTTAAATATACGCTTACATATACTTTTATAATATATAGATATACACATATATATTTACATAGTTCGTATATACATACATGAACATCTTTTATGTTTTATAATTCTTATGATGCATATACATACATGCATACATTTCTACAACATACATATATACCTTTTATATTTGATAATTTTAAAATGTATTAATGCATACATATTTTTATATATATTTTAAATATATGCATACATTTTTTTATATGTATATATACGTACATATTTTTTTATTATTTTTTGTATATTATATATACATACCTGTATATTATTTATATACTTTATATACATACATACATTCTTTTTATTTCCATAATTTTATGTATATACACACATGTATATCTTTTATATTTTTATAGTTTTATACATTTTCTTCGTTTGTTTTGATTATTTATTTATCTCATTTCCATTATTATTTTGAATGAATGTCTAATTTTATTTGTTTATATACTTGGTTATCTTGTATGTTGTAGGTTTGACTTCTTATTTTATGTTGTCGCTATTATTTGTATTATTTTTATACTTTTGTATTCATTATGGTTTTGACATGCATAACAACAATGTAATTTGTTCTCACATTCTTTACTACGACTTCGCGTTTTATTTTATTCGATATACCGAAGTTTGCTTTAAATAAATAGCATCGTGTTTAGATTCGAGAAGATCGTGCCCTAGCTTACTGGGTTTCGATCTTCACAACACATCTAAATGCACGATTTTTTTTCAAACTCAAGTTCTTAGTAATCTCGAGATTTTAAGAATCGCGTCCTAACTTACTGGTCGTGATATCCTTTTAAAATCCGAGATAGCTAAAATATCTTTTAAATAAGTAAATTTTTGGCATTCGTTCGCATATCGGGAATTCGAGACATTGTGTCTTAACTTACTGGATACGATGCTCTCTTTCTCGATTAACGCGAAATGCGCCCCTTTTCCCAAAATTTTCAACATTTTAATACAAGGATCGTATTTTTAAATTTCTTTAAAGTTTTCAGTTTTTCGACACTAAGACATTAAGTGATCAACTAGGTACCAATTTTGGGCGTATCGAGGGTGCTAATCCTTCCTCGTACGTAACCGACTCCCGAACCCGTTTTTTCTGAATTTCGTGGACCAAACTTGTTGTTTTATAAAATCAAACCGTTTATTAAAAACAACCACTTTTCGAGGTGATCCAATCACACCTCATAAAAAAGGATTGGTGGCGACTCCCGTTTCATTTTTAAAATCTAAGTTGATCCCGTTTTCATCCAAAAAATGGTGTCAACACCTTTATTTTTTTCCACAATTTCCATGTCATTTTATAATTAATTAAAAAATTTGAAACCCAAAACCTAAAACTATACCGTTTAGCTTCATTCTCTAATTCTTCAAACTCTTCTTTTGAGGTTAAAGAATTTCTCGAATGCCTTGCTAACAGATCCGCTCCAATGTTTTAAACTTGCTTGGAGGGCATTATAAATTTACATTAAACTAAATTTCAATAAAAAAAAGAATAACAAAAGCTTTGCTCTTTTTATTTTTTTATTTTGTTTTGGATGAATGAAGACTGTAATATCTTTGAAATTTGAATCTCAGCAAGGAAGCAGCAAAAGTTCAATGCTTTATAACTATAAACATGGCTTTTCTGGGTTTGCAGAAGGTTGATAGATTCTCAGGAAAAGGAAATGGAAGGTGATATAATGTCCCGCAACAGTTTGCATTGGCTGATTTTGTCTTATTTTTAGCATCTACAACTTTAAGAACTAAAAAGATCACTTACAAATTGCAGCATTTCCTAGTGTTGTTCAAGTGATTCCTAATTGAGTTCACAAGCTTCATACAACTCGAAGCTGGGACTTTATGGGGCTAAATGATCATTCTTTGGCAAATCTTTTAACCACAAGCAACATGAGTGAAGGAATAATCATTGGTATAATAGACACGAGTAATAAATAAATCTCTACACTGTTACAAGGCTCAACGTAAAGGCTGATAAATTTGGAAACCATGCTTGCAGGAGTGCCGCCAGAATCTGAGAGTTTCAACGATAGGGGCATGAATCCAATTCCATCTTACAAATTGCAGGGTTATATTTCCTAGTGAGGATCTTTTGGGGGCTATCGAAGGAGGAGGTGGAGGAAGCTTTCCAGTCATTGTTTAATGGAAGATCAAGCTGGTTCAGGTTCCAGAAAAAAGTTACAATATTCAATGTGCCTTTCACTCTTGGAATCTCCATTCTTCGTTCACTATTTCTGCTTCCCTTCTACTCTTCTCATCAGCTTTGCCCCTTTCTTTGTAATTGAAGCTGTATAAGATTTTTAGGGTGTTAAAAAGAACCATAAATGGTGTAGTTTCAAGTTTTGGTTTAAAATTAATTAATGTACAAAAACTACTAATTATATTTTATTTAATTGAAAATTTTCCATCAAAAGGTTTCTTGAAAACAATTTATCATTCACCTATAATTGGTTTTTAAGCATGTTAAATTTCACACATTAGAGTACAACTCCAATAATAACCATAAAATCAATGTATTATACTTTTTTTTTTTTTTTCTTGTTAACATAATCTCATTAGACATGTTTATAAAACGAATTTCCAACAATCCCCTCACGAATGAAAATTGTCTTGACCAATATTAAGACTTAAAGAATAGTAAAGAGAATTTTATTGGAAGAACACTACTTCAGACGAGATAGCTTTTGGCCTTGGACATTCCATAGTGAAGTACCATCGAATTTACTCAGCTAATTAGTAAATGTGATGTTTTGAACTATTCAGCCTTATAGTGTTAATCAAGACAATAGTACTCACATAACTTCTACCTTAAGATTCCATTATTCTCACAGTTGTATTCACTTTAGCCCTAAACAACTCCTGATTTCATGAACGCTCTAGAGTTTTAGCCTTTTAGAAATTCTAAAAGAAACAGCCACATTTCTCATTCATATAGATGATTTCTCATTAAGTGTGTTATGCTTATACTCCACTTGGAAATTACCAAGATATGTGAATCATTAAGAGCACATCTCATCCTTTTCTTTTCACCATAAGAATTACCATCATAATCCACTTGGAAATTACCAAGATATGTGAATCATTAAGAGCACATCTCATCCTTTTCTTTTCTCCATTAAGAGCACGCTCTACAGTTAATATTTTTCCTTTTCACCATAAGAATAAGTAAGAAATAATAATTTCCAAGTGCTACTAAAAATGCAATATGACTTAGTTTTCCCTTTGAGCCTAGATCTTGAGATTTCTATTCAACTAGGTAGGGTTACCATCATAACACTTTTTTTTATGTCTTTCAACGGCTTTAGGCCCATTCACCTCAATGAACTGTACACAAGCTCTCTTCTTAAACATTTAGTTAGCAAATCCACAATATTTTCCCTTGATTCTACTCAATCAATGGAAATAACTCCATTGGAGAGCATGTATTTAATGGTATTATGTTTGTGACGAATATTTCTAGACTTGCCATTATATATGTTGCTTTGAGCCTTTCCTGTAGCACCAAATACCCGACCTGATTGTCGGGTTTGAGCAACAGGATGCCACATTCATTGTCATAGCAACTACGATCAAATACATTCAATTTATACCATTATATATTTAATTATGAGCAATATATGCATATAATATGATATACAATAATTTTCGAGTCTTATACGAGCTTTATGAAAGGTCTATTATTAACTCGAGGTTTAATTAGGACCAAATTGTAATGTTTTCTAAAATCTCGGGTTGATGTCGCGACTTTGAGAGTTCCTCGTCGTGACATAACGTACTGACTTGGTTTCGTCGCGATGCCGGCACAACGACAAGAATTCAATGTTGCGAAGTAGCTTCTTGTTTCTAAATGGTACAAAATGATGCCTACAAGCTTCACCTAGATAACAATTTCATCACAATCAATCACTATTTCAACCAAATATGCCATTCTCAAATGTTCATTCCTAGTATATCTCATCACATATAACTTTATATTACCTAATCATACATATTAACTTAAACACTTATGGTAATTATCGTTGATTTTTCAAGTTGACATATACATTCAAATATATAAGTTTCAATATTGCAACCTTTCATACAATTCAAAACAAATACCATATTCACATATACAAATCCACCATTTGACCATTTCAAAGTTACAATTTCAAGCCTCAATATAAACATAATCACCTTTTATACCAAAAACCAACTCAACCTAGGTACATGGTGTATAATAAAACGTAAAGAGAGTATACTAACATTGTCAAGTTGAGGATCACGAGCTAGATGCTGAAATCACCTCCAGGAACTTCGAGTTCCACTTATATTGCGCACGAAATAAACAAACCGTACGCTGAGCGATAACACTTAGTGGTACTTACATGATTCAAGCCAAAGTTATAATAATAACAAATGCGCACAATCAAATTCAATATATCTTTTGTGCCAATAGTTTCATTTCACATATGACATGAATTTATGTATATAGCAATTTGGATACCATCAAGTTAACTATTAGCTATTTCACATAACTTTCATACTAAATTTTTCTATTAACATGTGAAATGCAAATACAACCATTTTTACAACATTTCATTTGACATTAGAATTCAATCTTGACATGTTGTAACAATCAACAAAAAGATTCAATATAATCATTTAACAATATACTATATACCAATCATTTTATATCTTACTTATTCAATTTATACCATCATCTATAAGTATATATACATATACCTAGTTATTTCTTCAATTGAATACTCAATCTCAATATACCAATACAATCTATTTCACATACTTATCCCAATATCATATGCTATCATCGACCTAATAATAACATACCATTTTCACATAATTCATTTCAATGTCATAATCCATTATTATTCTATAAGATTATACCACTTTCACCTTATTCATTTCAATGCCATATCAAATTGGTTTATCGAAACCATTTTTATATCAATTCCAAGTTTCTAATTTCATTTATAAATTTCGCCCGATTGAACCCTAGTAAAATGATTTGCCACAATTTATACTATTATTTACACCCCCCTTTTAAACATAATTGTAGCTTGTTTAATAGTAAATCAAATTAACTTAGTATATATTTATGTTTACATACTAGAAGTAATGATTTATGTTTCTTAGTAGTTTTTATTACATCTGAGATATCTAAATAATGTTACGTGTCTTGTAGGACAAATCGGGAGCTAAAGATGCATATTCGGGCAAAAAATGCTGCCTATGTCGCGACAGCAAGACACCGATGTTGCAACATCAAATACAGAAGCAAAAACAAGTCCTAGAGTGAAACTACTTGCTATGTTGCGACATAGCAAGGCTATGTCACGACAACCAGATTTGATGTTGCAACACTGCCCCTACATAGCTTAAAAAGTCCCTGCACGAGATAATTACGTTTTAGAGGAAAATTATGAGTATTTGTCTTAATTAAACTCTAAAGACTTCAAGGATAATTTAGGTACTTTAATATTATGAGTTTAGCCTATATAAAGGCCATGGTAATCAGTTTAAAGACAAAATTTAGGGAGAAAAAAATTATTCTTAGGTGTTTATTTCATTCTTGGTTTTCACTTAGAGTATTTTATGTTCTTGTAATCAGAAGATCTTATTTCGAACTGTGACTTTTGCGAATGGAAATTGTTCTGGAGCTGCACTTTCATTGATAAATCCATGAGCATCTCTTTTCCTTTATTCTATTCTTTATATCTCTTTCTTTAAACATTAATAAATGTTTGTGTAAATATTAGAATCAATTTATGTTTTATACATATGTCACATGTTTCAATTGTTTTAATCTTAGTAATTGATTGAAGGATAGAGTTTCTTAATGGATCAACTGTTTGGGAGAGGAAGAACTTAAACCCTAGGCTTGACGACCCTATGATGTCATTTAGGCGAGAATTAACCGAAAATTGGTATGGCCTATCCGTGAACACCTTATCCTCGAACTGGTTTGGACAGTGAGGTCGAGAGATAAGTGGTTCTTGTCGACTCATTAGGTTAGTTAATCACCGAGAGGAGCAACTAAGTTGATGGTTAGCTGGTTGAATAGAGCCCTACATAAATAATTAATTAGGTAAAGTAATTGGATCTAGGCTAATGGAACTAGTGTAGTCGAAACAAGGGATAGGAGAAATTCATACATGAACCTAGGAGTAGATTTAGGTTTAATTCAATTTATTTAGTTTATTAATATTATCATCATCTTGCTTCATATTAACACTACTAATTTGTGACTCAAGTAGATTAGTAATTATTTCTAGTAGTTGCTTGATAACAGTTTTCCCCAAACTGCAATCCCTTGGGTACGATCCTTGGAGGTACTTACCTATTTTGTTGTAACTCTATTACAACCTGACTTGTATACTTGCGGACACCGCCTTAAATCCATATATTTTGTAGTAGTATTCACACTCTGGATGTTAGTACGTCTGGAGGCAGTGAAGTTGTTGGTGTCCTTGTTTGGGATTGCAACATTGATAATTGTTATTAAATCAATTACTTGTAAATAATATTAGTCGAAAAAAGAATGGGTTAGATATTGTACTAATTTTTATATTCATTAATTGTGTTTTTTTTTGAATTTTTTCATTTACCTTGTTGACTAGAAGATTTAATTATGAAAAAAATTTAATTATAGGTGATTTAATGATGAATGAACTTCTTAGGATGACGAATGGAATTACATAACAAGTTGGTTGAACGGAGCCGTGGCAAACCAATAGAGCGATTTTAACACCTGTATCCCATTTCTGTTGCTAGATTAAGGATCAGTGTGTTACAAAACCAAATAGAACAATTTATCTTAATTTAGAACAAATATTCAATTAATTTATAAACATATATCAATTCATAGAATAAATATTTACATAGGCCTTTATTCGGGTTTATGGAGCCCTAAAATTAGTTTGAAACCAATTAGTGATCAAAATGAATCAAAACATAAATTTAGGAAAACCTTGAAAATTTAGAAAACAGGGGTCACATGGCCATGTGACCAGGTTGTGTGGCATAGCTCAGACCGTGTGAGCATTTGAAGTAAGGACACAAGGCTGTGTTCTAGCTCGTGTCATAGATCGTGTAACTCATTGACTTGGCTCACGTGGTCGTGCCGCAGGCCGTGTGCTAGCCTGTGAAAATTATTGACTTGAGACACATGTCCATGTCTTAGCATGTGTCTCAAACTGCATGAAACCTACATTAAAACTAACAGAGCACGCACAACTATGTATGACATACGGCTATGTGATAGCTCATGTCTCAGGCCAAGTGGTTTCAAATTAATCCCTTAAATAGGCTAAAATCAAGCCAGAACTTGCCCAATAATGTACACCTAAAACACAAATCATCTAATGACCAAAACAATCAAAACATACACTTAAAACATATCAAAATTAATAACTTAAACTTCTAACCAATAAACCATTCATAGGTACCTCAATTATAACCAAACATTACCCTAAAACTTTATCTATTAACACACCTCAATTCAACTTTCATAAGCAACCACACCATTATCTTCTAAACATACTATTAAAGTTTACCATTCAACATTCCATAACACATTCACAAGTACTAAATAACTTTTCATATCTTCCAAAATTTTTAATATTAAGCTTATTACAACAAAACCTATATACATGTCACAACCCAAAAAGAGATATAAAAGCTACCAAAGTAAATGGATAGTGTAAGCTATGATGTCGATCCTTCAAGCCGTCCGAAATCGTTAACTATAAAATGACATGAGAAAAATAATTAAGCTTAAATAGCTTAGTAAGACCATAATGTAAATTCTACTTGACTTGCTTTAAGTAAAGGAATCACTTAAAATTATAACATGATAACAAAAATTCTCAATTGCTTTGTCTATAAGTTTTAAAGAATTCATCATAACTAGAATATGTTAATTCCATGTAATTTTTCATATCATTTAATCAAGTTTATCATTACCCAGCTCACATACTTGAACCTCACTCATTTTCAAAGGCATCATAGATGCAAAACAAAGGCACAAAGTGCAATCAGGAGCACGAGTGTGCAATCAGGGGCACCAGAGTGCATTCAAGGGCACGAATGTGCTGTTAGGGGCACTAGAGTGCATTTAGGGGCACAAATGTGCAATTAGGGACACCGAACTATTTACAGGGGCATGAAGGAACAATGAAGGCACTTCAACATTTCCGTATACATATTAGAACTCATTACAGTCTCATACAATTAATTTGAAATCCAAGAAACACTGTTAATAACCACTTCTCAATTTCATATATATATGTGATACTTGCATTCCTCATAAATACATAATTAACAAAATTATATTCACATGTACATACAAAGAGATCACATAATATAGAAGTTGATGACACCTTAGTATGTCATCGTCATTGTGATGCTCTGCCAGAAATTTGTGCATTCGCAAAGCTTTCCTTTTGTTTGTATTACAAGGTTTTAAAGTTTTCAAGCAAAGAAATTCACTTGACTTTTCTTCCTTATTCAGATACAATGGTAGCTTTACGGATATAAAAATTTCTAGCTGAGCATCACAAAGACAATGACATATTGTGGCGTTATCAACTTGTATACTATAAAATAAATGGTTGCCGATGTTAAAACATTCTAAAAAATGTAGTAACATGTTTCAACAAAAAGGATGGAGTGGAAATGTAGTTCTTCACACAGGAGTAAGGCTGGGGGTTTACTTATATTAGAAGAATTTTTTAAAGATATTTCAAAAAGTGGCTCGTATTTGAGTTAGGGAAAGTGATAAAGGAGGTGGAAAAGCATATACACAAAATACGCAAGTAACTAATTTTCATTACAGATTTTGATGGTCGGGTAAAAATGTTACCCAATTTAGAAACATCGAATAGAAAAATGAATGATGATATTAACGAGCTAAAAGTTTTGATGGACTTTATCATCAACTATTTGTTCGAATTTGTTATTCAAGATTATAATCATTTCAGATTGCCTGTTAAACTGATAGCTTTTCTTGGCTATCTCGATTCTAAATTTTTGTAAGTTTATTGCATCGTTCGTCTTTTAATTTCCACATTGATAGGAACAACATGAATCACAAGTTTTTACTTGATGTTCCTTTTGTTTGTGGAGGTGCTGATAAGTGTCGCATCCTTATAAATTTAGATTATCTCATAAAGAAAAATGATATTGATGTGAAAGCATATTATAAACTTAAGTATATGTACAAAAGTTGTGCAACATATGTGCAATTATCAATTATTATATTGTAATTCAAAATTTTAAAATATGATAACTGAAGTTCAAAACTTGTCCAACATATGTTCAATTATATTAGTTTATATATATACAGGAAAACCAAAACGAAAAAAACACATAATATATTTGCACTTTCAAACAGTAAAACTAAGAATTTATAAGCATATTGCATTTTGCTATTTGAAGTATATAAATTGGGTAAAATTTTTACCTGACCATCGAAATACGTAATGAACAAACACTTACTCGAGTATTTTTTGTAGATGCTTTTTCACCTCCTTTCATCACTCTTTTCTAACCCAAATATGAGCAGCATTTTTGAAATATCTTTAAAAAAAACCTCTTCTAACATAAGTAAACCACCTAACCTCACTCCTGTGTGAAGACCAACGTTCCCATTCCCTCTTCTATTAGTTAAAATATGTTACTACGTTTACGAAATGTTTTGATGCCAACAAAAATTCATTCTCATAGTATACAAGTTGATGACACCTTAGTATGTCATCGTTATTATGATGTTCAACCATAAATTTGTACATTCACAAAGCTACCCTATTGTCTGTATTAGGGGCTTTTGAAGTTTTCAAGCGAAGACATTCGCTCGACTTTTCTTCCTTATACAGAAAAATAGGTAGCTTTGCACAAATACAATTTTTTGGCTGAAATCCACAATAAAGATGATGTATTGAGGTGTCATCAACTTGTACACTATGAAAACGAATGGTTGCTTGCGCTAGAACATTCTTATATTGTAACTAAAAGAAGATGGAGTGGAAATATAGGTCTTCATGTAGGGTAAGAGTGCGGCTAGGTGGTTTACTTATATGAAAAAAATCTTTCAAAGATATTTCAAAATACTGATCATATTTGGGCAAGGGAAAGTGATGAAAGGAGGTGCAAAAGTATCTACATGGAATACGCGAGTAACTGATTGTTCATTACGGATCCCGATGGTAGAGTAAAAATTTTACCTAATTTAGATACATCGAATAGAAAAATGAAAGATGATATTTATGAGTTAAAAGTTTTGATGGACTTCATTATCAACTATCCATTCGGATCTGTTATTCGAGATTATAATCAGTGTAGATTGCCTGCTAAACTGGAAGCTTTTCTTGGCTATCTCGATTCTATATTTTTGTAAGTTTATTGCATCTTTTGTATCTCTATTTTAATTTCCATGTTGAGAAGAACAGTGTGAATCACAAGTTTTTACTTAATGCTCCATTTGTTTGGGTCGACATCGATAACCGTTGCTTCTTTATAATTTGGATTACCTCATAAAGAGAAATGTGCTTGATGGGTCGACATCGATAACTATCTCTTCCTTATAAATTTGGATTATCTCATAAAGAGAAATGTGCTTGACGTGAAAACATATTATAAAATTTAGCATAATTGCAAAACTTGTGCTGCATATTTGTAATTATCAATTATTATATTTTAATTCATATTTTTAAAATATGATAATTGAAGTTCAAAATTTGTACAGCATATGTTCAATTATATTAGTTTATATATATATACGGGAAAACCAAAACGAATTTAAAAACGAAAAACAAACACCATATATTTGCACTTTTGAACGATAAAAGTAAGAATATATAAGCATATTGCATTTTGCTATATGAAGTATCCAAATTTGGAAAAGATTTTACCCAACCATCGGAATACGTAATGAACAAACGCTTACTCGAGTATTCTTTGTAGATGCTTTTGCATCTCCTTTCATCACTTTTTCTAACCCAAATATGAGCAGCATTTTGAAATATCTTTAAAAAAAATCGCTTATAATAGAACTAAACCACCTAACCTTATTCCTGTGTGAAGACCAATGTTTCCATTCCTCTCCATTTAGTTAAAATACGTTACTACGTTTACAAAATGCTCTAATGTTAGCAAAAATTCATTTTCATAGTATACAAGTTGATGACACCTCAGTATGTCATTGTTATTATGATGGTCAGCCAAAAATTTGTACATCCGTAAAGCTGCCATATTGTCTGTATTAGGGGCTTTTAAATTTTTCAATTGAATACATTTGCTCGACTTTTCTTTGTTATACAAAAAAAAGGTACCTTTGCATAAATACAATTTTCTAGCTGAAATTCACAATGATGATGACATATTGAGGTGTCATCAACTTATATACTATGAAAACAAATGGTTGCTCACATTAAATAAATGGTAGCTTTGCGAATATACAAATTTTTGGCAGACTACCACAAAGACGATGACCTATTGTGGTGTCAGCAACTTGTATACTATGAAAACAATTGTTTGCTCGCATTAGAACATTTTAAAAACATGGTAACGTATTTTAACAAAAAGTATAGAGTGGAAACGTAGTTCTTCACGCTGGTTTGAGGCTAGGGGGTTTACTTATATTAGAACAATTTTTTTAAAGATATTTCAAAATGCTGCTCGTATTTGGCAAGGGAAAGTGATGAAAGGAGGTGCAAAAGCATTTACACAGAATACACGAGTAATTGATTGTTCATTACGGATCCTAATGGTCGAGTAAAAATTTTACCCAATTTAGATAACACTTACTCGAGAATTTTTTGTAAGCGATTTTGCACCTTCTTTCATCACTTTTTCTAAACCTAATACGAGCACCATTTTGAAATATCTTTTAAAAAACCTCCTCTAATATAAGTAAAGCACCTAGCCTCACTCTTGCCCTACGTGAATACCTATGTTTCCACTACATCTCCTTTTTGTTAAAATACATTACTACGTTTACAAAATACTCTAATGCTAGCAACCATTTGTTTTGATAGTATACAAGTTGATGACACCTCAGTACGTCATCGTTATTGTGATGTTCAATAAAAAATTTGTACATCCCAGAAGCTGGCCTGTTGTCTGTATCAAGGGGATTTAAAGTTTTTAAGGGAAGATAGTCGCTCAACTTTTCTTCCTAATAATGAAAAAAATGTTGCCTTATGGATATACAATTTTCTGGCTAAAAATCACAAGAACGATGACATATTGAGGCGTCATCAATATTTATACTAAAAAAATGAATGGTTGCTCACGTTAGACCATTCGAAAAAGTAGTAAAGTATTTTAACAAAAAGAAGAGGGAGTGGAAACGTAGATATTCATGCAAGGTAGGAGTGAGGATAGGTGGTTTACTTATATTAGAAGAAATTTTTTAAAAATATTTCAAAATGCTGATCATAGTTGGGCAAGGGAAAGTGATGAAAGGAGGTGGAAAAGTATCTACACGGAATACGTGAGTAACTAATTCTTTATTACGGATCCCAATGGTCGGGTAAATTTTTTTCCAAATTTAGATACACTGAATAGAAAAATGAAAGATAATATTGATGAGCTAAAAGTTTTGATGGACTTCATTATCAACTATCCGTTCGGACCTGTTATTTGAGATTATAGTTAATGCAGATTGCTTGCTAAACTGGAAGCTTTTCTTGGCTATTTCGATTCTAAATTTTTGTAAGTTTATTGCATCTTTTTTTATCTCTATTTTAATTTCCACATTAAGAAGAACAACGTGGATCACAAGTTTTTACTTAATGCTCCATTTGTTTGGGTCAACAACGATAACTATCGCTTCCTTATAAAGTTTGATTATCTCATAAAAGAAATGTGCTTGATGTGAAATAATATTATAAAATTTAGCATATTTGCAAACTTGTGCAGCATATATGCAATTATCAATTATATTTTAATTCATATTTTAAAAATTTGATAATTGAAGTTCAAAACTTTTGTTGTGCAATTATATTAGTTTATATATATACAGGAAACTAAAACAGTATTAAAAACGAAAAAGCGACAGCATATATTTGCACCTTTGAAATGTAAAAGTAAGCAATTATCAACATATTGCATTTTTCTTTTCGAAGTATCTAAATTGGGTAAAATTTTACCCAACCATCAAAATCCGTAATGAATAAACACTTACTCGATATTCTTTGTAAGTGCTTTTGTACCTCCTTTCATCACTTTTTCTAACCCAAATACAAGCAGCATTTTGAAATATCTTTAAAAAGCCTCTTTCAATATAAGTAAACCACCTAGCCTCATTCTTGATCTCCGTGAATACCTACATTTCCACTTCCTTTCCTTTTTGTTAAAATACGTTACTGCGTTTACCAAATACTATAATGATAGCAACCATTCGTTTTGATAGTATACAAGTTGATGACACCTCAGTATCTCATCATTATTGTGATGCTCAACCAAAAAATTGTACATCCGAAAAGCTGCCTTGTTGTTTGTATCAAGGGGCTTTAAAGTTTTCAATGGAAGAAAATTGCTTGACTTTTCTTCCTAATAAAGACAGAAAGGTTGCTTTACGGATATACAATTTTTTGGCTGAAAATCACAATAACTATGACATATTGAGGTGTCATGAATATGTGCGCTATGAAAACGAATGGTTGCTCACGTTAGAACATTCTGAAAAGTAGTACTGTATTTTAACAAAAAGAATATGGAGTGGAAACGTAGTTCTTCACGCAAGGTAGGAGTGAGGATAGGTGGTTTACTTATATTAGAAGAAATCTTTTAAAAATATTTCAAAATGCTTATCATAGTTAGGCAAGGGAAAGTGAGGAAAGGAGGTGCAAAAGCATCTACATGGAATACGCGAGTAACTAATTATTCATTACAGATCTAGATGGTCGGGTAAAAGGTTTACCCAATTTAGATACATTGAATAGTAAAATGAAAGATGATATTAATGAGCTAAAAGTTTTGATGGACTTTATCATCAACTATTCGTTTGGATCTGTTATTCGAGATTATAATATTTTTCAGATTGCCTGCCAAAGTAATAGTTTTTCTTGTCTTTCTCGATTCTAATGTATTTTAAGTTTATTGCATCTTTTGTATCCCTATTTTAATTTTGGCAGTGACAAGAATAACGTGAATCCCAAGTTTTTACTTGATGCTCCATTTGTTTGGGGCGACGCCGATAACTATTGCTTCCTTATAAATTTGGTTTATCTCATAAAGAGAAATGTCCTTGATGTGAAGCATATTATAAAATTCAGCATATCTGCAAAAGGTGTGCAACATATGTGTAATTATCAATTATTGTATTTTTAATTTATATTTAAAAAATCTGATAATTGAAGTTCAAAACTTGTGCAGTATATGTGCAATTATATTAGTTTACATCTATACGGCAAAACAAAAGAACAATTAAAAATGGAAAACCAACACCATATATTTTCACTTTTTAACGGTAAAAGTAAGAATTTATAAGCATATTGCATTTTGCTATTTGAAGTAATTTTAACCCAACCATCGGAATCTGTAGTGAAAAAACACTTACTCGAGTATTTTTTGTAGATGTTTTTGCACCTACTTTCATCACTTTGAGCAGCATTTTGAAATATCTTTAAAAAAAACCTCTTCTAATATAAGTAAACCACTTAGCCTACTCTTGTGTGACGACCTATGTTTCCACTCCCTCTCTTGTTTGTTAAAATACGTTAGTACGTTTAAAAAATGTTCTAAAGCGAGCAATCATTCGTTTTAATAGTATACAAGTTGATGGCATTGATGATCACTAAACTAACTATAAATACAACTAAGGCAAGTGCACCTATCGAACAATAGTATAGCTATGGTGAGTAGAGAACATTGTATGCACGAGGACTAAAAGTACTAGTAATTATCATTTTTCTATTATTTAGTCGACAATTTGGAGTGATGTGTTTTAATATAAATTTACTAAACTAATTTAACTAAGAATGCAACAGAGAATGAATCGAGGAAATAATCGAATATTAACAAATGAGATAGACAATATTGATAAACTATAAAAGTAACATATTTTAATCTCATTCTTAATGCATTTTTGGATGATTAATTTATGCAAATTAGTGAATTTGATGCTCCTAATCCTTTAAATTCATGTTTCCATACTTGGGAGAGCATTTGCGACCGAAAGGAGTGAAAATGAGCCAAAATTAGACAAATTGAGCTGTTTTCAAGAGCCACATGGCGTAGGTATTTCCACATAGGCTGGGCACACGCCTATGTGAGCCACACGAGCTGGACACACGACAATGTGCCAGCCTGTGCCGATTTCGCATCCTACTTCCTAAATACGTGGAAAACTTAATTTTTAGGCTTTCTGAGCATTCTAAATTCTATAAATACCTATTAGAAGAAGACATACGAGGGCAATCGAAGAAGATCGAAGAAAAACACTCGAAGAACACCATCAGAATCAACTAGGAAGCGGATCTCCATCAAGATCGAAGTTCTCCTTTTAATTTTTTTCGAAGTTTTATTGAGTTTCTTTATGTCTTGTGGTTATTCTAGCTTTGAGATGTTTCTATTTAGAATTACGAACTAAATTCCCCAGATACCTAGGGAAGATGAAATCTATGATGAACCCTTTTATTTAATTTCCATTTTTACACGATAAATACTTGATTCTTGTTCTCAATTATGTATGTTTATTTCTTGTTTTAATATTTTTGAGATATTAATTCATGTTTAATGTGTTTATTTCAGTGGAGGAAAAGTCCCTATTTAAGAGTAGATCTAGCAAAATTGAGTGGAGTTGTATGCAATCCTAGAAGTAGGATGACAAAAATCTACCGAATTAGAGTCAAATCTAATAAGGGAATCTAAAAATCGAGTTAATCCGACGATAGTGGTTTTAATTAGAAAGAGATTTCAATTAATCAACCTAGAGTTAGTTGTTCTTACTCTCGAAAGAGATATTAACATAATTTAGGGATTTCATGGATCAAGACACAAGTGAATAAATCGTTTAATTCAGATTCATAATAACAGGTGAAGTCTAGGTGGATTCTTTCCTGGGTATTGTCTATCTCATTGGTTATCTTCGATTATTTCCTTGACTCATTCTCTATTGTGTTCTTAGTTAAATTAGTTTAGTAATTTTAGATTAAAACACAATCACTCTAATTTTTCAACTAAATAATAAGAAGATGGTAAATACTAGTACTTTTAGTCCTCGTGGATACGATATTCTCTACTAGTCATAGCTATACTATTGTTCGGTAGGTATGCTTTCCTTTTCCATATTTATAGTTAGTTTAGTGACCATCAAGTTTTTTGCGCCGTTGTTGGGACTAAATATTAGGAACACTTGATTTTTATTAATTTAGCCATTTATTTTTATTGCATTTTATTTTTGTTTTTAGTTTAATTTTACATTCTAATTTATTTTCTTTTATTTGCTTCTCGCAGGTTCTAATTTATTTTTATATTAGGACCAATACTCGTAAAAACCATAGAAAAGTAAGGCAAAGTCGACAGAACATAGTAGACGAACAAGAAGACTTTAATCTTTCTCAACTTATAATTCTCATCAATAATGTTTCGAAATAATTCACAAATAAACATAGATTGACAATTCAACTAAAAGAGCACTAAAGATCCAAACAATCCAAGTCGAAAAATTTTAAAGCACGAAAACATAGGTATTCCCCCTTATCTAAGTAATTACCTTTAATTCAAAATGACAGAATTCGACTTCCTTACTAAAGATTCACTCAAATCACTCAAAGTGTTTAAGGCTCAAGAATAAACACTCAATAGTTAAACAAGAAAAGTCGTTACCATAGGCTTGCATGAAAATCAAATCTCCACCACTATAAAATGATATGATAAACAAATCAAAATTTTTTAAGAGGTTGTAATGGGGCTTAGTTTAAGGGTGTGGAGAAAGGCCAAAAAAGTTGGTTATAATCGAGATCGAATTGATAAATTACCAAACTAGAAAAATAAACAAATGCTGAATTAAAAATAAGTGCATAAATCAAGAACTAATCAAGAATAAGAAAACAAGCTTCTTCTTAAAATATGAATTTAACTGTTCAAGCTCAATCAATAAGACTAATTAATAATCAATATGTATATTATTTTCTTTTTTTGTTTGGATAAAAAGAAATAATTCAACAAATCAAACAAAGAGCATAGTTAGACAATTAATCATATTAAATCTCGACAAAAGGGAGTCAATAAAAAGGGAAAAAGTCTCAACAAAAAAAAAGAGTTATGGGTTAACTTTAATGGGTAATCAAGAACTGGTGTGTTAGGCTCAACGGGGTTCACTAAGGGTTAATTACAAATGTAGGCTTTTGATGGGATAAATGGGTTAAAATATAAGTGTCTTTATCATCTCAGTATATCAAATCAAAGGTGTGGTCTCGACATTTATAATCGAAGCAAGTTCTAGATTAATAAAGCAAATTGACATACTCATAACCAATAATAAAATGAACAAGAAAAATATATGCTCTAAAGGCTCAAAATCTCACAAAAAATCATGGCTTTTGATGTCAAACTTGTAAATTTAAAATTTCAAGATAATACCTCAATTTAGGGAACTAACCTAAAATTTTTAATTTTGAAAATAAAATTATCATGTTTGATTCTCTCATGTCTTAAAGTTTAAATCAACCAATGTACAAATATCTAAAAATTAATCCAAAACACATCAACAAAAATCCCAAAATAATAAAAAATCATTTTAATGGAAGTATGAGAAAATTACTTAAACGCAAGATATAATTCAGGGATTTTCTAATAATTATATAAATAACCTCCCCACACTTAAGATGTACATTGTCCTCAATGTACAAACATGTATAATCATATTATAAGCAGAATATCATAAGGGAGGGAGAAAACTGAAACTACCCTGAATATTAGATGAAATCGCCAAAATGGTGAAAAACAAAATTGTAAACAAATCTAAATGTAGTGCATGAATCCGAGCAAACTAATAAGAAAATAAACACAAATCATGAAGAAGATTAAGAGGTTACAAACTCAATTAGAAACAACTATAAAAATAAAAACATAGTTCAAAAGATAAAAAAATGAAAGAAGTCTAAAAAATTAAAAAAAACAACTAAAAACAAAAAGAAAAAGAAAAAGAAAACTAAAAAGAAAACAAATAAACTCAATGATTCTCATCATCAGAGGCATCGGTGTCGTGAGGCACTGGCGTTGAAGAGGATATATGGAGATGTTGACAGATCTGCTGTAAAGTTACATCAATGCTGTCCAACCTTTGAAAGCAATGCTGCTAGAAGTGAGTGAACTGCTCGGAGAGGTCCCCTAAGGTAGCAGCAGAAGAAACAGTACGCTGACTCGAAGGTAGGGATGAGGTGGATCCTTATGGTGGAAGGGGACATCATCAGTGAAGTGCTCGGGCTCATTCTAGGGTCAGAATGAGATAGTTTGTACTAAGTAGGACCCACTCCACAAAACCGCTCGATCATCCTCATGCTCAATAATCCTTACGGGGACATCTGACCTACTAGTGTAAGTGAGGAGGACTACTTCGGTGTGTCAAAGAGACCGAAGTTTCGAGTGCGTCGAGTCACATAAGGGCCTAAACATATAGGACCCTTCCTACTGCGTTTTGTCTGATGGCGAAAGGCGAGAGCGATGAAGTAGGCTAAATCGAAAATGCACCTTGTGGCCATGCTCCATGAAAATATGCGTCAGTGGTACCGACGACTTCGCTGCTCTCTCTCGTACCGATCAATGTGTGAGCCAGGATGGCGTGAATATATCTCAAAGCCGAAGGAAGAAAAGTCGCCTTCAAGCGACTTGCGTTATAAGGCGTCGTGCTCGCCGTGAAGTCTACCCAACAAAGAGATGGTGAGTAATGGATGTGTCGGTATAATCAGAGGAAGCTCTCAGTACTCATGATCTTGGCAGTGTAGAGTCCCAATGCCACTCTGAACTTTGGCACACTCATATGTCGCGACATGCCACCGAGTCTGAAAGTGATAGTGCCCAACTCGTCATGGGTCGTCATCAGCTGCTGAAGGATAAATGTAGAATAGAAATTCGTAGTCAGCTCCATGTATGTGGGCTCGATGATAGAGAAAAATTGGTCTCACGGGGCTATAGCAATGATGATGCAGACATGATCAGCTAATTGGACCTGCTCCAAAGTAGCCCAATCAATACATCAGCCTAAGCCGACTGGCCTCGGTCGAAGAAGCTGATATAAATCCTCATGGGGACCCTGTAGAAATTAGAGATTCGAATGGCATACATCAACAGAAGTGCTCGAGGAGGAGGTCGCACCCAGAATCTTCTGTTTTTTCGAAGCGAGGACGTCGACCTTAGATTTGTTACGTGTGTTCGTCATGATCAATCTGCAGAAAGAGATGGCCAACTATTAAAACCAAATGAAAAAAATAGACAAACCAATCATAATAGAGACAATCTAATAACGCATGCAATAATCGAAATCAATTAGCAACAACTCGATGAAAGAAAATAAATTGACAATGAGAATAAAAATAAGAATCCTAAAAGAATCCAAAAGAAATACAAATAATCAATAATAGTAATAATAAAATATGTAAATAATAAATAAAAATAATACTAATAAAATAAAAATACAAACTAAAAATAATGAGTAAACAGGTTATCGTAAACAGATTTCACTATGACTAAGTGAATAAAAAATGACAATAATTATAATAATAATCATCAAAATAGTAACACAAATAATACTAATTAATAAAAATAAAGGTAGCAGGAACAATAAAACTAAACCAATACTAATAAAATTACTAAATGGAATAAATAAATGAAATAAAACTAAAAAGAAGCAGAAGAATAACATAAATGAATTAAAATATATAAATATAATAAATATAAAATATAAAAATATAAACTAAATGGGGAAAAAGAAAACCGATGGAGGGACGATGGTGGTGGCCAGAGATGCGGTTGGCAACAATGAGGTCGGGGCTTTAGAGAGGGGAAAGGAGAAATAGGAAAAGGGCATGCAAGGGTGGGAGTGTAGTCGAATCGGTTGGAGATGGGGGATGGTTGCGGTGGTCGTGGGGGTTGGCAGTTCGGGCGAGGGAGACGTTGCGACTTGTCGAAGAGGGAAGGGAATAGGGAGGCCCGATGAGGTGAGAAAGGGAGGAGGAGGGTTCGATTAGGCCGGGGTTTGGGTCATCAGTGAGGGAAACAAGGGGAAAGAGGAGAGGAAAAAGAGAAAGGGCGTGGGGGCTTGAAGGGTGAGGAGAGGGGGAAGAAAGGAGAAAAGAGGGAGAAGTCATGGGGGTGGTGGTGCGATGGAGTGGTGGTCGATCTTGCAAGGAGGAAGGATGGTCAGGGTTGGCCGGAGTTGCAAGGGAAGTTCGACAGCAGCTAGGCTGTTGGGGGTGGGAAAAAGAAAAAGTAAAAGAAATAGGGATTAGGGTTTGTGGTTAAAAGGGCGACATGATTATGTAAGGCCCGTGTTGGGCCACACAGTTGTGTCACACACTCGAGTGGTTCCTTCTTAGCCCATATGATGTTCAAAAAATGAGCCCAGCCTTCATACAACCTCAGACACATTCGTGTGTCCAGGTCGTGTGTGATATCCTTCGCTTCTCCCATGCCCATGTGAAATCACACACGGCCGTGTCTCTTTACCCATGTAACTCTTTGACTTGGAATTAAATTGAAAAAATTAGCTCTAGGGTTCACACGGCTTAGGACACGCGCGTGTGTCCAGGCTGTGTAGACCATTTTAGGTCGTGTAACCTTTAAATTTTTGAAAATTAAGTCCTATGACTCACACGGCCAAGGAGACGTCCGTGTGTCCAGGCCGTGTAGGTCACATGGCCATGTTGCTAGACCGTGTAACTCACTATTGATCGTTACTTTATGCACATAGCTTGGGATACGCCCGTGTGTCTAATCCATGTAGGTTACACGACTATATCGCCAAGCTGTGTGACGCACTATCGATTACCCTATTTCACACACGGCTTGAAACACTCCCGTGTAGGTCAAAAACATTTTTTTTAGATTTTAAATTAGCATGCAATGGAATTAAAAGATTAGAAAAAGTTAAACATTCGGGTTGCCTCTCGATGAGCATTTATTTAAAGTCTAATCTCGACTTACCTTGTGCATGATTACGGTGGTTGTTGAAGCCGAAGCTCCTCTCTATCATTTCTAAAATAGTTACAACAATAAAATTGAGTCGATGTCCATTTACCTTGAATGTGCCATATACTGGATGTGTTACCTCTATCGTACTGTATGGGAAACAGTTTGTACCACGAATGGACCTGAAAATCTTGATTTCAGCTTTTTGGAAACAATTTGAGCTTTGAATTGTATAATAGGACGTGATCCCCAACTGTGAATTGTTTGGGCTATTTCAAACGAGTGTTGTGGCGTCGCTTTGTCGCTTCTTTCTATAGTCTCCAGTTCTTGTAAGCATTAGCTCGCCAGTTATCTAACTCATTTAGTTGCATCAATCTCTTCTCACCTGCAAGTTTCAGGTCGTAGTTTATAAGTTTTATTGCCCAAAATTCTTTGTGTTCGAGTTCAAGCAGTAAATGACAAATCTTTCCATATACAAGTCTGCAAGAAGATGTTCTTATGGGTGTTTTGTATACAATCCTATAAGCCCATAAAGCGTCATCTAGTTTTAAGGCCTAATCCTTTCTATTTGACTCTATAGCTTTTTCTAGGATGTGTTTGAGTTCTCAATTCGTAACTTAAGCCCCTGATAATGTGAATAATGCCAGAATCCATGCTATAATTTATTGAATCATTATTTTGAATGCATGATATGTGGTTGTTACATATCTACTGTCACTATATTTTTTATGTACTGATATTGTTATGCAAGACCACGATGATACTGATTGCATGAGATACATGCCATTTTTACCGTTAAATCGAACATATGATAAGCAAGTTTTTTGCTGCTATTATGATTTGTTATAAGAATAATAATTGGTACTGTATATACTTGATACAAGCATGTTAAAGCTACCATACTTAATTGTTATAGTATGTCATGTTGCATTGCATGGGTGGGACGATTTGAATGGAGGAAGTAGTAAGCAGTTTATCTTCTCAACCAGTGGTTATCCACAACGTATTTTAGTAGGCAGTCACCTATTTGGCTAGTGGTTTATCCATAACGTATTTTAGTCGGCAGCAGTCACCTGCTTGACTAGTGGTATATCCACAATATATTTTAGCAGCTTTTATTTGTATAGACGGATGGTTCATCCACCAATATATTTATCATTAGCAGTTCATTTGCAATGATTAGTAGTTTTTCCACAACGTGATGTAAAGGTAGAGGAGTTTTGGGGAACTCCTACTGTGGTATATAACGGTGGGGTAGGACCTTTTTACTATTAAATCGAACTTTCTTTGCATTCATAAGCAATTGCATGGCTACGAACATTGAAATATTATGTTGATTAGCTGCTCTAAATTACCGACATTCTGTATTGCTAATTAATTTCGATTTGTTCTATAAGTTGATATTCTGCTTGACTTGTTTGTTGTTTGCACTAGTTCTCTTGTAACGAAACTCACACTGAGCTTCATAGATCATTCTCCCCTTTATTTCCATATTTACAGATAACTCACCAAGTTAGGACGTGGACAGGCATACGGAGGGCTCGAATACGTTTTATTTTTTATGAAAGTATTATTAGGCTTATTTTATAATTTTTGTTATTTCAAAACCATACTGTTTTACTTATTTTGTGGCATGGGACTCACATTTTAGGTTTATTTAGCATGCATGACATTTAACTTAATATAGGATATGAAATTTAATTATCTATGCATGAAATATAGTTTTCATCAAAACTAAGTTAAAAATCACTTTTCCATTGCTAAGTTTATAAATAAATTTTGAAGGAATAAATAAATTAACTATATTTTTAAAATAATCACTGCTACAAGAAAATTGTTAAAATTGATTGGTTTTTTTTTAGCTCGGGTGTTTTTTCTAAAAATAGATTAAGTTTTCTTTTAAAATAAATAAATATTTTAAAATAACTATTTTATAAACTCTGATCATACTAAGTCATCTCGGTGATCGATATAATCTCTCAAATTCGGATCTGTCGTCTAGACCGAGTTGGAGAGATTACACCTAAAATTATAAGATCTAATTTGATTATCATATCACCCAAATATTGTGTTTTTAACTGTTATTTAATGGAAGTACTTTGCAAGTTTGACTATTTTTAGAACTAAAGAGGGCAGGCAAAGAACTTCAACTCTTTTTAATATGGAAATGTAATTTAATTCTATCATAAAATATGAATTTATAAATTAATATACTATAAAAATACATTTTAACCTAAAAATAAAAAAAAATAATTTTATTTAATAGATTAAGTTATAAATTAATATTTCAAATCTAATTTCCCTAATGTATTTTGGATTCCTAATATCTATTTTGATAGTTGTAGGTAGCACTCTTTAAATTGCAATTCCGGGTCTGCATAAAAAGAAGAGTTTTTATGAAAAGAAAATATCATGTCTTCTTGCCACAGACCTAGTGTTTATCCCATACTATATCAATTAAATATTTTGATTTTTACTATATTATTATATTAAATGAAGTTAGTTCTTTAATAAAAAATTCTTGATCTCTATTTTAATGTCAAATTAACTCTATAAAGTATTAATAGTAACGGAAAAAAGTCTTTCTTTTTGAAGATTTTTTAATTTTTAATAGTTTTTAGAATTTAAAAAATTTAAAATTTTTAAAAGGGCAAAATACCAATAAAGCCCTTTTTTTAAAAAAATTACTGAAATGAGCCCATTAAAAAATTAATTACAGGAATGGTTCAATTCCTCGAAAATACGTCAACGTCAGCGCGTTGTCAAGTGACGAGGCAGGAAAATGCTTCTTCAAGGGAGCGCTTTGACTATGTGGACATAAAGCGCGCCCTCAAGGACACGTTTTGCCCGTGTCTCCTGTTGGTTAGGGTTTTGGGTTTTTTGTTTTAGGGTTTAAGGTTAGGGTTTTGTAGTTTTTAGGTTTAAGATTTTAAAGAAAAATTAAATAAATAAGGGATTAGGGTTTAGGGTTTATTAATTAAATTAATTTAAATTTTTCAAAATTGGATTAGGTTTTATGTTTATGGTTTTTAAAGAAAAATCAATTAAATTAGGGTTTAGGGTTACTTGAGTAAATTAATTAAAAAATTTTAAAAAATCATATTAGGGTTTAGTGTTAATTTAAAAAAACTCCCACGTGGACGCTCTTTTGCTACAGTAGCTCCTGAAAAAATAATTTTGAGAAGACGTTTCTGAGCTAATAGTGTCAAAAACGCTTTAAGCAGGATGCTTTGTCAGCAAAAGTACTGAAAGAAGCTCCCACGTGGACGTGCTTTTGCTACAGTAGCTCCTGAAAAAATAATTTCGAGTAGGCGTTTCTGAGCAAATAGTGTCAAAAATGCTTTAAGCAGGATGCTTTGTCAGCAAAAGTACTGAAAGAAGCTCCCACGAGGACTCTCTTTTGCTACAGTAGCTCCTGTTTGGCCTGAGGCTATAAATGAGGCAAAATTTTTTCTCAGATTGCATAAGTTACAGCAAAAAAAATTTAGAGAGTCTAAGAAGGATAGAAATTGAAGATGAGTGAACGTATTAGTGCTGTTATTTATTATGATGGTGAGGTCCATCACACTGAGAACGGTGTTTTTTTTTATCGAAGAATACAGTGCGACTGGTTTTTTAACCAGAACATAGATTTGACAGAACTTCGTAAAAGAATTAGGCGTAAAATATTCGGAACGATGCCAATGAAAGTTTTGTCTATTATGTATCGGTTTTGTTCTTCTGTTGATCCAGTGACATATGACTCGTTCGACGTAAAAGGTGCTCGTAGCTTGGAGGCAATGGCGCAGACTTATCTCGCTAGTGGAGCACCCTATATGGAGTTATATGTACAATTTACATCGCCAAGTGATGCACTTGCGACTGCTGTTCGAGAGGTATACACGACCCCTGCCCGACACTCGGTTAATGGGTTACAAAATACGGAATAGCCCATGTTTGGTAGCGGTATGGAATACATATCCCCTGTACGACACTCTGTCAGTGGATGGGATATGCACCTTGGTGGGTCGATGTTTGATGCTGGAAATATGTACTGGGGAACGACATCAACTTCTAGAGGTTGGCAATCTGCATCTAATTGGGATGTTATGAAACGCCCAGAAGAAGGGATGATGTACTCTCTACGACGTTCACCGGTGAAGGGACCCCGTACGTTGTAGATGATGGTGGGTTATAAGATGACTCTGATGTGGATCCACCATCGGTATTGCCTAAGGCACGTTGCTTCCAACGACTACAGGCAATATCCATCTAATAGTGAACGACAACAAGTGACCAACATGGGTATTTAGTCTCTATTAATATAATTTCGTTTGTCATTTTGAATTTATTCTAAATGAAATAGTGGTATGTAATATTCGCTATGAACTTATATTGGCAGGGTATGAAATAAATAAAGACCGTTTTCACGAGATGTTGGCAGTTTTGTGTTCAATTAACGGCGAATGCGCAGACTACCTTTGTAACATACCTTTCAAACAGTGGGCACAAGCATACGACGGCGGCCTGTGATATGGTCATATGACCTCAAACCTGGCAGAATGCATAAATTCTGTTCTAAAATGAACGCGCCATCTACCGATAACATCGGTTGTGTGAGAGATATATTTTCGTTTGGCACTATTTCCAAAGCGAGCAACGAGTTATGTAGGCCAGATACAGGGAGGGCATGTATGGTGCAATAAGGTAGTGCAAGAAATTAACAAGGTCCAAGGCACGGGCGAACACCATGCACACAATATGTCACGATCGAGACAACTTATGGTTTCACGTGCAGAGTTTGACAGACCGCACCAAGGTGTTATTGGCGGGCAATATTGTGTACACTTGCGAAATAGGACTTGCGACTGTGGGATGTTTGACGCACTTCGTTATCCATGCGCTAATGTAATTGCAGCTTGTCAGAATCTTCATCTGGATCCGATGAGCTATGTCGACGAAGTGTACAAATTAGAAAACATGTACAACGTCTTGGAGATTGTACTCCCACCGGTCCCAGATGAATGTTAGTGGTCGTCTGTATCGCTTGCTCCCTTTAAGCTGTTACTAGATAGAGAATTGCGCCGCAAACCAAAGGTCGACCTTGCTCGACTAGAATACGTAACAATATGGATATCCAAGAAACAGCCAGTCAATAGAAGTTGTACGGATGGTGTAGGAACCTAGGCCATACAAGCCGATCATGCCCAAACCGCAATAGTTGAACGTTGTTGTAAAAACTTTGTATTATTTATATATTTTTAAATCAATAATATGGAAATATTCAGAATATTGACTTATTTAAAAGAAAATCTATTTTATTAAAAATATTAAAGTAAATTATAATTACTTTATTCAAAACAACATTTTATTTTATTAAATGAAATAATATAGAAATATTCAAAATATTGTGTTATTTAAAAGAATTTCTATTATATTAAAAATATAAAAGTAAATTTCTATTTTATTACATGAAATAATATAGAAGAATTTCTATTTTATTACATCAAATAATATCAAAATATTCAAAATGTTTGTAAAAGTAAAAATCAATCTCCGTGCCTGCCGGATTCAGTGCCACATGGCGGCCGTGGACGATTACGCGCTGGATTCCTCCTTTGTCCAGCTTCGGCGAGGGTTGTGGTTACTCCAGCGGGGATTATGTTTCCTCCGGTAGGGGATCTGGTTGTCGGTGTTGGGACGATGAGCCACCTTGATAGAATAGTGACTGTGGAGGTGTTTGAATCACCAACGGCGAAGCTGTTTGAAACCCATACGGTGATGAGAATTGGTAAAAAGAAGAGCTTCCCGACGGCCCCTCATGCGATCCCTCGTGCGACAGTGGCCTATACGTCGGCGGTCCACTCGGCCTAATTGAAAATGGAGATGAACCGACCATTAACTCCAACCTGTCATAGGACTAGAAAAAGGAAACATATAAGGGTTAGGATACATAAAAGGGCTAAGATACGCACCTAACATCATCTGAAAGGCTGTGCTGTGGGTGTCGTCGGTTGAAGTGTTGCGCTCGATGACTGTGTAGGTGCTGTTGCTGGGCCTGGTGATGGGCCGGGTGATTGTGATGGGCCTACATCATCGTCCCTTCTTCTTGGATTTAAAGGGCCACATCGTTCCCTTTGGACACGCAATTACCGCTGCCTCTCATCTGTCGACAGTAAATACGGCTTGCCATGGATCCTAAACCATGGCATGTATTCTAGTACGCACGATAACTCTGGAACGATGATTGGTTCTCGAGTAGGTATATAATCATACCGATCTTCCCACATTTAGATGTAGTGTGACCAGAATCTCAGTCAATCCATATGTAATTGCCGTAGGTCGATTTTGTGATGATCATCCAACACCTCAGGTGCCATGGGAATCGGTTGTCGAATCTAAATTGCCGTAATACTCTATCCGACTGGTGCATCTCTACGGTCGCAAAGTTGACCAATGGGACTTTCACATGCCAAGCGTTTTGGATTTTGGAAGTAGTCATCCAGAATTACTGCCCGAATTGCCGGATCCTCGTATGGTGTCCATAGAAACTATATGAACATGATGGAAATATTAGTTATATACATAATACATAATACTAAATACCAATCGACTATCTCATGATGGAAATATCTATTTTATTTAATACTTACTTGTGCTTCCGACCGTTGTCTAATAGAAGCCGTATATCTTTAAGAGAGGTAGGTAATCAAGCATAACTTGCCGAATGGTTCCACCTAATTAAATAAATTTTTAACATTCGATTATATTTTAAATCTACGTAATAATTGTAAAATCTAATATAAAATTTACCTCGTTATAAGGGGAATGTATACAGGTGGTCCACTCAAGGACGTAAAAATGGAAAGCGAAACTGTGCCCATGACTGGAGTGGTGATAGGCAACCTCCGATTTTCACTTTATCCGGTCGCGTCGCCCTGCACATCTCCCGGTACAATGTTGCCAACACAGCAGACCCCCAACTAAATTCACCAATTGCTCTAAAATCAACGAGTTTCAGTAGCCATCTTAGATACAAGGTTCCGTGACAAGTCCGGCATCAGATAACCTCTAATTATCTAAAGAATGTAAGCCCAAGCATATCGAATTTTTTCCAGTTCGGTAGAATCATCATCCGACTCCGGGAATGGGTCTCGTAACCAGTCCATCTCGATCCGACCACCGTTAATATTCTCTGAAATAGTGCCCAAAAGCTCGTAGCATACCGCTCCCCAATCACCTGATTGAATAGACCCGGTGACCGCGTACCCCTCCACCGGCAATCCCAATTGCAAATTTACGTCTTCCAAAGTGATAGTGCATTCTCCACATGGAAGATGGAATGTGTACATCTCGGGTCTCCACCTCTCAATCAACGCACTGATGAGTTTCGGGTCCAACTTGCATCCTCGGCCTACCGTCGCCACTTGCCAAAAACCCGCTTCCTGCAGGTAATTCTCTACCAACGGTGATGGAGGACCATGCATATTACAGATATAGCTTTGCAATATTCGATCTACGGACTTTTATAAGAAATAATAAATAAAAATTATTTAAAAATTATAAGAAATTTCTAATAAAATAAAAATTATTTAAAATTGCATAAATCAAAAAATTTTAAATAATATTTTAAAATTAAATTTAACACTTATCATTTTCATTTGTTCGACGGATATGTGCTTGTTATCGAGATGAATTAATTCTCCGGCCATTGCAAACACGATCAAATTTTTATGATATGATTTAAAAAAATTCAAAAAAATAAAATTAAAGCTTTTTTTAAATAATTAAAAAATTAAAGTTTTTTAAGATGAATTTGAGAGGAAATTGAAAAGAATTTGAGAGGAATTTGAGAGAATATTGGAGAGAAACTGAGAGAAAGGATTTAGGTGTGAAAAAATGAAAGGGGGGTTATGGTTTTTTTTTGTTGATCGTTGAGGGGTCACCAACGGTAAAAAAAGTAGCCGTTGCTACTGTTCACACGCGGGTAAGACGCTTCCTCAAGGAAGCGCTTTCTCCACATGGACAGAAAACGCGTCCTTGAGGGCGCGCTTTATGTCCACATGGACAAAGCGCTTCCTTGAGGAAGCGTTTTCCTGCCTCGTCACCTGACAACGCGCTGACGTGGACGCGTTTTCGGGGAAATAGGGTCATTCCGGTAATTAATTTTTTAGTGGGCCCATTTTAGTAATTTTTAAAAATAGGGCTTTTATTGGTATTTTTCCCTTTTTAAAAACTAAAATTCTTTTGCATTTCTTTTTTTTTACAAAAAAGAATTTTTATTAAAATTTTTGAAATACTTTTCCTTTTTTTTTTAAATTTATACAGTTTAAAAGTTTGAAGAGATTTCATAATTTTTGGAATTATACTCTTATTTATGTTTTTTTTATATCTTTTATAAAATTTAAATTATTTTTTGAATGGTGTATAAGACAAATATTATCATGTTAGTGATGAAAAATTAATGATTAATTTACTTTAAATAAAAAAAGTAAGAATCAAATTGAAAATTAAATTTATATATAAAAAAAAACAAAAATAAACAATTAACAGCAAAACTTGAAGAGGAAACTATTTTACTCCTTCATTTAATGTTGTATAAGGGATAATAATATTCTTAGTAAAAAGATAAAACATAATCCAAAAATTGCTATACTTGATTATATTTCGCCTCACTAAATCCAACCACATGGAATTCTTCTGTGTGTGGGATTAGTTGCAAGGGCAGATCACATATAACAATTACATAGAACTTCGATTGCGTAGTTATAATATTGTACGGACAAAAGAAATAATTGCACAGGCAGATGCACTTTCTACTTTGCATGTAGGCATCACTAGACCATGATTAATTATTGTAGGCAAATTAAAGGTTAAAAGTATAGGATTTTATTGGCTTCTACAAGTTTAAAAACAACAAAATAATAAACGGTAGTACAAATTGAATTCGTTCCACCGAGAATGAAGCATAAGAGCCAAAAAGCTTCGATCGCTGCACGTGAATGAGGATGGGTTTGGATAGTGAGCTAATTTGGGAAAATTGATATCAAATCAAGGGAGGGCAACTGGGCAAGGGCTAGCTCGATGGAGGCTGAAATATATAAATATTAATAGGGGTTATGTTTTGTTGACATTTGCCCAAAAAAGATCGAGATTGGATTACATTCCACCAACTTTATGGTATGAGGTCCTTTCCATAGAATTTTCTTTTGTATTCTTTATTCATTTATCTTCTCTCTACAATCTATATCAATCATCAGCACCACAATTTCCATCTCACTAATCAACAAGATTGGCGTGATGCTATTTATTTATATATCAAATCTTAGTTTTAGAAACAACACGACCATATGCAACCATAAGAAAATAATTAAAATAATCCATTAACATGTCAAAATATGTATAAATTTTCAATTATACTTCAAAATTTAATCACTCCATTTTTAATTCAAAAATTTTACTTCATCTATTTCTTTATTTAATAATTAACCAATTGATAAGATTGCAAAAAATTTTAATAAATTGGAATTTATGGCTTTTGTAAAATAAAAAATATTTGAAGTGGAATATTATACGTGTGGAAGCTCAAATAAACAAATGTGGTGGTAAGATTTTCGATTCTGCATCTACGTTTGTAATCAAGTCAAAGGAATATAGACTAAATTTCTGGAATTAAAAATAAGTTTGATTATTTGAAATAAAATTTATTTTCAATAATAAAAATATAAAAATGCTTTAGTAAATTTTTCTCATAATAGAGATATGATAAATAAAATAAACAATTCCTACATTTATACGGATTTGAACCAAAATTAGAGATTTGATATTTAAAAATAGTTGAAAGAAAATATTTTCTCCTTATATGAATTTGAATAAGTGTTAATTCATCAAAGTTAAATATTTTTATTTCAATTTTGCAAAAAAAAAAAAAAAAAAAAAGAAGAAGCGAAAACAACTTTTTTTTTTCTAATTTTCGCATACTTTTATTTTTCAAAAATTATTTTAAAATTTTCGAAAAAACATTTTCTTTAGTTTTTCCTATTCATTCCTAAGAAACTAAACGAAAATTAATTTTTTTTCTTAAACCAAATGGAGGCTAAATTTCAAATATCTAATAAGTATAGAGATTGAGAGCATAAGTTAATTACATTTTAAAAGCCATTATAAAATAAAAATAATAAAATGCGATAAAGATTTCAAGCTTACTGGTAATTATATGTGTAGTTATAATAATATTACTAGTATTGTTGTTATCATTATTCTTGTTACCATGTTGAAGTACATGTCTCATGTTGGAAAGCATATATGCAAATGATTTGAAGTTACTAAAAATCTTTAATGAGGATCTTATCAAATCAAAAGTGGGATCAGGGTGAAGATTGTTCAAATATATTTTTTGAATTATCTCACGTGTATATAGTAACAAAATAGTATAAATTTGATTGTATTCTACATATAATATAAAAATATTTGTTAATAAATCTATTGATATGACCTAGCTAGTAAAATCGACACAACATTAATCATACTGATAATTTAGATAGCAAACTCATGCTACAAGTAGCTCAATATGATCATTACCTGTCTTTTGATCACCCATATCTGCGAAAAGGTTACATTTTGGTGCAAGTATTTTATTTTTTAAAACCCTTAGATTCACTATATTTGATGTTTTATATGCATCCATCGAATGAAACAAAACAGTCTCATGTCCTTTTACATGTTTAATTCAAATTATTATGATCATATCATACCTAACATTTTTGGCCTTCAATAGGGTTGTGACTATCTAGATTGTAATATCTCATATTATATATATTATATATAAGACATCAATTTATACTAGTTTTAAATTACTTCATTTTATTTTTAATAATTTGATTAGTAAATTTAATCATATAATCATATTTTTCATAAATTTCATTTTAATCAGATAACTGATCAGAGTATTTAAGTCATAACTAGTTAATCTGTGGTTTAGTTTACTAATGTAGTCACTACAGCAAAACAAGTTTTTAGCAGCGTTTTTTTGGGCCTATAGCGGCGCTTATAAGCGCCACTAAAACTATTTGCGGCGTTTTGATAAGCGCTGCAAAAAACGCCGCTATAGATAATGCAGCAAAATTTTGCAGCGTTTATGTGGAAAAATGCTACTATAGGACATGACCTTTAGTGACATTTCTCACAAGAACACCGCTATAGCAGCACTATTCCCATAAACGCCTCTATAGCAGCACTATTCCCACAAACGCCGCTATAGAACATAACCTTTAGCGGCGCTTTTCCCCAAACACCGCTATAGAATATGACCTTAGCGGCGCTTTTCCCAAAAAATGCCGCTAAAGGTCATGTTCTTTAGTGGCGTTTGAGGGAAAAGCGTCACTAAAGGTCATGTTCTATAGCAGCGTTTGTGGAAAAAATGCAACTAACTTTAGCAGATTTTTAACAACTCATTTTCATTCATATAGAACTCGAATTGTCAATATAATTTCCTGTAACATCAAATCCAACCAAAAACTGCAAATCTAAATAATATTTCAAATCCAATGAAAGAAATATGTATATGATCTAAATTAATAAATGAAATAACAAAATTTATTATATTCAAAAGTTATAATGTTAAAATATTCTTACATTAAGAAAATAAACGTCTAAGATGGTGGATTCGCTTGATTCCCCGAAGGCATGTATTGTTGCGAGCTGGATCTAAAATATTGGGTAGGGTTAACAAAATATCCTTGAAATCGAACCCGACCATACCTTTCAGGACCCAAAACTTCAATAATAATTCAGTTATCAATGTCGTCAAGATTAACAAAACTATCACTTAAAGCGATCGCTTCATACTCCGCCCTTTTATCTTTTAGTTTCTCTTAATAAATCAATCAAAGAGTTAGAAATGAAATATATAATCAAAACAAATGAAACATAAATTAACATTATTTGCATTAGAAACGACGAATTAATCCATTATAATTAAACATGATAAATATTTAAAATAATTCAAAATTTAATAAGTAAATATACCATAATTTTGCAACTTCAGTAGTTATAGGAGATCCATCTTTCTTTCTATGTGTAATGTCAAAAAGCTGAAGGCGTCCAACTTTTTGACCAGACGACAGTTCCTACAATATAGTAGGAAAAATATTATTTAGTAGAAATTAATTAATATTTGACACAATTAATAAATTCAAAAATACCTCGTCATCAGCTACATGAGCAAAACTTTTCGACCCAGTTGTGTGCGTGAATTTTTGTTTTTGCCTACTTGTAATTCCAACTCGCTCACGATCCTGCATTATGAAATTATTATTACGTATATAGTAAATACTATAAACTGAAATAATTATAAGAGTTTGGAAGTACGTAATACTTCTCCTTTCCTTGAATTCCAAAATCTAATTGCATCTTCTCATTGGTACCTCAGCATTCCCGGTAGGACATTTCGGAATTTCTCTTTGAGGCTTATATTTTTCTTAAATATTTTTTTTTTAAAGCACTTTTATGATCTCTCCATTTTTTCCTAATGCTTTCTTCACATAATTATCCGAGACTTCTAAAGCAAATCTTTCCTGCAAATAACACAAGTTTAGAAAGTTAATATAAATGAAACTTAAACCAAAGTATTATAAATTACATTCACGTTATTACCTTAATATTATCGAGAGCTTGATTTTTGTTACTATCAGGCATATGATGCCATGACTCGTAGTTGATAGGCAACAGATTGGCATTTCGTCCTATAATGCCCAAGTATCCTGCTAAAAGTCAAGCTTCTATCCAATTGTTTCTAGCTACTTTGACACGCTCGACAAAATTTAACTCGTATAAATCTTTTAATAGCGCACGTCCTTGAGTTTTGCGCATCCCACTACTTTCAGCTAAAAAAATGGTATATTATAATATACGAATTTGAAACAAAAATTAATAATAAAAGTCAACACGCATGTAAATTAAAGTTAACATTACTTTGAATTTCTGCAGGTTCGTCGCTATATTCGGAACATTCGAAGATCCAATAGCAGTCTGTTGTTCACTATTTGTTTGTTCCGAATTTGGAAGATTTGGAGCAACACTTAGATCTCGCAATCTTCTTCTAGGCATTTTATCTGCGATACACATAAAATAGTTGAAATATTAGTAACTAATTACAACAATAATAGTATTGGTCTGTGAAAAAATTGAGAAAGAAAAGGGATAGGATTTTGTTAAATGGAATAATAAAAATAATTGGTAAATGAAATAAAATAAAGGACTTCTAAATGCAATAAACAAGAAATCTGGATGGCAGATAACAGATAATAGTGTAAATGAAACTCTTCACTCAAGTATTAACAATGACAGTAAACAATTCAATGACCAATATTTTAAATGACAACCTTGCTGTAATTGAACACGATGTCAAGCTCGCAAACATTCTGGAAGCATTTGTCCAACGTTTCCACAAAAACTGAAGGCAGCAAATCTAAAGTAAGTAAAATGATCCAATATTTGAAAGAAAAGTCAGCAATTAAATCTATAACTTTACGCATAATACAAGACTAATAGCAAAATAAAACTCCAAACAAATTTAACTACTATCATTTGGTCGAGACTAAAGTTTCAAATTTTGAAAATTATTGGAGCTAAATTTGACACTCACAATAAATATATATAAATCAAAATCAATATAATATAGGAAAAAGAAAAACCTAAGATGGTGCTCTCTAAAGTTCTTGTTCAAGTTGAGTTAGCTTTATTCTACTCGACTCTAGTTGTTGAACATATGCCTGTTTAGACATATATATATGCATAAGTTTATATGTTATGGACACGTAAGTAAGAAACTACATGCAAATGTATGTGTTTTTTTCAGTGTATATATGTCTTTTTTATGTAACCTTCTTTCTAAGACGGTTTTTCTTTGCAGCTTCTCTGTTTTGAGCTAAACGCCTCAATGTCTGGAGAGAAAAAAAAGAGAGAAAAAGTAACAATTTAAAACAGATTCAACTAAAATAAAGTTTCTTTTTTGATTCAGAAAGAATCTAGCAACAAAAAGTTGGGTTTTTTTAGTATTAAAATTTTAACCTTGGCATCAAGCTGTTTCTCAGAAGTTGAAGCCCTTTTCTGCAACATTATAAACGAAGTGCATGTATTAGCATATGTTTAATGAGGTGAAATAACACCCATTTCATATTTGATTAAAGAAGAAAAAAATACTAAATAGTGGTTGCTGATTTAGAAGATTCTTATCAAGCACAGACAAGAAGTTGGTCAGGAAAATGAGAGCATTTGGCTGTTTGGTAAGCTGGAAAATTAGAGAGTCAGCGTTATAAATACATAAATTATCAAGTTTAGACAGCCAAACCAAAAATTAAAAAAATATCATCAAAACAATAAATTTAAAAATCAAAGAAAAACTATCTTAGATTTTCTGACAGAACATAATAAGAGTAGCAAAAATAATCAGAATCTGCCCTTTCTTTATGTTTAGGGTTAAAGAAAAAAAAAATTAGGGGGAGGGGGTTTAATTTTAAAGAGGATACAAACAAACGGAAAAACTTACAAGGCGATGCAGCAGAGGAGAGGGTCGACGGTGATGCAACAGACGATAGACGAAAATCAATGGGATTTTGGGATTTCGATTTAAGGTTTTCGATTGGGGAAAAATTAAAGGATTTAGGGATTCAAATTTTTAGAGAGGAAAATAAGGGATTTGGGGTTTAAGGATAAAATAAGGGATTTTAGGGTTATGCTTTAGGGGAAAAATAAGGGATAGAACGCCGCTATTGCTTGACTTCTTTACAATGCAATTGCTTACCTTTTGCGGTGTTTTTATCATAAACGCCGCTAATGCTTGACTTCTTTACAATTTTTATATTGAATTATTATATCTTTCATATCAATTTTAATTAAATATTTTTCAAAAATTTAAGTAATATTTAAAAGAATTAGATAAAATTTGAAATTTTTATATAATTTTTTATGTAAGAAAATAAAAACAAAAACAGAAAAATTTCAAAATATGAAAAAGAAACTAAAAAGCTTTAAAAAAAATTACTCTTTTCTAATTATATATTCTCTCAATATCTTAGGAAATTTAAATAACTTTTTCAATTTACTAATTAATTTTGTTTCTCTAGAGATGCATGGGTTAGCAATTTTTTTAATTTTAATATATATAAAGTTTATCTATTATTTCTTAAATAATTTAAACTATAATGATAATTTTAATATATTAAAATTAATATTATCTCTTTTAAAATTATATAAGAAATTAATTAATACATAAATTAAAAAACAATCAGTCATATACCCAAAAAACTTTAAAATTATTTTAAATAATAGTATTTTATTTTTTTTCATTTTTAACATATTTTTCTATGTTTTTACTTTCAAATTTTTTTACGTGTCATTAATTTTTTTTCAAGACTTTAAATATTAAATTAAAAATAAATTTTATTTTAATTAATATAAAGAAACTAGTTAAATAATAAATAGAAGAGGATGAAAGAGTGCATGAGTTGGGTTTAGGGTTTAGGGTTTAGGGTCACTTGGATGATGGGTGAGAATACAGGGAGCAAAATGGCGCCGTTTTGTTTAAAATAAAATGATTTTTTGCGGCATTTTGATAAAAACGCCACTACTGCTTGACCTTTTGCAGCGCTTTTCTCATAAACGCCGCTACTGCTTTACCTATTGCGGTGTTTTTCCGTTAGCGCCCCTAATGTAGAATATTTGCGGCGTTTTTTGTCCAAACGCCACTAAAATCGCCGCTAAAACCTTAATTTCCTATAGTGAGTTATCTAATTAGTTATATATATTTGTTCATAGCAATTTATTTGTTATAGAAGTTATCAAGTGTAAGCCTCAACTATAAATACCTTATTGTATTTCCTATTTAATCATCTTGGAAATACGAAAGTAGTTTGTCCAAAAACATATTTTCTTTTCTTTTTTCTTGCTTACTTTCATTTATTCTTAATGATTCATGGTTATCCCTCATTCAATCATAGTATTAGAGCTAGTGTTATTATCTTCTTTTGCATTGGTTTCTGTTGATATATGCATCGATGAGCAAAACTTAATACTAGTGCTTAAGTTTTCATATTCAAAAATAAAGTTGTTGCAATCTTAAAGTTTGTCAGATTCTATGTTCTCTCTCATTGGAAACACCATAGTTACATCAGCCTCTGTTTCTACAAATGGATCGAGTATTTTGTTTCTCAAACCTCTACTAGTGCAAGTCAAATTGTCTCAAACAAAAACTATACGCTTGGATGAAACTAATTATTTATTATGTCGTTAACAAGTTTATTTCGCTGTTGTAAGTCATTCTTCGCATAAATAAGTAGATGGATCTTTTCTTATTGAAGAGTTTGTAACTAATGAAAATGGGAAAAATGGGAAAATGGGAAAAATGAGAATGCAAAGCATGTTATCTTTAGACAACAAGATAGTGATTTAACATCATGGCTTATTGCATCTATTAGCCCTACACTTTTAACTACTTTGATTCAATGTACCTATTGAGAAATCTAGAATAAGTTAGAGCAAATGTTTTATTGTCCTCTCCTACATGAGTAAAGCACATTCGTTGCATGATTAAAGTTGTAAGGAAAATAGATCAATCCGTGTTAGAATACTTGGCTAAAGTATAATTGATTTGTGACAATTTAGAAATTTATGGGCACATCAGGTGTGAGACTATGCACATTTCAATCATACTGTCTGGACTCCTATCAAAGTAGGAATTTGTTATTGTAATGATAATGTTAAGACAAAAACCCTATAATCCAGAAAGAGTGTATAGAATGTTGCTTGACTCTAAGTCTCGTTAAAGAGATATGCTTATAAAAGTGCTTATGTTGGTTAATATGGTAGTTCAACAAGTCTCACTCTAGCAACTAGCCAACCAAGGGCGGAGTCAGTAGCCATCTTATGAGTTAACATTTCAAGTGCCAACTAGACCTTCTTTTAGGCCATCTTATCAATGTTTTAGAGGTAGGGTTGTACATGTTTAAGCAATTCAAGGGTGAAATGTCAAGTATATGGTCATATAGATCACATGGTTAACAAATTTTATTACCACTTCGATCAATCTTATTATGGAATTTCAATAGCCTTAGCGCAAATGTCTGCTAATCACTATGTTATAGACTTAAGGCTTTTATAACATTCATATAACTACAATGGGCTTGCAATTATCTCTCCTTTGTCAATTGATTTGAACTCGATCCTTGTTGCTGCCATTGCACCATTTCCTCAAACCCATTCTATTGTGGCTACTTGGGAGATAGTTGATGGAAGTGCATGGTTCATCGATTCAAGGGATACCAATCATCTTACAAACAACCCAACCTATTTGATAGGCTCTTCTCCATATATCAATCTAGGTAAAATATTGGTCGTAAATGGTTTTACCAATTCTACTGTTGGTTAGTCTTTTTTGCTTGCTAGATCTAGAGTTTTATCTCTTAAGAATTTGTTATATGTTCACATTTCATATATTTTAGACCTTTATACTTAGTATTTTGTTTGGTTTTTAAGTAAATTATTTCATTTTAGCTTACTTTGCATATTTAGTATCTCATTTGCACTTGTTTAGATTTTTATTTACTTATGTTTACTTTTTATAGGATTTTAATATTTGATGATTAATTGAATGTTTTCTAATTTGGATTAGTTCTATGAGAGCTTAAAGTTCAATTTTAAAGACTGTTGGAAAATAAATGAGGAGTTAAAATCAGTGGAACGGATCTTGGAACAAAAAACGAGTGACTTTGTCAAGTTAGGTAACCTGACCCTAAACCAGCTCCCTAGCATTCGATGGAAGGCCCCTCGTTAGTGCCCTAATGTGATCTTGATGCCTTAGTGCCCCAACTTCAACACCCAACCTCAACCATGCACTTTGGCATCGCAGCCCAAGCACCCCTATGCTGAGACTGCCATGCCTTGCACTAGCTTCAGTGCTTTGGTGTATTTATCTATGTTTTAACCGAGCTTTGGTGGTATTTTTGTTTTTTAGGAGTTTTACAGCCCCAAGCAAGCTCTTGTAACCTAATTTAAGTCAATTAGAAAAAATAAATATGATATTTTTAGAGGGAGTTAGGAACCTTTTGTTGTTTTTCTGGCATTATAGTTATTTTATAGTTATTGTGTTTTTCGACTCGTTGGCTTTCAAAACTCCCTTTTCTAGTCAAAGTATTATCCAAGTTTGATTCAATAAATTTGTGAGACTTAATGTAAGCTTAATTCTTTTTTGTTCTTTAGTTTTTGCACATCTTCTGCTTGAATTATTATAATTATTCAAGTTTGTCGTGGCTAAATTGTGCATTCTTCTAAGCTCTATAAATCACAAGTTAGAGATGTGGTTTAAAGCCTCCACATTTTTGGAATGTAGTACTGAGCATCATGGCCACAATTTCTTGTCACTATATGGAAATTTTTATACATTTTGGCATGTTTAATTTCATGAGACAAGTTTCTCTTATGCTACTAAGTGCCTAGAGTCTGCACTCCCATTTGACCAGTGGCGAATCTAAGGCGCTAGCAAGGGCTTGGCCCCCTAAAATGGAAATTTTCTATTTAGGCCCCTTAAAATTTTAAATTTGTAATGGTAAAATTATATTTTGCCCCCCCTAAAATAAAATTTTGATTTAATCCTTTAATAATTATAAAGATATAAAATATTAAATGATAAAATTGCATTTTTACTATCATAAAAAAATTTCAGCCCCCTAAAAAATTTCATGGCTTCGCCCCTACATCTGACAACATTAGCTTTTCTTAACCTACTTTATACATTATGTCACTCTCATCCTTGCCTCATGCATCTTTGATCTCACACATTACGTCATGCAATACCCCTCATTTTGACACATCATAATCTTTACCTTCTTTTCACACCTAATCTCCCTTTCTGTTTAATTGTTGGGATCTAATTCCTTTAGTGCAGTTATTTCATCATATATACTTGTAATTTTTTGAATAAATTGGATTAAAATAAAATTAGCCATTCAGATTATTATCATTTGTATTTTTCCTCAATGGTTTTTGCCTGCAAAAAGATACATAAGCAAATATTGGTTCACTGATTACCTTACGTTTAACTAACATTAAGTTGCATTATGTAGTCAGATCATAATGCGAGAAGACAACTTATATCAATAAGTTATCTAAATGGTTCGTGGTTTGATGAATCAAAGTTGAGCAAATCAATTCAAGGACTATTATGCCATCTATCAAGTCCAATTAGAGAGGTTTGTCTTAAGTATCGGAGTGGATGACTCCTAGAAGATAGAGATAGAGGTGTGATTGTTTGGACTAAAAATACATTAGAAATAACCCAAGTTAAATTTATCCTAGATCCATTTATTGGTTTATTCTCGTGTGACGCTCATAGTGTGGCTTACCTCAATCCTGAGTAAGTGACTAACTATGCATGCATTATTGGATTTGGTGCCCTAAGTGTAGTATTTTCGTCTATGTACACTTGTAATTTTTTTGAACAGATTGGTTAATAAAATTATTCATGAGTTACATTAATACCCTTTGTATATTGTCCTCATATGGTTTTTGCATGTAAAGTAAAATAGAGGCAAATATTAGTTCACTAGTTCTCTAATTTTTAACTAATACTAAGCAGTATTACATGGTCGGATCATAATATGAAAAGATAGATTATATTAGTAGATGAACCTAAATATGTCATTAGTCTAATTGAAAATGAGAAAACCAATTGAAAGACTAATATGATGTCTATCAAGTCCAATTAGGGAGATGCCTTATCTTAGGCATCAGAGCGAATGACTCCTAGAAGATAGAGACATAGATGTGACTGACTGGATTGATAGTACATCGGACTAGATCTAAGAAGAATAGATATTGAATTCGTGTATGTATTTATTCGCTTGTGATGTTCATAGCGTGGCATACCTTAATCTTGAGTGGATGACGGATTATGTACACGTGACTCGTATACGTTGGTGTAAGTAAAAGATAGAGTTCAAATAGATAAGGAAACGAAAGTTGGTGCGTTGGGTATACGGCTTCTGTAGTATGTAACTTCATTTACAATAGTGAAATTCATAGCCCAAGATATGGGTAAATGATATTTTCTCATTTGTCTTACATGGTTGATGAAAAGTAAACATGGTCATGGGTCGTTCGTCTTTGTGATGAATGACTTGATTACTATTTGATAATAATTGACTTTTCATAAAGAAAGATGTAATGGTTACCATAAGATAAAATAGGATCACACTGGGCGAGCAGATTTATCCCAAAGAGATTAAGAATATATTATGGTGGTAACACATTTATGACAAGGTCATTGAACGAGCACTGACCGAGTTGCTTTCGTAATGATATGTCATTGGAGAGAGCTTGATCACAATACTATAGTGGAATTACTTTGTGACTAAATAAGTTTAAAATTAGTAGGAGAAAACCTGAAACTTAGTTATAAATCATTTGAGCCCTAATCCTATATGCCCAATTGGTCATTCTGCTAGCTCGTTGAAACCAGAAATGAATTGTTTGTTGAATCAAATGAACAAAAATTGATAGAAATGATAAAGTTAGAGAAATGGGAAACATTTGAAAATGAATATGGTTTTCTCTAAATGGAAATGACCTAAAAATTAATATATGGTTTTTCAATTATTAATTAGTTAAATTATTGAAGTTTGAAAATAGAAATAAATTAATTGATCATAGTGAATCCGTTGAACGTGGAAATATTAAATATATTTTCTCATATATTCTTTAACACTAAAGTCATCGTGATTTTAACTGAATTAGAATTTGGTTGAGAAATTTATTTAATTGGAAAATGTATTTATTTAAATTAATTTAAGATGTTTATTTTGGGAAATAGAAAAACAAGTATTAGGTTAGATTGAATTATAAAGTACTTGGTTAAAAGTCCAGGAAGTACTTATAATTGGGCCCGATACGGGAGAGACCCAAAAGCCCCTTCATGTTAATTCTAGGGATGACAAACCCTAGTATAATTAACTAAGGTTGCCACCCCTCTAAACCTAGTTAGACCAAGAGTTCATTTTTGTATTGAAATAGACTTCTACAATTCAACAAGGGTTTGACTTCTTCTCCCTACAAATAGATGACACCAGTAGGGGTAAACACACAATAAGTTTTACACAACTTTGAGGTATTGTTATTTTGCCCAAAAATAGTGAGAATTTACTTTACAAGTATAAATTCTATTTTCTTGAATATAAATTCTACTGGTTTCTATTAAAGAGAAATTTTGTTTTTCCACTGAAAGTAAAGTAAACAATTTTTGGTTCTGTGTTTGATTCATTTTCGTTCAAGCCCAAACTTGAGGAAGTTCGTGGTACAAGAATAACGGAGAAGGCCGTTTGGTTGAAAGCCAGGAACAATAAAGATTCGTCTAGCCAAAAACATAAGTGCAATTTCAGTAAAAGGTTTATTGCTATAAATATCACAAATCGACTTAGTTTTCAAATTTTTAATTTTTTGATATGCAAGAAAATCGTTTTCAAACTAGATTTTTCCAACATACATAACCCATATACTTTGATTTATTAAAAGCTTGAGTTTAATTGGCAATAGTGTTGGATCTGGTGCCTTAAGCGTAGTATTTTTGTCTTTCCACACTTATCTTTTTTGGATAAATTGGTTTAATAATAATATTAATTAATTACATTAATACCTTTGTATATTTTCCTCAATGCTTTTTGCACGCAAAGAAAAATGGAAGCAAATATTGACTTAATGTTTATCTAACATTGAACTAATACTAAGCGCTATTACGTGGTCGAATCGTAATGTGGAAAGATAGCTTGTATTAGTAGATGAACCTAAACATGTCATTTGTCTAATTGGAATGAGCAAACTGATTGAAAGACTAATAGATGTTTTGTCTTGAGCATTGAAGCATATGACTTCCAGAAGATAGAGACATAGATGTGACTGACTGGACTGATAGTACATTAGACAGGACCCAAGTAGAATAGATCCTAGATCCGTTTATTGATTTATTCACTTGTGTCATTCATAATGTGACATACCTTTAATCCTAAGTGGATGATGGATTGTGTATGTTTGACTCGTATGCTTGCATGTAAGTAAAAGCCTAAGTTTAAATAGATAAGAAATATAAAGTTGATGCGTTAAGTATACGATTTCTGTAGTATGTAACATTATTTACAATAGTGGAATTCATAGCCCAAAAAATGGTTAAATGATATGCTCTCATTGGCAATACATGATAGATGAAAAGTAAACATGGTCACTGATCGTTTGTCTTTGTGATAAACAATTGGATTGCTACTTGATAGTAATTGACTTTTCACGAAAGAAGATGTAATGGTTATCATGAGATAAAATAGGATCATATCCTATAAGGGTAACACACTTATAACAAGGTCATTGGACGAGTACTTATTAAGTAGCTTTCGTAATGGTAAGTAATTAGGGAGAACTCAGTCATGATACTATAGTGGAATGACTTCGTAATTAGATAAGTTTATAATTAATATGCGAAGAGTTGAAACTTAATTATAAATTATTTGAACCCTATTTATATATGTCCATTCGGTTTCTCCTTAAATGACTTAATAAAACTATCATCACATTTATTCCAAAGGGCGATTCCCACTCTTCTATTTCTAACTACTGGTTCATTAGTTTCTATAATGTTACCTATAAAGTCATCTCAACAAGTTGAAAGAAGTTTTGTTTGATTTAATGACCTAAGACCAAAATTCTTTTGTTAAAGAGGCTTATATCTGACTATGTCATCATTGGGGACCTTTAAGATTGATATGAGCAAAAATTTTGATAGCATCAACTAGGCTTTCCTTGAGGCAATCCTTAAATGTTTGGGTTTTTTTACCATGCCATAATGTACAAATTTGAGTAGAGAAAGTACAAAATATAGAAAACTAAGAAGTGGGTTTTACTGCAAGTGTGATAGGTCAGTTTTAATATTTATAGTGTTATAACGAAACACAAAGAGTATTCCGAGGATCGAACCTGAGAGATTTTCAAATTGGTAAATGTGATTGTAAAATTAATTATTCCAAAGAAAGTATTAATCTAATCGATTCACAAATTAGTAGTGCAATCGAAGAGAGAATTGAGGTAAAACTAATCCTAACATTAACATCTAAATGAATCAAAGAACTTTCTATTTCTTGTTTAAATGATGTGAACTAAATAGCCTAAGATTAACCGATTTACTAATTATTAATTAAGCTAATACATTATTTTGATTGAGTTGTTTACTACTCCTAACTAGGATTACCCTCTCGGTCTCCTCCTAATTAAGAGTTACCGCCTAAGCTGCCCTTTTGGTCTCACCTAGCCATAAGATTTTCCTCTCGGTCTCATCACTAAGCACAATTTTACCAAATCCTTACACAATAAATTCTCCTCTTAGTCTCATTTGTCTAAATATTCTACTAAAGTCGTAAATTTTAGTATTTTGAGAAGTTTGACAAAATTACATAAACAGCCAATTGAATATAAATAAACACTTAATCAAATAATCAATTAATTCATGCAAGATAATCACAATAGCACATATTTCATTCAAATTTTCATACAAATATTCTATCAAACACTTGATGAACAAAATATAAAACAAGAATAAGAGGAGAAATGCTCATTGATAAATCAGTATAAGTGAAAGAATCATGAGTATTCTTTAATCGTAGAGTTTGAACACCAAAATAGAAAAATCCACAATAGAGAATAAAATGTAAATATAATTTTACTAAAAAAGATAAAAAGAAAAGCCTACACTAGTTTACTATTAAGAAAATTATCATTTACTTATTCTATTCTAGTCCTTTCTAAAATGAGAATAAAAATTGGTTTATATAGGAAACAATTAAAATAATAAAATGCCATTAATATAATTATAATGTTTAGGGCTTAAAATTGAAGAATGACCACAAAATGCCCTAGAAAATGTAGGCCAACATTCCTTGTAATCATTGCAACATCATGGCATTGGTTGTCTCTCTTTACGACGTGAAGTTGCTACATCACGATCTCAAGTTGTTCCTCGTCGCTATGAGATGTTTGTTTTGGTCCCTCAATGTGCTAGTCTTCAATTTCGCAACTTCCTCAACTCGTGGTCGCAACCTCGTCTACAATTCCACTCTCAAGGTGTATCTTTAACTCCCATTGGTCTTATATAACTACACAACCTTATTTAGATATCAAAACCGATTAAAAACATAAAATGATGTAAAAATTACTCAAAATCACAATTTTACAACCTAAACACCTAAAAACACAAATTGACACTAATGACTTGATTAAAACAGGGTTTTTCAACCCTTAAATAGATGTAGTTGAAACTCCTCTTGTATTATTCATTTTTCAACATTAGTGATTTTTCTCCTCCTCTGCCCATAGTTTTTCCCGAAAGGGTTTTCTACATAAAATTTGTGTTTTTTCTCTTTTCCTATTGCTTTGCAATCATTCTACTACCATTATCGACATTTATTATAACAATAACAAAGAAGCAAGAAACTTTTACACAAATTTCACTTACACTTTATGGATAATCTAGAAATTACGAAATGATATCACCTTCAGCAAAACTCCCCCCAACCTAATAGGAGCAGTAAGAAGGCTTAATGACCTCTTTAAATCGATCTTTCACTTGTTTGACAATAATAAAACCTATGTTAGCACTCTAGTTACAACATTTTTTGCATCATGACTTCCTACTCGTGTACATAGGACATGTAAGGATGGAAATAGAGTAGGGTGAGGATGAATTTTTCTAAATCCATCACTAGTCCACAGTTAGCATGCTTTGCTCCACCACTTGCGTGGAAGTATAATTTTAAAAGCTACTACCACCTCCATGGATGTTAGATACATCCATCCTCTACCCTACCTTGCCCTACTACACTCCACTTCAATTTAATTTTTGCTAGTTAGTTTAACATTTTAAATTTTTTTAAAGTCAAGTAAGTATCTAAACATAATTCTTCAAAAAAGTATTTAAACATAAAACATATGGGTTCTTCTATGACACTTTATTATAATTTCACCCTAGTTATATTTATATGTACAAGGGTAAAATGGTAAATCCATAAAGGGGGGAGGGGCGAAGCGAATCAAGTAATTACCATAACTGCTCCATACCCATTGTTCAAAAAAAAAGTCCACCTTACCCCGCTTCGCATTCACTTTTCCACCCATATAAACATGGAAGATGGAAACACCTGTAACGACCCAAAATTTTGATTTTGGGTATTGTGAATGTGTGACACGAATATCTGTCTGCTTCAGTGGTTAAGTGTTCTAGGTGTGTGTACCCGAAACGTAAAAATGGGATTCGGCGAAAAGCTGAAATTGCTTGCTGTTTGTACAGCAGTAGTAGGCTAAATTTTTAAAATCACAATAAATTGTGGAAATCAAATTAGAGGATGAAAAAAATATGAAATTAAAGCTTATTGAGTCTAGTTTCTCACAGAAGGAATGGTGTAAGTAATGAAATTGTAAATCGTGAGATATAATAAGTTTTGTGAGACAAGGACAGAATGAATTTGGGTTCCCCTATTCTGGTATAGGAAAATCATCAAAAATTGGAGAAAACTAATTAGGGGTTAAATTTTACATTTTTAAATCATTAATGAGTCTATTTTCAATAGAAACAAATTGTAACTTCATCCAAATTTTGGACTAAGAAATAATTAATTTTTAGGAAAGAAAGGTTGAAGCTGTTAGACAGCAGAACAAGGGTAAGATTCAATATTTTACTGTACTTATTGGCTAAACCAAAAATTCTAAAAATTTTAGGGTAGAAAAGTATTTAAGTCTAGTTTCAAAGACATCAAGCAGACCTTAATTTGGAATTCTATAGCTTAAGATATAAATAATTTAGTAACAGTGACTTAAGTAGACAGTTTTGAAGGAACATATAAGTAAATAGTGAAAACATATATGAATATTTAGCTAGCACGGGTTACATTAAAATGGACCACATGGCCAAGGCCAATTTGGGCCGAATGGGCCCACACGGGCAGACCACATGGGATTGTGAGCCCATTTTCACTGAATTAATTACTAAGGTTGTACGAGTCGCCCAAGTCGACTGTGAACCTACTGTAGGGTCGGTAAGCATCACTTAGACCCCTAATTGTACGATAACTATTTGATTTATATATGTATTGAGCATGATGATAGTTTGCTTGTATACTAAACTGGTTATATGTATTGATGTCCTAAGATAGCATGTCATGACTTGTATGTTGCATTGCATGGGGTTGGGTTAATTATATTTGGAGGAAGTGTACTGAAAGGCTCTTAATTCTAACATCCTGGCAACTCAGCTGCAAATTATTGTTTTGTGCCGCATTCGGTACTACCTGGAGTGTAGGGATGGGTGGGTTGATTTAATCCCCACATAGAGTGTAAGGTTGCACGGGGATGGTGTGTAGAGGCTGGTTGAGTAGGACTTTGTTACTGAATACTGCATGACTGCTACTGATACTGTGATGGGCTAATGCCCTACTGCATATTTGACACTGTACTGAGATGGGCTAAGGCCCAAACTATTACTAATACAGAAAAAGGGCTTAGGCCCAGGACTGTTCTAAATATGCACTGTGATTTACTATTGTTTATTTTCTGTAGGATTACACACTCCTGTTTTTTTAAATGTGCACAGGTAATCCCCAGATCTAGACGGATCGGTGCGATGGAGGACTCGGCGGTGACCACGGTTTTGGACTTTCATGGTTTTTAACCCATATTTACGATAATTGGTTTTATTTCTATTCTATTTTTACTGGCTAAGTTTTTGGGTTGTAATTGGACTTTCAGACTTTGGTTTTGGGTTTTAATTATCTTTACCTTATGGATTACAACTGGTAGTAGTAGGAAACCTCAGTTTTCAAAAGAAACAAATGTTTTTCCTAAATGCACGATTGTTTAATTTATTTTAAAAGCTTTCGTATACGAATAACATTTTGAAACTATTGATTAAATGATCAACACAATTTTGGAACTAATAAGATGTTAAGATAAGGAATTTAATGGAAATGGTTTTAACGCGACGATACGGTTTTCAAACACCCTATCATGTGACATCGCTAGATCTGGCCATAACGTTTGGGCCGGGTTTGGGGTGTTGCATTTAGTAGTATCAGAGCTAAGTTGCAAAACTCAATTGTGGATTATAGGTTTTATAAAAATTGGGCATTCAAAAAATTGATTTATTTCCAAATGATTTGAAATCTTTTTACTGAGTAAGTGGTACACCAATTCTCCAGCACCGATCCTGTAAGTATTTTGAACTGTGATTTGTTTTAAACTGAAACTATTATGGATAGTATATTCTGAAACTACTATAAGTAGTAAACTGTATTGAAAACACTTTAGTTAGTGTATAATGAAAAGTGTAGAGAAATTATAAATTGTAGTGAGACTGCGATTTACGAAAACGAGCTCCGAATAACCGATACTGTTTTACATAAAACATTTGTTAATAAACACTGGAACTATAATTGATTCATAAAACTTATAATACCAGATAAATTCGATTAGATATAAGCACACGAGGTATCTACGGACGGGGTACTAGAGGCCAAGGTAAAGGTCGTAGAGGGGCTCGAGCTGAGTCCTCATCATCGGGTAGCCTACCAAATTTGGATACGAGTGAGACGCCAGTGTCGCCCGCTACTGAGACTAGGTCTCAAGATCGTATGGTTGGGGACGATGCATTGTCCCAAGCTATGCTAAGAATTTTGGAGAGGGTTGTTGGGCCCAATACTGGATTTTGGGGCTGAGGGTCGGTTACAGAACAACTCCAGTCCAATGGAGCTGAGCTCTTTAGGAGTGTCACTGGGGTAGCCCCTAATGTGGCCTAGTACTGGATTGAGGCCACCCGAGAGGATCATGGATAATCTAGATTGCACCCTTAAGAAGAAATTAAAAGTGAAGTCTCGCTGCTGCGGGACGAGGCTTATCAGTGGTGGCTGACCATTAAAGAGGGCACTCAGCTCGTACGTCTGACCTGGGAGTTCTTTAAGACCGCCTTCCTGGGGAAATATGTCGGAGCTAGTTATGGAGATGCACGTAGGAGGGAGTTTCTGAATCATACACAGGGGGATCAATCAGTGGCCGAGTATGAGGCCGAGTTTCTGAGACTGAGCTACTATGTACGAGGTATGGTGGCATCTGAGTATGAGCAATGTGTCCGCTTTGAGGATGGCCTCAGAGATAATTTGAGAGTTCTGATAGCCCCGCAGAGGGAGTAAGATCTTTATGCCCTAGTCGAGAAGGTGAAAATCGCCAAGAAGGATATAGAGGTAGTCCTGATTTGAGAACGTCGGAACTACTTATCTAATATGATCTCTGCACTGGTGGCAGAGAAATTGGTTCGTAAGGGATGTGAGCCATTCTTGGCCTATGTAAGTATTTTGGATTCTTGAGACTCTATAGTGAAGGATATCAGAACATAAAGGATGTTCCAGACATCTTTTCTGAGGAGCTACTGAGTTTATCTCCGAATCGTGAAATGGAGTTTGGGATAGAGCTCTTTTCTAGTACAACTCCGGTGTCTATCGCCCCTTACCGAATGGCACCGAAGGAGCTTACGGAGCTTAAGGCTCAAATTTAAGAGTTATTGGATCGTGGGTTCTTCCGTCCTAGTATGTCTCCGTGGGGAACACCAGTATTGTTTGTAAAGAAGAATGATGGATCCATACGGATGTGCACCGACTACTGGCAACTGAACAAGATGACCATTAAGAACAAGTACCCCTTATCGAGGATAGATGATCTGTTTGACCAGTTTCGAGGAGCTTCGGCTTTTTCCAAGATTGAACTCTGATCTAGATATCATCAATTCAGGGTTAAAGAGGCTAATGTTCGTAAGACGACGTTTAGGACTCGTTATGGTCACTACGAGTTCCTAGTGATGCGATTTAGACTAACTAATATACCGACAGCTTTCATCAATTTAATGAATAGAGTGTTCCAGCCTTATCTAGATCGGTTTGTAGTGGTATTCATCGATGATATACTGGTTTACTCGAGGACTGAGGATGAGCATGATGAGCACCATCGAGTCGTTCTTCAGACTTTGAGGGAAAAATAGCTCTATGCTAAGTTTAGTAAGTGCGAGTTCTAGCTGTGTGAGGAGACATTTCTTGGTCATACAGTTTTGACTGAGGGGATTCAAGTTGATCCTCGAAAGATTGAGGCTATGTTGGAGTGGAAGCAGCTTAGGAACGTGTTTGAGATCTGCAGTTTTCTAGGACTGGCAGGATATTATCGACGATTTGTAGAGGATTTTTCATTGATTGCAGTACCCTTGACAAAGCTGATACGTAAGGGTGTGTCGTTTAACTAGACTGATGTGTAGCAAGAGAGCTTTGAGAAGCTCAAGACTGTACTGACGGAGGCCCTTGTTCTGATACAGTCGGGGCCTGGAAAGGAGTTCACTGTTTATAGTGATGCATCACATGTCGGTTTGGGATGTATGTTGATGTAGGATGGTAAGGTGGTAGCCTATGCGTCTCGTTAGCTTAAGACCCATGAGGCGAATTATCTGACGCATGACTTAGAGTTGGCTGCTGTGGTATTCACACTAAAAATCTGGAGGCATTATTTGTATGGTGAGAAGTGTATCATCTACACTGATCATAAGAGCCTCAAGTATCTCCTCACTCAAAAGGAAATTAATCTTAGGTAGCGTAGATGGATTGAGCTGCTCAAAGACTATCACTGCACCATTGAGTACCACTCTAGTAAGGCCAATGTAGTGGCTGATGCACTGAGCCGTAGGGCTATGACTGATTTGAAGGCGATATTTGATGATGGTAGTTTATTAGCCGAGCTTCAAGTTAAGCCGTCATAGATTGAACAGATTAAGGGTAAGCAGTTGGAGGGTGAGTCATTGGGTCTTCGATTTCGGCAGATTAAGGGTAGTACTATGGATTTTAGGCTGAACAGTGACGGGGTACTCTGTTTCCGTGGGAGAATCTATGTTCCGAATGATATTGATTTAAGATAGGCCATACTGAGAGAGGCGCATAGTAGCCTTTATGTTATGTGTCCTGGCGGAAATAAGATGTACCGAGACCTCCGTGAGTTATATTGGTGGCCAGGGTTGAAACGCGAGGTTACTGCTTTTGTGGGTAGATGTCTTACTTGCCAGTAGGTTAAGGCTAAGCATCAGTTACGTTCGGGTTTGCTGCAGTCGGTTAAGATTCCTCTTTAGAAATGGAAGCGCGTAACTATGGCTTTCGTTAATGGGTTAACTCTAACACCCACTAAAAGGGATTCAATATGGGTCATCGTGGATCGATTGACCAAGTTTGCCCACTTTATAGTACTGATTATTCTCTGCAGAAGCTAGCAAAGCTTTATATTTCTAAGATAGTAAGACTGCATGGAGTACCGGTTTCGATCACCTCTGATAGGGTTCCTCGTTTCGCGTTTCAATTTTGGAAGAAGTTACATGAGGCTCTAGGTTCAAGGTTAGACTTCAGTACTGCATTCCATCCTCAGACCGATGGTCATTCTGAGAGGGTGATTCAGATACTGGGGGACATGTTGAGGCACTACCGCTCTGATCCTACTCATATTGTCCCTGTTGAAGAGATCGAGGTTAGGCCAAATTTAACCTTTGAGGAAGAGCCGGTTTAGATTCTGGATTGAGACATTAAGGTTCTAAAAAGGAAATCCATTCTACTGGTAAAGGTTCTATGGCATAATCATAGCACTGAGGAAGCCACATGCGAGCCTGAGGATGCGATGTGTCAGCAGTGTCCTCATCTGTTCTGATTAGGTAAATTTTGAGGACGAAATTTTATTTAGGGGCTAGAATTATAACGCCCTAAAATTTAAATTTTGGGTATTGTGAATGTGTGACACAAATATCTGTCTGCTTCAGTGGTTAAGTGTTTTGGGTGTGTGTACCCGAAACGCAGAAAATGGGATTCGGCGAAAAGCCAAAATTGCTTGCTGTTTGGACAGCAACAGTAGGCTAATTTTGAAAAATCACCATAAATTGTGGAAATCGAATTAGAGGATGAAAAAATATGGAATTAAATCTTATTTAGTCTAGTTTCCCATAGGAGAAACGGTGTAAGTAATGGAATTGTAAATCGTGAGATATAATAAGTTTTGTGAGACAATGTCAAAAAGAACTTGGGTTCCCCTGTTCTGGCTTTGGAAAATCATCAAAAATTGGAGAAAAATAATTAGGGTTTAAAATTTACATGTTTAAATTATTAATGAGTCTATTTTTAATAGAAACAAATTGTAACATCATCCAAATTTTTTACTAAGAGATAATTAATTTTTAGCAAAGAAAGGTCGAAGTTGTCAAACAACAGAATAGGGGTAAGATTGAAGATTTTACAGTATTTATTGGCTAAACCAAAAATTCTAAAAATTTTATGATAGAAAGGTACTTGAGTCTAGTTTCAAAGACATCAAGCAGACCTTAATTTGGAATTCTGTATCTCAAGATAAAAATAATTAAGTAATAGTGACTCAAGTAGACAGCTTTGAAGGAACATATAAGTAAATAGTGAAAACATATTTAGCTAGCACGTGTTACATTAAAAATAGTGAAAACATATATAAATATTTAGCTAGCACGGGTTACATTAAAAATGGACCATGCGGCCAAGGCCAATTTGGGTCGAGTGGGCCACACGGGCGTGTGAGCCCATTTTCACTAAATTAATTGCTAAGGTTGCACAGGTCGCCCAAGTCGACTGTGAACCTACTGTAGGGTCGGTAAGCATCACTTAGACCCCTAATTGTACTAACTGACTGTTTGACTTATATATGTGTTGAGCATGATGATAGTATGCTTGTATACTAAACTGGTTATATGTACTAATGTCCTGAGATAGCATGTCATGACTTGTATGTTGCATTGCATGAGATTGGGTTAATTATATTTGGAGGAAGTGTACTGAAAGACTCTTAAGCCTAACATACTGGTAGCTCAGCTGCAAATTACTTTTTTGTACCTCATTCGGTACTACCTGGAGTGTAGGGATGGGTGTGTCGATTTGATCCCCACGTTGAGTGTAGGGTTGGACGGAGATGGTGTGTAGAGGCTGGTTGGGGAGGACTTTGTTACTGAATACTGCATTACTGCTACTGATACTGTGATGGGCTAAGGCCCTACTGTATATTTGATACTGTACTAAGATGGGCTAAGGCCCAAACTGTTACTGATACTGAAAAGGGGCTTAGGCCCAGGACTGCTTTAACTGTGCACTGTGATTTGCTATTGTTTATTTTCTGTGGGATTACACACTGAGTTTCGTAAACTGGCCCCTTTTGTTTAAATGTGCATAGGTAATCCCCAGATCTAGATGGATTGGTGCGGCGGAGGACTCGGCGGTGACCACGGTTTTGGACTTTCATGGTTTTTAACCCATATTTACGATAATTGGTTTTATTTCTATTCTAGTTTTACTGGTTAAGTTTTTGGGTTGTAATTGGACTTTCGGACTTTGGTTTTGGGTTTTAATTATCTTTACCTTATGGATGACAACTAGTAGTAGTAGGAAACCTCGGTTTTCAAAAGAAACAAATGTTTTTCCTAAACGCACGATTGTTTAATATGTTTTAAAAGTTTCCGCATATGAATAACATTTTGAAACTATCGATTAAATGAGCAACACAATTTTGAAACTAATAAGATGTTAATATAAGGAATTCAATGGAAATGGTTTTAATGCGACGACACGATTTTCAAACACCCTATCTCGTGACATCGCTAGATCTGGGCATAACGTCTAGGTCAGGTTTGGGGTGTTACAACACCTGTTGGGTACTCAATCTTTACATCTCCAGAAATAATAATAACAACTTGATCGGAGGTATTGTAATTATTAAGAATAATGGAAATACTTTCTATATTACCTGTAGAAGTTTGAAAACCAATTCAAAGCTATATACAATAATTATCTTACTTTGTCTCTTATTGATCCACTTAAATGAACTGAGCATCACATCTTGTAAGTTAACTAACACTGAAAAGTAATGAGTTAACACTAGTCGTGGCAAATGCCAGGTGGGATGGAAATTCTTTTCAGCATTACAAAATTCACAATCCTTACTCAACATGGTTAAGCTCGTCCAAGATAGTGGCGAGCATCGACATCTTAGAAAGAGGCAAAAAGATGGGCAATCTACGCCTCTTGAGCCAATATATCCTTCACTTGTCCATAACATGCTTGTTCCCTTATTTATACACCAAGAAACATTAATTTAGGGTTATCTCTCATTTGATTGTATCTATATAAGGCATAATGATCAATTTAGCCCTCAACGTTTACATTTTTTGTTAATTTAGACCTTATTCTTTTTTGAAGCTAAATTTGACCATTAACCTTTCAAAAAGAGTCAAATTGCCTTTCTTTAACAGAAATGTTGATTAATGATATTGGTGTGGCAACTCATGTAGTAGTCCACATGCATTTCATACTTACATGGCGCTAATTGTCTTATATGCCACGTCAACAGATAATTTAAAAATTATAAAAATAAAAAATATTAAATAAAAAATATTAAAAAAAGTTCATGAAAAATTAAAGAATTAGCATGAAGTACATGTGGGTTGCCAAATTTAAATTTTTTACATTTTAGTCAATATTTTCATTGAAAAATTTCAATTCAACTCTTTTTCAGAACGTTAATGAACAAATTTAATTCTTTAAAAATATCAAAGGTCAAATTTAGCTAACAAAAACGGCCAAATTAACAAAAGATGAAAATATTAAATAAAAACTTTTGAATGATTTAACGACTTAAATAAGAATTTTTGAATAATTTTATAACTAAATTATAATTTTTTTAATTAAGTAATCAAAACGAAAACTTAACTATAACTTATTGTTAATAATGTATTTTACTCAAATTATTATTAGCAACTTCTTCTGTAAAAGTTGGCTTATAGACTTTGTAAACTTCAATTTTCTGTCAGACAGTTATGAAAAGAGCTACATGAATTATGCAGCAATCATTGGATGATTAGATATAAAAAATAATTTATTATTAGTCAATCTCCAGTTTTTCACTAGCTAAATAACACTGTCAGCTTTTCTTTCCATAAAAAAGGTCCCCAACTTTCTCTTTTATATTTGATGAGATTATTCTAGAAATTGGAAACCCACGTGTAGGTAAAATAAATAAATAAATATTAAAAATATAAGCAAATAAAAAAATGAATATATGAGAAAGAGAAAAATAACAAAAAATATTGATAGTTCAAGAAAAAAACAAGTCATATAGTTACGAAAAAAATTTAAATATAAAGTAGGTAGCTATTTTTACATATATTAAAACTTTAAAACAAATCGTTTTTTTTTTTCCTTCAAAGATTTTATATAAAAGTTTTAAATTACATAATTACACTTATATAGTATATTTTTGTTTTCTAAAAATATATTTTTCTAATTAAATTAGTGTTCGATTAACTTGTTATACTATATTAAAATCTTTTTATTTAGTTTAATTTCACAAATTAATTAAAAATATTTTTAAGGAAAATAACACATTTTATTCTAATAATGTTTTTTCCTCGATTTTTTATACGAAATATTTAACTAAAACAATTAAAAACAACTTAAAAATAGGGTAAACTATTAAAGTAGTCACTTTTGTTTGTCTCAAGTTACATTTTAGTCACTTATATTTGAAATGTTACGTTTTAGTCACTTACGTTATTGTGTTGTAACATTTTAGTCACTGAGCGTTAATTGTCATTAACAGTGTAACGGTAAGTTGACATGGCACGTTAAATTATCATTTCAAATAAAATTTTAGGTTAAATTATACAATTGGTCCTTATATTTTTTCGTTTTGAGAAATTTAATTTTTTTTCTTTTACATTAAAAGAGATGGAGAAGGGAAATAAATAGAGGAAGAAGAAGAAGAGAATGGAAAAAAAAGGAAAGTTAAAAGAATATAAAAGAAAAAAATTAAATTTCTCAAAACAAAAAAAATAAGAGGACCAATTGTATAATTTAACCTAATTTTTTTTTGAAATGGTGATTTAACATGCCACGTCAGCCTACCGTTACACCATTAATGAAAATTAACAGCTTAGTGACTAAAATATTACAACACGTTAATATAAGTGACTAAAACGTAACATTTCAAACGTAAACAACTAAAATATAACCTGAGAGAAACAAAAATGAATATGTTAATAGATTACCTTAAAAAATATCTAAAGCTTGAGATTGATTAGAATTTATACATTAACACTTCAATGTTGAGTCTATATGATTCAATTATTAAATAAGGCTTTTATAAACATTTTTTTAATATCAATTTTTTTTTCCTTTCGTCTACATCATATGCGTGACATAATACAGTAGATATAGAGTTTTTGATTGAATTGGTGTTATAAGGCAAGTGATACCAACTCCTTCATCAAAAGTACGAAAATTTGATTTCATTATTTTAAGATATAATGATAAATTTAATATACAACATTTACCTCTTTTGTCGGTTTAGCACTATTTTTTTTATGGATCACTTTGAACCTCAACTTTTAAAATTTAGTCAAATTATTTTGTTTTAGGAAAAGTTGTCCAAATTGTAGTCCACGCATATTTTGTTGTCAACGGGGATAATTATTTTAAAAAATTTTACAATTTTTTTAAAAAATTATTATTTTTATGAAGTACATGTAGACTGACATATTATTTTCCTTAAGATTTTAACAATCCAATCAATTTTTTCACCCAAAGAAAAGCAATTTGACTATATTTTGAATGTTGAGGGTCAAAATGATCTCCTAAAACAAAGAATTAGAATCAAAGCGACAATTAGTGTAAAAATTTAGAATTAAATTTATTATTATACCTTAAATTAAAATAAAATATGCAAGAATAAATATGTCATTGAAAATTTCTTTTATAAAAAAAATCATTTTTCAAATTTTATTTGCTTCTCTAAAACTACTTAAACTATCTAATTATAATGGAAAGTTTTATTTTGATATTTTTATACGTTTCAATGCTTGTACCAAAATTGTTTTACTCACATTGTTTGTAAATATTGATTTTATGCCATGAGTTAACTCGATACTAATTCAAGAAAAATGACGATACAATGAAAAATAATTGTAGTGCATTAATATTCTCAATTTGATGTATTTTTTCATTTTAATTTCATACATATTGCATATGTTTTATTATCATTGATGTTAAACTTTATATTTCATTATTTGTTATATATTATTTTTAAATATGTAGTTGCATTCAAAATATGTGATCTTCACATTTTTGTGCGTGTGATAAAATTTATAGTTTTTATAATTGAATTGGTGCCTAATTAATTTGCAACACCACCACAACTTTTATTATTAGTATGAATATATAGAATAGTGATGTTGCACAATAATAAATATTTGGTATAATAAAATGGAAGTTTTCTTTTGTATATAATAGAATTTGACACATGATAAGTATTTTTTAAAAAATATTATCTTTTAAGAGATTGCGCATTGAAAATTGAATATTTCTTAAGTAAAATGTATGTATTTTTTTCCTTTCAAATAAAAATAAATAAATATCAAAATTATACATGAACTTAATACAATTTGTAATGTTATACATCAATTTTAATTTGGTGCATTTATATATATTAAACTTCAATTTTGTTTCAATTTCCACATTTTACTAATCTCGTTATCTATATGATACGATTTCTCATTAAGTCATATGTAAATTGTTGACATAAGATTTTATTAGGTTAAAAAATAAAAATAATTAAAGTATTTTCATCTAGATTAAAAAAAAAACACTTGGAAAATTATTTCTTATCTTCCGTCAAGAAATCTATTTTTTAATCTAGATGGAAATTATTTAAATTCGCTTATTTGTTTTCTAACCAAATAAAATTTTAAGTCTAACAATTTATACATGACCTAACCGAAAATTATGTCACATAAATATTGAGGTTAGTGAAATGTGCAAATTGAACCAAAATTAAACTTTGATATATAAAAATACACTAAATTAGAGTTGACGTATAATATTGCAAATTACATCAAAGTTCATATATAATTTTAGTATTTATCCCCTCAAAAATTCTTTTAAGTGAAAAAGTGAGCAGTTTTTTAAAATAATAAACAATTAATAATTATTTTAAGTACTATACTCTTATATGATACTTGTTAACTTTTTTTATTAAGTGTAAAAATTGTATAGATAGTATATCAAATAATTTTCCTGTTTTAATAAATTTCCATCTAAATTGTATTACTTAATGACACCAAAATTAGTTTTTTTTTCATTTTTTAAGAAAAATATAAATACTTAAACATATATATCTACAATTATATAAATTTTTTTTACATAAATACTAAACGTATATATCACAATAGAAAACCACTATCGCATGAGAAACTATCATCATTTTAAAAAATATTATTTTTAAAAATAAATATATTTTTATATGATTATATATATATATATATTGTATAACCACATATGTTATCATCCATTTTATGAATAACGTTATTTGAACCGAGATAATATTCAAATAAAATAATTTCAATAATAACCACTTCAAGATTTAAACTGAGAAAAAGTTTACTGCCACTTTTTTTTTAAACACTTATTGATATATTTTTTATATTAACATTAATCAATAATATGTATAAAGTTACCTGGATTCAATAAATATAAAATAAGAGAATATTTTTATTTATTAAATTTTAACAAATTATGGGTGTCTTCCATTTTTATGTAAAAAAGTTCTATTCTCCAAATTATCTTTCAATAAAATAAATTTTTGCCCACACATGTGTGCATATATTTCTAGAATGTCCAATGCAACAATGACACTAATACAGGAAAAGATAGAGGAAATCCCTTCTTAATTAACATAAATAAAAACTAAAAAAATAAATTAAAATCTCTCTAATTAGTAATTAATTTATTGGGAGGGGGCAAAAAATCTCTATAACATGTTTAATTGTGATAAAGATAATTTAATTGCCAGGTAAATAAATCCCTTGAAAATCAATAGCCAATGACTGTACATATACAATTAATCCAATTTAAGCTGCCAACACAACACAAATTAAGGAGGGAATAAGGCAACAGTTACAAACAATCTAGATTCCTAATATTATTAGTCCTCTGCTTCTCTTATTTAAACCCTCTTAGTTTTGCTCCCCTATATCGTGTTCTTTTCCCTCTCCGACCACCTAAAACAAGAAACAGAAAATGGTACATTGTCTGCCAAAGGTTTCTGTCATTCAAGACAAGCCGATGCTTCCATCAACTGCTGCTGTCGCAAAGGATGAGCATCGGCCTTTAGCTTTCGATGCATCGATCCTTGGATCTGAATCCAACATACCCTCTCAGTTCATATGGCCTGACGACGAGAAGCCATGCCTGGATGCCCCGGAACTTGTAATTCCAACCATTGACTTGGGAGCTTTCTTGCTTGGGGACTCTCTTGCTGTATCAAAAGCGGCAGAGGTGGTGAATGAGGCATGCAAGAAGCATGGGTTTTTTCTGGTTGTAAACCATGGGGTGGATTCAGGGCTTAAAGACAAAGCTCATCAGTACACGGACCGCTTCTTCAGCCTGCAACTCTCTGAGAAGCAAAAGGCTAAGAGAAAAGTAGGAGAAAGCTATGGGTATGCAAGCAGTTTCGTTGGCAGGTTTTCCTCCAAGTTGCCATGGAAAGAAACACTGTCTTTTCGGTACTGTCCTCACACTCAAAATATCGTGCAACACTATATAGTGAATTGGATGGGTGAAGATTTTAGAGATTTCGGGTAAATAAATTCTTCTCACCCTTCCTTTCCTAATTAAATAGGAGAAATGCTAATTTGCATTCAGTCAATATACGAGATGATCAGCTTATTTTCACGTCAAGATTTAGTCTCCAAAATGCAAAAAAACATGTTGCAGTTTCAGCGTATTTGTTAACCCCATGTGTATTTCAAGCCTTGTACAAATAGTGACAATTGGATATGCATCTTTTTAGGTTTGAAAGAGATGGGGTGACAAATTCAATAGACATCATTCCTTGCATGACCGAACCCTAAATCCTTTCAACATGGATTGCTTAAATACCCCTTCTCCTAAAACAAAAATACACATTATAACTGGATGGCCTTTTTTGACTTTGCGTTTCTCTTTTATAACCTATGTTAATTTGTAGAATGTTGCGACAAGTTTTACCATAGGATAGGAATCTAACACTCGATTTTGCTTTTCGTACTTGACAGGAGGCTTTACCAGGAATATTGTGAAGCCATGAACAAGGTTTCCCAAGAGATAATGGGGCTGCTAGGGATAAGTCTAGGACTTGACCAAGCCTACTTCAAAGACTTTTTCGAACAAAATGATTCAATCCTGAGACTGAATCACTATCCCCCATGCCAAAAGCCTGAGTTGACTCTGGGAACCGGTCCCCACACCGATCCCACTTCCTTGACAATCCTTCATCAGGATCAAGTTGGAGGCCTTCAGGTGTTTGCAGATGAAAAGTGGCACTCCGTTGCTCCCATCCCAGGAGCTTTCGTTGTCAACGTTGGCGACACATTCATGGTAATTAAGATTCTGAACATATATGTATACGTATATACAAAAATTTTTAACGAAAATGAGGCTGTTGTGTTTGAATACAGGCTTTGACAAACGGTTTTTACAAGAGCTGCTTGCACAGAGCAGTGGTGAATACTGAAACGGTGAGAAAATCACTTGCATTCTTTCTATGTCCCAAGCTGGAGAGACCGGTGACACCAGCAGCTGGCTTAGTTAATGCCGAAAATCCGAGGAAATACCCAGACTTCACTTGGGCAGCACTGCTGAAATTTACACAGAACCATTACCGTGCTGACATGAAAACCCTTGTTGCATTCTCCAAATGGGTTCAAGAACAAGAATCGAACAACAAATTAATACCTTAGGGACAATGCTGGGCTTTGTGGGGGTGGGGAACAAATAAGCAATGGCTTTGGGTTAATAAAGTGAAATTAGAGGGAGACAAATAAGGGAAGCATTTATCTGCTCGTTCATGGTGGGTCTAAGGAATAGAGCTACAGAAACTATAATACTATTGACAATATATAGTAGCTAAATTAGTGCTTCAGAGAATCATATTATAATTCGAGTCTCTTGTTTTAACTTTCTTTTACAATTTAGCATTAGCACCTTTCGGCTTTTTCTTTGTTTTGGTACTATATCTCCTTTATGTACTACTGTTTACAAGTACAATCCTTAAACTCATCAAAACTAACTTAAATTAATTAAACAAAAGTAAAAATAGATGATGATCCTCCATGTATGTAACAGTAAACGTAAATACTTCTAACCTAGAATCCGCCAACTAATTGTTCTTATTAACCTATCAATTTAATAATGGATTAGGCGATGAAAAACCAGTGCCCTATGTGTTGGATCTGTTGAATCTAGTTAAATGTATTATATAAGATTTGGTTTAATAAAATATTTATTGTTTACAATAATATTCTTTACATATTTTCTTCAACAGGTTTTGCACGCAAAACAAAATGGAAGCAAATATTGACTTCCTAATTATCTAATACTTAATTAATACTAAGTGGTATTACATGGTCAAATTGTAATACGAAAAGACATCTTGTATTAGTAGATAATTAAACATGTCTTTATTTTAATCGAAAACGAGTAAATCGATTGAAAGGTTAATATGTTGTCTATCAAGTCCAATTGGGGAGATGCTTTGTCTTAATCATTGGAGTGGATAACTCCTAGAAGATAGAGATATAAATGTGATTGACTGGACGGACAGTACATTGGATAGGACCTAAGTAGAATAGATCCTAGATCCATTTATGGATTTATTCACTTGTGATATTCACAGTGTGTCATACCTTAATCTTGAGTTGATGATGGACTATGTATGCTTGACTTGTATTCTTTGGTGTAAGTAAAAACTTGAATTCAAATAAATAAGGAACTGAAAGTTGGTACATTGAGTATAAGACTTCTGCAATATGTAGCATCATCCACAATAGTGAAATTCATAGCCCAACTAAGGGTAAATGATATCCTCTCATCGGTATTACATGATAAATGAAAAGTAAACATAACCACGGGTCGTTTGTCTTTGTGATAAATAACTTGATTACTATTTTATAGTAATTGACTTTTCATTAAGGAAGATATAATAGTTACCATGAAATAAAATAAGATCATATCCTATGAGGATAACACACTTATAACAAGGTCATTGGACGAACACTTATTAAGTACCTTTCGTAATGGTAAGTAATTAGAGAGAGCCCAGTCATGATACTATAGTGGAATGACTTCATAACTAAATAAATTTATAATTAATATGTGAAAAGTTGAAACTTAATTATAAATTATTTGAGCCATAATTATATATGTTCGTTCGGTCTCTATGCTAAATCGTTGAACCATAAATGAATTGCATGTAGAACCAAATGAATAAAAATAAATGGAAATGATGAATTAAGAGAAACGAGTTGTATTCACAAATGAATGTGTTTTCTCGCTAAGCACATAAATGACTTGATAATTAATTTAAGATTTTTTCAAATTATTATTTAAGTAATTATAATTAAATAATCGAAGTTCGAAAGCCGGTGGTTAGAGAATACAAACTACGAATTCCATATCCATCAGCATTGAAGCAAGACCGCATAAAAGAACAATATGGTAAATTTCTTAAACTTTTGAAAAAAATTGCATATTAACTTACCTTTTGTTGAAGCCCTTTCGCAGATGCCAGAGTATGCAAAAGTTTTAAAGGAGCTGTTAACAAATAAAAGGAAGTTAGACAAATTGTCAACTATAGAGTTCAATAAGGATTGCTTGACTATTCTTCAAAAGAAACTACCTAACAAACTTAAAGATCCAATGAGTTTTACTATTCCTTGTCTTATTGGTAGTTTAAATGTTGAAAAAGCTTTGGCTAATTTAGGGGCTAGTATAAATGTTATGCCTTATAAAATGTCCAAACAACTTGGTCTCGGGGAACCAAAACCCACTAGGATGAATATTCAATTAGCTGACAAATCAATTAGGTATGCTAGGATGGAGTTAATCTTAGAGCAAATGGGTTGCACGGGTGAGGAGGAGTTGGGTTACACCATGTCCTTACTCCCTACTCAACGGTGAAGCTCATCGATGGTGGAACACGATGAGGAGAGGGACCACTATTGATTGTTTGACTTGGGTTTTCTTTTTAAAGCCATTACAGAAGAAGTATTTGGGTGAGAAATACCTGGATGCGAGGAAGAGAGAGTTCTTTGACTTGGTGCAATGAGGTATGTCGGTAGTAGAGTATGAGTCAGTTTTTTTCGAGTCAACCAGTATGCTTCGGAGATGGTTCACTTTGAAAGGGATAGATGTAAGAGGTTTCGGTATGGACTAAATTGGGATATTCGCGTGCATTTGGCAGTGCAGAGTATTGAGGCCTTCGATGATTTGGTTGAGAAGGCAAAGGTAGTTGAGGAGATAGTGGTCGAGCCATCAAGACTAGTGGTATCTGAGTCCTAAAAGAAGGGTTCCGACCAGTTAGGTACGTCAAGGAGACTGAGCAAGAGAGGCCGTGATTTTTAGAGGTTTGAGAGAAACGCTCAATGGGGTTCTCGACTGAGCCAATCTAGATCGTAGAGCACTACAATGGTTGCCACAAGTGGATCGACCGAGGAACATCTTGCGAACATTGTGGATGTAGACACTTGGGAGTGTGTTAGAGAGTATCCGAGGCATGTCTGCGATGTGGTTTGATAGAGCACCAGCTGCGAGATTGTCTAAGGAGGATTGATTTGGTTCAGACTATCGCACCTGCTAGAGGTCGTGGTGGTAATGGGAAACTGATGGGTCAGGGGACTGTTGCTCATATAGTAGCTGCACCAAATGAGTCTGGAGGACCAACTCGAGTTCATGCAGTTAAGGAGCCGCGGGATCGCGAGATGTGATTGCAGGTGTTTTTAATTTGCAATGCATCTCATTATTTTCACTGGCTGATTCAGGTTCTACTCATTCATATATCATGAGCGATTTGGCTGGTGAGTTGGGGATTCCGGTAGTGATTAGTAAGTTGGGAATGACTATTACATGCTCTTTGGGCCGGAGCGTCATAGTTAATCAAGTGTACCATAGGTGTCAACTGACGATTCAAAGACATGTTTTCCTTGTGGATTTGATCGAGCTATCGTTCCATGGTTTTGATGTTATTTTGGGCATGGATTGGTTGCCTGAGCATAAGGCAAATATGGACATTGAGACTAAACGAATTACATTGCGAGGTAGTGATGGCTTGGAGATCGTGGTCGTTGGGGAGAGACCCGAATTTCTCTCCAATGTAGTTTTAACGACTAAGGCTGAAAAGATGTTGAGTAAAGGTTGCGAAGCTTACTTAGCCTATGTGCTGAATTCTGGGAGTAAGGAATTGAGAGTTTAGGATATCTACACCGTGAGGGATTTCCAAACATATTTTCGGAAGAGTTGCCCAGTTTGCCACCAGTTTAGGAAGTTGAGTTCGGTATTGAGGTGTTTCTTGGTACCACACTGATTTCTATTGCACCCTATCGCATGGCACTGATAGAACTTAAGGAGCTGAAGGTTCAGTTGCAGGAGCTTCTCGATCAAGGGTTCATTCAACCAAGTGTATGACCTTGGGGAGCACCGGTGTTGTTTGTGAAAATGCAAGATGGTACCTTGAGGTTGTGTATCGATTATCGATAGTTGAACCAGCTAACCATCAAGAAAAAATACCCATTGCATCAGATTTATGACCTGTATGATTAGTTCAGAGGATTAACAATGTTCTCGAAGATTCACTTGAGGTTCAGATTGTAACAGCCTGATTTTAGCTAAATCAGAACAGTGGTTTCAGAACCACAAATTTGAGGTCATAAAATTATTTTAATATTATTTTTGGTATTTACAATATGTTATTTGATATGTGTGAAAATTTTGTGATTTAAGTTTACCGATAGAGTGTTTAATTTGATAAAAAGACCTAATCGTGTAAAATGTAAAAGTTGCCTATTAATTGTTAAAGGTGTTAAATTGCTATGGCTTATTAAATGTAAAACCCTTATTAGGTAATTAGACCATAATTTTAGCAAATGGACATGGATGGACATATGTTAGTGGATTTTAAATGTATTAATAAAGGTTAATATAGTAATTTGTGAATTAAAGTTAATAAATTAAAACAAAACAAAAGATAAGTGGAGGTTCATCTTTGTTTTTGCCAAAAATTGAGAAAGAAAGAATTCATCCAAGGCTATTTAGGGTTCGGTCACTTGGAGCTTCAATTGGTTTTTGAGATCGTTGCTTCATATTCTAACTAGCTCATGCCCTAATTTTTGGATTGGTTGATGAATTTGTGAGTTGCCATTTATGATAGCCTGGTGTTTTTGTTGTTTGATGATGAAAATTAAATATTTGTTGATAGATTATTATATTTTGTTAAGTAACTTTTTTTTATAAAAATCCAAATTAGGGATTTATTTGTGAATTTTACAAATTAAGGGGTTGAAATGTGAAATAAATGGAATTAATGGGTTGCTAGGGACATAGGGAAGATTCATCCAAGCATGAGTCTATTGAAATTTTGCGTATTTTGTGTTGTTTTGAAATAGGGACTAAATTGTAAAAATGTGAAATGTTAGGGGCTAAAGTGAAAAATGTCCATTTATGTGTTTTTGGATGAAATTGAATGAATATGTCTTTAGATAAGTTAAATTTGAATTGATTTAGATCAATAAAGGAAGAAATCGGATTTGGATCGGGGGAAGTCGAAAGTTGTTGAATAGTCGTTTTGACCCATTCGTTTTGTATTCGAGGTAAGTTCATATGCAAATAAATGCGTTTAAACTGTGTTAATTATGTTTGATTATCATTGAATTGTATCAAATATTGAAAAGATGAAAACGAGCCAGAATTGACAGAGTTACGACATCCGAAAGTCCCGTACGAACCTTAGGAATAGTTTGGATTAGTTATTGAGCATATGATTTGGATATACTATAAATTATCTTTTGTGTCCGAAAATGGTTAATGATATTATGGTAAATTGCGCATGAATTGGTAAAGTACAAGATCATAATTAATCATTTGGTAATATTTGATAATGTCTCATGTTTGGATGTTATTTAAGTCGTATGATGTGTCTTCTTTTGACTTAATAATTCGAATGTGCATAGGTATGTAAAATGTATGTTTGACAACTTGATAATGAAATAGATTTATAAAATTGAAAATTATAATCTATGTGCTAGGTACCACATATGAAATGATACATGCTTGGTTTTAATTTAGGTAGTCGAATACCATGAATGTGATGTTCATATGGTTCAAAAATTATATTTACAAAGTACGTGTTGTATGATTTTGATACATGTTAGTTGGTTCAGAAATTTTGATTGATTGGAGGATATTGATATGATTGAATTTGAAGCATGGTTCGTATTTTTAATATGATTAATAATGCATGTTTGAATTAATTGGTTATGTGCTTTATATATGTGTATATGAATTTGACTTATATGAATGAGTGAATGGTTGCTATTTGAATTTAATATCTATTGTAAAGAAGTCGTTATAATTTTGTGCATGAATTGTAATAAATGATCGTGATGAACTATGTTTTGTTCGGTAATGCCTCATAACCTTAATTCATCTATGGATAGGGTTAAGGGGTGTTACATTTTATTGGTATCAGAGCTATGGTTTAGTCGGTTCTAGGACTAACGTAGCGCGTGTGAGTATAGATATACATGCCATATATATAAATTGCGATAGTATGATGATTCTTGACAATTAAAATGTGTTTTTGTATAGTAAATGGATCCCGATCGAGCTGTAGCTGATGATGTGGAAAGTAGCCACGAGGGAGAGGCTAAACAAGCCTTCTTCCAGATGATGAACGGATGGTTCACACAGTATATCCATACAAATTCGGCTGCTCAACAACCTCTACCGCTGCCTAATCCTCCCCAAATACCTGTGATACCTTAAGTTACTGATCCGACGCGATTAAATAAGCCTCCGATTGAGAAAATTAAAAAATGGGCTGAAGAGTTCAAAGCTACTATTGATGATGATGCTGAACGAGCTAAATTCTGGCTTGATAATACGATGCGGGTGTTTGATGAATTATCTTGTACTCCTGATGAATGTATCAAATGTGTTGTATCTTTGTTAAGAGACACTGCATATCACTGGTGGAATACACTAGTATCAGTGTTTCCAAAAGAATGGGTTACCTGGGAGTTCTTTCAGACTGAATTTTAGTAGAAATATATCAGTCAGAGATTTATAGATAAAAAATGTAAAGAATTCATCGAGTTAAAACAGGGTCACATGAAAGTGACAGAATATGAGTGGGAATTTGTGAGACTCAGCAGATACGTCCAGGAATGTGCTTCAACTGAAGCTATAATGTGTAAAAGATTTGAAGACGGTTTGAATGAAGACATTAAGCTGTTAGTCGAGATTCTAGAAATAAAAGAGTTTGTGGTACTCGTCGAGCGAGCATGCAAAACTAAAGAACTTGGGAAAAAAAAAGCTAACTTTGAAGCTAGTGATTCGCAAAAAAGATCATCAAATAAGTCATTTCAGCCAGTATCGAAGAAGTTCTGAGATGATTTTAGCCATTCAAAGGCTACTGTGGGTTATTCTAGATAGGATCGAGACGGACCACCTGTGAGTTCGAAAGCTACTTTAAGAGCTAGTGTTGGAAATGTCAGATCAAATCAACTTGAGTGTAAACATTGCGGTAAACGACACCCCGACAATTGTAGATTGAATGATTGGGCTTGTTTTAAATGTAGATCATTAGATCATTTCATCCGTGAATGTCTTGAGTTGGCCGAGCAAGATACAGTAAAGAATACGAGGTCGAGTAACCCTGCCACTAGAGGTAGACCATCCAGAAACACGGGTAATGTGAGTGGTAGCCAGTGGGGAACTAAAGACACTGCTATTACATTTGAAGCATGTGCACCTGCCAAAGCTTATGTTATTCGCGCTCGCGAAGAAGCTTCGTCTCCAAATGTTATTATCGGTACTTTCACTTTCTATGATACTAGTGTTGTTGCATTGATTGATCCAGGGTCAACTCATTCTTATGTATGTGAGACTTTAGTATCCAGTAAGACTTTACCTGTAGAGTCTACTGAATTTTTGATTAGAGCAACGAACCCCTTAGGCAGGTGTGTTTTGGTTGATAAAGTATGAAAGAACTGTCCATTGATGACTCGAGATTTTTATTTTCTGGCCGATCTGATGTTGTTGCCATTCAACAAATTCGATATAATTCTGGGTATGGATTGGTTAACACTGTACGATGCTATTGTAAACTGAAAACAGAAGACAGTTGATTTGAAATGTCAGAATAATGAGTTTATTCAGATTGAATCAGATGATTTGAATGGTTTACTGGCAGTGATTTCTTCGATGTTAGCTCAAAAATATGCGAAAAAGGGTTGTAAAGCTTACTTTGCCTATGTACTCGACTCTAAAGTGATCGAAAAGAAGATTGAATCTGTACCAGTTGTGTGTGAGTATCCAGATGTATTTCCTGAAGAACTACCAGGATTACCACCCAAGAAGTTGAATTTGATATTAAGTTAGTGCTGAGAACAACTCCGATATCGATAGCTCCGTATAGAATGATACTGACCGAATTAAAAGAGTTGAAAGCTCAGTTGCAAGATTTGACAGATAGAGGTTTTGAACGACCGAGTTTTTCTCCCTGGGGTGCACCGATTTTTCTTGGGAAAAAGAAAGATGGAACTATAAGAATGTGCATCGATTATCGACAGCTCAATAAAGTGACCATCAAGATTAAATATCCTTTGCCACAAATAGATGATTTGTTTGATCAGCTGAAAGGGGATACAGTGTTTTCTAAGATAGATTTGAGATCGGGTTATTATCAGCTGCGAGTTAAAGACTCCGATGTGCCGAAAACTACTTTTCGAACGAGGTACGGGCATTATGAGTTTCTAATTATGCCTTTTGGACTAACGAATGCACCTGCTATTTTTATGGACCTAATGAATCGGATCTTCAGACCGTATTTGGATAGATTTGTTGTTGTGTTTATAGATGACATCTTGATCTATTCCCATGATGAATCTGAGCATGCTGAACATTTGAGAATAGTGTTACAAACTTTGCGAGATAAACAACTATTTGCAAAGTTCAGTAAATGTGAGTTCTGGTTACGAGAAGTTGGTTTTCTGGGGCATATTGTGTCAACATCGGGTATTCGAGTTGATCCGAGTAAGATTTTGGCAATATTGGATTGGAAGCCTCTGAAAAATGCATCTAAAGTCTGAAGCTTTCTAGGACTCACCGTTTATTACAGATGATTCGTAAAAGGTTTCTCAATGATTGCAACTCCGTTGACAAGACTACTTCAGCAAGATGTTAAGTTCGAGTGGTCGGACAAGTGCCAGAAAAGTTTTGATCAGCTGAAAGCTCTATTGACTGAACCTCTAGTGTTAGTACAACTAGAATCGGGTAAAGAATTCGTAATCTATAGTGATGCATCGTTGAATGGTTTGGGCTATGTTTTGATGCAGGAAGGCAAAGTCATAGCTTATGCCTCGAGACAATTAAAGTCGCATGAAAAGAATTACCCGACGTACGATTTGGAATTAGTAGCTATCGTGTTCGCGTTGAAGATTTGGCGTCACTATCTGTTTGGTGAGAAATTTCATGTTTATTCTAATCACAAGAGCTTAAAATATTTGATGACTCAGAAAGATCTAAATCTACGACAGTGAAGATGGTTGGAATTGTTAAAAGATTACGAGCTAGTGATTGATTACCATCCGGGAAAGGCCAATGTTGTTGCTGATGCTTTAAGTCAAAAATCTTTGTTTGCTCTACGTGCAATGAATAATTAGTTGGCTCTATCTGATGACGACTCAATTATTGCTGAGTTGAAAGCAAGACCGTTATTTATGCAGTAGATTTGAAAAGCTTAGAAAGTTGATAATGAATTGTTAGCAAAACGGGCTCAATGTGATTTGAATTCTGATTTAGAGTTTCAAGTTGATGCTAATGATTGCTTAAGATTTAGAGGCTGAATATGTGTACCGAGAAATTCAGAGTTGATTCAGATGATTTTAAATCAAGCTCATAGTAGTCGTTTGTCTATTCATCCGGGAAGCAGGAAAATGTATAATGATCTGAAATGGCTTTATTGGTGGTCTAGTATGAAATGTGACATCTCAGAGTTCATTTCTAAATGTTTGATCTGTCAGCAAGTTAAAGCTGAGCATCAAGTACCGTCTGGTTTATTGTAGCCGATTATGATTCCCGAGTGGAAATGAGATAAGTGACAATGGATTTTGTGTTGGGATTGCCCCTATCTCTGAGAAAGAAAGATGCAATTTGGGTTATAGTTGACAGATTGACGAAATCAGCTCATTTCATTCTAGTATGAACGGATTATTTGCTTGATAAGTTAGCTGAGTTGTATATTTCCGAGGTTGTGAGATTGCACGGAGTACCTATTTCTATTGTTTTGGATAGAAATTCGAGGTTCACCTCGAGGTTTTGGAAGAAACTTCAAGATACACTAGGTACAAAGCTACACTTCATTACCGCTTTTCACCCACAGACGGATGGACAATCCGAGCGAGTTATTCAGATACTCGAAGATAGGTTACGGTGTTGCATTCTTGAGTTTGAAGATACGTACGAAAAGTATTTGCCATCGATTGAATTTGCGTATAATAACAACTATCAATCGAGTATAAAAATGGCACCGTACGAAGCTTTATACAGTCGTAAATGTCAAACACCTTTGTACTGGATTGAACTTAGTGAGAATAAGATTCACGAGGTTGATTTGATTAAAGAGACTGAAGAAAAAGTGAAAGTGATCCGTGATAGTCTGAAAGGAGCGTCAGATCGTTAGAAATCGTACACAGACTCGAAACGAAAAGATATTGAGTTTCAAATTGGGGATCGAGTGTTTTTGAAAGTATCTCCATGGAAGAAAATACTTAGATTTGACAGAAAAGGCAAGTTAAGTCCGAGATTCATCGGGCCGTATGAAATTATCGAGCTTGTCGGGCCGATTGCTTATAGATTGTTGTTGCCACCTGAATTAGAAAAGATTCATAATGTATTTCATGTATCGATGCTTCGACGATATTGATCCGATCCCTCACATGTGATTTCTCCATCTGAGATTGAGATACAATTTGATATGACATACGAAGAAGAACCGATCCGATTTTTAGATCGCGAGGTTAAAGAGCTGAGAAATAAGAAAATTTCATTAATGAAAGTCTTATGGCATCGACACAGGGTTGAAGAAGCTACCTGGGAGCTCGAGGATGCTATGAGAGAAATATCCAAACCTATTCACTGGTAAGATTTTCGGGGACGAAAATCCCTAAAGGGGAGAGTTGTAATAGCCCGTTTTTAGCTAAATCGAAACAATGGTTTCAGAACCAAAAATTTGAGGTCGTAAAATTATTTTAATATTATTTTTGGTATTTACAGTATGTTATTTGATATGTGTGAAAATTTCGTGATTTAATTTTACCGATCGAGTGTTTAATTTGATAAAAAGACCTAATCGCGTAAAATGTAAAAGTTTCCTGTTAATTGTTGAAGGTGTTAAATTGCTATGGCTTATTAAATGTAAAACCCTTATTATGTAATTAGACCATAATTTTAGTAAATGGACATGGATGGACATATTTTAGTGGATTTTAAATGTATTAATAAAGGTCAATATAATAATTTGTGAACTAATGTTAATAAATTAAAACAAAACAAAAGATTAGTGGAGGTTCATCTTTTCTTTTTTTTTTTTGCTGAAAATTGAGAAAGAAAGAATTCATCCATGGCTATTTAGGGTTCAGTCACTTGGAGCTTCAATTGGTATGTGTTTTTGTTCCGTTTTTGATAATTTCTATGTTTTTGAGATCGTTGCTTCATATTCTAACTAGCCCATGCCCTAATTTTTGGATTGGTTGATGAATTTGTGAGTTGCCATTTATCATAGCTTGATGTTTTTGTTGTTTGATGATGAAAAATAAATGTTTGTTGATAGATTAATATATTTTGTTAAGTAATTTTTTATAAAAATCCAAATTAGGGATTTATTTGTGAATTTTGCGAATTGAGGGGTTAAAATGTGAAATAAATGGAATTAATGGGTTGCTAGGGACATAGGGAAGATTCGGCCAAGCATGAGTCTATTGAAATTTTGTGTATTTTGTGTTGTTTTGAAATAGGGACTAAATTGTAAAAATGTGAAATGTTAGGGGCTAAATGCAAAATGTCCATTTATGTGTTTTTGGATGAAATTAAATGAATATGTCTTTAAATAATTTAAATTTGAATTGATTTAGATCAAGAAAGGAAGAAATCGAATTTGGATCGGAGGAAGTCGAAAGTTGTTGAATAGTCATTCCGACTCATTCGTTCCGTATTCGAGGTAAGTTCATATGCAAATAAATGCGTCTAAATTGTGTTAATTATATTTGATTATCATTGAATTGTATCAAATGTTGAAAAGATGAAAACGAGCCAGAATTGACAGAGTTACGACATCTGAAAGTCCCGTACGAACCTTAGGAATAGTATAGGATACAAATGTCATGACATTAGGACTCCCGAGGTGTGATTTCATGTAAGACCATGTTTGAGACATTGGCATCGATATGAGATTATGATTAAGACCCTGTCTGGGACAGTAGCATCGATATGTGATAACATGTAAGACCATATCTGGGATATGGCATTGTATGTGATATATGTGTTTCCGAGTATCCTTAACAATTTCGAATGGTTCAATGGGCAAAGTTGATACGATACTAAATGGTTATAAGAGATAAACTATTCAGGTATGTGTAAAATTGCTACGTACTTTGAAAGAAAAAGGTAAGTGATGTTATTAATGAGACAAAGTGAAATACATGAGAAAAGTGTTTCTATATGTGTTTGAGACTAGTTATATTCGACTTAGTTGAAATAGATTATATATGTTTTTACGACTATTTATTTGCTTATGACTTACTAAGCTTTCAAAGCTTACTTTGTGCGTTTTTATTCCTGTTTTATAGTTATAAAGCTAGCTCGAGTTCGGGGATCGTCAAGGAACATCGTCACACTATCGAGCACTATTTTGGTACTTTAAAAGTTTGTAGTTTTGACATATGGCATGTATAGGCTAGTTTTGATATGGTTCATTTTGATCTGTATATATGTAGCCATGCGAAAATGGCTTGATAATGATGCTAATGTTTGTGTATATTCGGTCATGGTATAATCTCATTTTGGGAAGTATGTTTCATGGTATATATGTATGGTGTATTGGTTGTTTAGGTATGGTTTGTGATGGCAAAGCACGAATATGTTTTATAATTTATTTTATGGTTATCTAGGTACGGACATAAATGGTAAATAAAGTATATGATTTAGGTATGTTTAGTTATTTATATGGATACTTATAAAGTGACATTTTGATTTTTGTATTAGGCTATGAAATGGTATAATTAGCTTTGATTTGAGTTGTGAAATTGGTTTGATTATGAGAGGTTGTATTGATGACCGAATAGATGAAGTTAAATGGCTTGGTATAGGTAGTTTGGATTAGTTATTGAGCATATGATTTGGATATACTATAAATTGTCTTTTGTATCCGAAAATGGTTAATGATATTATGGTAAATTGCGCATGAATTGGTAAAGTAAAAGATCATATTTAATCGTTTGGTAATATTTGATAATGTCTCATGTTTGGATGTTATTTAAGCCATATGGCATGTCTTGTTTTGACTTAATAATTCGAATGTGCATAGGTATGTAAAATGTACGTTTGACAATTTGCTAATGAAATAGATTTATAAAATTAAAAATTATAATCTATGTGCTAGGTGAAATGATACATGCTTGGTTTTAATTTAGGTAGTCGAATACCATGAATGTGATGTTCATATGGTTCAAAAATTATATTTACAAAGTACGTGTTGTATGAATTTGATACATGTTAGTTGGTTTAAAAATTTTGATTGAATGGAGGATATTGATATGATTGAATTTGAAGCATGGCTCATATTTTTAATATGATTAATAATGCATGTTTGAATTAATTGGTTATGTGCTTTATATATATGTATATGAATTTGACTTATATGAATGAGTGAATGGTTGCTATTTGAATTTAATATCTATTGTAAAGAAGATGTTATAATTTTGTGCATGAATTGTAATAAATGATTGTGATGAACTATGTTTTGTTCAGTAAAGCCTCATAACCCTAATTCAGCGACAGATGCGGGTTAAGGGGTGTTAGACAGATATTATCAGCTCAATGTGAAAGAGTCTGATATTTTGAAGACGACATTTAGGACTCGATACGGTTACTACGAGTTTTTGGTGATGTTTTTTGGATTGACTAACACACCTGCAGCGTTTATGGATATGATAAATCGAGTCTTTCACTCTTATCTCGATCAATTCGTCGTTGTCTTTACAGATGACATTATCATGTATTATTGAACCGAGGATGATTATGATGCACATCTATGATTGTTCTTCAAATTTTGCAAGAGAAGCAATTGTTTACTAAATTGAGCAACTGCGAGTTTTGGTTGAGAGAAGTGATGTTTCTCAGACATGTGGTGTCTTCTGAGGGGATCCATGTCGAGCCAAAGAAGATTGAGCCTATTTTAGAACGGATACAGAGGTTTATAGTTTTCTGAGATTGGGTGGTTATTATTATATATTCGTTAAGGGTTCTCCATTATAGCTGCACCCTTAACAAAACTACTACAGAAGAATGTGGTGTTTGAATGGAAGAAGGAGAGACAAAAGAGCTTTGAAAAGCTCAAGGCAGTGCTAATAGAGGCACCAGTGTTAGTTCAACCAGAGTCTGGGAAGGAGTATGTGGTTTATAGTGATGCATCGTATACGAGACCAAAATGTGTTGTGATGTAGGATGGGAAGCTGGTAGCCTATTCCTCGAGACGGTTGAGACCACATAAGCATAATTACTCGACCCACGATTTGGATTTAGTCGTGATATTTACACTCAAGATTTGGTGACACTATCTGTATCGAGAAAGGTGTGTTATCTACACTTATTGTAAGAGTCTTAAGTATCTCCTAACCCATAAGGAGTTAAACTTGAGACAGAGATGTTGAAATGAGTTGCTTAAATATTATAACTGTGTGATTGACTATCACCTTGATAAAGCGAATGTGGTTGCTAATGCTTTAAACCAGATATCGATGATCGAGCTACAAGCGATGTTTACATGATTCAGTTTATCCAGAGATGGTGGTTTGTTGGCTAAACTTTAGGTGAAACTGACATTGACGTAGAATATTAAGGAGAGGCAGTTGGTCGATAATAGTTTGGGTAAAAAGATCTGACATGTTGAAAAAGGTAGTGGTGGAGACTTTGAAATGAATGTAGATGGAGACTTTGTGTGCCAATCGATGTGGAACTTAGGCATGTGATTCTTAATAAGTTGCATAGTAGACCATATGCTATGCATCCCGGTAGTAATAAGATGTATCGGAATCTTCAAGAGTTGTATTGGTGGCTTAGATTGAAATGTGATGTAACAAACTTTGTATCTAGATGTTTGGTTCGTTAGAAGGTGAAGGCGGAGCACCACCATCCTTCGGGATTGTTATAGCTGATTCAAATTCCAGAGTAGAAATGGGAGAGGATCACCATGGACTTTGTCTCGAGTTTTCCACTAACCTTGACAAAAAAAAAGGGATTCAATCTGGGTGATTATCGATCGATTTTCAAAGAGTGTGCAATTTCTAGCAATACGTACTAACTATTGGATGCAGAGGTTAGCCAAATTGTACATAGTTGAGATAGTCAGACTATATGGTGTTTCGATTTCGATTATTTTTGACAGAGATTAGTGATTTACCTCAAGATTTTGGAAGAGTATTCAGAAAGCTTTAGGTTTGAAGCTTAACTTTAGTATGGCTTACCATCCTTAGACAAATGGTCAGTTGGAAACAGTAATTCAGATACTCAAGGATATGTTGCAAAATTATGTCATTGAGTTCCGTTGTAGTTGGCAGCGATATTTACCTTTAGCGAATTTCACCTACAACAACAGTTACCAGTCGAGTATTTAGATGGCACCATTTGAGGCACTATATGGTAGGAGGTGTAGGACTTCCTTGTAATGTTCTGAATTGGACAAGAGATGAATTGTCAGTTTAGATTTGATTCAGGAGACTTAGGAGAAGATGAAACTAACATGCGATAGACTGAAAGCTGCTTCTGATAGGCAGAAGTCTTATGCAAATCTGAAATGTCATGATATCGAGTTTCAGGTTGGGGATAGAGTGTTCTTTAAGGTTTTTCCATGGAAGAAAGTTTTGAGATTCAGACAAAAAGGAAAGTTGAGCCCGAGATTTATTGGACCCTATGAGGTTATTGAAAGGATCAGATCAGTAGCGTATCGACTCAGGTTGCCGATATGAGTTTCATGTATCCATGCTGCGAAAGTACTAATCTAATCCATCTCATATCATTCTGATCAAGGAGATTGAGGTTCGACCTGGTCTTACCTATGAGGAAGAATCGATTTAGATCTTAGCTCGTGAGGTAAAGGTGTTGCATAGTAAGAGCATACCTTTAGTGAAGGTTTTGTTGTGTAATCACAAAACTGAAGAGGCTACTTGGGAAACCAAGGACCCAATGAGACAAAAATATCCTTATATATTAAGTTCAGGTAATTTGAGGATGATATTCTTTTTAGAGGGGGAGAGTTGTCACGCCCTAAAAATCAGGTTAGTAGAATCGAGTAATTAAGTCGTGAGCACAAAAGAGAGAGATATCACAATTAGAGTTGTAGAAATTAAAATAAAATAAAATATAATAATTGGGTTATTAAATATATATTAGTATGGATTAAAATGAAATGTATTTTAAATTAGAGGTCAGATGTGAAAATAAATAGTTTTAATTGAAATGGGATTTAGTTGAAAAATAGAGAGAATAGGAAGGAGCCTTAGGGGAAATAAACCAAAATTTGAAAATTGGTTGGCTATATAAGAGCACGTATCATTCCTTCCCTCCACATTTTTAGTCATTTGGAAAGTTTGTTAGATCCAGATTAGGAGTTTTCTCTCAAAATTCTCTCAACTATTCTGATTTGAAGCATCCAAACACATTTTTCTTTTCTAATTTCAAAAGAAACTCATCTTTTCTCTTTCAATTCTCTGTTAGTTTTAACACGTTTTTGCTCAAATTGATCCAAATCTCGTGGAGTTTTTCAAATCAAAAGTAACAATTTGTTTTCTTATGGTTTAAATAGATAATATGTGGTTTCAATTCGAGTTTTTATAGATCTAATAAAAAATTCATGAGATCTATTTATTTAAAGCTTGTTTTTGCTTGAAAATGGTAGATCTCGTAATAGTGAGTTAAGTGACTTCTTTAAAACTATTTTCAACTCATTTTGATGTAATTAAGAGGTTTATAATCTTAATTTAACAAATATTTAACGAATTTGAATGGATCGAATGATTTTTCTTCAATGTGATTGAAACCAAAAGTGATTTTTTGAAAAATGAAGATTTGTGGAATTGTGTGAAATTAGAGGTATAGATCTATAAATAAACATTAATTATGATGTTAGGAAGTAAGAAATAGGGATTAAATCGAGTGTAAGGGAAGGAATTAAAAGATTGGTGTTGTACGAAGTGAGCTGGCCAGAGTGGTATAAGTGGCGAGCTGTTAGGATGTTAGAAAGGTTAATTTGCCTTAGAACAATCATAATATGTTATCTTTTTGTGTTGTATTGTCAAGCTTTAGATCACAAGGGAGCCTCATCAGGCAAAGACAAATGCAAGTAGCAGGTGACTTAGGTTCGATAACAAGCAACAAACTAGCAGGTGACTGGTCTTATATTTTGTAGTTGAGCACCAGTACACAAGCTAAGAGAAGCTTAGGTAGACTAAACACCTATCCTAAGTTTCTACAGTAAGTGTTTTTATTTGTGCGAGCCCTATTATGCTATATGAAAATCTATGTGATATGAAAACCTATACTATGTGTGAACTATACTGTGATGCGAACCCATGTTATATGCGAACCTATATTATGTGCAAACTATACTGTGATCCGAACCTATGTTATGTGTGAATTATTCTGTTATGCGAGTTTATGTTATGTGTGACTTATGTTGATATGCGAACCTATGTTATAAATAAACTATCAATTGCGAACTGTGATATTGCGAGCTCTGCTAAATTGAGAACAGTGATATTGAGAATTATGAATTGTGAACTATGCTATATTATGTGAGTTTTGCTGTATTGCGACCCCTATTATATTGTAAACTGTGAATGTGTTAAAAATGATATATTAGCATTGTGAACACTTGCAATCGTTGGATATCATTGGCATGTCATAGGATTGTGAGAAGTCACCTTTATCATGTGATAGGGCATTATGGCCCGAAGACAACGTTGGAAAGATAAGGGAATGTATAGCATAGTTCCATTCACTATAGATAGTATGGTGTGATTGAAGAGTGTGGACACTCGTGCTATATTTATTGGAGATAGCGCAAGACTCTTTGAGTCATCTAGAGTGTTTAGAGATTATTTTATCCAATGCATATAAATCATAAAGATGTTTCACAGTCACAAATTGCCAATATATCAATATGATGTGTTTTGAGTATTGTATTTTATGCAAACTGCTTTATCATGCAAATTGTTATTTGTGAGAACTATTATAGTATGTCTACTTTTAGCCTGATGGATGTCTTTACTTGTAGTATATTTGAGCACTCATTGAGCTACAATAAGCTCACACTCCTTGCATGTACCTTGCAGAAAAATAGCTCGCGCGATAAGTAGCGAAGTGAACTTTGCTAGTGATCCATTGCAAGGAAAATTTTCCTTGAGTATGTTCTATGTTTCCAAACCCCAATAACAAAGGCAATGTGAGGCTATTTCCAAGGGACTAGACTTAGATTTAGAGTTTAAATAAATTTTGGTGGGTTGTAAATGGACATTACGGACTATTAATTTTGGATTTTTGGATCTTTTATATTTGTATGATTGAATGTTTAGATTGTAATGACATGATGGTTTGTTTGATAAATTGATAAACTAACAAGTAAATGTAGATTAAGGAGTTCGCCAGACAAATTTTAAATTGTTTTGAGTCAATATGTTGACTTAGTATGCATGAGAAATAGGTTGTGATTTGTTATATTGATGCCTGCAAACTGTCCAATTGATACATGAATGGGTAGGTAAAAACATGTTAGGAGTTGCAAAAGTAAAAGAATGTCATATAGAACAACAAATAAGTTGTTTAGTAAAATGAATTATGCTAGGGATAAAGTTTTCCAAAATATAGAGTTCGCCAATAGCGAATTCGTCAAACAGGGGTTCGCCAAGGTAAGTGGGCATCATAAGGTAAAGGAGTTCGTCGGTGTACTTTTCAAAAATAGTCTGTTAATTATGATGAAAGGTTTGTTTCAGAGTTCCCCAAAAATTGGTGGTCACCAACAACAAGAGATTGTAGGGTAAATTGCAAACTAGTAGTTCACAGGGTGGGTCGCAAGGTAGGGGTTTGCCGAGTCATCTGCGAGCTGCTTGGATTTCCAATTGGGTTTGCCGCGAGATAGGGTTTGAGGATTTTTGTATTTGATTTTCTTGAGTTTTTTTTATGTTGCTTTGGTCTAGAAAAGTATGTGCTACGATTTTAAATACCAAATAATTCAATATATGTGAGGTGTCCATGGGTGGATGGTGTGTTTTATGGTGGTTTAATGAAGAGTCACTTAGGTGGCTAATGTGACGTTTGAAATGTGAGTTGGACCATTTCGACCGGGTTTGGGGTGCCACATAGCTTGTCTTCATCACTAATCCATGTGGCTTCAGGCTTTGGAGTCTTCACACCATCCACATCAGTTGTTGGAAGCTCCAAACCAGTTACAATAAAAAGTCAAGCTTTCTCATCCATTAACCTAATAAACACTATCATTCTTGGCTATTAGTAGGCATAATTTGTGTCGCCCAACATAGGGGTTCTCAAGATTGATTCACCTTTCATCTTTGCAGCAAATCAACGATAAGATTTTCACTTGGTTTATTAAGTGGCTAGCTTATACTAATCAAGATTTCATTGATTTTGCCTTCCAATTGCTTGTTCAATTTCAATTGATCTTACTAACTAAAAGAGTAAAAACTTTGACACGAACATATATGTAACACCCAAGTTTGACAGGTTTAAGGTTTTGACGTATAATAGTAAAATGGTCTATCTGGCAAAATGTAATCTTCTCAATTTCTTATTTTAGTGTATACGTGTGGGCGTATAGTAATCGCCACATAAGTAACTGAGGATTTTATTTCATGATATTTTCCTATATTAAGGAGAAGATTACATTAAACAATAAAACGGAAGTACGGTGTGAGTTATAGCCAAAGGTATAGTATGCCTCATTTTTTAGAACACTATGCTAGTTAGATTATAAATAATCTGTTAGAAATCAACCGGATGGCCTAGCTTGATAATTTTGAATGCAGAGTACTTAATTACGTTTCACTTGGAATTTGTAGGCCATTAAGAAGGAGAAGTTCTAAAAATGTGTAACACTTGTTAAGTTCCACTAAGTAAGATGAGTCACATTTATATGTGTGAGAAGGGTTCTGAAAGTGGTTCTTCTACTTCTTCCTTAAGTGGTACTCATTGATTATTTCCTTAAGCCTGGATGTATCCCTTCTTCGATAAGCTAGAAGCTATGGTTCTTTGATAATTAGTGGTTATTCCATCTCCGGGTAAGTATTACAGCTCTGCATGATAAGTTCTGAATGAATAAGTCTGTATGTGGCATTTAAACAGTAAGTTGTAAGTGCAAGGTTTTGTATGAGGTTGTCAGCAATTGAAATAATAAGTAAATTGTATGTATAAAATTTTTAATAGTGAATTTAAGTTCTCAAAGCAGTAGTTGTTGCTGTTCGAGAAGGATGTCTGAATCTGGAGCTTAAAACTACAGTAGGTGAGGTTCAAGTGAGTCTTTACCCTGACTCTCTCGTGTAAACTTTTTCAAGTAGATGTATTTATATGTAAATGATGATGGTACCTATAGAAATTGTTAAATGTATGAACATAGCAAAGAAGAAATAAGTTTTATAAAGATATGTGTAAGGTCCTGTGGTGAAGAAATATTGATTGGTAAATATGCAGGTAAAGTTAGTGACACGAAAAGTATGAGTCAGTCAGGAATTCGATCACATCTGGTTAAGTAAGTAATAGGAAATGTATCATTGTGAAGCCTCTAGTAGGGCAGTTATATTGCTAATCAAATTGGCATATCACAATATGAAAACAAGTGTAAGACCATGAGGTAGAGACCCATGACATCTTAATATGATTTGGAACCATTCATGGTGTATCCACTAGTAAGATGAAATTGGAATGACAGGACACGATACATGAATGTATGTAAGACCATATGGTTAAGACCATGGCATGACATGATATGTTTATATGGATTGTTCATGGTGTAACCTTTGCTAATGTGTAAATCAATATGTCGAGCCTGGCTTAGTCCTTCAGCTATTTTGAAATCTCTATTTGTGTGAAAAATGTTACGTTAGAAAACATTAATATGATAAGAATGGTTGTGTAGGAATAAAAGATAGATTCATTAATAAGATTTTAAAGGTATTTCAGTAGGAGAGATTCAGACAGAATAGAAATAGAATTTTAATATCCTTTCAGTGTGATGGTCTTTAGGTTCAGTGGGGATAGCTTCTGTTGGAGGATGACCTTCAGGATTTTGGTCTTTATTTGTTAACTCCTCTTCATTGTTTGTAGCTTTGGGCGTACTAGGGATGAACAAGTTATCTGACTATTTCCACTCTCTTTGAAAAGCTTCTCATTCTTCGCTCTCAGAGTGATACACATTAAAGTTCAGTGACTTAGTAGAACTATCCCTAAGACAATTGAAATCAAATAAGACCAAGAGGACTAGCAGCCACTTGGGTGTGTAAAACCAAGCTGGACCTCCATTCTGGCAAAGCTTCATTAAGGTTATTTTTTGTGTCCTCTTGGAATTTTCTGAAATTTTCTTTGTGGGACTGGAGTAGACTTTCTAACTCTGCTTTGTAACATTTCTCCTAAGCGTTGAGCTTTTCCTCTAAAGTATAATTTTCAACCTTCAGTTGATTGACATTCTCTTTTAACTGCTCGCACTCAGTTTGTGCATCTTTATATTTACCCTTCATAGTTATGATACAGGCATCAAGTCTTCCAATCAAATTGGTTGATTTTGATGAACTTGACGTAGTTCATTCATAATTCATCGCTAATTTTCACAGCCTTCTCTAAGTCTGCAATCTTTCCATTGTAACGGTTACTGGTATATTCAAGAGCCCAACTCCAAAGACTATGTTCTACAGATAAGGCTTGTGAATTTTTTCCATAAGGGAAAGGGGAGACACTTCAGGTTTACAAGTTAAAAGGAAAAAACCTCCCTTTAATGGTTAGGGCACTGAATTCTGTTGTTGTTGAAAAATAGAACTTAGTGAAACAGAAAGTAAAGCTAACTTCATTAGGTCACGCCAAGGAAAAAACCCTTCTATATCACTATAAGGAATATTGGGTAGTGGATTGTTGGGAGAAGCAACTAATTAAATTAGAGGTATTGCTTTTGTGGGACTCTCTGATAGTGGTGGATCAAATACTTAAATTAGGGAGTTTGTAGGGTGGACAGATTTTGTTGGTGGTGTTGGAATATTAGGTAAATTAAAAACTGGAGATGTGTGAGTAACTATTTGGTAGGCTTCTCAATAGGTTTACGTCGTATCAAATGAGGACATCCATTACTTTTAGTCTCTTGAATAATTTCCTTCAATCTAGGCCTTTTCTTCGTTTTCTTTCTCGCTGTCTATCTTGATGGAGCAACAATAGTCTTCTCCTTGGTTTGAGCTTCTTTAAGAATGGATGTGATGTCCATGTTCTGAACTGAGTCAGGCATTAGTGTGTGAATGTGAAGAAAACCTTTTATCAACAACATGAAGAATTAGCCTGATTTGAAGAGGAGGTGGAAGTTGTAATAGGATTAGTTATAATGTTCCAATTTTGTAGGTGAAGACCACAAATGCTGTAAAAATATAAATGAATTTCTCTTTTGTGCCTCAATAAGAGGTGCTAATTCACTATTTGAATTGTAAGGCCAAGCTTCAAAAGTAAAAGGTACGATGAAATCATCCAACCACTTTGTAGAATCATTTGATCGGTATCTATTTGGGCTTAAGTCTTGTAAGCAATTGAATTATGTTTCTAACGGAAACAATTTTTGCTAAATCAAGTACGCGCCCGTTTCTTAACCGTTTATATTATCTCTCGGCAAGTTGGGAATCTATTAGTTGATATTGTGCACAAATACTCTCTTTGGGGAGGGACTATCTTGTGGGAAAACCAAATCCAGATTCAGGCTTACAAATATTTGATTTTAAATACTATTTTGGATTATGGATTCATAACCTAAGCATACACTAAAATGAGCACTATCAATAGTAGTCCCTTGTCTTTTCACCTTTAACTGATAGAATTTCTAGAAAACACCCAATAGTAGTGGCTCATTATGCATATAATAATCGATATAGAAAGCCACTAGTGTCCACCAAGATAGAGCTGTTAACTACCCTAGTGCAATACCATATTCATTTAGCATAGCACAAAAGGAAGGGTTAAGTGGCAGATGAAATCCGGCCTCTAACAAAATCAAGGGCAAGATGAAACCTATGGTGTTATCGCTTAGATGAAAATTTAGGGTCGCTAAAAGTCATAAGCAAAGTTAGGATCTTGAATACCTCGGATTCATAAATATCAGTTCATCTCATCTTGGGTAGTACTGTAGTTGTACATCTAAGCTTTGACCCGCAGTGGAGTATTTTTGGGACCTTGGGGTCCAAACGGAATGGGGTTTCTAGGAGTGATGTTTTGGCTAGCCCGTCCTTGGCCCCTCTATCTGGTAGTGGTTCGAACCATTTTGTGTGAAGGAAATGCATGAAAGGAAAAAGAAGGAAAAATAATTGTTACCTTTGAGTAAGATGAAGACAAAGAGAGCAGAAAGATTGAAGAAAGAAGAAATTAGGGCTTTAGTTGATACAACAAAATGTTTGAAAGGATAATTGAATATTTGTTTTATAGAAACAAATGTTTGCAAGAGTTTATTTCGTGAAAACTGTTCAGGTTCTCTAATACAATTTTTACATCTATCAAAAGGGCAAATGTGTAACGTTTAAATTTACGTGAGTAGCAACCATATTTTGAATTCTCCCAAGGAAGTAGACTGTTGGCATTCTTTTAATAGGGATCTCAGAAGTGTATGTCCCTAAAAGGAAGTTGTTATGAGTAAAAAAAGAAGTTTGCCCAATTCATGGTATATGTTTGACACGATTAGTTATTTTTTAGTTTGATATTGAAGTTTTCCAAATTTAAAAATTTTGGGGACGAAATTTTGTTAAGCGAGGGAGAGTTGTAATACCCCAAGTTTGACATGTCTAAGGTTTTGGCATATAGTAGTAAAATAGTCTATCTAGCGAAATGTAATCCACTCAATTTCTTATTTTAGCGTACTTGTGGGCATATAGTAACCACTGCGTAAATAAGTAAGGATTTTATTTCATGATATTCTGCTATATACAGGAGAAGATTACATTAAGCAATAAAACAAAACTAAGGTGTGAATTATCGCCAAAGGTATAGTACGCGTCGTTTTTCTGGAATACTGTGCTAGTTAGATTATAAGTTATTTGGTTTGAAATCAATTAGATAGCCTAGCTTGATAATTTTGAATGTAGGGTACTTAATTACGTTTCACTTAGAATTTGTAGGTCATTAAGAAGGAGAAGTTCTGAAAATGTGTAACACTTGTTAAGTTTCACTAAGTAAGATGAGTCATATTTATATGTATGAGAAGGGTTCTGAAAGAGGTTCTTCTTCTTCTTCTTCTTCTTCTTCTTCTTCTTCTTCTTCTTCTTCCTCCTTAAGTGGTACTCATTGATGCTTTCTTTAAGTCTAAATGTATACCTTCCTCGATAAACTAGAAGTTATGGTTCTTTGATAATGAGTGATTATTCCATCTCCTAGTAAGTATTACAACACTGCATGTTAAATCTGAATGAATAAGTCTATATGTAGCATTTAAACAGTAAGTTGTAAGTGCAAGGTTTTGCATAAGGTTGTCAACAATTGAAATGATAAGTAAATTGTATGTATAAGAGTTGTAATAATGAATTTAAGTTCTCTAAGCAATTGTTGCTAGTGGTTCAAAATGATGTTTGAGTCTAGAGCTTAGAACAGCAGAAGGTGAGATTCAGGTAAGTCTTTACCCTAACCCTCTTGTGTAAAATTTTCAAATAGATGTATTTATATCTAAAATGATGATGACATCTATAAAAATCGGTAAATGTATGAATATAGTAAAGAGGAAATAAGTGTTATGAAGATATGTGTAAGGTCCTGTGGAGAAGAAATGTTGATTGGTAAGTATGCAGTAAAGTTTGTGACATGAAAAGTATGATTCAGTCAGGAATGCGACACATCTGGGTAAGTAAGTAATGAGAAATGTCCCATCATGAAGCCTCTGGTAGGGCAATTATATTGATAACTAGATTGGCATATCACAATTTGAAAACAATTGTAAGACCATGAGCTAGAGACCCATGGCATCCTAATATGATTTGGAAGCATTCATGGTGTTGCCTCTAGTAAGATGAAACTAGAATGGCAGAACATGATACATGAATGTCTGTAAGACCATGTGGTTAGGACCATGGCATGATATGATTTATCAGTATGGATTGTTCATGGTGTAACCTTCGCTAATGTGTAAATCTAAATGGCAGATTATGATACATGAAATTCTGTATAAGCCCATGAGGAAGAAACCATGACATCTTTTGTAAAGTTTATCGGGACAGTAAACATGAGATTTTGTATGATGCCTTTTCTTCTATTTTGTTTGCCCTTGTGGCGTGATCTATCATGTATGTCTGGTAAGATGCTTATATTTTTTTATGGTAAATTATGGATAAATTATGTCAGTTTTTTAATAAATATGGAAAAGCTAAAGTAATGATATGCTCAGGTTTAAGGGTTGATTAAATTGGTGAAATAATTAAATAAGTTTTTGAAAAGAATTGTGTATCTGTATGTTAATAAAGGTATCTGCCATGATTGTCTAATAATGTTAGGTATGGATATATTCCTAACGATGTGTATCCTAAGAAATTTTCATTGTGGTTTCGTTTGTGTTATGAAATGGTTGAGTCAGTGTTATCTGGAATCTGTCATATTTGGGTGGTATAATAACTTTGTCTGAAATCATAAGAAATCTAAATTATTGAATTTTTTAGTATATGGGGTTCTAGTGCAAAGATGGCATGGAAGGCGTCTGATTGATCTACATAGTATATTATCAGTATGAGTTGTGTGGTACTAAATTATGGTATGACTTAGTATATATCAGTATGAGTTGTGTGGTACTAAATTATGGTATGACTTGATTAATAGTTTGATGGTACTTAGATCTGCATAAGTATTCACCAAAATGTGTGTCTGCCCATGAATTATGTTTGTGGACAACTATTTTGAGATGAGTGCAAGTATTAGGATATGGTCTGTAGGAAACAGATTCTAAAGGTATGTTTTGCTGGGAAGTACTTATATAAACAAGAGAATTAAGAAATGTCTGAAAGAATCTTAAGTTAGACCGACAAGAAAGAAGTGGTATTAAGAGTATGATAATTAGATTGTAGGTGTGTATCAAAATTGTAGTGATATCTGCCCGATATAAGTAGTTCGAAAGGAAGATTGACGCATAAATGTTCTTCAAAGTATATATAAAGTATCGGCCAAGGTATTTTATAATAATGTTCACTAAGTTCTTCTGAACTTATAGGATTTTTTATGGTTTTCAGGTATTTGGGAAAGATATTGTGTAAAGAGAAATGATCCCGGGAGTACGCTAGAGTAGTGGCGAAGTGGGTTATTATGCATATAATGGAAATTTGGCGTAGTTAGAATACGTCGTTTGTGTCAGTAGTTAACCAACTTCTGTATTGTAATAATATGTATCAAGACTGATGTAATAAGTTATTTTTATATACTCCCTTTATTTTTAGATGTTAAGTTTTTCAGTTAAAATGATAAATAAAATATTTAAAGAAATGAGAAATTGTAGTTTGTTTTTTGTTAAATTGTTAAGTATTATGTGTAGTAACACTCGAAATCCAGACCCGACGAATTGGGTCGGGTGGAGGGCATTACAATATAAGTTGGTTACAAGTGTTGAAATTAACCCATTATTCAAACGAAGTGAAGTGCCAAACTTATGAGCTGGGATAGATGAATTTACTTACCTATGATCAAATACTCTCTTTTCGTTTGTTACATTGTTGTCAATATGAGATTAAATTTTGAATAAAAATGTTGAAAGTTGAGAGAAGTAAAGAATATAAAAATGAATACAAAAAATACAATAAAAATAATGAAGTCCCTTTTTATTAATTATTATTAATATTTCCTATTTATATGTTGTTATGCTAAAAGAGTAATCGACTTTGAATTTGTGACACAAGATGTTAATTTTAACTCACTCATCAAGTTGCAACATCATTCTTATATCACTCTCCCCATTATGTTTTCCCCCTTTTCAGTTACAAACTAAACAATGAGAAGTTTTTTTTAGAACAATTATTCGCTAAAATAAGTTCCTCACAATGAAAAAATGTTATCAATCCATTTATAAAAACAACGCAACAAACCTTTCTTAAATAAATATGTATTGACTTGTTAAAATTAAAAATATCCTGAAATTCATCTCGATCTTGTTTTTAATAAGAAGCAAAATAACAAAAATCTTCCAAAAAAAAATCTCTTTCAATTAAGTAAAATTAATCACATTCAAAGAATTTTTGCTTAAATTCACTTTTCAATCCAATAAATTGTTGCTAGAACTCCTCCTAAATATGCATTAAAAAAGTTGGAAGTTTTTGGATTAAAGATAGCAACACATATATGGTAAATTAGACTATAATCCAAATTCAAACTGAATTACAATTCGCGTTAAATGTGGAATATGTAATATATCAGTTGCCTCAACTCAGTAAATGTGATAGAAAACCAAAAGTAAATCTTTTACGTTAATATGATGACATTAAAGCTTTGGTGGAGAAGTTGATATCCGAAAAAACAAATAAACAATATTGTTGTATGGATGTTATGTTGGTCAACAAAGGTATTCCCTGGAATGATGTTGAACTAATTGGATCACGTGACCACTTCGTCACAAATACTAGCAGATTTTAATAATACATACAACTTGTTTTTTATGAGCCTTGGTATTCATAATATCTATTTTTATTTCCAAATTACGACATATCTTTTCTTTTTTGTATAGACAGCAGTTAATATCCTCAACCAGCAAGGAAATCATATCTTTTTTCCCTTTTTTCTTATTGTGGAAAGAACCTGCTGCACTCATCATTATATATTTTTTATTACAACTATTCTTTAATCAGATAATTTTAGTCATAGTATTTTTTAAAGTTCAAAATTTTAGTTACAATCATATTGTAATTAAATTCGTTAAATTAATAAAATTATATGCAAAATAAATATTATCTGCTCACTAAAAAGTTATATGATTTTAGCTTATGGATTTAACGACTATCATTTGAGCTAAAATTGAAATTTTAAAATTTTAAAAATATAAAAAATAAAAATGATCAATTGAAGAATAAGGACTAAATCCATAACTTACTTATGGTCAAGGACGAGGACAAAATTTGTGTTGGGGAGCCGAGATAAAATTAAAAAATTTTTGAGGGGCAAATAAAAACTTTTGTATTAAAATGGTATAAATTGAATAATCAAATTGTTGTGTTTTGAGCCTAAGAGAGAAAGTAAAACAAGACAATGCACCAACAAAATGAACTGATTTCAATACACTTTTTTAAACTTCATTTCAAAAGGTTACAATATTTAACACCCAGATTTAGTGAGTCTTGAGTCTGGACGAGTGCCCCGAATAAAAATATGATGGGCATGGTCCTATCCGCCAAGATGACGTTTCTGGCGCACTAGTAGGGCGCATAGGCAATGGTAGGAATTATCTCTGAAAAGTATATGATTGTGAAAAAGGAAAGATTGACAAAGATATTAAGGATTTTTTAGTTATAAAAAGACGTCGCCAAGTTAAGGTACGCCTAATTTATCCAGTTAAAGTATAAGTTATATACTAACAAGATAGTTAGGATGGAACGATGGGTCAAATCAAAGATATGAAAAGATTTTGGATTCTAGAATACGTTTCTATATAGCAGTAAGCCACTAATAAAAGCAACCTTGAAAGTTGATGACACTTGTAAAGCTCTACTAAGAGAGCATGGGGTGTCTCTATAAAGTATTGTAACTTAGTTTAAAAGGAAATAAGTTATCTTCTCCCTTCTATTTGATAACAACTATTGATACCTGACCCTCAAAGTTGATCAAGAATTTCTTGCTAAGCTAAAACTAAGTATCGAAGTTAATGGATAGGATGGTTTCCTCACCCAGGGTAAGTATTCTAGACTCATATGTGGCTTTAAGAGTAAGATTGTCTATGTTTGTGAATGGAAAGATATAGGAGTAAAGGTAGGCATGGAGGTTAAATAGGTTTCAGATGAAATAAATGTTATATGAATGAAGTTTTGACAATATTCCTATGTCTCATGGGCAATAATTTTTTAGAGTTCATGAATGGATGTGCGAGTCTAGAAATTAAGCTGTTGTACGTAGATGTAAGGTGAGTCCCTAGGTTGACTCTTGAATGTAGTATGTATGTTCTAGGAACTTCTATGCTAAATAAAAAAATAGTGAAAATGAAACTAGCAAAGTATGATGCACTAACTTTGATACGAAATGGAAGGTTCGTGATCATACATGTATGAAGTTTGATGGCCTAAGTACAAGACAAGATTCTAAATGATTATGGTGTGCATATGAGTCTGAAAGCATGAAATTGTCTATCATGAACAAGTCATTGTATGATGAGTCGATGCGTGATGAGTCTGTGTCTATCTCCGGAGTTATCAAAAGGGTCTGTCAGGACTAAAAACGCGAATCTTTGAAAGGACAAGTCCACGACCATGGCACTAAGATCATATCGTGTTAGACCGTAACTGGTGGGTTATTATCATATGGAAAAAGTTAAGGAAGGTTATTACGTAATGTTGTTCTCTGTGTGTCTTAGAATGATGAGAGGAAAACCTCACTAAATGTGAGTTTAGCCAAATCCCTATCGTTTAAATCACCAATTAAAGGATGCCTTTGTGGTAATACTTTGGACAGGAAAGCCTTTGTGGCAAGTACTGAATGTAAAGGATGCCTTCGTGGAAATTCTCTGAAAGGAAATGCCTTCGTGGCACATCTCTGGACACGGAAGCCTTTATTGTTATCTTTAAAAAGAATGCCTTAGTGGCGTAGTCTAAAGAATGGCCCTTGTGGAAATAGTTTAAAAGTAATGCCTCGGTGATGAACTTTGATAAAACGATGTATAAAGTCTTCTGAAGGAACGATAGGTATGGCAAACTCTGAAAGAAAAGCTTTGGAGGGATAAGGCAAACCCTGTATAGTGTCAAGGTAAGAAGAGAGAAGTTAAGTGTGCCAGTTTGAGTGGCAAACCAAAAGTATTATATCTGTAAGGCCCTCAGCAACGGGAACGATTAAGGAATCATGAGGAAATAAGACGAGGGACGTAAGAGTAGTACAGAAGCTATGAAAGGCCTGATATTACCTGTCGAAACCATTTTTTTGTGAAAATAATGTCGACTTGGATTTAAAAAAAACGAATACGGGAGTCGCCACCAATCTTTTTTGATGAGGTGCGATCAGGCCACCTTGAGAAATGGTTGTTTTTAATAAACAACTTGATTTTATCAAAACAACGATTTTGGTCAACAAAATTCAGAAAACGGGTTCAGGAGTCGGTTACACACAAGGAAGGATTAGCACCCTCTAACGCCCAAAAATTGGTACCTAGTTGATTAATTAGTGTCTTAGTGTCGAAGATTGAAAATTTTGAAGAGTTTTAAAATATGATCATTTGTTGAAATGCTGAAAATTTTTGAGGAAAGGGCATATTTCACGTCAATCGAGAAAGAGAATTATATCCCGTAAGTTAGGACACAATGTCTTGAACTCCTGATACGCGAATAAATGCAAAAAATTTACTTACTTAAAAAGATATTCGACTATCTCGGATTTAAAAAGAGATCATGTCCGTAAGTTAGAACACGATCTTTTGTTAATTCCCGAGATCGCTTTAAAAAAACTTATGTTTGAAAAGATTCGTGTATTTGAATTTATCATGAAGGTTGAAACCCTATAAGTTAGGGTACGATCTTATCGAATCAAAACATAAGGTTTTACTTGTTTTAAAATCATGATTCATGCATCAAATAAGATTAATCTAATTCGAAATGGTAGAAATGAAACTCGGTGTTAATATGCGTAACAAAACAATATTGAATACGATGGCATAAAAATAACACGAGCAACAACAACAAAAATAAGATAAATAAAAAGGACAAATCCATAACATACAAAACAACAAGTATATAAGCAAATGAAATTAAAACATTCTTTTAAATAATAATGAAAACGTAAATAAATAAATGAAGAAAATGAATAAAATATAAAAATGTAAAAAGATATAGATATAAAAAAATTATAAAATATAAAAATTATATATATAAGTATGTATATATATATTTATGAAAATTAAAAAATATGTATATAGATGTATAAAGATATGTATATAAGTTATAAAATATAAAAATATATAAGTATGTATATATATATATAAGTAAATTATGAAAGTATGTACGTGTATATATATATATTGTAGAAATGTATGTAAGCATATATATATAACAAAATTTGAGATTAAAAAGGTAAAAATGAGTAAATAATAATAATAATTAATAGTAATAATAATAGTATCAAATTTATTAATTTTAATGAGAAAATAACCAAAATAACAAAGAAAGGGCTAAATTGAATTTAAAAAATTCGGGTTCAAATCGTAAATAAATAAAAGGGGAGGGACTATTCTGAATGCGCGAATAACATAGAGGGACTGACAAGACAATTTTCCCTTCTCCTCTAAAACGGTGTCGTTCGAATAGGGGCCAAATTTTAAGCGCGGAAATTGTGGGGTAAAATTCAAAAAAAAATACTCAATTGAAAAACCATTAAAAAGCGGAAGGACTAAAAGGGTAAATAACCCAAATCTCAAAAACACACGGATCCCATGATCGGGTTGGGCCGACGCGTGGATCCTGGGGGCTAAACGGCGTCGTTTTGGGGCTTAAGGACGCCGACCAAAACGGCGTCGTTTTGTTCGGCTATTTAAGCCAAAAAATTTCCAAAAAAAATTCATTTCCTTCCTTCTCCTAAACAAATTTGAAACTCTCTCAAACCCCCCCATTTTAGTCCATGCTCCTACCGACGGTCACCATCGCCGCGCCGCCGTGGCTCCACCACAGGCGGTGGTCGAAGCCATCGAAAAAATCCGTTTTTAACCCCGCTTCAAAAGCCAAATAAAGGCCAAGCCTTCATAAACCAAAGGCCAAAGGGAAAGATCCCCGCACCCTCTCTCGGTCCGAGTTCGGCGACGGAGAACCACCCTCCGACAACGCATATGGGGCATCTCCAGTAAGTCTTTCTTCCCCTCTTATTTGTTATTCTCATTTATATGCGTAAAAAAGGAAAAAAATCAAAAAGAAAAAAGAAAAATAAATCTTATGCCGAAAAGAATGAAAAAAAATCACCTTGAATCTGTTTTTGCCTTTTTTATTCTAAAATGTTCGTAAAAAAGGGGAAAAAAGAGACCCGGTACAAGCGGTTTGCTATGGCTTTATAGCGATTTTTACATGAATTTTTAATCTATTTTGTGTGCTTGTCACTTCTGCCTTGATTTTTTTGCAGGTGTCGGCACAAGTGGATGGGCGGTGACGTGACCATGGTGGTGGGTCGGTGGTAGAGTTGGTGGCTAGCAGAGGTCAGAAGTCAGTTGAGCGACGCTAGGGTTTCAAACTTTTTGAAACCCTAGTTTGACTGTTGGGGTTGGGATCTTGGGCCAATTAGGTTATTGGGCCTTGTTTGGATTTGGGCCACATTGGGTTATTGGGTCTTGTTAGGTTTAGTTGGGCTGGGTAGCAATTTAGATTTTGGGTGTTTGGGTTTTGGGTTTTGGGCCCCGCGTCAAAATTGGGCTTGTACATTACCTAATTGCGAAGCATGACACACATGGTATAAGGAATACAATCTAAGGGATGTATTTGCCAGAGTTAAGTTGAAGAATAAGAAATAAGGACTTAGAGAAAAGAAGTTCTTGGATGAGACTTGGGTAAGTGAGAGCTTACTCACTAAGTTCTGTTTAACTTGCCTCTGTGTTCTTATGTCATAGGTAAGTCGATCGTGGCTAAGCCAGGAGGGATCACGCTAGGGCTACGCCTAAGGAAGGACGTGTTGGGCGGTTATCCATACAAAGTGAGTGAAGCGATATATCTGAGTATGACAAGAATACTAAGATTAGAATAGGCGAACTATTCATAAGCCTAGCAACGTAGATAAAATTTATTGGCCAATTAAGTAATCCCAGTGAGATTGTTTAAGGGCAAGATAAGTGTTATAAATATGTTTGTACTTGTAAACTCTTATTGAGTAAAAAGCTTTGTTAAATGATTGCAAATATACTTTGTACACACAGATGACTTGTTGATTGGGCAACATAATTAATAAGATGTACAAGTTTGGATATTTTGTATGAAAAATTTCAATTAATGACAGAAAGAAAGCGTAACACCTGAGATCAGGATCCTGTGAATCGGATCAAGTTTTAGGGCATTGCACAATATATTGTTTTCCAAACAACTCAACTGGTCCAACTAACGTCTTGGAAATAGGAAAGCTTAACATGTACACAAACTGATTATGAAATCAGCATTTAAACAATCAAGTCATTACCAACTTAGTTTCTTCCTAACTAAGTATCTGAACATAAGAACTGAATAAAAGATTAAACCAAAAAATTAGTATTCTGCTTTATGAAGATAGCTTGCACTTCATCCTATAGTTTGCCTTATCGCTGATCAGCTCATATTTTAGCTATCCGTAGATATGCTTGCAGTTAAACTGATTGCTAATATGCTTAGACAATCCGCCAAGCCTGTCATGTAAAAATTCTTAGCATGATAGTTCACCTATTGACAGTCCGCTAGTCTTCTCATGCTTAGACTATTCGCTATGTGACTTAGAGATAAAATTGTCCGCCACACGATGTTTGCCATATGTGTTTGCCATTTGTGTTGTTCGCCATGTGTGTTCGCCAATGCATGGTTGGCCATCTCACAACACTCTTCATTGGCCTCCATGCTACGAACTCCAATATTATATCTCAACTTCTCAAACTTCATCTTCCCAAAAGGCTTTGTTAGTATATCGGCTAATTTATATTGTCAACCACAATGAACTAGTGTTACATACTTTTCTTGCTCCATTTCTCTCACAAAGTGATACTTAATTTTGAAGTGTTTTGTTTTCCCACGGAATACTGGATTCTTTGCAATTGCAAAAGCTGATTGATTGTCGCACTTGATCTATGTTGCTTCCTCTTGGTTTATGTTCAAGTAATTCAATACCTTTCTTAGCCAAATGGCCTGGTTGACAACTGAAGCGGTTACAACATACTCTGCTTCAACTATAAATTGTGCTATTGATTGTTACTTCCTTGAGCTCTAACAAAAAAACACTTGACCCTAGAGTGAAGAAATAACTAGAGGTACTCTTTATGTGCTCAGTAGACCGTGCCCAATCACTATCTAAGTAGCCAAGTAACTTAAGCTTTTCAGACTTCATAAACTTCACTCCATAGCTCAATGTTCCTTTTATATATCTCAAAACTCTTTTGGCAACTTTGTAATGAATTATATTGCTACAATGTATGTACCTCAGCAAAAAACTTACAATAAACATTATATCTAGCATGGATGCAGTCAAGTAAAGCAGACATCCAACCAAGCTTTTATAGCTTGTCTCATCCACTCTTTCGACATATTCATTGTTGGTGAGCTTCTTTCCTTGAGAAATTAGAGTATTGGCAGGCTTGCAATTTTCCATGCCATATCTTATTAAAATTTTTATAGCAAAAGCTTTTTGGCTTATAAAAATTACTTCACAAGGTTGAATCACTTCCTGACCAAAGAAATATGTCATCTCTCCCAAATGTAAAATTTCAAACACTACTTGCATCTGCCTTTTAAAGTCATCAACCAGCTCACTATTGCTTCCAATCACAAACGGATCATCAACATACAAAGATATAATAAAAAAGTGTTTCATTCCCAACCTTCTTTACATATAATGTAGGTTTGTTGATACTTCTCTCGAATCCTCAATCTACTAGATAATTATCAACTCTCCCATACCATGCCCTTGGGGCTTGTACAACAAAATCTCTTTAGTTTCTATACCTTTATCTCACATTCTGGTATAACAAACCCTTGAGGCTGATCTACATAAATCTCTTCCTTCAGATAACCATTCAAAAAAGTTGATTTCACATTTATTTGATGTATTTTCCAACCCTTTTGATTTGCAAGTGTTAATAGCAGCCTTATGGTATCTAACCTTGCTAGAGGGGAAAAGGTCTTAGTAAAATACACATGAAATTTTTACTATACCCTTTGACAACCAATCTAGGCTTGTACATGTTCGCAGAACGATCAGGATACATTTTGGTTCTGAACACCCATTTGACCCAATAACTTTCTTATGAACTAGTCTATCTACTAGCTCCCAAGTCTCATTTTATTTTCAATTGCATCCCGTTTCTAAATTATTCTTTCATCATCGTTTTACATATTTGTTTATAATAAGTTTCTTAGAGAAAGTATCATAAACTCTATAACCCTTCTTGGCACTATTGTATCCTAGAAAAATCTCAAGTTGTAATCTTCTGTTAAGCTTACTTCTTTTCTCCATTAATGCATGAAGAAAACAGATACAACCAAACACTCTTGGTTGAGAAACTAAAGTTTTGAACCCAAACCATGCCTCAAATGGAGTCTTCCCTTCAACAACTTTAGTTGACATTCTATTCACCAAGTAAACTACAGTGCTTACTGCTTCTGCCCAAAAATCATTTGACAGCTGACTCTCAAACAACAAGTATCGAGCCATGTTTATCACAGTTCTTTTTTCCTTTCACACAGTCCATTTTGTTGTGGAGTGTACACATTGTTGAGCTAATGATAAATTCCAACCTCTTCACAAAACACTTGAAACCTTTCTGAAGTGTATTCTGTCTCATTTTTTGACCTGATCATTTTAGGCTTGCAACTGGTTTGATTTTCAACCATTGCCTTGAATTTGAAAAAGATATCAACGACTTCATGTTAGAGTATGCCCAAAGATTAATCATGAGATGGTTGTAATAACATACTTGATTTATCATGTTTATTAATATAAGGCGTTACCATTACTATTTCAGTTTCTTTTCTGTGTGTATAAATAAACTGTTTTATAATAATGTCCTGAGAGTAATATGATTATTCTTAAAAGGTCCTTAGTCAAGTATTATTGTTGGATAGGACAACAATAATGCATTAAGACTAACATGTAGTTGATTGATGATAAAGAGTTGTCATTGATATGGAATGTCAAAATCGATGCATGAATATATGTGTTAGAGAACAACATATTGGACTGACCCATTATGAGTATGTTTCTTGGATTATTATGTAATTGTCACAACATTACTCATAGTGATTAATATTTATATGATCCTCAGAGTTGAGATCATCATAATTCCAACATTGTGAGTTGTATATTTTGATACAGTCAAACGTACACCGTAACTGGTTGTTCTATAAAGGCTGATGTTGGATATACCACGATCTATGTAGAGGGATATGGTTTATCGATATAGGATAAGTCCCTCCTACATAATGGGAGTAATATCTTAGGGCACTTGATTGAGTGAGACTAGAAATGCATGGCCATGCTCAAAGAAGCTGATATGAGATGTCATACTTATTTGTATATCATAGTCTACTTAAGATATCAATGAACATGGAATGGACTATGCAAGTGTGACTATTCCATGACTTGTGTCCAATCCAGAGATAAAGGGCTTCATGATTATTGCATGAAAGGTTATTCATAAAAAGGCTATGTCAAATCATGATTTCTTGTGACTTAGGTAGCAATGATGCATTGCTAGGTGCCACTCATTGTTTGTAACATTGGAATCGTTTTAGTATTACTGCTAACGTTACAAGAACCTACAGGGTCACACCCTATAGTTGAAATGAACGAAATAAAACATAGTTGGTATTGTGTTTGGTTGTCACTTGAATTAAATTAATTATAGAATTAATTTAATTGGATAATCAAATATCGAACACATTATGTACAAGGTTGTTGTACGCATAATGAGAACATGAATTTGGTGAGTATATAAATTCAAATAAATATATAGTTTACCGAAATCATTATTATAATTAATGTAATTATAATTTTCGGTTTAAAACATAGTTATATTTATTTAATTTCTAGAAACCCTAAAATAGATATAAAAATCTTGTTTTTTCTTTGCTTGGGGTCTAGTAGCCGTCAAAGGAAAGTTTTTTTCCAAAACAGTTTTGGGGATTCCTTCCGTTCATTGTCAACTGGGTGGATTACGTAGAGGCCGGAGTCACGATAGATTGCGGCTTGGTTCGATAGTAGATCAGATTACTCGTTGCTGAGGCGTTGCTGTCTACTCAGAATAAAGATTTGGTAATTTCAAAACCTTTATTTCACCCCGATTCGTTCCTCACACATGGATCCATGGTTAGGATCACCGAATGTTTTAATTTTTCGCTGCGCCGTAGGGGTGCCGGCGTTCCAACAGTGGTATCAGATCCAGGTTGTGTGATATGTACTCGGGTTTAAATACTTGGGTGATGCAATTGTATCAGATCCATTCTTCAATTTTTATTACGTTTCCGACTGTTGAAATCGTTTAAGAGTAACCTGATAACCATTCTTTTGACAATGGATTAAATGTTAATCATGGTTTTATGGTGCGACGGTAGTGCTTATAGTTTCCTGTAAGAGTTAACTAGTTAGTGGAACAAGGGTTGTTCTGGCATGAAACCTCAAGGACTAAAATCCCAAAAACACGATTTAGTTGATAAAAGTTATCAAATCATGAGGTTTCATTTGAATGGGGTATGCGATTCGTACTGCGGGGGCTCCGCCCCACTTCTTCCGACCGCCTCAGACCCCATCTTCTTAAAGTATGTTTTATAATAAATTAAACTTGGCGCCATAAAAGTTGAAAGGATATGTTATAATTCACCTTAACAAGACATTGTATTATGTATGCTATTATTGACATGCACGTGTTTGAAATGCATAGTTATAGTCCAATGACCTATTTGATAAAAGGTTGTAATTTTACAAATACAGCTTGCGTGTCGTGCCTTACTACTATTCTATTGTATTTCTCTTCTCATCTTACTCCCTCGTATGTAAAATGAGTTTCTGCATATTGTAATTTGCAAGAGTTGCTGTAGGCTAGACGAGAAGGAAGATAGGCCAACTAGTGTGGATCGATAACTTGTGAAAGGGCTTACACCTTTAGGTTTCCTTTTGGTTCTCCCATTGGCTTGGGTTGCACCACCTTAGTTTATGGACTATAACTATTGCATTTATTTATTGCTTTATTTATTCATGTATGAGATGCTATGGTGTCTAAAGCATTCCAAATTTTAAATATGTTAAATTTGATAATAACGAACCACATTAATTGATGAGATCAATTAAATAACTAAATGGACTAAGGTAAACCATAATTGGTGAGATGGAACAACCTTAACAAAATCCCTCTATTAAAATATTAAGTCAATATAGCCTTCCAATTTTTCCCTCGATCAATACTGTGTAGGTTCTGCTAAAGCGAAGTACTAGTATTTATCCTGGTTCAACGCGAAGAATAAACAAGTGATATTCGCTGGTTAAAATTGCTTAATGACTTAACTAGGTTATTCTAATAGGATTAGAAACCTAGAGGCAAGTAATTTGGATAAATCATAAGATGATTAGAACAAGAGTTGTTCACCAAACTTTAGGAGTTACATATGATGCAATTAGCAAGTCTTGCATACCTAAATAACCATAATCTTCAGAGTAAAGCCAAAGCTGACTTAAGAGGAGGTGAAATATGGATCCTTAACCCACTTGAAATACTTTTCGAGAAAGTCTTTCCGAAACTAATATATGAGGGTTATTAATTTGTAATAAAATAGTGGGAACATCTTTTAATAAAGTCCTTTTAATGATTGATATAAATTGACAAATTTACACAAGCATATTTTATTGTTGTAGATACATTATGGCTGCAAACACTAATACACTCTCATTGCGATCGGTCCTTGAGAAGGACAAATTGAATGGTTTAAATTTTCTTGCATGGTTCCGTAACTTGAGGATTGTCCTCAAACAAGAACAGAAATTATGTCATTGAACAACCAGTTCCTAACGAACCTGTAACACCCCTTACCCATATTCAATGCCAGAATAGGGTATGAGGCATTACTAGAACACTTACACATGTTAGCCGAATAAACATATAGCGTAAGCATTATAAGTATGGCCGAGTTCAACATTTATTCATGTATCAAACTTACCAACATGAGTTAATCCGTAAACCATTCATGGCCTTACTTCATACCAAATCATATACCAAATATACCACACTCACATACTATGAAACTTTATTTTCCCATATGAGCTTAAACCATGATCATCACATATCAAAGACAAATGTTCTTGACATTTCCATCACATAAACTGAATTAATCAATGCAACTCAATGATATAATCATCCATATATCATCATTATCAGACACATATATATATCATGACTAAATTTCTTAAACATTTGATCAATTGCTTTTCAAAACCGCAATAGTTCCTTCAATACTAATACGTATTTACCATTCAATTTAACATTTACCGATTAAAGTCGGGCATATGACCATTTATACACAATTCATTCATACATTTTATTGTCCTCCTCCTCCTCTCCATTCCACATCCTTTATGTATAAAACATGCTTAAATAGCATTATACATAATTTCACTATTCACTTATATTTAAATTCAAAGCTGTCTATTTGAGTCAGAGTCACTAAATCATTTTTATCCGAAGCTACAGAGCTCCAAATTAAGATCCATTAATTTTCCCCAAAACTAGACTCACACATATTCTTACCATAAAATTTCAGAATTTTTGGTTTATCCAATTAGTACAATTTATTCTTTAAATATTCCCCTGTTTCACTACCCGACTGTTCTGACCTCTCTTTACTAAAATTAAGTAACTCCCTATACAAAATTAGAAAAATTTCTCATTTGTTTCTATTAAAAATAGACTCATTAAAGAATCCAACCATATAAATTTCAGGCAATAATTATTTTTGTACAATTTTTAGTGATTTTCCAAAGTTGGAACAGGGGATTTCGAAATCAATCCAACCCTACCTCACTAAAATTCAAATATCCCCAAATATATAACTCTTTTGCTTGCTCTATTTCTCTAATATGAAAATAGACTCATCCAGATTCAATTTAATATATATTCAACCTCCAATTCATTTCCCACCATTTATGGTGATTTTTCAAAGTTGCCTAACTGCTGTTGTTCAACACAGTTTGTATTTAAATTGTTTCTTTTGTATTTTTATATTTCCTCCCATCTTATACATGGGTCGATTTAGTATCAAACCCAATATTCCTCCCATAAACTTGTCCACCACATATAAATATTCACCTTCCCAATTTACTCGTTGAACACTCGGAATGTTAACCGTTATCGGTGGATTCAGCACTTAGCAACCACCAATGAGTCGGGGAATCAGCACTTAGCAACCCCTTTCACATTTAAGATACGGTGGGTTCAGCACTTAGCAACCACCAATGATTCAGGGAATCTGCACTTAGCAACCCCTCGGGGGAATCAGCACTTAGCAACCCCCTTCACATTTAAGATACGGTGGAATCAGCACTTAGCAACCACCAATGAGTCGGGGAATCAGCACTTAGCAACCCCTTGGGGGAATCAGCACTTAGCAACCCCCTTCAAATTTAAAATACGGTGGAATCAGCACTTAGCAACCACCAATGAATAGGGGAATCAGCACTTAAGAACCCCTTGGGGGAATCAGCACTTAGCAACCCCCTTTTATTCAATGTAATCCGGCCTATTCCGAGTGTTCAACCGGAAACCGTGTTTTTCAACACTTTACCACCTTTCCCCACTTAGCCACATTTTTTTTTTAGAATCTTTGCCAAATATTCATTCTATGTTCAAATAAATCTCAGCACATATTAAATAATATCAAAATAATGCATTATTTCACATGTTTACTTACCTCGGTGCAAAATATTGTAATTTTGCAATTTACTCCACTATCTTCTCTTTCCTAGTTTGAGGTAGTCTTCTCGTCTTTCTTGATCTATAATGGCAAATTTAACTAATTTAATGTTCACATTTATTAAAATAATCCACCACCCAAATTTTTGAAAAATTACAATTTTGCCCCCAAAATTTTGCATAATTACACTTTTGTCCCCAAGCTCGGAAATTAAACTTCATCTCTTATTCTTATGTTTTATGACATACTGAACATTTTTCTCTTCATGGAAACATCAAATTCCCACTCTAACACTTATTTATGAACATTAGATATTTTTATCGATTATGTCGTTTTACTCGTTTTCACTTAAAATCGCTTAGCAAAAGTTGTTTAACATAATTTCTAGCTTCATATTCCACCATAAAACAGCAAAATAAACACTTTTCACCTATGGGTATTTTTCCAAATATAAACCCTAGGTTAAATTATTGCTAGAATAAGCTAAATTAAGCTACCGGGACTTTAAAAACGTAAAGAACATTAAAAACGGGGCTTGGAATCACTTACTATGGAGCTTGGAAGCTTAAAAACCCTAAATATGGCTTCCCCCTTGCTGATTTCGTTCACCATGAAGAAGATGAGCATATTTTGTCATCTTTTTCCCATTTAATTCTATTTAATTACCAAATGACTAAAATGCCATTACTTAAAAAAAATCTATTTCACTAATTCTATGCCCATTTTTGTCCATCAACTAACTAATGGTCTAATTACCACATAAAGACCTCCAATTTAAAATTTCATAACAATTAGACACCTCTAAGATGTAGAACTCAACTTTTGCACTTTTTACAATTTAGTCCTTTTGACTCAATTGAGTGCCCAAACGTCGAAATTTTTGAACGAAATTTTACGAAAATTTTACGTGAAATTGTAGACCATAAAAATATAATAATAATATATTTTTCCTCATCGGATTTGTGGTCTCAAAACCACTGTTCCGACTAGGCCCAGAATCGAGCTGTTACAGAACCACCCGCTAATGCCTTGAGGGCTGATAGAGATGCTTACAAGAAGCATCTCGATGACATGGTAGACGTTGGATGTCTTATGCTTGCCACTATGAATCCTGAGCTTTAGAAGCAACATGAGGACATGGTTGCTTATGAAATGATTGAGCACCTAAAAGAACTTTATCATGGGCAAGCACGGCAAGAGAGGTTCGATATCTCTAAGGCCCTATTCCAATGTAAGCTGGCTGAAGGAAGCCCAGTAGGACCTCATGTCCTTAAGATGATTGGCTATATTGAAAGCCTGTCTTAGCTTGGGTTTCCATTGAGCCAAGAGTTGGCCACTGATGTTATTCTGCAATCATTGCCGGATAGCTACAGCCAGTTTGTCCTCAATTTCAATATGAATGAAATTGATAAAACTCTTCCACAGTTGCTCATTATGTTACGAACTGCTGAAGGCAACATGAAAAAGGTTGGACCCAAGCCTATATTGATGGTCCGTAATAACAAGGGCAAGGGAAAGGCCAAAGTTCAGACAAAGCCCAAGGGCAAAGGTAGGCCCAAGCCTGGAAAAGTAAAGGCTGCATTGAAACCTAAAGGTGAGGTGGCTAAGGAAGGAAACCGTTTTCATTATGGTGTGACTGGACATTGGAAGTGGAACTGCCCTATCTATCTTAAGGAAGTCAAGAAGGCCAAAATAAGCGGAACGTCTGCTTCAGGTATTTATGTTATTGATATTAATTTATTAACTACTACTTCATGGGTATTAGATACTGGTTGTGGTTCTCACATTTGTACTTCTGTACAGGGACTACAAAGGAGTAGGACTTTGGCTAGAGGAGATGTGAACCTACGAGTTGGAAATGGAGCAAAAGTTGCTGTAGTAGCTGTGGGAACATATAATTTATCTTTGCCTAGTGGACTTGGTTTATGTTTAGAGGATTGTTATTATGTTCCTAGTTTGACGAAAAACATTATTTCAATTTCTTGTTTTGACAAAATTGGTTTTGAGATAATTATTAAGAATAATTGTTGTTTATTTATCTCAATAATGTTTTTTATGGTTCGGTACAATTGATTAATGGCCTCTATATTTTAGATCAAATGAATCCCATTTACAACATAAATACTAAAAGATCAAAAATAAATGACTCAAATCAAACTTATCTATGGCATTGTTGTTTGGGCCACATAAGTGAGGAACGCATATCCAAGCTCCATAAAGATGGTCTCTTGGATTCATTTATTTTTGAACAATTTGAAGTATGTGAATCTTGCTTATTGTGAAAAATGACTAAATCTCCTTATACTGGTAAAAGTGAACAAGCTAGTGATCTATTGGGCCTAATACATTCTGATGTATGTGGGCCAATAAATACATAGGCTAGAGGAGGATTTCACTACTTCATTACTTTCACTAATGATTTCAGTAGATATGGGTATGTCTATCTCATGCACCATAAGTCTGAGTCCTTTGAAAAGTTCAAGGAATTCAAAAATGAAGTACAAAATCAACTAGGAAAAACTATCAAGACACTTCGATCTGATCGAGGTGGGGAGTATTTGACCTTAGAGTTTGATGGTCTTTGGAAGCAATGTGGGATTGTCTCACAACTTACTCCTCCTGGTACTCCTCAATGGAATGGAGTTTCTGAGAGAAGAAATCAAACTTTGTTAGACATGGTTCTATCCATGATGAGTCATGCTGATCTGCCGACTTCCTTTTTGGGACATGCACTTGAGACAGCTGTTTTCATACTAAATTGTGTTCCATCTAAATCGGTTCAAAAGACGCCATATGAGATATGGACTGGGAAATGTTCCAGTATGTCTTTTATGAAAATTTGGGGTTGCGAAGCTTATGTAAATGTCAGACGTCTACTAAGTTTGAACCCAAATCTGAAAAGTGTGTTTTTGTGGGGTATCCAAAAGAAACCAAAGGATATTATTTCTTTAATCCCACTAAGAACAAAATACTTGTTGCTCGGACAGGTGTCTTCCTAGAGAGAGAATTTGTTTCTAGAAAGGGAAGTGGGAAAAAGATTGAACTTGAAGAAATTCAAGAATCACAAAATACCACTGAACCAGAGATAGAACAACAGCAAGTTCCACAAGGAATTGAGGAACAAGTAACTGATATAGAAACACAACCACCGCGTAGATCTTTAAGAGAACGCCAAGCACCTAAGAGATATGGATTTCTCATTACAACGCATGGTGATGTTATACTTATAGATCAAGATGAGCCTAGGACTTATCAAAAAGCGGTGACGAGCCCAAACTCTGAGAAATAGCTTGAGGCCATGAGATCTGAGATGGATTTCATGTATGACAACCAAGTATGGACTTTGGTTGACCCACCCGAAGGGGTTAAACCCATAGGGTGCAAGTGGGTTTTCAAAAAGAAAACCAACATGGATGGTAATGTACAAACATACAAGGGGCGATTAGTCGCTAAAGGTTTTCGCCAAGTTCATGGTGTTGACTATGATGAAACATTTTCTCCTGTAGCTATGTTTAAATCCATCAGGATCTTGCTCGCTATAGCTGCATTTCATGACTATGAAATCTGGCAGATGGACGTCAATACAATTTCCTTAATGGGAAACTTGAAGAGGATGTGTACATGACACAACCTGAAGGTTTTGTCAATCCAAAGGATGCTAGAAAGGTATGTAAGCTACAAAGATCCATTTATGGATTAAAGCAAGCTTCTCAAAGTTGGAATCTTCGTTTTAACGATGCAATCAAAGAGTTTGGTTTTATCAAAAATGAAGATGAGCCATGTGTTTACAAGAAAGTTAGTGGGAGCACTATAACATACTTGGTACTGTATGTGGATGACATACTTACCATAGAAAATGACATACCTACCTTGCAATCTATTAAGACTTGGTTAGGAAGTTGTTTTTCTATGAAGGATTTGGGCGAAGCCACTTACATCTTAGGAGTGAAGATCTGTAGAGATAGATCAAGACGACTACTAGGTCTAAGCCAAAGTACATACATAGACAAAGTACTGAAAAGGTTCAGTATGGAAGAATCTAAGAGAGGATTCCTACCTATGAGACATGGTATTTCACTCTCGAAGGAAATGTGTCCTTCAACTCCACAAGAGAGAAACGCATGAGTAAAATTCCATATGCTTCCGCTATTGGATCTATCATGTATGCCATGTTATGTACCCGTCTAGATGTCTCATATACCTTAAATATGACAAGCAGGTACCAAGTAGATTCCGGTGAAGGTCACTGGACCACAGTCAAGAATATCCTTAAGTACTTAAAAAGAACTAAGGATATGTTCCTAATATATGGAGGTGAAGAAGAGTTAAGTGTAAAAGGTTACACTGATGCCAACTTCCAAATCGATAAGGATGATTCTCGATCACAATCAGGTTTTGTGTTTACCTTAATGGTGGTGCTGTGAGCTGGAAGAGTTCAAAGTAAAGTACAGTAGCTTATTCTACAACAGAGACTGAGTATATTGCAGCCAGTGAGGCAGCAAAGGAAGCGGTTTGGATCAAGAAGTTCATTACTGAACTAGGGGTTGTTCCTAGCATATCAGATGCTATAGAACTCTGATGTGATAACAATAGAGCCATTGCACAAGCTAAAGAGCCTAGATCTCACCAGCGATCCAAACATATACTTAGGCGCTACCATCTTATTCGAGAGATTATCGATTGAGGGGATGTAGAGATATGCAAAGTACCTACAGATGATAACATTGCTGATCCCCTAACCAAGCCTCTGACACAGCAGAAGCATGATCGTCACACTAAGTCACTTGGTATTAGATATATAAGTGATTGGTCTTAGTGCTAGTGGGAGATTGTTAGTGTATGCCCAAAGATCAATCATGAGATGGTTGTAATAACATACTTGATTTATCATGTTTATTAATATAAGGCGTTACCATTTTTATTTCAATTTCTTTTCTGTGTGTATAAATAAACTATTTTATAATAATGTCCTGAGAGTAATATGATTAGTCTTAAAATGTCCTTAGTCAAGTATTATTGTTGGATAGGACAACAATAATGCATTAAGACTAACATGTAGTTGATTGATGATAAAGAGTTGTCATTGATATGGAATGTCAAAATCAATGCATGAATACGTGTGTTAGAGAACAACATATTGGACTGACCCGTTATGAGTATGTTTCTTGGATTATTATGTAATTGTCACAACATTACTCATAGTGATTAATATGTATATGATTCTCAGACTTGAGATCATCATAATCCCAACATCGTGAGTTGTATATTTTCATACAATCAAACGTACACCGTAACTGGTTGTTCTATAAAGGCCGATGTTGGATATACCATGATCTATGTAGAGGGATATGGTTTATTGATATAGGATAAGTCCCTCCTACATCATGGGAGTAATATCTTAGGCCACTTGATTGAGTGAGACTAGAAATGCATGGCCATGCTCAAATAAGCTGATTTGAGATGTCATACTTATTTGTATATCATAGTCTACTTAAGATATCAAGGAACATGGAATGGACTATGCAAGTGTGACTATTCCATGACTTGTGTCCAATCCAGAGATAAAGGACTTAAGGATTATTGCATGAAAGGTTATTCATAAAAAGGTTATGTCAAATCATGATTTCTTGTGACTTAGGTAGTAATGATGCATTGCTAGGTGCCACTCATTGTTTGTAACATTGGAATCGTTCTAGTATTACTGTTAACGTTACAAGAACCTACAGGGTCACACCCTATAGTTGAAATGAACGAAATAAAACATAGTTGGTATTGTGTTTGGTTGTCGCTTGAATTAAATTAATTATAGAATTAATTTAATTGGATAATCAAATATCGAACACATTATGTACAAGGTTGTTGTACGCATAATGAGAACATGAATTTGGTTAGTATATAAATTCAAATAAATATATAGTTTATCGAAATCATTATTATAATTAATGTAATTATAATTTTCGGTTTAAAACATAGTTATATTTATTTAATTTCTAGAAACCCTAAAAATAGATATAAAAATCTCATTTTTTCTTTGCTTGGGGTTAGCAACCGTCAAAGCAAAGTTTTTTTCCAAAACAGTTTTGGGGATTCCTTCCGTTCATTGTCAACTGGGTGGATTATGTAGAGGCCGGAGTCACGATAGATTACGGCTTGGTTCGATAGTAGATCAGATTACTCGTTGCTGATGCGTTGCTGTCTACTCAGAATAAAGATTCAATAATTTCAAAATCTTTATTTCACCCCGATTCGTTCCTCACACATGGATCCATGGTTAGGATCGCCGACTGTTTTAATTTTTCGCCATACCATTGGGGTGCCGGCGTTCCAACACTTCGAACTTGTGCTTCATGAAGTATACTAAACAGAACCTTTTGCAGTCACCAATAAACAAGACAAAGTACCTATTGCCATTTAGCGAACTTGTCTTCATAGGCCTACAAATATCAATATGTACCAAATGCAATTTTTCATTGGCTCTTCTAGTTTTATTAATTGGAAAAAGAAGTCTAGACTACTTTCCTAGTTGATGAATTTCACAAACATCCTCATGATAAACCATTTTTGACAAATTTTCAACCAAATTATTCATAAAAATCTAACTTAAATATCTATAATTAACATGTCTCATTCTCCTATGCCACAATTTTGTTTCATCTAGTGAACTAACATAGGCTACAGATGTTGCCAAATTCCAATTTACGACAAAGCTTCTATCAAACATAGCCACTGAAATAAGTTGCATCCACTAGGATAAAAAATCAAGCATCTATTGCTCTTGAACACCACAGAATATCCTTTCTCAAGCAACTAATGAACACTTAGCAGATTTTGATCTATATCAGTAACTAAAAGAACATCTGAGACAAGTTTAGTACCTGATGGAGTGTTGATCAAAATATCTCCTTTCCCTACTACTTTAATATACTAGCCATTTCCAACTTTGATTTTGGAGTTGAAAATTTTATCAATGCTCTTGAAGATACTTGTATCTGAGGTCATATGACATGTACAACCATTGTCAACAAGCCAATGTTTTCCATTTCTGAAGTGGCAAGACATGAGGCAGTGAATGTTAAATCTTCTTGACTCACTTCAGTTGTCTATGCCTGAGCATCTTGCTTCTGTGGCTGCTGCTACAATTGCCCTCTATTCTTGCACACCTTTTCAATATAGCTGAGCTGCTTGTAGCTTCTGCACTGAACGTCAAGTCTAAACCAAAACATCCTCTCTAGATGACCTGACTTTTGCAATGAGAACATGGTCGATATTTCTTTTTTCCAACGTCTCTTTTAGGTTTTTCTTTCTTTTCTAACCAACCTTTCTTTCTCTTATTACTTGAGGAGCTCGAGCTTTCTCTTTTTTTAATCTGACAAGCTCCTTCAGAATACTCCTCTTGCCTTGATGCTCTTATATACTCTTAAGCATATATGGCATTGATTAGTTCTGAAAGTGAGATGGTTGACAAATTCCTCGAGTATTCAAGAGAGGATATCTTTGATTCATATCTCTCAAGAAGTGTGGTTATCATCTTCTCAACAACTCTGCTATCATTGAACTAGTCCCTTATTAACCTGATCTGGTTGACCACTATCATGATTCTATCTGAGTATTGTTTTAATGTCTTAGTCTCCTTCATCTTGAGGTTTTCGAAGTCTCTTCCCAGATTGATTAGTTCTTGCTTCCTGGTCTTCTACGAACCTTAAAACTCCTCCTTCAGTTTATCTCAAGCTTACTTAAGAGAATCACAAGCCATGATCCTTATAAAAATTATATCTGACACTATGCTTCTTTGCACATTCTTCACTATGCTTTCTCATTGAGCAATGGTGGGATTTGCCCTCAAAGTTGGTGGCCCTATGTCAGTATTCACAATTTCCTATAGGTCAAAGGCTTGAAGATAAGTCTTCATTTTTACCACCCATATGTAGTAAATTTCACCGATGAATACAAGAGGTGGAGGTGGTGAGAAACTAGATGAAGACATTCTTGTAGAAAACGTCCCTCAAAGATCAAAATGGATCTCAATACCAATTGTTGGTGTTTTGAGACTAAGAGAGAAAGCAAAACAAGACAATGAACCCGCAAGATGAATTAATTTCAATACATTTTTTAAATTTCATTTCAAAAGGTTACAATATATACCTTTTGTTTTACAAACAACTCAACTGATCCAACTAACATCTTGGAAATAGGAAAACTTAACTTGTACACAAACTGATTGTGAAATCAACACCTAAACACATCAAGTCATTACGAACTTAGTTTGTTCCTAGCTAAGTATCTTAACATAAGAATTGAACAAAAGATTAAACCAAAACTTTGATTTTTTTGCTCTAGGAAGACAGCTTGCACTTCATCCTACAGTTCGCCTTATTGTTAATCAACTCACACTTTGGCTGTCCGTAGATATGCTGGCAGTTAAAATGTTCACCAATGTGCTTAGACAATCCGCCAAGCCTATCTTGTAAAAACTCTTTGCATGACAGTTCACCTATTGACAGTCCGCCAGTCTTTTAATGCTCAGACTGTCTACCATGTGACTTAGAGGCGGAATTGTCTGCCATATGTGTTCGCCAACTAGATTGTTCATCATTTGTGTTGTTTGCCATGTGTGTTCGCCAATGCATGGTTGGCCATGTCACAAAACAAATTTTTGGATGGGCCAAAATTGGAATTTTTTCATTTGACCAAATATAAAAAATGAATTGAACAGATTACTATTAGAGGGATTAAAATTAAAATTATACTATTTATCGAGGGGAGTCAAGGCTCCTATCTTCTTCGCTTCTTCTATTGTTTAGATTAAGACTAAAATTTTAAAATTTATAGAAATTAAAATTGATGAAATTAAAATATAAAATTAAATATATAATTTAGTTAGGTTTAACCATTTTTTAATGTTCCTTAGCTTTAATGTTTGGGATTTGGCTACTTTCAGTCGTTATGCAGTTACGCTCAGACAAATTTGTTCTCTTTTTGTCTTATCAACTACTTAAAATCTCAGTATAGTTATGTCATTTAATCTCTTCATCATAGATGTGATATTGGTGAAAATGGGGCCAAGAAATCCACATTCAATGATTTGGAAAGAATATATATTGTTAGTTGCACATTCTCTTATTCAATCACAGTTGCTTGTTTCTGAGTCTATAGAATCATGATATTTGTAAATCTTATATAAAGTAAGAGTATATGGCTAGACAGTCTGGCCCTGTCGGCTGAAAGTAGGGAGGAATTAATCAATCACAGTTGCTTGTTTCTGAGTCTATAGAATCATGAATTTTAAATTTATGGAATGCATTTTTTCGAAGATATTGTATGCATTAAGTGTAATTTTAGTTTTAATATGAAATTTGAGATTTATATATATACTTACATAAAACCCTCCTTCACTGAATTAGTGCCATGGATAAAAGGACCAATTAAGCTATCCTTCCAACACGTGCATGCACTGGATTTTCATCGCCTCGTCCATTGTTAAATTGATAGGTTAATAAGAACAATTAGTTGGCTACTGATTTTATGGATTCTGGGATAAAAGTATTTAGTTTTACTGTTACATACATGGAGGATCTACATCTATTTTTACTTTTGTTTAATTAATTTAAGTTAGTTTTGATGAGTTTAAGGATTGTACTAGCAAATAGTAGTACATAAAGGAGATAGAGTACCAAAACAAAGAAAAAGCCGAAAGGTGTTAATGCTAAATTGTAGAAGAAAGTTAAAATAAGAGACTCGAATTATAATATGATTCTCTGACGCACTAATTAAGCTACTATATATTGTCAATAGTATTATAATTTCTGTAGCTCTATTCCTTAGACCCACCATGAACGAGCAGATAAATGCTTCCCTTACTTGTCTCCCTCTAATCTGACTTTATTAACCCAAAGCAATTGCTTATTTGTTCCCCACGCCCACAAAGCCCAGCATTGTCCCTAAGGTATTAATTTGTTGTTCGATTCTTGTTCTTGAACCCATTTGGAGAATGCAACAAGGGTTTTCATGTCAGCACGGTAATGGTTCTGTGTAAATTCCAGTAGTGCTGCCCAAGTAAAGTCTGGGTATTTCCTCGAATTTGCGGCATTAACTAAGCCAGCTGCTGGTGTCACCCGTCTCTCCAGCTTGGGACATAGAAAGAATGCAAGTGATTTTCTCACCGTTTCAGTATTCACTACTGCTCTGTGCAAGCAGCTCTTGTAAATACCGTTCGTCAAAGCCTGTATTCAAACACCACAGCCTCATTTTCGTTAATTTTTTTTTGTATATACGTATACATATATGTTCAGAATCTTTATTACCATGAATGTATCGCCAATGTTGACAACGAAAGCTCCTGGGATGTGAGCAACGGAGTGCCACTTTTCATCTGCAAACACTTGAAGGCCTCCAACTTGATCCTGATGAAGGATTGTCAAGGAAGTGGGATCGGTGTGGGGACCGGTTCCCAGAGTCAACTCAGGCTTTTGGCATGGAGGGTAGTGATTCAGTCTCAGGATTGAATCATTTTGTTCGAAAAAGTCTTTGAAGTAGGCTTGGTCAAGTCCTAGACTTATCCCTAGCAGCCCTATTATCTCTTGGGAAACCTTGTTCATGGCTTCACAATATTCCTGGTAAAGCCTCCTGTCAAGTACGAAAAGCAAAATCGAGTGTTAGATTCCTATCCTATGGTAAAACTTGTCGCAACATTCTACAAATTAACATAGGTTATAAAAGAGAAACGCAAAGTCAAAAAAGGCCATCCAGTTATAATGTGTATTTTTTTTTAGAAGAAAGGGTATTTAAGCAATCCATGTTGAATGGATTTAGGGTTCGGTCAATGCAAGGAATGATGTCTATTGAATTTGTCACCCCATCTCTTTCAAACCTAAAAAAGATGCATATCCAATTGTCACTATTTGTACAAGGCTTGAAATACACATTGGGTTAACAAATACGCTCAAACTGCAACATGTATTTTTTGCATTTTGGAGACTAAATCTTGACGTGAAAATAAGCTGATCATCTCGTATATTGACTGAATGCAAATTAGCATTTCTCCTATTTAATTAGGAATGGAAGGGTGAGAAGAATTTATTTACCCGAAATCTCTAAAATCTTCACCCATCCAATTCACCATATAGTGTTGCACGATATTTTGAGTGTGAGGACGGTACCGAAAAGACAGTGTTTCTTTCCATGGCAACTTGGAGGAAAACCTGCCAACGAAACTGCTTGCATACCCATAGCTTTCTCCTACTTTTCTCTTAGCCTTTTGCTTCTCAGAGAGTTGCAGGCTGAAGAAGCGGTCCATGTACTGATGAGCTTACAACCAAAAAAAACCCATGCTTCTTGCATGCCTCATTCACCGCCTCTGCCGCTTTTGATACAGCAAGAGAGTCCCCAAGCAAAAAAGCTCCCAAGTCAATGGCTGGAATTACAAGTTCCGGGTCACCCAAGCATGGCTTATCGTCGTCAGGCCATATAAACTGAGATGGTATATTGGATTCAGATCCAAGGATTGATGCATCGAAAGCTAAAGGGCGATGCTCATTCTTTGCGACAGCAGCAGTTGGTGGAAGCATCGGCTTGTCTTGAATGACAGAAACCATTGGCAGACAATGTACCATTTTCTGTTTCTTGTTTTAGGTGGTCGGAGAGGAAAAAGAAGACAAGATATAGAGGAGCAAAACTAAGAGGGTTTAAATAAGAGAAGTAGAAAACCAATAATATTTGGAATCTAATTGTTTGTTTTGAACTGTTGCCTCATTTCCCCTTTAATTTGTGTTGTGTTGGCAGCTTAACGCTTCCTTTGGATTCAATTGTAATACAGTGCGTTGAAATGTTTTACCTTGATTTTCAATCTCACTGCACCACAATGAATTGCTTGGCTGTTTGGATGTCTTGGTTTCCAGCACACTGAGACAAGCCTGCTGCATTGGACAACCTTATCTTCACTGGTGCTAAAAGCTCCAGTCAGCTCTAGCTAGGGCAGTAGGTATTTTTGGCTGACAAAAATACCCATACTTTAATTTATTATTTTACCATTTTATCCTTAGGTGTTAAACTAATTTCTTTCCCAATCTTATTTGTTTTCAGATTTGGGAACAAAACAACAGTTTCTCCCCTCGTTCTTGCTGGTTTCTCCCTTGTTCTTGCTGGTTTCTCCCTCGTTTTTGCTAGTTTCTCCCCTCTTTTTTGCTTTGTTCTTGGTTGTGGGAGCTTAGGATATTCTATTTCTTCAATCAGACTAACAAGTTAGAGATATCTTGTGTTTTTTCCCTCTATTTTCTCATGCTCAATATTTACCCTTTTTCTCAATTAACAGGGGAAGTCTACATTAATTTGTGCACTCTCAGATAGTAATCTGTATAGTGATGCAATGTATATATATTCTTTAAAACAATTTTTCCTCGAAGCTAAATTCTTTGTTAAAAGTAAAAGGCTAGATGTTTTTACCTAATTGGAGGCAATGGCTTTGTGTAGATTGTTTGCAACATTGGATGGTTGATTAAAAAGTGTTGTTCTTCCTTCAAGGTGAGATGGTTTGCTGTCACTCACTGTTATTATTGTTGTTATTGTTATTGCTTTTCTTTTGAGTAGTCTGGTTCTAAATGATATACTTACCTTATCCCATAGGCAGCAACATTTTATCTTTTGATCTTTGGACCTATCATTTAGCATGCTTTACACACTATTTAGTAATATTATTACTAACTATAATTTTAAGTCATACACAATGAAATTACCTAAACATCTAAACTCAAAAACATTATAACTTAAAGCTTGCAAGGCACACACCGAATTTCCAAGGCTTTTAACACTTGCTTAAGCAAAAAAAAAAAAAACACAAACAAATACATGTAATTATTCCAGATAGCGATCAAATTATACAGTAGATTTAAATTCAGAACAGAAAAAAGTGAAACGAACTTGACAATAGTACCTCAAAGGAACTAGGATAGGAGTCAAATGGAGTCTCCCCTGCTTCAATAGCATCAGTCCCCATTCAATATATATATCCCTGATGCGGTCGTTGAAAGCACCAAAAATATCCTATCCCTAATAAATAATGAAAAAAATAGTAAAAGGGAAGTTGGGTTAAATCATCAGGGACTGGACTTGCAAAATATCTTGTTCCGTGAAATCCCAGGCAGAATCTTGCCCAAGAAAACTTGCGTTCCTGAAAAAAAATAAAATAAAAAATATAACAGAATTAAATGTTTGGATCTGAAAACGAAAAATAAAATAAAAACAGATTTAAGAATATTGAATCAAAAATTAGAGAAATTAAAAATAGAGTTGAGAGAAAGGAAATTCTTATGGGAGATTCCAGCCTCTAGTTGTCTCGTTCCGCCTTGGGTTCAATCCTCGGCTTTTAGATGATCCTTCCCAAACTGAATAAGCCAGTTATAGTGGAAGAGGACACCTACGACCACCAGCTCCAAGGATTTAGACTTACGATTTGGTAGAACCTGACTCTAGCCAACAATCGCTTCTGTGGGATCGTCTTATACTAGATCAACACTTCTTAATGGCGAATCCCACGCCATTTTGTCTCTTGGGCTCGCCAACCTCTGAGCATTAAGCTAACAAACCGACTGTGCAACCTTCCCAAAACATACAAAGCGGCTGCCTTTGCATACGTTGAAAAGCTTACTTCTTAAGGGACATGGACAGAAGCGTCAGCCCCGTAGTGCGGAGAAATGATGAATACTCGTTTAGAAGGCTAAGTACGGATTCTAAGCCTCAAGAACCCTTTTTGGGGAATATTAACAACCTTCGGCTAGATGGGTTTAGTGGCTCATGGTTGTGGTGGAAAAGAAAATAAATATAATAAAAATAGAGATTTTATTAAAAGGAAATATGAGAATAACAAAAGCCTAGACTTTTGGGGAGAGAGTGTTTACAGAAAAAGATCCATCTCTTTTGAGTCACTTCACCCCCTATTTATAGTGCTAGGGGAGATAGTCTAATCCTACTTAAATTCCTAAAAGATAAATACATTTAATTGAAGATAAATAAAGATAAATAAAATAAAATCCTAAAAATAATCCTTAATAATTATCTCAATATTAATTATCCTAATATAATTAAAATAGAGTTTAATAGAATAAAATCTCTTCTTTTTGCATTTCAACCCTTGTGTCCTCCATGCTTGCACTTTTGGCACCAACTTTTCCTTGTGTAGCACATTGGCCCATTTTATCTCTAAATTCACACTTTTGGCCCTTAATTTTCCTTTTGCCTCAAATTTAGTCCCTATGAGATTAAATATCATAAATAGCTCAAATTAGTGGGATCATACTCAGAATAAATACATAATTAATACATAAAAATACGTTATTCTAGAGTGTTATCAATCTCTGACTATATATAAACAAAGAACACAGGTCAAGTAATTAAACAGATCAAAAACTGCTAACAAGCTATAAATGATGAAAATTGAAAACCCTTTTTTCTATATGATTCTAATGGTGACATTTTTAAGTGTAGCTCAAAGATTTGCATTAGCTATGCATCTTTAGCTCATAGACTTTGTGCTAAACTTCAATCAATGAAGAAAGATTGGAATGATACTTTCACTTCTTTTCTAGTAAATGAACATTTATAATTTAGAAAAAGATAGCTAGAAATGAGCTTCAATTGCATCTGCAGCAATAACAGAAAGCATAAAATCCATAGTTTCCAAATACATATAACAAAAGTGGACTATCACAAAAGGCTCAAAGTTATCCATCACATTATTACTGCACTCAAGTTTGATTTCTTTCTTTGTCATAAAACCCATCTTTTTTCTTCAGGTTCACATCTTGTTTCATTAATCCATCATAATTCATTTTTAACTTCAATTATACATACAATTTGTGAACACAATTCTAAATGAGATGAAGCAGCTGAAAAACTCTTCAAAACAGAGGAGAGCAAAAATAGCAAAATATATTCTTAAAATCAAAATCAGAAAACCACCATATTGGTCATATTAATATAACAGAGATCAATCAGTTCATCAATCCAAAAATAAAAAGAAAAAAGAAAAAAATGAAAAATGAAAAATAATTTAACAAATTAACATGCGGAAAAGGTGAAGAACTGAAGATTTACAAATACAGAGGGGAAATAATTCGAGAACTGAAAATTCAAAGGTAGAAGCACCGCAAAAGAGAGGAAAAAAATCAAACTAATGTCTAGGGTTAACACTGTTAACAGCAGCAAACTCCCTTTTAAAAGTTAACATACCTTTGAAATTCAAAGGTAGAAGATGTAGAATCACCGCTCTAACCTCTGATCGGGACTTTGATCGGTGGAGGTGGATTGGGACTTTGATCGGTGGAAGAGGGGAAATAGGAACGGGAAATGGGAGGAGGGCACGGGGTTTGGAACTTTGATCGTGGAAGAGGGGAAATGGGAATGGGAAATGGGAGGAGGGCACGGGGTTTGGGACTTTGATCGGTGGAAGAGGGGAAATGGGAATGTAAAATGGGAGGAGGGTAAGGGGTTTGGGACTTTGATCGGTGGAAGAGGGGAAATGGGAATGGGGAAATTGCACTGAGGGCACGGGGTTTGGGACTTTGATCGGTGGAAGAGAGGAAATGGGAATGGGGAAATTGCACTATATTAGTGTATTTTAAAAATAAAAAAATATATATATGTAGTGTATTTTAAAAGTAAAAAATATAGTTTATATTCAGTTTATTCGAATTATTTGAAGCATGAAGATGTAATATTTTTCTAGAAAGATACTAATTTTGAACTTAAATCATGATAATAAAAAATTATGGGATTTGTGAAACAAATTAGGGTATTACCTTTCTTGTGAAGATATAGAACAACCCCAAATGTGCAGAGAACTTGAACCAGTTGAATCAAAAACTCTATTTTTAAGCAAAAATAAAAAATAAACACAACCAAATTTAAACGAAAAAAAATTACAAAGAAAAGAATTTGAAGCCAAAAAAAGCAAAATTCTTGTAGCTCTACCATAGATGACTAAAGTGAAAAGAAAACAATAGTTCAAGTAAAACTTTAAAGATGAACAAAGAAAACAATAGTTCAAGTAAAGCTTTAAAGATGAACAAATCGATTGCATAATCTTCTTGCTTACAAAAAACAAAAACAAAAAAACAGCTTTTAAGTTTTTTTTCCCAATAACCCAACAAAAAATAGTGAAATATTTAGCTGTTTAGAGCTCTTCAAAGATAAGGCAAACAAGAAAACCAAAAACCCAACAACAAAAATCAAAATGCCTTTATTCGTTTTGAAAAGATAGTCATAATCAATTATCCTTTCTATATCCTCGTTATTGTTTACCATGGATCTTTGAGAATTTTTTTTTCTTTAGTGTTCATCTTATGGCTTTCATCCATTCGTGATGTATTATTCTTATTTTTTATGAAACTATATTATTATATCTAATTATATATTTATGGTTTTATGTCGGTTGGCATTTAAAATCAAAATAATAATAGATGGTAAAGACACAAATTTTTGTGGAGGGAGATAGTACCTTAGCAACAAAAGCTATTTGGGATGATGAGCTGACATTGATATTTTGTGAGCTTTGTGTGAATGAAGTCAATGCTAGTAATAGACCGGCAACTCATCTAAACTTAAAAGGATGGGAAAATGCCATTGCTCTTTTTTAAGCAAAAACACAAAAAAAAAATTATGGAAAACCTCAATTGAAAAATAAGTGGGATACATTAAAAAAGGAATGGAGGTTATGGAGGGAGTTGCTTAAGGAATCTACAGGTATTGGATGGTGTCCATCTAAAAAGATGGTCGATGCTACCGAAGAATGGTGGGCTGCAAAAATACAGGTTAGTGTTAACTTTATCATTATTTTAATGCATAAAGTTTATTGAAATTAATAATTTACAATTATAAAAATCTTAGTATAACATTTAACATTTAACCTGTTATGTAAGAAAATCCTGATTTTAAAGGATTTAAGAAGAAAGGAATTTAACCACGATTGAATAAGTTAATGTGGCAAATGTTTGGTGGCATTGTAGCCACTGGAGAGAACGCATGGGCACCTTCGTCTGGTGTTCTTCCAAGTGGGGTTTCTATGGGAGATGATGCACCTAATGAGGGATTTGGTGATTCAGATGAACATAGTAATGAGAATGAAGGTATTCCTCCTGATGAGGTACCATCAAACCCTTCTCATGAAATTTCTAATCGAAGAAAGCAAACATTTGGGGCTGTACACGGTAAAGAAAAAAAATCAAGTTCAAGTAGAAAATCATCAAGAAATACATTAACTACTCAGATTGAGAAATTGTGTGAGAGTATGGCTAGTCCAAGGAAGTCGGTAAATAAAATTATTTTTCCTCACTCTCAATATACTATTTCAAATGCAATGGATGCTTTGCGTGCTTTGGGAGATGAAATTCCAAAAAAAGATGAACTGTACTATTTTGTCACCAAAATGTTCCAAATACCGGTGAAACGAGAAGCGTTTTTGAACTTAGATCCAGATGATAGGGTTTGGTGGCTTCGACGTGAGTATGTTGAACAAAATCCAATTGCATCATTTTCATCCTTGGTAGCAACATCCTCATTTCCCTTCCAACCATACCATCAACCACCTTCACCATAAGCTCCTTAGAATTATTATTGTAATATAACTATACTACTTTTTTATATGTAAAACTAATGTATGATACTTCTTATGTTTGGTATTTTTATGCTATGCTTTTAATCAAGTTTCTGTATTGTATAGAATGTCACGAAATATTAATTTATTTTCATTTGATTACTTTTTCAGGTTATGGATGAATTTAACAATATATATAATAGTTTTGTTAGAATTATGATACCCCTGAATTAAGTGAAGAAGCTCAACGAAGAATAGCCACAATTGTTACCCAAGTTGAGCACAACAATTATCATGAAGAGGAAGAATATGTGTTAAGCAGTGTATTGGTACACCATGAAACTTATTTCACTATGCAATCGCGTATGGATTCAAATTATACAGGTCAAATGTGGGTGGATGAAGTATTAGATGGGCACGATGATCGTTGCATGAATAGTTTTAGGATGCCAAAAAATATATTTCACAGCTTGTTGCATGATTTGCAAACAAATTATGGCTTAAAGAATGGGAAAGTATCGGCGATGGAGAAGTTAGCATTATCATTGTACATTCTTGGAAATAGAGAATCAAATTCAAATGCAACAGAGCGATTTCAACGATCTGGGGAAACTGTTAGTCGAATTTTTACTGATATGTTGCATATATTTGCTCAAATGGGAATAGACACGATTAAACCCACTAAAGGTAAATTCGAGGAAGTATCGAACCATATTCGACATGATACAAGATATTGGCCTCACTTTAAGGTAAAATTTACACAATCTTTATATTTTTAAATATAAATTATTTCTAACTTTTATCTCATTACTTGTATTTATTTTAAAGGATTGTATTGGGGTCATAGATGGAACACACATAAAAGCATGCATTTCGCCTTCTTTCAAATACCTTATATCGGACGGAAAGGTGAACCAACTCAAAATATTATGGCAGTTTTTGACTTCAACATGTGCTTTATTTTTGCATTTCCTAGTTGGGAAGGAACAACACATGATAGTAGAATTTTTTTGCAAGCACTTAGAAAACAAGAGTTAAAGTTTCCACACCCTCCACCAGGTTGAACTTTAATTTTTTAATTAATTTTTACATAAAAAATATTAAAATTTTTAATTGATTTTTAAACTTGATATTATGTTTTACTTTTTTGTAGGAAAATATTATCTTGTGGATTCAGGATATCCACAAATGGCAGGTTTTCTAGGTTTATATAGGGGGAACGATATCATTTACCTGATTTTCGTCGAGGTAATCATCAAGTATCTGAAAGAAGAAGAAATCTTTAATCATGCCCATTCTTCGTTACGCTCTGTGATTGAACGAACATTTGAAGTGTGGAAAAAAAATTGGCCAATATTAAGAGATATTCCAAGTTATTCATTCAACAAGCAAGTTTTAATAGTTATTGCAACAATGGTTTTGCATAATTACATTCGAAGACATGCTTGGTCAAATGATGAGGATTTTCGACAATTTGAGAATATACCCGACATGCCAGTCTCTTCACGCCATTTTGATAGAGGTGAATCGAGTTCTTCTAACAGAGAAAGTGACCTTAAAATCACGATGTTAAGGGAAACCATTGCAACTAGTTTAATGAATCCATATTTGTAAAAACATTTTGTATCCTAACCTAATTTCTAGTAATAATGAAACTTGTTATCCTAACCTAATTTCTAGTAATAATGAAACTTGTTATGTCTTATGTTACTATATTTTTTTTATTAAAAATCATCCATTTAGATACTTCAAAATTTGATCAAAGTATAATGTTACTATTTATGAAAATAATATTTATCATTGTTATAAAAAATATTTAACTATAAAAACTTAAAAATAATTATCATTTTATCTAATAAATAATTTAAATTGATTATATAATTCATTAAAATATTGGAAGATACATTTTAATATTTTATTAAATGAATTTATAAATTCACATATTTTAATAATTTTAAAAAAGTAAAATAATTTTAAAAAATTCTATTATATATCAATTCTAATCTGATTTCCTTAATAGTCATTTTTTATTCTTACCTCACCGCTACAGCTACGTTTGAATCCAAACACACACTCCATCATTTTTTTCTAATCTCACCGCTACAGTATCCAATCTCACCGCTACAGTAACTAATCTCACCGCTACCGCTGTTTTTAACCTCACCGGAGGTAAACACACCGCCCATCCAAACTAAGCCTAAATTGGATTGATTGTATATGTACACTTATTGGCTATTGATTAATGGAAGAGATTTTCAAGGGATTTATTTACTAATTATAGAGATTTTTAGCCCCCTCCCAATAAATTATTTACTAATTAGATAGATTTCAATTTACGTTTTTTTTTTTTCTTTTGGTTAATTAAGAAGCATTTCCTCTATCTTTTACTGTATTAGTGTTACTGGTGCACTGGACATTCTAGAAATTTATGCACTCATCTGTAGGAAAAAATTTATTTAATTGAATAATAATAATTTGGATGATAGAACTTTTTTAAATAAAAATACAACTTTTAGAGAACCATAATTTGTTAAAAATTAATAAATAAAACAAATTCTTTTTTATATTTAATATTCTTTTATGATTTTGTTATATTTATCTTTTATTAAATTATGCCATTGAATTCATAGCTAACTTTATATGATGCTATTGATTACTATTAATATTTATGTAAAAAAAATATTAATAAGTAACACTACACCAAAACAGGCTTTTAGCGGTGTTTTTTAATACCTTTAGCGGCGCTTTTTAGCGCCACTAAAACTATTTGCGGCGTTTTTGAAAGCGCCGCAAAAAACGCCACTATTGTCAACGCCGCAAACGTTTGCGGCGTTTTTAGAAATAAACACCGCTATAGATCATGACCTTTAGCGGCGCTCTACCCACAAACGCCGCTATAGATCAGGACCTTTAGCGGTGCTTTTACACAAACGCCGCTATAGATCGGGACCTTTAGCGGCGCTTTTACACAAACGCCGCTATAGCTCATGAGCTTTAACGGCGCTTCTCCCACAAACGCTGCTATAGATCATGACTTTTTAACGGCGCTTCTCCCAAAAACGCCACTATAGATCATGACTTTTAGCGGCGCTTCCCCACAAACGCCGCTATAGATCAGACTTTTTGCGACGCTTTTGACACAAACGCCGCTAAAAGTGCCATTCCACTAAACGTCTTTATTAAATAAATTTTTATAATAACAAATGGAAAGGTCAAATTTTATTTTGAATGTATTACTTTTCATTAACAATAAATTTAAAATAAATTATAGTAATAAATTTCAACATTCACCTATAATAAATAAATAAATTAACATAAACAATTAAATTTCCTAAAAAAAATAAATTTCATTATAGGGAAAAGAACATATATTCCTTTCATTATTATATAACAAAAATTAGTACTACAAATACGATTATTATACATACGCTTCTGTTTTCTTGCAGCATTGAATTGATTGAACTCTACGAGTATCTACTACTAACAGCTGACAAAATTTTGGCTACATATTTAATTTTTCAATGTCCTTATTTCCAGTCTAATAATAAAAACAACACCTTAATTTTCCGTAGTGGTGAAACAACAAAAGAAAACTTTACTTATCACTCCATGTTTGACCAAAAAAAAATACTTCCATGGCTTCTTGCAAATCCTCAGTAGCATCTGCCCTCTTTGAGTAGCTACATGACAAATTCAGTATAAAAATTATGAAAAAGCAACATTCTACTCATCAAGTTCCGGTCATATTGAAGGAAACCATCAAAAAAACAATTTGAATAATTTGCAATAAAGTACCGCTTAGCAAGCTCTTGTTTTTTCAAATCTGGAGGCTGCCCATCAAAAACATAGCTGAAAGAAAATACCACAAGCATTAGCAAATAAAAGGCCTTTGGGATGTGGTACCGTATAGGCAGCATAAGGCAGAAAATATGTGTTAGGAAAAATACTACAACCATGAAGTATGAAGGTCATCGAACAAAATACAGATTGTTAGAACTGTTTAAATCGTTGTACGAATGACTAAATTTTGCTATTTTCCCCTTGAGTTGGCTCATCAATAATGAAAACAAGACTCTCTATTAGTAAAGGAAGCAACACCGAAATCGGGTCAATAGGTTAGGATTCTAATTTCCTCTGACACATGTAAGCAGTCAACTATGCATCAGTTTTTTCACAAATTCAAAACCAGAAAGATTTTCTACCTTCCTTTGGCCATAGCCGTTGCCTCTTTTGCTCATCTACAATGGTCAATATTTTCTAACATATAACATCTTAAAAAAAATAAGAACAGAGCAAAGAATTTTCTTTTCACAAAAAAGATAACTAGTTGTTAGCTTGGCTACACTAGATGAAGTTCAAATCACTAAAAAAAACCACACTCTTAATAGCTCACAATAGCAATCTTATAAAGATAAAATGAAGACAGAAAACAAATATATCACTCAAAATATAACCCAAAGTTAAAATCCTGAAACAGAAAGATCCCAAGATTGATAAATTTTTCTAGAGGAATAGATAAGGTATTAATAAGGTTAAAACAGCCTAAAAATACAAGAACGAAACTTGTATAGTTGCATAGACTTATATTTGAGGTTTTTTTTTTTCATCTGGCGCCATTTTGAAAAATGAGAAAAATGAGATATATATAGAATAAATATGAAAAGGATTAACTGATAAAGGCTCTATGTATATACAGAAACCTTTTATATATCTAATATTCTATATAATGAGTCGGCCTATATCTATAAAATAAAACTAACAATCAATATATCTATAGATTTATAATATTCTATATAAGAAGAAAGATGGGGCAAGGCACATATAAATGCATGCAAACATAAATGAACAATCACAATGCACTTTAAAATGCTAAACAATTTAATTTTATTTTTTTTAACGAAACCCACTTAAAAATTTGAAATTATAGCGATGTATATGCATAGCTTTAGCTCAAATCCAGCATCTATGAAATTCTATTTGGAAAGCGAAGGGATACCCTAAACTGCAATAATGAAAGACCACAGGCAAAGCTTTAATTCCACATTGAAAAACGGCCTCTATCCCACCAATTTCATTTCTATGCTCCAAAACCTACTATTTACAAGTAATATTAAAATAAAAAGGTATCTTGCCTTTGGTATTTCTTGATGCAGTGAAGGTAGTTCCTTCGGACGATAATGGTCCTTACCATTTTTGCACTATGGTAAGTACCGGCAAGGATACGGCCTCTAATAGAAACTGTGCCAGTAAATGGGCATTTCTTATCAATATATGTTCCTGGACAACATTGAAATCCAATGTAAGTGTCAACAAATGCAATTGTAGAAAGGGTGAGGGTGAAGCAAACATGAATAGTACAATGAAAATGAATCAACAAAGGGCTAGACATCCATAAAAATTATGGATGCCCCATGGTTCTATGACATGAACTGTTTGAGTAAAGGTAAGATCTCAGAAACATGTTAGCCAAAAACATGGCCTCCACAGTGTAATCACATCGGTCAAATAAAACCCCAAGAGAAAGAATCTAACATGAAGTGCAATAAACTTACTATATCAATGCCCTAAAACAGTTCCAAGCAGAAAACACAGTAAAATGGTGATGAATGCTGTCCCGAAATCTCCAAAAAGAACAACCTAGTTAGACTATCTAGTTTAACAATAAAAAAAATATACCAGAGAACAAGTAATTACCATTACACATATTCAGTGATGAACACAAGGAAGCATGGCTAAGAAGCATGTATTCTAATTGCCAAATCAAATAACAATATGCAAGCAAATAGTACTGATAAGGAAGAGCAAAGCAAAGCAAACCTTCAATGGCCTCTCTGGGTGTCTTAAAGCCTAACCCAATGCTTTTCCAGAAGCGATTCCCGCCCTTTCCAGGTCTCTTTCCTTTCCCAGTTTTTTTAGAGCTGACAGAGGTATTAGAATGGTCTGAGTAAGATGAATTAGCAACAAAGTAAAACATATATAACAATGGAAGAAGCTAGTTCACCTTAAAAACACCTTGGGTTGTTTGAGAAATGCTTTCTCCGTCTAATATACAATAAAAAGAAAGATCAAAGCAGTTTCAACACATAAAAATTTTTGGATCTACGAGGAGAAAAAAAAAATTTTGGAATCGAAAGATGGCATCCCTTGGATTTGAACTTGCAGCGGCGAATGTAAAAAAGAAATTGAAATTTATTCAAAACAAATGGAAATAAATTAAACAAGGAAGAGTGAAATTTATACGAGAGAAGGAGCAAGACAACTAGGCAGAGAATTTTTAAAAGTGAAATTAGGGTTTTTAGGGGGAATTTTGGGATAAAACGGCGCCAAGTGAAATTATTTTGCGGCGTTTTTATAAAAAACGCCGGTAATGTACCATTTGTGGCGTTTTTTTTAAAACGCCACTAACAAATTTAAATTCTTATATTGAAACGGCGTCGTTTTGAGAAATATTAATACATAGTAACGGTGTTTTTTGCTGAAAACGCCGCTAAAGCTCTCATATTTTTTATATTCAATTATTATATCTTTCATATAAATTATACATAAAAGAATTATTAAAATTTTAAGTAATATTTAAAAGAATTAAATAATATTATAAATTTTAGTTTTCTTATTTCATTTTTATTTTTGTATTTTTTTCTTATAATTTGGTCCTATCCAAATTAAATAATTAACTATATATCCATATCAAATAATCAAATGGTTTAAATTAAATATTTTAAATATAAAAGCATTAATTAATTGTATAAAATTGTATCATTTAACAAATCTCAAATAAACCTTAAACCCTAAATTAACCATTCAATATACATAAAGTCTATCTATTATATATCTCTTAAATAATATAAACTATACTCATAATTTCAATATATTAAATTTATTATTATCTCTTTTACAATTACATAAGAACATATTTAATATATAAATTAAAAAAACTAATTAATCTAAACCCTAAACCTTAACCCGATCCTTAAAACCCTAAATCCCTAACTCCTAACCCCTAAGCCCTAACTCTCCTACCCTTAAATCTTAAATCCCAACCCTTAAACCATAATCCTTAAATCTATATATATAATCCCCAAACTTAAAATAGTAACTCCTAAACTGGCTTTAAATATTAAATTAACCATATACCGTAAACCATATAAACCCTAAACTATAATGATAATTAATTAAATATTTTAAAATTAATACTATCTTATCTTTTTCAATTATATATGAAATTATTTAATATATAAATTAGAAAACATCTTTAAAATATAAATTAAAATGCTTTTTTGGATGATTTAATGAATATGGCAGGATTAACTCTAAACCCCTAACCCTTAAATCCTAAACCCGGCCCTAAACCTTAAACCCTAACCCTTAAATCGTAAACCATAAACAATAATCCCTAAACTATAATGATAATTAATTCAATATTTTAAAATTAATACTATCTCTTTTACGATTATATAAGATATTTTTAATATATAAATATCAAACACGTCATAGACACTTAAAACTTTGAGATAGTTATACTATTTTTTATTTCACTTATAGGAACCTCATATACTCAAGCACTGCAAGTCTTTTGTGAATTAACCAATGCTTATGAAGATCTACTACTTACGGTTATCAATGCCAACTGGAATCACAATATTAACAAGAATCAGACATAGATAGCAAAATTAATCAAGCACTTTCAGGGGACATCATTCTAGCAGTTCTTTAAAGAAATGGATTTCAATCCAGAATTCAGCAGTTCTGTAACTAGCCTAGCAGACAGATGGAAAAATAATATTTATTTTAGAGATCAGTCTACTTCTTAAGTGGAATAACTTTCTATAAACTTTAACCTTGTGAACTTTTTTATTAATATATTTCTTCTAATACTTCTTAGAGATAATCACAGTCAAGAGATTCAACCATTAAGATTCAATGGATGGTTAATATAAGACCAAACAAAGACAATGCATCTAATTTAATAAGCTAAGCAGTGCTCATGAACAAAGCAAACAGTGTATAAGAAATTATTTAATATGTAAATTAAAAAACACTCAGTAATGTACCCAAAAACTTAAAAATTATTTTAAATAATAGTATTTTAAATAATGTACCCAAAAAACTTAAAATATTTTTGCGACGCTTTTTCAAAAACGCCGCTAAAGACCCGAGCATTAGTGGCGTTTCTTAAAAAACGCCGCTAAAGACCCGAGCATTAGCGGCGCTCCTTCAAAAACGCCGCTAAAGACCCGAGCATTGGCGGCGCTTCTTCAAACACGCCGCTAAAGCCCCAAGCATTAGCGGCGCTTTTCAAAAAATGCTGCTAAAGCCCCGAGCATTAGCGGCACATTTCAAAAAATGCCGCTAAAGCCCCGAGCATTAGCGGCGCTTTTCAAAAAACGCCGATAAAGCCCCGAGCATTAGCGGCGCTTTTCAAAAAACGCCGCTAACGCCCCGAAAAATCAAAAAACGACATCGTTGTGCTTGGGTTTTTTGCGGCGCTTTCTGGAAAACGCCGCTAATGCTCATTTTTAGCGGCGTTTTTTGGAAAACGCCGCTAATACTGGATCTTTAGCGGCGTTTTTCCTAAAGCGCCGCTAATGCTTGATTTTTAGCGGCGTTTTTTATCCAAACGCCACTAAAACGCTGCTAAAAGCCTATTTTTGGTGTAGTGTAATTAAAAGAATTCGCAGTGAACTTTTTCGTTAACTATAGATATAAATTTAAATTTTAGAGTCGTTATTATTGAAATTGACTTACCTGAATACTATCTCAGCTCAGATAAGATTATTCTTAAATTGTAAAATAGATGATAATACATGTAGTTATACAAAATATATATATAATAAAAAATCACTTATAATAATATTATTATAAAAAAATTACTTCTTCCTTCAACATTAGACTTAAGTTCAAATTTTAAAGTTGTTATTATTAGAAGGGTTTTAACTTAATATCACTTCTACCAAAATAAGATTATTCTTAAACCATAAAATGGATTATAACACTTGTGATTCTAAAAAATATATATAATAATAAAACAACTTATAATTATACTTTTTTTTAGTTTTCTATTGTGAATGTTTTTTTAAAAGAAGTGATTTATTTTATCATATTTAAAAATATTTTATAAAAGTTAAAAGACAAAAAAATATAATAATATATGGAGTGTACTGCATATTTTCTAATCGACATCGCAACGAGGAAGAGTCGACATCCCGATGACACGACACTTGACGTCCTGATGGGAACAAAAATCATGTCCTAACAACGCAAAGAATGACGTCTCGACGAGGGACATACAACGTTGCAACGTGACGAAATGTTTCCCAATTCAACCGGTTTTTCTTCTCCTAGTTAAACTCTACTATTGTTTCTCGGTTAAATTCTTATTAGTCTAAGGTTATTTTAGTTGTATTTAACCTACGAATTTAGCCTATAAAGGGGGTTGTTGTAACCTAGATTAATTATTTTCGTCATCTTTGAGATTGAAAGAGTCTTGTGAGTTTTAGGGAATTTTGGGTTTTAGCTAGAGAGTTATTTTTTTCTTTCAGGATTCAGGGTTACTTGTTTAGATTATTTCCATCTTATACTCTTTCAGTTTTTGCTCATTTAGTGAAGTCTTTTTTGCCCGTAGTTTTTTGTTCTCTTCTTTGAAGGAATTTTTTCACGTAAATATTTGTGTGTTTGATCTTTTTTACTTTTACTTTTATTTTCTCGTTGCATATACGGGTCGATCACCAACAAACTAGTATCAGAGCCAAGGTTTAACTTTTGCAGATCAGCATGTTCAGAGATGGCAATAAGGTTCGATATCGAAAGGTTTAACAGCTACACAAATTTCAGTTTATGACAAGTTCAGATGACAAGATTTCTAGTTCAGAATAACCTGAAAAAAGGTCATTACCGGGACAAAGCCCAAAAATATGGATAACTCAGAATGGAATGAGCTTGATGAGAATGCCATGTTTGCAATTCATTGTGTCTCACGAATGATGTGTTGCAAGAGGTACTTTCAGAGAAAACAACAGCAGCCTTATAGAGAAAGTTAAAAACCATATATATGACAAAGTCTTTGGCTAATCGTTTGGTGTTGAAGCAGTGCCTGTATACATTTCGTATGGGAGAAGATGATTCCATTAGGGATCACATCAGTGAGTTTTTTTTCTCTCTTGAATGATTTAAAGAACATTGAGGTTCAAATTGATGATGAAGATCAGTCTATACTATTATTGTGCTATTTTCCCCTTCATATAAGTCTTTTAGGGAAACCCTGATTTATGGGAGAGATAAACTCTTATTCGAGGAAGTGAAGGGAAACTTGTTGAGAAAGACAAATTCGACAATGAGTTTGGTTCAGGTAACAGTTCAAGTTGGAAATGCTCGGTATTTGTTGCCAGAAGCATGACTGGTTCAAGGTCAAGAAATCGAGACAATGTATGTGGCTATTGTAAGAAGAAAGGTTAGATTAAGGTAGATTATTACAAACTACAAAATAAGAATTGAAGGGCTGCTGAGAGCAATGAGGATGAAGTAGTTGATGCTAATACGACCGAAGAAAAGGATGATGATTAGTTATGGTGTCTACAACTGAAAGGTCTCAGTTTACGTCTAAATGGATCTTGGATTCGGGGTGTTCTTTTCACATGTGTCTCAATAGGGACTAGTTCTTCACATATAGTTTAATTGAAGGAGGAGTTGTGTGTATGGGGAATGGATCACTCTGTAAGATAATCGGTATTGGTACCGTTTAGATCAGGATGCACGATGAAATTATAAGGACACTATCAGATGTTATACATGTGCCTAATTTAGAGAAAATCCTCATCTTCTTGAGTATCTTGGACTCGAAAATTTGAAAATTCATTATCGAGTCAAGCGGCATTAATGTATCCCTTAGAGCTTTCATGTTGATAAGAGGTTGAAATAATGGCAGTCTATATGTTCTTCAAGGTTCAATCGTGACTGATGTAGCAGCAATTTCCTCGATAATTACGAAGTCAGAGTTAACTTGACATCAGTCTAAGAAATTTGACTCTTTCAAGTTAAGCAGTGGATCTACAATTAAGAGTCTTTTAGTTTTTAAGTTCAAATGTCGGTTTAGACTTGGTGAGTATCCTGCAAAGGTATAGATAACTTGTGGGGGGCTCGAAAAAAGAGGTATGAGAAAGTACGAGTTAAGGTAGAGATTTGTGAGTGTGTCACGTATTTTTTAATCGGCATTGCAATGAAAATGGGTTAGCATCCCAACGACGTGACACTTGACGTCCCAATGAAGGACATACTACGTTGTGACGTGGTGACGTGTTTTCCAATTCGATCGAGTTTCTTCTCCTAGGTAAACTCTATTATTGCTTCCTATTTAAACTCTGATTAGTCCAGGGTTATTTTAGTCGTATTTAACATATGAATTTAGCCTATAAAAAAGGTTGTTGTAACCTAGATTAATTATTTTCATCATCTTTGAGATTGAGAGAGTCTTATGAGTTTTAAGGAATTTCGAGTTTTAGCTAGAGTGTTTTTTTTTTCTTTCAAGATTTAGGGCTATTTTTTGAGATTATCTTCATATTGTACTCTTTTGATTTTTGCTCATTTAATGAAGTCTCCTATGCCCGTGGTTTTTTGTCCTCTTCTTTTAAGGAAGTTTTCCACGTAAATATTTGTGTGTTTGATCTTCTCTACTTTTACTTTTATTTTCTCATTGCATATACAGGTCAATCCCAACATAATATTTGTTGTTGTTTAAAGAAGATTTGTTTGTTTTTCTTCTTGACTTGTATGGAGTAGTGATTAAAACTTTTTTCAGACATCTATTTGACACAAGCTCAAACACCAAACATACACTCATCCAACTTTATAATTTCAACCAAAGTAACATTTGATTTTTATGTGAATTTTTAATAAATATATCATATAATTATTTTACCCACATCGTGGATATGTGATAATCTTATTGGTAATATTGTCGATTGAGTGAATTTCACAAGTTAACTTGATACCAACTCAAGAAAAATGACAATACTATAATAAACAATGGAGAGCATTTAATATAATATTAAAATGATGTATTTAACCTATTTAAATTTTCTTTTACTCTTAATTTAAATTATTTTAATTTTAATTTCATATATATTGCATATATGTTATTATTAGTTTTGAATCTTACATTTCATTATTTTAGTGTTTTGATAAATTACTTAAGTAAATTGTATTCATATGTGCTATTATTAGTTTCAAATCTTACATTTTATTATTTAAGTGTTTTGATAAATTACTTAAATAAATTGTACTCATATGTGTTATTATTAGTTTCGAATCTTACATACTTAAAACACTTAAATAAACACAACCATATATTTTAAATGCATACGTGTGTGAAAAAATTTCTATTATTAACAATTTTGTTGATTGAGTTTGTGTCATAAATTAACTCGACACCAACACAGAATTGATGACAACACAATGATAAACACTTGTATTCATTTAGCATTTTTAATATGATGTATTTTATGTTTTTAAATTCCTATTATATATAAAGATTTTTAGTAAGTTGTTGTAACCCATAACCAGATCTAACTCGGTAGTAAATATTAATTTAAAGGTATTTTATTTTTTATATAAAATCTCGAAAAAAATTCATGTTATGCTGGGATTTGAACTCAAAACACCAAACATACACTCTTCCAACTTTGTTATTTCAACTAAAGTAACATTTGGTTTTTTTATGTGAATTCTTAATAAACATATTATATAATTATTCACCCACATCGTGGGTATGACATAATCTTATTGATAATATCGTCAATTGAGTTAGTGTCACAAGTCAACTCAATACCAACTCAAGAAAAATGACAATGCTATAATAAACAATTGAAGTGCATTTAATATTCTTAATATGATGTATTTATCTCTTTAAATTTCCTTTTACTATCAATTTAAACTATTTTTTTATTTTAATTTCGCACATATTGTATGTGTTATTATTTTTAGTTTCAAATCTTACATTTCATTATTTATTGTAATTTATTTATAAACGCACTCATGTATTCTAAAAAATATGTGGTTTCCACACACATATGCGTATTATAGAATTTCTAGTATTAACAATATTGCTGGTTGAGTTGGTGTCACAATTAAGTCAACATAAACACAAGATTGATGACAAGGCTATTATAACAATTATATTCATTTAGTATTTTTTTAATTTGATATATTTTTGTGTATAAATTTCATTTTACTCATAATTTAATCTAACTTTTTCATTTTAATATCATACAGATTCCATGTATTATTAATAATTAGTTGTAAACTATATGTTCCATTATTTATTGTATGTTATTTTTAAACACATATTTATATTCTAAATACGTAATTTCCATACATATTCGCGTATGATAAAGTTTGTAATATTTATTTGAATTTTTAGCAATTATATTTATGAATGGTAGGAATTTTTATGAATTGTAGGAATTTTTAGTTTTTCATAAGATAAATTTTGTTGGTATATTTTTAAAATTTTTTAATGTTATATATGTTGACATGACTTCTGTGTATATGCAAATTGTATAGATGATATGGATTTAAAATTCCACGCGTGGCTCACTGATTGGATGTGTTGCCATGTAATAAAAGAACTAACCTATATGAGGTAATTTGTGTAGCGGTTTTCAAATTTGAGTGCCACAGTGAATAACAAGGTTTTAAATACTAAATTCAAAACAGGAAATATTAAATTTAAATATCAAAGAATATATTAAGTCTTTTAAAAGTTAAACTAGCTTATATATCAAGATTACTCAAGCCAATTGTGTCTTAACTCAATTGGGGTGGATATGAATTCGAGTACACTGAAACATATTATCTTCATATTTATGGATTGAGAAGAGATTATCAATAATTCTAAATTTTTACGACTCCGGGACCAATCATGCCAAGACAATGGAGCCAAGAGAGCTTGGTCAACCAACAAACATCTCTACCCTTGGCATTAGTAACATGTTAGGTGTCACCAATTTTTTGTTATTAGCTTGATATTTTTAAGTAATGTTTCGAGTTAAATTTTGTGGATGGAGAAAATAATATTGATAGGGTTTATCTTCGTTTAAGAGTCTAACTCAATTGGTTTTGATTTAGTCTGGGTCTAATATGATTACCAAACATAAAAGGTTTCAAATAATAAAAGAGGTTTAATGACAAATTTAGCTTTTAATGTTTACATATTATGTTAACTTGGCCATTATTCTTTTTTTTTTTTTTTAGTTAAGGGTCTGTTTGATTGTGGGATTTGGTTTTCTGGAAATTGTTTTCTGGATTTTCCAACGTTTGTTTGGTGGAAAATGAATTCCACAAGGAAAACCTTTTACAAACACGGGTAAAATCACTTACTTAGTTTTGGAAAACGTCTTACCAATTTTCCTTCCGTAAGACATTTCCATTCCCTTCTCTACACTCTCATTGTCTCAGCTTCAAAAATTTCTTTGCAGACTTTCTTTAGAAAGGTATGTTTTCTATTTCCACTTTCATGTGGCTTGTAATTTTTAGACTGTTGTGAAGGAGGAAAAGGAGAGACTGTTTCTGGAAATTTTTGGAATGGAGGAGTTGGAAAGATTTTGACTTTTCTCTGTATTTTAACAATGAAAAATCTTTCTAATTCCTCCCATTCCACTGATTTCCAGCACTTCCTCTCCATTTTCTTACCTTTCTTCAATCCTTTTTGTTTCATCATTTCCTGCAGTTTGTAAGTGAAATCGGTAAACCTTACCTAATTTTCTTACTCTTCTGTTTCATCATTTCGGACGTTAGCACTATATTTGTATCGCTACATACTCCTCCAGCCAATCTTTATATCTCAATCTCAATAAGGATGAAAATATTCTCTTTGTTTGTTTCTTACGAATTACTTGATTTTTTGCTAGTCTTGGCAAGGAGTACCAGTCTCTGAAATCAGATTCCTTTGATTTCAGCTTTCGCTATTCTTGCCTGTTATGTGTTTGTCATAAGTTCTCAACTAGGAGACTATAAAAAGCTACTTCAAAATGCCGATTCTCACCCTCAAAACCATATTAAAACACCAAAATCCGTGTCTGGTCATTGGTAGTCGATTCAAAACATCTTCTGTCCAGTATGTAGCTTCAAGATTTAGGGACCCTACGTTTGAGAAAATGATGGACAAATACAAAAACCTTCTCAAAGTCATTGCAATACAAGATCTTATCCTCGCAAATCCCACCAATAACCCTCCTTCCGTCTCCCTTGATTTCCTTTCTAGGCTTTCTCAAAAGCTACATTTAAACCGTGGTGCTGCTTCTTTTTGAATCTTCTTCAACCAACCCACACCCCTTTTTTTTAGCATACTTTTTGCTTGCAACTCGAATAGGATTGTAAAATCCCAGAAGATATACTAAATTTGACTTCTGGGCTTTGGTAAGTTGGTGAATTACCAGCTGCATGTAATTTGATAGTATTCTCTTGTTCTGCTTTTTGTAACTACTTCTCGTAGGTAACTTCCATATTGCTTGTTTTTGGTTTATGAGCAATTAAAAAAGAGTTTGACTTTTGTGATTTCAGAATTGGATAAGAGATCCGGTTTAATTATATGGGATAAGCTGTGCAGCTACAAGATCTTTAATGGTGTCTGGTGTTTGCAATGAGTTGTAAGTGCTTTGGATTTTTTGATTGGTTCAAAGGAAGTATAGCCCTGACCAGACACAAGCTCGAGGTTCAGTTGCATTTATTTTGTTGTTCCTTGTAAAGTCGTAGGCTGCATCTAAAGCTCTCTTCTTTGGTCGCTTTGTTTCATAAAATACCCTGCCTTGTCTTCTTATAGTTATGCATAAACTATGACCATTGCTCTACATGGCAGGCTTTGTTTTGAGCGTAGCCTACAATAGGTTCTTTTTTTTTTTTTCACTTTTCAGTAATGTAACCATTCCTAAGTATTTATCTCAAATGGTTCCTTGTTTTTGTTTCTGTTTCGGACACATGGTATTGTCAACTATTTCTCTTATAATTTGTGATCTCATTCGATTCCATATTTGGTGTGTTGAAGACAGCCATCGGGCCTTGGTCTACGAATATCTAGAGAATAACAGCCTTGCCAGTGTTTTACTTGGTAAATACATCAGTCCAAGCTCATTGAACTCCTAATTCTAATTGAGGTATACTGATGTCCAGAAATCCTAATTTCAGGTTCAAGAAGTAAACATATTGCTTTGGATTGGCCAACAAGAGCTACTATTTGCTTAGGTACAGCTTCTGCTGTTGCGTTTCTTCACTATGAAGCTGTACCGCATATCGTCCACAGGGATATTAAAGCTAGTAATATACTCCTGGATGGAAATTTTCATCCTAAAATTGAGGATTTCGGGCTAGCTAAGCTTTTCCTGGACAATGTCACTCATGTCAGTACTTGAGTAGCAGGAACATTGTAAGCATCATTTTCATTGCATCTCATCCTTAGTCAGCTGCCTAGGCTATTTAACTATTTCAATATTTCATTGATGTTTTTTAAGGACTTTTGAAGGAGTCATCCACTGGCGATTGTGTTTTGTTCTTTGCCTTTGCTTAATCCTGTGTTTCTGTTTGCATCTCAGTTATGATATTGTATTTTGTCCAGTGGATATTTGGCACCAGAGTATGCGCTTTTAGGACAACTAACCAAGAAGGCAGATGTGTACAGCTTTGGGGTGCTTCTGCTTGAAATAATAAATGGTAAAAGTAGTAGTAAGGCAGCATTTGGAGTGGAATTCATGCTTCTGCTTGAATGGGTACTTTCAACCTTTTCCACTTGTTACATCATGTTACTTATCTTTTCACACATCAACTGGACTCCAAATTTGATAAAATTAGATGGTCTTCACATGACATTTTACATAAGTGATATCATAATTCATGCAAAGTGTACCTGTTGCAGACATGGAAACTGAAAGAAGAAGACAAGCTTCTAGACATTGTTGATCCAAAATTGAGTCAATATCCAAAAGGAGAGGTTCTGCGGTTCATCAAGGTTGTCTGAACTCTACTTTCATCAGGAGTTTCAGTGAGAGCCACTAATCGCAAGGGATTCACTCCACTTCACTATCTGTTCAAGGGTCCCATCTAGAAGTAATCAAAGTCTTATTAGAGAAAGGTGCAAGTGGCTAGCAATTTGATAGCAGATGGTGAATCAGTTAATGCAACGCTAACAGTCAGAGTAGTGTTTTATGATTAGATATTAGGCTAAGTTTTGGTTTTTGTGTGTTTTGATTTGAACCCAGCAAGTTTCTTGGCAGTAGACATTGCCTTTTTTTTTAGTTGTAAGTGGCTAGCAATTTGATAGCAGATGCACTTAAGCAGTTACGCCAAACACAATCTATAACAATTTACTAAGGATTTGGTTTATGTCTCGTCTTTTGTTTAACATTTTGGTCTTGCTGAATCTGTTTAAAAGATCCAAAGTTTCATATTGGTAAGTAAATACATCTTATATGTTTTAAATAAATGCATAGATTAGTATTTTTTATTTGTGGTTTGGAAGCTAAATTTATAATTATTCAACCCTTGTTACTGATTTTTTTAACACAATTACAAATAATTTATTTGGCTTTGGTTGTTTTTAATTTATGACGGTTAATATTGTAGCTTAATAATTGAGTATTATTATATATTTAATTTGATTTATTTATTTATAAATAAATCATTGCAATATATGTAAAAACAATTTAAAATGTAAAAATTTATTAATATATATTAATATATGTAAAAATAACTTTTCCGGAAAATATTTCAGGAAATCTGCCAAACAGCAGAAAATATTTTACATAGATTCAATCAAACACCAGAAAATATTTTCCAGTAAATCATTTTACAGAAATGTAAAACATTTTCCAGAAATCATTTTACGGAAAATATTTTACTGGCAATCAAACGGACCCTAAATTTGATCCTCAACTTTTTAAAAAGAGCCGAATTTGACCATTAATATTTCAGAATGAGTTAAACTATTGTATTTTCAATAAAAATATTGACTAAAAATTAAAATTTTAAACATGCTAGCTCGAATGACAATCAATGTATACTTCAAACAAATTTTTTGAATTTGGAATTTTTTATTTTTGATACTTTTATCATTTTAAATTAGTTGTTGATGTGGCATATAAGGCAAATAGTGCTATGTCAGCATAAAATACAAGTGAACTACCACATGGGTTGTCATGTCAACATTGTTAAAAATTTATTTTTTACTTAGCATTGCTACATTTTTAAAAAAAAAAAAGTAATTTGACTCTTTTTAAAAGGTTGGTGACTAAATTTAGCTAAAAAAATAAAAGCCAAATTAACAAAAAAAAATTGTAAACTTTGAGAGCTAAATTTATCATTATGTTTAAAAAATGGGATTGAAAGAATCTAAATGTTTTCCGTGAATTATGTGATTAATTTTAGGTGAACTATAAAAATGGTCACTAAACTATTGTCTTTATTCTATTTTGGTCACTGAACTATTAATTTTTCCTATTTAATCACTAAACTTTTTGAAATCAAATATTTTTGTCCCTCGAAGCTGATTTGTGCTTTTTTTATTGTCTAATAACAAATTTAGCCCTCCAATGTTACCCATTAGATAAAGTTGATCCTAAATATAAAATATTCAACACATTTACCCCTCAATGTTTACAAAATTTGTCATTTTAATTCGAATTCTAAAAAATTCATATAACTTTATCTATAACTAAACAATTCATTTCCAATTATTTTATCTTCTGTTTTAAAGCTGGAAATGGTAACTTGAGCTCACTTCTTTTTTTTCTACTTCGGATATTGAATTTTGTATTTGGTGATTTTTTTTTATTATAAGCTAGTTGGTTAGTTGTTGTAGCCTCTGCCAAAGATATGTAATCAACTTTGCTTCATTGATTGAAACATTTAAAATATCATTACAATATGATGTTATTTTCACTCCTTTTTTTTTTTTTTTCCCTTTTCCATGTTTTGCGTTGGTAAATAGGGTGTATAAAAACAATCATTCCAAATACAATGTTAGAAATTTTATATTGGAGTAGGATAAAATTATAAAATTTTGAAACCAAAGCTAAGATTTCTGGGTTAAGAAGCTTAAATTATTATTTTTGTAAAGGACCAACAATTAACTTATTGAATTTTTAGAATTAGAACTAAATTGACAAATTTTATAAATTTTGAAGGCTAAATTTATTGAATTTTTTAGAATTCAAACTAAAATGACAAATTTTGTAAACATTGGGGGGCTAAATTTGCTATTATACCAATAAAAACCCCAATCAACTTTGAGTGGCCAAAATATTTGATTTCAAAAAGTTCAGTAACTGAATTGGAAAAATTATTAGCTCAATGACCAAAATAGAATGAAGGCAATAGTTTAGTGACCATTGTTGTATTTTACCCTAACATTTCGGATAAAATTACTCATAATGTGAGATTATCAAAATAATGTGAGACTAAATTAAAAATATTAATTTACATATATATATTAGGGTAAATTACATAGATAGTCACCCAACTATTAAATTTTTTTAAAACACTTAAAATAAAAAAAATTGACAATTTAAGCACTCATATTACATAGTTCGATCATTTTGATACTCCCGTTAATATCACAAACGATAACATGATGTGACAGTTAAAAAATTGGTATAATAACAAATTTAGCTCTCAATTTTTACTTATTATATCAATTTAGTCATAATTATAAAAAAAGAACCCTCAAAATTTACAAATATTCTCAATTCGATATTAATTTCAAAATCCCCCACCCGTCCCTCTCCCCCTCCCCTCCCCCTATCACGGTCCTTTTGAGCCAATAATTGGCATGCACTAATTACAATGAAGAAACCTTTCTCGAAGGACAGTTTATCTTTGATCAAAACGATCTCATAGCGATTAAAATCTTTTTTTAATCAACTATACCTGGTCTCTCAGAAGACCAGAGCGCCGTCGAGGTGATTCAACAGCAGAAGAGGTACTTGAGTCATTAAGAAATTGAGCTCACATATAATGAGACAAAAACTAGAATAAATATAGATTGAGAACTCATACATTATTTACACAGAAAGTGACTCAAAATTAGGATCATAAAATTCCCTATGCCCTAACCTTGCCATTAAGTTAAGACCTCATTGGCTGTAAATTTTTTTTTAATTATTATCAATCATAATTATGTTTTGTTTGCGTAGCCTTTTGAATTTTCGTTCATTTTTAATTTTTTTTATGTAAGCACATGTTAAATATTTAAATTTAAATTTAATTATTAACTTCGAGATAAATTATTTTTTTTACTTTTATGTTTTAATTTATTTTCCCATTAAAACTTCTTAATAATGATAATTAATTAATTTTACATAAAAATAATTTATGAATTCATCTCAAGTTTAATATATAACTTAACTAAATATAAATTTAAAATATTTAATTTAACTAAGTCAAATATATTTTTTTATGAAAGAAGTTAAATATATTTATTTTACAGCATATGTAACTAAATTTTTTATTATTATTTAAATTAAAGATAAAAAATAAATAAATAGAAATTATAAATAAATAATAATGGTATAATTGTATTTTTATTTAAAATTTTCTTAATAAATAATTCTAAATGTGATTTATGAGATTTACTTCAAACTTAAAAGGGATAACGAGATATTCTTAACATTATAGGGGTAAATGTATTTTACACGTACATGTCTTTTACCCAAAAGAAAATGAAAAACAAATGGAGAAATGTTAAAAGAAAGTGAAAAATATATATTTATTTGTTTTATAGAAATTTGAAACTGGAATGTCTTATAATTCGAGAAAGGTAAAAAAAAATGATAAAAGGTTTTTATTTGTTAAATGAAAAATTAAAAATTAAAAGTTTTACTAATAAAAAAAGTGGAAAAGAATTTGATACAACAAATGTGGGATAGAATTTATTTTTTTTTAAATTCTACTAAGATATTGTAACATCCCATACCCGACTCGATCGCTGGGTCCAAACTACAGAGAGTTACATTTGTTGTCGAAGCACTACGATCAATTATATCCAATTCGGACCATTAAAATTTAAATACAAATGACATGTGTGAACAATACATTATAGGATCATTTTTGGGTCTTAGACGAGTTTACAAAAGCTCTTTTGCTAACCTGAGGTAACATTAGGACAAATTATAAAGTTCACAAATATCAAGTTGACGTCGCAACATTAAAGGTTCATCGTCATCGTCAAGACGTCAAGGGTTCCTCGTCATGGCACTACATACTGACTTTGTCTCATTGCGACGTTAAGGAATCGGTATCGCGATGTGACCCTTGTTTTCCACAAAGTTCAATTTTATACATTGCTCAACTAGAATATAAAACACATGGATGCCCTCAATGCCTAAATTGATCATTTAACATATATTGAACATGTTTAACAACCAATGTCCAAAACATCAACACCATTTTTAGTGTAACTATTAACCATTTCATCCACTTACACTACCAATTCTCAAAATTGACCATTTGTATCATTTGAACAAAATAAAACCTAGTTACATGCCATTTTACCAAAATGAAATGAGTTATACAAACTTAGTTGAGTAAAAAAATGGTGGTCTGGGTGTTGACTTCAATTCCCAAGACTTCGAGGAGTACCTAAACTTGCACACGGAAAAATAAACCGTACGTTAAACAATAGGGCTCAATGGTACTTTCATGATCTAATATAATATAACATAATATAGCAATATGCACAAAATTCAATATCTACTAATACATACTCCACGTTGCAACACACTACATAACCATTTCCATATGAATGTGTACCTATATAAAGTGGTAAATTAATTCAACCATTATGATGTTATAAAGGATCAAATTCAATTACATATATCAAGACTTATCTTATGACCTCTTAACTAACATTACTAATTCATATTCACACATTCACAATCTCAACATTATAACATTCAATCCAAATTCCATTTTGCATCATTTAACCAATTAGAAACCATTCAATTCCCTTTTCTGGAATATATCAACACATTCGTATTCATTTCGGTACCATATTCTATTTTCAATCTATTTCGTTACATTTTCAAGTTTTCCAATTCCAATTATAATATTACACTCAATGGAACCCTAGTAAACACAGGTAGGATACACAGGTAAACTACACCACACTAGGTAGCTCGTAAGAGCTTAAACTACACCACACCAGGGCATCAAATTGCAAAGCCCGCAGGCATCAAATACATACTCATATATATGTATACATCCCTTCACTACACCAAGGTCTTCGTAGGACATATAATAATCGACGATCCGCAACAAATGCTAGATCCCAATATAATATGTAATGATCTCCATACAATCACATATCCCGTGCAAGTGTGCATAAAACTCTATTAGCATGCCAATCGTATCCTAACCTTTTACTAAGTTCACATGGACAACAATTTAACACATAAGCATTTCCATAACTGCAATCATTCTTACTCACGTAATCATACCCTAAGTTCGATCACATATGCATTTTCGTACCATGTACAATGTTCTATTGCATAATAATCATTTATCACATTTCATTTTACAATTTACTACATATATCATTTCTAGATCTTATGTACATCTATAACCCAATTCATCATTGAGTCACATGTATTACATGTCATATACATATTTCTATCCATTTACTATATCACATAACATAATTAAAGTAATTTATGTGATTTACCATTTTATTAATTTTAGTTTTTTATTCCGATACCCCACGTCAAATTCAATCAAAACAATACATACTATCACCATATACTAACCCCAACGATTAATCATCTAATAAACATGCAAATGCAAACAAATATTTCTATCCCGAATCATAAAAGTACAAACAATGGTCTCGCGTCACTCGTCAATAACTCCAATTTTCCTTTCCCTCTCGAAGGTTTCACGCCGACGTTTCCACGTCAATGTTAGCTACGAATAGTCACAAAACATGTCACATTATCAATTTTCATCCAATTCAGAATCAAATATCAAATTGTACATATTTTGTAATTTATTCAATTGAGTTCGTAAAACCAGGACAAACATAACTTCCAATTTAGGCTTTGGATTAAAATCCGATTTCACCAAAAATTCATTAGGGACCTTTTATTTTCTCTTCCTATCAACATTTCATAGCATTTTTGAATTTTATTTAATTTGGTCTCTAATGTACAAAACTAACAATTAAGTTTTACAATTTAGTCATTTTCTTAATCTAAGCTTAATTCTTAGTAATGGCACATCAATTTCATCCAATTCTCAACAAGGGTAACTTTCAATAACTTTAATAGTTTTACAAATTGGTACATGGGTTAGCTAAATCAAGCTCTCATGAAATCAAATCTATAAAAATTAGAAGAAAAAGATTTGATTGCAGTTACCAGCTTGTGGCCGAAAGCTTGAAGGAACTTTTTCTTCTTTTCTTTTTATTTGGTTTCGACTGGTAGAAGAAAATGAATTAATCTTTCTTTCCACTAAGCTATATATACTAAGTTTTTTATTTAATTATTCTTAGTTTATTAGGTTTAATTATAATAATGTAATTATTAATCATACTTAATGAAACCCATTGCTACCGTCCACTAATTGCATGAAAATAATGGTTTAATAACCATGTTGACCATTTAGATAATTGTATCTAAGTCCCCAAGCTATTTCCTAATTAAAAATCAATAGAGATTGGATTTTTACAATTTAATCTTTGGGCCTTAATTAATCACAATTTTAGCTAAATTACTTAATCAAATTTTAATTCATTTATACACTAACTTCGTAAATATCCTATTTAATATTTATGGACACGGTTTATGAAAATAGGGTTCCGAAATCGTATTTTCTGACACCACTGAAAACCAGGTCATTACAGATATACAGACAACAACATAGGTATTTAATATTTATGGACACGGTTTACAAAAATAGGGTTCTGAAATGGCATTTTTTGACACCAGTAAAACCAGGTCATTATAGATACACAAACAACAATATTGGTATTTTAGGAAAGGTTTAATGCACACTTTAGTTCTTAAGGTAAATCTTCTTTTTTTCACTTTGGTCCTTAATTTTTTCGGCCCGCTTTATTCCTTAACATTATCAAACATTCCAGTTCGTTCTTTTGGACCTTAAAAACTAACTATTCAAATATCCAACCAATCATATATTATCATGTGTCATACGGTAATGTCGTAGTGACTATATAATCTGAAAAAAAAAACCTAAAAAAAACCTTTGAAAAATGAAAAGAATATAAAAATTATAAATAATTATTAAAATTTAAAAAATAAAAATAATTATCCAAATTATTAAAAATTATAAAATATTAGACATTTTAATATTTATAAAATTTTATAAATCATATTTACTAGAGCTTAAATTTGAGATCTTTGTCTGTTAGAAGGATACCACTTACGGTAATGTTTTATGATTCAATCAATTGAAATTTATAATCGGTAGATTTTTTTGGTGATAGATTTAGATAAATTTTCAAATTATTAAATAATAAAATATATAGTTATTCCAATTAAATAATGATTTAAATAATATTTTTAATTATTTCAACTGCTCATTCATTTCCTTATCATATTTGAATTCAAATATTTATGATCACAATTACAAATCAAATGCTTGCAAGTACCAGAACATGCCATCACTCACATTAAGTCCACCACTATTATTGAGTATTTGACCATTCTAAAGAATTTTGGTACAATTTTTATAACAAATGATTGTATTTTTAACTATATAAAATTTTTTATCAAATTTTTAATATTTTAAATGTGATTAATAAAAGTATAGTTTATTCCAAGATTCAACAAATTTTTACTATCTTTTTAAAAAAAAATTACAATTTCTAATAATTTTATAATTTTTTACAATATTTTGAATTTCCTAATAATTTTTATATTTTTTTATAATTTTTAAATATTCTAACATATTTTAAATTTTCAAAAATTATATATTTTTATAATCCTAATTATATTTATTTGTAATTTTATATTTTAAAAGATTTTTTAAGGTTTTTTCATATATGATCATGTCATTGTGATATTAGCATATAATACGTGGCAATTTATGATTGGTTGGATATCCCAGTCATTTTCTAATATTCAAAGTGATGAATCAAGAACATTTGATAACATTAGGGTCTAAATTGAGAATGTCTGATAACATTAGGGACTAAAGTGAGAAAAACTTTAAAGATCAAAATGGAAAAAAGGGTATATTTTAGGGACTAAAGTGTACATTAAACCTTTTAAAATTTACTAACATTTTACTTTTTTCAATACTCTTCCCCTCCTACACTTATAAATTAAATGTTCTTCCTCCACTTACATAAAGGGAAAGAAAATAACAATGAAGAGCTTCCAGGTCTATGCCATTTTCATTGTTGTTCTTCTTTTTGCAGCTGGTAGAATTCATTGATTTACTCATTCAAACCAAATATATTTTCTTTTATCTAGCTTCTATCTATCCATATATTTAATGCACGTATATGTATATATATAAAAAATGCAGGAAAGGAGGAAGGAGTAGGACTAGGAGAGAGAACATGCACAGAAATTATGAATTTTGAAGGTTGCGAAAACAATTTCTGCTCAGAATTGTGCAAGGATAATCACGGAGATGAATCTAAAGGACTTTGCTTTCATCTTGCTAATTAATTTCCTTTTTCGATGTCTCATTAATGTTAATAAAATTAGTTAAATAATCTACTTATCTTTTCAATTAGATTTTTATTCAATGGTGTGAACAATTTAGAGATGATTATTAGTTGTATCGCGCTAACCGTTGTCTTTTTTTCATTTTGGCTTTGTTTTCGGCTTAGTCGTTAATCCAAATCTACTATTCTTTTATTAAATTGCGCCAGATCAATATAAAAAATATTTCTCCTAACCCAATCTGAATTAAGTTTATTGAGCTTGACGGTTTGCTGACAGGTCTACAAAAATGCTTCATTTTTGTTTTCTCTCATCCATTGGGAAGGAAAGTAAGAAAAATTATTGATTAATCAAGGAAATTCACTAGAAAAAAGGAACATATTATGTGTTTGATGTAATTTTTCTTTATAGATTTTGCTACTTGTTGAATCCTTTTTTTTTTTTTTTTTTTTTTTTTTTTGTCTAAAAGGTTTTATGCTGTTAAACATACTTTGCCAAGGTCACACCTCCTAAAAGAATAGGGTCACACTAGGTTAACATGTCTCGCGAAGTTTTTAGGTTTCGTTCGGTAAGATTACTTTCATATTCAAGAGAGGACACATATCCTATGGATATTCCCCTTAAATACAACTCTGAAGCAAAATCAAGGCAAACAATCATCTACATGATAAGATTTTGTGTTCTTAATTCAGTGATTTCATCATACTTCTTATAATTTTAGGATTTATTGAATAAATAAATTACCACATGTTTCATTGAAAATCTTATAGGATTGTCCTCAATGATTTTTGCATGAAAAGAAAAATGAATAAGCAAATATATGCTCCTTATAACACCCCAAATCCGACTCAGACGTTATGACCGAATCTGGAAATGTTACGAAAAAGGGTTTTGAAACAAAACTTTCATGTTAAACTTCTCGATTTTATCGTTATAAAGGAGTCCACATTTTAGGAAAAACTTATTATTCGCTTTAATGAAACTATCATTTATTGCCCTTTTAAGTAAAACATAAATTAAAACGTAAATTGGCAATAGAAGTTTGTAAGTCGTTATAGTTGAAAATCGAGCTTGAGTTTTCAAAAAATATTTGTTTGCGTAAAACCGTTGTTTTTGTCAAACATCGCAGAATAAAAGTCAAAACACAACCAAACTAAAATTAAAATCAAACAGTCCCGAGAGTCCAAAAATTACAAAACTCTCAAGAAAAACCAGAAAAGTAAATAAATCACTAATAAAAGTAGTTTTCGAACTAGTGATCATCGCTGAGACTCCGCCGTACCTACCCACCTATGTTTGAGGATTACCTGAACAAAACAGACAAATAGATGTGAGTTTTCATAAATGTAACAACTCGTTTTCAATGAAATTAGAATAGTGATTTTGGGACCACAATTCGAGGTCAAAAAATTTATTTTATTATTATTTTATTATTTACATCATGATAGAAATATCATATAAAATTTCGTTAATAAATTTTACCGTTTACATGCTTAATTTGATAAAAATGACTAAATCGCGTAAAGTATAAAAGTTGAGTTCTAATAGCTAATGGTATTAAATAGCTATAGGACTTTAAAGTGGAGGTCCCTAAGTGGTAATTAGACCATTAGTATGTTAGTGTATGATAATGGCTTGGCAATTTTGTAATTTGAATTAATTTAAAAGGTTAATTTTGGAAATTTGTAAATAAAGGTTAATTAAAATAAAACCAAAATGCCATCATCCTTCTTCATCTCTTTCAACCGATTTTCACTAGGGAAGAAAGCCATTTTTGAGAGCTAGGTTCGGCCAAGGCTATTTTGTCCAATTAGGTATGTATTTTGTCCGTTTTTTATGATTTCTATGTTTTCGGGATCGTTGTAGCTTAATCTAGCTAGCCCAGGGACTAATTTGTGAAACTATTAAACTATTAGAGTTTTTCCATTGATGAATATATGTGAGTTTTGAAGTTTTGATAGAATATGAATGGTTGTTTTTAGATAAATAACTTTTGTAAAGGAATTTTTAGTGATTATGTGGTAAGTTTGTGAATTTATGAAAAATATGGGCTTCTATTAGTATGTATAGAAATTCAGCTAGGCTTGGGTAGGGATAAAATTGAATGAATTTCATTTTTTGAGCCTAGGGACTAAATTGAAAAGAATTAAAAGTATAGGGACAAAATGGTAATTTTGCTAAAATATGTGTTTGACGAAATTGAATATGAATTATATTAAATTGAGTTAAATTCATTCGTATAAATCCTGTCAGACCTTGTACGAAGTTAGATCGAGGCAAAAAGAAAGCCTCAGATTAGTCGCCTTCGTATCTACGTACACTCGTCGAGCTAAGTTCATGTAATTAAATTGTAAATTTATATGCTTTAATTGAATTATATGTATGTGACTTGCGTAGTTGTCATGTATGAATACCAATCGCATATCCAACGACGTACAGTGATTACTAAGTCCCGTTTGAACCTTAGGAATTCGTAGGATACAAATGACATGTCATTAGGGTTACCGATTTCAGCTCGTATGAGCTTACCGATGCTCAGCTCAGAAGAGCTTATTGTTATTCAGCTCGAAAGAGCTTACCATTATTCAACTCGAAGGAGCTTACTGTTTACAACTTGTAAGAGCGTACCGATTCAAACTCGTATGAGCATACATGTACAAGAATTGACGGATTATAGTTCAATACATCGTTTGTTCTACCTGCATACCTAACGATATTCTAAATGGTTCAACAGGCACAGTTCTATTACAATATTATATGAGTTCGATATGAACTATTACAAGTATTTACATGAATACATGAAAGTAATGTTATATGATACATTGATATATGAAATGAATAATTCATGTATATGAAATGTGATTACTTGTTGAATTCATCCAAGTGTATTGGATTTTATATATGATTTACATGGCTAATATGTTGATGATCATGTGTTTAAGCTTTTTGCCAAATTGGTTAGGATATGTTATGTTAGCTTACCTTAATTGTGATTTAAAATGGTAAGTTAAATTCTAAGTTATACGAACTTACTATGCTTAAATGCTTACCTTGTGTTATTTTTCGTGTTTTATAGTGATTCAAAAGCTCGTTCAGGTTGGAAGCTTGTCGGAGTCATATCACACTATCCATCGGCTCTTTTGGTACTTTTAGTTGGTTACATTTTGGTTATAATGGCATGTATAGGTTATTTTGGCTAATGTTGGCCTATGTGTGATGTTGTGGTTGTGGCCATATATTTTGGCTTGTGTTTTGGTATATTTTGCTATGTGTATATATAAATGGCCTTATCATGTTTGGTGTGTGACTTGATTTGTGATAAAATGATGGAAGGTAAGTGTTAGCTAAATGTGCATTTTGTACATGTGTTTGTAATGTGAAGAATTGGAGATGATTTGGTACCTTGATATGTAAGGTATATATATATCTAAATATGATAGTATTCGAAATTCATTTTGGTATCAAATGGTATGTTTTGGTAGATAAATGAATTGGTATGAAAGGATGCAAATTAGCTTGGTAAATTGATGGTTTATTTGGTTAAATTATATATATGAAAATACATGTTTGAATATTGTCATTTGAGGTGCCTAAGGGCATATTGGTTTTATGTGAAATATTACATGTTTAAGAATTGATTTTGGCTTGTTTTGGATGCCTTGTTATGGCTTGTTGATGTGCATAATATTGAGTTTAGGCTGTGCTGCCAAATTGGGTGAAAAATGTGGCTTGGAAAATGACCTATTTTCATCCACACGAGTAGACACATGGTCATGTGTGTCCCCTGTAGCTTATTAAGGGTACAAGTCAGTATGCTCACATGGCCTAGCACACGGGCATGTGGCTTGGCCGTGTGACACAAGTCAATGAGTTATATAGGAACATACACAGGTTGGGCCTTGTGTCCCTATTTCAAATGTCCACACGGGCATGTCTCTTGGGCCACACGACCGTGTGACCCCTGCAATTTAAAAATTTTAAATGTTTCCAAATTTTTTTGAGTTTTTGATTTAGTCCTGATTTATTACTAATGCGTAATTTGAGCCTTGAGGGCTCATATAAGGGATAGTATGTATGATTTTGATTGTTTTCTGACATGAATATTTTATGATATGAAATGTTTAAAATTATGTTTGTTTGATCTGTAAACTCCAGTAATGCTCCATAATCATGTTCTGGCGATGGATATGAGTTAGGGGTGTTACATTTATTGGTATCAGAGCTACAGTTTAGTCGATTCTCAGACTGAACTAGTATGTACAAGTCTAGCTATACATGTCATTATATAACCTGTGATAGTGTGATATCTCCTGATTGTTTTAAAACATGTTTTCATATAGTAGTGACATCCAACCAAGCTAATTCCAATGAAATAGAGAGTAATGTTCAAGCCTTCGTTCACGGAGTAGCTTCGAGCGGTACGAGGCCGTATTTGAGGGCCGGGTGGAGAGGCTAAAGAAGCCTTCTTTCAGATGATAAATGAATGGTTCACTGAGCTTGTACGGACGAACCCGGGTGCTCAACAACCTCTACCCCTCCTGTTCCCCAACCGGTTCCCGTGATTCCTCAAGGTACGAAACCAATCCGATATAGTAAGCCTCCTATTGATAAGATTCGTAAGTATGGGGCTGAAGAATTCTGAGCTACTGCTGAAGATGATCCTGAGAGAGCTGAATTCTAGTTAGAGAATACTATCAGTTTTTAACGTTAACATGTTCCCTGACTGAACGTGTAAAGTGTGTAGTATCTTTATTAAAAGATTCGGCTTACCAATGGTGGAATACATTGACTTCTATAGTTTTGAGAGAACGTATCACTTGGGAGTTCTTTCAAATGAGTTTTTAAGAAATACATCAGTCAGAGGTTTCTAAATCAGAACGTAAAGAATTCCTACAGCTCAAATAGGGTCGTATGACAGTATCATAATACGAGCAAGAATTTGTTCGTTTGAGTAAATATGCTCGAGAATGCATTTCGACTGAGACTGCAATGTGTAAACTGTTTGAAGATGGATTAAACAAAGATATAAAACTATTATTTGGGATCATTGAGTTGAAAGAATTTGTTGTACTAGTTGATCGGGCACATAAAGCCGAAGAGCTAAGTAAAGAGAAAAGACACACTTAGATTAAAGCCAAAGATTCGAGAAAAAGTTTGACGGGAAAATCATACCAGTTAGCATCGAAGAAATCTAAAGAACATCACTATCATTTTACTACTTCTGTGGGATATTCTAATAGAGACAAATACCGGACACTCCAGTCCTAAACCTCGGGCTACATCTGTAGCGAGTGTGGGTAGTATTAGAAACACCAGACCCTAGTGCAAGCACTGTAACAGGCCACATTATGGTGAGTGTCGAATGAAGAGCGAAGCGTGTTTCAGATGTGGTTCTTTTGATCACTATCTTAAAGATTGTCCTGAGAAATCTGATAAAGAGAAAGTTTAGATTTTGAGGCTAGTAACACAGCTGCGAGAGGTAAACCACCTCGTAATCCCGGAAATGTGAGTGGTAGTCGTGGTGTGACTAAAGACTCTACTATGAGATCTGGGCATGAGCACCAGCTACGACCTATGCTATTCGTGCACGCAAGGACGCTTCCGCGCCAGATGTTATTACCGGTACTTTCTCTCTTTATGATACTGATGTAACTACTTTGATTGATCCTGAATCGACCCATTCATATGTATGCACGAATTTAGTGTCTAGTAAAAATTTACCTGTTGAGTCCACTGAATTCGTGGTTAAAGTATCGAACCCCCTAGGCCAGTATATGTTAGTTGATAAAGTCTGCAAGAATTGTCCTTTGATGACTCGGGGTTACAATTTTTCAGCTGATTTGATGTTATTACCGTTTAATGAATTCGATGTGATTTTGGGCATGGATTGGCTAACTCTGCACGACGCTGCTATAAACTGTAGACAAAAGCTAATTGTATTAAAATGTTAGAACGGTGAGATGCTTCGTATTGAATCAATAATCTGGATAGGTTGCCTATTGTGATATCAACTTTGTCAGTGCATAAATATGTGAGAAAAGGGTGTAATGCTTACCTTGCTTATATATTCGATACTAAAGTGTCTGAATCGAAGCTTGAATCAGTGCCTATGGTTTGCAAGTATCTCGATGTGTTTCTAAAGGAGTTACTTGGATTACCGCAGGTCAGAGAGGTTGAGTTTGCTATAGAACTTGTACCAGGAACATCACTGATATCAATAGCACCTTACAGAATGGCTCCTACCGAGTTAAAGAGTTGAAAGCATATTGCAAGAGTTGACAGATAGAGGTTTTGCTCGACCCAATTTTCACCTTGGGGTGCACCGGTTCTGTTCATTAAGAAAAAGACGGATCGATGAGATTATGTACTGATTATTGTCAACTTAACAAGGTTACAATCAAGAACAAATATCCACTGCCTCGAATGATGATTTGTTCAATCAGTTGAAAGGTGCCACAATATTCTCAAAAATTGATCTTCGTTCTGGTTATATCAACTACGAATGAAAGTATTTTCGAATGTGCTGAAAATTACATTCAGAACTAGGTACGGATATTATGAAATTCTTGTGATGTCATTTGGTTTAACTAACGCACCTACAGTATTTATGGATTTGATGAACAGAATCTTCAAGAACGTATTTAATAGATTTGTTGTGGTATTTATTAATGATATTCTGATAATTCCAGAGATGAGACTGAACATGCCGAGCATCAATAAAATTATTTTGCAAACTCTGCGAGATAAATAATGTTTGTTAGATTTAGCAAATGTGAGTTCTAGCTCTGAGAAGTCAGTTTTCCGGGACATATAGTGTCGACTGAAGGCATCAGAGTTGATCCGAGTAAAATTTTCGCAATGTTGACTGGAAACCACAGAGAAACATATCTGAAGTCAAAACTTTTCCGGGATTAGCTGGGTATTACCGAAGATTTGTCAAAGGGTTCTTAATGATAGCTACACCGATGATGCGATGATTACAGAAAGATGTAAAGTTTGAATGGTCTGATAAATGTCAGCAAAATTACAATCAGTTGAAAGAACTATTGACCCAAGCACCAATTCTAGTTCAGCCTAAATCGAGTAACGAATTTGTGATTTTTAGCAATGCATCATTGAATGGTTTAGGCTGTGTTTTAATGCAATAAAGCAAAGTGATAGTTCTAGACAGTTAAAGTTGTACGAAAAAAACTATTCGACGCATGATTTAGAGTTGGCAGCTATCATGTTTGCATTGAAAATTTGACGACACCATTTGTTCGGTGAAAAATGTTACATATTTACCGATCACAAGAGTTTAAAGTATTTAATGTCACAGAAAGATTTGAATCTGAGACAGCGCAGGTGGCTCAAACTATTGAAAGACTATAAGTTGATCATTGATTATCACCCGGGTAAAGCAAATGTAGTTGCTAATGCTTTAAGTAGAAAGTCCTTGTTTACTCTGCGAACGATGAATACCCGATTTCATTATCTGATGATGGCTTAATCTTAGTCGAGTTAAAGCTATGCCGATGTTTTTACAGCAGATCTACGAAGCTCAGAAATGTGATAGTGAGTTGTTAACTAAACGGGTACAATGTGAGTCGACTTCTAATTTAGAATTTCAGATAAGACCTGATGATTGTTTGCTGTTCAGAGGTAGATTTTGTGTACCAAAGAATCCAGAGCTCATACAAAAAATTTTGCACGAAGCTCATAATGGTAGCTTGTCTGTTCATCCGGGAAGCATAGATATCTCACTTTGTATTTAAATGTTTGATTTGTCAGCATGTAAAAGCTGAACATCAAGTACCTTCAGGACTGTTACATCCAATAATGATAGCGGAGTGGAAATGGGATAGAGTTACTATAGATTTCGTATTGAGGTTACCCTTATCTTCGAAAAAGAAAGATGTCATTTGGGTTATCGTCGACCATTTAACGGAGTCCGCACATTGTATTTCAGTACATACAGATTTCTCACTTGACAGATTAGCTGAGTTATATGTTTCTGAGATTGTCAGATTACACAGAATGCCAATCTTCTTTGTTTTAGATAGAGATCCGCAGTTCACATCGCGATTTTAGAGGAAGTTATAGGAAGCTCTTGGTACGCAATTGGCATTTTAGCACTGCATTTCACCCTTAAACCAATGGCCAATCCGATTGAGTGATATAGATTCTCGAATATATGCTTCGTTGTTATGTATTAGAGTTCGAAGGTAACTGGGAAAAATATTTATCATTGGTCCCAATTCGTTGTATAATAACAGTTTCTAGTCGAGCATAAAGATGCACCGTAAGAGGCTCTGTATGGTCGTAAATGCTGAACTCCATTATACTGGATCGAGCTCAGTGAGAAAAAAAATACACGGGTTGATTTAATTCACGAGACTGAAGAAAAAGTGAAAGTGATCCGAGATAATTTGAAAGTAGCTTCAAATCGTCAGAAATCGTACGCGGATCTAAAACGTAACAATATAGAGTTTCAAGTTGGCGACAGAGTATTTTTGAAAGTTTCGTCCTAGAAGAAAATTCTTTGATTTGGTCGAAAGGGAAGTTAAGTCCGCGGTTTATCGGGCCGTACGAGATTACTAAAAGAATCGAACTTGTGGCATACCAGTTAGCTTTATCATCAGAGCTTGAAAGGATTCATAATATCTTTCAAGTGTCTATGTTCGACGGTACCGATCTAACCCTTCACATGTTATCTCTTCAACGAATGTCGAGATTCAGCCTGATATGACATACAGTGAAGAACCGATCAGAATTCTGGCATGAGAGGTGAAAGAATTGAGAACTAAGTATGTTGCTTTAGTTAAAGTTCTCTGGCAGCGGCAATAGAATAGAGGAAGCCACTTGGGAACCTGAGGAATTTATGAGAAAGCAATATCTGAACCTCTTTTCTGGTAAGATTTTCAGGGACGAAAATCCCTTTAGGGGGAGACTTGTAACAGCCCGTTTTTAGTGAAATTGGAACAGTGGTTTTGGGACCACAAATCCGAGGTCAAAAAATTTATTTTTATTATTTTATTATCTACATACATGCATGAAGAAATACCATATAAAAATTTCTTTAAGAAATTAACGTTTACATGCTTAATTTGATAAAAAGGACTAAATCGCGTAAGTGTAAAAATTGGGTTCTAATAGCTAATGGTATTAAATAGCTATAGGACTTTAAAGTGGAGGTCCCTAAGTGGTAATTAGACCATTAGTATGTTAGTGGATGATAATAACTTGGCAATTTTGTAATTTGAATTAATTTAAAAGGTTAATTTTGGAAATTAGTAAAGAAAGGTTAATTAAAATAAAACCAAAATGCCATCATCTTTCTTCATCTCTTTCAACTGATATTCACTAGGAAGAAAGCAATTATTGAGAGCTAGGTTCGGCCAAGGCTATTTTGTCCAATTAGGTATGTATTTTTGTCCTTTTTTATGATTTCTATGTTTTCAGGATCATTGTAGCTTAATCTAGCTAACCCGGAGACTAATGTGTGAAACTGTTAAACTATTAGGGCTTTGTCATTGATGATATATGTGAGTTTTGAATTTTGATAGAATATGAATGGTTGTCGTTAGATAAAAACTTTTGTAAAGGAATTTTTAGTGTTTAGGATATGGTTGGCATGCCAATAAAGTCTCATGTTTATGTTTCACCAGATTTTTTGTACTAGTGTTATGTCGGTTTAAAGTTATGTGATATGTACTTGGAGCTTTGTTGGTTACCCCCTTGGTTGAGCATTTGTTATAGACCTTTGGGATTACATTACCTCTTCGGAAGCTTTTACGATATATAGAGTTCTATTACCTTTGGGCATAGCAACTCAATGCTCTTTGGTGTATGTGGAGTTCCTGTAGTGTTCGAGTCTTATTTTACTAGATTACAATGGGCGTTAAACCAAAATGTGATAAGGCTTTATGATAAAATGGAAATATAATTATAAGGTGCATGACCTTAATATGATAGTAAGAAATTGGTATTGTAATAGATTCTTAATATGTGGGCCGAAATAAATGTCTTTATTATTAAGGTAATTTCATTCCTGTATATTTTAGTAAATATGTATGTTGTACGTATGTATGTATGTATGTATGTATGTATATATGCATGTATGTATTATGTATGTATGTATTTATGTATATATGTATGTATGTATATGGATGCATGTATGTTGTATGCATGTATGTATGTATGCATGTAAGCATGTATGCTTGTATGTATGTATGCATGCATGTATGTATGTATACATGCATATATGTATACATGCATGTATGTATGTATGTATGTATGTATATATGCATGCATGTATGTATGTATGTATGTATGCATGTATGTATGTATGTATGCATGCATGCATGCATGCATGCATGCATGTATGTATGTATGTATGTATGTATGTATGTATAAAAATGTTAGAAGCAATGATTGAAAGGAGTATATGTTGGATTAAACACTATATGAACCCTTTGTGAGAGTCTAAAACATGAATTTCATAATGTGATTGGTTAACAAACCATAAAAATATAAGTTGAGCCCTATGAGTTGATTAATTTAAATTAATTCATTAGTAGCACTAAAATGTGCTTAGAAGAATTTGTATGACATGTCTAAGAAGGGTTCAACATTATTGAGGGATAGGATAACTAGGTTTATCCATGGTTACTTACTAAGCTCATTGAGCTCACGCGCTAGTGGTTCAAAATGTGTAGGTTTAGGACTTGCCAAGGAACTTCGACTTTGACCTAGGAGCATCGCATAACTGATTGAGATTTTAAAGTTTTTAAACTATTTTTTAGCTTCAAGATCCCAAGGTATGATACCCTTACCATAACTATCGGACCGGAGCAAGCCAGAAGCTAAAATGTTATAGTTCCAGCCTAGGTGTCGATACCTAGCTCCTTAGAGGTCGTACTTGAACCCAAACACTTTTGATCACCTATTAAAAGTTTCTAAGTGGTCTTAAGATGAATTTAAGACTTTCAAAATGATTTTAGTTTATTCCATGGTTTTTCTAAATTGTTTTAAACTTTTTAAGTTATTGTAAAACTCCTATTTTTCTTAACTCGAATGACCCCGATTTAAGCCATAGAGCTTCGAACACTCGCTTTATGATTTAGTAATGTCCCTAAATGTATTCCATGAACCAAAATTATTTCTAATCATAATTGTATCTTCCTAAACTTTTCAAATTTGGTTTAATGAATATCAATATATCGTAAAACAAATATTTTTATAAAAGAGAAATTTTGGTTAAAACTTAAATGTCTCATATCCGTACCAATCGTCAGGATGGGTAAGGGGTGTTTCAAAACTCAACTTCTCTAGGTAAACCCAGTAACTCTTCTAGGAACATATTTGAATACTCTCATATTGTGGAAACTTCTTCAAGTTTAAGCTCAAACGCTTTAGTGTCAAAGACGTATACCAAGCATGCCTTACACCCTTTCCTTATCAAGCTCTGAGAAGTCATTGCAAAAATCACATTGAAAAGATACTTAGGCTCTCCCCAAAAATACTAACTTGTGTACCAGTAGAAGTCTTCAGAGTAAGCTTCTTTATCTTACAGTCTACAATAGCATCATGAGAGGTTAACCAATCTATATCAATATAGTGTCAAATTCATTAAATGGAAGTGCCGTCAAATTGGCCGGGAACTCAAAACCTTGTAATTTTAGAGGACAATTCTTATTCACTTTGTCCTAACGATTGGTCATACACACATCAAACTTCATAAACTCCATCAGAAGGCTTTTTCCTTTAACCAATGCAATGCAAATATATGAATGTGTTGACCCAAGGTCAACTAATGCATGTATAGATAAATCAATAAGAAGAATATACAAGTAATGGCATTAAGCTTGAGTTAGGGCACAAGACTCAATTCTCATGGAAGCCTTTCTAGAAATTATTTGGCTTTCTTTGGTACTACTACTGACCTTAGACTTCTTGCCTCACTGAGGTGCCAGAGTAGATCTCCAACACTCACCTAAATGGTTCCTCTCACACTGACCAAAAATGGCCATAGATGCACCTCTCATACCTCTGGTGCTAGCAATAGAAGTAGTTTGGGGCCTTTAGTCACTTTGTCTCTATTCTCCCTGTGATAGCCCGAAATAGGGCCTAATCGGAATAGTGGTTTCGTAACCACAAATCCGACGTGAAATAGTTTAATTTTATAAATTTTTATTAGTTACTGATTGATTGAAATATTGTGTGAAAATATGGATAGGAAATTTTAATGATTTAGTGCCTAATTGAATTTTAAGGACTAAATTGAGAAAAATGCAAAGTGTGTCTAATTAGTGATTAAATGACTTAATTGAATTATTGCATGAAATTGGAAGTGTTTATGTGGCAATTAGACCATAAGTTAGTGATATGGACACAAAAGGGTAATTCTAGAAAAATATCTAAGTAATGGGTCAAGGGCATTTTTGTCCAAATTGAATAAAAGACAAAATAAAGAGAAATAAGTGTCCATCTTCTTCTAAAATCAGAAGCTTGCTGCCGAAATTTTCATGTTACCATAGCTAGGGTTCTTGATCTTCCTAAGCTCAATTGTAAGTGATTTCTTGCCCCGTTTTTAATTATTTTCGTATTTTTATGCTTATTGAAGCTTGAATTTCATGTTTCTACTATTTAATTTAAATGAAATCAAAGTTTAAAAATTGACCCATTCATGATATAATTGTAAATTGATTAGTGATGTTAGATAATGAATGTTTGAAGTGTTAATTACAAGTTTTACTAGATGAATTTTGATGAAAATGTTGAAAAGGGCTAAATTGTGAAAGATGGTAAAGTGTGCATAAAGTTGTGATTTTGTGAAATTGAGGGCTGTTATGAGCATGAAATATGATTTAGTGAAGTTTGAAATTGGGAATTTAGTGAATTTTATTTTTACGAGCCTAGGGACAAAAGTGGAATTTTTGAAAAGTTTTGGGAAAAAATGTAAATTTGCCAAAATGTTGTGTATGAATTGTATTTGAATGAAATGTTGATAAAATGTGTTAAATTGTGTTATATAGATCAAGAAAGAAGAAATAGTAGAAGTGATCGGGGAAAAGAGAAAGTTATCGAGTAGATTACAAAAATAGTCGTTTTGCATCCGAGGTAAGTTATGTGTAAATAATAGTTATATTTTTATAAATTGTGAATTATATTGATATGTGAATCAATATTGAACGTGGAATGGAAAATTGTTCATGAATTATTCAAGTGATAAAGTGTTTATAATAAAGTGTTAAGTGTAAATTCCCGGTTGAACTTAGGAATAGAATTGGATACAAGTGACATGTCACTAGAGACCAGTGTTACAGTGTTACAGTGAGTCCCGGGTGCTGGGTGATCTAGCATGTGTTGCAGACACCTGACAGCTTGTGTGAGCAGGCCGTGGACATTTCCAGTGTTATTGATCAGTGGTAGCTTCGGCTACATCTCAGTGGTAGCGTCGGCTACAATTCAGTGGTAGCTTCGGCTACAATTCAGTGGTAGCTTCGGCTACATATCAGTGGTAGCTACGGCTACATAGCAGTGGTAGCTTCGGCTACATATCAGTGTGGCACTTATGTGCTAAATCTCTACGTATCCGTGTATATTCCAACTGTTCAACGGGATTAATAATGAATTAAAGTGAATATGAAATGAAGTGTGTATGCAGGTACAATTGAAAGAATAAATATATGTGATAAGTGTTAAGTGTGGAAGTGTATATGCAAGTGAATTGGTAAGATTGTGCATGTGTAAGTGATGGAAATTGCTAAGAAATGTTTCGATTAGTTATATGTTAAAAGTGTTAATTATTAAATGAGTAATTATTGTTTACATGTAACTTACTAAGCTATTTATAGCTTACACCTTTCTTTCTTTCTTTCCTTTGTTTTATAGTGATTTGAACTTGGTCGAATTGGGGATCGTCGGAGCTCGTATCACACTATCGTAATCATCTCGGTATTATGTGCTTTTTAAAATGTTTAAACTATGGCATGTATAGAGTCTTAATCATTTTGAGTATGTTCATATGATATGGCTAAGATTAGCTAATGAAATGGTTAGTAAAGATTATGTTTTGGTATTATGTATGTGTAAATGGTAGCTAATACCAAGAAGCAGTTTTTTTTTACAGCAGTAGTGACGTGAATGTGAAAAATCACCATAAATAGTAGAAATGGAATTAGAGAGTTAATTATATATGGAATTAAAGCTTATCAAGTCTATTTTTACATGAAAGAAACGGTGTAGGCAAAGGAATTGTATATTTTGAGATATTTGAATTTTAGTGAGACAGGGTCAGAATGGTTTTTAAAGTCCCCTGTTCTGACTTTAGAAAATCATTATAAATTGTACAGAGGGAATTATAAGCCATAATTTATATGTATAGAATCCTTAATGAGTCTACTTTCAAAAGAAACAAATGGTAACCTTATATGAATTCTGTACAGTGAGATAATTGATCTTTAGTGCCAAGAGGTCAGATCTGTCGAGTTGTGAAACAGGGGATACTTTAAGGAATAAACTGTACTAATTGGCTAAGTCAAAATTCTGAAAATTTTATGGTAAGAAGGTATATGAGTCTAGTTTCAGGGAAAATTTACGGATTTAAATTTTGAGTTTCGTAACTCGAGATATAATTAAATTAGTGACAGTTGCGCAGATGGACAGCTTTGCTGTGAATAGTGAATTTAATTTTAAAAACAAATTTTTATGCTCCGAATTGGTAAGTTAAAGTGCATGACATCTCGTACTCGATTCCGGTGACGGTCTCGGGTAAGGGGTGTTACACTCCCCTCCTTTGAAATCATGAAGGGACAAAAGAATGACCTCTCGAATCTTTGTCCCTCTAGGCCTAATGTAGCGACATGGAGATAGTAGAACTTCTCTTGCCATGTCTTTAACTCTTGACTTAGCCTACTGCTTATTGACTTTCATACTTCCATTTTCTGCTCCCTCTTAATCAGAGTGGTAAATTCCCTAAATTTCATGGCCCATTAAGTAGTTCTTTATTAGGACTTCATTCAAACTGAGTGCACATATTGTTGGAAAAAATCTAGTTTGAGAATGGTTTTCTTACACAACGAAAAATAAAAATTTTAAAAATTGAGTCGATTTGTGATATTTATAGCAATAAACTCTTTGTCGAAATTGCACCTGTATTTTTGGCTAGACGAATTCTTGTCATTCTTGGCTTTCAACAGAACGACCTTCTTTGGTATTCTTGTACCATGAACTACTTCAAGTGTGGGCTCGAACAAATTCGAATCAAATATAGAACCAGAAATAATTTTCTTTACTTTAGTATGAAAGCAAAATTTCTCTCAATAGAAATCAGTAAATTTGTTATTTCAAAAAGTAAAATTAATACTTAGAGAATAAATTCTCACTATTTTTAGGAAGAGTAACATTATCTTAAAGTTGTGTATTTAGCCCTACCGATGCCACCTACTTATAAGGAGAAGGGGTGAAACCTTTGTTGAATTGAGAAGTTTATTTCAATAGAAAAATGAACTCCTAGTCTAACTAGGATTAGGTGGGGTGGCAACCTGATCTATTGCAATTCGTTGTAGCAAATTAAACCATTTTCGTACTTAAGAAGCTTGTATAAAAGCAATTTCATTATATTTTTACTTATTTTTCATTTTCAATACGTAAATAATAAAAAGTGTGATTTGAGTTATTTATATGACCTTAGGGGCCAAAATAGTCTTAAAGGAAGGCTAATGTATTTGGTGAGTGTGCAAGACATCATTTAGAGGCGTGAGAACACGAGACTGACCGCAATGTTACAACACAAAAGGTTGATGTCGCAACATAGTGAGCAGAGCACCAAAAGAGCAATCTGGATTCAGTGTCGCGACACAGCCCTGAATCAAGCGTTAACCACCAGTGTAGCGACATAGACCAAAGGATGTTGCAACACCACCTTGACATGGAGAATTAATAAGCCAAGGGCGTTTTGGTCTGTACGATAAACTTTAATGTAAAAATGTCAGCCGAAGTTGGTGAATGGACGACAACCAACCCTAAATCTATAAATAGGCTTCTCTAAACACTTCATAATCATATTTTATTCTAGTTTTAGGTTATGACTTTCATTTAGTTTCAATTTTCATTTTCCTTAGTTTCTTTTGTACTTAGGTTATTTCTATTTGTAATTCAGTTCTAGTTTTGTTCTTGTACTTCGGGGAATCTAATTTGTGGAATCATCAACTCTTTGTGGATTTCTACGCTTGCAATTATTGATATAAAATCAAGATTCTTCTTAAACCTTATTCTTGATTTATTATTCATGTTCATCTTTTCAATCAAGTGTATGTTGTTTATGAGATCCATGAGGAACTAATCCCCTTATGGGAGATTAGCGAGTGGATATGGGAGTAATTAGCTTCTATGTAGGGTTTCTTAGTGGACCAGCTGGTTAGGATAGAAAGAACATAAAACCCTAGGTTTGTCAAGCCTAGAAAGTCATCTCAGTGGGAATGAATCTAAAATTGGTATTGCCTATCTATGAACATCTTCCCTAATCCGATCTGGACTGTGAGGTCGAGAGATAAGTATTTCTTGCCGACTCAATAGTTTAGTGGAAGATCAAGAGATCTTGCTAGCTTAATGACCAGTTGATTGAATAGAACCCGAAATAGGAATTAGTTACGATCACCGAAACGAGTTAGTCTTCCATTGTTAGAATTGATTCAATCTAAAATTAGTTTTTCATTTTTGTTTTGATGAAATTTATTTTTATACTATATAATTTTTCTTCACTTTATGGTTTATCGTAATATAATTTAGTTAACTACTAATTAGATCTATTAATGTCAAAGTTAGAATTAATTTAGTTTTTGCCTCCCTTGGGTACGATCCTCGAAGTACTTCCATACTTTTTTTTGTATAAACTATGTTACAACTTGACCTTTATACTTATAGAAACTGCCTAACGATAATATTTGGTTGCAGGAATTACACTCTAGACGTTAGTACGTCCAAAAGCTGTCAAGTTGTTGGCGTCATTGCCGGGGAGGCAACGCTATTGAATTACTTTTAATTTTTACATTTAATAGAATAATTAAGAAAATTTTAAATTATAGATACGATTTTAACTTTAGTCATTTCATTTTTTTATTATTTTTTACTAACATTTCTTTTTTCCTTATGAGTTGCAGTGTTCATATAGAGCCATGAGTACCTATGACAAGATAGCCATAAGGGAAGTTCGCAAAAATAACCCTTTGACACTTAATTCATAACATATCTCTGCTTCCTTAATTTGTTAATTAAATTTAGTAAGGTGATGCAGGTGGTAGGGCCAGTTCCCTTTGACATGAACTGGTTATGACCTAGTATTACTCAACATGTTATTAAGAATCCTCATTTTGAATTAAACCTTGCATTACTGACATGGATTTCTTCAAATCTTAAGTTTAGAAGTCACAAAATTGAGGACCCCATAGTTTTCCTCTAACAGTTTATGTAGCACAATTATGTATGTTGATGTGTTGGCAGAAGTTATCAAATTATTATTAATTCCATTTGTCTTAGAAGGACAAGAAAAGGTTTTGTTAGGTGCACTTCCCCAAACACTATTACGACCTAGATTGAATTCGTACAATTATTCCTACATCGAGTTGTACCGATGACTGCAGTAATCAGCACATGAAGCTATTTAAATTCAAGCAAGATGTTATTGAGACAGTGTGACAAACATGGGAAGGGTTTAAATTGATTATGCGATCAATATTGGGAGGGGGCATTAACTTTGCGGTACAATTGCAAAATTTCTATGATAGATTGGATGGACAAAGTAAACGACAACTTGATATCATAGCTGAAAGAAGTATTTGGTCAAAAACGGGATGGAAAATAGTCAATCTGTTGGAGAAAGTCAGTAGCAATGAGCTTACATGGGGTATGAGCTAGGAAACAGAAAGTGTTCAAACAACAGAGTTTACATCCCAAGAAAGAATGACCCATAATTCAGAATCAGAAGTGTTGAACACAATTGAGCTAAATTAGGATGAAATAGAGGAAGAAATTATGGATGATCCAAAATAAAAAAATAATGATGTGACCCTTCAACTCAACTGGTGCCGTAAAAGTAGAGAACAACCAGAACAAGTAACTCCAGCTACAACTAAAATGGTTCCTTCTACTATTAAACCACCTGTTTTGGAGTTGAAACTTTTACCTAACCACCTGAAATACAGATATTTGGAAGAGCAAACTACTTTGCTTGTAATTATTGCCGCAAGATTATCCACAGAACAAGAAGGGGCGTATAATGTTTAACTTAAATATGGAAAAATGAGTTAATGGCTTAAAAGGGATGCTTATGTGTGCTTATGTTAAGAAACCATGTTTAAAGGGGTTATATGATTGTTTAAATACAATGTAAGTACTCATTAAGAGTCATATATTTGAATTTGGAAATGTGATCACTAATGAAACAATAATTTGTAAGTTGAACCCATGTAATTCGATAATAAAAGTTAATTATGTTAGAATTGTTAAATGTGACACAATTGTTTTATGAAATAAACATTCCTAAAGGGCTTAACGTTAAAAATGACATAAGGCTAGTACGATTATCCTTTTGTATTTACTGAGTTCACGCGTTAGTTGTTTAAATGTATAGGTCAATAACTTGTCCAAGAAGTTTGTTATTCCAGCTTGAGAGCATCGCATTACTATTCGAGTTTGAAGTTGTATTTCATTTGTTTTAGATGTCATTGGCTTATGAATCTTGGCATGTTCATAAAGCCTTCGTTTAAACTAGAAATTTGTAAATTTGATTTATGTCTCAAACCGTGGTTAATATAATTAATTGTGTTTTGATTCATTATTCAACTTAAATATGTTTATGATGTGTGTTTGTGCTTAAATGAGTTTAAATTTTGTTATATAATATTTTGAGATATGTTGTAATCATGTTGAAGTGTTTGGATATGAAGTTGGGTGTTTTTGAATTGATTTTTGCCTTAGGGGTCTAGGTTCCGATACTTATACAAAAGTATCAAAACATTGCAAGTCAATAGTTAAAAAGTTACAGATCGTAAGTAAATTATTGATACATAAGATCTATGTATTGATACTTTACGCAGAATATTGGTGCAAGGATTTCATGTAGTGATACCTAACCCTTGAAATTGGACCATTACACAATTTTGAGTATTTCAAGCCCATCGAAGCTTAGGTTTGACTTTGGACACTTTCAACCACCCACAAAATGATTTAAATGATTTTTAGATTATTTCAAAAACCTTGAAATTGATTTTATCAAAATTTTATAATTTAATTAGTTTGTTTCAAAAATTGAATTCTTAAATGATTTTCGAGATCTTTGCTACTTTCACACTTCCACAGAATATTCCATCTATATTGAACGTCAAGACGAATGAGAGATGTTACATAATTTATTTATTTTGAATCTCATTGGTTAGAACAAATCATAGGTGATTTTTGTGCTTTTTTATTAATTTTTAAGTGATATAAGAGGTTTACCTAGGAATTATTTAGATTATTATTAAGAAGTTATTTTTCACTTTAGTTACTTGTATTGTCAGCCTATTGATAGGCTTAGTCACCACCCTTATTATTCATTAAATAAAGTAAATTTTTCTTAGTGAATTTTTTTTTTTTTTTTTTTTTTTTTTTTTGTGATGCAAAGAGTGTTTAAGGGTTCGAGCGATTTTACTCTTGTTTTCTTTTGGAGTTTGCTATTTTTCAAACCTATCAAAGTTGCAACGTTTATAACCTTCAAAACTCGACCATTGATGTTTCTAAGAGTCCTTCGCTTAAGGATTTTATAGGGAAAAATCCATCCGATCATTGATGTTTTTGAGAGTAAGTCATCAAAGGGTGCTATAGGACATTCAATCATTTTTTTTTTTTTTGTCTAGTTCTTTTATTTTACTTTCTTTATTTTCTATTGTTCAAATCTAACTTTATTTACTCCAATTTTTTTTTCAGATTTGAATCGTTCAATTTCGGCTTTCATTCAATTTGGCACTATAATTCCATCCCTCACTGATCAATACATCTCCAACCCTTAGTTTCTTTTCTACTTTCATTTTCTTTTTAGATTTTATTTCATCAATTAAATTCTAATTTGCTTTGTTAATTTGTCTTGGATCTTGGGTTTCTTTATCGAGCAATAATTCAAAAAGAAAATTGCTTCAGAAAACAAACTTAGGAATTTGAGTCTTTATAATATATACACGTTAAATCCAGCAAAAGGAGCTATTGTTCAAAAAATATAGTGGACCAAGATTTTCACTATTCTACTAAAATTGGAAAAGGGTGAAAAAATCATGGGGTGTCTTAAGTACAGAGGTTAACCTGGCGTAAAATTTGTTAACTCATTCCAATGAATGAGAAGCTTAAGGGAATGAATTTAATGAATTACAAAGAAGAATAAACAATAATGTGGGGATAAGAAGAGTAAAGAAAAAATAGAAGGAAAAAGAAAACAAAATGTCACTAATTATAATCTGGTTCATTCACTGAACTTGCAACTGTGAAGGTAGGGATGATCATACTTGATGTACTTGGTCCAGTATGATCGATATTTCGTCATGGCCAACTCCAGCCAAGGTTTCATGTTGCCATTGTAATGAATAACTGCTGCACTTTCAATTTCTTTCTTGTCTACATTTGGATTGTAGCCAAGACCAAGTACATGCCATGATTTCTGAAGTGGATGTGTTAGACCATAAAATGTGATCAGCCCCGGGGGAAGTGTCCCCAGCTTCCACAATGCTCTATCTTCATTCTGATAAATATTCAAACAAATCAAGAAAAAGAAAAGATCAGAACATACAACAAATTATCCTTTGAAGTCGTGAGAAGTCTTCAAATGTCGTCTGTCTCCCAAAGGAGCCAACCTACCCCTCAAAACCTATAATACCATCAGTTTTGCATATATAACTTGAGCAACATGTTCACTAGAACGTTATTTGATAATTGGCAAACTTGTGGGTTTAATCCGTCAACAACTAAATGATTTATCTCCATGCAAGCATGAAAGGTGGTGTGTGTATATGTGAAGGAGAAAATAACTAGCATGAAATCAAAACTTCCGTCTGTCCATTAACTCACCATATTTTGCCACTTGTGGTATATGCCAGTAATATCCTTCTTTCTCCAAACCTTGAGATCAAACATGTTCATTCCATATGCCCACCCACAAGCATTAGGATCAAAGTTCTGTGAAATATGAGGATTTGAGAAGTTCAGATACTTGTCAAAACGATGAAAGCTTTCACCGCAAGTTTCTACTGCACCATTCACTTTTCCATGGAGATCTACAGACCATAATCCAGTCAAGTCTTTCTGGACAACAATGTCATCATCAAGAAAGAGGATCTTATCTAACTTTGGGTAGACCTGTGGCAGATAGAACCGCAAGTGATTAAGCATTGAGAGATACTTTGGGTTTCGATACTTCAAGTTCGAAGATCCAGAATTGGTTGGCTGATCTGCCTTGAAGTAGTATTCCTTCATTGCTGCAGTCTCAAGCTGCCGGAGGACAGGGCAATAGGATGAATTAAGCCACTTGAATTCATCAACATTTTCAACATTAATGGTGGCTTTTCCAGGGGGATTCAACAGAAACCACATGTTCATTGCTCCAAAATTAAGTTTATCAGTAACAAGATGGAAAACATGTTTAGAGGGATCCTGCAATACAACCAAGAAGAAAATTTTAGTGAAGACTGCATCTGAGCCTCAATTCTTATAAACATAACAATTCCTAATCAATAAGTGAAAAAACAAAAAAAGTAAAGAACAACTCAGAGAGCTATGCAAGACAGCTTTTATCACCTTGGCATTCATGATAGTTGAATTGACAACGACAGATGCAGCCAAGACATTATCAGAGAAGAGGGCATGATGGTAGAGATTTGGATTTTCCAAATTCTCACTTCTAGGGAACTTTCTCTTCTCTGGGGGAAGGAGATAATATTCTATGGTCAAACGCATCGACAAGCAATGGATTGCACTGGGAACTGTTTTGGCAGCTAACTGACTCAGGAACATGCTATCTTTTTTCAAGCTCATAACTTGTTCTACCGATGCCTGAAGCATTGCTCTGAGCTTTCCAAGCATCAACTTGCAATCATATAATTGCTCTCTTGCTTTGGCTAGAACTTTTTCCATTGCTTTAATTTTATCAGACGCACTGAATAATTCACATGAGAACACAACATTAGAAACTGACAGAATCATCAAAGGCAAAACCTGGAGGAAACATGGACCACAGCACATAGCCAAGGAGATTAAAGACCCAATTTCCTTTACCTATGAGGTAGATCAGCGTCAGTTGTTGACTCTCCTAAGGCATGCTGACTCTCTTTGAGCCTAATCTGCAATTCTTTTCGCAAGTCAAGCTTGTTTTTCATGCTTGCAATAATTATATAAACCTTTGCCACTATAATTTGATCACTCATCAAGCGCACTGTGGAATCAGAGTTCTCATTATCAATTTCTTTCCTCCACATATTATATTTTCCAAGAACTGCAGAGTCCACAGCTTTGGATCGTTCAATGGCTGCATTTTCAAGTTTCACAGTAGCTTCATCATCTTTTTGCACCAAACCAGCCACATGCTTCTCACGCCTATTATCTCTAAGTTGCTGCAGTCAGTAACATGCCTCTTATTATATAATTAGTTATAATACTAAAGCACTCAGTGACTCAAAAGATGATAATTACCCTTCGAAGTGTATTAGTAAGCATATCATGTGAATGATCATCTGCATAGAACAGCCAGGTCAGCATGAAAGAAAATTCACCAATAGCATTAGGCATATCTATATTTAACAGATCAGAAATGCATTACCATTAGGAAGCTTTCCCTCTTTAATTTGAGACATTTCTTGTTTCAAGTCTGTAGCCTTTTGATTTGACTTTGAACAAGTGAGAATCATATAAAGATTAGTCAATCAGCAACTTTTTTTTCTTTGGAGGAGGGGTTGGGATAGATTTGACTACTGGGGTATGATCCTAACCTGAGAAGTAGCTTTAACCGCAACTGAAGACTCTACCCCAATAAAATTCCATGATGTAGACAAATTGCCTTTTCTGAAAGAATCAAGACTTAATGGCCCCAAATCAGCTGTACTAGTAGATACAACATCAATAACCTAGAATGATTTGAGTATGACATCAGATGATAAATATAATTGACAATTAAAATCTACCAACAATTGGAGCAAGAACCATAATTTGTATAGAATATAATCCAACATGCATTCACCTCTTTAGTGAATAGGTTTTTGATAGATTGGGATGCCAGCCTTTCTCTCCAGTCAACATTCTGCAAAACTCAACCATTTTAAAATAATGCAGATCTGGGTATAAAAGCTGTCACAGTCTGTCATCTAAGCTAAAAGCAATGCAGATGGATAAGGTTTTAAAGAAGAAACCTGTTTGCCAAAACCACTTTGAACACTATCTTCGTCTGCACAAGAAACAAAATTGGAACAAAGATCAGATGCAATCAAAGAACATAATTGATTTTATATCTAACTTTATACTCACAACACTATTCAACATAATTGAACAAAAGTTCTATTATGATGATAAATATTAGGTGAGATGGAGCAACGAATTGTAAGTTAAAATTGGAACTTAGTAGGAGCATCACTATTTACGACAATGTTGTGTAACTAAAGTTAGACCATTTGACTTTACAAATTTCTAGTAAAATGAGAAGCCAAAAACTTTTTTTAAGAAATTCACTAATCAAAGCTCGGAATCAATTAAAAGATGAGGCACTTTTCAATTTTATCAGATCGAAAAAGACGCATTTATAAACTAATCAAAACAAAGAATTAATTTATCATCATTCTAAAATACAAAATCAAAATCAAATACAAAGTTAGATCTGGTAAGTAGTACTTAAAAACCCGGGGGGAAATTAAGAGAAAAAACGAACCAGAAATGTAAAGCCCTTGACCGACAAAGAAAACAAGTAGCGTCAGAATTGAGAAGAAAAAAAGAATCACGATACGCAATCGAGATCCAGAACTTCTGCTCCTTTGGACGCCCACACTGGATAGTCCCCGCTTCAACGCCATTGGCTATCAGAACCTAATAACAACAATAGCAGCAGCAAAATCACTCAGACTTAAAAAAAAAAAAAACGAAATTGCATAATCAAAAGGTGGAAAAAGGATAATTACAAGTTAACAGTGAGGAGATGGCGTGAAACTGAAAGCAGCAGATCCGTATCGAAGCTAGTTGGAATGGAAATCCATGGGAAAGAAAGCATAGATTAAGCGTTAATTAAATGCTTTTATCAGTAAAAAAAAAAGGAATTTAATAGTGCAGAGAGAAAGGAAAATGCAGGAAGATGGTGGAGTGAGGAACAAAATTATTTATCTTGAAAACGAAGTGAGTGTAATTTAAAAGGAATGCGCTGGCCTAAACAAGCAAGAAACAAAAGAAACTTGAGATAACAAAAATTAATATATATATATATAGAACAGGGGGATCTTCTTCGATCTCGGTTCGGTTTTCGTTTTTTCTGTTGGTAAGGGTTATTTTTCATTATCTTATTATCGTCTTCGCTTTCGTACATATATATTCATTCCTTCCGGAAACGATAATCTGAGAGATGGGATAATTATTTTAATTTCTCCTTTAGCCGACAAAGACGTTGCCGTTTTTATCGCCAGACTAGCTTTATGACGTAATGAGCCAGCCCACCTTTTTCTTCTCCATGCAACTTAAGTATTCTACTTTAATATAGTTTTAAACATTTTATATAAATATAATATTATCAAAAAACATGGGTTTTGTACAAATTAAATATATTATATAAATATAAGAGTAAATTACACCAACAATTACTCAACTTTGGGGTAGCTGACAAAATAGTCACATTGGTTTTATTTCAGTCACTCAACTTTAGAAAAATAACAAAACAGTCTTTTTTACCGTTTTCCGTTACAAATGTAACGGCAAAGTGACATGGCAGATGACGGCTTGCTTGGTGTCATTAACTTTCAAGTTGGCCAGTTAGCACCAATTTAAACAGCCCTTTCAGCACCCATTGAGGGTTTATGTAATAGAAAAAGAAAAGAAGAAGAAGAGGAGGAGGAGAAGAAGAGAAAAAAAAAGGATTTGGGGTGGTTTTTGTCCAAGGCAAAGGAGTTTCCAAAAGGAAAGAAGGGTTTGTTGTCAATGATTGAAGTAGAGCTCTTGAGAGATTTAGTGTCGAGAAAGGCTTTTGAAGTGAAAGCTTTAAATCGCGGAGAACCGAAGAAAGATGGGATTGGTTTAGTGCTATTCTGGGCAGCGGATGCTTGAGAGTTGTGATCAACCATTAAAGTTTGCTTGTGGGTCATTGCTCCAGACCTATTCTTCAACATACCTACCTATCCTCTTTTTATTAGATGGATATCAGAATCAGACCCCACCAAATTTCTAATATGAAACAACTGCAAAAACAAGGAAACAATCAGAATTTGACTAGAACAGAAAAGAAAAAAACAGTGGGGAAGCAAAAGATGAAAGGGGAGAACCTAGATCGAAAGCTCATTTTTTCTTCTTATCTATGTTGAGTGTTTTTCTTTTTCATCTGGTTTGTTTCATTTGTCTAATCACTTTGCCGAACTTGTTAGGCAGAAAAGAAAGGAGAAGACAATAAAAAGAAATTGAAACCAAAATTAGGATTTAGAAACTGATAAAATACTAAAAACCCATACTTTCTCTCTTTCTCCAGTTTTATTCTTCTTATTGTCCTTCAATCTTTTTTTTTTTTTGTTCTGGTTACTTATGTACTATTATTAACCAAAATTAGGCAGTGAAGACTTTTTTTTGGTGATTTAGTATTTCAAGAAGAAATTTCTTTATGGCACAAAGTTTAGCCTTTGAAATTTATCCACAATAGAAGAAAGAGAATATTGGGTAAAAAAACCCTAACCCAATGGTGGTGCAAGTGGTGGTGGCCGGAGTACTTGTCAATGTTGCCGGTTTGTTTGTGGGGTCAATTGTATAAGGGTTGTTGGAGAATTTGAGAGGGATTTTACAGTCCCTTCTTCTTCTTCTTCTTCTTCTTCTTATTCTTCTTCTTCTTCTTCTCTGTTATTAGGGTTTTTTTCAATTTCTTCTTAAATTGGGTGGGTTTCCACTGTGGACATCAAATGTGGCTAGTTAATTGGCCACATCAGCTAGTTAACTAGCCACGTCACCTATCCCGTTAGAACTATAACGGAAAATGTTAGCGGGTGACTGATTTGTCACTTTTTGATAACATTAGTGACTGTTTTGTTATTTTTCTAAAGTTGAGTGACTGAAATGAAACCAAGGTGACTATTTTGTTAGCTACCCCAAGTTGAGTGGCTGTTGGTGTAATTTACCCTAAATATAAAGTTAATAATTATAAAAAAGTAAATATGTTATAAATTATGTTATTATATAATGCTTTTAAATTTATAAATACTTGTAATTTTTTAATACAAAAATGTATTAATATTTTTAGTTATAAATTTTAAAAATAGAATTGTAATTTATATTTTATTATTTAATGTAGATATATTTTTAATTATTTATTATATTATAATGTCTATAATAGTTATTTCTATTGTCATCACACTACTATAGCTGAGTTTGAATCCAAACACTAATTTCACCATTTGTTTTAATCTCACTACTAGAGTAATTAATCTCACTATCACCGTTGTTTTTAATCTCACCAAAGGCAATCTCACCAGGCGGTGAAATTAAAATTAGTGGTGAGATATGTGTTTGGGTTCAATCACAACTGTACCAATAAGACAATAATACAAAATTACTATTAATGATATTAGATTGAAACCATATATATTAGAAGTTGTAAATTATTTTATTTTTATGAAATTATTAAAAATATATGAAATTATAATTTTATTTAATAAAATAATATATGTCATAATAATTTTTTATAAATATTTTAATTATTTATTTTATAATCATTTTAATTATTTATTGTAATGAATTACTATTGAGAATAATAGTTTGAGTTTATAATATAATAAATAATTATTTAAAATTATTTTCACTCAAAGACACTTTCATTTATCATCCAAACGTTAAATCTCTAATAACGGTTGACTGTACATAACACACCATATTTACACTTTCATTTCGGTCACTCAACTTATAGGTCGCTTTCATTTTGGTCACTCAAAAAAAAATTCCTTTTTAGTATTGATTAGGGTAAAAAGAAACATTAAAGATTAAAGTAAAAAAGCAGTAGAAACTAAAATAATGCATTATATACTTTTAAAAATTGTACTTAAAGTACTTTTTTTTTCAATATTGAAATTTTAAATTTCAAAACATCAAAATCAATTAAATAAATTATTGAAAAAATCTTATCCTTTGCTATAATATTGAAATTAATTAAATTAGTTAATCAATTTAATCTCCGTACAAAATTTATGTTTCAAATTAAAATCAATTCAAATAATTTATTTTTAATAATTGTCTATAAAACTCAAATTGCTTTTGATTATATGATCTTGAAATTTCCATGCTAAACAAAAAGTAAAGAAAAATCCTTGTAATTAATTAAATTAATCAATTTTATCTTTCATGTCAAACAAAAACTTAGAATATTTTCATTAATTCTTTATCAAAACGAAGAATAAGCAATTGCAATGAATTTTTCTTTACTGTTGGCTTAGCATGAAAGATTCGAGATTATATAATCAAAAGGAATTTAAATTTCATAGACAATTATTAAATTTTATCATCTAATATGAAGAGAAAAAACATTAATCCATTAATTTTTTTTAAAAAATAGTGTAATTTTTTAAAATATATGAAGCGATGTGTTTTTTTTTTAAATAACTAGACTACTTATACATAATATAACATTGATATTTTATCGAGTGTATAAATAAAATATATATTTAATAATTCAGAAGTTATATATAACTAAAATCCTTCATATGATTAAGAAAATTTTGATAAAACTGTTTCAAGGTCACTTTACATTTAAAGAAGAAGAATGGAGTTGAAGTTCTGTTGCTCTGCAACTTTGTAAGATTTCTCTGTAGTTTACTGTTAATGTTCAAAAAGCATTAGATTTATTTACCTAGAGCATAATTTAATATAGTAAGAAGCAAAAGAAAATAGATGAATGAAGAATTTTGAGAAGATACATCCTAGCCGTCAAATGTGTGTTTTGCTTTTAAAACGTTAATATTGGTTTTTTGAGTAATCAGTGAAAACGAAAGAGTCATTCCAATGAGGAATAATTGAGTGTGAGATAAGTTGTGTCCAAGGTTGATCTTAATTATGTTGGACAACTATACCTAAGATTCTTGTAGTCTCTGACACATGAGTGCAATTAAATTCAAACCCTAATTATGTTGGACAACTATACCTAAGATTCTTGTAGTGTCTGACACATGAGTGCAATTAAATTCAAACCCATCATATTTCCATGTAGGAACTACCTTCGCAATTCTCCAATCACCACACACGGATCATTCAACCTATGCCTACCGCACCTTGTACCTACACTTTGTAACCATTAGGTATATTAACAGTTAATCCAATCAATTTTTCTTTTCAAATACATTAACTGAATTAAAATATTTTAATTAATTCAGTTGGTTAATTAAATTAATCGAAATTTATATTTTTTTTGTCTTTTGATTAAATTAAATATAAAACATATAAAGAAATACATTGCTAATTTTCTTTTTCTTTTTTTAACCGTTTTTAAAAATATATATTATTTATTATTTATTTCGATTAATATAAAAAATAATAGTTAAAAAATACATTGCTAATATAAAATATATATTATATATTATATATTATTTAATTCGATTAATTATCCAATTCCGAACTAAATTAATCGATAAACGAAGTTTCAAAAAATCATTAATCGACCTCCAACTGAACTAAATTCGGCCACCGACTGATTAACCAAATTAGATTAATTCGATCGATTAATTCGGTCTTAACCGAACTATGAACACCCCTAAATTTCAATTGGTCTTTAGCTAGATCTTGAAGCACTTCTCACTGGAAACAACCCCATTATCATTCTATCACCAAATAAATGAGTTTGGTTGAACCTGTCAATTAGGAGGTAATGTACGATATCAATTATCTGAGCATCTAAGTACACTCTACTTAAGTCTCGGTAATGATCTTTCAAGAGACCAAAGTTCGACATCCTATTATCGGCCCAAAATTTGATCTTGTCCCCCTTCCCATGGTCCATCAAATGTTCTTCTTTAAATTATCTTGTATCTTTCAAATCGACTTCTGAATGACTACTTTAGAGTTGCTTTTAAAAAACATTTGTACAGCCCAATTTTAGCCCGGGCCAACACCAAATGAACCCAAACCAAATCAAAAACAAAAAACAGCCCAACTCCAAAACCCTAACGGCCCAATAGGGCCTAAAATCTAAGCAGTATCAGGGAACCCTAGGGTTCCCTCCTTTCCTTTGCGCCGCTGCCTCCATGTGCGGTGTCAGCACGCCCATCGCCCGAGGTAGCCTCCGTTTGCACCAAAACTGCAAGTTGACTTTGCCACAGACCTGCAAACAAGGCAAAAAGAGAGACAGGATAGCAGAACGAAAGCAAAAGCAAGAAAGGAACAGTGATATGACAAAGTAATCGTGGCTATAAAAGCCATGAAAATAACCATGTAATTTTACACACTAAGAATTCAATACTAAGGGAACAGAAATCAGTTCGAAAGGTGGACATTTTACAGTTTACATTTTTGCTCTAATCTACTGTTTATTTTTTATTTACATATATTGCATACGAAAACAAAAAAAAAAAAGGAAAGGGGAGCCATAAACTGACCTAGATTCGGGTCTTCGACGCTGTGGACAGCCGAGGAAGTCACCTCCAAGGATAGGCGACCGGAAGCCGAAAGGTTTCTTGAACTTTTGGGGCCCTTTCGTTAATATTTTGGGAGTTTTGAGTTCGGATTTGGGTTTAAGGGCTTAAAAGGGTTGAATCGAAAGTTTTTAGCCTTTTTTCGGCCACCGTGGATGGCGGCGCTGTCGCCGGTGGCAAGCAATCGTCATGGTGGCCATCGGTCGGATCCTGGGCCGACGTTCGGAGGGGGTTGAGAGCTAGAGAGGATATCAGTCTTTTTTTTTTAGAAAGAAGAGAAATAATGAGCCTTTTCTAAAATTTTTTAACTTTTATACTACTAACAAAACGACGTCGTTTCACCCGGGGGTTTCAGCGCCAAAGGCGACCCGAGATCCGACCCATGGACCTCAAAGATCCGTGCGTTTTTGGACTGAGGGTCTATTTACCCTTTCAGTCCTTCCGCTTTTAGTCTTTCCTTCAATCTGGCCCCTGTTTTAGGTTTTTCTTATTTTTTAAATTTACCCCTTTAGTTTATTTCAGATTTCAATTCAATCCACCTTGAAGCTATGCGTTTTGGAGGGGAAGGGAAAATTGCCCTTTCAGTCCCTCCATGTTATGCGCGCGTTCAGAAGGATCCCTCCTTTTATTTTATTTGCGGATTCCCCCAAAGTTCTGTTTTCAATTCAAATTAGTCCCTTTTTGTTATATTGTTGCTATTAAATTAATTAATTTTAATAATGTTATCATTATTTTTACTACTATTATTATGTTTAATACTGTTATTACTATTGTTTATTTTTTTACTATTATTATTATTATTATTACTCTTATTTATCTATTTATTATTATTCGTTTATTAATGTATGATTATTTATTGTATTTCTTATTTTTTATTATTATCACCATGTATTTATATATACTTTTTGATCCCAAGCTTCATTACATGTACATGTACGTACACACAGGTTTGTCTTTTTCTATATATACATAGGTACGTACATATTTTTTATAACTTATATATGTACATACACGTACTCATATATTTTTTTATCCAAATTTTATAATTTGTTTACATATATATATATATATATATATATATATATATATACACGTATTTTCATCTTCATAAACACATTAATACATACTCATATATATATACTTTTTATACTTTATGATTTTAATATACATATATATACATACTCATATATCTTTTTATGCTTTTATAATTTTATTCATTTTCTTTATTCAATTATTTATTTACGTTTTTATTATTATTTTAAAAGAATGTTTTAATTTTATTTGCTTATATATTTCTTATTTTGCATGATATTGATTTGTCCTTTTATTTATTTTATTTTGTTGCTATTGCTCGTATTATTTATGCTCACATTATCGTATCCATAATTGTCATTTATCAATGCGGCATTTATTCGTACATCAAAATTAACATTACATCAAAATTTTTTTACCTGAATTCATAAAAAAAGAAAATTTTGAAAATAAAGGCAATACTCAGTATTTGGAATTTTCGAGAGGATTGAGCCCTAACGTATTGGGTTCCAATTTTCTTCGTTGAATCTAAATAATCGAGAATGCTCTTTAATCAAAAAAATAAATAAAAAGCTCATTATCGAGAATTCAGTACGTTGTGTCCTAACGCATTGGATGTGACACATTGTTTTCTCGAGAAGAGGATTTTTCTAAAAAATAATAAAGGCAATATTCAATGTTTAGAATTTTGAGGAATTGTGCCCTAACGTTTTGGGCTGCGATTTCTTTATCTGACTTAAACAATTGAGTATCCTTTTAAATTTTATTGCATGAGTTTTTTGGACAAGCTCATTTTTGAGGAGGTGAAATATCATGCCCTAACTCATTGGGTATGACATTTTCTCTCTCCGAAATAAGAGGGTCTTAACGGCTAATTTGATTTATACAAGTTTTTTGATAAGGATCGTATTTTAAAATATTTACACATTTTTTATATTAAGACACTAATTAATCAACAAGGTACCAATTTTGGGCGTGTCGAGGGTGCTAACCCTTCCTCGTGCGTAACCGACTCCAGAACCCGTCTTTTGGTTTTTATAAGACCAAAAATTATCATTTTAATAAATTTAAATTTTTATTAAAATGATTTAATTATAAGGTGATCCGATCACACCTAAATAAAAAAGATTGGTGGCGACTCCCATTTTCATTCTATTTTCAAAATCCAAGTCGACCTCGTTTTGTCAAAAAAATGGGGTCAACAACATTCTTAAAAACTACTTTTTGAATGTGTGATTTAAGATTTTAAATATTTAACATTATTGTTAAAAAGTATTGTGAAAATTTAAATGCTCATTTTAGATATGAAATTGTAAAATAAAAAATAAGATGATTTAAATGGTATTCAAATTTATGAATATTACAATATATAAAATACCAATTTTAAATACTTTAAGCAAATAAAATAAATTATTTGTGCTAATAAAGCTTTGGCATTGTTGGTTAAAGTGGCTGCATTGGGTTCTTATGTACCCAAGTTTGAGGGCCACCATTCGCAATTGTGATGCTTGGTTCTTCAATCCCGACATGTGTATCTCATAAATGGCCACATTCATTTCTTTGTCCGTTGTGTTTTATATTGGTTTGATTCTACGTTATAGTTGCTTGGACATATATTTATATTTGTTATAGTGAAACTTTAAAGAATAAATTATTTGTAAAATTTTATATTAATATATAAATCATATATAGATATTAAAACAACATATAATTCAAAGTAATGGAGTAATTGATGCAAAATATCCTCTTTTTTTTCATGTCTTTATTATTACTATTGCCACAATATTACATGAGAATTATTTTTGTATTAATAAATATTCAACTTAGATTATAATAAAATATAAAAAATTATAATATCCCTTTGATAAAAATCATAAAATATGAAATATAAATTTTAATTTTTTTAAATATTTATAACTAATATAAATGAAGGGTAAATTTATAATTTTGCACCCACTTTTGAAAAGTCAAAAGCTACCATTTTATATTTTGTATTTGACCTGAAAAGTTAATTTAAAAAATTGGTTTGACTTGAGAAATTACTTATTTGGCGTTATCTAGAAGTTTCCACTTCAAAAGGTCACACCTCACTCCATCCAAAGCCCATTTGCAATTCTCATTTTGCAAAGAAAGAAAAAAAAAAATTTTTTTGATCTCTTTATTGAGAGGAAGTTTAGAATTTAATTTTTATATTTTAATTTGATATATATTTTTTATTTTTATTATCAAATAATTAATAGTTAATTATATTAATTAAAATATTGTTGTAAATTTTTCGAGTTTAACAAGATGTTTTTTTAAAAAAAATCAATATGAGATATTAATTAAAAAGGATCTCTACAAAATGAATAGATGTTCATGATCTTTGATTTGCATCTAGCCCAAATAGTACCATATGTCTTTAAAAAGGCTAGTATTTCTTAGTTGGTGGTTCGATCCATATCATACACAACTTCATCGATTAATTAACTACACATCCTTCAAGTACATACTTTCTCCACTAATCGAGGCACTCCTTACTTTGTGAATCCTTGAGGCTTTTCGCAGAGTCGGGAGACAAAACTCGGGTCCTGAGACAATACTTATGATTGTTGGGGGCTATATCGACCGCTCGGCAGATGACCCTTTGGAGACTTCTCCCAAAGTAGTCGACCCCCTCCACAATAAAAAGGCTCAAGTGGTACCATTTCTCCTTGAAAAGGATAGTCATGCCTTCATTGGTGGCTCAATCAACATCTTGCGACTTCTTCGATTAATTATCTACACGTCCTTCAGGCACGTACTCGCTCCACCAACGAGGCACTCCCACTCGTGAACCCTCGGGGCTCTCTGTGGAGTCGAGAGACAAAACCCGGGTCTTAAGATAATACTTACAATTGTTGGAGGTGGTATTAACCGCTCAATGAATGACACTTCAGAGACTTCTCCCGAAGAAGTTGACCCCCTTCAACAATAAAAAGACTCAAGTGGTACCATGTCTCCTTGAAAAGGCTAGTTATGCCTCGGTTGGTGGTTCAATCCGCATCGTGTGCGACTTCATTGATTAATTATTTACGCATCCTTCAGGTACGTACTCTCTCCACCAACTGAGGCTCTCCCACTCCATAACCTCGGGGCTCTCCGTAGAATTGGAAGACAGAACCCAGGTCTCGGGACAACACCTACGATTGTTGGGGGTCGTATCAATTGCCCAGTGGAGAACACTTCGGAGACTTCTCCCAAAGGGTTCGATCCCCCTTGACAATAAATATAGCAAAAGATGGAAGTACTATTATATTAATATTAATTTTTTTTAAAAGAGGGCTTTTAAGTATTTTTTTAATTGAATTGATGTCGAATTGACTTGTTATATCAATTTGGTAAAACACTTTATGTAAGTATAGATAGATATATTATTTTTAAAGTTTTTTTTATCATAAAACATTAGAAAAAGGGAAAGAATTGACAAGGTTTGAACCCGTGTCATGGTGAGTGCTAGATGTGAACTTTAACCACAACTCTAACCAAATCTTGGCAACACAATTCATAATATTTATCTAAACTATACTCTCTTTTAATTTTTTTGGCTTAAATGGAAAAAAACCTGCAAACTATAACATTTTTCCCAGTTAGGTACCTAAACTTTTTTTTATCATTTTAGGTACGTAAACTTTCATTCGGTTAACACTATTTGCCTTTTCAATTTAAGAAAACTCCATCAGCCAATTGGTGCCTGCAATGTATCATCTTTAAATTATATCTTACATTGTAATTTTTGCAAGAAAAAAAAATGAAAAAAGAATAAGCTAAAGTTAAAAAAAATTGTATTTACCTAAATTAACTCACCCAACCCAAAAAAAATTATCCATTCCCAAATCATTAATTGATTCAATTCAAAGTAGATACCAAACAATATATATATATATATTGTAAATTGCAGATTTAATTGTTGTACTCTAGTTTAGTCAATTTTAATTTCTATAATTTTCAAAATTTAAATTTTTAGTTTTAATTAAATAATAGCAATTAGATTCCTTAAGTTAAATTCTATTATTTCCAAAATCTTATGCAGCAAACTTGTAATTACATATGTAATGTCATGTCAGCTTGCTTTTTCTATATAATTCTCGTAAAAAAGTGACATCATAATAGTTAATAGATTTAATGAATATTTCTTAAGTCAATACTTAAAATTTGAAAAGTGTATTGATTAAAAATGATCAAATTATATTATAAAAACTAAATCCACAATTTATGCATAGTATGTGACTAATAATAAAATTTGACACAATAGATTTAACTACTACTGTTGTTTGGATCAGGATTAGAATTTCAAAATTTAAAAAGTAAAAAAACTAAAAATTTAATACCCCATACCTAACCTGATCACCAGGTTCGAGCTATGGGGTGTCACATTCGTTGCTGGAGCAACTACAGTCCCAATTTCTATTGATTCAACAATTTATATTCATTAGAAAGATTATTACATCATTATAACATACCATATACTCTTATCCGGGGTTAATACATGCTTACAAAAGCTTTTTCAATAATACGAGACCATTTGAGTACTAAAATATAAAGTTTCCAACTTTACCAAGCTAGTGACGTAACCATAAGAATATCATGTCATGACATTAACGACAAGGGGTTGGTGTCGCGACTTTAATGGTGCAAATTCGCGACCTTAAACAAGGGACATCGTGACGTTGAATGCTAGTGTCGTGACATTTCTAGAATTGTGTTACGATTATGAAGTCAGACACCCACAACTCAAACATCCTTAATGTTTAACCTGGTAAAATACAAAACATAATTGATTCTAAGATCCAAAAGGTGTTCAACTCAATATCATATATGTTCAATTACATATTTCTAACCATGAAAACATTAATCATTCATATACCATTTTATTATTGTACATCTAATACTCAAAGACACCAAGTTGACCATTTACAACCTTAAAATGGTTTAAATCTAGGTACTGCCATTTATCGAAATATGATGAACTATACAAACTTTATTGAGTCAAGAGCTACGAATTGGATGTTGAATTCACCTCTCAGGACTTTGAGGCCCACCTATACCTACGCACAGAATAAACAAAATGGTACGTTGAGCTATAAAGCTTAGTGGTACTTTCATGATTCAAGTGAATATAACAAAAGTATTAATCAAATGCAATTCAAGTTCAACCTTTAGCCATATCACATACACATTCATGCCAAAAGCTTCTATTTTCAAATGAAATATGCATATAACTATTTTGTACATCAATTCATTTGATATTAGCATTTAGACTTATCATATCATGCCATTTAACATAAAGGTATATATATCTTCATCTCATAACATACTAGTTTCTCATTCTCGAATCTATTGATTTATTCTATTCCCATATTGGTGTTTGATTTGGTATCCTAAGTGTAGTAATTTTGTCAATGTACACTTGTAATTTTTTCGAACATATTGGTTAATAAAATAATTCACGGATTACATTAATATATTTTGTATAATGTCCTCATGTGGTTTTTGCATACAAAGCAAAAATAGAAGCAAATATTGACTCACTATTTGTCTAAGTGGTATTACATGGTCGGATTGTAATACGGAAAGACAAATTATATTATTAGATGAACCTAAAATGTCTTTAGTCTAATCGAAAATGAGCAAACCAATTGAAAGACTAATATGATGTCTATCAAGTCCAATCAGGGAGATACCTTATCTTTGATATCAGAGTGGATGACTCCCAGAAGATAGAGACATAGATGTGACTGATTGGAATGATAGTACATTGAACTGGACCCAAGAAGTGGGACTTGAACCCAAGACCTCAAACGCACACCCATAACACTTAGCCATTGAAGTAGATACTTAATTGTGACAGATTTCACAGAAACAAAGTTAAATTAATCAGGGCATTACAAGATCCTAAATCCATTTATGGATGCATTCACTCGTGACGTTACAAGATCCTGAATCCGTTTATGGATGTATTCCCTTGTGATGTTCATGTTGGAAAAATCTCGATTTGAAAACGGTTTTCTTGCACAGTAAAAAATTAAAAATTTTGAAAATTGTCTTGTGATATTTATAGCAATAAACCCTAACCGAATTCATACTTGTGTTTTCGGCTTAGCGGACATTTGTTGTTCCCAGCTTTCATGTAACACCACTTACCCGACTTGATCGCCGGGTCTGAGCAACAGAGTACCATATTTATTATCAGATCAACTACTAATAATTTCACAATAAAAGCATCATTTCACTTCATCAATCATGAAATCAATCAATAATACAACATATAAGCACATGAACATTCCTTTTTGGGTTTTATACAAGCATAGAATGCTTTAAAGTCAACCCGATATCAAATAGAGACCTTTTTGTAATACTTTTGAAATTTCAGATCAAGTAAGTTATAAACGAATCATTCAAATATTCAATCATGTCATAACCTAAATATTATAATATACAATTAATCCCGAGCCTTACTTGAGCTTACGAAAGCTATTTTGCAGACCCGAGCATGAATTAGGACCAAACTGTAAGATTTTGAAAGTTTAGGTTCCAGGTCATGACGTGACCTTTTCTATGTCGTGACGTTGTCAAAATAGTCACGTCATGATGTCGGACCACTTGACCTCAGGACAACACAAACTGTCTATCAATATTGTAACGAGAGGTATTTCACATTGAGACGATACTCTTTTTGTTATGAAATTTGTCCATTTAGTACATATTTCATGCCAAGCCAAACCTTGAGCTTATTTAGTGTATATATGCACATCTAAGCCTACATAAAACCATTTAAAGGCATTCCGAAACATTCATTTATCATTACTCAATTCAAACAATTCTAATTACCAAAGCAACATGAACAAAATTGTGGCACCAAAACTTATCAAAATTACTTGCTCAATTCAAGCTTACCTAACATGTAACACCCTATACACGGCCCAGTCCCCGAGCCCAAGTAATAGAACGCTACTTCAAACAGAGCAACTCATGCATATTCACACGGTCTCAATTACATACAACAATCACCACATCCAACCAATAACAGAAGTTTTTGAGTCTAAAATTCATTAAGAAACATTGAAAACGACTTAATAGATATAACCCGCAATAGGAACAATTTAAAAACATTCTTAGGGACCATTTAATGAAATTTCCAAAGACACCATGTAGGTATCAATACACTATCATAAGTATCGATATTTATGGAGACTAGTATCGATACCATTAAGAAAATCTGTACCTTTTAGCATTATGTTTTTCCACAAATTTTAAAACCAAACAAATTATTGATACAAAGCAAAAGCATCTGTATTTTTACCATGAGTATAGATGCTCATGAAAGGGTATTGATACTAAAAGGAGCTATTATTTCCTACACATTCGTTCCAACATAAAGGTATCAATACATATGCCCCGATTACCGATACCTCTGGACATTTCGTCCAAAATTATAGCAAAACAGGACATTTTACATACTTAAACATTTTCCTCTTCAACATGCATCAAATAACACATTATCCAACATCAAAATGATCATAACCATAGTCCAAAGTAACATCTCTACCTCAATTTAATTAAACTATAACAAAACCAGTAGAATAATGGTAAACGTCCATCAAATCCTAAAGTCTATAATCATATCAAAATACTAAAGACATAATAAGCATAACCAACCAAAATTCTAGCCACATTGCCTTTATTTCCACAATTCAAAGAATAGTTAAAATGTTACCTACTTAATTTACTAACCTAACTTGGATCACTTCCTTGGAACCGCACCACTCACACTGCAATGCTAAATGTCTACAATGGTTTAGAATGGAGTGTGTGAGCCTAAACAAGCTCAGTGAATGTACAAAATTACTGCAAATACACACAATACCATAGTTAAACGAAAGCCACAAAAGACACATTCTCAGTGGTGTTTAACTATAGTGCCAACCTAACCATATTTATGCATCACTTACTAATACATCTAACATTGTATTCACATAGTTACACATACATCACATTTCACACACGATTCATTAATCGATAAATTGATAACTTGAGACATAAAAGTGGGCTCTACCACCACACATTAGATACACGGATCTCCAACGCACCAATGACTCGAAGAGTCGAACATATCCCAAAAGTGTAGCATCAAGCTAACACTCTCCAACACACCAGCATATCCCAATGAATGGAGCTTAGCTCACATTCCTTTATCTCTCCAAACTGTCCCGGCCTCAATGCCTTAAAATCACAACACAAGGGTGAGTACTCATATAATCCTATGGCATGCCAACTATATCCAACGGTATCAAAAGATCACAAGGCCAAAATATCAGCAATTATACATATTTTATTACTTACTATTTTCTACACACTTTCATTGTACATTTACGTTATAAACCCAATATCATCACATTTACTTGGCATGTTTACATGCTATCAACTAATGTATTTCACAAGAATTAACACAACATATGTCACGTATCACATGAACATATTACACTATTCAATTTGAATCACATATTCACAATTTTGCTGTAACACCCCTAAACCGTATCCGTCACCGAATTAGGGTTAAGAGGCATTACTAATCAAAACACAACTTAGAACAGACATTCAGTATAGTTCAAAAATTTTAACTGTTACATATAAATAGCTAGGTCTAATATTAAACATGCAAAATTTTAAACTTCTCTTTTAACCATTTACAACAAAACAAAAAAAATATTACAATCTAGTTAAAGCATAAGAATATAAGCCATTTTCATATGGCTATTAATTTCATGTACAATATATCAAAGTACAACTTTCCAAAACATTTATCTAGCCTGTACATGCCATAATTAAAATTTAAATAGTTTAATACCGAGACAGTAGATAGAGTGATGATCTTACTGACGATCCCCGAGCTTGAAGCTTGATCTTTAAGTATATAAAACAGAAAGACATAAAGAAACAAAGTAAGCTTTAATAGCTTAGTAAGTCTATTCCATAACTAAATTTTATATATATATATATATATATATATAATATAACTTTTTAATTTAATTTACTGAGATTGCAATTAACACATATAATTAATATTTATACATTTACTGTACTCAGACCATTTTATTTATAGTCAAATATATGTACCTGTCGAAATGCGTTCAATTGAATATATATATTTATACCAAACAACGATACAACCAATTGAATATAACCAAGCATATATGTATGTTATACACATATCATATCCAACTGTGCATGTATACTCATAATAAACTTATAACCAAATACAAATCTAATACATGTGACCGAATGCATTCATCTTCATCAAATAATTATAAACAGAGGTGTATACATTTCGAATGCATATGTAGATACTTATCAAATACATATACTGAATATTTATACTTATACATTTATCAACTGCATAAATCAAAAGCATGTATGTATATTTTACAAATGCATAGACCGAAAATGTACATATTCATTAAACACACTTAGTCGAAGGTATATATGCTCATCAATTAAAGATAACCAAAATCATATAACTGTACAGTTAATCACATACTTTAAACAGATTCACCGCCACTTAGCCTACTAGGCTTAAAGCCTGATTCAGTACACCGGCACTTAGCCTGCTAGACATATAGTCTGAAATGTTTCACTGGCATTAAGCTTGCTAGACGTAAAGTCTGATATTGTTTCACTGACATTAAGCCTGCTAGACGTAAAGTCTGAAATTATTTCACCGATATTAAGCCTGCTAGACGTAAAGTCTGATATTGTTTCACTGGCAATAAGCCTCCTAGATGTAAAGTCTAAAATTATTTCACCGGCATTAAGCCTGCTAGACGTAAAGTCTGATATTGTTTCACTGGCAATAAGCCTGCTAGGCGCTAAGCCTGAAATCTCAATTTCACATACACAAATAATTCCTCGAAAAATTCTTAATAGCAAACACATGTTCGTTGTAGTCCATGTTCAATCATAAATGAGTTTACAAATCATACTTTCAATTCAATTCAAGTATTTATAAATTTATAAATTTATAAACATATATATATATATATATATTATATATATATAATTGAACCTCACATATAAAAATATAAGATTTTATATCTTTAATTCAATCCAAGAACCTATATACGAATATGCATATAGATATATTCGAACTCCCATGTACGTATTTAACATTTATACCTTTAGCTAAAATCATAAACTCATACATGTATATACATTTATATTTGAATCTATATGTATATATATACAGATTATTGTCTTTATCTAAGTTCATAATTTATTCATGTATATATATATATACATATATAATTACTTAACTAAATTCAATACAAGAAATTTACATGTATATACACACGCTTATTTGAAAATAACATATATATATATATATATATATATATATTTAATTTCTTACCTAAGTTCAATATAAAAACATATACATGTATATTCATACATATTCAAAACTCCACATGCATACTTAACATTCATACCTTAAAATATATTCAAGATTTATTCAAGTATTTTCATATACATTCCAACCCACATATACATACTTATTCGAAATTACCTACACAATTACAATATACATACCTTTAATTAAACCAAGAATTTATACATTTGTATACATATATGTATTCGAACCTAGTGTATACATATATAACCCTCACACAATCAACTAAATTCAAGAACATATACATATAGATACATATATAAATATTCAAACATTATATATATATATCTATATACCATTCATACTTTAACTTAATTCAAAGATTTATATAAGTATATACCTATATATTCGAACATTGTATATACATATATACCATTTATACTTCAATATATTCAATCAAATTACTTTTATTTATAGCTCAACAAAAATACAATAGATATACATACATACATACATACATACATACATACATACATACATAATGATTTAATAACATTAAATAGCTAATAGACTTACCTCGGACAGTGTAAAATCGAAATCGGACGATTAGCCGACGACTTTAGCTTTTCCCCGATCTAACTGCAATTTCTTTGGTTTTTGATCTAAATATATTCAAAATGAGCTAAATTAAAAATTTAGTTCAAAAACACATAAATGGGCAAATTTCCATTTTATCCCTGACATTTACATTTTTTTTGCAATTTAGTCCCTATTGCATAAAATACAAAATACACAAAATTTGCCCACACTATACAAGGGCCGAATGTTCCTAGTGCTCATACAAGTCCACACATTTCATTTATTTCACATTTTAGTCCCTCAAAAATTTAATTCCACAATTTAGCCCTAATTACTCAATTTCACCAAAAATTCAAAGACAAAACATGTTAATCTTTCACATATCTTTCATATTTCATCATCAACTATCACAAAGCTCAAGCATTCATCAATGGCATATCACAAAATCAACACCAAATTCTAAAATTAAAGCATGGGTCTTGTAGTACACAAAGCAACGGTCTCAAAAATGTAAAATTTTTAAAAAACCGAACAAAAACGAACCTTTAATTAAGCAAGGATATGGCCGAACTTTAAAAAGCCATAGTTGAGCTTCTTTTTGCTTAACATTCAGCTTGGAGAAGATGATAAAATCATCTTTTCTTAATTTATTTTAACTAATATATATTTAATTACTTAATGACTAATTTAACCTTAGTTTAATTAATTATAAAACATATAACTTAAGGGCAATTTAGACCATTTCTGCCCACTAACTATTAAATGGTCTTATTTCCATTTAAAACCCTTATTTTTAAAAGACAACAATAATTGGGTGCTTTTAAATTTAACCCTTAAATTTTTATTTTACGCGATTAAGCCCTTTTTATCAAATTGAGCACTCAAACGATCAAATTTTTATACGAAATTTTCACACATAATAATTCACATACTGCAAATATCAAAATAATTTTAAAATATTTTTCTAACCTCGAAACCACTTTGTCTGATTAGGGTCAAAATCAGGCTGTTACATTTGCAATATAAAACGAGAAGACTAAGAAAGCTTACACTCGAAACTTAGGATAGGGGTTTAGGCTACTCCTAAGCTCCCATTTAACATATGAATCATGTTTGTAAGAAGCAATTCCAAACACTCACTGTTCACGTTTTCACCTATTTGTCGAAAGCTTAAACTAGTTTTTTCCTTGCCTTTCGTCTTACTCGAAGAAGGTCCTAATGACTCTAAAGCTTCACACATATCAACCATACAATATACACAATTATTTAATAGCTATAACCACATCTCAACAAGCAAAAAGGTAGGCCTAAGGCTAGCTCCCCTTGAAACTGAAATTTTGAATAGCATAGTCAAAACTCAAATATCCCAATTCCTACTCATTCCTATTGCTCAAAACCAATTTAATAATCTAGTTACTCTTCTAAGAATAATCCTCAACCTTCAAACCGCACCAAACTGCTTAGATTTATGGTTCCGAAAATTTGACATACATGACCAATTTTTAACAAAAACTCAACAATACCTTAAAATTTTTTAACAAGACTTTAAAAAGAGTTTAAAAACCTTCTAATCACAACAAAAAAAAGTTGAAAAATACTTTGAAACAATAATTTTATTCAAAATCTCGAATTTCACCATTAACGACCCAAATTTTAATTTCTACCCAAAACCTTAGATTCAATGGCTTAAAACTCGATTTAAATGACTAGATTACTTAAAAAACTATTAGGAAAACAAAACATTACATTGATTGAGGGAAAAATGAGTGTTCAATAGAAAGTTCAAAAAGCCCACAAGTTCGATGACAAGGAAATTAAGGGTGTTCTTTGTGCTCTTCTTGGTTTTCAAAGGGGGTTAATGTTTAACGGATGATGAAAATCAAAAGAATTGAAGTTTGGAAGATCAAAATAGGTGAATGATATTTGGGAACTTCAAGGGACGACAAAAAAAGTGGAGGAAAAGGGTTTTGTGAGTTTCCTATAGGTGAAGGGAAAATAGGGCATTTTTAAAACTTTGGTATATTTACCTTTGTGGTACTCTCAATTTTAACCCATTTTTCGAAACAATCCATATTTTACAATTAAGGGTCTTTTCCTCATTATTTTCACAAATTAGTTTAGTTTTTAAAAAGCCATGGACGAAGACACTTTCGGGTTACCACATTTTTTAATTCTCGAACACATTTTGGAACCAAAATTTTAAAACTACCCTCGAAACTTCTAGACATAATTTCAGGATGTGACATAACATACATATACCATTTCAAATAATCATTTTTTTTCATAGAATTATGCATCAAACCATACCATTACATTACACTCCATTCCAATACCTTAACAGACAATTTCTCAATCAACCAAACATTTATATGTCATTAAAGTCCTTAAGTAATCATTCCACTTGTAAACATTCAATCCTTTTCCTATTGCACTTTCAATCAATTTCACCAATATAACCATAGTAATTATTTTCAAAATTTGCCAATCATAAGATCCACATGCAATATAACATATTACCAAGCTTACACACACTTATACATGCCCATAGACAAGTCCAAAATCAAACATTCAACAAGGTTCAAACCAAAATCAACCAACCACGATAAACACTTATATCAACCCTATATACATGCCACATAACCGAATATAAAATGGTTAAAAGAGCTATTGAACTGATATCGGGATAGTGTAAGCTTTTCGACGATCCATTTAACACGTTCCGCAAGTTAGCCATCAGAGAAACAACAGGGTAAGCATTACAAATGCTTAGTAAGTTCACAGATATTTAAACAACAACTTACCTCAGATTACAACATAATTTGATAAAATACTAGCTTTACGAGTTTGCCTAAACATGACAACCACATATAAACCATGTGAGTATCAACATATATCGCATCTTATAATAAATCAAGCATATAACATTCCCAGTCACTTATAACCAGCATTTATTCAATTAAATATAAATTTCATATCATTTTCTATCTATTATCAATAGTACATCCAATTTCAATATAATGTTATGCACTATTTCATTTCATTATTCAATTTTCGAATGAAATCATTAATTCATCACATTTTCGTATCGGCCCTTCAGGCTCGTATAATAAATTCGCATGATCTTTTATAAATTACAACATGTATTTGTATCATCAAATCATATTACCAACACAATCCGTATATCATTTATCCCATTTACACTTTATACCCCTATTAAACTGACTCAAACTTGGACGGATATACGGATCCAACCAATCACACTAGTTTGACATCTAGTGCCTCATCGGACAATGTTGAAGTAAATAGTTTGCGTCCAACACTCATCAATGTGTTTGACACCCAATGCCTCATCAGTATAACCGAAGTAATTTGGCACCCAGTGCCTCATCGACACATATTCGAAGTAACCCTAAACTCTTCCTATCCTATGGCATGCCAACTATATTTGATTCTACCCAAACAGTTAATAGGGTAACCATTTTCAATTTCCATTATAAGCCAATTTCTCAATTCAATAATATATGTCCAATAGGCAATCATCAATACATATCAATATATCAACAATTTTGTTTATAAAAAAATTGTTTATTTTTTTAAAAAAGTTTAAAAATATTTTTTTTATAAAATTATAATTATAAAATGATATATTTTATAATTTTATAAAAAACTATTTTTAAACTTTTTTAAAATAAATTTTTTATATTTTTTTACATTTTTTGTAACAATATTATCAATTTCAACTAAATTATTTTCAATTATCGTATTTTTTAAAATTTTTATAAATTAGATTTTTTTTCTGGGTTATATATATTTATGAATTTTATATATTTATTTCTATTTTTATATTTTTTAATTTGTATATACATTTAAGAAAAAAATATGTATTTTGTTTTGCATAAAGACGCCATGTAACACTTTGTGATTGGCTGTAAGATTTTTTTTTTAACATTTGTAAAAAAAATATAGACTAAAAAATATAATGGAAGTATATTTTAGGTATCAAATTGTGAAGTGATTGATACTTTTAAGTACCAAATTGGGATACCAAAATGAAAAAATAGATATAGTTTAAGGTCCAAATTGTGAATTAAGCCAATCATTAAATACAAACAAATACTACATCATCATCTAAGCTTTTGAAATATTACCTTTGATGGTATTTGTTTTATTTTTTCCGGACTAAAATAACACTAGCTCAATGAAGTAGATGAAAATAAGCATAGATTATAAAATAAAATAAAAAAGTTTATATAAATACCAATAAATAAAATCAATTCGCAGTGTACGCTTAAATAAAGAGAATATAAGTAGTAGTATTTTTAATTAAAAGAAAATACATAACAAACTATATATTTTTAAGGTGACAATAAGATTAAGGATCTGAAATGCGCAGTATACGCTTGTCCTTAGAATCGTTCATACGTTGCTTGGGCAGAACTCGTGATGAGTTCGAACAAATAACTCTGATTCCTTTCTCACAAAAGAAAAAGAAAAAGGGAAAAAAAAAAAAAAAAAAGCTTCGTTAAACAAACATGGCAGACAGTGACGATATACCAGAGTCAACCGTTCATAACATATTGGAGCAAGATACCCTGAAGTGGGTTTTCGTTGGTGGCAAAGGAGGTGTGGGTAAGACCACTTGTAGCTCGATTATTTCGATGCTCTTGGCTCGGGTCCGACCCTCTGTCTTGATTATTTCCACCGACCCTGCTCATAATCTCAGCGATGCTTTTCAACAGAGATTCACAAAGACTCCCACTTTGGTCTATGGCTTCAAGAATTTATATGCCATGGTATCCTTTTGCTTTCTGGTTATCCATGTATTTCGCTTTGCACGGTTGTGTTTTTGTTTTAGAATCGTGCGTTTTTTTTTTGTTTTGAAGAAATCAGGCATTGCTCAGTCATGTTTTGTATTTTGATCATTGATCGGCTGAAAAATTTGATACTGTTTCTTTCATCTGAGACCAAGAAAAATTATGTCAGTATGATTTTTATATGTAATCCAGTGATGGGTTCACTCTGGTTAATGCTTGGGCTTCTGCATTAGGGATTTGTTCTTTATTAGAACTTTTACAGAATTCATTGGATATTTTAATTTTCTCAATTTCTTTCTACATAATAGGAGGTAGATCCTAGCGTGGATAATGATGAATTCGGGACGGAAGGAATGGATAGTTTATTTTCAGACTTGGCGAATGCAATTCCAGGAATTGATGAGGCGATGAGCTTTGGAGAGATGCTTAAGTAAGATATCCGTTCTATTCTATTTCATACTTAGATTCTAATAACGACTTCAGAATCACTACGGTCGTACTTTATTCATCTGTATTGTTGAGGCCAGCTCAAGTGGTAGCATGCGCAAACTCTTTAGTTTCCATGGTTCCACATGTTCAGTCGCTTTGTGAACCTGCTAGGGCTCTCGGCAGTGTTGGGAGAGAAAAGTTTGACCGCTTGGATTGTTTAAGAAATATTTTGATCAATTGTTGTCTGAATGTAATATTTTCCTGTAGATTGGTGCAGACAATGGATTATTCGTGCATTGTATTCGACACTGCCCCAACCGGACATACACTTCGGCTTTTACAGTTTCCAGCTACCTTAGAGAAGGGACTTGAAAAAATGATGTCGCTGAAAAGCAAATTTGGTGGTTTATTGAGTCAGGTATGACTTTTTTAAGTTTTATCCGATATTTCGCAACTGGTCTTCAAGACTTTTTTGTTAACAATGTGCCTATAGATAATAAAATTTTGTAACTTTTCATTAAAACCACTATTCTTTCCTTAATATCTTATTTCAAGTGATGAATGATATCCTCCTATCTTCTAAGTTTGTCTTTGGCATCGTTCTAAGGTTATATGGCATGGAGCTATTACATTCATTCTTGTCATAGCTCACATGTCAGTTCATAGTGTCCTAGTTGGTTTCTGCTCATGAAGTTTAAAACTCATCACGGCAGGTGACCCGTATTTTTGGGGTTGAAGATGAATTTGGGGAGGATGCAATTATAGGGAGGCTTGAAGGCATGAAAAATGTGATTGAACAAGTTAATAAGCAGTTCAAAGACCCAGTAAGATATACCATTCTCTTAGTCTTTTTCCCATACTTTAAACTTCTAACATATGAAGGGCAATTATAGTGCTCTGCTTATGCTTTTTTTTGTTTTTTTTGTAAATTTCACTTTCCTTCGAGCAGGACTTGACAACATTTATCTGCGTTTGCATTCCGGAGTTCCTGTCTCTCTACGAAACAGAGAGATTGGTGCAAGAACTCACCAAATTTGAGATTGATACACATAATATTATCATTAACCAAGTACTTTTTGATGATGAAGGTATGCTTTACTTTCTTACTATGTCTATCGATTTCCTTTCTGTCCCACTGGAATTGTTGCTTAAGTGAAACGCTTACCATCAATCCCCCTTTCTTTAATTTAAGATGTTGAGTCCAAGTTATTAAAAGCTCGAATGCGGATGCAACAAAAGTACCTTGATCAGTTTTTCATGTTATATGATGATTTTCATATCACTAAGCTGCCATTGCTGCCAGAAGAGGTGAGCTCAAGCTTACTTGATCTGAACATTATACTCTGAATTTTGTATATTGGCATATGTTGGTGATCTCAATAGCTCTTAACTACCCCTGTATGGTTATAATAATAGGTTACTGGGGTTGAAGCTCTGAAAAGATTTTCACGCCATTTTATTACACCATATCAACCATCCCTTGAAAAGGGACTGTAGAAGAGGTAGAGCAAAGACTGTCGAGGTTAAAGGAACAGTTGGCCGAGGCTGAAGCCGAACTCGAGAAACTCTAAAAAGGAAAACAAAAAGGTCTGGTTGCTGTTATATGAGTTGGTATGGCACTGCTAAGTTGGCCACATAAAATTATGATGCCGCATCCTATTAAACTAGTCCGGAACAGAGAAATTAGCATTCCATTTGGTGCTTGCATAGCATCATTTGTTTTAGAAAATTTTGTTTACAATTCTTTTTTCACAATCAACATGCATAACTTGCTCCCATTATATTAAGTTCAATGTCATGAAGGTATCTTTTTTTTTTTTTTTTCACGGTGAAAACCTAAGACAATAAATCTCTCATGGTTAATTGAGAAAGTACAAAACCATTGTAGATATTTCTAAATAATTTTTAGATAAAAATATACATGTTTATAAATATAATCACATGTAAATTTAACTAAAAGCGGAATAGAATTTGAACTTTTGTTTTTTTATGTGTATCAGTACTTCAATGTTGTTAACAATTCAAATGGTATATATTTAGTGAACTGGTTGAGTATAGTACCTCTTCAAAGCTTTCATATATATAGGCATTAATTTCTAATCACCCAAATTTATTTGAGTTTAAGTTGATTAGTATTGGTGTTTTGTATTTTTATTTTACGGTGAAAACATAATTAAGAAATGTGTTTTAATTAAAGATGATACATAGTCAATTAATATTAAGCATCGGTGTCTTTAATTAAAGATTAACTTAAATCAAATGAATACAATCAATCTTCTTTTTAATAATTTTATTTGTTTGCGAAAATTTTAGTTTTTATAGAGAGGTAGTTGATATACATTTATAACAACATTTGAGATCTAAATCATATTTATTTCTTTTTAATCCTCAAATTTTAAAAAATTAATAATATATTAATAACTATTTTTCTGCACAAGTTAATTGTATGTATTAATTAAGTTATATTTAATTATTTCTTTTTTTAAATAACTTTTGTATTGTTTCATTAATAACAAGGTTACGTAATTAAAACATAATAATATATAAGTTTAATTTTAAAATATGATAATTGATATAAAGTTGAATTAAAAAAAAGAATATTTTGACTTATTTTTAAAATATAAATATTATAATAGTAGATTGCCTGAAATTCTATTTTTATAAATAGTTTTTAACTTAATTTTAATTATTAATTAGTGAATGAATATTGCTAATTAAATCTAAATGTTGTGTCCACTAAATAATTTGTTTTAAAATCATTTATTTTTTAAATATCTATTTAAATTTAAATTTTTAGTGGTGTCGGAAATGCGATTTTGGAATCTCATTTTCATAAACTGAACTTGTAAATATAAAATAGGAATATTTACAAAGTTAATACGAAAGTATAATAAAGTTCGGTTAAGTAATTGAATTGAGGAAATGATTAATTAAAACTCAAAGACTAAAATGTAAAAGTCCAATCACTATTGAGTTTTAATTTAAAAAAAGCTTGAGGGCCTAGATAACAATTATTTAAAAGACTAAAATAATTATTCAACTATTATTCAACATGAACTAGTGGATGTTCACGATGGATTCCAATAAGATTAAATTAAGTTTAATAATGTTTTAATTAGTTAATAAAGTAAGATTAATTAAACTAAACCAAAGTTAATGTAAGTATAAATACTTAGTTAGTGGAAAGAAGATGAATCATCTCCTTCATCCATACTTGGTCGTCCCCCCTTAGAAAGAAAAGAAGAAAACCTTTCATTTGTTTCAACATTCGACCACCAAAATTTATAAGCTAAAAAGCTAAATTCATGAATTTTTTTATAGTTTTATGATCATGAGAGTTTAGTTTAGCTAGCTCATGTATCAATCTGTCTAATTGTTAAGTTTTTAGCGAGTTTTCATTAGAGGGAAATTGATGAATCAGTCTTGAATTTGATAGGTAATAAGTTTAGATTATAAAGAGGACTAAATTATAAACTAATTAAGCTTGTTAGATAAATTTGCAACATTAGGGATTAAATTGAATAAATTAAAAATCTATCAAGAAATTATGTTATGAATAGAAATTATAGGGTCCTTAATGAAAGAATGTGAAATCATATTTTGATCCGATGCTAGATATCGAAAAATATGCATATCCCGAGTATAGGGACTAAATTGAATAAAATGAAAAATATGTTTTACTTTGTAGTAGAATGTGAATTGGATGAAATCTAATATTTTTTAATATATTAAATTATTGAATGCAGCTAAAGATGACGCCGGACAGTTACGAGAGAAAGGAAAAACAAGAGTTGGCGGCGAATGACTAGAGAAATTCTATTTGTACTTTTATGATTCGAGATCATTATATATATGCATATGCAGGTTGATTGCATGATATACTATCAAGGTAAACTTATATTTTCGTATGAAATGATTCATAATGAATGATATTGAATGTCAAGAAATTGGACAAAATTGAATATAATATAAAATAGTGTGATATAATTGGTATGCGATATGAGATATGAATATAGTATGAACCATGTTATGTGAAATTAGACATACATGAATCGATGATGAAAAAATGAGATTATAATTTATGAATTGGGTTGTATAATGTTATTAGATTATTGGTACCCTATTAATTATTCAGGCAGAGTCAAATATAGTTGGCATGCCATAGGAATAGATTGTGTATGGGCTATGCACTTTGTGTGCGAGTATGCAATTCATGTACCAGTTTCCCTACTTCCGTTTGTTTGATGATGCACTATGTGTGTCAATTTCCCTACTTTGATTTGCCTGATGATGCACTGTGTGTGACAATTTACCTACTTTGATTTTATTTGATGATGTACTTAAGTGCTAGATTTATAACGACCCGGTTTCCAATGGTGTTAGAAATTGTAGTTTTGAGACCTCATTTTTATAAACCGAGTCATAAATATTAAATAGGGATATTTATGGAATTAATGTATAGATGAATTAAAATTTGGATGAGTAATTTAGCCGAAACTACAATTAGTTAAGGCCTAATGACTACTTTGTAAAAGTTTAATCGCTATAGATTTTTAATTAGAATTTGGCTTAAGGACTTAGATGAAAATAATCCTAAGGGACAAATTAGTTAATAAAACATTTGAAACATATGCTAGTGGATGATGTGATGTGCGATTATTAATTTAAGAAAATTAAAGATTTGTTAAAGTAAAACATAGTTAATTAAGTAAATTAAAACTAATTAACAACATAATCCTAGTATAAAAGCTAAAAGATAAAGGAAATGTGGTCTTCTTCACCACAACATCGATTCTCCATAGAATAAGAAAAGAAGAAAACCATTTTAAGGTTTGACATTCAGCCAAGCAATTAAGTAAGAAATTCAAGTCCGTTACTTGTAATTTTTTGAAAATTTGAGGTAATGAGAGCTTGGTTTAGCTAGCCCATGTACCAATTTGTAAATTGTTAAAGTTTTAATAAGTTGTCATTATTGATTTTTGAAAGAATCAGGTGTGAAATTGATAGAAATTAAGCTTAGTTTGAGAAAATGACTAAATTGTAAAGCTTAATTATTGATTTCGTACATTAGAGACAAAAATTGAATAAAATGCAAAATTGTCATGAAATTTTGATAAGAATAGAAAGTAGGAGGTCCTTAATGAATGTATGTAAAATCAAATTTCAATTTGAAGCTTTAGATAGAAAGTTATGCTTGTATTGGGTTTAAGGACTAAATTGAATAAATTGTAAAATATTCTTAATATTGTAATTGATTTCAATTTGAATGGAATTTCATAGTATTATATGTTGTGATTTTATTTAGCTAACTTTGACACAGAACCGTCGAGAGGGAAAGTGATAGGAGTTAGAGCGGAGGAAGTGGAAGAAGGATCGAATTCAAGTTGTTAGACTCAAGTAGGAAATATTTGGATCTGATCTAAAAAGAAGAAATAAATAAATGTAGTAATAAAGAAGTCAAAAACAGTAAAAGAAAAATTTTGAGAACAAAGAAAAAAATATAAATACAAATAAATAAATAAATAAATAGACGAAATTTAAAAGTGGAAGATGGATTAAATAAACCGATGGCTATGATGGATAGAAGGATAAATGTTCAAATGAACCCTTTGAGATATAAACCCCAACAAACTCAATTAATGACTCTAATCAACCCTCCAAGAAATAATCCTTGGCAAATTGAAGGGTGAAGAATGAATTCCTATGACTCCTTGAAAAAAATCGAGAATAAAACTACTTCTAAAAATCACAAGAAAGAAATCTTGCTCAAAGAAATAAAGTCCCAGGGTTGAAAAATTTATTAATGAAAACAATTGTGCCATTAATGAAAAATGAAAAGCCTTTATATAGGCTAGCTAAGTAGATCCAATGAAACTCTAAAGTATACTAAAATTCTAATTAATCTAAACAAGTAGTTTTAACAAAAAAACTTTCTTGCTAACATAAAAATCCTAAATAACTTAAAATATTTAATAATTATAAAAAAATCGTAATAAAAAATAATAAAATAATAAGAGATAATAAATATAATATTGGGCTCATGTGTAATAAAAATTAAACTTAGGACCCGAACCCAATATGAAACGCCTAAGCTTGTGGGATTGATTAGGGTCCTTGAAATGAAACGCCTAAGCTTATTAACATTCTCCACATGGGCTTGTCATCTTAGATTGAGAGTTTAGGCCCACAAACAAAATTAATCCCTTCCAATTCATCCTCGTTCCAAAATCCATCGTCTTGAAGCTTCAACTCTTCTTCTCAAACTTTTTTTGTGATAAAGTCTTGGACGAATAAGTTGAGTTTTGACTTTAGCTGCTTGGATTTGGATCTTGTGATTGGGCCTTGAGGGAAACTAAGTCCATCTCTATTATGACCTTTGAATTGGACAGAGCTACTCGTATCAGAAAGGAAAATTGAAAGTCGTCGATGAATAGCTCAGAAATTCGATTTGTATTTCTATGATTCGGGACCAATTTAATTACTATATATTCATGCTATTTTGCATTATATAATATTGAGGTGAGTTATTATTGGATTTTGAATTAAGTTGCTTTGGTTGAGATTGAATATTGAGATAGAGACTAAATTGAATAGAATAGAAAATTGTATGATTTTATTGATATATGATAATGGGTATGAAATTGAGTTGAACCATGTTATATTAAATGATGAATTTATGGATTGATGGTTAATTGGATATGGTAAAGTATGATTTAAACTATATATATAATGAATAAAAAATTCGGTTGCCTTATTAGCTGTTCAGACTGAGTCGGATATAGTTGGCATGTCATAAGATAAAGATATTGATTGAATATCATCATTGCCGAGAAACCCAGGGTGGTAGATTGTACATATAAAGTCATCGTTGCCGAACAACCCAGGGTGACAGAATAATTACCATTTGAAAATCATTATTGTCGAGCAACCCAGAGTGGTAGTATGTACTTGTATAGCGTCATTGTTACTGGGCAACCCGAGGTGACGGATCTACGTATTTGTTCTAAGCCCATGTCTGGTTAATAGGGTTGTAAACATATGAATTAACTAATGGTGTGTGCAATGATAAATGAACTAGTAAATGAAATGGAAATGGGATATGTGACAGAATGCAAAAGAATCTAAAGCTGCTCTGAGGGTCAAATGAGAATGAAAGACTCAATAGGCTAGGAAATAGTTAAAAAGCATGCACTAATTTGAATATGTGTATGCAAATGTTAATGTTATTTTATTATTTAGTGTGTTATTAAGAAAAGAAATGATACCTTAATTGTTGAATAGCATAAAAGGGTATGTTTTGATATTTATGTGATGAATTGAAGCATAAAATGAACATAAGTAAGTTATGCGATAACAATAACTTTGACATGAATAGGTGTAAGATTGATTATATGCATAACTATATGAAAATGGAAGAACTTGACATGAATGGCATGAGATTAGGTTTTGAATGGAATATGTGCATATGTATAAGCTTGTATTATTTGGCATGATTCATGGAAATACCACTGAGCGTATTTGCTTAGCATACAGTTTGTTTTCTCCATGGGTAGGTACAGTAGATCCCTGACAGTTTGAGTAGTTGATCCATCATCTAGCAACGAATCCCTGACTCAGCAAAATTTGTATAATTCCGTTTTTTTTAAGTATGACATGTACCTAGGTTGAGTCGGTTTTGGTATAATACTATGTTTTTGTGAACATTTGAATTGGAAGTTTGGTATATGGAATTGGTCATATGGATGCAAAATGTACATGAGTTTTTCATGTGGTTTAGAAACGTATAAAAAGATATAATTTCCTATAATACTTGTGGATAAGTATGTATGTTTAATATCTTGAATGAATTGGACTAGTTAGTGAACTTATAAGTAATTTGGCATTGGAGTATAGTTGATTAAGGTATTATGATTCACGTGAATTACATATTTTGGTTGTAATCGTGTTGTGAATGGGCAGATTGGTGACTTGATAATTGTAGGTTAATGTAAATTTTGGTACCTTGTAGAAACAGTATGTCACATCACGACGTCGAGCATATGTCGTTGCAACGAGATCAAGTCACCATGTCACGATGCAACATTGAGCATGGGTCATTGCAACGAGACCTAGTCAGTATGTTGTGTCGTGACGAGGAACCTCCTGACGTCGCGACGTCAACTTGAAATTTTGTAAACATTACATTTTAGTCCTAATTTGACCTCGGGTTAGCATTAAAGCTTCCGTAAGCTTGTATAAGACCCGAAAGTGAATAAGAATAATTTTAATACTTGTTTAATTTATATTAGAATGTTTAATGTTGTAAATAGTACTGTATTTTGATCATAGTTACTCCGGTAACCAATATTGCACCTTGTAGCTCGGATTTGATGATTGGGTCGGGTATAGGGTGTTATAAGATTGGTGTGTTGCTTGAATGATCCGTGTATCTATCTTGAGTCCGAGTTTGGTTAATAGGGATTATAAAAGATAAACTTGATAACTTACATTGGTTGGAAATGATATTATGAAATGAATCTACATGCTCATTGATAGTACTAGAAAGAACATATGTTTTCTCCCTACTTATTGGTTAATTTGTTCCCATTTAGTTATATTTAGCACATATTTTAGCATTTTCAGTTCAGTAATTTACATTTTATAACTCAGTGGATCTTAGCTTATTAATCCTTAATTTTGTCATGTTTTGGTACTGATGTCGCTGCATGAGTATTTTTAGATGGCACTTAGAATTGTAGCTGCATCTGACAGCTGCCTAGATAGGAGCAAAAATGTATGAGCTATCTAGTCTTGTACAATCAACTTGTACATACAGAGGCAACATGATTCTGATGAAAGAACACCTGGGCTATTTCGGGAAAAATAAAAATATTCACATAAAAAGAAAAAAAGGATAGCTTTTTGGATTATCATCTTCTTCAACATACCTTTGGAAGCTTTCTGCTATGGCGGCTTAAGCTCCAACGAGTGAACCGACATGAAAAGGATGTAGCTTAGCTCTTGACGAGGAGACCTGAGTGCGCCACAAGAGGGAATAGATAGATTCAAGTTGTTGAATAGTATTCTCCACTTGTTTCTTTTATTTTTTCTTTTCTAACGCTAGTGATTAATTTCGATTTCATGTTAGTATGGAAGTACACATAATTTCCGTGTTAAATGTTATTTTATTCAATCTTGCTTCTACGGTTTAATCTTTGGGTTTGAATGTTTTTAGCATGGAAGTGTTATTGCGGTCACTGACACTGGGAGGTGCAATGACAGTTCAAGCTAACAAGCATGACAACCGAAGTTGTTTAAAGATTAGAGGAATTTAATCCACTTATTCTTAATAGTGGTTCATTGCCATCATCGGAAGGTGTGGCTAATGTGCATGTTTAAGTATTTAATTAAATATAGAAGTTAAGCTTGGTAAGATATTCATTGCAATTAAATGCATCGAAAATCACTTATCCTTTTATACCTTGTGAGCATTTAGCATTCTTTTGAATATTCACGTTGGGGATCCCAGTTTATCATTATCATTTTTTTATCTTATTGTTTTCAAGTTATTACTTCGACAACTACATTCATAATTTATCTCATTCCTATCTATTTATTACACTAATTTTGATAAACAAAAGACAACCATCCTCATGGGATCGATCATATCTGTCTATTATACTTGCATCGACAGTGTACGCTTGCACATTATTACTGTGACATTAATAGTCAATCAAGTTTTGGCACCGTTGCCGGGGATGGCGTTTGTTTGATGTTTATTTTTTTTTGTGTTTTATTTCATAATATTTAGTTGCTACTAACTAGTTTTCTTGTTTGTCGTTATTTGCACATTTTATTTTAGATGTTGTATGACCCGAAGTAATTTGGAGTTTATTGCCGATTTTGATCCAGAAATTGAAAGAACCATTCAGAGGAGACTTCAAGAACAAATGAATATGACTTTACTAAGAAACAATGCAGTCATACCCTCGATGCAGAACCAAATTGCTAATGACCCACCGTTGCAGCAAGACGCTCAAATACAAAACAGGACTATACAAGATTTTGTAGTACCTATCTTGGATGACTTACAGCCGGGAGTTGTTAGGCCAGCAATTTAAGCTGGAAATTTTGAACTCAAGCCAGTAATGTTTTAGATGCTAAATTCCAATGGGCAATATGCTGGGCTGCCATATGAAGATGCACAAGAACATCTTAAATTATTTTATTGATTTGTACTTCCTTTAGTCAACAAGACGTTCCTGATAACGCTTTGAAGATGCAATTATTTCCTTATTCCTTTCAGGGAAGAGCTCGTACATGGTTCTTTAAGCTACCTACCGGATCAATTACTTCTTAGAATGCACTAGTAACACAGTTTGTTTTGCGATTTAACCTGCTGACAATAAATGCTCATCTCTGAAATGATATTATAGCTTATCATCAGTTGGACAATAAGAATCTTCACACCACATGGGAACGTTATAAATCTTTGCTTCGATGTTGTCCCATGCACGACATTCAACAGGAAACACAAATTGAGTTTTTTTATAATGGGTTGAATTCACACACAAGGAATCTTGTCTATGCATCAGCCAATGGACCTTTGCTGGATTATACTTATAATGATGCTATTGGAATTCTTGAAAGAATTGCTCAGAATGATTATCAATACCCTATCTCTAGAGTTGTACAAGCAAAAGCTACTCTGGAAGTTATTGAATTGGACGCAATATCTGCACTTAGTGCTCAAGTTTCTTCTCTTGCAGATATGATAAAAAATATGCAAGGGACTAGTGATGTTGCACCTATGCAAGTCGTTTAACAAGTTGATGTTCCTACCTTTTGTTGTGAGATTTGTAGTGACAACCACAGTTATGAAGATTGTCCATAACATGCAGAGAATGCCTTTTATGTCAGTAACATCCGCAACAATTCTTATGGAAACTCTTCTAATAATTCTGCACGCAATCAACAATCTTGGGGAACTCAAAATGGTAGACAAAATGCTGCGACATTCCGAATCAGCATGCTCCACAACATCAACAATAATAGTACACGCAAGGTTCTCCTTCTGACTTGTTAGCTGCTTTTGAGGCTTTAATGTGGGAGCATATGACTCGTATAAAAGCTATCGTGCAAGGTAATTCAATTCCATTCGGGCGTTGGAGGAACAATTAGGACAACTTACTTCGAATCTGAATACTCGACCACCAGGCACACTACCTAGTGACACGAAAAATCCCAGTCCAAGGGGGGAAGAACACTGCAAGGTTATCACGCTTAGGAGTGGTAAACAAACTGCCGAGCCGACTACAGGCTCTACTGTCGCAACTCAAACTACTGGTGAAATAATCCCTAGTGAGAAGGTTGAATCTGAAGAGCTTGTCGATGCATCAGACAAAGAAGTTCCACAAATTGTCACTCATATACCTAATGTTCGACCCCCAAAACTATCAACGCAACCAAAGGTGTTGGTACAAGCAAATGTATCTCCACTCTTACCTTTTTCCACAAGGATTTAGGGAGAATGAGCAGGATAAGCAGTATCAACAGTTCTTAAACACACTGAAGCAACTTTAGGTCAATATTCCTTTAGTAGACACTTTTGTGCAAATTCTAAATTATGAGAAATTTATGAAGGAGCTCTTGTCCAATAAGAAGAAGCTCAGTAATATGGAAACTATTGCACTCATAGAGGGCTGTAGTGCTCTTTTGACGAATAAGTTGCCTCCTAAAATGAAAGATCTTGGGAGCTTTACTATCCCATGTTCAATTGGCAACCATTATTTAGGCAAGGCTTTATGCGACTTGGGAGCTAGCATCAACCTAATGTCACTATCTACTTTCAGAAAATTAGGAATTGGTCACATGAAACCTACTGTAGTGACATTGCAACTAGCTGATCAATCTTTGGGTCAATTTGAAGGACAAATCAAAGATATCTTAGTTTGTGTGGATAAATTTATTTTTCTAGCTGATTTTATCGTTCTTGACTGCGAGGCGGAGAATGAGGTTCCCATAATCTTGGGATGACCATTTTTAGCCACCGAATGAACTCTTATTGATGTTTGCAAAGGTGAATTGACCGTACGACTTAATGATGAGCAAGTTACCTTCAATTTTTTTGAATATATTCAATGCAATGATAAAGAAGAATGCCATACTGTTGATGTGCTAGATGATTTAATTGGGAAAGAATTCAATAACCAAAGCACAATACTTTCTGAGGAGTTTGCAATAACATCTGATGATGAATCCTTAGATAATTGTGAAAGTAAGGTTGACACTAATAATATTGAACTCAGGCATGGATTGCAGATTGAATCATTAGACTTAGCCAACAGAACAAATCCAATTTTTAAGCCATCTATTGATGAAGCTCCAACTCTGGAATCAAAACCACTACTACTCATCTTAAATACATCTTTCTTGGTGATAATAATACTCTCTTAGTTATTGTCTCCGCAACACTGGATGTAACTCAAGAAGAGAAATTGGTCCATATTCTTAAGCAACATAAACGAGTTATTGCTTGGAGTATTACTGATATCCGAGGCACTAGTCCATCTTTTTGCATGCACAAAATCAAGCTGCAAGATGAAGGCAAGCAGTCGATTGAGCAACAAAAAAGATAAAATGAGAAGATGAAGGAAGTTGTTAATAAAGAAATTATAAAGTGGCTTAATGTTGGAATTATCTACCCTATTTCTGATAGTAATTGGGTAAGTCTAGTGCAATGCATTCCTAAAAAGAGTGGCATCATAGTGGTTAGCAACGAAAAAGACGAATTAATTCCTACACTCATTCCTACGGGATGGCGAGTCTGTATGGATTATCACAAACTTAATGCTACCACAAGGAATGACCACTTCCTACTTCTTTTCATTGACCAAATGTTAAACAAGCTTGCAGGAAGAGCCTATTACTGCTTCTTAGATGCCTATTCTGGGTACAATCAGATTGCTATTGCACCAGAGGATCAAGAGAAAATAACTTTCACCTGTCCTTTTGGTACTTTTGCTTTTCGCCATATGTCTTTTGGTCTTTGCAATGCACCAGCCATATTTCAAAGGTGCATGATGGCAATATTCTCGAATATGATTGAAGATTCTTTAGAGGTATTTATGGGTGATTTCTCAGTCTATGGGAATGATTTTGATCATTGCGCTGACAATTTGGATAAAGTATTGCAGCGATGTAAAGCCACACATCTTGTTTTAAATTGGGAAAAATGCCATTTCATGGCAACTGAAGGCATTGTGTTAGGCCATTGCACCTCTAGTCAAGGCATTGAAGTAGACAAAGCTAAAGTGAAAATCAATGAGAAATTACCTCCACTGAAAAATGTGAAAGGTATTCGCAGTTTTCTTAGGCATGCGGGGTTTTACCGAAGATTTATTAGAGATTTCTCAAAAATTTCAAAGCCCTTATGCTCATTGATGGAACAGAATAAAAAAATTCTTCTTTAACGATGCATGTTTTGATGCATTCATTCAATTGAAGACGCAACTAGTAAATGCACCCATTGTCATTGCACCAGATTGGTCTCAACCTTTTCAAGTTATATACGATGTAAACGACTTTGCTATGGGTGTTGTTCTAGGACAACGCAATGGAAAAATATTTCACGCCATCTATTATGCTGGCAAAAATCTTATAGAGGCTCAAATAACTATACCACTGCAAAAAAAGAATTGTTGGCTGTAGTATTTTCTTTTGACAAGTTTCATTCTTATCTTGTCGGCGCAAAGGTTACTGTGTTTACGGATTACTCGTCTTTGAGATATCTTTCTGCGAAGAAGGATGTAATACCAAGATTGATACACTAGATCTTACTGTTGCAAGAATTTGAGATCGAGATAAAAGACTGCAAGGGTTCAGAGAATCAAGTTGCAGATCATCTGTCTCGATTGGAAATTGGCAATGAAGATGGAAACATACTTCAAATTGTTGACGCATTCCTAGATGAGAAGTTATTTACTGTAGATGCAACCCCCTGGTATGCAGATCTGGTTAATTATCTAGTGTGTGGAAAAATCCCATTGGGTGTCATAGGCCATAAAAAGAAAGATTTCTTTGTGAAGTAGTGAAGTATCATTGGAGCGAGCCGCATTTATTGAAGGTATGCAATGACAACATTATTCGATGTTGTGTTCTGGAAGATGAGATGCTTTCAATCCTAAAGTATCGTCATGATGCTCTTTGTGGAGGTTATTTTGGTGGCATGTGAACTGCCGCTAAGGTTCTCCAATTAGGATTCTACTAGCCTTCATTATTCAAAGACACCCAAAATTTTGTGAATCAATGCGATAGGTGCCAGCACGCTGGTTTTATAACTCGACGCAATAAAATGTTGCAACAACCAATTATGGAGGTTGAATTGTTTGATGTTTGGGGTATGGATTTTATGGGACCATTTCCAAGTTCATTTGGAAATCTTTATATATTAGTAGCTGTTGACTATGTTTCGAAGTGGGTTGAAGCTATTGCAGTCCCAAAGGATGATGCAAAAATAGTGTTTAAATTTTTTCACATGCATATACTCACTCACTTTGGCACACAAAAGGCATTGATTAGTGATTAGGGTATGCATTTTCATTGCAACCAAGTGGAAACCGCACTGAAAAGATATAGAGTTAATCATAGAATGGCTACTACTTATCATTCACAAACTAATGGACAAGCTAAGTATCGAATCGACAAATTAAAAATATTCTTGAAAAGGCTGTGAACCCTTCGAGGAAAGATTGGTCTTCCAAACTGGATGAAGCTTTATGGGCATTGCGGACAACATACAAAACTCCATTAGGGATATCACTGTATCAATTGGTTTTTGGGAAAGCATGTCACTTGCCAGTTGAACTAGAGCACAAAATAATGTGGGCAATTAAGCAAGTGAACATGGACTATGAAGCTGCTGGAAAGAAAAGGTTGTTGGATATCACTGAACTAGAGGAGAATAGGCGAAATGCCTATGAAAATGCTACAATTTACAGCGAAAATCCCAAACGATGGAATAACGGAATTATTTTGCAGCAACAAATTATCACGGGTCAACAAGTTTTATTATTCAATTTTAGACTGAAGCTGGACCCAGGTAAATTGCGCTCATGTTGGTCTGGACCTTTCGAAGTCGTCGAAGTATTTTCTCATGGTGCAGTCACAATCAAAGATTCAAATGATGGACACCAATTCAAAGTGAATGGCTAGCGATTGAAACATTATCTTGGGAATATTGATCACAAGCAGGCAGAGACTATTAAATTGGTCGAAAAATCTTAATTTTTATGAAATTTATTTTGTAATTTTATTTTATTTTATTTTTGTTTCTCTTCAAGTTTATTTTATTTTTTTTTCTATTTTTGCAAAATAATTAGGTACCATTGTCGATGCACTTGGGCTTTATTGTCAATGCAGTTCGTACTATTGTACTATCACTTCTGACTCAGCAAGAATGAGGGAAAAATAAAAAATTTTAGATCCCACCGTTTGAGCAAAAGTCACCTAGTCGTTTGATCTGTTTGAGCATGCGCAATTCTCATTAGACGTAATTATTTCCACCAGCTTTATTTCCCTTCAGAAAATCACACCTTTCCATCTTTTTCTTTCACTCACTATAAACCCCTCTTCACTATGCCGACTGTGAAGCACCCAAGCAGTAATTTTTATTCACTTTCTCTTCCCTAAGTTCGTACATTTACACCTTTAAACCATTTTCACTCCACAAAATAAAAAAAATATGGCAAGAACGAGAGGATCAGTCAAGAAAGCCACTAAACCTGTTGAAGAACACTCATCCTCTGTAACCGCAGTTCGTGAGTCAGAATCCTCCATGCCAATGGACAAAAAGGAACCGGTGATCTTTTTAATGAAAGTGGCCAAATACCGATTTTAGAACATCTTAAAGAGAAAATTCCACCTAAAACATGGTATTCTCTTTTCACAATAGAAAGATTTGGGTAAACAAGTCTCCAGAACCATCTCTAAGTTGAAGTGGGAGACTTTTTGCACGCATCCTGGAAGCTATTCTTATTCATTGGTACGTGAGTTTTATGCTAACCTTTATGACCATGAGTTGGAGTTTATATTTTTTCAAAAAGGTTTTATCCCATGGGATGCTACAAAAATCAATGAGCTGTACAACACTAAGGTGGATGTCGATGAACACTCTAAGTTTATTGAGGATATCACAGACAACAAAAATGGACTTGTTGGTGAAGGATTTATGTTTCAAAGGAGCATTGTTGAAGAGTTCACGTCAAAAAGGGACATTGCACTACCGCTTCCTCACGCTACAAAGTAAAATCTGGTTTCATTTTGTCAACTGTAGGCTACTGCCTTCTACTCACAACACCACAGTCAAACTTGATAGAATGTGCCTAATACATTTAATTGACAATGGCAGAAAGATTGATGTTGGCGTAATATTATACCAGGAAATTACTGACTGCGCCGCAAGGCAAACTAGAATTTTGGTTTTCCCATCATTGGTGATGCTACGGTGCCAACAGAAATGAATTGTGCCCCGTGATGATGAAGAGGTCTTAAAAATAAGGGCCCGATCAATGAAGCGTCTATTCAAAGAATGACTCGTGGCAAAGATACTTCGACAATGAAGGAGGCATAGACTAGCAAGACAAGGAAGGGAAAAACCAAAGCAGAAAGCAAGGGAACAAGCTTGATTGTAGAAACATCATTTCTATGCAAAATGAAGGATATCGAGAAGTTGGCCAATTCCATCAACAATAGGCAGATCAAGCTTGTCGCTATAATAGAGGATATGGGTAGATCACAAAATTTATTCTATACTTATACCAGAGCCTATAACAATTCAATTGTAGCCACATTACGTCAGTTAAGCCCAACCCCACTCTCAGAATTTCTAATGTTCCCACCGATTATCCAAGAGTATAAACATTCCTCCAAGGAAAATGACTTAGGGGATCGAGAAAAATCTGTAGAATCCCCTCCTATTGTACACGTCTCTGATGTTAAGAAAGAAGATGACTCAAGGGACATTGAGGAGTGCATGCAAATGATTGATAGCCTAGTCAAGGGTGATGTCATTACTGGTCAAGGAGTGTCTGCTATTGAGGAGGAAGTTGTTTTGGAAGAGGAGGACGTTCGTGTTGAATTTGTGAATGAGAAGGATGAGGAAGAAAATACTGAGACAGTTGCTGCTGAGAAAGAATCTGTTGAAGACATTATCAACGCATCCGAGTTTGTGGATGCAACTAATGATAACCTGGAGCAAGATGGAGCTAGACCGGCGGAAGCTGTAGATGTAACAAGTGAGGAGCACCACAATTCATTGGCGATAGTAGTCTATACCGAACCACTCAAGGTGACCCTTCCTACACAAGAAGCAACCCAAAAAAAAAAGAAGAGAAAGCGCTCCAAAGACAAAAAGCGTAAGGAGGAGAAAAAGAAGAGGAAGAAGAAATATCGTACAACCACATTGATGGACGAAGAGAACTGAGTTAGTTTATTTTAAGTTTTAGCTGAAGTATTCATGCATTGCATGTAACTGCAATTTTTATTTTGTTAGTGAACATTGTCGTTGCATTGTTATTGTCACTATATTTTAATCTTAGTGCATTGGGGACAATGCAAAATTTAAGTTTGGGGGAATGCATATAGGGATTGGAAACACACCTACATTTAAATTTTTTTAATATTAATGAAGCATGCAATGTTTATTTGTGGTTAATGCAAATGTGTTGAAAATTTTTGTTACATTCGATGCTTAATTCTTGAATCATGTGAACTATCAATGAATGAGTTGGATCAATTTGACTGAATACTATATCTTCAATTCTTTGATGAATGATTTAGGCTGCATTATTAATAGATGACTAGTAGCATTCCTTGAATCGTGAATGAATCTGTCTTTTACAGCTACTCATATGTATATATAGTTATGAATAAGAGACACTCCAAAGTGGGTGTATTGTGAAATGTTAAAAAGGGAACACTTCAATGCAAGCGTTAGAAAAATGAATCTGGCCAAAAGCTATCGCTGCATGAGTGTGTGTCAGCACAATTACATATTCCTTGGGGTTTGTTACACTCTATCGTTACTTCTCAGGAACAAGAGTACAATAATTCAACGATATCCCTTGTTCACAAAAAAAAAAAACATATATTATACAATAAATGCTGTATTGGTAGATAGAATTTAGGATTTGAAGCATGATGCTGGTTTTGATGAAGATGCAATATTATTCATTCATACTTATGTATTGTCGATACAATATTTTTCATCTGAATGTGAATCATTCATTTGGATTTTAGGTGATTCAAGTTGCTAAATGATCATTTACCTTAGAGAATTCTTGTGTAGCCTTGCCAGTTTCTATTTTACTTGATGACAAGTAAAAACTCAAGTTTGGGGGTGTGATAGTACTAGAAAGAACATATTCTTTCTCCCTACTTATTGGTTAATTTGTTCCTATTTAGTTATATTAAGCACATATTTTAGCATTTTCAGTTTAGTAATTTACATTTTATAACTCAGTGGATCTTAGCTTATTTATCTTTAATTTTGTCATGTTTCAGTACTAATGTCGCTGTATGAGTATTTTCAGATTGCACCTAGAATTGTTGCCGCATCTGACAGCTGTCCAGATAGGAACAAAAATATGTGAGCTATCCAGTCTGATACAACTAACTTGTATGTACAGAGGCAGCATGATTTGATGAAAGGACACCGGGGCTATTTAGGGAAAAATAAAAATATTCACATAAAAAGAAAACAAAATGAGATCTTTTTGGATTATCATCTTCTTCAACATACCCTTGGAAGTTTTCGGCTATGGTGGCTTAAGCTCCGATGGGTGAATTGACGTGAAAATGATGCAACTTAGCTCTTGACGAGGAGCCCTGAGTGCGACACAAGAAAGAATAGATATATTCAAGTTGAGTTGTCTAGGAATAGTATTCTCTACTTGTTTCTTTTATTTTTTTCTTTTCTAATGATGGTGATTACTTTCGATTTCATGTTAGTATGGAAGTACACATGATTTTGGGTTAAATGTTATTTTATTCAATCTTGCTTCTACGTTTTATCTTTGGGTTTGAATGTTTTTAGCATAGAAGTATTATTGCGGTCACTGACACTAGAAGGTGCAGTGACAATTCAAGCTAATAAGCATGACAACGGAAGTTGCTTGAGGATTAGAGGAATTTAATCCACTTGTTCTTAATAGTGTTCCATTGCCATCATCGGAAGGTGTGGCTAATTTGCATGTTTAATTCTTTGATTAAATATAGAAGTTAAGCTTGGTAAGATATTCATTGCAATTTAATGCATCGACAATCACTTATCCTTTTATGCCTTGTGAGCACTTAACATTTTGTTGAATATTCATATTGGGATCCCAGTTTATCATTATCATTTTTTTATCTTAATTTTTTAAATTTATTGCTTCGACAATTACATTCACAATTTATCTCATTCCTATCTATTTATTACACTGACATAGATAGACAAAAGACAACCATCCTCATGGGATCAATATCCGACAAACTCATATCTGTTTACTATATTTGCATCGACAAAATCATATGAAAACAGAGAATTTGATAGATTTGAATATGAAATAAGATAAAGAAATTAGTAATTGGCTTATTATGAAATGAAAGCTTGTGTACCTTATTGTTGATAGCATGATATGTTATGTTAAATAGCAAGTTGTTAAATAAATTAGTTCAATAAGTTAATATATGCGTAAGTGATTTGTTAAATGAAGTGTTTGGCATGAATTAGATGTAAATTGGTTGATCTAAAGTTTGAATTGATTATGCTTATATAACTAACGTTAATGTGTAATTGACTTGAATCATGGAAGTACCACTGAGTTTTATTGCTTAGCGTATAGTTTGTTTATTCTGTGCGCAGGTTTAGGTGGATCTTGAAGCACTGAAAACTAGTTTAGCATCCAAACTACAACCCTCGACTCAGTAATGTTTGTGCAATCCCTTATGTTTTTTAATACATGGAATGTACGTATAGTCGATTCAATCTCATATTGTATATGGCCTTTTGATATATTGAATTCGCATATGTCAAATAAAGTTACATTTTGAAATATTAAAGTTTTCATATGTATATATGGCCTATAGTTTTAATGGTTCAAATGGTGGAAATGGTCTTGTATATTATGGTTAGTTCTTGAGTTTGAATGGCTATCTTAATGATTTTGATGGTGATGATACATTTATAATAGTATATAAGGTATTTGGAAGTATGTTTATATGTTGAACAAGTTGAATATGGAATTAGCCAATTTGTTAGGCTAGTATGAATTGGTACTAATTGGACCCTTTTGGAAACGGATGATCATGTTGTGATGTTGGGCTCTTAAAGTTACGACGGGAGGAAGTCAATGAGTTACGCCGTGACTTGGAACCCTCAAAATTGTGACATCAATCCAGTAGTTTGAAAATTTACAATTTGGTCTTTACTCGACCTCGAGTCACCTAACGAGCTTTCATAAGCTCGTCTATGATTGTGTAATATGTTGTAATAATGTTTTGAACTTAATAATATGTATTAATTATTAAATTGAAGTGTAATTCTATCGTAGTTGCTTCGGTAAAGAATGTGACATCTAGTAGCTTGAATCTGACGATCGGGTCAAGTATAGGGTGTTACATTTAATGGTATTAGAGTTTGGAGGTTTAGTAGATTCTCAGACTAAATCAAGCTCAAAATTGAGTCTAGAGGTGCATGCTAAGGTCAGATTAAGTCTGAATCGAGATTTGGATGATGATTATGAATTATTTTATTTTATAGCTAAAATGTTAAACAAATCACGAAATGCTATTGCTGATGGGATATACAGTAGTGATCACTCCATCAATAGTAAGAATCGAGTAGAGGTTGAGGTACCCATCATTGGTTAAGTCAGAGCCCAACAAGATAGATCTGATAGACCTCGCCAAGAAGGTCGATGTGATAAGAATTTACTTTACACAATAGCGCAAGTACTTCAGCGAGTAGAAGAAGCTGCTCCGCAAGTTGCACAAATAGCCGTAGCTCGACGAGCCCCGATAAAAGAGTTTTAGAAATATAGAGTAGCCAAATTTAGGGGATTGAAAGGTGTTGTCCCTCTTTAGTCAAAATTTGGCTAGAATCAACCGAACGGGTCTTGCAACAATTAGAATGTTCACCTCTTGAATATGTTACATGTGCGATATCTCTTCTCAAAGAAGAGACATATCAGTGTTGGTTGGTAGTCATCTGTCATGGTTGGTCGATTATGTTACTTGGACGTTCTTCTAGTCTGAGTTTTAAAAGAAATACGTCAGTGAATTGTATCTTGAGGACAAAAAGTATGAATTCATGATGCCAAAATAAGATGATATGTTAGTTATTGATTATGAATGGAAATTCTTGTGACTCAAAAAATATGCCTTTGAGTTAGTGCCGATAGAAGGAGAAAGATGCAAGCGATTCTTTCGGGGATTACAAGATGAACTTTGAGTTCAATTGGTCTCGCTTAACCTTAAAGAATTTGTCGACTTAACTGAATGAGCAAAGATGGTTGAACGGGTCAAAAGCCTAGATAAGAAGGTTAAGCCTCCCCGAGCATTCGGAAAGAGAGTCGAGACTCCTAGTTTGTAACCCTCGCTTAAACGAGCTAAATAGTCTCAGGTTCCTGGAAATTAGCTCTAAAGAATGTCAGGTCTGAGAGAAACTGAGTCAAGTAACCATTATATCAGTGAGGAGTATTAGGGGCTCAACGAGAAATGTCATTATTCCAATTTGTTTACTTTGCGGAAGAAAGCACAAAGGTGAATGCTGGAAAAAAATGGATGCATATTTTTGTTGAAAATTGGCCAACCATGTTGCTGTGATATTTTTGGTTGAAGTACATGCAGCTTGTAAACATGCTACAACACGTATGCTTATTGTAACAACAAGGTTTTTTTATTTAGTTTCATTGTAATTAAACTAGTTGAAAATGAACAAGCTTGATGACATCTTGATACATTAGGTGTTGAATGACTAGTTTAGGTGGCTTGTTTATGTGTATAAGCAGTGTTTTAATAGTCCCAATGCTGATTAGTGGGATTAGTTGAGTATTTGGTGATGTATTTGGTTATAAATGTATTGTTTTTTTATTGAAAAAATGAGCAAAATGAGCTAAAAGCCATTAGCTTCCTTGCTGCACATTTGTAAGCAATTAAAAATATTTCTTGAATCTTTCTACCTTATTCTGTATCTCTGTTTTCTTCCTCTACTACTCTTCATCGCTAATAATTGGTATCAAAGATTTTATGATCTTTGAAGGGTTTCTTAACAAATGGTATGCTTTTGTATTAATTTTTGTTCCTGCTGCTTGTTAAAAAGAAAAAAGTTGATAAAGCATGTCATTAAGGACTACTTGTAGAGAAGACAACATCAGCTCAACCTTATGAAACTCCCAAACAAGCTTGGAATTAGCTAAAGGAGGAGTTTCAAGGAAATGTGAGCTATCCAATGTGTAAGTTACGAACTCAGCAAAAAGTGCGAGCTCAGCAAGTGGTGCAAGCCCTGTAAAGTTGTGAACCTGTTGAAGACAGTATGGGAAGCGCGAGTCTATCAAATTTGGGAGCTCAGCAACATGTGGAAGCTCAATGTGAGCTATAAAGGTGCTAGCCTGTTGAAGACAGTAAGCTAGAGTACGAGCCTGTCAAAGTTGTGAGCCTGTTGAAGACAGAAAGCAGAGTGCGAGCCTGTCAAAGTTGTGAGCCTGTTGAAGACAGTAAGCAAAATGCAAGCCTGTCAAAATGTGAGCCTGTTGAATTGCAAGCCGAACTGGTGGACAACATAAATGGAAACCCTAGTGGGTGCAAGCCAAAGTGGCGGACGGTCTAAATGCAAGCTTGAGCTGGTGCAAGCCAAAATGGCAAACTGAAGGCAAGCAAATTATACTCGCAAGCTATATATGCAAGAAGAAATAGGATTGTAATGAACAAGGGAACAGGAAAAATGTGTTGTCAACTAAAGTTGTGAAGGAGGAGAATACTCTATTTGATGAACAAATCTTTGGTACAAAAGACTAGTATGGTCAATTGTGTGAGTCAAATTTGATTGAAAATGAGGCCAAGGTTGAAAATGTATTGCTTGAGTAGGTTTAGCTTGAAACAAAGTATCTTTTGACTACCAAGCTTAAAAATTGTTGAATGATTTGTATTCGCAGCATGGAGTCCAAAGAGAAGTGTTGAAAATTGGCCAACCATGCTGATGTGATATTTTTGGTTGAAGTGTATGCAGCTTATAAACGTGCTACAGCACGTATGCTTGTTGTAACAACAATGTTTTTTTTGTTTAGTTTCATTGTAATTAAACTAGTTGAAAATAAACAAGCTTGATGACAATTTGATACATTAAGTGTTGAATAACTAGTTTAGGTGGCTTGTTTATGTGTACAAGCAATGTTTTAATAGTCCCAATGCTGATTAGTGGGATTAGTTGAGTATTTGGTGATGTATTTAGTTATAAATGTATTGTTTTTCTGATTGAAAAAATGAGCAAAATGAGCTAAAAGCTATAAGCTTCCTTGTTGCACATTTGTAAGTAAGTAAAAATATTTCTTGAATCTTGCTGCCTTGTTCTGTTTCTCTATTTTCTTCCTCTACTACTCCTCATCGCCAACAATTGGTATCAGAGCTTTTATGATCTTTGAAGGGCTGCTTAACAAATGGTATGTTTTTATATTAATTTTTGTTTTCGCAACTTGTTACGAAGAAAGAAGTTGTCAAAGCATGTCATTAAGGACTGCTTGTAGAGAAGACAACATCAACTCAACCTTATGGGACTCCCAAACAAGCTTGGAATAAGTTAAATGAGGAGTTTCAAGGAAATTTGACCTGTCCAATGTGCAAGTTGCGAGGTTAGCAAGTGGTACGAGCTATAAAGGTGCGAACCCTGTAAAGTTGCGAACCTATTGAAGATAGTATGCGAAGTGCAAGTCTCTCAAATGTGGGAGTTTAGCAACATGTAGAAGCTCAGTGCGAGCTGTAAAGGTGCGAGCTTGTTGAAGACAGTAAGCTAGAGTGCGAGCCTGTTGAAGATAGTAAGCTAGAGTGTGAGCCTATTGAAGACAGAAAGCAGAGTGCAAGCCTGCCAAAGTTGTGTGCCTGTTGAAGAAAATAAGCAAAGTGAGAGCCTGTTGAATTACAAGCCGAAGTGGTAGACAACCTAAATGCAAACCCGAATGGGTGCAAGCTGAAGTGGCGGATGGTCTAAATGAAAGCTTGAGTTGGTGCAAGCCAAAATGGCAAACTGAAGGCAAGCAAATTATACTCGCAAACTGTATATGTAAGAAGAAATAGGATTGTAATGAACAATAGAACAATGCAAGATGTGTTGTCAAATAAGGTTGTGAAAGAGGAGAATACTCCATTTGATGAACAAATCTTTGGCACAAAAGACTAGTCTGGTCAATTGTGTAAGTCAGGTTTGGTTGAAAATGGGGCCAAGGTTGAAAATGTATTGCTTGAGTAGGTTTAGTTTGAAACAAAGTATCTTTTGACTACCAAGCTTAAAATTGTTGAATGATTTGTATTTGCAGCATGGAGTCCAAGGAGGAGTGTTGAAAATTGGCCAACCACACTGCTGTGATATTTTTGGTTGAAGTACATGCAGCTTGTAAACATGTAGCAGCACGTATGCTTGTTGTAACAGCAATGTTTCTTCTAACATCTCGAAATAGGGCCTAAACATAATAGTGGTTGTCAAACCACAAATCTGAGATAGAAAAGTTTATTGTGATTAATTTTATGATTTACCGATTGATTGGATGCATGTGTTAGAATACCGATAAGAAATTTTAGCGATTCCATGTCTGAATTGCATATTAGGGTTTAATTGCAAAAGTGGGTAAATATAAGTTTTAGATGATAAAGGATTTAATTGAAGTGCATAATTGAAATAGAGATCCTTAAATGGTAATTAGACCATTAGATTTTCATGGACAAAAATGAGCATGCATAGATAAAAATAACTAAAGTTTTAGTGAAGGGAATTTTAGTCATTTGGTAATAAAAAGAATTAAAAGGGAAAAAGATGGCAAAATGTGCTCATCTTCTTCCATAAGGGCCGAAACTTCAAGGTCTCCATAGCTAGGGTTTCTTCACTTTCTCAAGCTCATAGTAAGTGCATCCAAGCCCCTTTTTTTTTTTTTTTTTTTACGTTTTTAGAGTCCTCGTAGCTCGATTTAGCTTATTCTACCATTAATTCATGTTAGGGTTCATATTTGGAAAAATACCCATAAGTGAAATGTGTTTATTTTGATGTTTTATGGTAGAATATGAAGTTTGAAATTATGTTAAACAACTTTTGCTAGGCGATTTTAAGTGAAAATGAGTAAAACAACATAATCGGTAAAAATACCTAATGTTCATAAGTAAATGTTAGAGTGGGAATTTGATGTTGCCATAGAAGGGAAAGATGTTAAGCATGTCATAAAACATAAGAATAAGGGATGAAGTTTAATTTTCGAGCTTTGGGGCAAAAGTGTAAGTATGCAAAAGTTTAGGGGCAAAATCGTAATTTTGCTAAAGTTCGAGTCAAGAACGGTTTTGATGAATGTGAGTATTAAATAAGCTAAATTTTCTATTAGAGATCAAGAAGAACGAAATCTGGAGTTAGACTGGGGAAAGAAAAAGGTTGAGGACTAAGTTGCTAGATTTGATAGTATTTTGTACCGAGGTAAGTTTACGGTAAATAAATGTAATATTTCAATAATTATTATTAATGTTGTTATTTTCCAGCAATTATGTACTTATTTCAAGAAATTATTTAATTTTGACTCAAATATGAGATGATAGAGAATCAGTGTTAAAAAGTCCCGTTGAAACATAAGGAATGTATCAGATACAAATTTCATGACATTAAGGGAATGAGATCCCATTTAAGACCATGTCTGGGATATGATTGGCATTATTGAGATTATGAGAGGTCCCACGTAAGACCGTGTCTGGGACATAGCGTTGGTACCGAGATGAGAGGTCCCCCGTAAGACCATGTCTGGGACATGGCATGGGCACCGATATGAGAACTCCCATATTTAAGACATGTAAGACCATATTTGGGATATGGCATTGGCAGTACAGGAAACATCCCATGTAAGACCATGTTTGGGACATGGCTTTGGCATGTTATTATCAGACAGGAGACCTGAGTATCCTTAGTATTCCAAGTGGTTCAACGGGCTAGTAAATAGATTATGTTACATGAAAGTTCAGGTAAAAGCATAATAAATAGATTCAAGTGAGTTATAAGGGTTAAGAATATCTCAGTTATCAGTTGAGAAAGAAATTTCAGCAAGGGAGGAGTAAGTTATAATCATGAATTATTTAAGTAAGCAAGTAAGTAAACAAGTAAGAGAGTAAGTAAAGAAGAAGCACAGACCATGATACTTGATGATGATTTATGAGTATAATTATTTATGATAAATGTTGTTATTTATTTGCTTGTAAACTTACTAAGCTTTACGCTTACTCCTTTTATTTTCCTTCTTTTTTTTATTTTATCGCGAAGCCAATTCGCGGATCGTAAGGGCGTCAGAGATCGTTTTACACTATCAACAGACCATCTCGGTATTTTGTGGCTCAAAACATTTTAAGTTATGGCATGTATAGGGACTCAATCATTTTGTGTGTGTTTCCTTATGATATAGCTAATGAATAGCATGGAAATACTCGATAATGATTAGCTATTGGAATGACTATTTAAGAACATGTTTTGATGTTATGTATGCCTAAATTATAGTTAATACAAAGAAATTATAAAAGAGTAAAAATTTGTAATGGAACAGTTTTTGACAGCAGTATTAACGTGATTTTGAAAAATCACCAAAAATAGTATAAATGAAATTAGAGAGTGAACGAGATATAAAATTAAAGCTTATCGAGTCTATTTTCACATGAAAGAAACGTGTAGGCAAATGAATTTTATATTATGAGATATTTGAATTTTAGTGAGACAGGGTCAGAATGGTTTTTGAAGTCCCCTGTTCTGACTTTAGAAAATCATTAAAAATTGTACAGAAAGAATTATGAGTCATAATTTATATTTTTAGATTTATTAATGAGTCTATTTTCAAAAAAAAAAAAAGAACATTATCCGAATTCTGTACAATGAGATAATTAATTTTTAGTGAAGAGGGGTCAGAACTGTCGAGCAGTGAAACAGGGGAGATTTAACGAATAAAATTTACTATTTGGCTAAACTAAAAATTCTGAAAATTTTATGGTAAGAAGATATATGAGTCTAGTTTTAGGGAAATTTACGGATCTAAATTTTGATTTTCATAACTCGAGTTATAATTAAATTAGTGACTGTCATGCGAGTGGACAGTTTTATTGTGAACAGTGAAATAAATTATTTTGATTTGTTTAAGTATTCAAAAAATTTTTAATATTCCCGGTTTGGACCCAAACTATTTCCATTGCATGTTTTAGGGTCTCGAGGGCCCATTTTAGGGACATATTGATTGAACGTGAGCGAATTAATTTTAAAACCAAATTTTATGCTCCGAACTAGTAAGTTAAGTCAGATAACGCCTTGTGCTCGACCCTGCAACGGTCTCGGGTAAGGAGTGTTACATTTTTTGTTTAGTTTCATTGTAATCAAACTAGTTGAAAATGAACAAGCTTAATGATAGCTTGATATATTAGATATTGAATGACTAATTTAGGTGGCTTGTTTATGTGTACAAACAATGTTTTAATAGTCCCAATGTTGATTAGTGGGATTAGTTGAATATTTGGTGATATATTTTGTTATAAATGTATTATTTTTTTGATTGAAAAAATGAGTAAAATGAACTAAAAGCCATAAGCTCCCTTGCTGCACATTTGTAAGTAAGTAAAAATATTTGTTGAATCTTGCTCCCTTGTTTTGTTTCTCTGTTTTCTTCCTCTGTTCCTCCTCAACGCCAACAGTTTTCAATGCAAATATCTAGAGCATTTTGCTTTAGAATGTCCGAAGAATGATAATGATACTCTTGTTATCCATATATGTGCTCCTACAGTTAGAAGTCGGGGAAATTCCCATGGCAATTTAGTAGCGAGGAGTACCTAGGGGAAAGGATCTGAGCGGTTCATATGCTCTGTTGTCCAGGAGATCTGGGGGTCCTTTGATTGTTTGGGATTCTGATTGTTTTAACCGTTGACTATAAAGAAGTAAGTGACAATTTTATACTTCTTAAAGGAAGGCGGCTTGTTTCCGATTTTAGTTGATGCATCTTAAACATTTACCTCCATGCTATTTAGAGGAGCAAAACCTTTTATGGAGGAAGGTTTTGGAGTTGAAGGCTCGTCACAATGAGGAATGGTACATTTTGGGCGATTTTAATGCAATTAGAGATCGAAGTGAACGCATGGGATGCAGAGATAGGATGGAACGATGCGAAGAACTTAATGATATGATAAATAATGGAGAACTGGTTGATCTCCCTTTGGTCGGAAAGAAATTTACATGGTTTGGTTATGATAACAAGAGGAGTAGGCTGGGCCGTTTTCTTTTTTCACCAGGTTGGTTGTTGAAATTTCGAGACATTTGTCAAAGGGGCTTTAAGCATTCTGTCTCTGATCAATGTGCCTGTTCTATTGTTCACTGGGGCTGTGGATAGGGGCCGAGACCCTTTGAACATTTTAAATGTTGGTTAGATGACAAGGAGTGTTTGGAAAGCATCAAGAACCAGTGGATCAAGAATGCTCGCCATAATGATTCTGGGCGTGATTTGTTTCATAAAATGTCTTCTGGCTTGAAGATAAAAAATATGGTGGGGTTGAGGAGACTATTTTACAAGGTTGGGTTGTATTATGCGGGTGTCAAATTGGTAATCTTCCTTTTGTGTACTTGGGGTTGCCGATTGGTGGTAATCCGAGAAAAAATGCCTTTTCGGAACTGATCATTGTGAAGTTTAAAAGTAGATTGTCATTGTGGAAGAAGAAACTTTTATCCTTTGCAGCAAGGTTAACTTTGATTAACTCGGTTTTACCTTCTTTACAGTTATTTTACATGCCAATCCTTAAAATTCCTAAAGGAGTGGTTAATCGAATTGACAAGATACGGAGGAACTTCTTGTGCGTGGTCCTGAATCGAAGCGTAAGATGGCTAAGATGGGGTGGAAAAGGGTGTGCAGGCCGAAAGTAAAAGGAGGATTTGGTGTTTCTACTCATGAATTCAAAAATCAAGTTCTTTTATCTAAGTGGTGGTGGGGCTTTGCTAAGGAGCCTAATTCTCTGTGGAGAAAAGTCCTTGTACGGATTTGTTTAAGTGGCGTCCTTCTACTGTTGGGTTGAAGAAGATGTCGGACATTTGGCGTTGTATCGTTGGTGTTGCAAATGAAGACCCGGTTAATAAGTTCTTGGAGCGCGATTGTTTCAGGTGGGGGGTAGGTAATGGTACGGATGTTTTGCTTTGGTACGATGTTTGGTGTAATGATCTACCCTCGAAGAATTTGTTTCTGAGGTTGTTTTGTCCTGCCAATAATAAAATGGCAAAGGTGGTGGATTACTCTGTTAACCAGTCTTTCATACATGATAGGTGGAGGGATTTCTTCTTTCGACCTCTTCTGGATAGAGAAGCGTCTTTGCTGGATGATTTGTGTGATTTAATTAAGTTGATTGTCGTTGATCCGGAAAGGTGTGATCGGATTATTTGGAAAATGGACGTTAGAGGTATATTTTCTGTTAAAAGGTTATCTAATCTTATTAATGATAACTCTTGATTTCTTTGATGCTAATCTAAAAACTATTTAGAAGTTGAGAATCCCTCCTAAGGTTCAAACATTCCCATAGCTTGGCTATTTGGAAAGACTTCCAACAATGGCTTTTCTCACTGGGAAAGGTGTGCATGTGGAGTTCGAGCAATGACTTTGCCCTTGGTGTCACGAGTGCACGGAGGATTCGGACATATGTTTATTGATTGCAGGCATATGTATATTTCTGGTGTCTTTTTTTTCAATTGGTGGAACCTTTCTTGGGTTGCTTTCCCTTCGTTAAAGGCGTTCATTATTCTGAGTTTCGATTCCCATTTTGATGGTCACTCGAGAAGGCTTTGGTGGGTGGCGTGTGATGCAGCTCTTTGGTCCATTTGGCTTGCCCGCAATGCAGCAATCTTTGAGAAGAAATTTTGTTCCATTGATGCAGTAATCTTTCTCACTGAAGTCAGGCCGCTTTTCTGGATTAAAGCTATCAAAGATGATCTTATCTTTTGTTGAAACAGTTTGGTGGATTCACCTTTTGCTTGTGACAGTATTCAGAAAGGAAAATTTACTGCTGATGGAATGTGTTGGTCACCACCTACTGCAGGTTTTTTGAAGTATAACGTTGAGGTTGTCCTGGCCAGGGGGGTTGTGGGGGGTGCTTAGAAATTATCTCGGTGTTATCTTGGCTATGTTCTCGGATCCCATTGGCTCTGCAATGCCAATTGTTGCTGAACTTATTGCTATTAAATGGCACTTTCCCTCTTTATTCAGTCGTCCCGATTGAGAGGTAAGGGCTTGATCATTGAGTCCGACTCAGCTTTTGCGGTTTCTTGGTGTAAGAAGAAAGATGATCGGCCATGGAAACTTTGGGGTTAATTTGATGAGATTGATTGCTTTGTTTCGAAAATTGGGTGTGTTTACTTTCAACATGTAAACAGGGATCGTAACTCAATGGCTGACTCTCTTGCCAAAGATGGGGTCGATAGGTCTATGTTGTTTAATGCGCGGTGGTAGTATGCATCTTTGTAATGTTATCTTATCATGTTGGAACATATTTGGGGTCACCTTGATGTTGGCTTGGGCCATTGGGAAGGGAAGGCAGCTCGTGTTGGTCTATTGACAGCAGCGATGGCGCATGGTTCTACAAGAATCGACAGCGCTGTGATGTTTAAAGCTTGGATTTAGTATATTTTTTATTTTCTGCTTTAGTTTTGGTGATTGTTGTTATGGGTTTTGTAAAGGTTCTCTTTGCTGTTATTAGGGTGTTGTTTTCTACCAACTATGTGAGCATTTTGTTAATCTGACTCCATCAATAAAAGTCTTTGATTTATGCTTAGCAAATAAATAATAAAAATTATAATTTAGTCATTGAACTATTTGAAAGTTTTCATTTAAGTCACCGAGCTATTTAAAAGTTTTTATTTAAGTCACTGGATTATTACGTTTTCTTTTTTTCTTTTTTTAATTTCATTAGTGAATTCCAGCGACGATTTGACGATCAGTACAGTAGATCAATAGTCATCAACGAGTAGAAGAACATACCTTAAATCCAAGTCGATTTGAAGGTCACTATCGAAGATCCTAGAAAAAAGCTGTTTGAATTTTAATTATCAAATTTACGATGTCTAAAACTGTTTCATGAAAAGAAAATTGGACTATAAAAGAAAAGGGGAAAGAGAACTTTTGATTGATGCAAGCAATGCAAACAAAAAAAGTCATATAGCACTGATTTTAACAGTCCAATGACTTAAATACATTTTTTTTAATAGTTTAATAACTAAATTGTAACTTTTTTTGTAAAGTTAAGTAGCCAAAACAAAAATTTACATATAATTTAATGACTAATGGTGTAATTTACCCTTATTTTATTCACAATTATATAATAAAATATACCATATAAAATAACAAAGCATAGAATTATTATAAATGTATTATAACTTGCGATTGAAATTATTAGATTTTATAACGGGTTAATAAATATTTTATAAGATATATTAAAAATATATCAAAATTTATATAAATTTATAATATCTTACATAATATTGTGATGAGAAAATAATAGATATAAATAAGATGGAAGAAGTAGTTTAAAGCACTTATTAGCAATCACCTAATTAATGGTATTACGATGATGGCAATGTTCTCTTTAATGCGTATATATATTTTGGACAATAACGACGTTCATCATTTTGTGAAAGTCAATAACTCATTCGGGTGCACACAAAGCCGATATCCTGGCATCTCCCTCTTTCTGTCTTTTCTGAGTTTCTCCTTTTTATGATCCTCTGTTTTTTCATTACCTCAATGGCCTACCGCTAAAATTCGTGGTCTCCCACATCATATCGAAACCGAATTCAGTGATCCAACACAATCCAATCATCAACTCTCGAGGTTCAGCACCCAATTTTAGTAACAAAGAGGCACACCTCGTAGCCCTCGCACTTTCCCCATCTCCAACTTATCCTCAACATTCTTCCACTTTCCTCTGCGGAATTGAGTCAACGGTTGAATCGCAAAAAAAAGGTTTACTGATTGGGTATTTGCGAATCTGGTTTTCTTCCGAATTTCCAAAATTTTGATAAGATTGAGCATGAATTGGCTTGAGAGTGGCTCCGCGAGCTAGGGTTTCGAAACTTTTGAATTGGATTTTTTTTATTACCTGATAAAGTTTGTGCGAATCAATGGAGGCTTATAAGACATGGGTTAGGAGGAACAAAGACTACGTACACTCTTTGGAGTCTCTTGCCAATGTAAGCTTTTATCTTCTTTCCCCCCCTTTATATAATTACATAATGTCAACCTTTTTTCCCTTGCTTCGGAAGGTTAATTTTAATAGCTTTTATATGGTTCTTGGTAAATGACTTATATATATAATGTTAAGGTGCATTGAATTTATCATATATGCTCATACTTCCAAATATAGGTGCTTTAATCTGTTTTTCTCCAAAGCTTATTTCTTGTTTGATTGATTTAGAGTGGGTGACTTTCTGGGTTTCACTTATGCTGCTATAATTTCTGGCTACTGCCTCTTCCATCTTTCCTTAAAAGTGAAGGAAATCCATTTGCAATTTAAATGAAATGAAAGAAAATAAAAATGCCTTTTACATGTTTTTGTTTTTCAGATATTGGATCTGAAAACACATTCAGTTGAACAACAAAAATGGAAAGTTATTATATCCGGAAGAGTGCTGATTATCTGTAATTTTAGAGTTTCCAGTTAGCTGCTCCGACTAGATTCTTTTTTATTCTTCACTGTGGATAATATATACCCCAATTCCCAACTTATGTTTTCTTTTTGTATCTATGGACTATGATCTATAGTTCGGTTATTTGGATTATTTGTGTGCATGCGCGCATGCTTGGGAATGTGGGCAACATTTTGTGAATGATTTTTTACTGTGTTGTGAAAATTGAGTGTTGCTATCTTATGCTGTTATTGAAAATGGTTGTTCAGGGATTGACGTGGCTTCTTCCCGAACGGTTCTCCACTTCAGAGATAGGGCCAGAAGCAGGTTTTGTGAAACTTCGGTAACATTGGCTGTTTCTTTATAGCTTAGAAAGTAGAAACTGATAAGATTTCCCCACCCCCAACCCCTACTTGATTCAAAGTAATCATCTAATTGGTTGCTGTTGAGAAAGAAATGAGTTAACGTTTTAAATGTGGTGTTCAATTACTTGCTTTTAGGTTCTAGCTAAATGTAGTGCCCCCGCTCCCTCTCCCCTTCTTAAGTCCCCTGGTTTGTAATGTCAGTGTGAAGAAGATCAAAATATTTCCCAACTTAAGTTGTGTCATCTTTTCATAGACTGAGTTCTTTTTTCTTAATGAACTATTTGGTAAATTTATGCAGTAACTGCAATTTTGGGCATAGTCACTGCCATCAATGAGCATATAATCGATACTACTCCTTCTGAGAGGCATCCTGGCTCTGCTGATCCTTTATCATTCCCTTATGGGTTGTGCATATCTGCACTAAAGGACTTGGAAACTTTGGTCGAAGTTGTCGCTGAGCAATACTATGGTGATAAGAAATGGAATTTCATTGCTGTTACAGAAGCTATCAAGTAAGAAAGCTTCGTTATATAATGTGTGACGCTTTAAACTCCTAGGCTTTTCCTCCTAATTTTTTTGGCATTATGCATTTGCCTGATTATTTTGTGCTTGATGTAGGGTGATAGTTAGATTAGCTTTATTTCGGAACAGTGGATATAAAATGCTTCTTCATGGAGGAGAGACTCCAAACGTTGAAAAAAGTTCAGACGATACAGGTTCACAACATAGAATCGGAGGTTTCCCTAGGCCTGGAGGTCATCACCATGGAGCTGGTTTGTTACAAAACAATCATGGGTCAAACCCATGGACTATTGAACGAAGGGCATTGTCTGCTTTGAGCAGATTTGGAGAGAGTGCTAGGATGGTGTCTGACCCTGTATGGTTCCAGAGAATTCAACAACAGCATGCGATTATGGCGCCTCCAAGTGATTATTTCTTTAAAATTTCATGATTGGTTACTTATTAGGGTGAATTGATGGGGAAGTTTGCTAATTTTTGCGTTTTTTTCCCCTTTTACAGCTTCAGTTATTAAAAGGCCTACTCTTTCCATGATTTTGTCGGAGAAGGGTGTTAATGGAGCTTTATTTGTTCTAGGGGAGATCCTGTTTATTACAAGACCACTTATTTATGTTTTGTTCATTAGAAGATACGGAATTAGGTCATGGATTCCTTGGTTTCTTTCTCTGGGTGTGGACTTCATTGGATACGGCTTTCTATCACATGTTACAAAATTCAGGATGGTTGAAAGAGAACAATGGTTCCATCTTTCTGCCTCTGAAAAGGATGAGGTTAAGAGTCTTTGCTTTATAATGAATATTCTTACACACTCAAACTAGGGCTGTGCTGATATGAAGTGTTGAATCCAGGTTAAACGACGGAAACTGTTGTGGGCACTTTACCTCATGAGAGAACCATTCTTTAGCAAGTATACCAGGTAATTGATAAACTCATTGCTGATACCTTTCCCATTGATGAATAATTCAACAAACTAATACATATTTGTTCTTCAGGCAAAAGCTTGAAAGCAATGAAAGGCTATTGGAGCCGGTTCCTTTAATTGGGACTCTAACATGTACGCGGAACATATCCATTCCTCTTTAATCTTTCAAATTGATGGGCATAAGTCCATGCAGGTTATTGGTTAAAATAATTTAGCAAGAAATTAATATATATTTGATTTATAACTTCTGGCAGCAAAACTGGTTGAGCTTATAATTGGAGCTCAGACAAGGTACACGTACATGTCGGGATCTTAAGAATGCAGCCGCGCAAGTGCTTCATGGTTTTGTCGCTGTTGTATTTCTTTTAACCATACAAAAGCAAAGAAGCCGTAGTTGATAACTTACAATCAATTTCTGTTACGTTGTTCCGTCTCAAGCCAGGCACAACAAGAAGAAGTTAGTCTCTGCTCATTGATGCAAAACAAGAGAACAGGACTTTAGTATGTAAAAGGTGGGGGCATTTGTTTGAGGAGTTTAGTTTTGTTTGCTCTCGTGTATTGTACTGTTTCATCCATGCAGCAGATGGATTTCTTCTACTTCTTTGAAGAATTTTGGTTCTGTTTGATTGGATAATCCCAAGAATTCAGTTTGTGTTCTTAGTTCTTACAAAAGCAATTATCATATTACTTTATGAAAAATAAGTTTAGTTATTGCTAAATTCATGAGTTGATCTATTGACTTTCCTTAATAATTAACAAATTAAAATGAAAAAAGAGTTAATTTCTCAGAATTTAAATCTTTATTTTATTTATTAATAAAACCTTGAAATTTTGGCAGAAGAAAAATCTATCAATGTTTAACAGAAAAAGAATAATTAAAATTTAGGATTTCCCTAATTTACCCATCATCAATACCTTATAATATATTGAAAAAAACTCCCCCGGTGGGGTTAATGCTCTACATGTGCACATAAAATTTCTTTTTCTAAGTTTCATTTTGTTTTTTAATTTTAGATTTTTAATTTGGATAGCACAATGGAATTAAATTCTAATAATTATATTTCCTTGCAATTATTTTGTAATTTTTTTATGGATCTTTGATAATACAAATTGTAATTATACAGTTACATAATATATATTTTAAAAAATATTAATTACTATAAAAATTATTAGTATGATAAAAATAATTTCTAAGCAAGTAACAAAAATTAAAATCAAATCATCATATGTATTATTTTATTCTAAAATAGTTGATAATAAGATTACTAATAAAACTAGTAAGAAAAATACAAGTCATATGCAATTTTATCTAATTTTCCTAGTGCATATTTGTTAGGTTATTTCCTTTTTAATATTTAATATATGCTTTTTATCCGCATCTATTGGTTCCTGACAGAGTTCAACATTTAAATTTGAATATGCATAATTAAGATTATTAAGATCTTTTTCCATATACTTTCGAAGTCTGAATAATCTCAATTCTACCTATTATTCAAGTTATGAAATATGCAATATACTAGTACGATCAAACATTTTTTTATGTTAAATAAAGATGATGTTTGTTGACACCATTTTTGTGAAAACGGGATTGACTTGGATTTTGAAATCGAAAACGAACATGGGAGTCGCCACCAATCTTTTTTGATGAGGTGTGATCAGGTTACCTCGTAAAATGATTGTTTTTAATAAACGATTTGATTTTATTAAAAAATGATTTTGGTTCACGAAATTTAGAAAAATGGGTTCGGGAGTCGGTTACGTACGAGGAAGGATTAGCACCCTCGTAACGCCCAAAATTGGTACCTAGTTGATTAATTAGTGTCTTAATGTCGAAAGTTGAAAATTCGAAAAGAATTTAAAATACGATCCTTTTATTAATTAAAAACGCTCGAATAAATCGAAAAGAGAGCTGAAGACCTACTCGCCTCAAGGTAACGAAATTTCATATCCCGTAAGTTAGGACACGATATTTGGAACCTTAGAGAATAAGATTGCCTTTAATTTTTATTGAAATTGCATGCACTTTGAAATTTAAAAGGATATTTTGCTATTTGAGTTTAACGAGAAAATCGAAACCCCGTAAGTTAGGGTACGATTTCTCAAATTTCTAAAACGATCAATATTGCCTTATTTTAAGATTTTCTTTTTTTAAATGACGGCAACGCTTGAACGAGGTGTATTTGCTTTGTTCGTGATAAAATAGACCAGTTTATTATTGGTATATACAAATTGAAGGCAACTTTTGAAGTGATGAAGTGAAATTGAATGATAATGTAAAACATAAATAACAATTTATGAATAAAATGTTATGTTAATGATTGGCAACAATACGAAAGCAGATAAACAAATTATAGCGGACCACACCACATTTTAATAGGCAAATAAGCGAAACAAAATAATTGAACAAATAAAAAAACAAACAAATAAACAAATAAATCGACCACCACATGCATCATTTTAATACATCAATATTAATAATCCAAGTAAATGAAACAAAATAATAGAAAACAGTTTTACATAGCTAATAGTCTAAAACAAGTAATTTAGGAAATCAATTCGAAATGAATGACAAAATACTTCAAACAAACAATATATAAGCTTAGAATAAACAATATTAAAATAATTTAAAATAGATGACAAAAGAAAAATGGCACGTGCAAGAATTCTCTTTTTCATTAAAAATATGTAAAAGTTTTAAAAGATAATATATATACGATGACTTAAATCAAATAATACAAATAATAAGAAAAATATTAAGTAAAATAAAATATATGTATGTATATAACTTAAAATAAATAATAAAGGAAATCTATTTTTTTAAATAAATAAATTAAATGAACTAAAGGATGAAATTAAAATCAAACCAAAATCCAGGGGTCTAAATTATAAATAAATAAAAAGATTGCCAGGGACCAAAATAGGATGCGCTGGAAAGAAAGAAGCACTGATCGGGCAGTATGCCCCAGTCCTAGAGCGCAGCGTTTCAGCGCGAAGGATCGCATATGGTCTAAGGACCAGATTGAAACAGACACAAAATTCGCGGCCCAAATCAAAAAAACAAAAGATTTAGATTGCACTACGGCGCAAGATGGAGGGACCCCGCGCGTAATTTGCTCATTCACCGCAAAAACACGCGAATCCTGTGGGCTGCAGGTCGGGTCACGGGTTGGCCTCCCAAAACGACGCCGTTTTGGCGTCTGGGGAGGCCTGTTGAAATGGCGCCGTTTAGTTTATGTTATTTAAACTATTTTTTTTTGAAATTTCATTTTTCCTTCCTCTTTAGAGAAAAAAAAACTGGGAGGCTCTTTGAAGGCCCCCATGTCTTCCGACGGTCGGGCTTCTTAACTCCGCTCGTTCGTCCGCCGCACCGCCACTAAACCGATGGCCGACGAAGTACAACAAAGGGCTTTTAAAGCCCGACTTTCGGGAGATTTGAAAATTTGGGTCTTTGAACCCCCATGAGCGCCGATACAGGGGCTCATAATCCCCCTTTTGGATCCGGGCCAACGACGGATAACCACCCACCGACGGCGCAGTCGCGAGGTATCTCTGGTAAGTCCCTTTTTCCCCTTTTTACTCCTTTAGTTATTAATAGTTTTTTTTAAAAAGATTTGTTAAAAAAAATTAAATAAACAAATGAATCGACAAAGAAGAAAACGAAGAACAAGGACAACAACCTTTTTATTTTTGATTTCTGATGTTTTCGTCAAAAAATCCAGAAGAAACAAATACAATCGCCCTATTCGGCCTTTTACAGCCGATTTAAAAAGACTAAATCTCTCTTCTTTTGTCATTTTGTGCTTTGGATTGTACGTTTGTCGTTTCTGTTTTGTTATTTTCTTGCAGGTGTGTTGCAGGTGATAGAGGTGTCAGACTGTGGTGGTAGCATGCGCGAGGGAGGCCGACAGAACGTGCATCGCTGGGGCATGGGTAGAGACGTGCGGCGCCTTAGGGTTTTCCCCTAGCTGAAAGATGCTAAGTTTGTGGGCTAGGCTAGGGTTAATTTTGTATCTGGGCCACTTGAGCCCACTTTTTTTTTTTGGTTTTATTTTGGGCTCGGGCAGATTTTGGGCTTTACACCTGCCCCTCTTTGCTCATTGTCGTGCAACAGGAATGAAGCAAAGACTTTTAAGAAAGGCCAAATTTGTCCGGTCTCGTCGAGTCTTGACTTCTTGGTACTGTCAACCATTGTGTCTTGTTCTTCGATTCACTTCACTACACTTCAGAGAAATACGGCTCGTAGCTTCAGTCCATTCTGCTATAACTTCAGGGGGACAAGATTCGTGGTTTTAGTCTGCTCCACTGCAACGTTAGGGAGATAAGATTTGATATGATAAGATCCGCTATCTATAGTCTGCTCCACTACAACTTTAGGGAGACAAGACTCGTTATGGTAGATTTAATCCGACCTACTACAACTTCAGAGGTATAGGATTCATCATTTTAATCTGCTCCACTGCAACTTCAGGGAGATAGGATTAGTAGCTTCAATCTGCTCCACTGCAACTTCAGGGAGATAAGACTGGACGCGATCTGCTTTATTGCAACTTCAGAGAGATAAGATCTGTGGTTTTAATCCGCTCCACTAAAACTTTAGGGAGATAGGACTGGTTTCTTCAATCTGCTCCACTGCAACTTCAGGGAGATAAGATTGGTTTCTTCTATCTGCTCCACTGCAACTTTAGGGAGATAAGACTCGCTATCTTCAATCTAATTAACTGCAATGTTGGGGAAGTAAGATTCGCTGTTGTAGCTTCAATCTGTTCCACTACACTGCCAGGGAAGTAAGATTTGCTGTTGTAGCTTCAATCTTTTTAACTGCAATGTCAGGGAAGCAAGATTCGCTATTGTAGCTTCAATCTGTTCCACTACACCGCCAGGTAAGTAAGATTCGCCATAACTTAATTTTTTTTTTAGAATTTAAATAATATAATTTTGTAAAATACATAAAAATATTTTTACAATATAACTTTTTAAGATTTATAATATAAGAAATTTTGTCATAACCATCTGAAATACTCATACACATTATTTTTATAATATAATTTTTATAACTTGCATAGAAATATTTTTTTACAAATTGAATTTGAGTGTAATTATTAGTGTAATTACTCCGATTCTCACCCTCCCCTCAATGAATTGAAAAATATAATTGGGGTGCTCAAATTATATTCAATTCAGTGAGACCTATCAATTACTCAAACATGCAAGTGTAACTATAAACAATTGCACTCAAATTCAATTATTAAATAGGTTTTCAAAAACTGGCTTTAAAACGTTCTCAAATTAATTTAAAGATATTTATTCAATCTATGCGAAAAAAACTTATATATTTCTTCTGGAATTAATTTTCAGTATATATTCATTAAAAAAGTAAGATATGTATTCGACATTTTTAAGAAATCCAGGTTTTCTAATTGAACTTTTTATACTTAATGTTTTAAAATTATAAATTTTGTCCCTGCACCCTACACCCTGCCAATTAAAGAAAGAGGAAATAAAATTATTTTTCTAAGTTGTAGATTATAAAGAATTCAATAATTAAAGATGTTTTCGTTGGTCATATTATAATAATATATAATGGTTAGAAAGGAATTGAAACAATAAAACTCTTGAAGAATAGTAGTTGCTACTGGTTTATACTTCAACTCAAATAAGACTTGCGTAAGCCAAAGAAAGTAAATAGAAGTATACAAATTGCAATTCCATCTTTTGTTGTATTTAAATAACAAATATACCTCCACTTAAATTTTCAAATTTTTTTTCACCCAAATAAATTATATATACATACAATTCCACGATTATTATATCATACATAACTTTCATGAAATTTTATTATAATTTGCTGCCACGTTATTACTTTAATCAACAATGATGAAAAAAGTTGAATGGGTAATGATGATTTAGTGCTTGAAATTTAGACTCATATCAGTCTCATTTAAGTTATTCATGGTGATGGTAGTATTTTTTTAATAATTATACTCAAATTAATTTTAATCACGTTATCGGACCAGAAAGTTTGATCTTTGATTATAACAGTTAAGGGTATATGTTGGTATATCCGATGGAAGATATTAAAATGGAATGAGTCGAAATTTGGTTAGTAAGAATTTGCCATTTCTTCACTGTTTAGGTATATTCACATCTTATTCATTTTTGTAGTTTTATTTTTATCGTTTTTAGTTTTATTTTCTAATTATAAATTGATTTTTTATTTAAAGGATTTTTAATTTTTGGTGTTGCTACCTTAAGTTTGCTTGTTTGCTAAAAATGAAAAGTGCAATGGAAGTACTAGACTGCAATGGCCAGTATAGCTTGGCATTGTGAAAATTGTGCAAACAAAATAACAAATAACACCAAAGATTTGCTTACATAGTTTGGTTTCCTTATGTCTGGGGAGCCCAGCTCAGTGAGTAATTCTACTATCTTTATTCACAAATACAACAAGTGATTCACACTTTATCACTCCCCAAGTATAGAGATCTCACCTTTGTACCTAAAGACTAGGACAGTCACCTCTAAATCTCCCATTGAGAACTTAGGTAGTAAACACTCAACAATATTTACAATAACAGTTTGCACTCTCTCACAAATCAATTTTGCAATGAACAGATTAGAATGCACTCATAAGTTCTCATACAAAACCTAGACAAGCCTTAAATCATATATTCAAAATTTGGCTTAATAGCATAGAATCTAAGTGAATACAGAGAAACTCCTTAAAAATAATTATTACATTATTAACACTCAAAGCACAACCAATCAAAGATATGCTCTCCAAAATTAGCAACACTATCTCGATCAAATCTCCACATTCCAAGACTTAGTTGATTCACACGAATCTAATCCAACCTTCAAACGCCAAGGATTGGTTTTCGTAGATGGATCATACTATCTTCAATAAAACAACACATTAATAAGTCCACAGATTTTCTTTATTAAATTGTCAAACCAAATAAGGCAAATATTTACACCATTTTAGTGGCAGTCTACAATTGGCATTGTCGAGTAGCACTTAGCAATTCTTAGCTCATTTTACCTCAACAATCCCCCTCTTTGGCAATTTATTGAACAAAACCAAACAATATAGGAATCTAGCTACTGCAATCAACAATAGCTCCCTCTCAACACAAACCTTACTCTACTTAGCTCAACTTAATACATATTATAGTAATTTTAACTATCAATGCTATGTCTAGAATTTGCACCAACAATCAAACTACTAAATATAACTAAGCAGTTGATAAGGTAAAGTGCAACAAAGTAAACATACAACATATCATAACATCACAAATCAATTAAGCAATTCCACATTATCCAAAATATCAGTATTAGCAAATAAGTATCATCATCTCAATTATACACACCAAATCGAGTTAGAGTTCAAAATAAAAAAGTTAAAAGAAGTCATCACCACAACAAGGTCTTATTCATTTTCAATATCATTAACATCTCTAGCATCAAAAACATCTTCTAGAGACATAAGTGGCTTCATTAGTAGCAGAAGAAGGACATATACCTCCCATATAACATGACACTCAAAACCAATAGCTTCCTCTACTCTATACTAACAGTACTCCCCCCTTTTTTTTTCAAAAAACTTGGCAATCAGAATACTAAAGATCTTTACAACATGTTTGGTTGGGTGTAATAGGAATAGATTAAAGCCCAATTCGATGGGCCTACCACCAAACCAATGTTTGGTTGGTTGTAATACCTATTACAGCCTGCATTGAATCCATTCTTATTCAGGGAAAAGGTTGCATAGCCATTCCCTTTACTCACCATCGAATAGGAATTAAATAGGATCTTTTTTTTCCCTTTTCAATTTTTACCCTCCTCTTTCGTTCTTTTTTTTTTTTTGTTCCTCAGTCGATATTACCTTCACCTTCAATACCTCCTACAATTCTCGAAGTCACCAACGTCACTTGGACCACCATGGAATGTTGCCACAACCGTCACAACCTCGACGATGATTCTTCTAAAAATCATGACACTTTTAAGCTCGAAAAAGAATTGGAAACCCTAAAATCTAAAAATCAGTCTCAAGAATCTTTTGGGATAGAACCTCAATCTCTTCAACAATCTCTTTGAATCTCATACTTATTTAAACGATTGTCCTCTTGAGGTTCATAAATTTCATAACCTTTTTTTCGTGTTTGGTTTTCTTTTTCTTTTCAATTTTTAGACCTAATTATTTAATTAATTACAGCTCTATTCTCGGTTGATATCTACCATGGAATCTAAATAATTTTTGCTCTAACTCGAATCTCTTTATGGATCCAATACTAAAATCGAGTTTCCATTCAAAAAAGCTACATGTTCTTATATTATTATTTTTGTATCAATTATTTGCAGTTTTTGATATCTTATATAGCTTTTCCATGAATGAAGGATATGCAACAAGAAATTCCTAAACGAACTAATAAATTATCACTGCATCAAGCTGGATTAATAACTGTGACAATAAAGTTGATGCAATTTTTTTCGTTCTTGTTTTCGTTTTCCTTTTGTTTATTAGTAAGAATATTGATATTAATTATTAGTTACCATGAATTTTTTAATTTGATTTTAAATTAGGAGATGATAAGCATTCTACTGAAATTCTGATTAATGTTAACCAAAATGAACTGAGTTGGTGGGTATGGGTAATTGATGAAATGGTTCCAATCAATGTTGAAGAGTAGAGTGGAATCGATGATAAAAAATATATTGTTATTACGTGTAAACACTGCATACCCATTTAGAGGGTCGGGCTTTGAATTGACTATTCAATGCCTCTCGTAATAGCTCTCTCTCTTTTTTAGTTTAATTTTGGTTAATTTGGATTTGCATTTGATTTTTTAGATGCGTTCTTTCACTTCTTACTTCTTGATTCTTGAATTTGCAAGTGTTGTTTGAGTGATTTTGATGCTTGATTCTTGAAGCATTCTTTTTGGCTTTTTCTTTTCAATTCATAAGTGTCATTTTGACTGAAATTGGATTTGGTTGTTTTAAAGGTTCAACACCAATTGTTTTAGACAAGGGGAGGAGTTCATTTTATACATGGGCTATTGGCCAGAAACAACTTCTATACCTTAGTATCATAGTCGGCGTTGCTAATTTCAAACATTTCTTTAAGAAAAATATCTTCTATAGTAGTTAGTCTTTGTTTAATTGATAGTTGACATATAAAGCATTCTCTCTTATATTATCTTTTCGATCATAATCTTCTCTGTATATTAAAGCATTTTGTCTTTGTTAAATTTTAGATTTATGAACTAGTTGCAGTCTTTCTGAGTTTTAACTTAAATCAAAATTCTAATAATATTTGTAATGAGTTCAACATTTTTGTGAACTGCAAAATCCTAATGTTTCCATTTGCACATCAAATTTCAAAATTTGATTGAGTAAACACTACAATTTCCAATTAAAAAACAAAACCATTAGTACAACTCTATGCCATTTTAGAAAGTATTGGGAGAAAGGGGTCAGTGTAAATAAATGGAACAATGGTGAAGAAAAATACCAGTTGTGTGCTGAACTTAGGTGATAAGGTGGTTTTTGGTTTGTTGGGGAATCATGCTTATGTATCCTTTTCTTGGGTTTAAGTGCTATTAGAGTGTTTTAAGTTACTCAATTACTCTAATGGTAACGTTTTATGTGTCTATACTTATTTTGTTATCTCATTAATTTAATTTCACTTGATCTAGATATTTCAGCAGCTTATGACTGAGGTTGCAGTTAAGGTTGCAATTAAGGGCTTATGACTAGGAGAGATATTCTAAAGTATATTTTAGGAGAAAATGTTAGGCACGATATGTTTTTAGCTTTTCTTCAAATTTGGTAACCATATATAGCTTTTAAGTATGCTATTTGCTATTACACTGAAATTCATCACATACAACAAGCATCTCTTATGATTTTATTTAAACTATTGTTATAAGAGTACTTATTTCTCTTTTAAAACATAAATAGGCTAAAATTCCTAAAAAGACGAGAAAAATGATTGGGCAGAAAAACTAATTCAACCATAAATTGTTTATTTTATTTTGTGTTGTGTTCTTCTACACTGATTAGTGTTGGGAATGGATTGTTGGTGGCTCTTTTGTTTGATGCTTAATGCTTGTTTCATACAAGTTTAATTTTTTTTAAAAATAATTTTGGCCATGAAATGTGGATACCCAGGATCTCCATCTTCCTCTTTTGGTCCACCTCAATCCAGGTCCAAACATAATCCTAAAAGTAAAATTCTTTTCGAGATTTGTTTATTTTTAGGGCTTTTGATTGATTTTCTTATCTAATCACTCAATATAGTTATGAGAACCAAGACCTTGTCTTTATCTTAATTGAATTATACTTTTTTTTTTGTTAAAAGAAAGTAATAAAATAGTTGTTTAGTTTAGTTTAGTTTAGTTTAGGTTATGATTATTTGGTTTTCAATGTTCATTCATGGTAATGAGTTTTGAAGTAAAAAAAAAAAAAATCCTAATTTGATAGTTAAGTGAAACATTGAGTAATTAAGAATATAGTTATTTGGTTTTCAATGTTCAATGTTCAATTTCAGGTTTTTCATCTCAGTTTGAATTAAGCATTGAAGGGTCTGAAGAATTGGTGGATGAAGTATCTTCTTCTGTAGAGGCGGTTACCTCTTTAAAAAGTTGTCTCTTAAAAACATTTCAAAGTTAGAAATTTCAGCAGAGAAGACATTGTTGAGATTCGCAAACTCAATAAATTTTGACATCTCTAGTTGGAAAGCGTTGGAATCTTTATCGCAAAATGGGTTAAGTTTTGACATCATTTTATTATGATTGCGGATTGTCCCCAATTGGTCTATTTGGAAACAGAGGAGATATTGAAACTTGACAAGATTCCAAGTGTTGAATATATGGAAATAAAATGTTTGTGCCTTTTCTTTTCGATGCTTTAGTGATCCTAATACCAACGGACAAGTAGAAAAATAAAAATTTCAGACTATTTATATAATTTTATTATGTTTGTACCAAATTTCAGACTATTTATACAAATGTTTTACCGATACTAATACCAATGGTGGACAAGTAGAAAAATAAAAAGATGCACTTTTTCTTTTCGGTGCTTTGTGCCTTTTTCTTCTTCTTTTTTAAATAAAAATTTCATGTTTAATAAAATTATCATTTTTAGATTATAACACAGGTAAAAAAATATATATAAAAAATTATGTAAATAACAAATGAAACTTTAGTTGAAACCATAAATTTGGGATTAATTTATAGGAAGATAATGACACAAGTTATTATAGTCCAAATGAAACTCCAGATGAAACCACAAAATTGAGATTAATTTATAGAAAGATTCATTTATAGAAGATAATTAAATTATTTTTTTCGCTAATGATATTCTAACACTTAAATATGCATTGCAGTTTAAAAATAATAAAATTGTTATATATTATTTTTCTAATATTATATATTATGATTTTTATTAATTCATATTTTAATAATAATTATATTAAGAATGTTATTAAATTATATGTTATTATCCTTATTAAATTATATTTAATAATAATTATATTAAAGTATGATTAAATTATTTATTATTTATTAAATTATATTTAATAATAATCCTATTATAAATTAATAACAATAACAATAATCATCTACATAAGAAAATTATGTTAAGGGTACTCTGGTCATTTAAACATTTTTCCTTATGCTATTACAACTTCTATTCCATTCAACCAAACACAAGAATGCTATTACAACTCTATTCCATTCCATTCAATCAAACAAATGAATTACTGATTACAACTCTATTCCATTACAGCCCTATTCCATTCCCTCCAACCAAACGTGATGTTAGTCTATTGATTGGACCAAGGCAAAACAAATGTTGAAGAATATCAAGACTACAAGATTACTGAATTGAGCAAACAAATGCGCAAGAATCATTTGGGTTGCAAGTCATTCCTTAGTGCTCCCTATTGGATCTGATGCCCTAAGTGTACTATTTTCATCTATGTGTACTTTTATTTTTTTGAACATATTGGTTTAATAAAATTACCCATGAATTACATTAATACATTTTGTATATTGTCCTCAATGGTTTTTGCACACAAAGCAAAATGGAAGCAAATATTAGCTCATTGGTTATCTAATGTTTAACTAATACTAAGCGGTATTACGTGGTCGGATCATAATACGAAAAGACAACTTGTTTTAGTAGATGAATCCAAACATGTCTTAGTTAATTGGAAATGAGCAAATCGAGTGAAAGACTAATATGTCATCTATCAAACCAATTGGGGAGATGCCTTATCATGAGCATCGAAGTGAATGACTCCTAGAAGATAGAGACATGGATGTGACTGACTTGATTGAAATTACATCAGACATGACCCAAGTAGAATAAATGCTGAATGTGTTTATGGATTTATTCACTTGTGACATTCATAGTGTGACATACCTTAATCTTGAGTGGATGGTAGACTATGTATGCGTGACTCGTATACTTTGATGTAAGTAAAAGCCGGAGTTCAAATAGATAAGGAATTGAAAGCTAGTACATTGGGTATATGAATTCTGCAATACGTAACACTATTTACAATAGTGAAATTCATAGTCCTAGAAATGGGTAAATGATATCCTCTTATTGGCATTATGTAACAGTCTATTTTTCAATAGTGTCAGAAATGGTGGTTTTGAAACCCCATTTTTGATGATCGAGTTTGTAAATATTCTTATTTAATATTTACGAGGTTAGTGTAAAGGTTAATTGAAATTTGGTCCCTTAATTTTGTTAAATGGATAGTTAATTAAGGTACCGAGACTAGATTGTAAAATTGGTAAAAGTTAATCATTATGGATTTTTAATTAACCAAGGGACCAATTGAGCAATTAGACCAATTAAAAATATGCCAAACGGTGGTGGGAATTGATTTTCATCCACTAAATTTTTTTAATTATAATTAATTTTAGTTAATTATAGTTAATTAAGCAAATTTTTATTAATTAATGGTTAATCTAATTACAAAAGTAAAAACAAAATGAAACAAAGTAAAAACAAAATGAAACAAAGCCATTTTCTTCTCTCTCGTATTCTTCATCGAAACTAAATAGAAAGAATAAGGTTTGAGCATTTCAACTTTTGGTCCCTCAAATTGGTAAGATTTCAAGACCTATTCTTGTAATTTTTACGTTTTTGAGGTTGTGGGAGCTTTGATTTAGCTAACCCTTGTACCAATTTGTAAAAATGTTAAAGTTTCCAAAAGTTTCCATTGTTGATTTCTTGAACTTTTTGGTACTAAATTGTTAAATTTAAGCTTAGAAGTAAAAATGACTAGTTTGTAAAGTTTAATTGCTAGTTTTTTAACATAGGGACTAAAGTGTACAATTTTTAAATTAATGTAAGATTTTTGTAATTATTGATAATAGAGAGTTATAAAAGGATGTAATTGAGATCGGTTTCAAAATCAAAGATCAAATTTGAAAGTAATAGCAATTTCGATTTTAGGGACTAAATTGAATAAAAAACTTTAGGGTCATTTGAAAAATAAAATTTGGACTAATCCATGCATTTAATAGGATGTTATAAACTATTTGAAACTGATAAATTGAAATGAATTATCGTATAGGTCGGGAATTGAACCAAACTGAGAATAAGCGAGGAAAAGGTAAAATTATCGATTAGTCATTACAATTCAACTTATTTGCTGATTTAATTAGGTAAGTTCATATGGTATGATTTTATTCAAATTATTGTGCATTTGAAATATGAATTTGTGAATGGTTGGTTGTAATTTGAATTGTTTGCGATTTAGTACAAAAGGTGAGTTGTGGACTAAATTGTAAAGAAATGATTATATGAACTTTATATGCCTGAGTGATCATAATAAAGGATAGGATAAGATTAACATGCCAATAGGGTTAATTTACCCAGGTACATGATATATGTGATGATACAATGTATGTGATTGTACGGAGTTTATTACTGATTATATCATAATCCAACATTTGTTGCGGATTACCGAGCTTTATGTCTCTACGGAAACCCTGAGTGGTGGAGGGACATATTGTTATACAATTATATATGTTTGCCTACAAAGACCCTTTATGTGTTTGGGACCCAATTTCTCGTTGCAATTGAAAACAAGATAACAGAGACCCTCTATGTGTTTGGGACCCAATTTCTCGTTGCAATTGAAAACAAGATAGGATATACAATGGACGATGAAGAAGCTCTCATGCTTTCTTTCTCAGGCCATGAATAATAGATGTTGTTGGTAAAAGCAACAATAATGGCATCAAAGGTTTCATCCACTTTTTAAATCAGCTCTCGATTAAACTCTTACTAATGGCCTCTAACATACATATTTTGGTACAATTTACTTCTTGAATCAGTGATTAAGAGTATCAAAGCATAGAACTCCAACACAAGTTCCCTCACATATGGCTTCACAAATGATATGGTGCCAAGTAGACCATTGTTTGTCAGGAAGGTGTCAATGCCTTGCTCAACAAAACTTGCATCTTTGATATTTTGCTCCTTAATAAAACACTTTGTCCTCAACGCCATGTATTTGTTTAGACAATCAGGTGTAAGGAATATCAGGTCCTTCTTGGCCAAATGTATTTCCACCTATGCTTTTTCCTTTCCCACTGCATGAGCAAGCATTGCTAGAACACTACTCATCTTCAGCTTTTTATTTCTTTGGATGGCAAACATTGTTCTTACATCCTTCTTAGACTTAGCCTTTGATGAAACAATTTATTTTAAAGGAAAATTTTCTTCAAAGCTTGAATCTGAACTAGAACTTGAATTAGAACTAGTGAATTACCCATCAAGTGAGTCAAAAACCTCCTCACTCGAACTCTCATATTCATTCTTTCTTTTCTGGGATGGCTCATCGGCAACAGAAACCTATACCTAATATTCTTTTATTTGTTTGCTTTGTAATTTATTGAACTAACCCATCTAATTTTAGAACTTATGAGTCAATTGTATATCATCCTAGAGTTATATGTTTACTTACATTATCTTGTTAATATGTTTCTATTCAATTTCATGTATCATACTAGTTCTAGTACATTTTATCTTTTGCATGTTTATTTCTTATTTTTAGTTGTTTAGTTTTCTAGTTTCTTTTATTTTACTTTTGTTTTTGTTTTGCTTGCTTGAGGACAAAAGACTTAAATGTAGGGGTATTTGACCTGACATCAAATGTAGTAGTTATTTTAGGTCATTTCCACACTTGAAAAGCTTGTTTTCTAGCACTTTTATAATTCATTATTGCATTTTCAATATTAGTAGGTTGGGAATAAAATAATAATAAAATAAGATTTTTATGCAGTTTTTGCTATTTCGATGACCTGTAAGGCCAACTTGAGGCTCGTGAGTGACTAATGGGCTATTTTACTGTGTAGGATGTTAGTTCAGGTTCAAGAGTACAAGGGATGATGATCAAACAGTGAGACATTGCAACAACCTATTTTTCAATGGTGTTGGAAATAGTGGTTTCTGGGCTACAAATCTAACGAGTAAGTTCGTAAATATTATTCTTTAATATTTACGAGTTAAATATGGTATTTAAATAAATTTTGAATTGACAAGTCATGCTATTTGAATGAATAATTAGGTTCAAGTGGTATGACCCTAAAGTCAAGTGGTTTTAGAAAGTGAGGTATCGAGACCTCGTTTCTATAAACTAAGCCATGAATATTTTTATAAATATTTATGGAGTGTTATTAAAGTTTTATTAAAGTTTCGTTAAGAAACTTTAATGTTTAGATAGTTAATTAAGTAAAAAGGACTAAATCGTAAAACTTGAAATAGTCAATCGTTATTAGTTTAAAGGTGTTAATTGATTAAAGAATTATAATTGGATGGCCTTAATGATAAATAAACCATCTTTAAAATAGTGATACGGATTGATGCTTTAATTTCTTTTAATGTTAATGTTTTATATGTTATTTTATTATTAAAATAAAGTAAAAAGGTTAAGTTCGACCATGCTTCAATTAATGCATGGTAAGCCATTTTTCATCCTTTTTTTAATATTTTTATATTTTGAGATCGTTGCAACTAGGTCTAGCTAGCCTGTACCTTCGTTTTTGAAATTGTTAAAGATTTTGAATGTTGTCATTGATGAATCTTTGTGATTTTAGATGTTAAATGATGAATTTGAAGTATTATTGGTTATTTATAAGTATTTTGTTAAGTGATTTTTGATGAATTTAACGATTAGGGATTAAATTATTAAAATAGTAAAAATACAAGGACTTGATGTGAAATTTTTACAAATATGGGCTGTATTGGAAGCTATGAACATTCGGTTGGCATGGGTTTTCAATAAAATTGGTCTACTTGCATGATTAGGACATAAGGACTAAATTGAATAAAAATAAAAAGTTGAGGGCAATTTTATAAAATATTAAAAAGGACTAAATTGCATAAAATGAATTGGTTTTTCTATCTAAATTAATGAATTTAATAAAATTATTAATTTAGATAAAAACAAGTGGAAAATCGAAGAGAAGGAAGAATTACCAAATAGCCCCTGTACTTTGACATTTCTGCAATTTAGCCAAGTAAGTTCATATGAACTATAATCACTTAAATGTTGATTAAATGAATGTTTAATGTGTTGTTTTAATGTAAATGAATCAATATATATATGATTATGTCCATATTATGACGAATTGAGGATTATCGATCCCCGTTTGAACCTTAGGATTATATAGGATACAAATGACATATCATCAGGGTTTTTATGTTTCGGGTGCTGGTCCTGAATGTTCTACCGATGGCTGAGGTCTGACATTTTTTGCGAATACTCATCAGCTTGTGTGAGCAGCATCGTGTAGCTTACATTCTGACCATCAGCTTGCGTGAGCAGACCCAGGTTAATATGTTTCGGTTGTTGGTCCTAAATGTCTTACTGGTGGCTGAGTTCCAACATTTGTTATGGATACTCGTTAGCTTGTGTGAGTAGCATCATATAGTTTACATTCCAACCGCCAGCTTGTGTGAGCAGACCCATTTTATGGTTCGAGTGAGCAATGGTGTAAAGGAAAAGGAAAATGAATAGTTTCGACCATATGTTTAACACAGTTTGTGTGAGCTTTCCCACGTATCCGATATTATTCTAAGTGGTTCAACGGGCATGAAAAGGGAAGTAATGGTAAGTATTCAAATGACTTATGTCATGAAAACTATGAAAATGAATGAAAATGAAATGTTCAATGAAAGTATGTCTATGTTCATGAAATTGATGATTTCAAGTGATGTGGTTCATGTTTAGTGACTTGCCTTATGTTAATTCAAGTGAATTATGAATTGATGCACTGACATGCGTTGTTGGTGATGCTTAAGCTTGTGCCAAGCTTAAGGTGGATTATATTATGCTTAATCTTAATGATATACATCGAAATGGTAAGTGTCCAAATAGAAATATGCTTATGTGCATGAAAAGGTTGTATGAATTAAAAGATATATTTTCTTATGAAATGGCTTATCATGTGTTTGGTCCCAAATAAGTCATCTATAAATGCATTAACTTGTATATTGATGATTATATTTAGGCTTGTATCAAGCTTGTGTAATTGGATGATGTTTATGCTTAGATCTTATATTATGCAAATGAAACAGGTAAGAAAAGGTAATGAAACGGTAAGTTCATAATTGAGATGTAATGTGATGAAAAAAAGATTGTTGAGTTGAATGATGTACTTATTTGTGAGAAATTAAGTATGCTATGGATGAATTTGCCTATGTCATGAATAAATACACTAATTTGTGAATTGATGTTGTTATCTAAGTTTACGTTAAGTAATTGGAATGGAAAGTAAGTAAAGGGAGTAGTTCGTAGTCTTATGAAAAGGTTAATGATAATGTAATATGTCTTATAAAATCCTATTATGTTAGGAATGAAAAATTATATATGATGTTGATAGACTTACTCATTGTAAGTTGATGGTTATATAGTTTGATAAATCTTGTGGCATTGACATAAGTTTATATTTACCTTATAAAGTTCATTATTGTAATTTAATATTATGTTTAAAGTTTATACGAGCTTACTAAGTATTCATTGCTTACTAATTACTTTCCTTTACTTTTCAGATTGTCGAAAGCTCGATTGGTTTGGAAGTTTATCGGAGATCTATCACACTATCTAGTGATTATATCGGTAGTTTTGATGTTTTGGTCAAGGTTATAATGGTATGTTTGTGTGGAACTTCTAATGGTCATAATTATGGTAAAAATGGTAAGTTTATATTGACATGAAATACGTCAAGTTATGGTATATTTTGAGATGGTTGAAATATGGCCAAATATGCATATGTTTAGGTATGTTTGATTGATTGTGATTGAGGTGCCTTGTAAGGCATATTGGTTGTATATTAATGGCCTGATGAATTGGTCATTTTATGCATGATTTAGTATGTTTTTGATGCCTTGGTCATGGGTACAAATTGTTTGTAGGTACATGCTAGTAATGGTGATGAAAATGGCTTGAATTTAGCCAATTTCATGTCCATATAGCCTAAGACATGGGCGTGTGACTCAACCATATGTGACACACGACCATGCGACACGGCTGTGTGTCCCCTGTAGTTTTCAAAGATTACAAGTCAGATAGTTACGCGGCCTAGCACATGTCCTGGCACACGGGCGTGTGAAGCCATTTCGAGTGTTACACGGCCTGGCACATGGGCGTGTGACTTGGCCATGTGACCCAACTTTGAAAGTTACACGGGCATAGACACAGGCTGGGAGACAACTGTGTGTCCCTATTTCGATTGTTACACGGCCTGAGACATAAGCGTGTGTCTCAACCATGTGAGTCACACGGCTTGGCCACACGGCCGTGTGACCCTTGCAATTCAAATTTTCCAACTTTTTCTTAAATGTTCCAAATGTTTCGATTTAGTCCCGAATCATTTCTAAAATGTTTTTAGGCCTCGAAGGCTCGATTATGGAACGTTATGCATCTTATGAATGAATTATGCCATGTTTATGTTGAGTTATTCAATGTATGTTTTAAAGTTACGATTTTATGGTAACGCTTCGTAACCCTATTCCAGCAACATATACGGGTTAAAGGTGTTATAGACATGAGAGCTTGACAGCACAATGAAGTTGCCAAGGCCGGGAAAGCACTTGATATCATGACGAGGAGCTTCCTCTCGTCATGACTACACAATAAATATAAGAGGGATTTCACAGTGGCAACGTAGTTACAAAGAGTCTTCCCGATGATGGTAGTCCAAAATAAAGATAATTCCTTGGACGAGACTTTTAGGGATATTTCCATATTTGGACCCCTAGCATTTATCATAATATTGTATTAATTGGTATCTAAGTGTATCTACGGTTGAGTGGTCACCAACTAGCCTGTTGCCTATATAAGCAATCTTATTGTCACCGGAATTATGGTGCAAACTTAGAGTCACATTTTTTCCTATTAAGTTTTCTTTGTATTTCCTTTTTATGTTCGTGTAATCGAAACTTTCTATTCCAATGTGAAGACAATCGCGAGCTGAGATTGCTCTGGATCCGCGCCTTAATATATTATTAATGAGCATTCTCTTAACTCTTCTACTTTATTCTTTTATTTATATATTGTTAGTTTGATCAACTAATGATTATATGAATATTAGAATTATATATTGTGCTTTATTCATATCTTGCATGATTCGTTTATTGAATTGATTAATTCTTCATGTCGATTAATTAACAAAAGAATAAGGGTTTATAATAGGATTAGTTGGTATAAATTATGTGTTCTTAAACCCTAGGCTTGACAACCCTAGGAAGTAATCATAGGTTAGACAAGATCGGGAGATAAGTTTAGCCGAGTAAATCATAGTTTATGCTGGTTGAGAAAGTAATGTTGAGAGATAAGCAAATATCAACCAACCGATTAATTAATTAGTAGAGGCCAGGAGGTAATACTAGTTAATTATTAGCTAATTCATTTTAAAACCCAATTCTGAAATTAGTTAATCTTCAGTTTATTAATTAGGGATTTAATCAATCATAGGCTAGAGGCTCGCATTATCGACACTAGGAATAGTAAATTCCATTAGATTAATTTAGGTTTAGTAATTTCGTTAGTTTAATTAATATATTAATTTAGATTCACACTACTAATTTGTGATTCAATCAAATTAGTAATTATTTTCTGCAATTAATTTAATAATAATTTCTACAATATGCAATCCCTTAGGTACGATCCTTGGAATACTTACCAATATTTCGTAGTAAACTTTACTATATTACAATTTGACCTGTAAGCTTGTGGACATTGCCGATTAATTTCTTATATTTTTGGTGTGATATTTTTACTATAAACGATAACACATTTATAGGCGGTCAAGTTGTTAGCGTCGTTGTCGGGGATTGCGATGGTGAAATTTTTGTTAGATTGATTACCGTAAAATGATATTAATCGAAAAAAGAATGAGTTAGATAGTGTTCTAACTTTTATTTAATTTAATTTATTTTATTTTAGTGAGAAAAAAGATATTATTACGATTATTATTTTTACTTACCTTGTTGATTATCAGATTTAATCATGGATGTTGAGTTTTATAGGTCTGTGTATGAACAATCCAAATCGAGTAGGTTCTATGGAGCTTCAACAAACCAATGGAGTCATGATTACAAAGAGAAGCAGTCTGGGTATTCGGAAGAACTCTCACCCAAGCCGAATGAGTATATTTCCTAGAGAGGTGGATAGCCTATGAATCAATGGGACTATAACAAAGAACGTGACATATTTGACTACTCAGTTCAACAAGAATTGGATTTAATAATGGATTATGATATATATAAGCACTTGCTCGAGCAATATCAGAAAAAAAAAAGGCTATGTAACGCCCCGAATTTGGGCTTAGAAGAAATAGGCCTTGAGCGTAAGAACACATAAAAGTTTATTTGTGCAAGAAAATAACATAATTGACTGTCTGTTTCAGTGGTTAAGTGATTTAGCAGTGTTTGGGAGTGTCTGAGAAGTCTTGGGTTCAAATCTAGGATTTAGCAAAAATTCAGTTTTTCCTTATAATTATTTATGGTTAAAATTTGACAAAAGAAGCATGAGATCTAGTGGCAAGGTGGCGTTAGGAGTATGCGTGTGGTCTAAGGTTCAAGTCAGGGCGTGTGTAGAATTTTTGGTTGTTCCTTGAATAAACCTAGATATTGGAGTGAAGGCTTTATAAAATATTGAGGATAAGTTATGACATAAAGAGCCTATTAGCTTGATGGTAAGTGGTATGATAAAGCTTAAAAAGGGATGGTGTTTGAGTAACGCCTAGAGCAAATAAATTTTTATTTTGCTAACATGGGAAGTAGATTCGAACTCTGTTGAGTGAAAGTTTGAACTAGTCTTGGAATTGTTATGAAGGATATCAAGGAGTAAATCAAGGAGGGGAAGGGGAGTGATTTGTGGAGATATTCAAGGAATTTGAAGTGTGAAGGGAGTTGTAGCCGAATTGGGTATCTTGAGTAGGTGAATTCGGCTAGGGGTCCTTTGGTGTGTGTATTTGCTGCAATTGGAAAGCTTTGGGGGATATGATTGGCTGTGCCAGTTGTAGTTTTGGTATTCTCCTTATTGCTTTCTTTGATGTTTTGAACCTCTAAATCCTTCCCTTTTCTCTATGGGGCCAAAGTTGGCCAGTGACCATTCGGGTTATTTTTCTTCTTCTTTATTTTGTGAAATACCGAAGCTTTGTGTTGCATTTTCCAAGTCTCTTTCTTCCTTTTCTGTTTTCAGTCCCAGTCGAATTAATTATTTGTGAGTTCTCTCTTCTACCTTCCCCACTCTAGCCGAATATCCCTTTCTCTTTTACTCTATTCCTTCGGGTTTTTCGAGTTTCCCTTACATTGATTTAAACTAAATATTTTCTCCTCTTTCCCTCTTCTATTTTCAGTTTCTCTTAAAGGAGGGGAAATCAACTTCAGTATTCCTCTATTTTATTGGCTGAATATTTGGTGTTCCTATTCCTTCTCTTCCTTTGACTGTGTTTCTCCTAGCGGTTGGCTCTGCCTAACGTGAGTTGCTTCTGGTGGATAGGTATTTCGGTAAGGACAAAAGTAGTGTTGCAAGCTTGTAACTATTGTGTTATTTGGCAAACTATTAAGGTTCTTAACTTGTGATCATGTTGCATTGTTTTGGCAGCATCCAAACGTATTGAACTCAGCTTATCTACGGATTTGTAAAACTACATCGATTGAAGCAGTGGAAGTGTGAATCATTTCAGGATCATTCATACCAAGAATCCAAAAAGGTGTTTAACTGTTTTCCGTAAATGATAATCGATAAAAGTCGAAAAGCTGAAACTTTGGCATTTGGGACCTCGCGAGCATGCGATCGCTCGTGTGGCAAACTGAGCCCACAAGTCATGGGCGATAGACTGTAGTGGCCACCATGAGCGTTCTCATGGATTTGGGCTGATCTGGGCCTCGTTTAGCTAAACGGGCCGTATAGGCCCAATGGGCTCGTTGGCCCCATACGGATAAAATCCATGACAAGTGGCAAATACTGGACTGGGCTATGTAGTTTGCATAGCCATGGCTGAAATTGGGCTAAGTAGGCCACACGAGCGTGTGGGCCCACTTGGGCTGAATATTGGGCCTTGGGTCTATTTACACCGTTATGACCATTTAGGTTATCTGTGCCACTCGCGACTATAGACCTCGGAGAGGTCATTATCTGTACCGAGACCCCAAAGTAAGTAAAATGACTGTAATGCCTATGTAGGGTAAAATTACCAAAATACCTCTAATGGGTAAAATGACTATTTTTCCCCTCGAGGGTAAATGACTGACTTGTGTTATGATTTGACTATTTAACTATGATTGTATGACTATGATTTGATTGACTTAACTATGAATGATATGATGATTTGTGGGCCAGACATCTGCATACATAACATACTGCATGGGGTTGGGATAATGGTTATAGAGGAAGTATTGTTCTAATAGGGTCACACGGGTCACACGAGGCGACTGTAGACCCAGTAATGTTCTGTTAAAGTCAGACGGGTTGCACGAGACGACTGCAGACCTATCGATGGCTTTAAGTCGCGTAATCTGATTATGGCCCTATGCCAACCTAAATATGGCTCTGTGCCACTTGATTATGGCTTTGTGCAAATCTTATTTTCCCGTGGCTATGTGCCTAGCATATATATTGATGACTCTGTGTTGATCATAATTACCTGTGGCTGTGTGCCGATTATATTATAGTCGCTGATGGTTATGTGCCAAACTTATTACAGTTATCGATAGCTTTGTGCCATCTCGATTATGGCTCTATACCATCCTGATTATGGTTTATAACCATTCTGTCTACGACGCTGAGCCGTTTTGTTGACTTAGTACCGCAACCTGTGCTAAGCTTGGTGTGTTGGCTGGGTGGGTCGATCTTATCCCCACGTAAGTGTAGGATTGGTACGAGTGGTGTGTTGGATGGATCGGGGTGGGATGCATCCTCATACTGTTGCATATCTATTTATGAGATTTGTTACTATACTGGGCTTAGGCCCACTTGTTCTGTATTAGTTTGGGATAGGCCCAATTGATTCTGTTATGGGTTGCGACCCAAATGACATTGTTTTGGGCTTTGGCCCACATATACTCTTAACTGAACTGTATTGTTACTGTTAAAGGCTTAGGCCAGACTGATTATGTTTCTGTATACTGACTGTTTCTTTAGTAAGGGATTACACACTGAGTTTTCGTAACTCACCCCGTTTTTAACCTTTCAGGTAATCCCCAGCATTAGACGGTTCGGAGCTGCAAGGGACTCGGAGATGGCCACACAACTGCACATGTTTTATTCTGTTTTGCTCATTTACTTAAGTATTTTGATTTTGATTCGGGTTGTTATAAGGGCTCTATAATTTTTACATTTTAAATTTGGGGTTTTATTAATTTTGATTTATATGTGCTAGAAGTAGAACACGGTTTTCCAAAACAATAACTATTTTCAAACACTATGTTTTTGCAACTTAACCATTTTTAAAATATCACGTTTTCGTAAATCATTTGTTTTAAATTAAGCTTCCGCAACAAATAAAGTTTTAACGGTAATAACATTTTAAAAGGGAATAACTTTTTAATAAACCATGATTAAAAATAAACAAACGCAAACTGGGATTTTGTACAAGTATTAAAATTCAAGAATGGTTTTCAATGAAAACATGGTGTTCGAAAAACACTTCAATGTGGCACGCCAGATTCGGCCCTAACGTCTAGGTCGGGTTTGGGGTGTTACATTTAGTGGTATCAGAGCCAAGTTGCAAAACTCGATTGTGGAATGAGTTTTCAAAATTTTGGTATTACAAGAGGTTGGTTTCAAATGTACGAAGTGTTTTGAGGTATTTTTCTAAAATGTGTAGTTTACCAAGTCTCCGACACCGAATCCGTAAGTTCTTTAGATATTAGATTGTGCATAAAGTTAGATTTTGTATTTATTCAGCATATGTTCCGGCAATCAGATTTTTAAGCGAGCAACAGTACTGTGATGCATTCAGAAGGCGAGCAAGGTCGTGAGGAGTTGCTCGTTTCCTTGGAATACGAGATTGTTCAAGAGACGGTGGTTGAGGTAAGTCCGCCAACTTCAGGTAGCGGTAACCCAAGCTTGAGACTGAGGCACTGACCCGGTTGGTAAGGGAGGTGGTAGAGGAAGTGTTTGAGACCAGGGTTAAGGAATTTGGTAAGGTGCTTAGGCTAGATGCTTGGACTGCTCGAAGAAGAGGGATCACAATCCTCTGAAGTAGGAGCCTCGTTCTGTGAAGTAAGTTAAAGCCTGTCCGAACTTTTTGACTTGTGAGCACTGTAAAAAGCGTCAGCCGGGTGAACGCCGGAGGAAGTTAGGAGCATGTCTCAGATGTGGATCTAAGGAGCATCGGGTTCGAGTTTACCCAGTCCCTTTTAAGTCAGGTGTGTTTTGTTTGGATATAGGAATTGTATCCATGTGTGATAAATATTTTTCTACTTCTGTGGTTGAATGTTTTGGATGTGTGTAAGAGGTTTCAAGATAAAGTTAAAAGTGTATTAGTGTTATTGGGATTAGAGTGCGCAGCGGTAGCAAAGTGGTGTAGTTGTTACACAACTACCCTGTTAATTGGAAATTTCGAGGACGAAATTTCTTTGAGGGGTGAATTGTAACGCCTCAAATTTGGGCTTAGAAGAAATAGGCCTTGACCGTAGGAATACATAAAAGTTTATGTGTGCAAGGAAATAACACAATTGACTGTCTGCTTCAGTGGTTAAGTGATTTAGCAGTGTTTGGGAGTGTCTGAGAAGTCTTGGGTTCAAATCTAGGATTTAGCAAAATTTTAATTTTTCCTTATAATTATTTATGGTTAAAATTTGACAAAGAAAGCATGTGGTCTAGTGGCAAGGTGGCATTAGCAGTATGTATGTGGTCTGAGGTTCAAGTCAGGGCGTGTGTAGAATTTTTGGTTGTTCCTTGAATAAACCTAGATATTGGAGTGAAGGCTTTATAAAATATTGAGGATAAGTTATGACATAAATAGCCTATTGGCTTGATGGTAAATGGCATGATAAAGCTTAAAAAGGGGATGGTGTTTGAGTAACGCCTAGAGCAAATAAATTTTTATTTTGCTAACATGGGAAGTAGATTCGAACTCTGTTAAGTGAAAGTTTGATCTAGTCTTGGAGTTGTTATGAAGGATATCAATGAGTAAATCAAGGAGGGGAAGGGGAGTGATTTGTGGAGATTTTCAAGGAATTTGAAGTGTGAGGGGAGTTGTAGCCGAATTGGGTATCTTGAGTAGGTGAATTCAGCTAGGGGTCCTTTGGTGTGTGTATTTGCAGCAATTGGAGGGCTTTGGGGGATATGATTGGCTGTGCCAGTTGTAGTTTTGGTATTCTCCTTACTGCTTTCTTTGATGTTTTGAACCTTTAAATCCTTCCCTTTTCTCTATGGTGCCGAAGTTGGCCAGTGACCATTCGGGTTATTTTTCTTCTTCTTCATTTCGTGAAATACTGAAGCTTTGTGTTGCATTTTCCAAGTCTCTTTCTTCCTTTTCTGTTTTCAGTCCCAGTCGAATCAATTATTTGTGAGTTCTCTCTTCTACCTTCCCCACTCTAGCCGAATATCCCTTTCTCTTTTACTTTATTCCTTCGGGTTTTTTGAGTTTCCCTTACATTGATTTAAGCCATATATTTTCTCCTCTTTCCGTCTTCTATTTTAGTTTCTCTTAAAGGAGGGGGAAATCGACTTCGGTATTCCTCTGTTTTATTGGCTAAATATTTGGTATTTCTATTCCTTCTCTTCTATTGACTATCTTTCTCCTAGCGGTTGGCTCTGCCTAACGTGAGTTGCTTCTGGTGGATAGGTATTTTGGTAAGGACAAAAGTAGCGTTGCAAGCTTTTAACTATTGTGTTATTTGGTAATCTATTAAGGTTCTTAACATGTGATCATGTCGCATTGTTTTGGCAGCATCCAAACGTATTGAACTCGCTTATCTACGGATTTGTAAGACTACATCGATTGAAGCAGTAGAAGTGTGAATCATTTCAGGATCATTCATACCAAGAATCCAAAAAGGTGTGCAACTTTTTCCGTAAATGATAATCGATAAAAGCTGAAAGCTGAAACTTCGACATTTGGGGCCTCGCGAGCCTGCGATCGTTCGTATGGTAAATTGAGCCCACAAGTCATGGGCAATAGACTGTGGTGGTCGCCATGATCGTTCTCATGGGTTTGGGCCGATCTGGGCCTCGTTTGGCTGAAAGGGCCATGTGGGCCCAATGGGCTCGTGGGCTCCATACGGATAAAATCCATGACAAGTGGCAAATATTGGACTGGGCTATGTAGTTTGTACAGCCATGGCTTAAATTGGGCTAAGTAGGCCACACGAGCGTGTGTGCCCACTTGGGTCGAATATTGGGCCTTGGGCCCATTTACACCGTTATGACTATTTAGGTTATCTGTGCCACTCGAGGCGACTATAGACTTCGGGCAGGTCATTATCTATACCGAGACCCCAAAGTAAGTAAAATGACAGTAATGCCCATGTAGGGTAAAATTACTGAAATACCTCTAAAGGGTAAAATAACTATTTTGCCCCTCGAGGGTAAATGACTGACTTGTGCTATGATTTTACTGATTTAACTACGATTGTATGACTATGATTTGATTGACTTAACTGTGAATGGTATGATGATTTGTGGGCCAGACATTCTGCATACATGACATACTGCATGGGGTTGGGATAATGGTTATGGAGGAAGTACTGTTCTAATAGGGTCACACGGGTCGCACGAGACGACTGTAGACCCAGTAATGATCTGTTAAAGTCGCACTGGTCGCACAAGAGGACTGTCGATGGCTTTAAGTCATGTAATCTGATTATGGCTTTGTAACAATCATATTTACCCGTGGCTATGTGCCTAGCATATATATTGAGGACTCTATGTCAATCATAATTACCCGTGGCTGTGCCAAACTTATTATAGTTACCGATAGCTTTGTGCCATCCCAATTATAGCTCTATGCCATCCTGATTATGGTTTATAACCATTCTGTCTACGGCGCTGAGCCGTTCTGTTGACTTAGTGCCGCAACCGGTGCTAAGCTTGGTGTGTTGGTTGGGTGGGTCGATCTTATCCCTACGTAAGTATAGGGTTGGTACGGGTGGTGTGTTGGCTAGATCGGGGTGGGATGCATTCTCATACTATTGCATATCTATTTATGAGATTTGTTACTGTACTGGGCTTAGGTCCACTTGTTCTGTATTGGTTTGGGCTAGGCCCAATTGATTCTGTTATGGGCTACGACCCAAATGACATTGTTTTGGGCTTTGGCCCGCATATACTCTGAACTGAACTGTATTGTTACTGTTAAAGGGCTTAGGCCAGACTGATTCTATTTCTGTAGTAAGGGGATTACATACTGAGTTTTTGTAATTCACCCCGTTTTTAACGTTTCAGGTAATCCCTCGCGTTAGACGGTTCAGAGCTGCAACGGACTCGGAGAGGACCACACAACTGCACATGTTTTATTCTATTTTGCTCATTTACTTAAGCACTTTGATTTTGATTCGGGTTGTAATAAGGCTTCTATAATTTTTGGATTTTAAATTTAGGGTTTTATTGATTGTGATTTATATCTGCTAGAAGTAGAACACGATTTTCCAAAATAATAACTATTTTCAAGCACTATGTTTCTGCAACTTAACCATTTTTAAAATATCACGTTTTCGTAAATCATTTGTTTTAAATTAACCTTCTGCAACAAATAAGGTTTTAACGATATTAACGTTTTAAAAGGGAATAAATTTTTAATAAACTACGATTGAAAATAAACAAATGCAAACTGAGGTTTTGTACAAGTATTAAAATTCAAGAAGGGTTTTCAATGAAAACATGGTTTTTGAAAAACACTTCAATGTGGCAGGCCAGATTCAACCCTAACGTCTAGGCTAGGTTTGGGGTGTTACAAGCTAAGTCGAACGTAAAAAATCTTAACAAATCAGCGAAGTTATGATCGTAGGATTGGAAACTAAGATTATTCATCCAAACTCCCTTATGAGTAATATTTATATAAGTACTTTCTCCGTGATCTAGAATTCCAAGCTAATTTAGGAGAAATTGTAAACGGTGGATTAGTTAGAGGATTTACTCTGAAAGAAAATAAAAGTAGAGACTCTTTTGGAAGAGGTCATCCATGACCTTCACAATTCGATCCGAATGACCAATATTTTACCAAAAATCATTCGAAATTAAATTTTGAAAGTCAACAAGAGTTTGGGATCAGAGACGAGAAAAAATTGAATATACCAAAAGATGTTTCCGATCCAATTAAAATAGATGTAGATGTAGAAGTAGAAATAGAATTAACAACTAACTTCAAGCTACAATAGATTCTGAATGAAAATGTAGACGAGCAGATACACTTTCCGGTCATAATCGAGGAGGTGCCAATCGAAGAAGTCAATGAGTTTATCTCATTCTCGTGCGACAATGAAGATAAAACTTGGGCAACCAAAGCCTCTCGTGACATGGATAGGAGGAAGCTTGAGACAATAATACCTCGTAAGATAATTTGGGGTTGGATCAGATTCGACTTCAAATGGCTCGTGACATGGATGTGATCTAGTCAAAGATAAAACGATATCATTGGAATCAACTGAGGGTACTGGTTCAAATTTATTGATTGTGGAACAAACGACGGATCAAAGTCTCAAGGACCAACAGGAAGTTCTTTTATAGAGGTGATACGGATTGTCCTGATCCCCAAAAATGACTTTTTGTTTATAATTATTTTAATTTTAAATCCTTATTTTCTATGTAAATATTTTAATTGGTGAATTTAATGTTTAATTAGGATATTTTTACGTATTTGTACAGTGGTTATTGAGCTCAGAATCGGGGGAAAACATACGAGTCATGGAGTTGGAATTTTGCGCAAGGGGGACACCGAAAAAATTTGTGACGTTAGAATAAGGGGTATCGTGATGTCTACACGATGTCGGGACGAGGAAGGAGTTGACATCTTGAAGAGGCGATGACTATAAGAGGATCTCATCATGACGGGACCCTCATAAAATGTCCCAAACAGTGTTTTGCTTCCTCTTTGTCATTCTCCGCCCCCAAGGCTACCAAATTTTCTTATTTAGTGTTTCCTTTGATTCTTAGCCATTAACCTTTCATTTTACATAAGATTAGGATCAAAACTCCCTTCGTTGAGTGAGGTGGCAACATTCTGGCGAAAGAACAACAATAGTCGACTGGGACAACACTGGCAACTAATCCAATCACCCGCAACAAAGCCCAATGATACTCAATCTTTCTTTTAATGCTTTTAAAATTAGTGTTAGATCAATAGGTTAGCGAATCGAGAAATATGTTTTTTTATATATTGTGTTTATTGATTGTTGAATACATTGAAATTAGTTAAAATGTCGTCTTGAAAGCAAACGACATCCCGACGATCTGTAAAATACGATGTTTCAAATGACCTTAGGAGATGATTTGTCCCCAACGAAATGGCCAAGCGATTTGGCAACTTCAATAAATCATTAATCTCCGAAAGTGGCATTGATTTTGGCATGCAATTGTTCCATGACCCAATAATCACAAGGATCGACCGATTATGGTGGAATACATTTTGCCGACAACCACCCAAACCGACAATAATTTTGTTCGTTCAGGAATTTTACGTGAATTTTTATAAAGCTCAAGACAACAAAGTCTTTGTGAGAGGCATGTATGTAGACATCTTTCCAATAGCAATCGATGTTGTTCATAAAACACCTTGTTATACCCTCGATTTTTACAAAAATTTAAATGAGAATGAGGTGGATTATGATGAGGTCATTCACTTTTTGATTGAGGGTCGAGGTTATTGGCTCCAAAAGTAGGTGACACGAGAACCATTACGATTTCAACAATCAATAATGACCCCATAGGAAAAAATATGGATATATTTTATTTATGCAAATTTTTTTCCTACACAACACACCACACCACAAAAGTTACCCATAGTCGTGCTCTCTTGTTGTATTCTATTTTGCAGGGATGATAAATTAATGTGAGGGACTAGATCCTCTACACTATGAGACAGTATGTTGGAGGGAACACACGAGGAATTTTGTACCCATATTAATTACGGAGATGTGTAAGAGGGCCGGAGTAGAGATGGACCAAGAAGAACCGACCTACACACTGAATGGCATATTAAATGATATTATTCTGCAATTAGCGTGCCGATCGGGTGGAGCAGCAAAACAAGCAAGTGGTGGCACTTCGAGTGTATACAAGAGATCTTGGGTTGCTATAGTCCATAAAAGAACCCCAGCCCATACCACCAAGGTACAACGAAAGGGGGAGACATCAATTTCTGCAGTGCAGATGATTGATGAAACGAATTAACGGATAGAGGCATACCTCGAGTACAACGCTTCATGGAACTATGAATACAGGAAGGTGAGGAGCCATCTGGCTGAGTAATTCAACATAGAGTAGTTCCGATGCCCACAACCTCCACTATTTTGGATAGCCCCATCCAGCACCACTCAACCCGCAAAAGCTGGACCATCCACTACTTGAGGAAAAGAACCATGAATCATCTCGGAAGAGGGTGGCGACACAGAAGAGTTCAATGTCGTCGAATCTACCGACGATTGAGGGATAAAAAAATATATATTCTGCATTTTTTGTTTCTAAGTAGGAACCCCACAAGTTAGGAAGCACTACAAATTCAATCTAAAATTAAAAAGAAGAGTTAGTCCCTGCAATCGCAATGCAACTTTAATGCTAATCGAGTAACCTCTATCCTTTACATTTCATTGCACATTAGGGAAAATGTGCCAATTAAAGTGTGAGGGCTCACATAGATATTTTTTAAAATTTTTGTTATTTCATTTTGTTTTTATAGGTTTTTATTCGTTTTCAAAATTTTTATTTTCTGTGTTTTGTTTGTTGACCGCCTTCAGACGTACCAATGCCTAGAGTAAGAATCCTTCACAAAAGATATAGAATAAAGTGGTTGTTTAGGTTGTAATATAGTTACAAAGAAGTAGGTAAGTACTCTGAGGATCGTACCCAATGGAGGCGAGTACTAAACTAATTCCAACCTAAACACAAATAGATGTAATTAGTAATTTAAATAAATTATAGTAGAATAAAACGTAAAAGAACATGTTTCTAGATATAAATAATCAAATAGAAATAAAAAAAAAACCTAAATATAAAGAACTTCAAAAAACTTAATTTATAGACTTTAATCAACTCTAGGTATGGGTGATTAACTTGCTTTGGTGGTCATAACTAATTCCTATTTGGGTTTCTACTTAATCAACTAGTCATTACCCTAGCAGGACCATTCGATCTTCCACTAAACTAATGAGTCGGCAAGAACTAATTAAATTCCTACCTAAATGACTTCTTAGGGTCGTCAAGCCTAGGGTCAAGTTTTTCCTCTCCCAAACAGTTGATCCACTAAGAAAACCCCACATAAGAATCAACTAGTGATTAATTGATTCTTATGTAAAAATACAAGTGATTATAATACCTAGGGATGACCTTCTACAAGCTCAAGCACATAATTGACAATAAAAATTAAAAAAATAATTAAAAGACAAATTTTCTATGTTCCCCCTCACACTTTGAGAACTCATTGTCCTCAATGTGTAGCCCTGAAAAGATAAGGAAAGAAGTTACTCGATTGATTGTGATAGTTTTGTCAGCTAATGATGGGTACTTCTTCCTTTGTTCATTGTATATTCGAAATTGTTGTGTTTATTTCATATGGGTTCCTACATAGAAAATTCGAAATAGAATAACAAAACAAATAATATTCTACTGTTACTCCTAAAATAATAATTATCCTAAAATTAATTACAGTCTTCAAAAATAAAAGTTCAGTTTAATCATCATCTGAATCCTCAAAATAGGGCGATCGCCCCTTTTCCATGTGTGCTTTCCCCTTTCCTAAGACAAATATTTTTGAAGAGCAACCACCCAACAAATTTGCATGTCGGGTCAGGCTACAAATGATAGGACCCTTCAGTGTGGAATATTGTGGCTAGAATGTTGCCTCATAAACGTCCTCCTCCTTTTGGAAGTTTCACTCAATCATCCTCTTCCTCTCATTCTTCATCATTCTTTGGCTCATTGAATCTAGTGTTGAATGATCCAGACATATCCAAGTTTGGCAGGTAGTTTGGTGCTTTGATATTGTTTTACCATGTAAACTCTTGAATGATTGGTCATGTTTGTTGTATCTAATGGATCATCCAATCTAACTTCGTAGTCTCACTCGTTATTTCTTTTTGATTCTTTGTTGTTGCTTTCTTTAATGATGTGGGGATGTTTATTTTATGCTTTGTTCTTTGGTTCAAATCTACAATTTGCTTTCTCTGAAGCTCAACATATTTAGTGTACATGGAGTCTTCGATAAAACTCTTTGTTGGATTCATGAATTGCTCATGATCTTCCATTGAAACTTTAGCATTTTTGCATAAAGTTGACACAAGGTTAGGAAAGAAAACCCCAGCTTTTTGGCTACTAATGCATCACTTCATGTTTTGATGTATTCATCTCCAGACACATATCTGTTTTTTCTGCAAAATACTGTACAAAAGATAGCTCGAAAAGTATTTACATTAGAGACATTCAATGCAGGGGATATTCTAGTACAAATAAGTTGCATCCACATCTTAGCCACTGGGAACATAATTTCTTGATTAAAATTAGTCGATAATTTAGTATTCAGTCTATGGTTCAATATGCCTCTCCCTTGAGTTAAATATTTTACGTCGTCCATTTCTATGTTTCTAAATGTGTTTAAATCAGTGTTATCTAGGAAATCCATTGCACAATATGGGACATTGTAAAATTCACAAATTTCTTGAGGAGTAACATGTACTTCTTTACCACATATTGTAACAGTTTCTCATATTTCATAATACGGTCTCCTCATCTTTTGATCCCAAAAAGAGGCATAGAACTCTTGAACTACCAAGACAACTACATTATCTTTAGGAGTGACAAAATCACCCCCATCAATGATATCAGACCAATGTCCAAATCTCATTACATAGAACCATCGATGGCTTTCTTGAATAAAAGTTTTTCCTCATAAATCAAAAAAATATTTTTCAGCATCTGGGTTTTGAAATTTTAAAAGGTCTGAAACCATAGGTTTTTCTTGTGCCTTAGTTTTTCTTGATTTCCTAGGAGGCATTCTCAATATAATTTTTTCTAGGAATACAATTAAATGAACAAACAATGTATTTTAAAGGCAATAGAATATATATTCAAGTTGGAACTCTTAACATTGGCTTTGAAATGTTGTTGTTCCCTTTCCCAAGATTGTGATGACTTCCCTTGTTAGTGATTATAGTCAAACTTGCACCAAATAAAATGAGAAAAGATTGCAGCAAAATAGAATAGAAAGGAAGAAGAAGAAGAAGAAGAAAAGGTTAGGTTAGGTTAGGTTTTGAAGAATTTTGAGATAATTTGAGAGAGTTTAGAAGTGAAGAGAGGTTTAGGGTTTGGTTAAAAGAGTTTTTAGAATTAAAAAAGGGGGATTTGAAGATTAAAAATAGGTTACAGTGAAGTTAAAAGCCAACAGTTTGCACAATCGGGCCGGGTTGACCCTACAAAAATTGTAGTGATGTCGCAACATAGGGGTTCTGTGTTGCGACACAGTGGTTTTGTGTCGCGACACCCCTCGTAGGATGTCGATGTCGTGACATCAGGGTTCGATGTCGTGACACACTCTGAAATTTTGAAAACCTGGGTAAACTTCCCTCTGTGCCACGATAGTGAGATAATTTTCTCGATTCTTCTGATTTTGGTAAAGGTGCTGCGACACAAAGGTGCTGTGTTGCGACATTGACTCTATTTTCGCCCAATCTTCCTATTTTCAATGCGTCTCGATTTTTGTTAAACAAATTTTTTTATACAAATTAAAGTCTAAAATAATAGTTATTTAAAAATACAATAATATACATAAAATTAAAATCCAAATAAGAATATCAAGTTTTTCTGACGGATTCATTTGTCAGCTCTGTTAGTGTACAATGGACGCCACTTTGGTTTTGTTTCTGTCGGTATTAGTCCAGCATCTGTCGTGCCATTCCACTTTTCTTTGTTTATCCTGCTCCTTGAATCTGCTCTTTCTTCCTGCATTTATCACTAAAAATATCTTTCGTAGACTAAAGTAATTAGCCACATTTGTAAATATTCTATAACCTAGTGGTTCTAAATACCTCTTGTAGTCCTGATTCTATGAAGTATTCTCGTTATATGTTTCATTTGCACTTTTAATTTTTCTCTTCTCAAAGTTATTGATAATCCTTATAGGACCTAGAAAATCTTCCAACACCAGGTATCTTTCAAAATTAACCTTAAAGTCTAAAGTCATATATTCATTCCACATCTTATACTTACGCTGTTCGATTAAGCCCTCTTTTGATAGTTTTATTACTGGGTGCTGATTTTATCATATGATTCTAATAAAAAGTGGGTGCTTTCTAATTCTCTTAACTCTAGGTTCATATTTCTTGGTAGGGTCATTGGGTTAAGAGTAGCCTCTAAGTTACTAGAAATTCTATCAATACATATGGTCCCTAACTTGATTAATATTGTAAAATTCCATGGGTTTTTAAATATTATTATTTAAAAAAATTTATCCACATTGAATGAGTTTTCCTTTATGTAATTCTCAGATTCTTTTATAGGATTTGAAAGCTTTAGTGAGTCCTCTATCAATTCCATAAAGGTTAACATCTCATAGAAAGTTTGAAATAGGGTCGAGACACTTACCTCGTCATTTAGAGCTTGGTGTTGTTTATCCTCTAATTTTGATGAAACCGATGTTGTCAAGAGAGCAATTTCAATGTTTGTCTCAGTTTCCAATTCTACTGTTGGCTTTGTCTCACTTTGGACACCCTTTTGTAATATTGTTTCTTCTTTGAACTCACTAGGTTTTGTTTGATTACTTTCACAACTTGGGGTTTCCTAGCTACTTAAGATTTCACCTTCCCTAAGTACTATTACTGTTTGGTTTTCCTCTTCATCTATGCTTTTATACTGATTTTGTTCATCCTGATGACAAATTATACTCACATTTGTGCCCTTGTCATGGTCCTGTAGGTCTGTTAAGCCTTCCTCTCTAAGCTAGCTCAATCCTAACATTAGCAATATTTGATTTTCCTGAATTTTCCATTCTTCATAAACTTATTCTTTATAAATTTCACCGTCATAGTCTATTTCATCATTGGACCACATGTAATCGAATTTGTCCATGATTATTTTTTGTAGCTACTCTTACTGAAATCTTTCCTATTTTCAAGTGTATATACTTGGGAATTTCTTGAAGAAAAGCAAAATTTTAGTAAAATGAATAAATAAATAAATACAAAGTATTGATGATCGTATCTATAATTTATAAATTTCCTAATTATTCTAATAAATGCAAAAAATTAAAATCAATATACTGACATTGCCTCTTTAGCAACGACGCCAACAACTTGACTGCCTCTAGATGTACCAACATCCAAAGTAAGAATCCTGTACAAAAGATATAGAATAAAGTGGTGTCCGCAAGTATACGGGTTAGGTTGTAATATAGTTACAACAAAGTAGGTAAGTACTCTAAGAATAGTACCCAAGGGAGGCAAGTATTAAATAATTTCTAACCTAAACACAAATAGATCTAATTAGCAATTTAAATAAATTATAGTACGATAAAACATAAAAGAAAATGTTTTTAGATATAAATAATGAAATATAAATAAAAAACCCTAAATATAAAGAACTTCAAAAAACTTAATTTATAAACTTTAATCAACTCTAGGCATGGGTGATTAGCTTGCTTTGGTGGTCATAACTAATTCCTATTTCGGGTTTCTACTCAATCAACTAGTCATTACCCTAGCAGAATCTCTCGATGTTCCATTAAACTAATGAGTCTACAAGAACTACTAATCTCTCGACCTCATAGTCCAGACCGGTTTGGGGCTAAGGTGTTCACGGGTAGGCCATAACAATTTTGGGATAATTCTCACCTAAATGACTTCCTAGGGTCGTCAAGCCTAGGGTTCAAGTTCTTTCTCTCCCAAATAGTTTATCCGCTTAGAAAACCCTACATAAGAATCAATTAATCACACTTCCACTCGTTAATCCCCTATAAGAGGATTGGTTCCTCATGGATCTCATGAACATAATAAATTTGAATCTAAAGAGAAACATGAATATCAAATCAAGAATAGAGTTTAGGGAATCCTGTTTGTATTTGATAGATAAAGTGCAGAAAATCCACTAGCATTTGATTGCGTGTGCAAAACAACTGTTTTCGAAGAACACAAAAAGAACTAAAATAAACCTAAAGTCTAAGAATTGAAAACTGAAATTACAAAGAAAATTCTTAAGTTTGAAAATCTGTCCATAACAAGTGCTAAATGAGGCTATTTATAGAGTTAGGGTTGTCATCATCTTCAACCCTAGGTCAGCTGATGCTCTCATGTTAAATATTTGATTGTGCAAACCAAAATGCCTCTGGCTCCTAAATATCTCCCGTACAGGACTTAGGTTGTGACACCTAGTGTCCATGCCTTGACATTGAAGGCAGTATGCTGAGGTTCAAGGTTACTTTAGGGGTGTGTGGTGACATCCCATGGTTGTGTTGTGACACCAAAGGCAATCTCGATATTCTTGTATTCTGCTCCCTATGTTGCGACATCAAACTTCCCGTGTTGCAACATAGCGACCTGTATTGAGTTTATACGCCCTTTTATGGTCTCCTACACACCCACTAAGTATATTATTAGCTCACCTTTAGGCCTCATCCGACCTCTAAGGTCAATAAAAGACTCATAATACACTTTTTATTGCATTTAGAATAAATTATGAAAACTTAATTAAAACATAATGAAAATGCTTGAATTCAAGCTCTTCAAGTGCAAAAACTAGTTTAATCAGCTACACCGAATTACGGAAGATCATCTGTGCTTGAGCTTGTAGAAATACAAGTGATTGGTTAGGAGCATGTTAATAGGATTTTGCGAATAAGCTCTAAATTTAGTTTGATAATAATTGAGTGTAAATTATCTAATTTTAGATTAATATTTTTCAATTTATTACATTGTGAATATATTTATGATGTTAAGTATACCACATGATAATAGATATATAAATAACATGCATGTTTAATTGAATTATAGGTTGTAAAAATTTATAGAATTGGCCGATTTAGTCTATGTACCGAATTACCTAAGGACCACCTAAGGCATTGTTTACTAGACAATTTTTTAGAGCCAAAAAAGCTATCTCGTAAATATTTTCCCTAGTACCTATTTTGAGCATGAATCCAGTTTCTTGATGAAACAAAAATGAAACCTTAAGCCTATTATATATTCTATTTGATCATTTATTTCTTGTTCCCTGCATGGATTTAGACGTCCAACCATTGATATTGAGGGATTAGGTAGATATATCACAGTGGTTTCAAAAGAAAAGAAAAAAATGAGTAAACTAAGGAATTGTATGGTATAGTGAGTATAAGCTTTCTTGAACTTGTAGAAAAATAAAGCAAAATGTCAATTAAGAAAACCTCAATGAAAAATAAAGACAAAGTGAGTTGGAAAAATAATAAAATAAAATATGAGCTCAGATGATTGTACTCATGAATACTATATGAGGCCTTGGAAATTGAGAAATAAGGAATGTGAGGGAAGTGAATATAAGGTGGAGAGATTATTCAAATATTGGGGGAGTATAAGGGACAATTTAATGTCCCAAACTACTTTCGTGCTTAGTCGTTTTATCGAGCCTGTTCTTTGAATTCTAAACCAATCTAAGCCACATAACGTTACAAGTTGAGAAGTCCTATGTGACTTAGGTATTACTCTATATGGATGACATTTATGCCAAGTTTTTATTTTTTTACGACTTATATTCATTTGAACATAATTGTATATTTGTATATCTATTTTGATGGATACCTGTACTTAATATTCTTTTATTTGTGTGCTTTCTAATTTATTGAACTAACCCATCTAATTTTAAAAATTATGAGTCAATTGTATATCATCCTATAGTTATATGTTTACTTATATTATCTTGTTAATTTGTTTCTATTCAATTTCATGTATTATACTAGTTCTAGTACATTTTATCTTTTGCATGTTTATTTCTTATTTTTAGTTATTTTGTTTTCTAGTTTCTTTTGTTTTACTTTTGTTTTTGTTTTGTTTGCTTGAGGACAAGCAATGATTTAAATGTGGTGGTATTTGACCTGACGTCAAATGTAGTAGTTATTTTAGGTTATTTCCGCACTTGACAAGCTTGTTTTCTAGCACTTTTATAATTAATTATTACATTTTCAATATTAGTAGGTTAGGAATAAAATAATAAAATAAAAAATTTTATGCATTTTTTGCTATTTCGATGACCTGTAAGGCCAACTCGGGCCTCGTGAGTGACTAATGGGCTATTTTACCGTGTATGATGTCAGTTTAGGTCCAAGAATATAGGGATGATGATTGAGTCGTGAGACATGGGAGCCCGATAGCACAACGAACCTGCTAAGGCTAGGAAAGCACTTGATTTCATGACGAGAAGCTTCCTCTCGTCACAACAACGCAATAAATATAGGAGGGATTTCACGGTGGCAATGTCGTGACAATGAGTCTTCCCACGTCATGACAACGCGAAATAAAGATGATTCATTGGACGACACTTTTGAGGATATTTCCATATTGGGACCCTAGCATTTATCATAATATTGTATTAATTGTTATCTAAGTGTATCTAGGGTTGGGTGGTCACCAAGTAGCTCGTTGCCTATATAAGCAACCTTAGGGTTATCGAAATTGTGGTACAGACTTAGAGACAGCTTTTCCTATTAAGTTTTCTTTGTATTTCCTTTTTATTTTCGTGTAGTCGGAACTTTCTATTCCGATGTGAAGACAATCGCGAGCAGAGATTGCTTTGGATCTGTACCTTAATATATTATTAATGAGCATCCTCTCTACTCTTCTACTTTATTCTTTTATTTATATTTTTTTAGTTTGATCAACTAATGATCGTATGAATATTTGAATAATATCTTGTGTTTTATTCATATCTTGCATGATTCATTTATTGAACTGATTAATTCATCAAGTGGATTAATTAACAAAAGAATAAAGGTTTATAATAGGATTAGTTGGTATAAATTATGTGTTCTTAAACCCTAGGCTTGACAATCCTAGGAAGCAATCATATGTTAGATAAGATCAGGAGATAAGTTTAACCGAGTAAATCGTAGTTTATGCTGGTTGAGAAAGTGAGGTCAAGAGGTAATCAAATATCAACCAATCGATTAATTAATTAGTAGAGCCCGGGAGGTAATACTAGTTAATTAATAGCTAATTCATATTAAAACTCAAATTTTGAAATTAATTAATCTTCAGTTTATTAATTAGGGATTTAATCGACCATAGGCTAGAGGCTCGCGTTGTCGACACTAGGAATAGTAAAGTCCATTAGATTAACTTAGGTTTAGTAATTTCATAGTTTAATTAATATATTAATTTGGATTCGCACTACTAATTCATGACTCGATTAGATTACTAATTATTTTCTGTAATTAATTTAATAATAGTTTCTCCAATCTGTAATCCCTTGGGTACAATCCTCGAAATACTTACCAATGTTTCATTTTAAACTTTACTATATTAAAATTTGACCTGTACGTTTGCGGACTCTGTTGATTGAATTTCTTATATTTTTGGTGTGATATTTTTACTATAAACGACAACTCGTTTATAGGCGATCAATCGTCAAATTTGAATGTGTGACATCACATTAAGTTGCCGAAGCAACTCAGACTATTTCAACATAATTACACCATGTTTAATTTATATTTGTCAATAACATAACAAATAAATCATTTAATAAAATCATTCACATGCATTTATACAACTTAAGATCTTATTTCATCTAATTAAGGGGTCATGCTAAGTCAAAATCTAGCTTAGGACACTAATTCGAACTTACTTGTCAAAATTCAAGGTTATTTCTTGAGATAAAGGACTCCATGTCTCAAGACATGCCATAAATTATTTTGGAAATTTTAGCTTCGATGTTAACTAGTAAGATCAATTTTATTGTTTCATGAATAATTTTAATTAATAAATCAATGTTTAAATGATAACAATTTTATAGAAGAAACGAGCAACTCGTGCATCGCACGTGATAGAAACTAGTAAGATTATATAATAAAGGTCAAATTTTAGTTTTAGTTCCTATATGCCTAAAATTTAATCTTTTTATAGGAGCATTTATCGACAAAAGGGTCACCTTAAGATGATCAACTCATGGCTATTGAGAACGAATCAAATCAAATGGTTCTACTTCTCAATTTTTTTTACTTGCTCTTACGGAGGCAAAGTCGAAAGATTGAGAAAAATCAATCATTCACAACCACCGAAGAAGGATTCCTAAAAAAACTTAAGGATTAGTACCTGTTGTAGAAATTGAACGAGTTTGATTTTACACATCGCAAGGAAGGTAATAAAAAAAAAGAAAGAAAGAAAGAATATACCTTTCATTACTCCTTTAGGAATAACTAAATCATGGGACGATTGGAGTATTACAAGGGGACTATAACAAATCCTAGTATTTGGAATTACGAAAGTGTGGCCAAAAACATATTGTGTTTTTTTTGGCTTGTGCTTCTTGGTAGTTATCTAGTGTATTGGGATCTAGAAATTTTTATGATGAGCGCACATGAAACCTTCTTCAGATTTGCCCAAGATTTTTGGAATTCATTTATTTCTCTTAGAAATGGCTTGCTTTGTCTTTGGTGCATTTCATGTAACAAAATTGTATGATCGTGGGACATGGGTGTTCGACCCTTATGGACTAACTAGCAAGGTACAACTTGTAAATTTAGCCTAGGGTGTGGAAGATTTTGATCCTTTTATTATGACACGTAGTTAAGTTTTTTTTTTTGACATTATAAGATAATGATTAAATTTCAGATATAATATAATAGTTAAATTTCAATTCTGACCCTTTACTTATTTTTTAAAAATTATATAGAATGCTCAAATTTCAAATTTGATCATTGTACTATACTCAAATTTGAGATTTAATTTTTATACAATTTTTATTAATTAGTTTAAATATGTTATTTTAATTAAAATGTTTACCTGGATTTTAAGATTTATTAATAACTTAACATAATTAGACCAAGAAAAATTAATTCTTTATGGTACTAAATTCAAATATACGAAAACTACGAAAATTTAGAAATCCCCGAACTGACAACACTTGAACCCTTCTCTGTTTCTCCCTCGTTTCTTTGAAACTAACTGCCTTAAACCCTAACTGTCCTCATGACCCTAACTCGTCTCTCCCGCCAAAAACCACCGTCGCTCTTTATCACCGTCAGATTCCTCACGCGCCACCTTTCCACCTCAAAACTCCGTGACCATTACTCCTTCCAACCACCGCCATCCCTTTCTTTAGATCCTCAGAAATCTAAGTCCAATCCTAACTCACATAAAAAGCAGAAACCCAAATACCGACCCCCATCGTCCCTCGATCAGATAAAGCCGATATATTCCGATTTGCCCTTCGATTTCCGGTTCAGTTACACAGAGAGCAGCCCCACGGTGAGACCCATCGGGTTGAGAGAGCCAAAGTACTCCCCTTTCGGACCAGGTCGATTGGACCGTGAGTGGACCGGGGTTTGTGCCCCTGCTGTGGACCCGAAGGTGAAGTCGCTGGAGGGTACTGAGAATCCGAATTTAGAGGCAAAGAGGAAGCTATTGAGGGGCAGGATTCAGGGGGCGCCTCTTACTGAGGCTGAGAGGAAGTTTTGGTAGAAAAATGTCAGAGAAATAGAAATAAAAGGCAAATAAATTTGGTATTGTGTACACGTTTCAAATTTTCTTCTTTTTTACTTTTCCCCAATAATTCTGGTATTGTAGCTTAGTGATTTTTTTTTTTTTTTTTTCTTCTTTTGGTTTTTGGAATTTGTATTTGGGTATAGGTCTTTGGTTTGTAATATCAATTGAGGTGTTTTATTTGGGTTTACGTTTTTGTTGGTTTTGTTTGATGTTTATTTGAGCTTGATAATATACTTTGATGTCATGATTCTAAAATTAGAAGAAAAAAATATGATCAAATAAGGTATTCAGAAAATCTTAGATATATTTGTTATGACCTGCTATATAATGGATCACTGAAGATTAGTTTTCAAAGGTCTAAAAACTCATGTAGGAAACTGTTATGTACTATTGAAACTCTTGGAGAAGAAATGCTATTTTATACATGGCAAAGCTCCCTATTAAGTGGCTTGCTTGTGATTGGATTGATCCCCTTAAACTTATTTTCAATGTTTTCATTGCGTTTGCTATCCTTAATCTCACAGGTTATCTTATAGCATGGTTTTCTGTTGTCTTCATCTGTAGGGAGAGATGGTTTAACACATAACATGCTGAATGATATTCATAATCATTGGAAATTTGCTGAAGCAGTGAGGATTAAGTGTCTCGGGGTACCCACTGTTGACATGAAGAATGTTTGCAAGCAGCTTGAGGTATTTGGTTTACTGCAAGCAGTTTTAAGGGAAAGGATTTCCTTTTCGATATAGTATCTTTAAGTTTTCAGATGTGATCCGTTTCCCATTCTATGGTCTCCTGTGTCTCATGCGCGTGTTTTGTGTTGACTATTGATCGATAATATTATGTACTTGATTTTCATATATCATGAATTTTAGTATTATCTATGCAGATAACTATCAGATATTTACTCTCATCGTGGAGTTTGAATAACTATTGCAGGATAAAACATTTGGAAAGATCATCCAGAGGCATGGTGGTACACTTATATTGTACAGAGGCCGGAATTATAATCGCAAGAAAAGGCCTGTAATTCCTTTAATGTTGTGGAAACCTCAGGAACCTGTTTATCCTAGGTTGATTAAAACTACTATTGATGGTCTAAGTATTGAGGAAACAAAAGAAATGAGAAAGAGAGGGCTGGCTGTTCCTGCTCTAACAAAACTTGGTACCCTTTGTTTCTTCCTGTTGGCTTCTGCCATAATGCATGCTTTTATGTGATTACTTATTGCAAATAAAATTTGCAGCCAAGAATGGATATTATGGTAGTCTAGTACCCATGGTGAGAGATGCTTTTGTTGTCGGTGAGCTGGTGCGTATAGACTGCACGGGATTTGAAAGAAGTGATTACAAGAAAATAGGCTGCAAACTCAGGGTAAATATTATATTTCTTATCTGATCCTTTTAATAACATATACATGTTTTCTTCCCCGTTACATTCAAGATCAATTGAACTTTCAGTCTTACATATCTGCATTTTCTATAGCTTTGTGAGCTTTCTTGTGTGTGGAGAGAGATAAACTTGCTACTAGTTAGTTTGCACTTGGTTCCTTGCATTCTCAAATTAGCATCTTATTATGGAAAACAGCATGGAGTTCATACTGCTTCAATGCCAATGCTATTGTGCATGTTAAAAAGGCTTATCGTAGTAGGAACTGGAAATTGGCGAATATGAGATAGTGTTTTTTCTTCATCATCAAAAAGGACCTCTACTACCAAAAAGTGGTTGGGTGCAATAGTAAGGTACATTGCACTCCCAAAGGGAGGACTCTGGTTCGAACCTTGGACACACTGTTGGGAGGGGCAGCCACGTACCCAAACATGGACTGTAAAACAGACATGAAGAATACCAAAATAAAAAGGACCTCTACTGTCTTGTGCAATTGTTATGCCTTTCAATATTGAATTTAATCAGCTAACTTTAATTTTCATATAGGACCTGGTTCCCTGTATCCTTGTGACATTTGAAAAGGAGCAGATTGTGGTATGGAGAGGACAAGACTATAAGCCTCCAGAGGATGGGCATTTCTTCACCGACCGAGAATTTTTCGATGACCCAGGTTGTGATATGGAGAGATCTGATGAATAGAGGTATTCTTTATCTGTGTTTGTATGTGCACCCCAAATGTAACCATTTATGTCTTCTCACTTATCTAAGAAATGGAATGGTTGAAATTGTACAATCAAAGCCCTCGGAGGAATGCATGATTAGATAAAAGATATATGTCTGTTATTGCACAGACTACTCAGGATTCTCTCAGCATCAAAGCACATGCACTGTACTTGTCAGAGCTTAGATCAAGAACATAGAATGGCATCAACCAAGATGCAAGATAGCATCTTGGTATTCCATTCCCTAATGCTACTTTGTCTTTAAACATTTTGTTCAAAATCCAACTGTTAGGAGATTAATGCTAAGTGCCAACTTATTCTTGAGTTGGGAGTCTTCCATTGGTTGTTTTCTACTCTGGTAATAATTGCTTTTCTTTCTTTTCAAAGTCAGCAAAGTTGACACTCTAAACAAAACATTATATTTCCAAACAATATCATCAATATATATATATTTCCATCGGAACAATATGCGCTCATTACTTAAACGAATGCATCCCTCCAATCTTCTACAAGTATCAGGTGTCCCTTTCAAAAATCTTATGGCGGCATTTTCATTTTCCAGTAAAAAGTGTAAAGCTTTGATTATTTAGTAGAATACCTATTTACTTACATTTTCGTCTATTTTTATTTGTACCCACATTTTGATTTTTGTTTTTTTTTTGAACCAAATAAATGTAAAATAATGTTTTTATTAGGTATGCAATCCCACCTAATCGGTTAATTATCTTGAATTCAAGATATAATGGCAAAGGCTTGAATTCAAGACAAGATAAACTAACCGATTAAAGCAATCTGAAACAAGAAGATAAACCTTGGTCTAAGAGGGTCCACAACTTCAAAGTTTTACAAAGCCTTTGGTCTGGAACGTATTCATCAATAACATTTATCAATTTTAATTCCTACTATTAAAATTACTATTGTAGTCGACAACATATAACTTTTTTTTTGGTACAAGGACAAAAGAAGCAGCAAATCGGTCAGTGCCAAGGGATATCGGAACCGGTTGCCAATGTTTGCATTGCCACTCTCCAAATGAGGAAATCCATCGGATGGTGCCTCTTTATGTCGATAGGGGAATCTGCTTTACAAGAGTACAAATGTCTTCCCATAAGGGTTCTAACTTCCAATGAACAGCGCCTTGCCTAGAAATGATGGAACCCCATTTTTTTGTCATTTGTGATGATAGTTACTTGGGTAATTTGGATAGAATTTAATTTACACAGGTGGTGTCGGAGAAGAACTAGTCTGCTATGGAATTTGGAATCCATTTGAAGACGTACTCCCGTAATGACAGGGGATGAGTGTTCTAGCCCTATGAGTCCAATGGTACCTGCATACAATCCTATTCCATGGTTGACTATAAAACAAAGCTCGATATTACAGCTGTTCCTAGCGTGCTCGTGGGTATTTAGCACAAAAGTGCAAATGACATTAGAAACATACTAGTGTCATAGGGTTAGATCTTTCGTCTCACGATCCGTGCGGCCTTAGGCGATCTGTTCGTCTAAACCCGCCTAAGTCAGCTTTTACTCAAGTGAGGATTCTTTAAGAACTCCTCCAAGGCACCAATTTGTATAGCGGAAGGAAACTTATGCCAAAAGAAGCCACAAAGAACAATAGAAAGCCAAAGAAAAGAATGCACACAAGGTGTTTGAGTAAATGCTCTCAGAATTCTATTACTTTTAAGAATTCAAGTACAATGGAATGAATTACAAGTGAGGGGAGGCTCTCTATTTATAGCTGAGCTCCCCCAAAACCGATGGTCAAGATTAAATTACATCGATGGACGAGATTAGCCTATCCCTTAATTTTGGAGATTTACAAGATTACATCATATCATATCAAATCTACAAGATATGATTCCCCTACGTGCTAAAAATAGCCTAAGTTACCATATTTTCATTATCGGACCAACCAGGCTTCAATCTAACAGGCTTTTCCAACAGTTTTTTGAATCGAGCCAGTTCTTGTGGGCTAAATGTTCCTCATCTAACCAATAAACCTCTATGGGGCGCATCTTGTGCCATGGTCACAGGCTTTGCACTTGTGGCATTCTCCCCCACCCATTTTTGCAACGCCCTCGTTGCGACTTTCGAATGACACTGACTTGATTTACCTTGGAACTCTCTCATTGCCTTGGTTCCTCTCAACTTGTCTTGCAATCGGGTTGTCCCCTCTTTCGAAACATTTGCCTCGGCTTCTGTCGCCTCTTAACTTGAACTGTTACACTCGTTGGTACATCTTGTTGTCAAGAAGTCTTCGTTCTAACTTGCCCTAAATTTGACTTGTTCCCTTTTGAATCGCCTCGATTCTCACACCTTGGCTTCGTATTGCCCACAATCCCACGGTTTCATTGCTTATGAACTTTGAAAGGGACCCTACGACCTTGCCAAGCCAACAAGTCAGAATTCAAAACACTATCAAAGTGTTCGCAATTACCTTACTCGCAGTATTTACTTGTCCCAACTGGTTCTGTATCGTTCCTTTTTCCTCGAAGCTCGATGCACAACCTACCTTTCCCAAAGGTGTCGGCTCCACAGCCAAATCTGTAGGCTTCATATCGATCTCTTACGCCACTAACACTTCCAAAGAGCTTTCGTAGCATTTCGTTCTATCGAGTCAATGTTCCTCCCATACGAAACATCCTCGACTAGTTGGATTGACAACAACACCTTTTTCCCAACCTTCATATCTTGATGCATCAGCACAATAATTTTTGATAACGGACTGGTGATAATATGAATTTGATCGGCCCATGGATACAGAGCTGCTTGAATCCTGTCAATGACGTTTAACCCAAGCACATAATCGTAATCATCTAATTGGATTACCTCAAATTCTTCCTTGCCCTTCCATTCGCCGATTTGTAGCTCCACATTATGAACTACTCCTATAATTGAGGCCTCCTTAGAATTTACCGTCTTGATCTTCTTATTCAATTTCTTAATCGAGAGACCAAGTTTCCCCGTAGCCTTTTTCGATATGAACAAGCCTGATGCTCTCGTATCGACAAGAGCATTCTTTTTTTGACCTACAATGTTGATGTCTACAAACATCAACTCTTCTCCACCATTCCTTTTCTTAGGAATAAGCACCATCGAATTGAACATCGATGTCTTTTTCTCAATGGGCTTTACCTCTTCCGGCTTATCATTCCTCTTGATAGTCGAAACTGAAGATATCTTCAGGTAGTCCCTCTTCATATGTGGTCCCTTACAAAGGTAGCATATTAACTTTCCCCTCTTCTCTTTCGGGCTATTAGGTCTCCACTTCCCATTTTATGGTTTCTCATTACCACCGTCGCTTCTACTACCATTGCCATAATCGCTATGTTACTCTTCATCTTCTTCATAGTACCCACCATTGCCCCTCTCGTTAGGCATGGAAGATTTAAACCTATCTCTTCTCGGAACAAGTTCCACTAAGGATTCTGCTACCATCATGGCATTGGTAACTTCTTGAAATCCTCGACGTTGCAATTCTTGCTTCGCCCATGGTTTCAACCCATCCATAAAGGAGAAAAATGCTTCATTCTCGCTCAAATCAGAAATCTGGAGCATGAGTTCACTAAACTCCCGCACATACTCCCTAACTATGCCTCGTTGCGTAAGCCACCACAACTTTGCTCAAGCTTCATCCTCAGCATACTTGGGGTAAAACTATACTTTGAACTCCTTTCGAAACTCCTTCCAAGTCCCAATCTCAGTACCATGACGTCTCACATCAGTGGACCTAAGACGCCATTATAACAAAACAACGTCAGTAAAATATATAGCAACAATATTTACCTTTGTGGCATCATCCTCAATGCTCATCATACGAAAGTATTGCTCCATAGCCCAAAGAAAGTTGTCAACTTCACTTGCAGACCTTGCCTCTTTAAACGCTTTCAGTTTGGGCACATCTATTGCTTGTTTCTTCGGCTTCGAAGCCAACATTCCATTACCTATGGCAGCTTTGAAAATATTGAGCTCCCCCTTAAGCTCATTGATCTCCTCCTTCAAAGTTGTCACCATAGCCTCGAGAGCATCGTCCTTCCTAGCAAGCTTATTCTCTGAGGAACCGATAGTATCCCACACAAAATCCTTGAGCTACTTTTGCATTATTTGCAACCCATCATTAAGTCTATCATTGACATCATTAATCCTATTCTTGACGTCCCCATAGACTCCTAAAGAGTGATGACTTGATCCTCTAAAGCTGACAACAAGTCCCTCGATTGACTCGCTTTTCTGACCCTTCCACGGGTCTCCATTAACTCACTTTGACTGATAACTTCTTTCGACATCCCAATAGTTTCTTCGAACCAATAACTCGGATACCACTTGTCATGGGCTAGATCTTTCGTCTTACAATCCGTGCGGCCTTAGGTGATCTGTTCGTCCAAACCCGCCTACATTAGCCTTTACTCAAGTGAGGATTCCTTAGAACTCTTCCAAGGCACCAATTTGTATAGCAGAAGCAAACTTATGCCAAAAGAAGCCACAAAGAATAATAGAAAGCCATAGAAAAGAACGCACACAAGGTGTTTGAGTAAATGCTCTCAGAATTCTATTACTTTTAAGAATTCAAGTAAAATGGAATAAATTACAAGTGAGGGGGAGACTCTCTATTTATAGTTGAGCTCCCTTAAAACTGACGGTCAAGATTAAATTACATCGACGAACGATATTAACCTATCCCTTAATTTTGGGGATTTACAAGATTACATCATATAATATCAAATCTACAAGATATGATTCCCCTTCTTGCTAAAATAGCTTAAGTTACCATATCTTCATTATCGGGCCAACCAGGCTTCAATCTAACATGCTTTTCTAACAGTTCTTGGAATCGGGCCAGTTCTCGTGGGCTAAATGTTCCCCATCTAATTGATAGACCTCCACGGGGCCCATCTTGTGCCATGGTCATGGGCTTTGCACTTTGGCCCGTTACACTAGTAGTTGATTTACTTAGGTTTCTATATTTGTAAGTACCATAATGTTAGTAGGCCGTTGTCACCGATAACCAATAATAGTTCAGACACTTTAAAACTTTGATAGGGTTCGGTTTCACTTTAGAAAAACATACCTAATTTTTGTATTTCCATATCTGTTAGATAGTAATCACTTTTTTCTTCATGATATTTGCTGGTTCATTTTGTTGGCACCTTAAGGCATTCGCCCATCTCCCTAAAGGGCAGAACAATAGTATTATCTACTTGTAAACAAGGGTTTTACCCAAACCAAACAACACGGGTGTGTCACGGGCCGCAGTCCAAAGCCCGTGACCATCGTACCAAATGCATCCAATGGAGGTCTATTGCTTAGATGGGGATCATTTGGCCTACAAGAGCTGGCCTGATTCAAAGAGCTACAGGACAAGCCTGTCAGATTGAAGCCCGGTTGGCCCGATAAGGAAGACATTTAGGCCAACATGGTAACTAATCTTAGAGATAAAGGGAATCTTATCTTGTAAAGATTAGATTAGATTGGATATGGCTTATCTTGTAAATCCCTAAAATAAAAGGATATAGTCAATCTCACCCGTCGATGTAATTGTATCTTGACCGTCGGTTTTGGAGGAGCTCAACTATAAATAGAGAGCCTCCCCCTCATTTGTACTTATCCATTGTATTCTGAATTCTTAAGAGTAATAGAATTCTGAGAGCATTTACTCAAACACCTTGTGTGCATTCTTTTCTGTGGCTTTCTGTTGTTCTTTGGATTAGCTTCTTTTGGCATAAATCGCTTCCGCTATATAAATTGGTGCCTTGGAGGAATTCTAAAAGAATCCTCACTTGAGTTAAGGCTGACTTGGGTGAGTTTGGACGAATAGATCGCCTAAGGCCGTACGGTTTGCGAGACGAAAGGTCTAGCCCCGTGACAAGTGGTATCCGAGCCAGGTTTGAACCAAGTGGTATCCGAGCTAAGGTTTGAACCAAGTAATATCTGAGTTGTTGGTTCAAAGGTACTGTTGGGATGTCGAAAGAAGTCGTTGTCAGAATGAGCCAATGGAGACCCGAGGAAGGGCCAGAAAAGCGAGTCGATCAAGGGATTTATTGTCAGCTTTGGAGGATCGAGTCGTCACTCTCGAGGAGTCTATGGGGGACGTCAAGGAGAGGATCGACGATGTCGATGATAGACACAATGATGGGTTGCAAACATTGCAAGGATAGCTCAGGAAATTTGTGTGGGATACTATCGGTTCCTCAGAGAATAAGCTGGCTGAAAAGAACGATGCTCTCGAGGCTATGGTGACAGCTTTGAAGGAGGAGATCAATGAGCTTAAGGGGGAGCTCAAGATTTTTAAGGCTGCCATAGGGAATGGAATGTTGGCTTTAAAGCCGAAGCCACAAGCGATGGATGTGCCCAAGCCGAAGGCGTTTAAAGGGGCAAGGTCTGCAAGTGAGGTGGACAACTTTCTTTGGGCCATGGAGCAATACTTCCGTGCGATGAACATCGAGAATGATGTTACAAAGGTAAACACTATTACTATGTATTTCACTGACGTTGCTTTGTTATGGTGGAGACGTAGGTCCACTGATGTGAGACGTGGTGGTACCGAGATTGGGACTTGGAAGGAGTTCCAAGATGAATTTAAAGCACAGTTTTACCCTGAGTATACCGAGGATGAAGCTCGGGCAAAGTTGCGACGGCTAATGCAACGAGGCACGGTTAGGGAGTACGTGCGGGAGTTCAGTGAACTCATACTCCAGATCTCAAATTTGAGCGAGAAAGAAGCATTTTCTCCTTTACAGATGGGCTGAAACCATGGGCGAAGCAAGAATTGCAACGTCGAGGAGTTAAAGAACTCACCAATGCCATGATGGTAGTGGAGTCTATAGTGGAACTTGCTCCGAGAAGGGACAGGTTTGAATCTTCCAAGCCCAATAGGAGGGGCAATGGTGGGTACCATGAGGAGGATGAAGCGAGACAAAGCTATGATGGCAACAGTAGTAGCAGCGATGGTGATGATAGGAGACTACGAATTAGGAAGTGGAGACCTAATAGCCCGAAAGAAAAGAGGGGAAAGTTACGATGCTACTTTTGTAAGGGATCGCATATGAAGCGGGACTGCCCAAAGGTATCTTCAGTGTCGGCTATCAAGAGAAATGATGAGCCGAAAGAGGCGAAGCCTGTTGAGGAAAAGCCATCGAGGGTCAATTCGATGGTGCTCATTCCTAAGACAAGGAATGGAAAAGAAGGGTTGATGTTTGTAGACATCAACATTGCGGGTCAGAAGCGGAGTGCTCTTATTGATACGGGAGCATCGGACTTGTTCATATCAGATAAGGCTGTAAAGAAGCTTGGTCTGCCGATTAGGAAATCGAATAGGAAGATCAAGACAGTAAATTTCGAGGAGGCCCCAACTTTGGGAGTAGTTCAGAATGTGGAACTACAAATCGGCGAATGGAAGGGCAAGGAAGACTTTGAGGTAATCGAATTAGATGATTGAGATTATGTACTTGGCTTAAACTTCTTTGACAGGATTAAAATAGTTCTGTATCCATGCGCCGATGAAATTCATATTAGCACTGGTGCGTTAACAAGAATTGTTGTACCGGTGCATCGAGATATGAAGGTGGGGGCAAAGGTGTTGTCATCAATCCAACTAGTCGAGGATGTTTCGTATGGGGGGACATTGACTCGGTGAAACGGAAAGATACGGAAACTCCTTCGGAAGTGTTAGTGGCCCAAGAGTTTGATATGAAGCCTGCAGATTCGACTGTGGAGCCGGCACCTTTGGGAAAGGTGGGTTATGCATTGGGCTTCAAGGAAAAGGGAGCAATGCAAAAGCAGTCGGGACGAGTAAATGCTGCGAGTAAGGTACATTTCGAACACTTTAATAGTGTGTTGCATTCTAACTTGTTGACTTGGCGAGAACGTAGGGGCCCTTTCGAAGTTCTTGAGCAAAGAGGCCGAGAGACTGTGGGCAAAGCGAAGCCAAGTGTGATGAATCAAGAGGATTCTGTTCGAGTAAAATTAGAATGTGGACAAGAGAGCGACATAGCTTCTTGTTCGAGATGTACAGAAGAGTAAGACGGTTCGAGTCAAGAAGCGACGTAAGCTGAGGCAAAAGTCCGTAAAGAAGGGAAAGGCTAAAGCGTCGAGACGAGATCGAGGCAAATAAGTCAGTGCCATTCGGAGGACGCAACGAGGACGTTGCGAGAATGGGTGGGGGAGAATGTCACGGGCCGCAGTCCAAAGCCCGTGACCATCGTACCAAATGCATCCAATAGAGGTCTATTGCTTAGATGGGGATCATTTGGCCCACAAGAGCTGGTCCGATTCAAAGAGCTACAGGACAAGCCTGTCAAATTGAAGCCCGGTTGGCCCGATAAGGAAGACATTTAGGCCAACATGGTAACTAATCTTAGAGATAGAGGGAATCTTATCTTGTAAAGATTAGATTAGATTGGATATGGCTTATATTGTAAATCCCTAAAATAAAAGGATATAGTCAATCTCATCCGTCGATGTAATTGTATCTTGACCGTCGGTTTTGGGGGAGCTCAACTATAAATAGAGAGCCTCCCCTTCATTTGTACTCATCCATTGTATTCTGAATTCTTAAGAGTAATAGAATTCTGAGAGCATTTACTCAAACACCTTGTGTGCATTCTTTTCTATGGCTTTCTGTTGTTCTTTGGATTAGCTTCTTTTGGCATAAATCGCTTCCGCTATACAAATTGGTGCCTTGGAGGAATTCTAAAAGAACTTGAGTTAAGGCTGACTTGGGCGAGTTTGGACGAACGGATCGCCTAAGGCCGCACGGTTTGCGAGACGAAAGGTCTAGCCCCGTGACAGGTGAACGTGCATGTGCGAAATAGATGGTCTAAGGTTTCCTGATCAACGTGGCACAAAGATAAGTGCTATCTACGCCAGGTAGCTTCCGTAGTATATTTGACCTAAATGGAAGGCTTTGATTGATGATTTTCTAAAGAAAAATAAGTAGTTTTAAAGGGAGTTTATTCTTCGAGAAGACTCACCAGTTAACCAGAAAAACGAAGTTAGACTGAGGTCACTGGCTTTGGTGAAGTAAAAAACTGTACATTTCCTTAACATTGAAGGTTCCAATATAACTATATTTCCAAACAAAGTGATCTCTAGACTTCAAAATTAAGAATCCTTTGGAAGACATCTTCGATGCCCAAGATGCATGCAACTGTTCGCGGATTATAGTAGTGTTCCATGATAACTGACCCTATGGTCTTATACTAGCAATTGACAAACCTGGCAAATCCTGTTTAGCATACTGTTGTAGTAACAGATCGTGATTAACTACCGACACTTGGTCCCCTTCTAGATTTGAATATCTAATCCTCGAGCGCAGATATCCCATCACGCAGGATGCTCATCCACATCTAGGAGTAGTGGGTTTGGTCGTTACCTACAAAAAGCTTTTCCTCATGCAGTATTTTGCAAGGACTCGCTGTATAAACTCCTATGGGTTAGTAAATAGTAAGTATGCGCCATGTTTATTTAGCAAGAAGCGTATCATTCATATACTGAGACTAGCAAATTTCGAGACCACTGAGTTACATAGATTTGTATAATTGCTCCCATCGACTTAGGTGTAGTCCTCAATTATGAGGATCATGCCCCCACCAAAAGGATGAACTATTATATCAAAAGAATTAAGCGTCGACTTCGGTTCTTGAACACGAGATAGAGAGTAAAAGGCAATTACTACAAGTGATTACTTTATTAAGGTTAACCGACCAGTGGAGGATAATAGTTTGGATTTCCACCTCGATAATTTCGCATGCATAAGATCGAAAATCAGTTGAAAGAATCGATTCTTCCTATTCATAAGACCTAATTAAATTCCCAAATACTTACTAGGTGAATCAAATATGTGGACTCTCAAAATACCAACAACCCATCGTTTTTTCTTTGAACTTCCAAATGAACTTAAATATAGTTTAGTCTCTGTCTTGTTTATCACTATTGTGACTGAACCGGATGGAAGGGTAAATGCCGAACTAGCGAACCAAGACAAGGATTAACCAACAACAAGGAGGGACGCATGTTAGCGAAGGCTCCCACTGAAATTCACTTTGTTATATAGTACAGCTTAGCAAAGGAATAATGGCCAAGAGAGGGTATAATATGACAGAAGGAATAGAGAATCAATTATGCATTTTGTCGAAGTTATAATCATTTCTCATTTCTCACCTTTTTTCTAGAATTTTATTTGGATTTACCTGAATATTTCTTGTCATATTCACCTTGCTGTAGGTAATACAATACACTCCATTGGTGTTTTCATTGACCATCGACTCAGATGGCGGATGGTACTTGACTCAAACTTCTTGACGAAACTGTCAAATCTGTCCAAGAATCTCAATCCTTGCTTTGCAAGGACGTTGAATGTCTCATTAAATCTTTTCCTTCACACCAATAGATGCTGCAAGATATTTTGAATCGTCTCTCGACTGCCCTAACACCTTCTTCGAAGTCCTCTAAACCTGGTCAGTTTTCTCCGACGCACCCATCCGGGTTTACGCCGCTTGGCAACTATAAACCTACCCCGATTCAATTTGTTTATTTCTTTGGTACGAATCTTGATCGATGGGTCTTCCAAGCGGATCGATATTTCGCCTTCCACAATATCCATGAATAAGATCGTCTCACAATTGCTTCTTCTATCTCGATGATGATGCCGCCGAATGGTATGATTGGATGTATCAGAACAACCAATTATCAGGTTGGACCCATTTCACGGTGGCCCTAACCAAGTGATTTCAGTCATGGGATCTTGATTCATCGGAAGCACAACTGGAAAAAATTCAATAGACCTCCACCATGCAGGATTACAAAGCTCGATTTGAAACCATTATCAATAGGACCATGTATTTGCCACCACTATTTTTGGTTCATTGTTTTGTCTCGGGCCTCAGATTCGATATCAAAACCGTTGTTTTGATTCATAAACCCACTAAGTTGGAGGATGCTATTAGGCTAACCTAACTTCATAAGCAACAGATTGCTTTGGAAAAATGGTCCATTAAACCTTCCTTAGGCACCAGCAAGCTGCTTCTGCCCAACCCAAGAACCATTGCTCTTTCTACAATTTCCATAACTCCATCTGCATCATAGAATCTTGCCACTCTTTCTGGCGGTACTAAAGTACCATTCCACCGCTTATCTCCTACCGAGGCTGCACAACGTCGTTCCCAGGGCCTTTGTTACCATTGCGATGAGAAATATACTTGGGATCACAAGTGTAAATCAAAACTGCAGTTGCTTCTTTTTTATGATGATAGTGGTTCCTCTCCTGTCACTGGCTCACCTCCAGATTCCGCTGCTTCTTCCGATAAGGCCATGGCAGAGCACCTTCAACTCCAAGAAGTTCTCACCGAGCCAGCCATTTCTTGCAATGTCTTGGGGGGAGGTTGTTCGACGACAACTCTCTGTTTCACGGAACAAGTACACGACAAATCGATTCAAATCCTCCTCGATGGCGGTACCACTCATAACTTTGTGCAAACCCGCATCGCCATTTACTTGTGCCTACCAGTCAAGACCATTGCCTAATTTTTTTTGGTTGGTAGTAGGGAGAAGGTTTGGTGTGCACATGCATCAACCACCAGGTTCAGCTTATCATCCAAGGTCAAGAAATCTCAGTGGACTTTTATGTGCTATCATTACAAAGTTGGGATATGGTTTTGTGTATTGCTTGGTTGGCACCCTCGGACCTATCGTTACGGATACACCACTTCTCTTTTTTAGTTTACACACAAAAGGCACCAGGTGTGTTGGCAAGGGGAACGATGTCCACTCGCTCAGCCAGTTCAATATATCCATCTTCATTGACTTTCTAGCACACATGCCATCGTTGAATTATCGATTGGAAATATTGCCTGCTCAACCTGACACTCTTGTCCACAGCATCCATCCGATATCACAGAACTATTGTCTGCCTTTATAAAAGTCTTTAATAAACCATATGGCCTCTCTCCATCTGGATCCCACGATCATGCTATTCTTTTGTTACTATAGAAAGACCCAATTCAGGTTCGGCCATATCGATATCCTTATTTTCAGAAACGTGAAATGGAGAAATTGGTCGCTAAAATGCTCTAGGAAGGGATTATCCGCCCCAGCAATAGTCTATTCTCGTCTGCAATATTGCTCGTCTGTAAAAAAGACGACACTTGGACATTCTGCGTTGACTACTGTACACTCAATGCGGTCACAGTTCGTGATCGTTTTTCAATTCCTTTCATTGATAAATTATTTTGATGAATTATATGGTGCTCACTATTTTTCCAAACTTGATTTGTTGGCAGGATACCATCAAATTCGAATCAAGATCCGTGATAAGTGCAAGACGGCTTTCCGAACTCACGACAGCCACTACGAATTTTCGGTGATGCCTTTCGACTTAACCAACGCCCCCTCCACTTTTGAAGGTATGATGAACGAAGTATTTCAGCCATTTCTCTGACTTTTTGTCCTCATTTTATTTGACGACATCCTTATATATAGTGCGACTTGGGCCTCACATGTGACACACATCTGGCAAGTTTTACAGCTCTTCCATGATTATCATCTGGTCGCTAAGCAGTTTAAATATGTTTTTGGTCAAGAGTCGATTGGATATTTGGGGCATATCATCTCGACCAAGGGAGTTGCAGTAGACCCCGATAAAATTCAGGCTATCACTCATTGGCCACTACCAACGACGATTAAAGAGGTCCGCAGCTTCTTGTGCCTTGCGGGGTATTATTGTCGCTTCATTCGCAATAATGCTACGGTGGCGGGCCATTAACCGGTCTGCTAAAGAAACATTCTTTCCATTGGTCTACTCAAGTGAGCATTGCCTTTTCCAACTTACAAACACTATTGGCATCGGCTCCAGTATTACAACTGTCAAATTTCTCCAAACCCTTCACTTTGGAAACCGATGCCTCCAGGGTGGGTATTGGCGTCGTCCTCTCTCAAGATTTCCATCTCATTGTATTCTTTAGTTAGAAACTAAGTCCCCATTTGCAGTCGACATCCACCTACCGGCACGAGATGTACGTAATCACTCAGGCCGTAGCAAAGTGGCGTTAGTACCTGCTAGGTCGTCGTTTTTCCATTATTATCAATCAACAGTCCTTAAAGAATATCACCAACCAAGTGATTCAAACTCCTGAACAACAGAAATGGTTCAGAAAGTTAGTGGGTTATGATTTCGAAATATTATATCAACTTGGCAAGCATAATCAGGTCGCTGATGCTCTCTATCGTATACCCTCTGCCTCTCTATTTGCTATATCTTGCCTTGAGCTTACAGTGGTGACAACGATATGTGTAGCTAACCAATCTCATCCCGAATGCCTTACAGAATTGTTTATAGTCCCATCCTGAATCTCTTCTCGGGTATACTTATAAAGATGGTCTTCTACTCTTTCACTGTCGCCTAGTTATTCCTTCTAATTCCATACTCCGCTAGCAACTTCTCCGAGAATTCCACTTTTCCCCATCGGTGGTTATGTCGATACCACTCGTACTTGTACTAGATACATTTATAGTTATTCGTTAAGAGCCTCCATTTTCCCATACGTTTGTGGGTGATATGGTGTACTAATTGTCAGTTCCATGCCTTGCAATCGGTGAAGCTGCTACCAAAATTCTCGCATGAAGCGAGGATCCCTATCAGTCAAAATGATACTGGGAATTCCATGGAGACGAATGAATTCAGAAGCAAATGTGGACGCCACTATTTCACTCGAAAAGTTACTTGGGAGAGCAATGAAGTGATCGTACTTTGACAGACGACCGACTACTACCATTATAACATATTTACCCTACAATAGTGGCAACCCGGTGATGAAATCCATAGAAATGTCCTCAAAAACCAAGGTCGAAATAGGTAAGGGTTGAAGTAGACCGGCAGGGTGGAGGAAAGAATCCTTCATCTATTGGCAGACTTGAAAATCTGAGACAAATTGTTGAACGTCGCGACGCATTCCTTTCCAAAAGAAATTTGATAAAAGAAACAGTTTGATTTTCTAGGATATTCGGGAATGTCCATATCCTCCATGGGCCGCTTTAAACGCTGATGACTTAAAAACCCGATGAGAACGAAAAGGACCACTCCACAAACTTGAGGTTTACTTAATATTTTTTTGTCAATTAAAAAGTTATAAAACCACCGCTAATTATTCGAATTTTTTTAATCATAGTAACAATATTTTTAATTTTTAAAAAGTTATAAAATCACAGAGTAATTTTTAGAATACGCCTAATAAAATTTTTAATTTTTAATATTTATATATTGTGCTAATTTAATTTTGAATTTAAAAATTAAACCTTCAAATTTGAGTAATTTGATTTCATCCAAATTTAACTCTTTTTTTTTTGTTTTTATGATCCTTTCTGACATTGTCACTATGTTACAAATTGACCCAAGTTTTGAAAATTATTCAATTCAATTACTTGAAATTTAAAAAAAAAAATATTGAGCTTTAATTTGCTTTATCAATGACAGTCAACTCAAACTAATAAAAAATGAATTGATTATTATTAAGAGATATCAAGTTTTTGGTCATTTGAAGCATAAGAAAAACAATATATTTGACAATTGTCTAGTTTAGTAATAAATGAATTTTTTTTAAAAATCGTTTTTATTTTTAGTTTACAAATTGTGTATTAAATTATATTTTCTTGTAAAAAAGATAAAATTAAGTATTGTGTACTGTTGCATTAGGGTATCAGCTTGCATTGTTCCATTAGGTAATGTGTACTTAAAATTAAGATTGATAAATCTTTTAATTTGTCGATTATTCTGATCCATTAGAGTATCAGCTTGTACTATTGCATGCACTACAAATGCATTTGAGTCAACTAATACATGATTGCTTTTCCAAAATTGAATCATAAGATCACCCTTATAAATATCTTTACCATTGAGTAAACTTCTCCATAACCAAGAATCGGTACATTTAGTATGTAGATTATAAAAGGATTGACGACAAAAATATTTCCTTAGAAGTATTTGTTGGGTTAGATGCATAGGGTTGGTAAGTAATCGCCATGCTTGTTTACCTAGTAAAGCATCATTCAATATATAGCTCCATGTTTCTAATAACCCACCATCAAGAACGAGTTTGCATAGAGTGTTCTAGCTATACATATGTAGTTTTCTTTGATCCAATTCAAGACCTCACCAAAAGCATTTCAAAATGTGATAAACCTTATCCACTATATATTTTGGAGCCCTAAAATAGGACAAAAGTACATATGTATGGTAGACAAAATGAATTGAAGAATAATGATTTCCAGACTACGAATTTGGATTGCACTTTCTTAACGAGACCTTGGAAGAATAGACATTAAATTTGTAGCAGAGCCATTTCTATTCCCGGGTATTTCCTTGGATGTTCAACTTGTTTAACACCAAGAATACCTGGCATCCATCATTTCTTTTGTACATGTCCAGAAGGATTGAAAAATAATCCAAATTTTCTAGGATAGTTTCGAATAATGAATTGTTAGAATATAACGACTCTGTTAGTATAAGTTGTTAGATTTTTATTCCAAATCTGTTATGCTGTTAGCAGCAGTTACTAGCAACAACTAGCTCACAATATTCTATAAATACCTGTGTTGTACAGTTCAAGAAGACAATACAGGAATAATACAGAATATTTTTCAATACACAATATAGTTTTTACTTAGCATACTGTAGATATTAACATGGTATCAGTCGCCTCGATACTGGAGATTTGATATTCATTTGCCTCCATGACTACCACTGCTTTTGCTAACTCTGCCTCTGTTGAGCACGGCGGTCCGGTGTTCACTGGTGCTCAGATCATTCAGTCCTTCCCTCCTCATGACACTGTTAAATTGGATGCTGAAAATTTTATTCAGTGGCAGCAACATATTCGGCAGAGCATTAAAGGTTACAAACTAACCAATTTTTGGAAGGCACGCTGCCTGCTCCGCCACGATTTGTGCAGTTGTCGGAGGGATATCTCATTCCAAATCTGGATTCCTCGGCGTTCATTCAATAGGATCATTTACTTGCCTCCTTGTTACTCTCCACTATTACTCATTCACTCTTAGCCTCCTTTACCGATGCTCGAACTGCGTCTGATGTTTGGAATACTGCTTTTATCTCTTCGCAGCAGTTACAGATGCAAAACTATCTCGCATTCGTCACGATCTACACTTCCTTAAGAAAGGTAACCTCTCCATCCAAGAATATGTAGCAAAATTCAGAATACCTATGCCTTAATTGAGGCTTCTGGCTCTCAGATTTCGGAGGCAAAAAAGGTTGAGATTGTTCTTGCAGGTCTTCCTCCAAAGTTTGACGCCGTACTTACTTTAGCATCATTCTCGTATGAAACTTTTCCATTTCAACGTTTCGTTGACGTGTTATTAGAATATGAAACGCGACACCTACGTGCGGTTCACGAACTGTCGATTCATGCAAATCTTATAGAATCTGTGTTGTCACTACCGGTTGTGGATCCTCTTCGTGATGGTCGTCCTCCGAATGGCAGTCATGGTAGAGGTTCTCAGTCTCGCATCCAATGCCAGATTTGTAGCTGATTTGGGCATTTAGCCTAACGATGTTATTATCACTATAGTCGCGATAATGCTGATCAACAATTGATGGATCGGGCGTCAACTTTGGTCGGTCATCTAGGTCAGGACTCGGTTGTTGGATTTTGTTTCCATCACAAGCTTCTGGTGGGTTTAATGGTCTGCTAACGACAACGTCGTAAGGTACCTTCTCTGGTGTTTATGCTGTGCCTCAATTGCCTAGGGTGAACAATAGGGTTTCTAATCCCTTATTAATTTTGATGGTAGATTTAGCCATACTACTGTTGGGTCACGATTCCAGTTTAGGCTTGGGCATGCGTCTGCTTCTTTTGCACCTGGGCCCTCACAGTTTGGTCCATCTACACCTTTAGCGCCTAGACAAGTCTCACAGTTCGGCCCGCCTGCTGCTACTACTGCTGGATTTGGGCTTGCCGCTAATAGGCCACATGACTATGGCCCATATTCTGGTCAGCCTGTGCGTACCAGATCGTCTAGCCCAAACCAGGAATTTGAAGGCACGTTTCCTCCACATGGGCCGCATGCTAATAATTTTCCAAGTGGCCCAACTCCTAATTGTGTGGAATTTGTTACTTTCTTTGGACATGGACGTGAGATTAGGCTTTTCGGTGACGGTGGTTATCTGGTTATCATATGTCTAGGTTGTCTATTCTGTGACGAACAAAATCGAGGGCTCATGTTTACACTGGGCCCGATCCGTGCATTGGGCTCCCTTGCCTACCAAATTTACATGCATCTGATGTATCCAATTCTACTGGATCTAGTATTTATGCCACTCAATTTGGCTCTAACCTTGATGGTACTGATTCTTATTTCCCTATGCCCGTCGGAACTACGTCCTGGTATCCAAATTCAGGGGATGCACACCATGTCTGTCACAATGCCTCTGTGTTGAATAACTCTATACCGTACTCAGGTACATCCTCTCTCTTAATTGGTAATGGGGCTCCCGCTAGAATCTTGTCTATTGGAAATTTCGTGTTTCCTACACAGAATAAATTGATTCGCTTGTCTAATGTTTTGTGTGTACCAATTATAAGGAAGAATCTACTGTCTGTGTCTCAGTTTGCCACTGACAATAACATCTTTTTTTAATTTCATCTGACTTATTATGTTGTTAAGGACATCAAGACTTAGGAAATTTTGCTAAAGAGCCACACCCGTGATGGGCTCTATCATTTCTCTTTGTCGGTTGCATCTATTATGTCTGTTGTGGCTCCTTCTATTGCCAACATCGGACTTCAGACTCAGACTGCCATCTGTGATATTTTTACTTTGTGGCACAAGCGTCTTGGTCATCCCTCTACTTCTATTGTTAAATTTGTTTTAGATAAATGTAAAATTGCTTCCAATAAAGCTTGTCTTGATAATATTTGTATTACCTGTCAAAAGGAGAAGTCTCATAAACTTCCTTTTCCAACATCTACTACTAAATATACTGATCCTTTTGCTTTGGTGGTCTCCGACTTATAGGGACCTGTGTCAGTTGCTTGTGGACGCAATTGGTATTATGTCTCTTTTATTGACATGTGCACTCATTTTAATTGGATTTATCTTATTCGTCAAAAGTTTCAGGCGGTGGATTGCTTTGTTTAGTTTCAGCAATTAATCAAAACTCAATTTGAGAAAAATATCAAATAATTTCAGAGTGATTGGGAGGAGAGTTTTGTGCTTTCACATTCGTATTGGCGACTCAAGGGATAATACATAGATTGTGCTGTCCCTATACATCCGAATAGAATGGGGTGGCTGAACGCAAACACCGACATATTGTCGACATGGGTATTACACTTTTGGCCCAAATAAATTTTCCTATGGATTATTGGGGCTATGCATTTTGTTCTGTTGTTCATCTCATCAATCATCTTCCTACCTCAGTTCTGAATGGACACTCTCCATATAAGGTTCTGCATGGACCGATCCCATATATAGTAATTTACGGGTGTTTGAATGTTGTTGTTTTTTGTGTCTACATCCCTTTCTATGCCACAAGTTAAATTTTTGCTCTCAACCTTGTACATTTCTGGGATATAGTACCCAGCATAAAGGATATTTATGTCTCACACCGAATGGTAAAGTGGTTATTTCTCGTCGTGTTGTGTTTGATGAACATCATTTTCTATTTTTTACATTTTTTACGAGAGGTTCCACATCTTCATCCGGTCAATCTCTCTTACCGACATATGTTATTTTTGTTCAACCTATCTGTTCTCGAACCTCAGAATTATCATCCGCTCAACCTCCTGTGATGCCCTCACCTCTGGTTTTTGTCCCTAGCCCTCTAACTCTGAAGTTCTTCAGGCTGTTTTAGGCTCTGCCTATGAACTCTGTTTTGTCTCTTCTTTACCTGATAATGAAGGAGTACCAAATCCAACCACGATAGCTTCCAATATTCCAGTATCTCTTACTATTTCGTCAGCTTCTTTGCCCCTCACGAATACTCATCTGATGGTTACCCAGTCTAAGGCCAGTATTTTTAAACATAAGGCTCTGATTGTTGAAGCTGTTGAACCTCACACGATTGAGATAACCTTGTCTATCACCGAATAGCGTGCTGTTGTTCAGGCTGAGTATGATACTCTCATTCGTAACTCCACCTAGGAGCTCGTTCCGTTACTAAATAATTACAAAGTGATTGGGTGTAAATGGCTTTTCAAAGTGAAGAAAAATTCTGATGGCACAATTGCTCGTCGTAAGGCTCGGTTAGTAGCTAAAAGATGTTCTCAGGTGCCTGGGTGCGATTTCAAGAAAACATTTAGTCTGATGATAAAACCTGCTACTATTCGAATCATTCTATCTATTGTTGTTTCCAAGGGTTAGCAACTTCGTCAGGTGGATGTAAATAATGCCTTTTTAAATGGCGATCTTACTGATGAAGTGTTTATGCAGCAACCTTCAGGGTATGTTCAATATGGTTTTGATGGTAAACCTTTAGTCTGTCGTCTGAAGAAGACTTTGTATGGTCTACGTCAGGCTCCGTGTGTTTGGTTTGATAAATTGAAGTGTTTTCTCCTTTCTATTGGTTTTCTTTTATCCAAGTCTGATGCATTTTTGTTTGTTAAAATTACACCTAACTCCACTCTTTATGTTCTTGTGTATGTGGATGATATTATCCTTACTGAAAGCGTGCCTACCTGTATAAATAACTTTGTTCAGCAGTTGAATAAGGAGTTCTCACTTAAAGATATGAGTGATCTCCATTCTACCGAAAGGGTGTCTTCATCTATGCAAGCGAAAGTACATTAGCGATCTGCTAGAAAGGAGCTTTATGACTCATGCAAAGAGTGTTCATACTCCTATGATTAGTTCATCTCCTCTATCCAAGTGTGACGGGGATCGTCTTAGTGACCCTACTGAATACAAAAGCCTTGTGGATACTTTACAGTATATGGTCCTTCCTCAACCTAATATTGCCTATGTAGTAAATCTTATATGTCAGTTCATGCATGCGCCTACTACTGTTCATCTGGTTGCATTCAAACAAATTTTATGGTATTTATATGGTACCCTTGATTATGGGATTATTTTTTGTCCTTTTGCTCGACTTTCTTTAGTCAGTGATGCCGATGCTAACTGGGGCTAGATTTTGATGATCGTCACTCTACAATAGGTTATTGTGTGTATTTTGGTCTCACACCAATCTCTTGGTGTTCCAAGAAGCAACAAGTTGTTTCGCGGTCCATGGCAGAAGTCGAATATCAGGGTCTTGTTATAGCTACTAGTGATGTTGCTTGGTTGGTCTCGTTACTAAAAGAATTACAACTTCACTCTACCGATCCACCTACTATTTGGTGTGACAACTCTAGTGCTGTCGTAGTAGCTGCCAATCCTATCTTACATTCCAAATTCAAGCATGTGGAGCTTGATCTGTTCTTTGTTCGCGAGAAAGTTGCTGATGGTTCTGTTCTTGTTGGTGAGGTACCTATGTGTGATTAGGTTGCCGATATTCTTACCAAGTCACTCTTTATTTCATCCTTTGCTCGGTTTAGAGGTTTTCTTCAGGTCTTGCCTGTCGAGAAGATGGGTGAATGTTAGAATATAACGACTCTGTTAATATAAGTTGTTAGTCTGTTATTCCAAATATGTTATGCTGTTAACAACAGTTACTAGTAATAGCTAGCTCACAATATTCTATAAATACCTGTGTTGTACAGTTCAAGAAGATAATACAGAAATAATTAAAAACAGTTTTCAATACATAATATAATTTTTACTTAGCATACTGTAGATATTAACATGAGCTAATATTCTTTTGAGATCAAAACAGAAGTGAATATTGGCATTGAAGAATAAGAAATAATCTTTTGCAAACAATAAATGAGATATTGTATGATAGTCCAGTGCAATCCTTAATTTGTTGGTTTGCCTCTTTATGAAGTATCGAAAAGCACATTCTAGCAAAGTAGAAAGAAGTGGAGGGACAAGGGGTCACCTTGGCGTCGTCCTCAATTTGGTGTAATTGACTCCATTGGACAGTCATTCACAAGTAGTTGATACGATATTGTGCTGACACATTGGTGAATGAATTTCCTCCATCGTTCACAATATTCTGCCCATGCACAAATGTGATTTCGTAGGGAGTGATTATGTCATTCATCATTGGTTTAAGTATATTTGACCAAGACTATTGCAAAATTTTATAAGCCACATTGCATAAGCTAATGAGACAAAAGTCTATTATTTTGAAGGGTCTAAAATTCAATAGTTCTGATCATATCTTTTTTTTTTATTTTAAGATAATGTCTAGATTTACTCATAGCCCCTCTCTAACCTATAAGAGGATAATGGGTTTCAGCACACTCAAACTCAGGGGCGAAGCCGGAATAAATTTTTAGGGGGTTGGATGAAATTTTAATTTTTTATAGTCTATATCTTTATAATTTGTAAAGGATTAAATCAAATTTTTATAATTTTAAGGGGTTGAAGTGTAATTTTACCTTTACTAATTTAAAATTTTAAAAATAAGTTAAGAGCCTAAATAACAATTTTACATTTTAGGGAGGGTTGGGGACCCTGCCATCCCCCTAAATCCGCCTCTGCTCAAACTCACGTCCTCTTGTATTAACAACAATGCTTATACCAATCGAGCTAAAACTCAATCGACAAATTTCTTTTCTTTTTCTTAATTGTATTAATATATAATTATAAAAAAAATTATTGAGTTAATATTTTAAAATTGTTAATATGATTTTTATTTTTTAGTTAATATTGTTTTTCAAAAAAATTCACACCAACTCAATCTATAAGAAAACATAAAAATATATTTATTTTAAAAAATTACTCTTTTGCCAATGTTTAATGCCAGGTGGCCCAGTAAGTTGTTGAACTTGAAATATGAATGGGTCCAATTTGATGAATAATATAAACAAGTCTAAATCATTCAAGTTGATTCTCTACCTTTCCTGAATTAAGACAAATTCGAGATGGTAACCAAAACAAATAAGAGAAGTTCTTAAAAATACCGAATTCCCCTTCAGTATCTTATAAATACCCCCACATATCCTGTTTTGTAACATCAAGAAAGTAGTATCAGATCCTCGAAATAGTCAGCAACCTTAACACTTACTAATTCCGTCATTTGAAGTTTTTCGTCATCTTTGCTTCGTGGTACAGTAGAAATGGCAATGATCCCAAGTTTCTTTGGTAAACGACGAAGCAGCGTCTTTGATCCGTTCTCTCTAGATGTTTGGGATCCATTCAAGGACTTATGTTGGAACTAGAAAACAAAACGATTGAGCTTGAAGTCTCTTGCTGAGCAAACTAGCAAAAAACAGCCAAAGAAATTTGAACAAAAAGTTTAAGCGAGGATCAAAATGAAGAAGAAAATTCTGAAAGATTTCATTAATTTGAGTTGAGGCATAATACCAATACATATACCAGTCAACTAGCTGGTCAAAATAACCAAATGTCACCTAAACATCACCTAACTCCACTAATAACATTGTAACTTGATAAACATTACTTGTACACTTTGAAAAGCTAATTTATCAGCTTAAACACCACCTAATTACATTAAGTACATCAACAACTTAGTTCTAATCTAACTAAGTTACAAAACATCATTTGAAAGTAACAAAATGAAACAGCAGCATGAACTTCAGCTGCAACTGCATGACTCGAGCTACATGGTATGCTCCTTGTCCACATGCAGGCCAACTTCAACACTCTTTTTGGCTTGCATGTTGTAAACTCCCATTTTGGTTCTCAAAACCTTGAACATTGACACACAAAGAGGCTTTGTCAAAATATCAGCAAGCTAAACTTTAGAATTGCAATGAACTAGTCTGATTTCTTGAGATTGTTCCATTTCCCTAACAAAGTGAAACTTTATCTTGAAATACTTGGTTCTCCCATGAAACACTGGATTCTTTCCAATTGCAACAGCAGATTGGTTATCACATCTGATCTCTGTTGCTTCTCTTTGGTGTAGATTCAAGTCTGGCATGATTTTTCTTAGCCAAATAGCTTGGTTAAAAGCTCATGTAGCTGCCACATACTCTGCCTCTGCTATCGATTGAGTAACAATAGTTTGCTTTTCTGAACTCCAACAAAAAATGACAGAACTAAGGGTAAACAGATACCCTAAGGTACTTTTCATGTCATCTATCTATCTAGCCCAATCAATATCTGCATAACTAATTAGCTTCATGCTATCAACCTTGGTGAACATTATTCCAAAACTTAGTGTACCTTTGATGTACCTGAGAACTCTTTTAGCAGCTTGAAAATGACTTGTATTGCAACAATGCATGAGCCTAGATAGCAGACTTACAGCAAACATGATGCCTGGTCTTGTGGCTGTCAAATACAACAAACATCCTACCAGGCTTCTATAAGTTGACTCAGCTACTCTTTCGAAATCACCTTGGCTGCTCAGCTTTTCTTCAATAGCAACTGATGTATTGGTTGCTTTACAATTCAGCATGGAGAACTTGTTCAGAATCTTTAAGGAAAATGCCTTTTAGCTTAGGAAAATCCCTTGCTAAGTTTGAGACACTTTTATGCCAAGGAAGTATGACATTTCTCCCAAGTCTGACATCTCAAACATGCTCTCCATTTTTCTTTTAAAATCAGCCAGTATACCATTGTTTCCTCCTGTAACCAGCAAGTCATCCACATATAATAAGACTACGAGCTGTGTTTCAACACCTTCCTTCTTCACATACAAGGTTGGCTCACTGATGCTTCTCTCGAACCCCAAGCTAGCTAAGTAGTTGTCGATTCTATCATACCAGGCTCTTGGTGCCTGTTTTAAGTCATATAAGGCTTTCTTCAGCTTGTACACATTGTCCTCTTTGCTTTCAACTTTGAAAACTTCAGGTTGTTCAACATAGATCTCCTCATCAAGAAAACCATTAGGGAAGGAAAATTTTACATCGAGTTGATGTATCTTCCATTTCTTTTGTACAGTTAAAGCAATCAATAGTCTGATTGTGTCAAGTCTAGCCACTGGTGTAAATGTCTTAAAGTAGTCAATACCATAATTTTAACTGAATCCCTTCACTACCAGCATTGCCTTTAGCTTGTTCAGAGTTCCATCAGCGTTGTGCTTGGCTCGAAATACCCATTTTACTCTTATGACCTTTCTGTTGGCTAGCCTTCTAACTAATTCTCAGGTCAGGTTCTTGTCAATCATGTTCATTTCATCGAGCATGGCCTGTTTCCATCCTAGTTGAGCTTCAGCTTCTTCAAAACAAGTTGGTTCTACAGTAGCTACATCTATTTTGCATAAATTTCAGCCAGTGGTCTGGTTCCCCTGACTGGCTCATCTTTAAAGTCCATTTCAGGATCATCTTGATCACCTTCAGTCTGATCTGTCACCAGGTCTTCAGCAGCACATTCTGGCTCATTTTTATTCTAGTTTCAGCTTGATTTCTTATATAAAACTATATCTCTACTCATAAAAACCCTGTCGGATTTAGGATCCAAAATCCTATAGCCTTTTTTCACAGTGCTGTAGCCTACGAAGATGCCAGGCTGAGCTTTCTTTGCTAGCTTGTCTCTCTTGATCGCAGGTATGTGTGTATAACAAATGCAGCCAAAGACCTTCAGGTGAGTAAATGATGGCTTGAACCCAAACCAAGCCTCAAATGGTGTTTTTTAAACCAAAGCCTTGGTTGGTAGCCTATTTTGAAGGTAAACAACAGTGTTAACTACTTTAGCCCAAAAAATATTAGGCAGCTTCCTTTCAAACATCAAGCACCTAGCCATATCTATCAGAGTTTGATTCTTCCTCTCACTGACACCATTCTGCTGAGGTGTGTAGGTGTTTGTGAGCTGGTATTTGATGCCTACTTCAAAACAAAAACCCTGAAACATGGTTGAAGTATACTCGGTGACATTATCAGATCTTAGTGTCTTGAGCTTGTAACCTGATTCTGTTTCTACTGCTGCCTTGAATTTCCAAAATACTGAAGCCACTTTTGACTTGTGCTTTAGGAAGTAAACCCAGCAAAACCTTAAGTAATCGTCAACAAAAAGGATGAAATACCTGCTACCATTCAAGAACTGTGTCTTTATAGGGCCATACACATCAGTGTGGACTAACTATAGCTTTTCTAAGGCTTTTCAGGCCTTATTCAAAGGAAATGGCTATCTAGCTTGCTTTCCTAGCTGACAAACTTCACAAACATCCTCTTTCTCAACTGATTTTGTGAAGTTTTCAACCAAGTCCCATTTGGTCAGTTGAACAAAAGACTTGTAGTTGGCATGGCCTAGCATTTTGTGCCATATCTTAGACTCATCTAAGATAGTTGTGTAGGCACTGTCTGAACTTTTGTTCTAAACCACAATAAAACTTCTGTCAGCCATGGTCACTGACATAAGTTTGGATCCACTTGGATCACTAATCATGCATTATTTGTCTTTAAACACTACTGAGTAACCCTTTTCAAGTAGCTGAGCTATACTAAGCAGATTTCTATCAATTTCAGGCACAAACAAGACATTTGAAACAAGTTTGATACATATAGGAGTGTCAATCAGCACATCTCTCTTGCCTTCTACTTTAATGTAGTGTCTATTGCCCATTTTTACTCTTATGTTAAAGCTCCTGTCTATGTTCTTGAAGATTGCAGCATTAGGTGTCATGTGGTTTGTATAGCTACTGTCTATCAGCCACCGTTTTATGGTCTTTCTTCTAGCAGCAGAGCATGAAACAACAAAGGCTTGCTCTTCTTGGTCAAAGTCTTCTTCTGCCACTTGAGCTTCAGCTCTAGGCTGTTGAGACTAGTTTTGCCTCTACTTGCCTTTGTTTCTGCAAACCTTCTTAACATGGCCTATCTTTTTACAAATTTTGCACTACACATCAGGCTTGAACCGGCAGTTTACTTCTGAATGACTAAGCCTACTACAATATGGGCAAGGTGGATATTTTCTTCTTGCTCCATCTCTTCTAAGCTTGTCTGACCAAGTATTTTTCCCTTTGTAGCCAGAAGAGCTCAAGATTGGTTTGCTCTTGGCTTGGAAGGCAACTTCTTAATGTTTTCCTGTCTACAGGCTTTTCTTTGCTCCTGAACATAGAGAGCATTGATCAGCTCTGTCAAAGAGATACTAGACAGATCTCTTGATTCTTCAAGGGATGAGATTTTGGTTTCATATTTTTCAAGTAAGGTTGAAATAACCTTCTCTACAATTCTTGCTTCACTAAACTGTTATCCAAGTAATCTGATGTTGTTCACAACAAACATGATCCTATCTGAATATTGCTTCACTATTTCTTCTTCCTTCATTTTCAAATTTTCAAAGTCCCTTATCAAATTCAAGAGTTGTTGCTGTCTCGTTCTTTCAGTCCCTTGAAACTCCTTTTTGAGTTTATCCCAGGCTTGTTTTGGAGACTCACAAGCCATGATCCTTGTGAAAATCATATCAGAAACACTGTTTTAGGTACACGACATGGCCTTGTATCTCTTAGCTCTATAATCAGAGTGTTGCCTGATCTGAGCCACTATGGGATTGGCTCTCAAGGGTGGTGGTTCAACATCTGAGTTGACAACCTCTCACAAGTCAAATGCCTACAGGTAGGTCTTCATTTTTACTACCCAAATGTAGTAGCCTTCACAATTGAACACTGGTGGTGGAGCTAGAGAGAATCTGAATGAAGACATGATTTTTAGGATTGAAGAATGACAGGTCCACTAATAAAATAAGCTCTTGATACCAATTGTTAAGTTTTTGTAAGATAAGGCAGTAAAATATAATAAAAAAATTTACTTGCTCACAAATGTGCAGCAAGGGAGCTTATGGCTGATAACTCATTTTTGCTCACTCATTCAGTAAGAAAATAATACATTTATAGTAAAATACATCACCAAATACTACCTAAACATCGCCTAACTCCACTAATAACCTTGTGACTTGATAAACATTGCTTGTACACTTTGAAAAGCTAATTTATCAGCTCAAACATCACCTAATTATATCAAGTACATTAACAACTTGGTTCTAATCTAACTAAGTTACAAAACATCAATCGAAAGTAATAAAATAAAATAGCAGCATAAACTTCAGCTGCAACTGTATGGCCCAGGTTGCATGGTCTGCTCCTTGTCCGCATGCAGGCCAACTTCAACAACTTACCTTTCCCTTCTTCACTTTTCGAACAGACCACTGATACCTCAACTTTTTTCAACTCTCAAATCGACTGGAAGGAGACCCCCGAAGCTCACATCTTCAAGGTTAATCTTACTGGGCTCAAGAAAGAAGAAGTGAAAGTGGAGATTGAAGATGACAGGGTACTTCAAATCAGTGGACAAAAGAATGTTGAGAAGGAAGACAAGAACAATACTTGGCACTGGGTTAAACGTAGTAGCGGCCAGTTTATGATGAGATTTAGGCTGCTAGAGAATGTAAAAATGGATCAACTTAAAACTTCCATGAAAATTGGGGTTATTACTGATACTGTTCCTAAGGTGGAAGTGAAGAAACCTGATGTCAAAGCTATTGATATTGTTGGTTAAACACTCGTGTTTGCAGGTTTTATTATCAATACTGAGAACTATTTATATAATTTATCTATCTACTTGTCTGCAACTTTGGGAATCTTAATGTGTTGTATTAGCCTGACTAAGTGATAAACAAGGTTTAGATTTGTGTTTGTGCATGATTTTGGCTTGCAATACTACCATGTTCTCATGTATAATGTGAAAATGCTGGTATCATCAATGTAAACATTCCTCGTTTTCTTTCATTTTTCTGCTTGTGTTTTGCTGCTATATTCAAATTGTTTCTTCCAACCATTACAAGCATGCTTCTTTTCTATGACACAATCTTGGCATGTAAGTCGCGAAGATGATACAATTTTTTTGCCTTGGTTTGTCTGTACCAAAATGTTGCAAGAACTTCCTTAATTTATAAGAAACTTAACAAGAAAATCTATAATATTTGATTCTAATTCCATTTCTTACTTGTACTTAGCAAAGAAGAAGAAAAGTTCATTTAAAATCACGAGGTGTGGTGTTGTAATTACTCATTTCATGCCTTATAAGGTCAAGAGTACGATTTCTGTCTATAAGAAAATGCCACATTTCGTAATCAATTTTTATTTTTCCGGAAAGTACCCATTAAGAGAGAAATAATCACTACTACTAGTGATGAATACCTTGATTTCAATAAAAAAAATGTACATCTAGGCTCACTATTTGTACGTTAAAATAAGTCTCATCTTTGGGTGGCTAACACTATGTAAGCACATGATTCGTAGTCTACATCTCATCGAACGTAGGCAACTCCTTAAGGATTTCACTGCTGCCATATGTCAGAGCTTAATATCAACTGCGAAGCTCCCCTTCACAGGCATAATGCTAAGCCTCCTTCGATTCTTTATGATGCTGAAGCAATGGCTGATCAACCATAGATTTCATTAGGCATATAGATATAGAAAAAGCCGCTAAAAAGACTAATATTGAATAATAAATCTGAAAGCAATTGTTAGTATAAAATCATTTTTGAACTCCATCAGAGTTAAAGTTCTTTTCGATTAAATAGCTTGCTTTATGAAAGTATGAAATATATTCCTTCTAAGGCATATCTCTAAATAAGCAAATCTAGGGAATGTAACCAGCACTCACATATCTGAACCTCACCCATTTGTGTATTTGCAACTGCTGGATCTGGTGTAGTGATTAGCATGTGTGGTTGGAACCAACCGACATTCACTACTTGATTGACATTCATCCAAGAAACTGCATTTACTGCCTTCTTTTTCTCTTTCTTCTCTGACAATCATTTAATAGAAATGTAGTTGTTGGTATAAAAATTGATTGTGGCAATAAGCTAGTAGTTTTTTCTAGAGGAAACCAGATTCAAGAAAAAAATTAGGCAGTTTGCCTTCATTTTATGTTAGACTATATGGGAAGATTTACTGTAAAAAAACAAAAAGAAACTCACTCAACAACACTTTATGAATTGTATACAAAAAACTCAATTAAAAACAAGAACTCAAGGCACTTTTTATTCACTAATTTACATCCTTTATATAGGCTGAAACTACAACAAATTTAGCTAAAAAATAAGATAACTCATAAGCAAAATCACAATCAGATATTAAACCATGATTTTAGCTAACCATTCAATTATTGAAACTAATTTGAATATTTCATCTGCTGATATGCCCAAGATTTTAGGCCACTAACTGAGTTGGTGATGAACTTTAACACTCCCCCTCAACAACAACTCCAAACCTTTCCGTAATCCCAAGTTGTGAGCAAAAATTTTCCAACTTAGTTGTACTCAAGCCTTTCGTGAACAAGTCTGTAACCTAGTTATCAGTCTTGACATAGAACAACTTAACTTCTTCTTGTAACACCTTCTCCCTAACAAAATGGTAGTGCACCTCCACATGTTTGGTCCTTGCATGAAATATAGGATTTTCTGCTAAACGAATAACTGATTGTCACAATAGAGGGGTATTGCATAATCAAATTTTTGGTGCAAATCTTCCACAAGAACACTAACCATGTACTTTCTTGGGCTGCCATAGCTGCTGCTCTATATACTGCCTCTATTGTCGATAAGGACACAATTGGTTGTCTTTTAGTATACCAAGGAATTGTCCCCAAGCCAAACTTGAATACATAGCCAGTGGTTGATTGACGTGTATCGTGATCCCCTGCCTAGTCAGCATCACAATAACCAGCTAGTTTGCAAACCTCACATTTCTTATATAGAAGGCCATAATCAAGAGACCCTTCACCTATCTTAGAACTTGTCGAACTGCTTCCAAGTGTTGTTTCTTGGGATTCTGCATATATCGACTCACTACCCCAACAATATAAGAAATATTAGGTCGAGTTAAAGTTAGATAAATGAGACTACCTACAAGTTGTTGATACATTAACCTATCTTCCAAGTCTTTCCCTTCATGAGCACAAAACTTGGTGTTTGGTTCCACTGTTATAGTGATGGTCTTGCAATTGAGCATTCCAAATTTCTGCAACAAATCATTTGCATATTTCTCTTGACAAAGAAACATGCTTCTTTTGTATGATCAATTTCTAGCCTCAAGAAGTGTTTAAGTTGGCCAAGTTCTTTCATTTGAAAGCGGACTGACAAGTTTTGTCGAACTTGGTGGATTTCTTCACTATCATCTCCAGTAATTATCAAATTGTCCACATAAACCAACACTATTGCCAACTTCCCTTCACTAACCTTGACAAACATACTAGAATCTGCATGAGCCATAACATAATCAGCTTGAGTTAAACATTCAGCAATCTTACCATACCATGCTCCCGGCGATTGCTTTAACCCATATAACGCCTTCTTTAACTTGCAAACATAACCAGGATGACTTCTATTCTCAAATCTAATAGGCTGATTCAGGTAAATTTCACGATCTAGCTCTCCATGCAAAAAAGCGTTCTTCACATCCATTTGGCACAACTTTCTATCTTTGCTAGCAGCAAGAGCCAAGAGAACTTGAACAGTAACAATCTTTACCACCGGACTAAACGTCTCTTCATAGTCCAATCCATATTGTTGAGAATATCCCCTTGTAACTAACCAAGCCTTGTACCTCTCAACTGATCTATCAGGACGTACTTTATTTTATAAACCCATTTACAAGATATGGGTTTCACATCTAGTGGATGTGGTACAAGCTCTCGTCTGGTTTTGTTCCAATGCAGCAATCTCTTCCTCTATTGCTTTTACCCACTCAGAATCTTAAGACACTTCTTCATAAGTTGTTAGCTCGACCAAAGGTTTTTCCTCCTCTACAGCTACATTAGCATATTTTGGATTTTGCCTACGAAATCTGGTTGATCTTCTAAGTTGTGGTTGCAAAGTTTCTTCACCCTCTGAATTAATTTCAACCTTTTGCCTCTGATGAACACCATTTCGCCAAGAATTTGTTATTGTCTCAACAACTTCAGTGTTTCCAATTTCTTTATTAGCTGCAGGACTTGGTTGTATCTCAAGAAACTGCTTATCTATTTTCCCTTGGGGTTGATCTTCTTTTACTTTAGAATCTGGCAACTTCACTTGTTGTGGAGTCCACCAAGAAGAAGTTTCATCAAACACTATATTGTGTGATGTGTAGCATTTCTCAGTCACAGGGTCAAAACACCTCCATCCTTTCCTTTGGTTATCATATCCAACGAAGATACACCAGATTTCTTTCTTATTGAACTTGCTCCTTAAATAACCTGGAATAAATACATAGCAAATACACCCAACAACTCGAAAATTACCAACAGCAGGTTTAGTATCCCATAGTACCTCAAAGAGTGAGATGAAACCAAGCTTTGGTGTTGGAAGTTTATTAATGATATGAGCAGCAGTGTTCATGCATTCTACCCAAAATCTTCCAGGTATATTTTTTACATGAAGCATACTCCGACACGTCTCAACAAGATGTCGATTCTTCCTCTCGGTAACTCTGTTTTGTTGTGGCATGTTGGCATATGTAAATTGATGATGAATCTTGTTATTTCTTACATAGGTAGAAAACTCATCTGATGTGTACTCCCCGCCATTATCTGTGCGTAAGCATTGAATTTTTCTACCAACCTCTGTTTCAGCTACTTCTTTAAATTCTTTAAACTTGGCAAATGTCTCTGATTTTTCTTTCATAAAAAAAACCCACACATACCTTGAGAAATCATCAATAAAAGTCACCATATAGCAGAATCAATAAAACCCACACATGTCAATTGAAGGTTGCTTGACTCGCCCAAACACATCAGAATGAACTAGCTCTAACAGAGCCTTTGCTTTGTACTTAGATTCTTTATATGGCAGCTGATGTGCCTTACCGAATTGACATCCTGCACAAACAGTATCATCTCGTACTTCAAGTTGAGGAAGACCCTTTAGCATTAACTTCTTCATCATAACTTTCAGCTTGTGATAACTGACGTGTTCAAGCCTTGTGTGTGACAAATCTGTCATCTCATTCTTCTTTATTTTGTCCACATAAGTAGTTTTTGTCGACATTACATAGACAGATTCCATTCTCTTCCCTTTCATGGTTGGTGTTCTTGAGACTTTAACATTTTCGAATACCTTTACACCCTGTGGACTAAACAAAACATGGTGGCCTGCAGATGTTAATTGTGCAACAGATAATAATTTTTTCTTCATGCCAGGCACATGATAAACACTTTGAATTGACATTGGATCAGAACTAAATCAAGGTGCAATAGTCGTCTTACCAACATAGGTGATAGGTAACCTTGAGTTGTTGGTCGTTACCACCACATTATTTTCTTTGTACATTGCAACATCTTGAAGCTTTTCTTGATCACCAGTCATGTGATTAGAACAACCAGAGTCAACAATCCAGTCGTTCCTATAGTCAATCTTCTGGGAAGTTGTTACTGCGAGTGCCAAGTCTTCTTCTTCCACTGAAGCATCCCACTTATCATCACTCTGAACATCTCCTTTAGATGTCACTGCATTACTCTCAACAGCTTTCTTCTTGGACCAATAGTCTTTGGCCATGTGACCATTTTTACGCAATTATAGCAATCACCATCAAACTCTTCCTCTGGTTGAATCGGTTGTTGTAGTTGCTACGCTTTTGAGTTTCTCCAAATTGCGAACTCCCATGATGACTTTCTGATTTGCCATCATTCTTTCTTGGTCTGCTTCTGACATCATACCTGGGTTTTTCTTTGCTCTTTCCACTAAAAAGCGCCACATCCTCAGTTTTGATTGAGACTCCACCCATTTTTTTTTCCAAAGCCTCTTGACCCGTCAACAGATTCTCAAAATTTGCAAGCGATGGTTATGTTGGCCATCCTTGAATTGCAGCAACAAAACTCCTGTACTCCGGTCTCAATCCAAAATGATGATCCTTCTTATTCTAGAATTAGCAATACAAGAACTAGAATCAAGTTCAGAGATCTCACGGCATAAGGTTTTTACCTTAGTGAAGTACTGGTTGATTGCCAAATCTCATTGCTTCAATTATAACAATTCATTCTCTAAAAGCTATAGCCTTGTGTCATTTTTTCATGAGAAAAGTTCTTCCAACATGTCCCACACCTGTTTTGGTGTGTCAATGTCTCTGATATGCTCTAACATTTCTTCTTCTACAGTGGTTTTAATTGCAAACATAGCCTTGCCTGCGTTGGCCTTCCACTTCTTCAAGCTGTTAGCTTCTTGAAGCAATGGTGAAGGCTCATCTCTGCTAACAATGTCCCACACATCTTGAGCCTGCAAGTAAGACTTCATACATGTTGTCCATGTGTTGTAATTTTGGTTATTAAGCTTTTTTACTCTTGCTCCAACAACTGAAAAATCAACCATGATTATCTTCACGAATCTGGCGCTAATACCACACTGTTAGACTATATGGGAAGATTTGCTGTAAAAACAAAAGAAACTCGCTCAATAACACTTTATGAATTGTATAAAATAAAAACTCAATAGAAAACAAGAACTCAAGACACTTTTTATTCACTGACTTACATCCTTTATATAGGTTGAAACTACAACAATTTTAGCTAAAAAATAGGATAGCTCAGAAGCAAAATCACAATCAAATATTAAACCATGATTTTAGCTAACCATTCAACAACTTTATTGAAACTAATTTGAATATTTCATCTGCTGATATGCTCAAAATTTTAGGCCACTATCTGAGTTGTGGTGAACTTTAACATTTTATTCTCACTATTTCTTGTGTTGATATTCTGGATCATGTTTCTATGCAAGTTTGATTGGTTATATACACATCCTGTTGTGAGCGTCACCCTATCTTTTATTCATTTAGAGATTTAAATATTTTCTAATGGTGCAAAATGATACAGTTCAGTTTACGGTGCAATCGGTTTATTTGAGTTTTGACGAATTGTAACATCATTCAGAACTGTTGAAGCAACCAAAAGAGAATCCATTGTACTGCACTTGATTTGTTGACTAATGGTTCTGTGTCATATGGTTAGCATTCCTTGTTGACTAATGGTTCTGTGTCATATGGTTAGCATTCCCAACAAGACAGTTGAGAACGAAAAATTAGCATTCCCAACAAGACAGCTGAGAATGAAAAATTAGCTACTGAATTTAAGGCCATCATCACCCTGGTTTTTATCTTCTATAAAAAAACACCTTTTTTTTTCCTTTGTCGGGAGGAGATATATAGCAGATGTCGTATCACACTTAAAAAACAGCTGCAAAGGCAAAGCCCCCACTCCAAATGTAGTTAGCACTGATAGAAGATATTGCCCATGAACTTAGAGCTTCCCAACCATCATGGAAAGTACCTTTTGTCCTGCCACTCTGATCATTTCCGTAACTCAAGACTCAAGGAAGAGACAATGGAGTTAGGGTTATTTCCTTCGAAAGTATTTCTGTATTAATCTGATAGTGTATTTACTGCGACTATAGACGCCATGCCTTAGCTTCGACTTATCCCCTGAGATTAAGGATCTGCCTACAAGACAATTAAATATAAAAAAAAATATGTATTGCTGCAACTGATAGCAAGAAAAAATGAAATGAGATCCATCTTTGGTCGTCATTTGAAATACTATGGTATGGACTGGCCACTTACAAGGGCGGTGCAAAGTTTGTTTTCTGTCCATGATGCGGTTCCGAATGCCACTAACGGACAACTAAAAATAATATGGCTTGACAAGCAGATTACTAGGAGGCATTGGTTCTATGAACCAGAACGAGTTCGTAGGGAAGGGCTAAAGGGCTGATTAACAGCAGACAGCGTTGCTTAGGCCAGTTTCGTAATTGCCTGAAGTTTCAACGAAATTGCTTGTTGGGATGAGGAGCAAAGGAAGAAAACAGAGAGCACAGAACAATGAAGCAAGATGCAAGAAATATTTTTACTTGTTCACAAATGTGCAACAAGGAAGCTTATTGCTGATAGCTCATTTTGCTCATTCATTCAACTAGAAAAAACAATATATTTTATAGTCAAATAAATCACCAAATACTACCTACTACCACTAATCACACTTTGAAACAAGTAAAACTTAACTTGCACACAAGCTGATTATGTCAATCAGCACCTAAAAACATCAAAAAAAATACCAACTTAGTTCATTTTCAACTAAGTAGCTTAACAAAGTAACTAAACAACCTTGCTGTTACAGCAAGCATACGTGCTGCAGCATGTTTACAAGCTGCATGAACTTAACCAAAAATATAACAGCAGCATGGTTGGCCAATTTTCAACATTGCTGCAAATAAGCATCTTATTTTTGAAAATGTACACCTCAAAAAGTAAGTATTAGCACAAATCGCAGTAGAAGTAGAGGGATTTGGAACCATTGTTGCTGAAACCCTGAGTAGAATTTGTGCACGACTTGCAGTGACCAAAAGTGGAATGCAAGGCTTACAACCGGCATATAGAAAGTAGATAAGAAATGAAATCTTGTTTGATAAAGACAAAAGATGGAAAAAAGGCCGAAAGAAGGGTTTATCCTAGGTGAGTTTGAAATAAAAGATGGAATTTTGCACCCAAGGTGTTATCCTTGTACATTTCATTGAGTGAATTGGAGAAAATGATTCTTGTCAGGCTAAATAAACCATGTCAAACCATTAGTGATTGAAATTCCTTCAACCATCTACAGAAAGTAGATAACAAAAGCAGGGAGTATAAACTCATTTAGTAACAATTTTTTTTACATTAACAACACAAACTTCATCAACAACATAAAGCCATAGTACCCATAGCTTTGTTTATCACACACAATTGACAATAGGCACAGAACTCTCAATCTCAAAGTAAAGGAGACAGGCACTCACAAGTTACAAACATCTTTAGCTGGAAATTTCAATGGACTTTACGTCGGGCTTTTTGACTTCAAGTTTGGGAATAGTAACAGTAAGCACCCCATTTTCCATGGAAGCCTTGATCTGATCCATCTTGGCATTCTCCGGCAGTCTGAATCTCCTCATGAACTTACCACTACTGCGTTCCACCCGATGCCATGTGTCGTTCTTGTCTTCCTTATCTACATTCCTCTCCCCGCTTATCTGAAGCACCCTGTCATCTTCAACCTCCACTTTCACTTCTTCTTTCTTAAGCCCTGGAACATCAGCCTTGAACACGTGAGCTTCTGGGGTTTCCTTCCAGTCGATTCGGGTGTTGACAAAAACCGAGGTTTCAGAAGAGCGCGTGGAGAGTGATGAAGGAGAAGAGAAAGGGAAGTCCTTGAAAGGATCCCAAACGTCAAGAGAGAATGGATCAAAGATGCTACTGCGATGGTTGCCAAAGAAGCTTGGAATCAGAGACATACTCGGAATGGAATGAAAAATAAGATTAGAAGTAGTACGAAAAGTGGAAGAGCTAAGAGAGCCGTCTTAGAGTTTCTCTGCTTTGCCTGTCTGGGTATTCTGGACACCTAAAATGCAGTTTTTATAAGGATCTGTCAGGATTCTAGTATTCTCAATAATTTTTGAACTTACCCAATCCAGGATATTCGGGAATGTTCATATTCTCTATGGGCCGCTTTAAGGCTGATGAATTGAACGATGATATGTTCTAATTCAATTGGATCTTAGTAATGGGCCAATTGTTGAGTCCAGTTTTATAATCCATGTAACGGTTAATAGATATTTTTCTTTTTCTGTTATTTTGGTTACTGATGTCAGGTCTTTTTTTGTTGCGAAAATACTGCGTGAATGTATTCTGAAGAATATACACAATCATTCTACTAAAATTTCTCCCTCACATCTTTTTCTCTTCTACCTTCTTCCTCTTTATTTCTTATTCTTCACTTTTGTTACACACGTTTACTACTGTTGCTATCATTTGGTATTCAGAGCCAGAAATTATGGCGAGGGATGGTATTACGACAAGGATCCAAAAGAGCTGGGGTTCTTCAAAAGGAGTTTGAAAGGATGGGGGTTGAAATGTGCTCCATGGGAACTGAAATGTGCTCAACTTCTGAGTAGTTACGGGCTGAGATGCAATCAGGGCTAGAAGCAACGGGGTCCAAGATGCGCAATATGGTTGTGAAATTGATGCTTTACCTTTCATCTTCTAAGAGCGTGGATGGCGATGGTTCTACAGAGGGCGGTTCTAATGTAATGAAGGACAAATCAGTACTGGGTAAGTCTACTGAAACCATCTTACATACGCCAAAATTTTTGGGAGCTGTTGGTTCTTCTGAAACTAATAGGTTGCAAACCAAGTTGTCAAAGCATGAATGTCCTCATTTTGATGGTAATGATTTTCGAGGATGGTGGCTCAAGATTAAGCAGTTCTTTGAAGCAGATGAAACACCATTAGTTGATAAAGTTCGCATTGTGATGATGCATCTTGAGGGTAAAGCTCTCGAATCAGCGGGGGAGCCACGTTGAGGCCCGGGCGCCATGCCCCCAAAGTTTAAAATTTTTTAATTTAATCTTTTATAAATTTACACTATGGCCCTCCAAAAATATAAGTAGGTACTCCTAAAAATTTAAGACTTTTACAATTTTTCCCTTTGTATATATATTATATCCCTCCTATAAATATAAGTAGGCCCCTCCAATATTTGTATAGGATTAAAAATAATATTAAAAAATTATTCTTTGATAAAAATAAAATAAAATCTTCTTGAAGAAGTTAAATTACTCGTGATGACTTTTGAATGATATTTTTGTTAAATAATAATAAATTAATGTTTATTTAATAGTTTATTTAACATAATAATATTTTATAAGTAATATAGTAATATATATAAAAGAAAAGAAGATGAAGAGACTTTTATCATCTTTCTTCTTCATATTGGTCCTTAGCAAGAAAAGAAGAAGAAAATTTCTTTATTACTTTTCCTCCAAATTTGAAGTACAATTGATGGTCACTAAACTAATTATAAATACGACAAAGGCAAGTGTACTATCGAACAATAGTATAGCTATGGTGAGTAGGGAATATCATATTCACGAAGACTAAAAGTACTAGTAATTACCGTTTTTCTATTATCTAGCAGACAAATTGGAGTGATTGTTTTTAATCTAAATTTACTAATCTAATTTATCTAATAACGCAACAGAGAATGAAATAGGAAAATAATTAAAGATAACCAATGAGATAGACAATACCTAGGAAAGAATCCACCTAGAATTTACATATTACTATGAATCTGAATTAAACGATTTATTCACTTGTGTCTTGATCCGGAAAAATTCCTAAATTATGTTAATATCTCTTTCGAGAGTAAGAACAACTGACTCTAGATTGATTAATTGAAATCTCTTTCTAATTAAAACTCCTATCGTTGCATTAAACCGATCTATGGATTCCCCTATTAGATTTGACTCTAATCTAGTAGATTTATGTCGTCCTATTTCTAGGATTGCATGCAACTCCACTCAATTACGCTAGATCTACTTTTAAACAGGGACTTTTGCTCCACTGGAATAAACACATTAAACATTAATTAAAATCCCAAAAATATTAAAACATGAAATAAGCATACATAATTGAGAACAAGAATCAAGTATTTATCGCGTAAAAATAGAAATTAAATAATAAGATTCATCATAGGTTTCATCCTCCCCAGTATCTAGGGAATTTAATTCATAATCTTGAATAGAAACATCTAAAAGTTAGGATAACCACAAGACATAAAGAAACTCAATAAAACTTTGAAAGAAATTAAATGGAGATATTTGATCTTGAGGGAGATCTGCTTCCGATTTGATTCTGATGGCGTTCTTCGAGTGTTTTCTTCGATCTTCTCTGATTGCCCCTTTATGTCTTCTTCTAATAGGTATTTATAGACTTTAGAATGCTCAAGAAGCCTAAAAATTGGGTTTTTCAGTGTATTTGGGAAGCAGGGTGCGATATCGACACAGGTTGGCACATAGGCGTGTGGCCAGCCTGTGTGGAAATGCCCAGGTCGTGTTGATCCTGAAAACAGCTCTATTTGTCTGATTTTGGCTCGTTTTTCACTCATTTCGCTCCCAAGTGTTCTCCTAAGAATAGAAACATGAATTTAAAAGATTAGGAGCATCAAATTCACTAATTTGCATAGTTAATCATCCAAAAACGCATTAAGAATGAGATTAAAATATGTTACTTTTATAGCTTATCAAAAATGTATGTTTTTCTTCAAACTTTTCATAGATTTTGAATATTTGAAACTTGTTTTACATATATGTACCAATAGTTTTTTTGTTTTATCAAGTATATTAAAAGTTACCATTAAAGGATATTGATGGAACTTGGAAGCTTATAAAATTAAGTGAAATATGTATGTTTTTGGATGGAAAATGATTAGGAGACGGTTTCTAACTTGTTAGAAGTGTAAAAATGAAACAAAAATAGTTAGATAATGTTATAGTAAGTTTCGGCCAAAGTGAAGGGCAGGAAGAAAACCTTGGTCACTTTGTTTAAAATTATGTCAAATGATAGCTTGTGAAGTAGTGAGCATTCATGTGAAAACAGAATAAAAATGGTTAACTGAGTCAAATGGTAGCTATTTCGTCTTAATTGTTGGAATATTGCTTCTTTTGAGTATATCTTTTATATGTGTAAATCGATTGTCGTGTTGGAATACTACTTCTTTTGAATCGATTGTTTATATGTTTAAATTGACTATTACATAGCACTTCTAATTTTAGCTTGGTCCCCTCAAGATTAATAATCTGGCTCCGCCACTGTCTCTAATGGCATCAAAGGTTTATGAAAAATGAAGGTAGAGTTTCAGAGGTACGTTGGAGTCATTACTCTTCTAAAATGAGAGATCAGTTTTAGTGAAAATGAATTTTCTAATCCTATGTTTAAGATTGTTAGTTTAAGGCATATTGGTTCTGCTGATGAATATTATGAGAAGTTTGAGGCCTTGCTAAATTTGTTACAATTACTAGATGATTAAGCTCTCGATATTTTTATCGGTAACTTTAAAAACGAGATATTCAAGCATGTTCGGTTGTTTTATCCTAAGAACCTAACACATGCCTATCATCTAGCCAATCAAATTAAATTCATTACCTTTAATCTTCCGAGAAAACCAAAAATACCTTACAAGAACACTAATTCAACCTATCAACCCCACAATATCCTTCAACAACCCCTAAAGGTTGACTTCCCGCCCTTGTTACCTAGAACCTACCCCACGTAATGTTTTCCCTACATATTTTGCTCAACCTAAATACCCTACTATGACAAACTCCATGAAACTAGTAAAACTCTGAAACAAACAAAAACAAAATTAAAACCCCAACAAAATAGGAATAGTACAAGGGAAGGAAGAAAGGTTTATGCATGTGGTGTGGAGTTAAATATGGAGTGGGACATAAATGTATTAGACCACAACTTTACCAAAGTTTGGTTGATGAGGTAGAAGAGATAGCTTTTTAAGTCGAATGAGTTTTTGGATTGTGTTAAGATAATGGGTTTTGAAAATTTAAAACATGATGTTATATCTTTGCATGCTTTAATTGGTATGGAGGGGCCTCAAACCATGAGAGTGCTTAAAAAATTTAAAAACCGTAAGATAATTTTTTTTATGGATTCGAGAAGTACTAATAACTTTATTAATCAATGTTGCGAGATGGACATTCCTACAATAGCTCGCACATTTGGTGAACAAATTAAAAGCGAGAAGAATGGTGAACTATCATTTAGCGGATTATCAAGCAAATAGACTTTGGCAAACAATGTGGCAGACAGTCTAAGTGTAAGGTAGAATGGAGGATAGTCTAACCATCAATTGCCTTAAAGCTTTTGTTACAAGCTAACAAGTTGCCAACTTGTTCTGTAAAGCTACTAGATTATTTTATTTATCTTTATTTTGATAGGTTAATGTAAACGGTGCTGATTTGTAACACCCCTAACCCCTATCTGTTGCCAAAGAGGGTTACAAAACATTACCAAAAATTTCAAATTAAATACATACATTTCATATCACTTCACATTCATATCAGAAATCAATCATAAATCAATTATATTGTCCCTTATATGAGCCCTCGAGGCCCAAAATACACATTAGAAACAAGTCAGGACTAAACCGGGTACTCAAAGAATTTTTTACAAAATGTCAATTTTTCCAAGGTGTAGGGGACACACGCCCATATGGCCAGGCCGTGTGGGTATTCGAAATAAGGGCACACGGCTGTGTCCCAACCCGTGTCCAAATTAGGGTGCTCACTACTTGGGTTACACAGCCAAGCTACACACCCGTGTGCTAGGCCGTGTAAACAATTCTGAGCTTTCTATTTTGAAATTTTTAAGATGCAGGGGACACACGGCCAAACCAAACACCCATGTGCTAGGCCGTGTGTCACACACGACTTAGAAACACGCCCGTGTCTCTGCCTGTGTGGACGAAAATAGGCCATTTTCCAAACCATTTTTCTCACCCAATTTGTCTTCCACCTACATTAACACTTTAACATATTCACAAGCCAATACCAAACACTCAAATCAAGCCAAACCCAAGTTTAATACATGTCATAACACCCCATATGTCCAAGTATTCAATCTTACCTAATTGTTCATATAAACATATATGCATATTTCATCAATCATGTTATCTCAAATCACTTTCAATATGCCTATGTGAATTTCCATCATTCATCCATTTCAATCCATATCAAACATATTAAAGCCTTATATATTTACATATAAAAAATATACCAATTACAAGTCATACCAATGGCTATTTTCAACCAAACATTTACTTACCAATATTGGTCTATTAACCTATACATGTCATTCTGACCAAAAGTAATTTACTATTTGTACCGAAATGAGTCGAAGGATAATGTGATGCTGCTTCGACCAGCTGTTAACCAAATTGAGCTTTCGAATACTATAAAATAGGGAAAATGAAACGGAGTAAGCTTTTAAGGTTAGTAAGTTCGTATAACGGGAAATTAACTTACTATTTATTTACATTTAAGGTAAGCATACAAAACATATTCCAAACAACAAGGGGAAAAGCCTAACACATATCCTTAAAATCATGTTAGTCATGTATATCATATAAATATCAAGAAACATATATGAGCTCAAATAATAATCAAATTCCATATAAATGTACTTTCCACATCTTGTATTCATATATCAGTTCCATACATTTCAGGTATATACAAGTAATAATTAATTTCGAACTCATATTTTCTCATGTCAGGACTTTGCCCGTTAAATTATTGAAAATATCGATGGATACACGGGTAGTACACACAAGGTGTACAAAACTGTAATATGTCAATTTATATACATGAATGCTTATGTAAACATGTAAACGAGAAGCTCTTTTGAGTCTTATAACAGGAAGCTTATGTGAGTCATGTAATGGGAAGCTTTGGAGAGTCATTAATCGGAAAGCTCATGAAGAGCCTTTAAACGGGAAGCTCCGAAGAGCCATATATCGAGGAGCTCATAAGAGTTGCAGTGTGTCCACAACACATGCAGGATCACAACCAATCGGGATACTCTGAAGAGCTATTAACGAGAAGCTCACCAGAACCATAAAATGGGAATCTCATGAGAGCTAATAACGGGACGCTCTTTCGAGTTGTGGTGTGTCCGCAACAACCAATTCGGGAACCCTGTATCGATCGAATTTTATTTATCCAAACGAGACTTAATACTTGTCAATCATTGTTGGATATATGATCAATTTCATATGCATGACATCTACACAATTTACATACACAAAATTCAATTCAAACATATAAATATACAATTTAGTTACACGAACTTACCTTGACAAATGTTCATGTACGCAAGATCTACTAATTCAACACTTTTTCTTTTCCACGATCTAACTTTGCATTTGATCTATACGGACCTATATGAATGAATTTAACATCGATTTGATACAATTCATACTTAATTCAATCCAGCTCATATCTTAGGTAAAATTATCATTTCGCCCCTATACTTTTAATTAATTATGATTTCGTCTCTAGGCTTGGAAAATGAAATTCATGCAATTTAATCCTTATTCCAAGCCTAGCCGATTTTTACATGTAACAATAACAGCCCATGTATCTCACAAAATTCAAAATTTTTTCATGAATTTTACATCTTTTCAATTTAGTCCCTAACCATAATTTCATCAAAATTTCCTTTACAAAAGTTGTTAATCTATCAACAATCTTTCATTTTTTACCATAAAACTTCATAATTCATACATATTCATCTATGGAAAAACCCTAATACTTTGATAATTTTGTAAATTAATCCCCGAGATAGCTAGATTAAGTTATTACAGTATCAAAAACATGAAAATTATTAAAAACGGGACAAGAATTCATACCTAATTAAGCCAAAATAGTTTGGTTGAACTCTTCATCCATAACTAGGGTTTCCATTTCTTTAATTTTAGGAAAGATGATAAAAATGATGATATTTTATTTTATTTTATTATTTATCATCTTTTTATCTTTTACTTTCCAATTTAGTCATTTTCTTTATTTAATTTTCCATTGATGACTAATCATACTTATCTATTAACTCCTCTTAATGGTCTATCTGCCTAATAAGGACCTCCAATTTTGAATTTCATAGCTATTTGATCCCTATAGCTACTAGAACTCAACTTTTGCATTCTATGCAATTTGGTCCTTTCCATCTAATTAGACATGTAATCGGTAAAAATTTTCTTACGAAATTTTCATATGATATTTCTATCATTATGTAGACTATACAATAATATTAAAATAATTTTTTTCTTCCAAACTCAGATTTGTGGTCCCGAAACCACTGTTTCGATTTAATTGAAAACGGCTGTTACATGATTAGATAGAAATCAACCAATGAGTGGATTCCATGTATTTAGATCTACCAACTTGTCAAGTTACAGTTGGTGCTTTTCTGTTTAAAGTTATACATTGTATGTAATTTGTAAGTGTGTAATCAAATTGAATGTAGCAAGTCACATTCGATTGCTAATCTTTGCTCTATTTTCTTCCTTTGTATTAAAAAAACCAACAATTGGTATCTCGAGCTAGTCATCTTTGAGAGCCTTTGATTTGTTAGGAAAGAAAGAACAGCCTCTATTTCTTGTTATTTTCTATAAAAATGTCTTCAACTACTTTTACACATCCTCTACCACCAGTTTTTAATGGTGAAAACTATCATATTTGGGTAGTCAAAATGAAGACCTACCTACAAGCTTATGACTTATGGGAGGTTGTGAATGCGGATGTAGAACCACCACCATTGAGAGCCAATCTAACGATAGCACAGATCAAACAACATAGTGATAATCGTGCTAAGAAATTCAAGGTGATGTCATGTCTTCAGAATGGTGTTTCTAATGTGATTTTCACTAGAACCATAGCCTGTGAGACTCCAAAACAAGTTTGGGATAAGTTGAAGGAAGAGTTTCAAGGTATAGGCAAGATAAGGCATCAACAAATTATCAATTTGTGGAGGGACTTTGAGAACTTGAAGATGAAGGAGTTTGATATTGTCAAACAGTATCTTGACATAATCATGGTTGTTGTAAACAACATAAGGTTACTTGGAGATCAGTTTCCTAATATCAGGGTAGTCGAGAAGGTGATCACTAGACTTATTAAGAAGTACGAGTCAAAAATATCATTTCCTGAATATTTAAGAGACCTATCAGCAATCTCTCTATCAGAGCTGATAAATGCCATGTACGTTCAAGAACAAAGGAAAGCTGCAAGGGAAGAGGAGCATGTTGAAGGAGCTTTTCAAGAAAGAAATAGGGAAGGCTCGAGCTCCTCTAACAACAAAGAAAAAAAGCTAGTTAGAAAAGGCAAAGAAGTCAAGGAGAAAAGGTGGAAAGAAGAAATATCCACAATGCTCTCACTATTCATATACATATATTTACCAAATTATCCTCATTAGCTAATTTTTATTTCTACACGAGTCTATGCATTTAGTCCTAAAGTTTCACATTTGAAGACAAAATCATCTAGTAGTCCATTAGATGTCATAATTTATCCATTTCTTCATAACTTAGTAAATTTCATTAAAATAATAACTATCATTATTTAACCAAACTTTGTCTCCATTTCTTATTATGTTACATTATGCTCCACAATCACATTTTAGTCCAAGATTACGTAAATTCACACTTATCTCTTCTTTCATTGTCATTAAACTATTCATTTTATTATGAATACTAATATTTGACCACATATTAACATTTAACCATTTAACACTAAGGTTCACCAATATTAATTTAACAAGGTAAGGATGGTTCCTTGAGAACTTACCTTTCTATAAATGAGAAAACACCAAATGTCACACTCGATTTTCTTTAAACTCGAAAAGTTGGAATAGTTAGGGATTTAATTGAAAGAGACCATAAGTTGGCGGTTTCTACAAAATTTTTTGAGAAATACAGAGGCCGATTTGGACATGGTTGAGTTTTATATATGGTTTGGTTAGATTAGAACCAGTAGGTCTCTTAGTGGGGGACAAAATAATTGTCGATGGATGGTTTCTAAATGGTTGAAGATCGTGAGGGAATGACTATTTATAGATGGGAAATGACTTCCTATGGAGGATTCAACTCCATTCTGTTTCATTTTTCTCTCTTATTTATCTTCTTCATTGGTTGCTTCAAAGAAGAAATGGTTATGGGAAGCTCTACATGGAACGATGATCATGAGGTTTGAATAAAAAAAAGTAGAAAATCCAGTAAGTTGGTAAGGTTTTTAGGCATTTTGTAACAGTTAGATTAAGAAAACGAAGACAAATATTTCCAAAAAAAACCTTTTAAGGGGGTTTTTCATGATTTTGGAAATTTGAGTTTTAAGTTGTGAGTACTAAGTTTAACTCAATGTTTTTGGATTTTTCATGCTTAGCTATCAAAATAGTAGGAGCTCTGACGTTCGGGAAAGCTAAGAGGATGAGGAGACAAAGAAGTGTCAAGTGAGTTTCTACACTTCTACCATAGAAAAGGCTAAGTATGTTTACGATCATATGGATATATGGGTATCTGCCATTTTAGTTTAGTGTGCATGAATTAACTATGGTTCCATGGTATTTCATCTGTGAAATGCATATATTGCATGTTTATAATAGTGGAGTATGTAAGGGAATCATTGTCAGGTTAGATGAAGTTAGGATTGGGAACAAAGGGTGACTGTTAAATACCGTTATACGATGTTGCTATGTGTACTCGTAATGTGCGAAGCTCCGAGCCTTACGAAATGACATTGTGGTACTCGAACATCAAAGTATAGGGCGGTGAATGAAGGAATGGGTGGAGGATTAAGGAAAAAAGAAAATTAGAATTCCATTTTGATTCCACCATCTGGGATTGTTGGAAGCAAACTGTGATGTGCGAAGCTCCAAGCCTTGTGATGGGGGATACTTTGGTGTTCAAGCATCAAGGTGGATATATGATAAGACGATATTGATGGTTATTAGGTTCTATAGAGCAACACTGTGACGGAGGTTAGTATGCTTTATGGGGCGACACCGCAGCGACTGTAAGGTCCTTCAGGGCGATACCTCTATGAGGTTTTAGGTGTAAGACCATAGTTGGGCTATGAAAACCAGTAGAGTCCACAGGGGAAATAAACACAGGGAAGTCCACTGAGATAGTAAACACAGAGTAGCCCGTCGAGATAGTAAACATGAGGTAGTCTGTCAAAACAGTAAACACAGAATAGTCCGTTGGGACAGTAAACACGGGGATTACGAGGTGTAAGACCATAACTCAGCTATGGCAACCAATGAAGCCCGTCAGGACATTATACAAGGGGTATACTATGTAAGAACATGGCTCAACTATGGCAGCATAGAGAGTTTATCGGGACAATAAACACGAGTTAGAAATTAGGACAATAATCGTGGGAAAATCCCACAAACAATGAATAAGGGTTAGAAGGAAAGAAAATGTTCAGACAAGAACTAGTTAGCCAGCGAGTCGGAGGAATCTGCTGATGAATGAAAAATGTAATAGAAATGGGAAAGAACGGTTAAAATATTAGTCATGAGAGCCAGAAGTGCATAGCATCATACCATATAAGACCATAATTGGTGGGCTATGGCATCGAATGGAAAGAAATAAATGAAGGTTATTACCTAATGGGTTCTTTGCGTGACCTAGGATGATGAGGGGCAAACCTCACGAAATGTGAGTTTAGGAGAATCCCTATCGTGAACACGCCAGAAAATGGAAGCTTTTGTGGCAATCTATGAAATGGAAGCTTTTGTGGAGATCTAAGGAAAAGAAAGCCCTTGTTGTAACGCCCCAGAATTTTTATTTTTGTTCTTGCAAAGGTGTGACACAACTGTGTATCTACTTTAGTGGTTAAGTGTTCTGGGTGTGTGAGAGGTCCCAAGTTCAAGCTAGGACTTGGGCAAATTTTGCTATTTTTATGAATAAGCCCTATCTTTGGTCAGTAGATTTTTAAGTAAAAGTTGGCAAATAATTAACAGAATGGGCCTGCTGGTCTGGTGGATAAGTGGAGTGTTGGTGTGAATGAGGTCCTCTGTTCAATTCTCTGTAATGGTGTGGAGACAGTATTTTTGCTTCAATTTTGTCTGAGATTTGTGTTGGGGCAAAATTCTGAGTAGTTGTGTTTTAGTGGGTTAATAGGGAGTGATTTTAGGAGATAATGGGGGAGAGGTTATCAGAAAATAATTTGATTATCTTTTTGTTCTAGAAAAAAGTAGAGTTTCAGTTTTCTCTCCAATTACCAAACTTTTTTTGACGTTTTCTTCTTCTTTTTTTCCTCCTCTGCCGATTCTTTCCCCTAGTTGCTACCAAAGTTTCCATTATTTTCCCATCTTCCGTTTCTTTCTTTACTTTCCACTTGATTTGGTTGTTCATCGTTGGTTGCGTGTGTTCGGTAAGTAATGATTTTGTCTATTGTTAATCATTCTTGGTTAATCTCTAAAGGGGGATTCCTTTTTGGTGTTTAGGAGTTAATCAAGGGGCTAGTAGTTTTGAATCGACGTTGTGATTGTGCGAAGTCATGGTTACTCAAGTGAGGTAAGGGTTTTGTTAGGTTTTTAGTTGAGTTCCTTCCAAAATTGGTTGATTAAAAATGAATTAAGTGATTAATCTGGAGATTTGTTGGTCGATTTTTAGGTTTTGGAGGCTTAAGAGTGCTTACGCATCAAAAACGACACCAGGTGTGTACCCGAAATGCAGAAAATGGGATTTAGTGAAAAGTCGAAATTGCTTGCTGTCGAAAAATAAGAGAGATAAAAGAAAATGATGCAAAAAATTGTAGATAAAGAAATAAGGGTGTTATAAACTTGGAAATCAAGATTCTGCACTAAATAGTTTTGGACAGCAGTAGTAGTCTAAATTTGAAAAATTATCAAAAATAGTGGAAATTGAGTTAGAGATTGAATAAAATATGAAATTAAAGTTTATTAAGTCTAGTTTTTCATGGAAGAAACAATGTAATCAATGAAATTGTAAGTTATGAGATATAGTGAATTTTGTGAGACAAGGTCAGAATGGGTACGAGTTCCCCTATTCTAACTTTGAAAAAATCATCGAAAATTGTAAAAAATAATTAGGGGCTTAAATTTATATGTTTAAATCCTTAACGAGTCTACCTTCAAGAGAAAAAAAATAGAAACATCATCCAAATTCTGTACTCAGAGATAAATAATTTTTAGTAAGGAAAGGTTGAAGCTATCAAATAATAGAATCGGGATAGATTTGAAGATTTTACTGTACTTATTTGATAAACTATAAAATCTAAAAATTTTATTGTAGAAAGGTATTTGAGTCTAGTTTTGAAAACATCAAGCGGATCTTAATTTGGAATCCTGTAGCTCAAGATATAAATAATTTAGTGACAATGACTCAAGTAGACAACTTTGAATGAACATATAAGTAAATAGTGAAAACATATATGAATATTTAGCTAGCATGGGTTACATTAAAAATGGATCACACGGCCAAGGCCAATTTCGGCCGAGTGGGCCACAAGGGTACACAAGGGCGTGTGGGCCCATTTTTATCGAAATGTTTCTATGGCTGCACGAGTCACCCAAGTTGACTGTGAACCTACTATAAGGTCGGTAAGCACTACTTAAACCCCTAAATATGTGAAATTGACTGAATGATATATATACTGGGCATGTTAATATCTGAACCGAATATATGTACTGAAATTGCATAATAGCATATCATCCATTGTATGTTGCATTGCATGGGTTGGGGGTTGTTATTTGGAGGAAGTGTACTGAAAGGCTTTAAGCCTAATTTACTGGCTGCTTAGCTGCAAAATACTGCTTTGTGCAGCATTTGGTACTACTTGGAGTGTAGGGATGGGTGGGTTCATTATATCCCCACATGGAGTGTAGAGGCTGGATGGGTAGGATTTTGCTACTGCATAACTATTACTGCTACTGATACTGTGATGGGCTAAGGCCCTACTGCATTTTTGACACTGTACTGAGATGGGCTAAGGCCCAAACTGTCACTGATACTAAAAAGGGCTTAGGCCCAAGACTGTTCAACTGTGCAATGTGAATACTAACTGTTTGTTTGTTTCTGCGGGATTACACACTGAGTTTACATAAACTCATCCTTTTTGTTTAATGTGCATAGGTAATCCCCAGATTTAGACAGATCAGTGCGATGGAGGACTTAGCTGTGACCACAAAAATTTTGGACTTCATGGTTTTCAATTTACGTTTTACGATTTAATTATTATTGATTATTTGGGTTGTAATTTAAGGACCCTCTGGGACTTTGGTTTTAAATTTTGGGTTTTTATTTATTTATTTTACTTTATGGATTTATACCTACTGGTCGTAGGAAATTCGGTTTTCAAAAGTTAAAGTTGATTTTAAACGCATGATCACTTAGATTGTTTTATTAAAGCTTCCGTAACGAGGGATGTTTCAAAGAAAATGTTTTAAATGAATAAATATGACTTCCTAAGTTCTAACAAAGGTTTACTAAAGATAATAACATGGAATGTTTCAATGTAACAACAAGGTTTCAAAAACACTATCGTGTGACATTACCAGATACGGCCATAACGTCTAGGCTGGGTTTGAAGTATTACACTTGTGGCAAATGATGGAAGGAACTCCTTCGTGTTGCACACAAAAGAATGGCCATTATGGTAACCATCTGAAGGAAATGCCTCTGTGGCTAACCCTAAAAAAAAGAAATGGTATTCCCGATGAACTCTGAAGGGATAGTATGTGTGGTGAACACTGAAGGGATAGTATGTGTGGCTGACACTAAAGAGATAGTATGTATGATGAACTCTGAAGGAAAATACCTTATGGCATATCATGTTACACTTTCAATAAGATAATCTAACGATTTTTCTTTGTGGTAAGCTCTATATAAGTTATTGAGGGCGAATTCTATATGGTCTTAAGATAAAAACAGAGAAACTAGAATGCACTAGAGCATGTCACGAATTCAAAGTATGAGCGAGTTAGGTTTGAAGAATAAATATGAGTAAGGGCTACGTTTGATAAATTCAAGAAGGCTATCTGTATGTAATTATTATTAGAAGAAAAAAGGGTGTCCTCTAATAAGGACCAAACCATTTAATTAAAGAATGTATCTTCTACCTATGGATGAAATCATTCATGGATTTCGAAGAAATGATGGCTTAGAGTATGAATGTAAGAATAACAGTATTATGTTTGTATGAGCCTTTGGAATGGTGATGGTTAAGGAATCACAAAAGTGCAGAGTGAAGAAAGTAAGTTATGTATCGAAGATTTGGAGTGTAAGGCATGGTTCCATAATAAGTTGTGACATATATGGTATGAAGAATGAAATTCCAGGAAGGTATTCACTAGAGACAAGTTGAAGAATAAAGAATAATGATATGGTTAATCGAATTTCCAAATATGACATGTAAAAATAATTCAAGTAATTAGTGCTTATTTAACTAAGTTCTCATGAGCTTACCCCTGTGTGTTATATTACAGGTAGGTTGATTTGAGTCTATGTCAGGTAGGACGATGCCAGGGCTACGCCAAAAAAGCAGCGTATCAGGCTATTATGAATATGGAGTGAGCTTGGTTGGCATGATCGAGTTTGATTTACGAGGTAGAAACAATGTAAGTTATGAGATTTTGCCAATAGGTTCATGTAATTGAAATTCCTTGAACAATTATTGTGATCATCTACGGTGTATTCAATTGAAAATTAGTTGGAAGAATATTTTAATTTAATTTGTAATGGTTGAAAATTTGTATGAGTAAACCTAGTGTAAGTCAGTTTTGGTACCGTAACACCTGAGATCTGACCCGGGGAATCAGATCAGGTTTAAGACGTTAAATCATAACATCCTTACTCTTTCAGAAACTTAACATACAGAGCTATCAAGAGGTGGAATATCCACTGATTAATTCAAACCTTAGCTTTCAGCATAATAAAGAAGATGAGAACATTTAGGTTTAAGAAAAAGAACTAGAGGGTAATATTGAAGGAAGAAAAACCATATAGACGTTCCATTCTATATATATATATATATATATATATATGTCCCTGTAACACCCCAAACCCGGCCTAGACGTTATGGTCAAATCTGGCGTGTCACATTGAAGTGTTTTTCAAAAATTTAACTTGTTAGAAGAACATTCATTTTAAAACCTCTTAATTATTATTTAACAATCATCCAGCTAAAATGTTTGCCTTGTTGTCTGCTTTTGTTATAATAAGTTGATCTAAAATCGCAGAAGCTTTTAAAATTCTGTTGTTTAAAACTCATGTCTTTGAAAAAAGTAATTATTTAAAAAAAAATTCGTCTCCTCCTAAACTAGCAGTTTAAAATAAGTAAGCAAAAGCCCAATTAAAAATTTAAACAAACATAAAGGCCTTATTACAAGAACAAACCCAACATATAATTTAAATTTAAATAGAAGCAAGTGTAGGTCAGCTGCAGTTGTATGGCCACCTCCGAGTCCCTCGCAACACCAAATCGCCTAAGGCTGAGGATTACCTGCACAGTTGAAAGGAAAGAGTGAGTTTACGAAACTCAGTGTGTAAACCCCTGTCAATCAAACATTATACGACATGTAGAAACAGTTTGGGCCTGAGCCATATACAGTAACAATATAGTGTGGGCCTGAGCCCAATACTGTAACAATGTGGGCCTTAGCCCAATACAGTATCAGTACAGTGCAATAATGCAAACCATCCCAATCCACCATCACACCACTCCATACCACCAACACACCATGTGGGGATAAAATTGACCCACCCAGCCAACACACTAATATCGCAACAAAGCCGCCAGTAATAGTATCACAGCGAAGCTGCTAGCAACAGTAAGTGTGGCAAAGCCACCAGTACAGTATACTTCCCCCATATCAGTATCCCAACCCCATGCAGTATGTCATGTCATAAATCATACGTGTATGCAGAATGTCATACTCAATTATAGTCATACATATCATAGAGCAAATTGTCATACACAACATAAGGCCATAACAGTCATTTCATCTCCTAAGGGTATAACAGTCATTTTATCCTATAAGGGTATTTTGGTCATTTTACCCTATAGGGGTATTTCGGTTATTTTACCCTATGAGGGTATTTTGATCATTTCACTATATGAAGGTATTTCGATCATTTTACCCTATGAGGGTATTTCAATCATTTTACCCTATGGGAGTATTTCGATCATTTTACCCTATAGGGGTATTTTAGTCATTTTACCCTATGGGGGTATTTTGGTCATTTATTGACCCCTCGAAAGGTCCGCAGTCGCCTCGAGTGACTCAGGTAACCTAGATGGTCATAACAATGTAATGGGCCCAAGGCCTAATACTCGGCCCAAGTGGGCCTACATGCTCTTACGGCCCATTCAGCCCATATTTCACCTCGGTTATGAGATCTACATAACCCAATCCAGTACTTGCCACAAATCGTGGATTTCATTCGTGTAGGGCCCACGAGCCCACTCGGCCTATCTCGGCCCAACATGGTCAATTACGACCCAATCCCATGAAAAAGCTAATGGAGGCCCCTACAGTCCAACACCATATTTCGTGGGCTTGGATTACCACACCAATATTCATATGCTCATATGGCCTCGAATGCTGTCTTTTTTGGCTTTTCGACTTTTGCCAATTTGCAATAAGGGGGTGCGATTACACACCTGGATTCTATTTGTCGAGAAAACCTCCCACACCTTTGAAACCTACACTTAACCAACAAACTCCACTTAATCACTTACGCAATTAAACCATCGAATAAACACAAGTGATCACAATCGTTACTTACCACAACTTTTGATCGAGTGAAGGGGGAAGTTCGCCTATCCAAATGCAATCACAAACCTTCGACCCTTTGAAAAGTTCCTAGGCGTCAACCGGAACTGGGTAAGCACTTAATCAATAGGAAATAAGGTAACTCTATACTATTACCCTTACCAAAACGCGAGAAAGGGAATCAAACCACAAGATGTGAAACACACGGTCGGCCCCAAAAAGAGAAAGAAAAGAAATATTCGACAACTAGTAAAAGAAAGGAAAGATGAAAGAAGGGGAAAACCAGAAGAGTAAATCGGCAGTACTGCAGCAGGACAAGGAATAGTAGAGTAGATAGATTCAAAGGGACAGAAAGGGGAGAAAGGTGTATTCGGCAATCAAAGAGGAGAGAAAACTGAAAAGAAAGAAGAACAAAAAGAAAAAGTGAGGAAGGAGAGAAGTCGTATTCGGCCAAAAAGAAAATAGGTAAAAAGGGAAGAGCAGCCAAAAGAAAACAAACCCGAGAGGTACCCCCCAAAACTTAGCAAAAATTTAGCACCTACAAGCAGAGAGAGGGAAAACCACCCAAAACCGGCATGCAGAGTAAAACAAATATGAGTAGTATGCCCTCTAGCTGAATTTTCCTGAGCAACAAGTCCATTTTTGGCACACCTCTCCTCTCCCCTTACTTCCCTTGATTTTCTCCTAAAATCTCTCCACTTATCCCTCCTTGAATCACTCCACCAATTTCTCCTCAACTCCCCCAAACTCCCCTTAGCTGTGTTTCAGTGTAACTCCACTACCCATACAGCTCAAGCAGTAAAATAAATACTCCATTACACTACTTAGGACTTGAACCTCAGACCTCACAATTACACAACATGCCACCTTGCCACTAGGCCACAAGCTCTTTTTACGTCATAAAACAAGCACTAATATATATAAGGCCTAAATGCCTATGTCCAGATTCATTTAAGAGCAAAACTAAAATTCTGTAGAAGCTAAGACTTAAACCCAGGCTTCTCAAACACTCTTATACATAGCCAAATCACTTAGCCATTAAAGCAAATAAGTAATTTGTGTCAAATCATGCAAAAATTATAGACTTAGATTTCTGGGGCATTACAATCCCCCAGTACCTCTTAATGGATTTTGACAAGTGTCAAATGCATACAGAAGTTGTCCCTTTAAAGTCCTACAAAACTCAAAAGAAATAAAAAAGAAAACTTGATATCAATGCTATTTGACCAGTCAATCCCTTTAGTTGACTCCCAACCAATCAAGTTACAGAACCCATTTTACATATTGTATGAGTAAACTTGGCATACTATACCTGTTGGCGATAACTCTATATGGCATGTTATACTCAACAAGAACTTCTAAGGCATACTTTTAGCTTGTCGTACTCCTTCTTCAATTGAAAAATACTATGAGAAATAAATCCTGAGAAACTTCTATGGGGGTTTACTCTATGCACCAAACATTTGTTAACCGGAAGCTTATAAATTGGTGGACTAACTAAAAAAGTACGCCAAAACAAATAACCTTCATATCTATTCGTCTTTCTCTCAGATCCACCAAATTTGGGATGTGACATAGAAAATATTTACATGTTTACTATAATATGGGAACATTTCCCAACATATACTAACTCTGTAAATATTCATATTTACAAAAATAGGGTTCCGAAACTGCCTTTTTCGACACCATTAAAAATTGGGTTATTATAGAACTTACTATCTCACTTTGTGTTATATGTATGCTTGTGTTTAATTCGATATATGTATGTTTGTATATATTTGAAATATTATTGAATTTAGCATATATGGCTAGTAATGGACTGAATTGAAATATTATGTGATGATTGATTATTATGTAATAGTACAAGGCACAAATGTAAAAATACGAATGATTACATGACATGGAAATGAAAGATATAACCATTTATAGGGTATGATATGTAAATATGTATAATTATAGGGATGACAATGAAATATATGAAATTTATGCCCATTTGAACTTAGTACAAGGATAGGATACGATTGACATTTTGATAGGGTTTCGTGCGCGCTTGTATGGGGATTATTATAGACTTTAACGAGATCCAACATTTGTTTCAGATTCTCACATATTATGTAACACAGGTTTAGCTCGGTCGAGTAACCTCATGTGTTGTGATATAGGTTTAGCCCGGATGGATGACCTGATATACAGTTAGCTTGAACAAGCAATTTAATGTGGTGTAGTTTACCCATGTATTCGAGCCTGTTTTTGTCACATCCTAAAAATCAAGTTAGTAGAATTAGGTTTGTGAACTACGAGTGTTCACTCCCTAGTTTTTAAGATTATCTTTGTGCGTTTGATAAAAAAATGGGTTACTGGTTTGATTTTTAAGTGTTAGTGAAAATTTTTCGTTAAACCCAAGTTCAAATCTCTTCCCTCACATCATTTTTATTATTTTGCAAAATTTGCTTCAAGTCTTAGTAAGTGTCACACCTTGTTTTAAAAATAAATGTTGTAAGATTTTAAACAAGAATGAGTTTTGGCCTAGTGGTTAAGAAGTAGTGTGCCTATCCTTGAGATCTGGGTTCGATTCCCCTCTCTTGTATGATTTTTGTTTACTGTATTTTTCCCAGAAACCCTAATAGTGTCACCCTTTTGCTTATAACCTAAGTATAAAAATTATATTTTCTCCACTTTGTTAGTTTTCCCTTATTCTTTCTTTCCTATTGGGACCCCCTCTGTTGCTCTCTTCTTTTCTCTATTTTTTCCCTTTGTTCTTTCATTCTCTCGTTTTCTTCCACCATAGTCGTCACCCCTAGTGGTTTTCTTCCACCCTTCTTCTTCCTTTTTGATAAGTAACAAAGCAACGCCATGATGTGAATATAAAGAGAATGAACCAATTCAAAGTTGGGGACAAAGTGCTGTTAGAAAAATTGGATCCATGAATTTTTCCTTTAGAGTTTAAGTCAAGATGGTCCGACCCATGTGTGGTAAAAGCCATTTATCCTTACGGAATCATTGAGGTAACACACACTGATTACAAAACATGCAGGGTAAACAGTAATTATCTCAAATTTTATTTTTGTGGTAATACTAATAACGATAAAGAGGAATTTCGGCTCCAAGATCCGCCTTATGTTGGGAAATGTGCCTATATTTTAGTAAACATGTAACTGTTTTCTATTTATTTGAACGATGAATAAATAAATAGAGTTAATTTTACATTTTACTATTATGTATTTTATATTTATGTCTTTTATATTTTGCATGCATAGCGAAATTATGACAAGTAAATATTAGCCCATTGATGGTCTAAAGTTCAAACTGAAGATAAGTGGCATTGTAAAGATTGTTTACATTACAAGAAAGACAACTTATTTTAGTAGATAATCTAAATCAGTCCCTAATCCCGTAAAAGAATCGAAGTAAGCATTTGATTCAAATACTTAGAAGGATTATTATGTCGTCTATAATTCCAGTTGGAGAGATGACTAGTCTTGGCTATCGGAGCAGTTGACTCCACGAGTAGAGACATAGATATATTCATTGGTAGAATGATACATTGGACTAGACCTAAGATGAATTAATTCTGAACCTGTATGTAAATTAATTCACTTGTGACGTTCATGGTGTGATTTACCTAAATCCTGAGTTAGTTAATAACCATGCATATGCAACTCATGTGCTTTGATATAAGTGGAGGCTTATACTCTAAAGATGATCGAGCCTATAGCCGGTATGTTGGGTACATGACATGTGTATGGTATGACTTTACTAGCAAAAGTGGAATTCATATCTCAATTAAAGAGTTAATGATATCCTCTCATTTGCATTGTGTGGATTGATAAATATGGAACGTGACCATAGGTTGCTAGTTCTCGAATGAACAATTTATTATAGTCACTTGTTGACAGTGATCATATTAATCATTAAGAAGACACAATGGTGACAATGAGACAAAATAGGATCGTATTGAGTGAGTGGATTTAACTCAAAGGAATCAAAGATATCATATGAGGGTAACACACATATGACGAAGTCATTGGACAAAGTAGTTAGATGAATTGCTTTCGTAAAGAGTATACAATAAGGATTTTGTAATCATGGTACTTCTTGTGGATTGACTCTATGATTAATTAATTGCGAATTATCGGAACAATACTTCTAGACATAGTTGCAATCACTAAAGCCTAATTGTATATGTCCGATTGGTCCCTCCGCTAGCTCAACAAAAGATCGATTGGATTGTTTTTGAATCAGAAGAAAGTTTTACAACTTTGGGAATAATTTAATTGAGTCGATTTATTCCATGTGGAATTAAATTAGATGGTTGTGAGAATTGTTCAACTAGAGAATTTGATTAAAGAATTTTTCAACTAGAGAATTTGATTAAAGAATTTTCTTGAAAAATTAATTTGGAAAATCTAAGTGATTTTTTGGAAAAATTAAATTTGATCAAGTAAAATTAAATTAATCAAATCAAATAAATTTGATCAAGTAAAAATTTATCTTGTAGATAAACATTCTAATATTTTAATAAGATTTAATATTAAATTTAATGTAATATTTATAAGATAAATATTAGATTAAATTTAATATTAAAGTGATTAAGTGTAATCATAGTTGCACTCTCTAAACTCTCCCTATATAAAGAGAGTCTTTGGTCATTATTTACACACACTTGAATTCAAGAGAAAGTTGTAGAGAGAAAAATCTCTGAAGAGATTATTCCAAAAAATTTCTAAAGATATTTTTCTAATTTACAACTTGACCCAAAAGTTTAGAGAAATTACAAAATTACAAAATTACCCCACTGCTAATTTTTGTGAAAACTTTTTTGATTCGTAGCGAGCCCACACTTGGCAGAAGCAAGCCCACTAGACTTCTAACTTTTGGACTAAATTTTTGGATTTGGTTTTGTTTTTGGGTATTTGATTTGTTTGTTGGTTTTTGGGTGTTCTTAAACATAAAACTACAAAATCATACGAATTTGAAAAATTAGAATTTAGTTTTCAAAACTTAAAAAAACTCTGAAATTATCTGTTGCAAAATTAAGTATCAAACTAAATGATTTTCTGTAAAATCAATAAGTTCTGCGCATGAGTTTTTTTTCTAAATAACAATGTAAGAGTTTTTCCAGAAATTAATATTTTTTAATCACGTGATTACTAAAGTTAGAGTGCAATTTCTGAAAGTTTTCGTTGTTTTTATAAGTAAAATGTTTAAGAGATCATATTGTGGAAAAGGTGTTTTCAAACTTGAGATTTTCTTGAAGCTCATACAAGCTTAGCTAAATTAAGATTTCAAATCACACGATTTCTAAGCTAGATTTTAAATTAGTTTTTCATACGAGTTGATGTAACTTCTCCAGATTTGGGGTGTTACATTTGGTGGTATCAAAGCCGAGTTGCAAAACTCGGGCTTTGGTTTTTGGGTTTAAAAATTGTGTGCATAATGTGTTTTGAAATTTCTGATTTTTAAGAAAATGTATGGAAATCTGAAGTAGGTGAATTTGTGCAAAAATTTACTAAAGTTTTGAAAATGTGAATCCGAGACTCTTACACGGATCCAAGTAAGTTACTTGTACTCTGGTTATTTATACTTTAGTGAGACTGTTGAACTTTAGAGATTATTGAATAAAACATTATCTGCTTTAAGATAACTAAGCACTTCTGCTGAACATTAGAGTTAGGATTTTTAATAACCTAAGCTAAACTTTAGAATTCTGAACGAAAGAGAAGTAAAATTAGTTTACACAGTATTTGAGGTCGTGGCATGCAAGGACGTGGTGGACGTTGTTAAGTGACTCACACCAAGTCCTCTTCTCGGGGCAGCATGCCTAATCTGGAAATTAGCAAAAATGTGGAGACGCTCGTTTCTAAGGGTGGTAATCAGGAAACTAGGGATAATGTTGTGTCCCAAGGGTTGCCAAAAGATTTACAAAGGGTCATTGGGGCCCAATCTGTATCTTTGAGTTGAGGGTTTGTGACTGAGCGACTTCAGTCGAATGAGACTAAGTTAGCGAAAAAGATTAATTGCTTAGAGAGGAGTTCTAGTTTTGTTGACTTGAACCCGTGACCTAGGATACGAGAATAGAATAGTTAGCGAGTCAGCGAGTTGAGGCAGTAGTGAGCGTAGGTCAGGTTTTGATTTGTGCTTTCAGCGATAGGCATCATTCGATCAAATACTTGAGGAAAATGGGGATGTGTTTTAGATGTGGTTCCATTGATCACTGAGTTAGGGTTTGCTCATAACACTCTCCTAGTCGTATGCAAGCTTTAGCTTAGAAAGAGAATTAGGGACTAGTTTGTGCATTTAGGCATCGAGACGCATCTGGCAGAAGTACAGGTACATTTGCGATCTATGTTAATTGTACCTTGCATTGAGTAAGTGTTTGGTTGTACTTAAGTGTTTGATTGTTACTGGAGTTTCTAAGACTTTGAGGTTGTGAAATCGTTAGTGATATTTCTTTAGAAAGTTTCTTAAGAAAATTCAAGGTAGTGAATAGGAAGTTTGTTAGAAAAAAAATTGTCTGGTTTCAGAGTGACATATTGTCTGGATTTGCATTGAAATTAGAGTTACGCAATGATAGTTTGGTGATCAGTTTGGAATGTGAAATTTTAGATTTTATGGTTAAGTAATTCGTGTGACAATGGGAATTTCAAGGCCAAAATTCTTTTAAGGAGGGAAGAGTACTAGGTTAGAAGAAATTGGGTTAGTGAAACCAAGAGTGGTCAAGTCATATTTTTGCGTAAATATTGTGGGAATTATGACAAGTGAAGTGATCTGGTTTAGTGGTTAGTGTTGTGCTTATGTATGAGAGGTTCTAAGATTGAATCTTTTGGCTTGCATTTTTACTATTTTTTCTTAAACCCTATCTTTAAATTTTTGTCTTAAAAATTTATTTCGCTCAACTGTTAGTAATAATGAGCTTGCTGGTTCACTAGTAAGGCCTTAGCTTACCTAGAGGTCTTTTGTTTGAATCATGTGTGTGCATAGTGGAGTTTATTTTTGTTTTAAACTCTGAAGAAAATAATTTGATTTTGATAATTATAAGAGTTAGTGGGTAGTTTTTTAAAAACAAAGAAAATGAGAGATTATCTTCTAAAACTTCTAAAAAATGTCCCACTCTCTTCCCCCTCTTTCTCTATCTTTGAGTTTTGTTTCTTTTCACATTAATATCTTGGAGTTACCAAAAATTCTTCCTGTCATCTCTTCTCTGTCGTTTTTCCTTTTAGGTTCTATTTTCACTCCCTTTTGTTTCTTTGTTACTTCTTCTTCAGTCACAAGTGATAAATTTAGTAATTTACTATTTCTTTTTCCTATTTTATTGTTGTCATTCGGATTTTTTTCCAAGATAGTCACTTCTTTTGGGTACAATTGTAGTTGTGTGAATCTGAGCGTAAAGCTAGGGTGTTCTTATTTAGGTAAGTGATTTCGTATTATTTTGTTAATGGTGTTATTGTTGCTCTTTTCTATTTTAAGGTATGTGAGTAATTATTATTTTGGTTTTCGATAGAAGAAGAATGTGAAGTGTGTGTCGATTCTCCAACGGTTTAATTGCGATTTGAAGCTATTGTTGGTGAAAGGGTAAGTAATTCACTGTGGCAGGGTTGGTTTTCAGTAATTAAGTTCGTTTGACGATGATTATGTCATATTAGTGAGTTGGATTTGGTAAAATCATGCTAATTAGTCTATTCTGAACGATGATTTTAGGTTATAGAATTGTGAGTGTTGAACCGAAATAAAAAATAGATTAGGTGTGTGACTCGAACTTATAAAAATAGTAAACGGAAGAAAGCTAAAAAAACTCACTGTCAACATCGCACGATCGTGTGGAAAATAGTGTGCGCCACACGGCCGTGTGCCTAGGGATGTCAATGGGGCAGGTTTCGCGGGGTTCCACCCCACTTCGTACCCAATTAAGCGGGGATGGGTATAGGTTTCGTGGGTGGTAGAGTGGGGATGAGGATAAAAATTAGCCCACCGTGGGTGGTGGGGCAAGCGTGGGTATGATCTTGTACCCACCTCATCCCCACCCGCCCCGTATAATATAATAAGCATATTTAAAAAATAAACATTCATAAAAACTTAATTTAATAATTATGTTAATAATATTTTATTAATTTAATAGTATTTAATTTTTACACTTGTGTTGCATTTGAAGACATTTATGATGTATTTGAGACATTGTTTGTATTTGGATATTATGTAAGGACTTTATTTTCTGATTTTTTTAAACTCGTGTTGAAGTTATATTTTATTTACCAATTAAAAGGTCGTGACAACTTTTTTTTTAATGGTAACTGTTGGAACAATGTCACATATGTGGTGGGAGTCTAGAGGACAAATATTTCATTCTTATTTCATAAAATATTTGATTTATATTTATTTAACTGATGCTTATAAATATATTATATGAAGTGGGTCTCGGGACGGGTATAGCGGATTTAGGTGGGTTTCGAGACCCACGTGGGTGGTGGGGTGGGATGGTTTTAGTCTTGCAGGTCGTGGGGCAGGGATGGTTTTGGGTTTTGTACTCGCAGTAGGTCATAGGGCAGGAATGGGGACGAAAATTTTGGGCGGGGATGGGCGTGGTGGGAGCACCTGCCGCACCCACCCCGCCCAATTAACATCCCTACGTCTATCAGACCATGTGTGTGACATGGGCGTGTGTGAAGTCGTGTGAGGCACATGGGCGTGTGTGATCATAGGGGCAGGTTAGGTAGGCCGTATAGGCCCATTTTTTTGGAAATTTTTACTTTGGCCCGTTTGACTCCAAAATTCATAATTAGACCTTCTGTGGGGTCTGTTTTGCTTAAATAAGACTTGAAATGTGACATTTGTTGATATGTGTCTGTATGTCATACAGGTAAGGTATGTGAAAAATATATGTACAATTTGTGTTCTTATAACTCTGAAAGCATGATTACGTATGAAAAGTATGCATGACATATGTTTATGGAATATATATGTTAATTTATTTATGCATGTGTTTTGGGATGGGTTTAATATGTGATACATGAAGTGTATTCTGGCAGTATTACTGCAATTTCAGTGATTAAACAGTAATATCTATCTGGCAGCTTAGCTGCATCTTTATGAGTGGCATACCACCACGACCCGATGTGATTGGATGGATGGACTCTTGTATTCCTAATTGGTGCGATTGGTTGGATGGAGTTGGTGTGTAGCGGATGGAGTAAGGATCTGTGTCTGCATTTGTATCTGAATCTGAATATGCATCTATATCTAATTATGAAAATACATCTGAATTTGTATATGAGAATATGGTGGAATCGGTATCTAAAAACGTAGTTGTTTATTTATGTATTTCTGATTTGTTACTTGGGATGTGTTATACACTGAGCTTGAAAAGTTCACTCTTTGTTTGTTATTCTCTCATGTAATCAACAAGTTTAGGACCAGACGGCGTGCAGGAGCTTGGATTAGTTTTCCACATAAGATGATTTGAATTATTTTAATTAAGATTTTTGGACTATTGACTTTTGGACTAAGTTTTTGGATTTGGTTTTGTTTTTAGGTTTTTGATCTGTTCGTTAGTTTTTGGGTGTTTTTAAACATAAAATTGCAAAATCATACAAATTTGACAAATTAGAATTTAGTTTTCAAAACTTAAAAAACTCTAAAAATATCCACTACAAAATTAAGTATCAAACTAAATGCTTTTCTGTAAAATGAATAAGTTCTGCACATGAGTGTTTTTTTCTAAATAACAATGTAATAGTTTTTTTCCAAAAATTCATATTTTTAAATCATGTGACTACTAAAGATAGAGTGCAATTTCTGAAAGTTTATGTTGTTTTTATAAGTAAAATGTTCAAGAGATCATGTTGTAGAATATGTGTTTTCAAACTTGAGATTTTCCTGAAACTCATACAAGCTTAGCTAAATTAAGATCTCAGATCACACGATTTCTACGCTAGATTTTGAATTAGTTTTTCATACAAGTTGATGTAACTTCTCCAGATTTGACCATAACGTCTGGGCCAGATTTAGGGTGTTACATAGATCAAGAAATGGATCAACCGATCGATAGCCACGGGAAAGGAAAAGTCGTCGAGTAGTGCTCGATGTGGTGTCTATTACTGTTTCGTTTAGGTAAGTTGTAATATCTTGTTTTTTAGTGGTACAGGAAATAATGGTTTTGAAACCTTGATTTCTGATGATTGAGTCAGTAAATATTATTTTATAATATTTTCAATTTTATTATAGAGTTCAATTGAGTACTGGTCTAGTTTTTTTAGCTATTGAATAGTTAATTAAAGAAAAAAGACTAAATAGTAAAAGATGTAAAACATGATCGCTATTGAATTTTATTGGTTAAATGGCTTAATTAGTAAATGTGGGAGGTTTTATATTGAAATTATGCCATATTATATTGATATGGACCGTAAGTCCATGATTTATTTAGTGATTTATAATGTTATGTTTTTATTAAAATAGAAAAGTGAAATTAATAAAAATAAAACAAAAATCATCATCCTCATTTTTTGCTTTTTTCTACCTGAAACCACAAAAGAAAGAAAGAAGCCATAGCTATTTCATCCAAGCTCGATCGACCCTTTCATGTGAGTACTCTTTAAGTTCGTTTTTAGTAATTTTTATGTTTTTGAGATCATTGTAACTTCATCTATCTAACCCAGAGATTATTTCGTAAAAATGTTATGCGTTTTGAAACATTTCATTGGTGGTTTTTAGATGTTCTTGGTTTTAAATGATGGTTTTTAAAACTTGGTTGTAAATTAAGACTGTTTTGTAAAACAATTTTTGTTAGTTTTGAGTTTAGGGACTAATATAAAAATATGTAAATTTTAATTTGTAAATTTTGTAAAATTCCAAGTGTTTGAAGGCTGATTCAAGAAGATGTTAGAATCGGTTATGAGTATTAGGGGTTAAATGTGAAATTTTAAATAGCTTTGGTTATAGGGACTAAATTGAACAAAGTGTAATAGTTTAAGGAAATTTTGTAAAATAAAATTTTATAAGTCATATGCATAAAAATGAATATGATAATGTATTTGAATTTGAATTGATGAATTGAATTGAATTATTATTAGATCAAGAATTGAACCGTACGGAGGAAAATCGGGGAAAAGGGAAAATTATAGAATAGTCCTTACAAATCAACTCTTTAGCCGAATATAATAGGTAAGTTCATAGTGTATTGCAATGAATTCATATGTTTTGGTTTTTGTTAAATTATGTTTATATATATACATATGTTGGTGATTTTATGAATTGACATTGACAAACTATAAATGATAGCTAAGGTGAAAAAGGTCAAAATTGAGAATTTTTAAATACTTGTGAAATATGATTGATATATGCACGGATGGGGTGAAATTTATTAAATTCCATACACTAAAGCTGCCAGTTTTCAAGTTTGGGAAATCAATCAATTTGCGACAACTCTTCGAATGGGATTATTACGGGTTTAGATGTATTCATAGAGTTCGAATATCTATCTTTTACCTTCGAAACGCACTTTGAATATCTCAACTTTGAGTTCAAGAGCTCAAGTTCTGACCGTTTTAGTGAAAACTACATGAGCAGAATTTTTGGACGGGATTATTACGGAAATTACGAGTTTCGAGCTTTTAATTCAAGTTTAAATCATATTGGGTTCCATTTTTATGCTTAATTTTTATTATATATGAGTCCAATGTTGTATTTATTAGGTTTTATTGTTTTATTATTTATTTATTCTGAATTTTAGATATTGTTTAAGTATTTTAAGTTGTTTAGGAGTTTATGTTTCTTAATCAAACAAGAAAGTTTAGTTTAAAACTACTTCTTGTTTAGATTAATTAGAGTTTCAGTATACTTTAAAGTTTTATTTGGATGTACTTAGCTAACCTATATAAAGGCTTCTTCTTTGTTCATTAAGCAGACAGTTGTTTTTTCATTAATAAAGTTTTCAACTCTGGGAGTAGAGGTGTCCATAGGCCAGGTTTGGGTTGGGCCCAACCAAAATTTTAGACCCGTGTGCTAGGCCCAGGCCTGGGTTAAAAAATGGGCTAAAAATTTTGTCCAAGCCCAGCCCAGATAAAAATACTAAAACCTGAGCTCGGCCTAACCCACCCGTATTATTTTTTATATTATTTTAAAATATATATAATACATAAAAATACTAAAAACATTCAAATAAATATTTCCCAACAAAATGAAAATAAATTAAAAAAAAACGTATACTTAAATAACACTAAGATAGGTGCAACTTAACAAGCAAATGCCTAAAATGGTAACAAAATTAACAATCAAACAAGAGTTATACAATATCCAAATAATAACAAAAAAATAATAGGAACATAATTGTGAAATAGTATCAAAATAATGAAAAGACAACAAGAAAATAGGAACAAAATAATTAAAAAAATAAGAAAATAGTAATAAAAAAGTAATTTTTTTTAAAAGGCTTACCCAAGGCTCAACCTTTTTTAAGCGAGCCTTTTTTTTTGCCCAATCTCATTTTTCGGGCCTATATTTTTACCCAAACTCTCCCACTTTTCAGGTGGGCCTTCGGACTGAGATAGGTCTATCTAGGAGCTTTTTTCTTTGTGCAAGATTTTTTTCTTATGATTTTTAGAAGTAGTTTTCTTCTCGAATTTTTTCCAAGAGTCGTGGGAAGTCATTCTTCACCCTTTAATTTGCCAAGGATTATTTTTTGGAGGGTTGATCAAAGCCATTAATTGAGTTTGTTAGGATTTATATCTCAAAGGTTTCAATTGGAGATTTATCCTCCTATCCATCATTTCCATCGGTTTACTGGTTCCATCTTCCACTTTTAAATTTTGTCTATTTATTTATTATTTTGAATATTTATTCTTAGTTTTTAAATTTCTTCTTTAGTGTTTTTGCTTTCTTTAATTTCTAAATTTGTTTATTTCTTCTTTCAGGTCACATCCAAATCTTTCTTTTTTCAAGTCAAACAACTTGAATTCGATCTTGATCTGCTTCCTCTGCTCTAATCCTTTATCAATGATGCATACGTATTTCTGACTGGACATGATTTGATTATAATATGTCTATGGATAAAGTGGGAATGTTCTAATTTATAAGTGATATGAATTATGTTAAAAATGTCCGTTTGAATGTAGTAAACAATTAGGATACGATTGGCATGCCAATAGGGTTAGAATGCGCACTTGTAAAGGATTGCACTTCAATGCCTATGTTTGCACTTCGGTCCCTTTGTTTCAACTTTGGTGTCTCTTTTTGCAATACGGTGCCTTTGATTGCACAATCGTGCCTCTGTTTGCACTACAGTGTCTTTGTATAGCATTTCGATGCTCTCAGGTGTGGTGTAGTTACCCGAGTATCCAAGTTATGTTACTATAGTTCATCGGGCTTGCAAAACTTGTGTATGATTCTCAAATGACTTGTTAAGATATGTGATTGTTTACCAAAAATATTTATGAACCTAAGTGAATATATATGAATGACTTTGATTATACATTTATGAATGATCTTGTTGGAATGAGTAAATAAATTATCGTGAATGAATTCATGATGAATATGAGTTATATGATAATTTAATCCTATGCAATTCTCACCATTCTGTAAATTGAATGTTAAGTTACTTTAAATCTAAGTTGTTTAGTTTCAATTGCTTGAATGAGGTAAGTCAGTTTAGATTTAACTATGAACTTACTAAGCTAAATAAGCTCACTCTGTTTATTTCTTTGTTTCTGTAGTTAACTTTTTGCAAAACTAGGCAAATGATCAACTTCAAGGCTCACACTATCAAGCTTCTGTCTTGTTAAATTTTTATTCGTTATTTCGGTCTTATGGCATGTATATAGGGTATTTTAGGTTGATGGATTGGAAGTCCTAAGTTAGAATTGTAATGTGTTTAAAGGTTGATATGTAATGTGTTAAGATAATGGTTATCATTATATGCATATTGGTGGATGTGATGAAGGCATGTTGGAAATGGCATATTGATCTAAATTAGGTAATGGTTGAATTTTGAATGCAATGTTTGCTAGTTGATGATTTTGATCTATGCAATTGTGGTATACTGATGTACATGGATATGGTAGGTTTTGTTAGGTATCAAACAATGGCATGTCTAAGTTTGATTTAAGTTTTATTTGGAAATGAATTAGGCATGCCCTAATTGATAAAAGATGTGGTTTGGTTAACCTTTTAGGTTAAGTGCACATTGGTGGATATATGCAAACTTAGATTAATGGTTTGCTTTGTATAGTTAAGTTCAATGTGATTGAGGTGTCTTATGGCACATTGGTTAGGCGCTTTTAGATTGAAATGTACCATGTTCAAGTTTGTTTAGTTTATAGATGATTGTGTATTGAACTAAGATATAGGTTTGGGCATGAATTGAACTTTTAAACTTGTAGTCTTTCATTATCTGGGAAAAAGTATCGATACCTAGAACTCAGAATATCGATACTTTACCAAATAAACAGTTTTAGAATTGGCAAAATGCAGATTTGGTACCGATTTTTAATTTAGTTTCGATACTTTATAACTTTTATCGATAACTTGATAAATGATATCGATACCTAGCAAAATGCCAAAATGGTATCGATAATGTTTTCTGTATCGATACTTGTTAGAAAATATCAATGCTTCTTTATTCAGTATCAATACTTTATCTAGAGTTTTAAAAGTTATAAATTGATCCTTATTCATGCTCAAATCTAATTTATAAGTGGTTTAAAGCTCGATTTAACTCCGATAATATATAAATAACATGTTTTTGATTAAATAATTAATAAATGATTATCGTTCTGAGAAATATGAATTGATATAGCATGATTTCGTTCTGTTATGTGTTGTAACATTTTCTAACCCTAATCTGGTGATGGAAATGGGTGAGGGGTGTTACATTAGTTTGTATTAGGTTTATTTTCGTTACTGATTGTTTGAATTCAAATTACATATGTGTATATATATTTGACATGGTGTATTGAGGTAAATAATGAAAATGGAAATGAAGGATTGATTTGTAAAGTAAGGCAAATGTATATGTATGAATTGAATTGTATAATTATATGAAATATAAATATGATCAAGTTGAACATGATATAATTTTGTAAAGATGGAAAGATTATGGGATATGATTTAAAGCCCGTGTGAGCTTAGTGAATGATTAGGATACATATGACATGTCATTAGGGTTTATCAGGCACTATGTGCCGATGATTAAAGTTATCAGACACTATGTGTCGGCGTTATAATATCAGGTACTATGTACCGATAATGGATATCCAACTGATGGCTAGAATCTAACATTTGTTACAAATTCTCAATAGCTTGTGTGAACAACATCGAGTAATGCTTAATGTCTAGATTGTTAGCTTATGTGAGCAAAATTATCTCATGTATTTAAAGTTAAATTTCTATATTTCTTCGGGCAAAACAATTAATGAATTGAATGGAAATGTATCTTATGGTATGATATGTTATTCATGGATTGAATGTGAATGGTATGTGCATTTTGATATCTACATCTTTTGATGATGCTATATGCTCATGACTAACCTTTTGGGTATGGTAGGGAACATAAACATGCCAAGGATTATTAGGTTGTATGTTAGTTTCAATTATTATGCTTTTAAATGACATGTATGACATGTTTAATTATACGAACTTACTAAGCTTTAAGTAAGTTTACCTTGTCTCATTTTCTTCGTTGTAGATTGTCGGATTCAAGCTGCGATTGGATCGTCTTTGGAGATAACACTATCCGTTAACTCTCTTGGTATCTATTTACTTAATTTGGATTGTTGCTTATGTATTTGGTTAATTGGTGAACTTTGTTTAATGAATGTGGCCATGGGAAAATGATGTTGATTTGATGATTGAATTGTTATGAAATGTTAAGTGTGTTTATGCTTGAATGATTAATGAATATACTTGAATTGTGGTGCCAATGATGGAATATTGGTTAGACATTTAGGTTGTATTTTTCATGTTGTGTTTTGGCATATTTATGAGGTTTTTGAACAGTTTGATAAATGGTTAATGGCATGGTTTGTAGCGTAAGTGAACCTAGGTGTGATTGCTTGGTTTAGAACGCATGTTTAGGTGCACACAGTTTGTGACACAGTCTGCCACACAGTCGTGAACCATACAAGGGTGCAATGCACGACCATGTGGGATGTTGAATTTAGGTACAGGTTGATCCACACAGCCACAGTCTGTTACATGGCCTGGTGACACGATCGTGTGACCCTAGTATATATAGGATCACTCTGTTACACGCTTTGGGGACACGACTATGTGATTGCACCACACTACCGTGTAACCCTTGTTTTCACTTTTTACTTATCTTTTCAGAAATGTTTCAAATTAGTCCTGATTTGTTTCTGGGTTTGTTTAAGAGCTTAGTAAGCTCGATTAAGACTCGGTTTTGATTTAAAATCATTGGATATTTTTATTAATAATGCTTTATGGATTGATTGATTATTTTTCTTGAACTTGTGACTGTTATTAATAGTTAACTATCGTAATACCTTATAGCTCAAGTTCGGCGATTGGACCAGGTATAGTGTGTTATATGTAATACCCTAAAAATTTTTACAGTAAGATATTATCTTTGATATAATAAATAAGAAAATAAAGTGAAAAAAAAAGGGGAAATTTTGGAGCTATGTCAACATGGGAAGTATATTATGACATATTAGTTCAAGAAAGGATTAAATCGCAAAAGTGAGAAAAGTTTTGTTGCCCAAGAGTAACTACTCAAAATTTGAGGGGTTAAAGTGTAAATATGAAAAAGTTAAAGGACCAATGGTCTAAATATTTTAAGAGTGGAATGATCTAGAAACTAAGTAAAATGGATAGATTAGGACCAAATTGAAAAAGGTGAAGAATTTTGAGGGACTAAATTACAATTTTACCAAATTAAATGATGACTCAAGGATGAAATTTTAAAAGATTATAAAGGGCAAAATAGTCTATTAGAGAGAGAGAATTCTAGAAGGTAATGATGATGTTGGTGATATTTTTAATTAATTAATTAGATAAATGTTATTTAATTAATATTTTATTAAGATTTTTAGTATTATTTTATTATTAAATGATTAATATAAAAGGGAGGAAAGATGAAGAGAATTCATCATCTTTCCCATGCACCAATGTGAGAAGAAGAAGAAAGAAAGAAAGTTTTCTTTTCTTTACAATTTGGTCCTTTTTACCAAAAATCCACCATTTTCACTTAGAATTCAAAGAAATTTCCATAACCACCAAGAGAGAAAATTGATAAGGATACTATGGGGAGCTAGAATATCAAGTTAGATTCAAGAAATAGAGGCTGGAGGAGAGAGAAAATCAAGCTAAAGATTGAAATCAATCGAGCAAGGTAAGAACATCAAGCTTTCAATGTATTTTTGAGTTTGATATTATTGAAAAAGTATGAAATTGATGTTAATGTAGGATTTTATTATATAAGGTTCTATGTTCTTGATATGTTAGTGAAGAAAAATAAGAGAAAGTGATGGGAAATACTATAGAGAAAGGGAATAAGGGTGTTATAAATTTAGTAATCAACATTTTGCACTAAAACAGTTTTGGACAGTAGCAGTAGGTTAACTTTGAAAAATCACCATAAATCATGGACATCGAATTAGAGGATTAAAAAAATATTGAATTAAATCTTATTGAGTTAATTTCTCATAGAAGAAACGGTGTAAGTAATGGAATTGTAAATCATGAGATATAATGAATTTTGTGAGACAAGGTCAGAATAAATTTGGGTTCCCCTGTTCTGACTTTGGAAAATCATCAAAAATTACAGAAAAATAATTAGGGGTTAAAGTTTACATGATTAAAATTATTAATGAGTCTATTTTTAATAGAAACAAACAGAAACATCATCCGAATCTCGTAAGATGAGATAATTAATTTTTAGTGAAGAAGAGTTGAAACTGTTAGACAGCAAAACAGGGATGACTTTAAAGAATAAATTGTACTTACTGGCTAAGCTAAAAATTCTGAAAATTTTATGGTAAGAATATATGTGAGTCTAGTTTCAGAAAAAATTAGTGGAACTTAATTTGGAGTTACGTAGCTCAAGATATGAATAATTTAGTGATTATTACTCAAGTGGACAGCTTTGAATGAATATATAAATAAATGGTGAAATTATAGATAATGTTACATATAAGCATGTTATATACATTAAGGATGTGGAATGGAGAGGAGGAGGAGGAAAATATATGATTATTTAACTAGCATGAGTTTTCATTAAAAATGGCCAATTTACCTGTTTTAGGTTCAGGGACTAAATTGAACAAATGTGAAACTTTAAGGGTAAATTTGTAAAAATGTCAAAAAGTGACCAAATTGCATGAAATGAATTGTTTTATTATTTAAATTAGTAAATTGAATGAAATATTAATTTAGATCAAGATTGGGTGGAAATTCAAGAAAAATAGAAATTTTCCAAAATGTCCCTGAATTTTGCTATTTCTGCAATTTAGCCTGGTAAGTTCGTATAAACTATGTTTTGTATAATTTAATAGAATTGAATGCTATTTGGTAATGAATATTATATATATGTGTGTTTTATTATTGGAATTGAATTATTATTGGCAATAGGTATAATTATTATATGTTTTGAAATGATTATCGGAAGCTCGATTGGGTTGGAAGCTTGTTGGAGATATATCACATTATCCATTGTTCTATTGGTAATTTTGGATGATTTGATTCTGGTTATAATGACTTGTATAAGTTAAACTGGTTAATGATAGCTCATAAATGCTTTCATTTTGATTGGTTATAAATATGAATGCTTGATGAAATGAAATGTCTGAAAATTAATTTGTAAACTCCGGTAATGCTCTATAACCCTATTCTGGAGAAGGATACGGGTTAGGGGTGTTACATTATAGGCCGAACCTTATATAGGTGTTAAGGGGCTATTTTTTTAAGATTCGACCTTTGTTCGGTACAAATCTGGGTTTGAGCTAATTAAGATTGCAAGTGTAGGAGTTGCAGAGGTGATAGTGTTTAGATTAGCGTAATCAAGTATGGGTCTTGCCATTGGGTGTTTTATTGTCTACTAGAAATAATTTTTTGTGCATGTTAAACCATTATACATGTTCATTTGTGCGTGGCCAAAAGTTCATGAGTGGGATTAAAAGTTGTCGGTTAACGTAAGTACTAACGGTTAAGGTCGAATGTTTAAAGGCTCTATTTTGATTAAGTGAATATGCATGGAAACCAATGATTGTATGCTCTCTGTATGGTATGACATGGTATTTATCACTGAATGCATGTTTAAAGCATGCCACTGTATATCACTATGATTATTGGATGCATGCAAAGCATGCCACTGAAATTGTTAAACTAAAGCATGTTAAGTATGTCAATGATATTGCTACCGTTACCGATTAGCATGATATGCTACATGATTTATATGTCATATTGCATTGCATGGGGTTTGGGTATTGATTGGGTGATAGAGGAATTCTGTGGACTACTGGTGGTTTATCCATAAAATCATTTTTAGTAGTATATCTGCGCCCTAGAGTATTGTGGAGTACTAGTGACTTGTCTACATATTACTGGCAATTTTAACTGCATATTGTTACTGATGGTTTAACCACATCGAGCTGTGGCTCTTATTATTTTGGTGTTCGGATGACGGATTCTGGGGAACTCGTGGTGTGTAGCGGATGGATGGGTAGGACTATTGCACTATATCATTAAGCATGCCATATACATATGTTGATATGCCATGATAAATTGTATAAACTAGATATTAATTATATGCCTCATTGACTGATTGTATGCTTATTTTTGCTTAGAATCACACTGAGCCTTTTAAGCTCACCCCCAATTTTACTCTTTACAAATAACCCTCAGGACTAGGGTTGAATTCAGCATATGGAGGTCTCATCTAAGATTTTTCCATCAAGCGAAATAATATAAATGAAATTGGAAACTTGAAAATGCGATGAAATGAACTTGGTCATCAATTTGACATGTCATTGAAAGGACTTAATTGTAAATGATACATCTTTATACATTGATGATAGAAATGTGATCGAAATGAATTATGAATACTTGGTATAATTTTATGGATTTTTGATTAAATATGATTTTGTGATAGTTTATATGAAATATTATGAATTGATATGTTTGAGTTGTTTATAATGTCTAAATATGTAACACCCCTCACCCGTCCCCATCGTCGAAATTAGATTACAGGATGCTATAGCAATTAATAGAATAGAAACTAGTGCTTATAGATAAAAATTTCTTTAAAATAAACATTAATTCTTACACATCATATAAATCATGCATTTCAAACAAGACTAGGATTAAATCGAGCTTACAAAATCTCTAAAATAAATTCAAAATCAAATAGGGATTGATTTAAAACTTTACACAAAAGAAGGACAAAAATGCAAAATAGGGTCACACGGCCATGTAGTCAAGTCGTCTGACAGGTTGAAACCGTGTAACATTGAGTCACACAGCCATGTATCTAGATTGTGTAACTCACTGAGGCTATGTGGGTCAAAGTGTAAAAATCCAATAAAAGTCACACAGCAATGTGAATAGGTCATGTACTTGACCGTGTCACAAATTAAAACCGTGTTTTCTACATGCAACCTAATTCCCAGTGGCACACAGTCGTGTGGCTAACCATGTGACACCACAATTTGCCATTTTTGGTAATTGAATCAAGCCAAACATTAAGATATTGACAACTTGAAACCTTGTTCAAAATACTTCAAAACCAAGTTAAGACATGCCACATAACATCCTAATATTGCCTAACCAATATGTCATACTGGCACCACCAAAAACAAGTTATAAATATTGCCAAAACATTCAACTAAATTTAATACCATAATGCTCCATTCATAAAATTCAATCATGCATATAAGCCTACAATATGATTGCACGTTTTTGTCATATTAAGCATTCCAATTCTCACCTTAATCATGCCAAAAATCACCTTAACACCTAACAATCTTGACCACATAGATCTCAAACCTAGCAAAATTTATTTACCATCCATGCCTTAACATTTAATTCAAGCATCACCTATAATCAAACTAATTCTTGATTCCCAAAACTAGGGAAACATCATCCAGACATATACCATTCATGCCATCAAAGCATACCATATAAACCTTTAAAGTCAATTTACATATAAACCATTACAATAACTTCCCAAATACACCATTTAAACACAAACACATATTCACAACCAAGCCGATATACATGCCACATCACAGAGTTTTAAAACAAAAAAAAAGGTCTACCAAGGTTGAAGCTTGATAGTCTAAGCTCTTGAGATAATCTGATAAACTTGTTTCGCAAATTCCAACTACAAGAAAGTAGGAAACATAATAGAGTAAGCTTTACGTAAGCTTAGTAACTCCACAACTTAAAATCTACAAACTTACATCGAATCAAAAGTATGCAATTAAAACAAATTATATAACGTTATAATCCTGACATAACAATTCACAAGTAACAGAAGAGTTCGTCAAAATATCAAATCACAGAGTAATTTAACATTTGACAGGATATCAGGTTATTCAATCTAATCCATTCACATAGATTCAACAAGTATCATTATATCATTTATCAACTATACTCAAGTTCAAATTAGCCCGATGAACTATAGAAAAAGTAATTTGATACTCGGATACTTACACCACACCAGAGAGTATCGTAGTCTAGTAAAGGCACCGAAGTACAACCAAGGGCACCGAAGTGCAAATAGGGACACCAAAGTGTAAACAGGAGAACTAAAGTGAAAATATATATATAGGCTGTAACACCCCGAAAATTTAGGCCTAGAAGAAACGGTTTTGAACAAGGGAACAGTTAGGAGACTGCACATAAATATTTAGTTGTGCAAGGAAGTGACATAAATGAATGACTGCTTCAGTGGTTAAGTGATTTAGGAGTGCTTGGAAGTATCTGAGAAGTCAAGGGTTCAAGCCTTGGCTTATGCAAAATTTTTATTTTAAATGAATAAAATCCTTGGATCTAGATAGTAGATTCTTAAATTATTGTGGTTAAAATAAGATATAAAAATAGCTTGTGGTCTAGTAGCAAGGTGGCATGTTGTGTAACTGTGAGGTTTGAGGTTCAAGTCTTGGGTTACGCAATGAAGTATTTATTTTGCTGCTTGAGCTGTGTAGGTAGTAGAGTTGGACTGAAACATAGCCAAGGGGAGTTTGAATTAATTTGAATGGAGTTGTTGGGGGAGTTGAGGAGAAATCGGTGGAATAATTCAATGAGGGATAAGGAGAGAGATTTTAGGAGAAAATTAAGGGAAGTGAGGGGAAGGAGAGGTGTGCCAAAAGTGGACTTTGACACTCAGGAAATTTAGCCAGAGGGGATACTGCTCATTTTGGTATACCCTTTATTTTGGTTTTGTGTAATTTTTTCCCTCTTTTTGCTTTTGGTGCCGAATTTTTGAAGAGATTTCTAGTACTTAGGTTATAAGGATAACATGAAATTAAATGTGAAATGGTTGAATGGTTGGATGCATACATGTTCGGCTTGACGTTTTGAGGTGTCATTGGAGGTATATTGGTATGTTTGAATATGAACATTTGAATAGTTTTGAGTTATTGGATTATTACTCGAGTTCGACACCCAGACCAAGTAAAAGGTGTTACACAATTTGTGATATTTATAGTAATAAATCTTATACTAAAATTTTATCTGTGTTTTTGGATAAGTGGATCACTGATCTTTTTTCGCTTTCAAACAAATGATCTTCTCTACTATTCTCATACCACGAACTGCTTCGAGTGTGGGCTCGAACCAATTGAATCAAAACACATAACTAGAAAAAGTTTTCTTTTTTTTTGGGGGGTGAAAACAAAAATTCTCTCTTTTTTAATAGAAACGGTAGAATTGTTATTCTAGAAAAATATATTTAATAGTTGAGAAAAATTCTCTCTATTTTTCAGCATAGTAACAATCTCTTAGAGTTATGTTAATAGCTGTACCGGTGTCATCTATTTATAGGAAGAGAAAGTAGAAACCTTGTTGAGTTGTAGTGGTTTATTAAAAATAGAAAAATAACTTCCCACTTAGAGTGGAACTATGGTCGACGGCACACCTTAGTATTCCTACTAGGTTGTCAGCCATTTCATGTTAAATGAGGGGATTTTGGGTCTCTCTCATATCGGGTCCAATTATGAGTACTTTTCGGACTTTTTGACCCAATACTTTGTTATTTGATCCAACCTGATTCTGTTTTTCTATTTCCCATAATAAACTTCAATATATTTATATTAAATAATTTTCTCATCCAAATTTTACCCCCGGTAAAAATTATGAAAATTTTACCCCTGATAATATTTCCGAGAAAATATGCTTAATATTTCACCACTCAACATGTTCATTATGATCGAATGATTTATTTTCATTTTCGGGCTTTGAAATAGGTCAAAAACATAAACTCATTCTTCCTATCATTTCTAAATAATCTATGTGCAATTCTATTTATATTTCCATTTCCATTTTAAGAAACCTACATTCATTTCCAAATGATTCTATTTCTCCATTTTGGAGAAAACCATAATTATTCTTGAATGTTTCTCATTTATCTATTTCTATTCATTCTGTTCATTTTGATACAAACACGCAATTCATTTTTTACTTCAACGAGCTAAAAAGTGATCGATTGGACATATCAAATTAGGGCTCAAATAATTTATAATTAAGTTTTGGCTTTTTTCCTATTAATTATAAACTCATTTAGTCACGAAGTCATTCCACTATAGTATAATGATTGAGCTCTCCCTAACGACATGCCATTATTTCAATATGATCTTATTTTATCTCATAGTAACCATTAATCTTCCTCCATGAAAAGTCAATCACTATCATATAATGATCAAGTCATCCATCACAAAGACAGATGACCCATGGCCATGTTTACTTCTCATCAACCATGAAATACCAATGAGAAGATATCATTTACCCATGTTTTAGGCTATGAATTTCACTATTGTGAATGACGTTACATACTACAAAAATCATACACCCAACGCACCAGCTTTCAGTTCCTTATCTATTTGAACTCAGACTTTTACTTACATCAAAGTGTATGAGTCATGCATACATAACCTGCCATCCACTTAGGATTTAAGTATGCCACACTATGACCGTCACAAGGGAATAAGGGCTATTTTAGCATTACTTTTAAGAAGCACTTATGAGCTAAAAGCATTGCTAAACAAGATGTTTTTTGAGATTTTCAAAAGTGCTTTTTGGGACAAAATGCTTTGCGAAAGCACTTTTTTAGCCAAAAGCAAAAGTAGAAAATTTTATCTTTTGCTGAATAGTAATTTTTTGCTCAAAAGAACTTTTGAGAAACAATGCTAAAATAAGCCTAAATGTAACACCTCTAACCCCACATCCGTCACTGGATTAGGGTTATGGGTATTACTAACAATCCATACAATTAATCAATCATAATTACATAGATATATATACTAGCCATTAACAATATAATATACAGGGTCAGGTCACAAACAATCAAATCATTGTATAATAGAATATTATACAATCGAATAATGATTCATGGTATGCAATACTAAACTCGGTATTCCATTGTCTACACTCTTTCACTATTTATACATTGCTAAGCTTAATCGTCCACTGTCTACATTCTTATCACTATTTATCCCTAATAGAATGTCAGACTTTGGATACATACAAGACTAATCCAATTATTAGCATCAGTGTATTGGTCTATACTTCCTCTACGATTATATTTTTATTTTATCTTCGATAATATTAGTAGAATGCATCTAATATAGGTTTGTTAATCCATTCCAATTCAGAGTAAAAGTTACTCTTACAACCTTTATTACGAGTCTACAAGACCCTAAAAGTAATTTAAAAATAGAACAGGACTAATTTGAAACAATTCTGGAAGTTTAGGAAATAATTACAAAAATTTTAACTACAGGGGTCACATGGCCGTGTGGCCAGGCCGTGTGACACACACGGCTAAGTCACATGCCTATGCATTTGGTCGTGTGGGCATTCGAAGTAGGAGCACACGGTCGTGTCCCAGCCCGCGTTTGTGACCCATGTAACTCACTGACTTGGGTCACACGGCCAAGCCACACACTCATGTGCCAGGCTGTGTAACCCTTAAAATGGCTTCGCACGTCCATGTGCTAGCCATGTGAGACACACGGTAAGTCACACGCCCGTGTGTCTAGTAGTGTAGACCTAAATTGTGCCTTAAACCACAAGTTTACCATTTCCTACTTGCTTGGGCATTAGGCAACTCCAAAACCATTTGTTTAACCTATTCAAAACACAATTAAACACACTCAAAACATGCCAAAACAATCATCCTAGGTGCCTAACCAATGTATAGTCATTGGTACCACATTTATATCATCAAAACATATCATCATACGTCATTCAAATCAAAGTTCCAAGCATACCAAAATCACTCCATTTAGCCTAGTTCATAACCACCTAAACATCATTAGTAAATTCACATACACCTAAAAGTCTTAGATTCAAAACAACATGCCCAAATTATGGCTTCAAACATAACATGTGTTTATATACATATCAAACAACATTATACTCAAACTCAACTACATAACATGTATCAAATTCATTAAAAACCCAACCACATGCTAGGTACATGCCATTACAAAAGATAAACATCACCAATTTGAGATCGGGATCGTTGTTGGATGTTGAATCCGCAATCAAAAGAGAAGTACCTAACCTGCACATGGGAAAAACAAAATCGTACGCTGAGTAAAACTCAGTGATATTTCTATAATCCCAACAATTAAAAACATAAGGATACAAGAATGCATAATTTGAATTATACAAACATATTATTGTCTAAGCATATTAACATATCATTTCATACTATACTCAATTTTCACATACTATCATATTCGATTTGTTAATGCATATTACCAAATACTCACTTCAATCACTTACCATATACATTAAATCGAATTACAATAATTAACAACTATGTTCGAATTTATAGAAATACAAACTGTGGATTTTGAGCCATTTGACTTCGATTTTACTCTTCCCCTTTTTAGTCAAGGATTCCAGTAAGATGTTAGCTACGGAATTAAAACAATTAAAATACATTAATACAACACAACTTAATTTCACATTGACTATTTCAATTTTTACTCAATATTTGCTTAAATTCTAATTTAGTCCCTAAACTGAGAGTATTTTTTATTCTTCACATTTAATCCTATATTTTTATACTAATTTCACTTTAAGCTAAATTTAGCTCCTTATTTTCAATTAGACCCCTAAATTTCAAATTTTTCACAATTTAGTCCCTATTACTCAAAATTTACAATTTGTTCTACAATTTAATCATTTTCCATTTCTAGCTCAAAAATCTATCAATTTAATCCCTAATACTAAAACTATTCAACATTAACAACATTTAAAATCTTAATAATTGCTAAAATTTCAACATGGGTCGAGTAGTACTAAACACTGGGATTCCAAAATATAAAAATTACAAGAAAAGGGACTAAATTAACTAACCAATTTGAATTTGAACTTTAAAAACCCTTAGATGCCATGCGTCCTTCCTTTTTTCTTCTTTCTTTTTCTTTCTTTTATTTTGCATGTCTTTCTCTTCCTTTTTCCACTTACTAACTATTATAATTTTATTTATTTTATTATATATTATATAATACATATTCATACTTTTAACTTTTAGTTTATTAATTATAATATAACTTATATATATTAAACTATTATAGTATATATATCATATCATTAATTGTTTTAACCCATTTACCATCCAGTTAAAGAAATAAAGGTAAATTTGATTATTTAGTCCCTTTAATTATTTTTAACTCATAATTCAATTTCTACCTTATACGCGATTTAGTCTTTATACTTAATAACTTTTAATTTCAAGCAAATTTGCTTAACCAGAACCTAATTTATTACACAACTAGCTTCGTAAATATTTATTAAATAATAAATTTTTACGAGTCCAATTTACGGGAACGGAGTTCGAAAATGCACTTTTCGTCACCCCTGACTATAGGGTCGTTACAATTCTCCCCCTAACTAAATTTTGTCCCTGAAATTTACCTAAAAAGAGGTGGGGGTATTGAGATTTCATCGACTCTTCCAGTTCCCAAGTCACTTCCACGACACTGTGACTATGCCATAGCACTTTCACCAACAGAACTCGCTTATTACGCAACTCTTTCACCTCGCGAGCCAAAATCTCAACTGGTTCTTCTTTATACGACAAATCAGGTTGAATCTCAATGTCTTCCATCGAATAATATGAGACGAATCCGATCAATATCTTCTAAGCATTGAAACGTGAAAAAAGTCATGCATTTTCTTTAATTTCGCAGGCAAAGCTAAATGATACGCAATTGGTCCTACTCTTTCCGTTATCTCATACGGTCTAATAAAACGAGGACTCAGCTTCCCTTTTCAACCAAATCTCAAAAATTTCTTCCAAGGCGAAACTTTAAGAAATACTTTATTGCTAATAGAATATTCAATATCTCGACATTTCAAATCTGTATACGATTTTTGTCTATCAAAAGTTGTCTTCGATCTATCTCGAATTTTCTTAACAATATCTTCCGTTTCTTGAATTAATTATGGCTCGATCATTCTTCTTTCACCCAATTTTATCCAGCAAACAGGTGCTGGACACCTACAACAGTATAATGCTTCATACGGAGCCATTTGAATACTCGATCGAAAGCTATTATTGTATACAAATTCGGCTAAAGGTAAGTAACGCTCCTAACCTGATTCTAAATCAATAACACAAGTGCGAAGCATATCTTCAAAAATTGAATAACATGTTCAGATTGTCAGTTGTCTGTGGGTGAAAAGTAGTGCTAAAATTAAGTCGCGTACTGGCAGATTATTGCAACTGTTTCCAAAATCTCAAAGTGAATCGCAGATCTCAATTAAAGATTATCAACATAGGGACACCGTGCAATCTCACAATTTCTAGAATATAAACTTCAGCAAGCTATTAAAGTGGCCAATTAGTCTTGACCGCTATGACATGAGCTGATTTCATGAGTCAATCAATTATCACCCATACAGCATTTTTCTTACTTGCCGATAAAGGTAACCCGTTACAAAATCCATCGTGATAAAGTCTCATTTCCACTTAGGAATAGAAATAGGTTGTAGTAATTTGGTGGGAACCTAATTTTCTGCCTTCACTCACTTACAAGTTAAGCATTTAGCAACATACTCTACCACATCTCTTTTCATCCCTGGCCACCAATAAGATTCTCGCAGATCGCAATACATTTTCATTCCTCCAGGATGCAAAGCAAAAGGACTATTATGAGGTTCTTTAGGTATCAACTCTTTTAATTCTGCAACATTCGAAACGCAGATTCAGTTATGAAATCTCAAGTAACTACAATCATCAAAGCTGAAATTTTCTAATATGCCATTCTAAACTATTTCTTTTTTTTTTGCCAACTTCTCATCATCTAACTATGCTACCTTGATCCGATCAAACATCACTAGTTTGATCTTTAGTTTAGCTAACAAACTTCTATCGTCATTGATATTGAGCTAAGCAAACATTGCTCACAATTCAACCACTGCTTTTCTACTCAATGTATCAACCATGGCGTTAGCTTTACCGGGGTGGTAATCAATAACGTAATCAAAATCTTTCAAAAGCTCGACCCAATGACGTCTCAAATTCAACTCCTTTTGAGATAGGAGGTATTTGAGACTCTTATGATTAGTATTTGAAACTCAAATTGTAACGCCTCAAATTTTGGCCTAAAAGTATTGGGCCTTGAGCTTGGAAGCGGATAGGAAACTGCTCTTAGATATTTTAGTTGTGCAAGTGAGTAACACAAATTGCATGTTTGGTTGAGTGGCTAAGTGATTTGAGCGTATTTTGGAATACTTAAGAAGCCTGGGCTCAAGTTTCGCCGTTGGAAAAATTTTAATTATTGGGCTCTTAAGGGAACTTGGATGTTAGCTTACAGGATTTACAATTATTTATGGCTGTTTTATGACACAAAGAGAGGGGATGGTCTAATGGCAAGGTGGCGTGCTATTTTTGGTAGAGGATTGGAGTTCAAGTCTCACTGTATGTAAATGGGATTATATATTTTGTTCATGAGGAGGCAAGAGTTGGTTTGGATTTGAACTCTATTGTTGGAGAGTTTGAATTGGTCTTGTGAGTTGGTTCTGGAGGATATTTGGAGAGATTTGAGGAGGGAATATTGGGATTTGGGGAGGTTGTTGTTGTGGAGAGCTATATATCATCTCATTTGTTCCTTGTTCTCGGTGGGGGAGATTGACGAGGTTTTTAAGGTTTTCATCGCTTTCTCCAACCTGGATTGCTTCCATTCCTAACTGGTGTGGTCGAATTTACAAATTGCATCAGGTAATCCCTAGCGTTAGATGGTTCGGAGCTGTGAGAGACTCGGAGAGGGTCACACAACTGTAAAAGTTTTATTCTGTTTTGCTCATTTACTAAAACACTTTGATTTTGATTCAGGTTGTAATAAGGCCTCAAAAATTTTGGATTTTAAATTTAGGATTTTATTGATTGTGATTCTTATCTGCTAGAAGGAGAACCCGTTTTCCAAAACAACAACTATTTTCAAACGCTACGTTTTTGCAACTCAATTTTAAAATAACAAATTTTCGCAAATCATTTTTTTAAATTAAGCTTCCGTAACAATAAGGTTTTGAAGGTAATAACATTTCTTTAATAAACCTCGATTGAAAATAAGCAAACACAAACTGAGGTTTTGTACAAGTTTTAAATGGCAAGAAGTTTAAAATTTCAAGAAGGGTTTTCAATGAAAACATGGTTTTCGAAAAACACTTCAATGTGACACGCCAGATTTGACAATAATGTCTAGGCCGGGTTTGGGGTGTTACATTTAGTGGCATCAAAGCATAGTTGTAAAACTCGATTATGGAATTGGTTTTTAAATTTTTGGATTTTAAAAGGTTATTTTCGAATATGTGAAACATTTTGAGATACTTCTTCTCAAAAGTGAGGCACACCGAGTCTCCGGCCCCGAATCCGTAAGTTTTTTGAATACTTTTGTCTGTTTAGAAATTGAAATACGGTAAGTTAGGAAGTACTGTGACTACTGTAGAAATTAGACTATACCACTCTAGATAGAGCAAACTGAAACTATAGGGGACTGGAACTATAGTGAAACTTTGATCTGCATAAAACTGTTAGTACTGATTAAACGTGAATAGACAATGGGCACAAGAGATACGCACGAACGTGGTTCAAGAGGCTGTAGTAGTAATGTTTTGAATTAGAGTGCATAGTGGGAGCGTAATGGTAAAGTCTGTGTGGTGCGACTATCTTGTTAGCCAGAAATTTTAGGGACGAAATTTCTTTAAGGGGGTAGAGTTGTAACACCCCGAATTTTGGGCCTAGAAGTATTGGACATTAAGCTTGGAAGCGGATAGGAGACTGCTCTTAAATATTTTAGTTGTGCAAGTGAGTAACACAAATTGCATGTTTGGTTGAGTGGCTAAGTGATTTGAGCGTATTTGGGAGTGCTTGAGAAGCCTAGGCTCAAGTCTAGCAGTTCGCAAAATTTTAATTTTTAGGCTCTTAAGGGAACTTGGATGTTAGCTTACAGGATTTATAATTATTTGTGGTTGTTTTATGACACAAAGAGAGGGGATGGTCTAGTGGCAAGGTGGCTTGCTGTTTCTGGTAGAGGATTAGAGTTCGAGTCTCACTGTATGCAAATGGCATTATATATTTTCATCATGAGGAGGCAAGAGTTGGTGTTGGATTTGAACTCTGCTGTTGGAGAGCTTGAATTGGTCTTGTGAGTTGGTTCTGGAGGATATTTGGAGAGATTTGAGGAGAGAATATTGGGATTTGGGGAGGTTGTTGTTGTGGAGAGTTATATATCATATCATTTGTTCCATGTTCTCGGTGGGGGGAGATCGACGAGGTTTTTAGGGTTTTCGTCGCTTTCTCCAACCTGCATTGCTTCCATTCCTAACTGGTGGTGGTCGAATTTACAAATCGCATCAGGTAATCCCTAGTGTTAGATGGTTCGAAGCTGCGAGGACTCGGAGAGGGCCACACAATTGCACAAGTTTTATTCTGTTTTACTCATTTACTAAAGCACTTTGATTTTGATTCGGGTTGTAATAAGGCTCAAAAATTCTGGATTTTAAATTTGAGATTTTATTGATTGTGATTCCTATCTGCTAAAAAGAGAACCCGGTTTTCCAAAACAATAATTATTTTCAAACACTACGTTTCCGCTACTCAATATTTAAATAACACGTTTTCACAAATCATTTGTTTTCGATTAAACTTCTGCAACAATAAGGTTTTGAAGGTAACAATGTTTCTTTAATAAACCTCAATTGAAAATAAGCAAACGCAAACTGATATTTTGTACAAGTTTTAAATGGTAAGAAGTTTGAAATTTCAAGAAGGGTTTTCAATGAAAATATGGTTTTCGAAAAACACTTCAATGTGATACACCAGATTCGGCAATAATGTCTAGGCCGGGTTTGAGGTGTTATACAAATTTTGTATTTTGATTCTGTACACCTATCTGTATACATACTTTTGCATAAAACTATTTAGGGTTTGGTTGTGAAAGAGAAAAAAGACTGATTCTGATCTGATCTTGAAGTCTAACTACAACATGTTTGTACAGTGGTTTACCGCAATGCACTGTACTACAGATACGCCAACTTTACAGCATATTACCATTTGAGTAGCTTAGTCCTCATGCATGGTGTGTAGGGTTGGATGGGCCTTTCGGGGTCCTATGTGGTGTGTTTGGTTGGATGAGCTAATACAGCTCTATTGGGGTGTGATTGGGGACAAAGAAGTGCATTGGCTAGATGGGTGAGTTTTTAGTACTTGACTGCATTCATACGCACCTGTTTGAGTGACTGGGTGTAAGATTATTTGATTGTGTTCTGTTTGACTGAATAATACTTGTGATTGAGTGTCTGTGTATGACATAGTGTGCTTGAATTGTTACGTTCTATTGGGACGTTGGTTCCAAGGTTACTTTCTGATTATGTGGATATCTGTAAGTATGTTTCGCTATCGAATTATTTTCTATAATTCTATTATTAGTCATGTTTCGATCTCACACTAAGCTTCTGTAGCTCACCCCATTAGTGTTTCCCCTTTCAGGTATATTTCTGAATTCTGATGCTAGACTCGGCACGCCGGAGGTCTCAGAATTATGCACTTTATATAATTAGTTTAAGTACTATTTTGAAAACTATGGTATGAATTTTTGTATCAAATACATGTAAACGTTATTTGGACTTAGGTTTGTGTAATACAGGGACTTTATGTCTGAGAGTTTTTACAGAACTTAAATATTGTAATGTTTTTCAGGTTGTTAAACTAAAATTTCCCACAATCACTTCGGTGATCAATGTGACATTTGAAATTCAGTTTAAACTACTAGTCCGGGTATTGGGTTGTTACATTTAGTGGTATCAGAGCCAGGTTTGCAAAAACTCAGCCTGTATTTTACATAACCGTGTTCGCGTGTATTCATTTTAAAGAGAAAAAAATTTGGGAAACTATACCATAGTGTTTTCAAATGACTTGTGATTGGAAGAAAACTTTTTACAAAAATGAGATGCCGTCTGTCGGTCCGAGCTAAACTTAGGGAATTGTAAGATTAGTTCGGTAAGCTTAGAACTGTAATATCTAGACATTTAAACTTGTGTATGATTTTGGAAATTATAGATTCTTAAAGCTTAGGTACAAGATCGATATAGATTCTGAAGGTAAACAAGATCGCGAGGAATCGTCTGCTTCTTCAAAACGTGTGTTTTTCAAAAGTCGGAGGTCAATGTGATTTCGCCAACTTTGGGTAGCGATAACCTAGAGCTTGGTACTGAGGCATTGACTCAGGTAGTGAGGGAAGTGCTAGAGAAAGTGTTTGAGGCTAGGTAGGACTAGAGAAATGCTTCAAGCTAGGTGCGTAGATTGTGGAAGGAGAGAGATCGTAGTCCTTCGAGGTTGGAGCCTCGGTCTGTGAAGTGTGTTAGAACGTATTTGAGTGGCAATAAAGGTTTTACGAAGGGTGCTACTAGTGGTGTAAGCACTCTATTTTGCGAGCACTATAAGAAGCATCATCTGGGTAATTGTTGGAAAAAGGCAAGAGCATGTTTTCGATGCGGGTCCACAGAACATCAGATCTAGGAGTGTCCTCGTCGACTTTGAGACAGGTATGACTGTGAATGTTTCGACGTTTTGTTTAGAGCATAATAGTTGTGTGTGTTAGGAGAAATGTGTATCTCTTTAGTGGTTAAGTGTTCTGGTTATGTGTGAGATCTTGAGTTCAAGTTTAGCATGGTAGCACTTTGGGACTAGAGTGTGCAGTGGGAGCATAGTGGTGCAGCTTGTGTATACCACTATTCTATTACTTGGAAATTTTGGGGACAAAATTTCTTTAAGGAGGGGTGAGTTCTAGCACCCCAAATTTTGGGGCTAGAAGTTTTGGGTTTATGGTTAGGGACAATGAGTAGGTTGTGCTATTGTGTTTAGTTGCGCATTTAAGTGATAGAATATGTCTGTTGGTCTGGCGGTTGGTAGTGTATTAGTGTGCCTTTGGGTCCCGAGTTTGAATCCTCATGAGTGTTTTGAGGGACCATTTTTTGTTTTGTTTTGATTTAAAGGGTAGACAGTTATTTTCTTTACTAAGTGTTTATTATTATGATTATTTATTATTTTTCTGTTCTTTTTTTCTCTGGACATTCTTCTCTTCCCCTCTCTTTGTTTTCTTTTTGTTCTTTCTTCTTTTCTTTTTGAAAACGGTTGTGTTGTGGTTTTCAAAGAGCTTCGAGTTCTTAGTATTGAGTCAGGTTCTAGATGTCTTTGATCGCAAATCAGGTGTGGGATTCGAACCTTATCTAATTTATGTGTGAGTTGTTGTTTCGGTAATTCTTGTATGTGCTCTAAACCGTTGATTTAGGGTATTTAGTTATTGAAGAAGTATGGGAAATACTGCGTATTCTGATATATTTTTTTATAGCAAAGGTAGGAGACTGATTTGATGGCTAAAATGGTAATTTTAGCCTGTTCTGATATGGTATCGTGACCACATAGGTGGCCACACGGGCGTGTGCCTATTTATACAGCCGTGTGGAATTAAGAATTAGGGTTTTTTGGCAAGATTAGGTGCCATACAGCCTGGCTACATGACCGTGTGGTTGATTTGGAGAAATTAGTCAATTTTCACACGACCATGTCCCTTGGGTACACAGTCGTGTGCATTTGAGAATTAGGGTTTAGCTGTTTTGGTACCATACAGCCATGTGGCCTATTTAGGGATTTAGGGATCCCACATAGGCGTGTGTTTTGGAAACACGGTCGTGTCTGGTGGGCACATGGGCATGTGAAACCCTCACACAACTGTGTCTATTTTATACCCTATTTTAGCACATACAGACAGAGAGTTACACGGCCGGATCACACGGCTATATCCCTGGGTCACACAGGCGTGTGCCCCTCCACATGGGCGTGTTGACCCCTAACATAGCCTAGGCATTTCCACACGGTCAGGGCACACGGCCGTGTGGCCCTTTCTCGTTGATTTTTTATCTGTGTTATTTCAGGCTTGATTGTGTTTTTGTAGGTTCCGACTCTTAGCCAAGTCTCAGTAAGGGTGGTCGGGACTTTGTATCTGCTTTGACTTGTGTGTTTTCTTTATTACAGCTTTATGTAAGCAACTCGTTTGAGTGTTATTTGATGTTATTATGAAATTGATTCTGAATCCGGGATAGTGAGTGTACGCATTTCTGAATCTGTTTGATTGGTGTGTGGGAGTTTGTATGTGGTGCGCATTTTGTGGCTGCATAAGAATTTTGTGATTGATTGTCTAGATGTGAGCTTTTATGTCTGAATAGCTGTCTCGAAATTTTATATTTTGATTCTGTACGTTTGTCTGCATACATACTTTTGCATAAAACTATTTGGGGTTTGGTTGTGAAGAGAAGGAAGACTAATTCTGATATGATCTGGCAGTCTAACTACAACATGTCTGTACAACGGTTTACTACAATACACTGTACTACAGATATGCCAGCTTTACTGCATATTATCATTTGAGTGGCTTAGTCCACAAGCATGGTGTGTAGGGTTGGATGGGCCTTTCAAAGTCCTATGTAGTGTGTTTGGTTGGATGAGCTTATACAGCTCTTTTGGGGTGTGATTGGGGGACGAAGAGGTGTGTTGGCTGGATGGGTGGGTTTTTATTCCTTAACTGCATTCATACACATCTGTTTGACTAATTGGGTGTAAGATTATTTGACTATGTTCCGTCTGACTGAAAAACACTTGTGATTGAGTGTCTATGTATGACATGGTATGCTTGAATTGTTACGCTCTGTTGGGATGTTTTTCCGAAGGTTACTTTCTGATTCTGTGTATATCTGTAAGTATGTTTCGCTATCGAATTATTTTCTGTAATTCTGTTATTAGTCACGTGTCGATCTCACACTGAGCTTGTATAGCTCACCTCCTTAGTGTTTCCCCTTTCAGGTACATTTCTGAATTCTGATGCTGGACTCGGCACGCCGGAGGTCTCAGAGTTACGCATTTTAAATAATTAGTTTAAGTACTGTTTTGAAAACTGTGGTATGAATTTTTGTATCAAATACATGTAAACGTTATTTGGACTTAAGGTTGTGTAATACCGGGACTTTATGTCTGAGAGTTTTTACGGAACTTAAATACTGTAATGTTTTTCGGATTGTTAAACTAAAATTTCCCACGATCACTTCGGTGATCAATGTGACCTCCGAAATTTAGTCTAAACTCCTAGGACAGGTATTGGGGTGTTACACTACCATTCTCGCCCGTTCAACTAAATCTACAAACTCATTAATTCTGTGCGATACTAACTGTACCCGTAATTCGTCACGTAAACCACGCAGAAACTGCTTGCAGCCATCAATTTCAGTCAGCACAAACTCAATGGCGTACCTACTAAATCGTGAAAACTCTCATTCATAATCGACCACAGACATTCCACCTTGTTTCAGCATCAAAAACTCTTGTCTTCTATCTTCAATATACAGTTCGCCCACATATTTATTTTCGAATTCCTTTTGGAAGAATTCCCAATTAGTCTGATCTGCGGATACGTGGCGTGTCACTGACTGCCACCAAGTATATGTTTCTCCTTGCAGTAGAGAAACAACACATATTACGCTTTCACACGATTTGCATTCAAGTTGTTGCAAGGTACGCTTAGTAGATTCAATCAAAACTTCAGCTGCAGAAGGATCAACTCCTTTCAATCCTAAGAATTTAGTCGCACAGTATCTACGCAACTCTTTAATTGAAGCTTGACGAACAGGAGGTGCAAATGGCATAGTGGATGTAGTTCCCGCAACACGCTGAAGAGCAATATTAGACAACCAATGAGCAACATTTGCTTCCATTTTATTTTGCATACAAAAACCATGTGAGGACAATATACAAAATATTAATGTAATTCATGAATAATTTTATTAACCAATCTGTTTGGAAAAATTATAAGTGTACTTAGATGAAATTACTACACTTAAGGCAATAATACCGCTTAGTATTAGTTAAACATTAAACAACCAATGAGCAACATTTGCTTCCATTATATTTTACGTGCAAAGACCATGTGAGGACAATATACAAAGTATTAATGTAATTCATGAATAATTTTATTAACCTATTCGAAAAAATTATAAGTGTACTTAAATGAAATTACTACAAGCACCAAATTCAACATCTTTTTATTACCTTTATTAGTTTTTGCCTAGGTTTGATCATCATTGTATAAAAGAAATTATATTCTTTACTTATTTTCCTTTTTTTATTATATTTTATCCAGTTAATAAAATTTTAAAATCAAATTAAAATTTATCTAAAAAGATAATTGTTTATCAATGGAAATGAAATTTGGATTCAAAAGTACAATTACAATTGAATAATTATAAGGTATTAACACAAGGCTCACTCGTTTATGAAAACAGTACAATTTACTCGTGTTATTTTTAAATTTGAAATAATACTATTAAAAAGAGGCTAAGGGCCAAGAAACTGTCATTATAAAATTAAGCCCATATAAAAAAATTTCACCCAATTGAGTCTTTATCGATGATAAATTAATCAATTAAGTATACCGTTAACATTGGCCACGTTAATCTTTCTCGTGAATTCTATACCCCTATTGCGCAAAAATGGGATATGCATTTGAAATGGAAGCCCTAGTTATTATATAGGATCGATACGGAAATGGATCGAGTAATCTCCTACTTTATCCAAAAAAAAAAGTATTTCTAATTTGTATGGTCCAATCATTGATCTCGAAAATTTCTACAATAAAATTAGGTAGATCACTAGTATAGTTCCTTAGTCATGATTCTGCAATTTACTTTTACTAAAAGCTAAAAAAAATGTTTTGCTGATGTGGCAAACGGAAACACGTGATGATGACATGTGGCATGCTACTATAATTGATGCTTATGTGACATATTACCACGTCAGCAAATTATAAAAATATTAAAATTTTAAAAAGATATAAAATTTATAAAATTATTAAAAATTTATATTAAATTCTAAAAATTCTTTTAAAACAAAAAAATTACTAAAAATTATACGAAAAATTAAGAAATTTTAAGAAATTATAATAAAAATAAAATAGAAAATTATATAAATATAAAATATTAAAAGTTATAAAAAATTATAAAAAATAGAATATTATAAGAAACTTATAAGAATTATAAAAATATTTAAAAATATATAAAATTATTACTTTTTGTTTTCCCTCGCATGCTGCCTTGCTTTATACTTCAATCCACCTTTATAAACTTTTCAAGTATCACTTCTCCTTAACTAAAATCATGATCTATCACTCACCTTAAGTCATCAAGCACTAAACTCATCATCATTCAAATCTCTCACTTAATAGTAACACAATTATGATCACTATCATACTTCAAGGTCCTTCATCACCCCTAACAAACTCATTCCTCAACAACCTTCCCCAAACTGAAGCCACCAAGCGACACCATCCCACAACCACCATTCAGGCCCTCACAAATCCCTCATTGTACAACCAACAAATACAATAATCACACAACATTTTATCAGGTTTTTTTTGTTACTTTAATATTGTAAAAATTATATTATTAACTATTATAGGTTGAAAGTTCTCAAAATACACTTTTTTTTAGGGTTATCTCGACTTTCGTAAGTATCGAATTCTATACAAAATTATGCACCGGTATTTCCATCGTCTTAATGGATTCCAAATAATAATTATGTAATAATTAAGATTTCTCAATACTAAGGAATGTTGAGTTTAGAGCTATAATTGGAGTTAAGGGATGTTTTAACCTTAAATATTTGACCTAACCCTAATATGCAATAAAAGTGTGAATCTTGACATCTATGGTTTTGCATATATTCAGTATTTCATAGTTCAACATAAACCTAACCCTAATAAATGTATAAAGCTAAACTTGATGACAATAAGTGTCGAGTTCATCTATGTCATAAATATCTATAGTTTACTATAAACTTAAACTCGACACTAGGTTATAATGAATTTTAACTGTTTATGTCATAAATATTTACAGTATATCATAAAACCTAACCATAATAAATTTATTAAAGAACTTGACACCTATAGTTGTTGAGTTTAAAGTTATGAATTTTAATCGTTTAACTCTATTACCTATATCGATTGTAGTTTATGCCGATAGGCTGTGACTTCTAGCAAAATTCTTTTTTATTATACCTATAAATACCTTTATCCAATCTCGCCCAAGTTAAAGTTGACTCCTATCATTATCGACTTCTTAAAGTAAAAGAGGATTCGAGGTTCCATAGGTAAATCTACAGGATTTTAAGAAAATCAAGTAAGACCAATAAGTGTTTAGTGTAGTTGCAAGTCACATTGCACTCCCAAGAAGACAATGCAGGTTCGAACATTAGAGATGACATTATTGAAGGAGACAACTACTAGCACTAAATATAAATTGTAAAAAAAAAAAAAAAAGTAAAAATGTAATTTGTAAATCCGTGGTACTAAATTCAAGAGAGATTTATAGAGTAATATGTTCGCACCAAAACTATATTAAATAACTTATACATAAGGGCTACAATAAGCCTACAAGACGGTCTTGAAGGCTTAAATGGGTATTGTAGTGCCTGAAATATAACAGTAACATGTTATATATATATAGATAGATGTTGACAGAATTACAAAAAAAACAATAAGCAAGAGAAGAAATCACAATATCTATATATGTATATAGTTGTGTTGATCGATGGAGGGCTCAAATGACCCATCCATGGATGAAATTGGTCTCACCAGCCATGCCTGTGGGGGCTGAAGATCCTTCAGCCTCAACATAGTGATGATACCTGACGCATTAATAGAAGCAGTCAGAAAAATTAAGAATAACATTAAAAACAAACAAACAATGGTGATGATAACATTGAATCATATGCAGTGGATGGTTTTTTTTCTTTCTGAAGGTCAAATTTAGCAGAGCCATTAACTAGTATTTGTGAACAGTCAACCAAACAACCAACTATATACTATGTCATATACAAGTTTAATCAGTTTAAGGTACCTATGAAAATGAAAGCATTGAAGAGACATGGCACATTGATTTTATAGAGCTTGAAAGGGGTGAATTTTGTGTGAGGTTAGCTGTCCATAAACACTATATGTTTGTATCTTAATATTTTTGCCAAGTGTGGAAAATATATATAGAAGTATCTTGATACTGTTTCAGATGCAAACAATAATCCATCATAGGGCTTCATCTAGAAGAACAAAAAAAAAAAAGTGCTAAAGATGTGTATATATATTAACAGTACCCTATTTGCAAAACAGGTTGAAGATCACATTCCATAGGTTGTGTCTGAGACAGATGCAGAGGAAAGTTTTCAGTTGCTGCTGCACCACAACAACTCCATAAACCCTGGATTGTTTCCAGGTTTTGTCCTTCTGCTTCAAGCTGAAACCCCAAATACAGTGAATATAACATTGGCCACTATGAAACAGCAGATATTACATTTTCATGGACTAATAGGCGCAAATTTTAAATACTGCAGCAGGTTTATTTCATGCTATGTTTTTTTGTATTTTTTTAATTTTTTCGAATATTTTTATAATTTTTAAATTAGTTGATGTAGCATATAAGACAAATAGTAAAATTTTAGCATGAAGTATACATGTACTATCATGCCAACATTGTTAAAAAGTAATATTTTAGACAGTATTTTCATTAAAAAAAGTGCATTGACTCTTTTTAAAATATTAATAGCTAAATTTAACTCAAAAAAAAAATAAAGGTCAAATTGAAAAAAGAGGTAAACATTGAGGACTAAATTAAACATTATGCTTAAAAGTAGGCAAAACCTTATAAAAACTATTAAGGACATTAAATTAAAATAAATTTAAATAATAAAAATGTAAATTTATTTGATATTATAAAATTAATAAGTTATTAAAATTATATTTGTTTTAAAAATAAATTACACCAACAGTCACTCAACTTTCAATTCAGTCACTCAACTTTCAAAAAATAACAAATCAGTCACTAACGTTATCGAAAAGTGACAAATCAGTCACCCATTAATATTTTCCTTTATAGGCCTAACGGGACAAGTTTCCTGCCATCCCTCTCATGCACCACTATTAAACATAAAAAGCAGAAAGAGAAAAGGGGGGCTTTTTCACCATTTTTCTTCATCCCTCTCGGGTCCCTCACCACCACTCTCGATGTTGGCCACCTCCACAAGCCCACTATCATTTAATCACTACACCAACATTACTCACTGTCACTCCTTTTCCAAGACACCACCACCATAACCATCAAATCCCAACCCCTAAACATGTCAGACTCATGAAATCCCTACCAAAAACAAAAATACCAAATAGTAATCATCCAAGATCAAACCAGCAAAAAAATAACAAGAATCCCAAATTAGCTTGCATCAAAAGAGAGAAATAAAAAAAACTATAAAAGAAAGAGAATCAAAATAAAAGAAACTTAAACCTATTTTGGGTTTTACGAGTTGGAGAACTCGAACCACCAGTTTGATGATCCGAGCGATCAAGAGTCATGGTTGGTCAAAAAAGAGTTGTTGTCGAAATATGGTGGTGATCCAACAGTGAATGGTGGAGACCCGTTGAAGCCTTGTTCGAAGCTTTGAGGTCTTAATCTTGGGATTTTGAAGGTCTATTAGAAAATTTGAAGTGAGTGAGATTTGAGAAGAGGCAAAGATAAGTTGTTTGGTGATGACTATTGGTAGGAAAAGGCCATGAACGACGGCGACTAGAGTTAAGAAAAAAAAAAGAAAAAGAGAGGAGAAGAAGAGAAGGAAAAAAAGGGATAGAGATTCAACAGAGTCGCCTGGGGCACAAAGATTCAAAGGGACAACAACGAACTGGGTGGTGACTCTGCCTTGGAGGAATAAAACGGTCATAGCTAGGGTATCTTCATTTCTTCTTCTTCTTCTTCTACCCAGCTAGGGTTCTTAAACTACAGTTGTTTAAACAACAACTAGGATGCCAACGTGGCTAGTTAAATAACAAGTCAACTTTCCGTTACATCAGTAACAAAAAATGGTTACTTGGACGGTTTGTTATTTTTTTAAAGTTGAGTGACTAAATTGAAAGTTGAATGAATGTTTTGTTATTGACATCAAGGTTGAGTGAATATTAGTGTAATTTACGTTTGTTTTAAATATTAATTATATTAATGAATTAAGAAAACTTTTATTTTTATTGATTTGTATTAATTACATGATAAAATACATGTGATGAAATCCAAAGGGAGCTTAGTACAGATCAAAGTTGAAGTGCAAAGTATAACCTTGATTATCAGCTGTTTGTTAAGGTCTCCAAGCTGACGCTCCTGCCAAAACATGAAAAACGTTGTTAGCCATATGAGATAATTAAGACGAAAAAGCTCATCCACATTCATCACCATGTCAACTTCACTTAGTAATGCCGAGTAAGAAAAGCAGGAAAATCGAAAAACAAGTGTGTTGGATTGTTTAGAGTTTGAATTTGATCAGTATTATTTAAATGTATTTAATTCGGTTTCCAGAATTGAACCGAAAATTTTATTTAATTTTTATAATATGAAAATGAATATTTTATATTTAAATGCGTATAAAAATATATTTTTTTTTAAATTGATACACCGAATTAGTACAAATTGATTAACAGGTGAGGAATTAGCGTACCAAAGTTGGTGAATAAATTTAAGTGTATTGATTGAGTATTACTCATGTAAGTACCTTTTTGCGTAGGTCATCCATTTGTTCCATCATAATCTGTGTCTGCAGTTGACAACAGTAAAGAAAGAGAAATTTTGGAGTGAAGATAAAAAGAGAAAACTTTCAGGTTTTAAATATGTGGGATTAGATCCAAATATTATATAACCACCTTCCGTTGTCTAGCCCTTGCAAGAGCTCCTTCAAGTTGCTTCTCAAGGTTATGCAGTTCTTTCATATTCAATGGTCCAAGATCTTCTCCAAGCAAATGCCTGATTTAACATATACTATATAATGAATTTTATGAATCGATGCAAGTATATATAATTACACTGATTTGAACTCAACCTTTGAGTGCGTTGCAGTGCTTCATATTTTGCATTCAACTTGATTACTTCTAGGTACCAACTCTGCATTGATAAAAGCAAAGACAACTAAAGAACAATAGCCATGCTCACTAATAATGATTCCCAAAAGATAAGCATGTAGGGGTAAATGTATAAACTTGCTTCACAGCTCCTTTACAATAGGCAAAACACTAAATTAGTCGCTCTATTACAAAAGTGAGCAATTTAGTCCCTCTACGATTCTCTTATAATTAAAAACCTGAGTTTCACGTTCATGGGTATTGTCATGAGGAATAAAGCAGCAACGTTGATATCGCCCGAGGGTCTTGGTCATACTGCCAATAAAGCAAGTAGAAAGGTGACAATCAACTTATTTACACACAATGATTAGTGAAAGCAGCATAAGGCTTGACATTTCTAAGCATAATCATGATGAACTTCCATGCAAGGGATTCAAGAAAGTAGAAAAAAAAAATAGAGTAAATACACTGAATCCGGCCCTCAATATTTCTGAGGAACAAGGTTTTCAATGATTTATAGATTAAACTTGGAAAGGTATGATCATAATTACGTTTGTTACAATAAATAATACCCAATTAAAGTAAAATCCAAACATAAAAACTTTATCCAGTTGGCCCCTTTGTAGCTTTTTCTTGCTGTATTTTACTTTCATTTAACTCAATGTGGAACTGGTTTTCCTACTTAATTGCAAACAGCATGTGAGAGTGAGCTTTATTGCATAAATTGAAGCAAAATAGTAACTTTAGCTCAACATATAGCTTATTTATAACAGTTTCAGAAACAAAACTATGATGTATTTAGCTAAAAACTCTTCACTAAGAAATTAATTCTGTTGGACAAGATAATTTTAAAAGGAAAACCACATATGTACCATTAATATATATATATATATATATATGTATATATAAATAAAATAGAAGAAAAGAGAAGTTAAATTTTAAAGTGCAAATTCTACATTAAACCTTGTAAAAGGCCTTCAAATTAGAAGCAGTCAAAGAAACCAAGAGCCAAAGTCAAAAGTTGTGAATTATGAAGGACAAGGGATGTGGTGAAAGGATATCTGAGCAATGTCGTCTTAACTCGTAATGGGGGGGGGGGGGGGGGGGGGGGGGGGGGGTTGTTTAAGCCTTCTTGTGAAAGAAAAGAGTTGCCTTTCGTACTGGTATTCCCAGAACTGATGATAAATGAAAAAAAACCTTAGCAAGCCCAAGAACCGGAGAGCAAGACCCAATTTAGAGGAAAAAGGAAGGTCCTTTTTTTGTTTCATTTCCGAATGAGATGAAACGTGTCAATTTATCACTGAAAAAAGCTGATATACTCAGGGTTCCTAGACATGAACCCAAAAGCCAAGGAAAAACCATGTGAACCCACAACCACTTCAGATGTTAGTGAGAGAGCAGTAAGAACAAGAGAAACTGAAGAAAAGACAAGACTTTGATGGAGTTTTGAATGGTAGGAACCATTATGCACAATCCATAACCAAAGTAGATGTAAATGACTAGAAAACTTGAGAATATCTAAAGTTAAGGATAGAGAAAGAAATGAAAAAGGACTATGAGTAGATTGTTTAACGTAGTTTTGTATTAATATACCCTGAGCTGCTAAACTCATAGAGCTTGCCACGATTGGAGAAGATGATAAGAGCAATCTCAGCATCACAAGCACAGAAAGCTCATAAGCTTTCTTGAGTAAGCCATTTCTTCTCTTAGAGAAGGTCACTTGTCTGTTAATCTTGTTTTCTATCCTCTTCAGCTCCACTCTTCCTCTCCCCATATTTTTCTTTCTGGGTTTTCAGCAATGGGGGTCGTGGATGGTAAAAACTAAAAAAAGATAATTCAAAAATGAAGGTGAAGAAAACCTAGAATTAAAGGGTATATATATAAATATAATTACAGCTTGGTGGAAGGCATTTGTATAAATAAATGTAAATTTAGATACGTACAGCAGGGAAAGGTAACTGCATCTACGTGCAGTTCAATTTTTATCATTTTCTTTTTTGTACGCTGAGTTTGAAATTATGGTTTTTATCTACGCGCTTTAAACAACCCTGGCTTGCACGCTCCTTTTAAGTGAAAAAAGAAATGTTCCTTTTTCCATATATGTCTGTATATTGTTTTTAATACAACCTTTTAATTCCGTCCATTACAGGTTTTCTTTTTTTCAACTTATGAAAACAATATTCGTATAATTTGACTCTATTTTAAATTATTTTAATTCAATTATTTATACTTTGCTCTCGTGTTACCAACTCAATTAATGAAATAACAATAAAATCAATAAAATTTAAACTAAATTACAAACCTTATCACGAGTGTATGTGAATGTAAATTACATATTTAGAACATAGAACAGTGTTTGAAAATAACATATAATAAAGTACAAAAATTAATACTAACACATGAAATACGTATGATATTAAAATAAAAAAATTGATCAAATTGTAAGTAAAACGAAATTTAAACACATCAAATTATGAATACAATTGTTTACCTTTGTTTTGTTAACAATCCTGAATTGGTGTCGAGTTAATTTGTAAAACTACCTCAATCAACAATATTATTAGTATACACAAACATAGTTATTAAAGTTTCATAAAAGAAAACAAAAAAAAATTGCTTTTTAGTGTAAATGGTAAATAAAAAAAATTATATGCATGGTCATTGGTTCAAATTTCATTATAGACAAATTTTTATTAATTTACGAAATATATAAAAATAAATAAAAAAACACACCCATGTAATCATATAACTTACTTAGTAGATAAAATAGGTTTTTACTAATTCCCTAAATCGATTGATGAGTAACATCAACTTAATAAAGTATAGATAGGAATAAAAAAAAATACTATTTTCTTTTTGAAAATTTACATTCCTTAAAAAATTATCTATTTCTCTTTTTTTTAGAACTACCATGTCTCTACTCATATTATATAGGGATAAATGTCAAATCCATGCATAAATTTTGATCTAATGTGCAATGTCATACATAAATATTGATTTTGTGCAATTTTATATATGAAATTTGATTTTATTCAATTTTCACAAATCACTAGCAAATTATCGAATTAGCACAACTTCACATTAATATATTGCGTGCACAAACAATTACATTAATCCAATATGAAAATAAATATATATATTCATTTCTTTAAATGTGTACGATTGAATTAAAATCAAAATTTATGTATATACATACAAATCAAAATTCATATATAAATTTAATTTTTATTCGCTATTAAATAAATAAAACTTATCGTTTTAAAAGATAGTTATTTACTTATAAGTTATTACTCTATTCTTAGAAATATATTTTTTAAAAATATTACTTTTATCACCCGACAGTCATAAAATCTAGTAATTTTGAAGAAAATTCTGACTTATAGTTTAGCATTATGTTTTTCGGTGGAGGTGAATTCGTAGAATCAAGAAAAAGTAAGTTGATATTATTTAGATAATATTGGACATAATAATTGATAACGTCGTCAAAGGTTCCACTTTTAGTTTGCATCAAGTTGGAATTTGGATAAGATAACCTTATAATTTTTTAGATTATTATTATTATATTTATTTTGAAAAGATTTATGTATTTTTTTATTTTTTTAGGATTAGGATTTAAAATTATGATTAAATCGATATAATATGTAAAATTTGAGGGCTAAATTTATTATTATACCAATTTTTTAACTATCATATCAGCTTGCCGTTTGTGATTTTAACGCAAATTCATCTATCAAAGATTAAATCTCAAAAACCCTTGGATCAAAACTCTGCCCAATTTAGTTGCATAAACATAAAGTATATCAAACTCGCTCTTCAAGATCAAGTCTCGATGACTAATAAAGCAAACCTCATCAGCCCAATTTCAAGTCTCAAAGATCCTTGGATCAATTTCAAGCAATTTCAAGCAAACAACTCCCCAAACTCGTTTCCAAAATTTCAAGATGAAGCCCAGATAATTCTTGGATTTAAGATTTATTGAATAATAAGATTGTGTTTGAATAAAAAAATTTAGTGGAATGATTTCAAGGTTTTCAAAATTCTAAAATCAATTTACTTTTTGGGTAAAAATAATAGAGAAATTGGAAATGTATGAGGAATTTTAAGAGGGGATTTAAGTGGTTCAATTTCCTTTTCCAAATTCCACCAAAAGAGTTGGGTTTTCAAAAAAATTCATTATTTTATTTTTAACACACATTGTCCACTAGGGGTGAGCATTCGATCGAATCGAGTCGAAAATTTTCGAGTTAATCGAGTTTTCGAATCTCATTTTATCATCCTAACTTTATTTGAAGTTTTCTCGAATCGAGTCGAGTGAGATGGAATTCGAATCGAATCGAATCGAATATATTTGTTCGAGTTAAATTTTAAAAAATAATTTTGGGTCCTTGTAACCACTGTCAGCCATCGTAATAAAATTTGTCCACCTTAATCAAATTTTTTATTAACTTTCATCACCTCATAATTTATTTATTAAGTTTTTTATATACTGGTTAACTTCTTTGCTTGCTTAGTTGTTTCAATTATCTTCATATTCTTGTCACTATGTATTTTGGAATTAAAAAATATATTAAATGTAAAAATATGATTTTTTTAATAAAAGTTATTTTAAAAATAAAATGTGAAATTAATACCAATATAAAATTTTAACACGAATATTTTATGGCATAATTAATAATTCAATTTTAATATAAATATTCAATATGACTAAACAATTCAATAATATAAATAATGTAAAATTTGAAATTTAATTTAATAATATAAATAGTAGATATAAATAAAATTATTACTATTTATGTTTAGTGATTTTTTTTTATAATTTGGATTTTTTATTTGAGAGTAAAGGGTGAGAAGTAAAAGTTTAGGGGCAAAATAAAAAGTTTGGGAGAATAAAAGTTTGAGGGAAAGTAAATAGGATGGAGTAAAATTTTGGAGGGAAAATATTAAAAAAAAAAATTGGAGGGGGGAGGGTTTGGGTAGATGAGAGGTGGGATGAGAAGGGAATAGAAGTTTTAGGGAAAAAGTGGGAGGGAGTAAAAATTTTGGGAAAAAGTAAATGGTTTTGAGGGTTTTTGGGAGTAAAATTTTGAGAAAAAGTAAATGGGAGAGTAAAATTTTGGTGGGAAATGAATTTTGGGTAGATTGGGGGGTTGGGAGGGGGGGGGGGTAAAAGTTTGGGGGGTGGGAAGGAGTAAAAGTTTTGAGGGAAAAGTAAAAAGGTTTGGGAGTTTGGGTAAAATGTAAAATATATAGTTTGATATTTGAATTATTCGAATTATTCGAATTATTCGAGTTATTCGAATTCGAAATCTCAACTCGATTCGAACTCGACATTTAAAAAAAATTCGAGTTGATTCGAATAATTCGATTAACTCGAATAACTCGATTCGTTTAACTCGAAATTCGAATTTTTTCGATTTTTTCGAGTTGAATCAAATTTTGCTCACCCCTATTGTCCACTAAAAAATTAAAAAAATAAACTTTAAAACATATTTTTACTTAACTTTAATATATATTTTAAAATTTTATTTTATTAGAAATAATTATAATTTTTTTTACAAATATAGTGGTATAGGATATTTTCTATATTATTGTTGAGAATATTTTATTATTAAGTGGATGTCCATCAAAATTAAGATAAATTTAACGTAATTTAGAACTCTAATAGTCATTAGCAGTAGAATTTTATTTCATTTATACTTCTTATATTTATAAATAGGTTTTGGATAAACATTGTAAACATCCCTATTCATTAATAAAAACACTTCTCCTATACTCTCCTATCTCTGATTCTTTTATTTATTTTGTAACAATTATTTATTTTTAATATTTTTATTTTTATTTTTATTTTATAATTAATTTTAACTTGTAAAATCCCAATCACCCAAGTTTTCTTAAAAAAAATATTTATCCAAATTAAGTAATTATAATTACTAGCATTTTGAATTTATAAATACTAAAATACAAACATTTTAAAAATCTTCAAAATTTTACAATTTTTCTCCCAAACACAGTCTTAGAAAATTTCAAAACATGTGGTATTTTTAATTCTACATAAAGAAATGGTTTCTAAAAATTAGTTTGTAATTTTATTTCATTTAATACATACGATCTCACTATAAAGTAAAAAACTTACGAAAAAGATGCACACAATTGAGCTTTTAGTGACCTAAAAAAATCAATTAACCTGTTCCGTTAACGGAAACCATTAGTTGACCGGTCTGACCATTAACTTCATTGACATTACTGACAAAAGGCATCAGAAACTACCACGCCGCAGTATGATGATGTGGAATTTTTAAAAAAATTAAAATATGTATATAGAATGAACTAGATAAATGGTTGTCTAAATTCAAATGAATCGGAATAATTAGTTTTAATACTAAACCCTAAACATTAAACTATATAAATATAAAAATTTAATTTAATCCTTTAAGTTATAATTTTATTATTGCAAAAATTATAATTTAATTTCGACCGGCCTCAAAGCGAATCAAACCTATGATGCACAAATATATTTTAACAAAAGTGGTTTATAATCGAATTATTATAAATCCCAGTTGTTGTAATAATTACATTTAATTTTGCACTTCTTAGTAGCAACAGTTGTTTTACTAATGAAAAATTGTATTGAGTTTTTAGGAATTTTAAGATATTAGGTTAAAGGGTTGTGTTATAAATTATACAAAAATATGAAACAATGTCAATATTTCAAATATAAATATTTTTAAGTCATTTTACAAAAAATGAGAAGGCAGCAGTAACAGGCATAGGCACTTCCAATCGTTTTTCATTAAAAGATTTTGAAAATATATAAAATTTCATATGCTCGATCAAGCCTATTAATTCTATATTTTTTAATTTCTTAATAAATAATTTTATTTTTGAATTTTCGAACCTTTAAATTTTTTATATACTCTTTTAGAATTTTTATAAAATTATAATTTTTGAAGTTTTTTTTTAAATTTTGTACTCATCCTAAATGAATATGGACAATCATTTGTCCAGATTCATTGTTTATGTACATTTTAATTTCCAAAAATTTTTGAAAAATAACGTCAAAATATTATAACATGACAATTTCTAATGACTTTCATCAACCATGTCAACGAGATTAACGATTAAATCAATCAACTGACGGTTTCCGTTAACGGAAAGGGTCGATTGATTCTTTTTGGGTCATTAAGAGCTTAATTGGATGCACTTTTTCATAAGGGCTCAATTGATTATTTTAATTTTTTTTATTGAGGGCTTTTTTACCCTTACACCTAAATAATTTTATATTATTTATAATTAATATAATTTTTCTTCTTTTTTATTATCGTTTTAGTTTGTAATATTTCAGTAACTTAATTTTTCTTGAAACTATTATTTAAGCAAACAAATCTATAACAATAGTTATTACTTTGAATTGATGAAATCTAAAATACTAAATCTTTAAAATTTTAAATTTTTTCATCTAACCACACTTTAAGGCTTTGCTAGGTATGGTAGAAAGAAAATTGGAAGGAAAAAAAATTGAAGAGGTAAAAAACTAGAAGGATGTAAAGCATAATTTTTCTTTCTATAGGTGTGCTTGGTAGAAAAGATGGAAAAATGAAAAGAAAAAAATATTTTTCTTTCCATCCATTGCTTGATAGAGTTGAAAAATGGAATGAAAGAAAATAACACATTTGAAAAATGCATAATTTTGAACTAACATACACATCTCTCATTTTCTCTCCTCTCATCACTCCAATTTTTGGAAGGATTGATTTTTATGCATTAAAATAGAAAATCGTCATCCCTCTTATTTTTCTTTTCTCTCACTTTTCTTCTTAATAAAAAACACTCAAATTTATTTTCTTTCTACTTTTCCATCCAACTAAGCACCCCCTAGGCTTTGTTTGATACCATGGAAAGAAAATTAAAAAGATGGAAAATTGAAGGGATGGAAAATTAGAAAAATGGAAAATATAATTTTTCTTTTCATAGGTACGCGTGATAGAAGAGATGGATATTTTCTTTCCGTAAGATGGAAAATGGCCATCGCTCCTATTTTCTTTCTTCTCACTTTTCTTTTCAACCAAGCACAACCAAAATTTATTTTTCTTTCTATTTTTCCACTCATTCCTTCCATCCCTCCACTCTTCCACCCAATCAAACACACCCTAAAAGATTTATCTAAAAATTATAACTCATAATTTATAAATAAAATTATTTTATCCGCCTCTAGTTTTTTAGATTATACTTTTGACGTGCAAAGTGAAACAAAACCAAAAGAGGTAAACAAGTCTCATAATATTCTAGAAGTACATATAGTCTACAATTTAACATATGTAATTCTTGAAAGTATATTTGCCATGTTAGGGAGCTTTTATAATCTTCTAGATGGACAATGGATTACTCTATAATCCTCCATTTGAACCAAAAAAACAATATACTATCACTATTTTTTCTCTTCCTAATTCCTCCTATGTGAAGTTCAAAATCAGTTTTTTTTTTTTTTCATAAACTTTTAAGTATGACAAACCCATTGATATTTTTAAATGATTGATGAAAATTGGTAACTATTTGTCTCATACAAAAACCAATTACATTTAAAAGCTTAAACTGATACTAAAATGAATTAAAATAAATTATTTATGCACTGAAATTTTAAAGTTTCATAATCAGAATAATATTTCTTTCAAATTATTGGTAAATTGAAATTAATTCTCGAAATATACATTTTTTTTAGAATATTAAACCACCTTGATATTTATTAACATTGAGTTCTAGTTACAATTTTGGCATCAACCGTGTTTTTCGTTCTAAAGATTCTTGATAAAATATAATTTTCATTTGATATGACATTATCTTAATCTCAACATCTATTAGTGTTGATATAAAGTGTTCTTTTTTAAGATATTTCAAGAAATATCGTACAAATTCACCTTGATCGCGACAAGGTTAAGTTCATATTTTGCTAACCCCTTTCCTTAGTACTATAATTTAATGTAGTCGGTCTCACATCAATTCCAGTTGCATTGATTGGTGCGCACCGTTCCAATGACAAACTGAAACGACCACTTGTAACAGCCCGCTCGACATAGACCGTATTGATATGTTGTTTGGCATATATTTGATTAAGCTATGGTAGAAAAATGATGAGATTGGTGAATCATTGTTAAGTGTCTTGCGTGGATTCGATACTACGCCCTTTTTGCGGAACGCCTCGCTAGGATTCGCCATTTGGCAAACTCTAGGGTTTGAAGGACTATTTTGTGAGACAACCCGCCAACCCCAAATACTTTGAGTGAACTTGTTAGTTCGCGGAGCGATAAAATTGTTTTTCGTATTTTAGCAAGAAATGACGACTCGGTAGAGTTTAGTTGAGACCTAGTTGGAATTGAACTAGAATACTATTGATGACAGCTTGATGTATTTATGTACTGAATGACTTGTTTAGTTGTTTTGTTTTAGTGTACAAGTAACGTTTTACTACTCACTAAATTGATTAATGGTAGTAGTTATGTTTGATAGATGATTAGGCAAACCTATTCTCAGAATACAAGGCTATAATGGGATTTTCTGACATTCCCACTAAGCTTTGTCTCCGCTGTTTGTGCTATATAAGGATGTCGATAACCATCATGTTTCACCTTTATTTTTCTCTGAGTTCTTCCCTTAGGCTTTGGAAAATTTTAAGTTATCTTCGTTAGAGAAGACGAAGAAGGTTTCCAGTAGCTAGTAAAATGCCATTGTTAAGTACCAACTTACTGGTAATTCCTGGAAAACCCTTAGGATAACGTCAAGGGAATTTATGTTTTTGCATTAATGCATGTATGATTAAATTCTACCGAGAAAATAATCTAATGATTATAACTGTTTCTTATTTAAGTCAAGAAGCTAGTGAAGGTCCGAACAATCGAGGCAAGGATTAGTAGAGTATATTTTGTTATGAAGTTTGTTGGTGAGTTCCTTTTTACTTCCTTTGAGTTATGAAAAGTTCTATGATATGTGAGTTGTGGACAGTAAGTTGTTTCTTCTGTAAATGGGCCAATGCATGGTGTCTGGTTGCATGTCTAGTCAACCAATGTGTATGAGTGAGTATGACAGGTGTCGATGTAAAGTACCCTCATTGTTGCACGAGCCTAGTACCAGCCAACTTGTGATATGTGAAAATATGGAAAGAAAATTTGTTTGTGATGCCTCCAGTAGGGCAACTATATTGCAAATTGGACTGACAAATCACGTCCCAACCTGGCGAGGGAACTTATGTTCAATTTAACAAGGATATTATGGTGAATACGAATATGAAAAAGATGGATATGTGATTTTGATTCCGAAATATGGGTTCAAGGCTGGCACAAAGATGGTTCACAGGTAAAAACTAACATGATTGTGAGAGGTAAATATAAGTTGGCGGTATGTGTCTGCTTGGGTACTATGGGTATTATGTTTAAATTGATGAAGTGTTGCAGTCAAATAATGTGACTGATGAATCGACGTATTGTGGTTATAAGGCTAAGTTTTACGAAAATGTTTGTAATTCTCATGAGTATTGTTGCTTGTGGATTATCGGTGTTCTTGTATTTGTTTTATGTCTATTTGGAACTCACTGAGTTCAAATGAACTTACTCCATTACTTTTCTTTTGAAGGCGTTTTGTTGTATAAGAAGATCAATAGAGGGGGACTACGCTAAAGCTGCGTCTGCGAGTAAGCCACTTGTCTATTTTTGTATCATGCATGACTATGCGGCGAATGGCATATAAATATGTTTTGTAATTAACTTTTTCAATTAATTACGTCTTTTGTATCGTTTATCTTGAAAGAGAATTCTTCCTTTTTTTAAGGTTTACTCTGAACCCTATTGAATTGCTGATCATAAATTTTATGATTTCGATATAAATGTTGTAATTAGGTAGTAGTTGAAAATAGATTTTTCTTTTATAACTTCTATTATTTCTCTAAAAATGCATTATCTAATGAAAGAAGAAAAGTGACTTTTACGCTAAGAAAAATCTGCATAATTGTTTTTCTTTTCAAAATTTTTAAGTTAAGTTGAATGATTTGAATCTGTTAGTAATGCCCCAATTCGTCAGGCGGTCTGTCTGATTGAATGATATACGCCATGCCTTCTTGATAGGCTAAGGGGTATTACACCATTCCATTTCGGTCTACATCAGCTGCTGCAATAATTCATTCTAGTCAATTCTAGTTGCACCAGCTTGAACATTACACACTTGCTAGTGCATGAATAAGCTAGTGCATGAATAATATTAAAAATAGATAAATTAATTTTTATCAACTTTAATTTTTTTATTAATCAAATTTAAAATTTAAACTTTTTTTAGTGAATTACAAGAGAAAGGCAAAGTCCTAATAGCAACGCGACTAGCGTGACTCAAACCCAGGCCACACTTGGGGCAGTGAACATCTTGACTATCAAGCCAACACATGGAGTTCAAAATTTAAACTTCAACCAAAGAAAAGAAGCAACTTTAAAATTTAAATTAGAAAATTAACAAACAATAAAAAATAAAGAATTTAAATAACAAATAAACCGAAGAAAAAGAAAATACAACTTCTAAATGCTTCACAAACAAAATTTTTTATGTATATTTTTATTAAACTTTCATTTTACATATTTAGTATGGGATGATCTTATTGTAGATTTTTTAAAAAAAAAATATTGTGGATAATGTTGTTGTTTAATGTGTGAGATGTTTTTTTTCCTTGTTTACTTTAGATTTTTTAAAAGATGAAATTTTATTTGAGATGTTTATTGATAAGCATTTTATATGATCAATTAATATTTTTATATTTGAAATTGTTTAATCTAATTCATTTGATATATTTATTTTTCAAAAAAATCAGTAAATTCAAAACAGTACACCGAAACAGGCTGGTACAAGTATGTACTAGTCCCAATAAAAAAACGGTGTGCCCACTGGTACCGTACTGGCTACCTTATTATAAATGCACCCAACCCTAAGCCATTTCAAATAAACCTTAAATCTATCAATTTTACTAAACTTTTAGAAATTAATGTTGTTTCAAGTTTACCCAAAATTTAGATGAGGACTTGAACCCAATGTGAAGAATTGATAAACAATTGGATTGATTTGAATGATAATGATAGTTAGGCATGCAATTACTATTTAGCGGAAAGTCTAGGAATTAATTTGAAATGTTACATCTATATTAGAGAAGAGTATGTTAAATATAAAACCTTAAGAAGATTGATTGCAACGGATAAACAAAAAAGTAATTTGGATTACGTTCAACAGTTGAAGTGAGAAATGAGGTTTATAATGGAGGTTAGGAGGATGGTGACCCTCTTACTTATAGTCGAACAATGCATACTAGAAAAATAATATTTGTTCGGTTTTTCCATGGTTAAATAAGATTTTTTTACTCACAGTGTGGTGATTTCCTATACAATGCTTAAACACTTGCAGAGACCATGGTTGAACGTGAATGGGTTGTCTTAATAGTTGATAAGTTTAACCATCTAATACTCACAAAAAGCATATGAATAAGGAGAGGTAATTGTGGGGATGTTAGTGTTAAATGTACTGTGATGTAATTTAAATGTAATTTTTTAGTATTTTTCCCTAATGTTTGATCTAACATATATGAATTCAAATAAATTAAACTAATAAATTATATAAAATTTATTTAAATGAAATACAAAATATCATCCAATCAAATATAAGGTTAATTGAATTAAATGTCTAATCAAATAGAGTCCAAGCAAGGTCATTCCACAAGGCAGTAGAAAAACATTGAAGCTTCCACTTCCTCCTTCCATTTTCTTGTTTATTTCACAATCTCTCTCAAAATTTCCAGATTTTGATAAAATCTCTATGGAAATCACCTTCTAAATTCATAACCGCATCATCAATTTCACCAATTTTAGCTTAGGGTTTATGAAGTTTTTGTGAGAGAAGATGAAGTTAGAATGAGAAAACTTCAACCTCCATTAGTTTGATATTTGCTAAAGAGTTTTTATGCGAAACCTTTGAATGAATTTATATTAATTTTCGAATGTATTTTTAGTTGTATGGAATTGGGGAAATGTTGATTCATGGAGTTACAAGCTTAATTGATGGTGAATTAGTGTTCATGAACGCTTGATTAAGTGTTAGAAAGCATCCATCAAGATAAGTATCATGGATACTCATCTTTCTCCTAAGTTAGTAAGCCTAGGGTTTATGTAACTAATGTTATAATTAAGTGTTTAATGGTTCTAATATTAATGTGAAATTCCATGGCATTAAGATATGAAATAACACATTAAAATGTGAAATTGTAATTATATAGCCATGAAGTGCTTGTGAATTGAAATTATAACATAAGAATTTTGGGGTGCCATGGAAGTATAAGACATATCTGAACCATGTCACTATTATGAAAAAGATTAGATAATACCACTATGGCCAAAGATATGTCAAAGTGCAAATTCCTGCTTTAAGTCAACAAATGTCGATACAAGCCTAAAATACTGAAACGGCCGAAAGGTTATGGAAATCTTTTTGTAAATACTTATTTTATTTTTAGTAGAATTTATTGAAATTATATTGTATAATATTATAAATTTATATTTGTAAGTTTGAAATATGTGGTTTTGGACAAATAAAGTTCGACTATGTCTCACGATGTAAGAATCCTGATTATTGGCGTGAAAACGACTTTAAGAAACAATCTTGTAAAATGTCTCTTTATGGAGATGAAATAAAAGCTTTGAAATCTTATGTAGTGGCATGATGCCATGATTTAAATTATCGATGTAAATTATATTGGTTTATGCCATGAATAGTGATACTGAGCTATAATATGATTAAATACATGAGTTTATTGATATTTTGAAAATCTTGAAACAAGGCCCTAGTAGCTTAGTTAAATAGTTAAGATGCGATTTGTATGCCAATAGGGGACTCATTTTTTGTACTTCGGTACTCCTGTTACTTGCACTTCAGTGCTCATGTTCCTAACACTTCTATGCGATCCTAATATGGTCTTTGAACACCTATGCTTCAACGCTCCTGTTATTGTAGTTCTAATAAATCATCCCTAGTTTCCCTTCTTTATTTTTCTATGCTTACTAAGGGATAAACTTAAATCTGTTTTTTCATTATATAAATGAATTCTTGAAATTAGTAGATGTTATTATCACTGCTTTTAAATGCTTTATAAACCATTGTACAAATTACGAATTACCATTTAAAAAGGTATTAACTATAAAGAATCTGAATGGAGAAGCAAGCCTCTAAGAAAGTGGTGTGATAGAACAAAATGTGGTTATTTGAAAGCCTTAATGCATTTTTAAAGTGAGTTAATAATTATGTAAGTCCTTGAGACAAAAACTGAAATTGAAAGGTAATATTTATAAAAGAATCGCATGAGAATTGTTAATAAATCATCATACTATAAGTTGAGACTTAACTTATAAGCTCAAATGAAAAGGTTAAAATAGTAACAATGTGACTTAAATGAACTTAAAATAATGATTCGTCTAAAGGACTCAAGGTTAATAAATACTTAGGATAAAGTTTGATTATCTTTGTTACTTATTAAACTTTATAAATTACTTGTTAGCTGTTTAAAACACATAGGTATGGACTTGCCAAGAAGTTGCTATGATAGTTAGGGGGCATCGCATCATCTGACAATCCTATTAGGTTGTTTTTCAAATGTTAAAGTGTAATTTGTATTATACTAGTGGCGTTTATATTAAGCCTCATAATGAATATAAAGATTATTATGTGAATGGCATGTACTTATGTAATGGCCTAAATTCAAGGTTATCGAAACAGTAGTTTCAGGACCACAAATCCGATGAAGAAAAATTTATTTTTCTTATATTTTTATGGTCTACAATTTCACAAAATGATTTTGTGAAAATTTCGTTCGAAAATTCGACGTTTGGGCGCTCAATTTAGTCAAAAGGACTAAATTGTAAAAAGTGCAAAAGTTGAGTTCTACATGTTAGAGGTGTCCAATTGTTATGAAAATTTAAATTGGAGGTCCTTATATAGTAATTAGACCATTGGTTAAGTTGGTAGACAAAAATGGATATGAGATAAAGTGAAATAGGAAATTTTTAAGTTAGGGGCAATTTGGTAATCTAGTAATTAAAATGAATTAAAAGGGAAAAAGATGGAAAATTGTGCTCATCTTATTCATTTGGACGAAATCAACAAGGGGGGAAGCCATAGTTAGGGTTTTCAAACTTCCAAGCTCCATAGTAAGTGATCCCAAGCCCCGTTTTTAATGTTCTTTACGTTTTTGTAGTCTCGGTAGCTTAATTTAGCTTATTCTAGCAATAATTTAACCTAGGGTTTATATTTGGAAAAATACTCATAGGTGAAAAGTGTTTATTTTGATGTTTTGTGATAGAATATGAAGCTAGAAATTATGTTAAACAACTTTTGCTAGCCAATTTTAAGCGAAAACGAGTAAAACGACATAATGGTAAAAATCCCTAATGTACATAAGTAAGTGTTAGAGTGAGAATTTGATGTTGTCATAGAAGAGAAAAATGTTCAGCATGTTATAAAACATAATAATAAGAGATGAAGTTTAATTTTCGAGCCTTGGGGCAAAAATGTAATTATACAAAAGTTTAGGGGTAAAATCATAATTTTGCCAAAGTTAGAGTCGAGGGCTGTTTTGATAAATGTGAGTATTAAATGAGTTAAATTTTCTATTTTAGATCAAGAAGAACGAAACTCGAGGCTAGACAAAGGAAAGAATAAAGTTGAAGGCTAAGTTGGTGAATTTGGCTATATTTGGCACCGAGGTAAGTTTACGGTAAATAAATGCAATATTTCAATAATTATTATTAATGCTGCTATTTTCCAGCAACTATGAATTTATTCCATGAATTTATTTGATATTGATTCAAGTATAATATGATAAAGAATTAATATTAAAAAGTCCCATTGATACATAAGGAAAGTACTGGATACAAATGTCATGATATTTGGGTAAGGAGATCCCATGTAAGACCATGTCTGGGACATGGCATTGGCATCCTTGAGATCATGAGAGGTCCCCTGTAAGACCATGTCTGGGACATGGCATGGGCACCGAGATGAGAGGTCCCATATAAGACCATGTCTGGGACATGGCGTTGGCACCGAGATGAGAGGTCCCCCGTAAGACCATGTCTGGGACATGGCATGGGTACCGACATGAGAACATCCCATGTAAGACCATGTCTGGGACATGGCTTTGGCATGTTATTACCATAAGAGACCCGAGTATCCTTATTGTTTCAATGTAACTCAACGGGCTAATAAACGAATCATGTTCAGGAAAGTTCAGTTAAAAACATAAATGGCAAGCTCAGGTTAGTTATAGGAGTTAAGAATTTATTATATTATCAATTGATATTCAATGATGCAGCAAGAGAAGAGTAAGTTATGCACACAAGTATACTAAGAAAACAAGCAAGAGAACTAGAATGAGATTAACTAAAGAGTAAACTAGAGATATAGACACTTGAGTTTAATTAATTGTGTTTAATGTTGTTATTTATTTACTAGTAAACTTACTAAGCTTAATGCTTACTTCTTTTATTTTTCTTTCTCTTATAGCATTGCAAAGCTGCTTCAAGGATCCTAAAGAAGTCGGAGATCGTCTACACTATCAAGAACAACTGCTTGGTATTTTATGATGAAACACGTTTGAGTTATGGCATGTATAGGGACTTAGTTATTTTGCATGTTTGTAATTAAGATTTTGCTAAAGAATGGTGTGTGAGTATCTGATGATGAGTGGTTATTAAAATGGTTAAGTATGAAGATGTTTGTTGTTATAAAAGTCTAGGTGATAAATTATGCATGGAAATCATGAAAGGGTAAAATCTCGTAAAGAAACAGAATTCAGGCAGCACAGTGACGTGACTTTGAAAAATCACCTAAGATGGTATAAAATGAATTAGAGGGTGAATGATATATGTAATGAAAGCTTGTTGAGTCTATTTTCATGGAAAAATAACGTTTTAGCAAAACGAATTTTATATTTTAAGATATGTGAATTTTAGTGAGACAGGGACAAAACTATTTTTGGAGTCCCCTGTTTTGAGTTTAGAAAATCATTAAAAATTGTACAAAATGGTTATGATTTGGAGCTTATATTTCTAGAATCCTTAATGAGTCTATTTTCTGTAGGAATAAGTAGGAACACCAAATGAAAATCCTATAATGAGAAAATTTATTTTTAGTAACAAGAGGTCAGAACAGTCAAATGGTGAAACAGGGGATACTTTAACTAATAAAATGTACTAATTGGCTGAACAAAAAATTCTGAAAAGTCTAGTTTCAGGGAAAATTTACAGAATTAAATTTCGAGTCCCGTAGCTCAAGTTATAATCAATTTAGTAACTGCTGCACGATTGGACAGGTTTGCTGTAAATAGTGAAATTAATTTTCAAAGTGAATTTTTATGCTCTGAATTAGTAAGATAAGCTAAGTAATGCCTCGTGCTCGACTCCGGCAACGGTCTCGGGTAAGGGGTGTTATAACTTAGGGCATCAATATGTATAAATACGCTTATTTCATATGTCAAATAGTACTTGAAACTTGGGTTACGATGTAATGGTTGAAGGCTTAAGCAATTAGTTAAAATTCAAGAATGTGCAAAATTGTAAATAGTTTCAGTACCAACTGAACGGAAGCTTGTGCCGCATAGGTGACAATTTAACGAAATTAATATTAACTACATTACTGCCTGAGTGGCTTCTTAGTGAAAAAAAACTAATAACTCCAATATCGCCTAGACAAGAGTTATTGCCGCCTGGACGACAACTTAATGTACTGTTACTCTTTTTGGTTTTACTTCATTTCTTATAAATTCCTTAAGGATTTAGGTAATCTTTAGCAAATTAAGTAACTTTCTTATATTTTACAAATCACATAGTTTTTATTTTATTTTAATTGGCACTATAAGATATTTTTTAACTTATCTTGAATAGAATTTAAATATATTTTTTATTATTTTATAAAAATGTTTAATCATATATTTTCTTAAATAAAGTATTGATTTTGCTTTGCTTTAAAAATGTCGTGTTAGCATCTCCCATTCATACCGGGACGGACGAGGTGCATTACATTTATAAATAACAAACTTATTTATCATGGTGGTGGCAATTCAACAGGTGTGTTATTCTTTTAAAATCAAAGAAGCCATTTTGAAATTGGGGGTTTCTAAAGAGAATTTAGGGTTTAAGTTGGCAGGGTTTATGATCAATAATAAGAAAATTATAGGTTCTAGGTGAAAAATAAAGAAATAAAAGAGGGCATGTAAAAAAAGAGAGGAAAGGAAATTTAATAGGATAGTTGAACGGTCTGAAAATATATTGCAATCAATGAATTTGATTTGATATGGAGGTAGGGGCAAAAGTAGAAAAATTTATAAATTTTTGGGAGTTCAAATATAATTTTATAATTTTCTAACAGGATTAGAAGGAATTTTAGAGAAAAAGAATGAAAAAGGTGTGAAAATGAAGGATTAGGGTATAAATAAATGAGCATGGGATGCATGGTTGACCACGTCATCATTCCACCCTAAAGTTAGGTGTTTGCAGCCTCTCCTCTCAAAGAGCTTCAAAGGAGATATTTTTGGAAGCGCTGAAAATGACAGACTGAGACAACTCCTGTTACCCTTTTGTTTTGTAAGGTAGCTGTCATATTTATTTCTATCTACTGCTATTCCTTTTCCTCTCCATTAATTCTTTTCACAATCATCACACATGCTAAAGTCATCGAAATGTTGTGTTTTTTATCATTCATCACAAGATAATATATAACCTTTAAATTAGGGTTAATAACTAATTCAGCTCTTAATCTATAACTATAATATCAATTTGATACTTTTAGAATTTTTCTTAATAATAATTTTAAAAAATTTAAAGGGTCAACTACATATATAGTCACCCAAGTTTTAATGAGTTCCTTTTTTGGTCATTGATTTTTTTTTTTGTTAATTTAGTCACCATATTAGATTGATTGTTATTTTTAGTCACTCCACTATTAAAAGGCCTTGGTCACTAAAAGAAATGTTGACATGGCAATCTTTTGATTAGTATAATAACAAATAGCCATTAATACTTTACACATTCTGTTAGCTTGTTCCTATTTCTAAAAAATTTAACAAATTTAACCCTCAATATTTACACAGTTTTTCACTTTAGTCCAAATTCAAAACATTCAAAAAACTTATATTTTAAAAAATTGGAAATATATATAAAAATATAAAACGACATAAAATATAAATTATTAAAAATTATATGAAATTACATAAAGGCTAAAATATGTATTTGGTTGAGGGATTCAAATCAATATTTCTTGGATTCTAAAAAAAAAAAATTAGGCATTCAACAAAGTTTAACCCTCAATTTCTCTTGAATTTTTTGAATCACTATTTCTTTTTATTTCTTTAAACCCCATCGAGTTTGTAGTGTCGTACTAAAGTTTGGTTTAGAAATTTTGATGTTTGGTTAGTTAATTAGGTAAAAAGGATTAAATCATAAAAGCTAAAAAAGTTAATTACTTTTTGTTTAAATGTGTTGATTTATTAAAGAAGCATTATTAGATGGATTTAAATGGTAATTAGACCATAGGGAAGGTTAATGGATGGTTAAGGCCATGAGTTTACTGAAATTTTAAGTTTAATGAAAGGTTAAAATAGTAAATAATTAAAGAACAGAAAAATAATAATAGAAAAAGATGGTCATCTTCTTCTTGAGTTTTTTTCGCCACTGTTTACACCATTTTTATGCATGCTTAAGGTTCTGCCAAGCTTCTAGCATGTATGTGATTTTTGCTTCAGTTTTTAGTAAATTTTATGTTCTTGATATTGTTGTAGCTTAATCTAACTAATCCAGAGATTATTTTGTGAAATTTTTAAAGTTTTAGGACTTTCCATTAATGAATTTTAAGTGTTTTTGGGGTTTGTTGATAGATTCATGTGTTGGTTGTTAAATAAGATTAATTTGTAAAGCAATTTTGGTTAGTTTTGAACTTAGGGATTGAATTAATAAAATATTAAAATTTAGCAAGGAATTCTTGGAAAATTTGGTTGTTAAGGGGCTGTTGAAGGACTATAGTAAATTCAGCATTAAGTGTTTGGTCTAATTGTGAAAAATATATAAGTTTCGGTTTTAAGGACTAATTTGCATAAAGGGTAAAATTTTAGGATAATTATGTAAAAATAAAATTAAAGGGATTTTATGCTTCTAATAAATATTATAAGGTTTTATATATTGATATCTTGAAATTAATTATTATTTAAATCAAGAAACAAATCAACTGGATAATAATCGAGGAAAAGGAAAGTTAGCGGAGTAGTCGTCGGTGTTGTGTTTCGTTTTTGGTTTGATAAGTTCGTAGAATGGATAAATTGATTTAGTTGATGTTTTTGTGAATAAATAAATAGCTATGTATGTTTGTGATTAGACGTATTTGCATAGAAAATCTTAAGTTGTGGAATGGATAAAATTGCAATGATGTTATAATTGAGAGTTATGATTGAAAATGGAAAATTATATAGATGAACTCATGTGATGAAGTAATGCATAAGTAATTAAAAGATATGGATATGAATCAAAGCCCGTATGAACTTTGTGAATACCTAAGATACAAATGACATGTCATTAAGGTTATTACCATTTCGGGTGTTGGTCTCGGATGTCCTACTGATGGCTAAGAACCTGCATTTGTTGCGGATTCTTCACAGCTCGTGTGAGCAGTGTTGTGTAACCTAACATCCTGACCCACAGCTCATGTGAGTAGGCCCATTACACAGCTCGTATGAACATTTACAGTCACAAATTGTGTGACCATGGTTCCTGCGCATCCAATGTTATTTCACTATGGTTCATAGGGTGAAAATGGATATATGAAATGGACACATGAAATGTAAATATGAAACGTTAAATTGATATGTGAATATTGATGTATATACCCAGTGAGTTTATTTGTATCTGTTTTATGAACATGATAAAGTTATATGTTGTATATATGGATCACTAACTTTGTGTGATTTGTAATGTGTATAGGCAATTAATGAACTCATGTTCTTGATTGTGTAATTATTGTGTAATGTTTAAGTTACATTATAATCAGTAAGTTAAATTAATTTTTGTACGAACTTGCTAAATAATGATTTGCTTACGTCCATTGTGTTTGATTCTTTGTAGATTATTGAAAGTTTTGGTCGGTTGAAACACAAGTCGGAGCTTACATTATCCATTCAACGACTCGGTAGAATTTCGACCATTTTGGTATGGGTTATAAGTGACATGTAGTAGGTGTTTTAATTTCACATGAACATATTCAAGTTGTAATATGTTTTGGCTATGTAAATATTGTTGTGGTATCTTTTTTAATTGTTACTTTTGGTAAATAAGTATGTATATATATGAATGGTTTGGTCTTGTTTTGTAAGCTTAGCTTTGGTATGTGATAAGATGCAATGGTTTAAATAATAGGCATATGTTTTATGGAATGGTGATTGATGAATGTGAAATTGTTTATGCTTGATTTAAGGTGCCAATTGTTGCATATTGGTTAGGCACTTAGGATGTATGAATATATATTGATATTGGTATGTTTTGATGAGTTTTGAACGGGTTTGAATGTTGGTATAATGTTGCTTGTGACCTAAGTGAAGTTGGTTTAAGTAACTTGTTGGAAAAGGGACAATTAGGCACACACGGGCTGATATATGACCTGACACACGGCTATGTGCCATACACGGGTATACAACACGGTCGCGTGGTTTCTGTAATTTAAGTTTCAATTAGCACACATAGCATCAGTTAGTTACATAATTTGGAGACACGACCGTGTGCCTCCTCCTACACGGCTCTAATACCACTTGTCACGGGGCTAGACCTTTCCTCTCGTGATCCATGCAGCCTTAGGCGATCTGTTCGTCCAAACTCGCCTAAGTCAGCCTTTACTCAAGTGAGGATTCCTTAAGAACTCCTCCAAGGCACCAAATTAAAGAGCGGAAGCGATTTATGCCAAAAGAAGAACAACAAAGAACAACACAAAGAGCGCACGCAAAGTGTTTGAGTAAATGCTCTCAATTCTCTTATTCACAAAAAATAATGAAACAATGAACAGAGTGAGTACAAATGAGGGGAAGGCTCTCTATTTATAGTTGAGCTCCCCCAAACTGACGGTCAAGATACATTTACATCGACGAACGAGATTAACCATATCCCTTTATTTTAAGGATTTACAATATATGTCATATCAAATCTAATCTAATCTTTACAAGATATGATTCCCTCAATCTTTTAAGATTAGTTACCAATTTGCCTAAGTTACCATATCTTCGTTATCGGGCCAACCAGGCTTCAATCTGACCCGCTTCTCCAACAGTTCTTTGAATCGGGCCAATTCTCGTGGGCTAAATGATCCCCATCTAAACACTAGACCTTCATTGGATGCATTTGGTGCGATGGTCACGGACTTTGAACTGCGACCCGTGACACTTACATAGGGTTAGTCAACACAGCCATGTCTTATAGTTTCACATAGCATCAAGCTGTCACACGATTGTGCAACCCCGTTTAGCATTTTTACCCCACTTTTTTCAAATGTTTCAAATGAGACCCTAAATTATTTTTAAATTATTTTATAGCTTCGGTATGCTCGATTTAATATCGTAAGGTTATGATTAAAACAATTTTGATTGTGTGTTTAATAATTTAACCAATGTATGGAAATGTTTTAATCCAATATAGCATGATTTTGTTCTATATCGTATAGTAGCATCCTATAACCCTAATCTGGTGACAGGGACGGTGAGGGGTGTTAAAGAGCGAGATCAGTCCTTTGAATTAATTTTTTGAATCAATCACTACCAAATCAAACTAGCATCATGATCAAATAGTTTGTTGAGGGATTCAAATCAAAAAGCCTTTACTTATAGAAACATCTTTGGCTCCATTTTGGAGACAATGTGTAAGGCTTTGAGGGATTCAAATGCTTAAGGTTAAGCAGTGCTTCATTGATCAGTTTTTCCTCATTAAAAGAAAACACGAAATTGAGTTTGGTTGTGTCTGTAAAAAGAAAAAAAAGAAATTCACTTTGGGTGTGGGTTTAATGGTGAGTGCTCGATGAAGAAGTGATGAAAGTTGGGTATGGATTTGGTGTGGTATTTGAGATTGTGAGGTTTGGGCAAAAGTATGAGAACAATGGGAAGCTTAATGATGAACGAGCAGAGAGATGAAGAGATGAATATTGTTTTACAAAGTTTCTCTTTTTTGTTTGGTTGACTAGAAAATCTGGTAACAAGAAAGAAAAAATTAAACTTTTTTTCTTGTATTTTTTTAATCACAATGTTGTGCGGTTGCATATATCAAAAGTAGGAGCATTTTGTGGGGTTTTCATGATTTTGAATCATAACTAAGAAAAGTTTACTTATTTTCGTTTTGGGTTTTGATTCATTATTTTTTGAATTTTTATTTTTTGAATATTTTATTTATAAATTTCTAAAATTCGTACTAAATTGACAAAATGTACCAACATTAAAGGTTAAATTTGTTGAATTTTTTAAATTAGACTAAACAACAATTAAGCCTTTTATGTAATCTTATATATATTTAAATATTTTTTATTTTTTTGTCCTTTTATAATAAATTATATGTATTTTCAAGTTCTTAAAATCATAAAATTTTCAAGTTTTTGAATTTAGACTAAATGTGTAACGTGTTAAGCGCTAAATTTTTATTCTACCAATCCAAAGGCTGCCACATCAATATTTCGTTCAATGACCAATGCATTTTAAAGATGGAGTGAATAAAAATGACAATTAATCTAACAGAAGTAACTAAATTAACAAAAAAAAATTAGTGACCGAAATAGGAATGAATTAAAACTTAGATGACTATTTGAGTAGTTTACCTTTTAAATTTTTTAGAATTATTATTAAGAAAAATTTTAAAAGTATCAAATTGATATTTTAGTTATTGTTCAGGCTCCAAATCGGTTATTAACCCTTTAAATTAATGTGACATATAACTCTCTTAATAGAAGTTAACGAAGGAGTGACAAAAATGTAACATTTCAATAACTTTAGTGACAATTATGTAACTTTTGAAAGTTAGGTGACTGAAATGTAATTTTAATCAAAGATTAGGGACAATTGATGTAGTTTACCCTTAAATTAATTAAAATACAAACACAAATCAGTAAAAGTATCATGGAGGTCCCTGTACTAGGAGTTAGATTGCATTTTACTCCTATACTAAAAAAAAGGGCAAATTAGTGCTTGTACATTAAATCAAAGAGCAAACTAGTCATTTTTTAAAAATTTTCATCCATTTCTACTTTTAAAAATTGGTTCTTATACGTCAGGAAGAGGTACACGTGACATATCACATGTCATTCTCTGGTTATTCCGTCAACTACGCCAATTTTTAACAGTACAAGTGGATGAAACTTTTAACAGAACAGACCAATTTGCTCTTTAATCTAATGAACAAAGACTAGTTTATCCATTTTTTGAGTAGAGGGAGCAAAATGTAATCCAACTCCTAGTACATGGGCCTCCATGGTACTTTAGCCGACACATCCAACATATGTTTCACACCAGTCACTATATTTAAGCATATAATATCTCAAAAACAATTTCAAAACTAATTTTTTGAAGAAATTACCGTAGATATTTTTCATGGCAAATGTATCTGAGTGGCCACTTTACTATATTTATAGTGACCTAATTAAATTAGTCTCTCTACTATTTAATAGATCAATTTAGTCTCTATATTATTAAAAAGAATCAAATAAGATCAAATTGGAATAGAGTTGACATTTACTATTTAAAAAGATCATTTACTGTTTAATAAAATTCATATTTTAAAAGTTTTTGTGGTTCTGTAAATGAGATCATTTATTTGGAATTAAACTGCAATTAAAAATTTTAAATTTCAAAATATTTTGTATAAATTTTATTTCTTTTTAATAGTATAATCCATTTGATAATGGAAAAGAGTAGCTATAATATATAAAAGTAACTTTCAAGTGGTTTAAACTATTTTGTATTAGAAATTTGTGGTCCAACTTTGCTTTTTTCCCCCTTAATTGTTGATACCTTTATTATGTAGCAGCATAAATAAGACAAATCTAAACTGCAAGTCATAGTGGGAAAAGCAGAGTTAAAAAATTCATGATACATTTACACAATCCTACTACAATTAGTATTTGATGCAGCTGTTGGGTCTAATAGTGGAGAACGTACAATCTCTATTCATTTATGTTATTATGGCTTTTCCCCCTTCGTTTTAGTGTTCATTCCTATCTATTTTATTATATTTTTGCCTCCTTTGTTTTTGTTTTCATTCCACAATTACATCTATATAATTTAAAAATATTTGTTAATTCATAGTTTTTTATGGAATTTCAAATTCGTACCAAATATTTTTTATATAAAAAATTAATTAATTTCGGATTATAAATTTAAAACTACTAATTTCATATTTTAAATTATTATCTTATCCTTTTAGATATTTTATATTTTTAGTGTACGTATTAGATTTACATAGATATACTAAAATTATATAATTTTTTTGGACGAAAGTTCACTAGTTTTATACTACACTTGCGTACTATGTAAATGATATAACATGTGGATATTTTTTATTTTATTATATGTAATTTACAATTATTTGCCTTTGCTCTTTTTTACTAAATTTATATAAGATGATTTTCTATTTAGGATAATGTTGTATCGAAATTTATTAAAATTGTAGTAAAAGGTAACAAACTCTAGCAAAATTATATTAAAGATCGGTCAAAATGAGGGATTGATAAAAGTATCATGGATGTCTTTGTACTAGTGTCACAGGGTTAGAACTTTAGTCTAGCAAACCGCGCAACCTTAGATGACTCATTTGCCTCAAATCCAGCTAAGTCAACCTAGCTCTCGAAAATGAGAATTCACAAAGGAAATTCTCCAAGACACTGAAATAAAGCGGAAGCAACCTCAAAAGATAAAGGAGCCTGAATTGATCAAAAAAGCCATGAGAAAGCAATGCACACAAGGTGTTTGAATAAATGCTCTCAAGTATATTCAATAACTATGAATGAGATTATTACAAATGAGGGGAAAGGTCTCTATTTATAGTTGAGCTCCCCCAAATCCAACAATACAACTTAAATTACATCAATGGTCATGATCAAAGCCAATCTACAAATTGAGATTCTTAAAGATTTTCCAAGATCCCATAAGATTACAAAATCTTCTAAGATTATTTTACATATTTACCTTGGTAACCCTAGTTTTACTTGAGTGTTTTATTGGGTTACTAAGGCTTCAAGTAGATGTGCTTCTCTACATGTTCCATGAATCCAGCCAGTTCAATTGGGTCAAATCAGCCTCATTTAATCAATTAACCTCCACAAGAAGCTCTGTGTGCATTCTCCACGGGCTTTATGTGCATTCATGACGTCCTCATTGCATCCTAGGAATGACATTGGTTTGAATTGTCTTGGAATTGTCTTAATGCCTCGACCAGTTCCCAACTAGTCTCTCTGTCGGGTAGGTCCGCCCTTCAAAAAATTTTCCTTGATTTATGTCTCCAATGTCACCTAACTCGAACCGTTTCTCTCTTATGTACATCTCATTTGCAAGAGCCTATCACTCTTACATGCCCCCATTGTGACTTGCCTCGATTTGGATCCCCTTGATCCGCATAAATAGGCTTAGGCATCCCCACATTGAACACTGGGTTAGCCTTGAGTATTGTCGTCTACTCCGGTTTGTAAGCCCATCGGCTTACCCACTTCAGAACTCTAAAAAGTCCCACATATCTTTGCCAAGCCAATGGTAAGTCATGATGTAAAACACTAGGAAAGCGTTTGAAATTTACCTTGCTCGTAGCATTTACTCTTTTTGACTGCCCAGTTTGTATCACCACTTTTCCCACAAAGTTTCATCCACAACCCACCTCTCTCATAGGTAGTAGCCCCATTAATAACTCAACAAGTTTCACATTAATTTGTTGCACCTCTAGCATTTCTAAAAGGGTCATTTTAGTACTCTGATATACCAAGTCAATGTTCTTACCGCAATAAACATCTTTAGCTAGTTGAATTTGTCGACAATAACTTGGTTCCACCTTTCTCATCACAAATCACCGACACAACACATTATCATTGATGAGTATCCAAGATACATATAAAATTGCCAAATTGAACCAATAGAGCATTAATCTTGTTAAGGAAATTCAAGCTAAGAATAAAGTCGTAATCATCTAAATGAATTACCTCAAAGTCTTCCTTGCCCTTTTACTAGTTGAACTGTAGCTTAACTTATTGTACTACTCCCATAGCTGGAACCTCTTTGGAATTTGCAGTCTTGATATTCTTAGTCAATTTGCTAACTAAGAGACCAAGTTTACCCATGGATTTGTCTAATATGAACAAGTTTGATGCCCCGTCTTAACAAGAACACTCCTTCTTTGACCTATGATGTTAATGTCAACAAACATCAACCCTTTTTGCTTATGAGCCATCTTCGCTTTTATAAAATTGAGTATCATTTACCCAAGCTTTAATACCTTTTCTTCATCAGGCTTCGCTTCATCTTCTTTATTGATTGTGGTGAACTTGGATCGTTGTGGGCAATTCTACACCACATGGGAACCACAACATAAAAAGCATTCATTGGCTCATTTTATTTGTTGTTAAACTTCCATTTCCCATTATGTGGTTTCCCATTACCACCATTACCACTATTTCCACCATTCTCGTTTTTAACCTATCTTTTTTCATCTCCCCACCATTGTCCTTCTCCTTGGGATTGGAAGACTCAAACTTGTCTTTTCTGGAAACAAGTTCAATTAACGACTCTATTACGACCATGGCTTTAATAAGTTCTTTGACCCCTTCACTTTGCAACTCTTGCTTCACCCAAGGCTTCAACCCATCCATGAAGGGAAAAAATGTCTTATTCTCACCCAAATCAAAATTTGGAGCATTAGTTCATTAAACTCATTCAGATACTCCCTAACAGTTTCTTGTTGTGTAAGTTGGCGCAACTTAGCTTGAGTCTCATCTAGGGAATACTCTAGGGTAAAATTGTATATTGAATTCACTTTGGAACTCCTCCCAAGTCCTAATTGCGGCTCCACCACGTTTCTTATCTGTGAACCTATGATGCCACCATAAAAGAGCAATATCAGTGAAATACATAGCAACAATATTTACCTTAGTAGCATCATCCAAGATGCTTTTGGCACAGAAATATTACTCCATTCCCCATAAGAAGTTGTCCACACCCTTTGTAGACCTCTTCATATTAAACTCTTTCGGCTTAGGGACATATACCTTAGGCTGGGGTGTTGCAACCAACACTCCATTACTCAAAAAAACTTTTCATATAGAAAGTTGACCGCCTCTCTCTTGATCGATGGGAGAGAGATAGAAATCAACACTCGGGAATTAAAATACAATATAAAAATTGTGGCTATGCTGAAAGTGTGACATGTGGTGCCCCAAACTCGGCAGGGACTGTCCGACCTAAATTTCAAACATCACATTAGCCACCGAAATGACTCTCCATTTAAACCATCACAAAGCACACCAACCGGCCAATCACACCACTTTCGCATATGAATATGATATGCGAATTGTGCAAGTATACACGTCGGATCAAGTAATAAAGTGATAAGTGAGATTGTTTCCACAGGGATCGGTTAGGTATAAATTGGTCAAGTTATTATAAAGGAGTGTGTTTAATGCTATAGCAAGACAATAATAAAAATCCAGAGATAATTAAGAAATACTGATGTGTGTAATATGTGAATTCTAACAAATAAATGAAAATGCTATGGCAAGACAAGAGTAAGTATGTAATGGCAATTACGAGAATGATTACATGAATAATATGTAAACAAGTAACAATTAAGGATATGAAAATAGGGATGCTACAGCAAAGGTTAAAGGATCTAAGATGTTGAACATTAAGGCTGGGATTACTAAGAACCTACCCTCGTTAACCAATAATGCATCGGTAAGTTCGATCTTATTCTATTTTTCGGAATAGTTCTACTGTGGTCTACTTCTTTCGAGAGCTAGGCCTTGAGTTACCTCACCTAGGGCATTATTTGTCTATAGGATTTAAGTTTGGTTCCTACTACTATTATTCTCCTTTCCGTAGAGAACAATGCTCTATTTCTAGAGTTTGCTACTAGTATTCTTTCGAGTACTCGCTTATATCATTCAATTTTGATCTAACTAACCTAACCTTGTTAGAATTATATTAATTTTATTAATATGCTACATACTCACCTATGTCTAAAGATTACATGCATGCTATTCATAAATACCATTGAATGAAACAGTAAATTAAAACTAATCTAAGGCATGGCCAATAATGGAAATAAAAGTTTCATCAAGTAATCTCCACCCTATGAGATTTAGCTCATGGGTTGATGAATAAAATCCAGATTCAAAATATTAATCAACATCATTTCCTTAAATCAGATTACCGAACAGAAACTAAAGAATTAAATGTAGAACTCAGGAAGATAGCTTTCACCTATCCAGCTCACAACTCCGACTATGAAATATCTTCCAGTAAGCAAGAAGGGCTGCCTTCGTCTTCCCATTTGTTTCCCCGTCCTTGTCGCAACCGCTACCCTCTATTTTTGTTTAAGGGATTTCTCCTTCCAAAAAAGACTTTCTAACTGTCTACCCCCTCTTCAGTTTTTTTTTTGGCTTTTATATCTCCTGCTTTGGGGGTAGACCCATAATCCCATGATCTTTTTCCTCTTTTTTAGGCTTATTTTTTTGGTACACATACAGCAAGGCTGATAACGGTTAAGTGTTGACTGAGTTGCTTCTTAGCATTGCCACGACATTCGTGTTGCCAAACTGTCCAACCTTGTTCCACGTCAAACCTTCACTTTCTTTTCCTCATTCTACACATGCCACTTAACAAACAAATCTTTCCCGTAAACAATTAGAAGTAACATGTAATAACATTTAAGCACAATCCAAGTCTTTTAATGTAATTTCCTAAAAACACTAATGAAAAATCCTAAAATGCAACTAAACTTACCTAAGTTATTGCTTGTCCTCAAGCAAGATATGCATGAATGCATATATGCAAGAATTTTCTATCGCACATAACCACCTTGAACTGCTAGTCTACTCAAAAAAACAATAAATACATCAGTTCTCAGCAATCTTCTTTCTCCAAAAACTTGTTCAAGTGTTAGAGGTTTGCTCAACAAAGGTAGCGCAAAAAACCTCATCCTAAAAACAAAATTTCCTAAGTGCTCATGTGTGTTTTCTGGCCATAGCAATCATTTCCTAATTCACTTAGTTCATTTGTTACCTAAACTCAAGTTGCTCTAAGCCTACTTAAAATGTATATATATTATTCTTTTTTTTCTTTTTTTCTTTTTTTCAAATTAATGTAGGGGATTTAGCATGTCACAAAATTCTTTGACTCGATAATCACAATAGAGCAAACACTGAATTACCGAGTACTCAATCATGTCACAATTTAAATAAAAATCACTCTTGAAGCTAAGGCTTCTAACTTAGAAGATGGATGGAGAAAACAACTACCTTCTTAGCTACTCAGCCTATTACTACAGTGGAGTGCCCCTTATTTTTTTTTTTACACACACTTTTACTCAAACTCATCTTCCTAGTCAACAGCACGATGGAGCAAACAAAGTAATGTTAACTTACTTGCCAATTCTAAGCCTTAGAGTGCCTACTGTCCTTTATTTAAGTAATGCTTTGGCAATTTGACTGTGTTTGGCTTCAAAAGTCTCTAAGTTCATTAAAAGACACTCGTTATAGTCCAAAACTAACTAAGGTTAAGACATCTCATGTTCAGGAGTTAATTTTCAAGCAACTCTACTAAGCTAAATTCACCTAGTCCACTATCACATGTTCTAGGTGTATTAAAGAATTTAAGCTCATCATCAAACATCATAAGTAAATATTGTACTTATCAAAGGCAAAACAACCCGTGGCAATTAGGTGTGCTATGGAAAAATGAAAGACAAGTGAACCAAAAATTAAAACCTGCTCAACTAACTATTTAATGCAATACTAAATTCTCAACACACCTCCAAACCTAAGGGATGCATTATCCTCAATGCATGTATGGGTATACAACAGAAAATGTCATGGCAAAATAAATGAAATGCATGATGTATGGAGGGGAAAAGAACTTCCCTAACTTGGACCAGAGTGTAGTTGCTTCATTCTGTCCTGCGAGTGGATTTACATACATTGTGTTTATAGCGCATTTTCCTTTTCAATGATTAGAGTGGCACGTCCTCTTGTTCATCATCAGATTTGGTGATTTCGTCAATAATTCAATTGATCTCACTATCCTGTTCATTCATAGGTTTAGTAAAGGGACGTGGAACAACTGCAGTGCTGTCTACTGATGGTGCAGGTGTGGGATTTGCTTCTTCTTCCTCACAATCAGTTGTAATACTGATTGATTCTGTTCTCTCTATTTCTTCCTCTGGTTCTTTGATTTCTTTCTCAGCAATGGCAAGGTCTGTCTCAGTTGGTTGAGCTTCACCAACCCCTTTTGCTACAGCTACCTGCAATTCCTAAGGAAAGTCAATAATAACAAGAATTGGCTTGGTGAATTTTTTTGAAGGGACCTTTTCAGAGTAGTATCCCTTCTCTACACATAGGCCAGTAAAGAGCCAGGTTGTCTTACACCTTTGTAAAATCTGCCGCAAGCTGAATCTATTGAGTCTCGAAAAGATTATTCTGTTCCTACAACTTCTCCAATGAACTAAACACGTATTGCTTGAATAAATTGTTAGTCTTAGAGGTTGTTACAATGGAAAATGTTGGCGTAGAGAATGTTGAGGCTAGGCCAGGAGGTTGTTCCATGGTAGATCACCCTAAAAATCTTTGTAACAATCAATCCTATAATGGCCCCTTTACTTGGGGCAACATCCTCATTGGCTTGGACTGAGACATTCACACGTTGAAAAAGCACGGTGATTAAAGAAGGAAAGTTTAAACTCTCAACATTCTTTTATGCGCACGAGTATACTTCGTTGAATATAATATTACCCACATTAATTTTCTTATCCTGCATTATAGAATAAAGCAACAACATCCGCTCCTTAGAAACTGTTGAGTTATGGGTAGAAGGAAGTAGGCGCATCTTGAGGAAATGATACCAAACCTTGCACTTGGGCTTCAAAGATTCCCTTTCCACAATGTAACAATCTTGCTTTAACACTGTCTATTTAGTTCCTGTCACATATAGGCCTTGAAGAACCTGATTTAACCCATTAGCAGTGACGGTTGCAGCAAACTTGGTATACTCATTTTGGATATTAGAAAGATCATACTGAGCATTAATAGTGTCTTTATCAAATAAGACCGAGACTCCTCGCACATATATAAAAGTAGTATTTGGGGAGGCAAGGTAAGCATAGAACTCTCAAACAATCTTGGTCAGAACATCCTCTGGATGTAAACAAAAAATTTTCCATCCATGTTGCTCGACGATAGAAGAAATGTAAGTATCGTATCCCATGAAAGGCTCACCTTTAAAAAGAAAACTTTTTCCAAACAACAAAGTCACTTAGAGATGTTGTTCTGGTACCGCTCTTCTGTCACATCATTAAAGAAAGTGCAAGGTGGCATATCAGATGATTGAAGGGTAGATCATCTAGCCATTGTGGAAAGTTAAGGTAAAAGTCTGTGTAGGAAAGGAAGAAGAAAATTTACAGTGTCTGAATAAAGCACAAATAAGCATAGAGAGAAAGAAAATTTAGGGTAACTGTAAAAGAATTGAAGAGGTTAGGGTAAAACAAAACAACGGCAAAGTAAGGAGTAAATGGGGTATGACGTGAGTGATGAAAGGCCGATAATTATGGCCTGACTTTGGTGTGATGGAAATTTAGAGGGAAAATGAAAACGTTAAAGACCCAAATATTTGGGAAACAAATTCCCAATGGGCCAACAGGTACCATACAACCCAACCTCACAATTGTTATTATAAGATAGTGTTGACGTTTCAAAAAAATTAAATGTGCAAAGTAAGTTTTGTAGCATGGAGGAGAGAAACACAAAGGGATTTTTAGGGGGAACTGTAAAGCGACCTAGCCCTAAAACAAGAATTTTGGCTTTTCCACCATGGGCTACCCAAATAACGTATTGGGCCCAACTGTCTAGAAATCTCACCCTTAGACTTTTATGTTCGGTCAACCCATATTACCTCGTGCCTCAACATCTATTTCTGAATTTGTCACGGCATAACTCACTTTCGCAATGCTGCAGCAGACTCCTCTTAATAGAACAACGGATAAGTTCGCATTCTTTAGTCGGTCTTTGGAAATCATGGAAAGAACTACTTAAAGATAAAAGCAGAAATAGAAGAAACATGAAATAATTAAAGATAACTAATAATAACAATGAAATTTAAGTAAAGCAATTAAGGTCAATGGATTGTTTGTTTCGATCCATATGAGAACTCTAGTAGTGCTTCAAGCGTTGTCCATTAACTTTAAATGTGACCCCCTTTAAATGTGACCCTCGTTTTCGTATCTTTGACATCAATAGCTCCATGAGGATAGACTTGAGCTACTTTAAAGGGACCTGACCAACAAGATTTTAATTTGCTAAGGAACAATTTGATCCCAGAGTTGAACAATAACACCTGTTGTCGTGGTTCAAATTGTCTTGGCATAATCTTTTTATCATGCCAGTGTTTGGTCTTCTCCTTGTAAAATTTAGCATTCTCATATGCTTGTGCCCGGAATTCCTCCATTTCATTCAGTTCTAACAACCTTTTATGGCCAGCAGCGATCCAATCCATATTCAGCTTTTTAATAGCCCAAAATGCTTTATGCTCTAGCTCAATAGGTAGATGACATGGCTTCCCATAAACCAGCTTAAAAGGTGACATCCCCAACAGTGTTCTGAATGTTGTACGATAAGCCCACAATGCTTCATCCAACCTAGAGGATCAATCCTTTTGAATTAGGTTCACCACATTTTCCAGAATCTATTTAATTTCTCTGATAGAAATCTCTACTAGTCTATTTTTTTGGGGATGATATGTCGCGGCAATCTTATGCTTCACCCCATAGCTTTATAAGCCATTAGCAACTAATTTGCAATCAAAATGAGAACCTTCATCATTGATAATGGCTCGAGGTGTACCAAATCTTTTGAAAATGTTCTTGTGCAAATACTTCGACACTGACTTGACATCATTCATAGGGAGGGGTACCACTTCGACCCAGTTAGAGACATAGTCCACTACCACGAATATATAGATATTGTCAAATGATGGTGGAAATGGACCCATAAAGTCAATTCCCCAAACATCAAACAATTCAATCTCCAAAATATTTTACAATGGCATTTCGTGTCTCTTAGATGAATTATCTGTCCTCTGACAATGATCTCATGACTTATAAAATTCCTAGGCATCCTTGAACAAACTTTGCCAATAAAAACCAGATTGGAATACCTTGGCAGTAGTTATCATTCCTCTAAAGTGTCCTTTGTAAGGCGCTGAGTGACAATGCTATAGAATTCTATGTATTTCGTCATCAGGGACACACTTGCTAATTATCTGATTAACACAGTGCTTGAGCAGGAAGGGTTCATCCCAATCATAATGTTTGGCATCATGAAGGAACTTTCGTCTTCTTTGGTTGTTACGATCAGGTACTTACTAAGAAGTTCACTATATCGGCATACCAAGGTAATGCCATGGCAACCAACAGTTGCTCGTCTGGGAAATCTTCCTTAATAAATTCAACATTACCATTTTTGTTCCCAACTTCTAACTTTGATAAGTGATCAGCCACTTGATTTTCAGTCCCCTTTCTATCTCGAATTCTAAATCAAACTCCTACAACAAAAGTATCCTCCAAATTAATCTTGTCTTGGAATCTTTCTTGGTCACCAAATATTGAATAGCAGAGTGATCTCTATAGACCGTGACTTTTGTACCAAATAAGTAAGATCAAAATTTATCGAATGCGAGCACCACAGTAAATAACTCCTTATCAGTGGTGGTGTAGTTCGGCTGCACATCCTTCAAGGTCCGACTCACATAATAGACTACATAAAATACCTTGTCTTTTCGTTGTCCCAACACTGCTCCCACAGCATAATCCCTAGCATCACACATGAGTTCGAAGGGCAGTGTCCATTCCAGCACTATTACAGTCAGTGCTGCTACCAATATTTACTTCAATTCCTCGAAAGCCATCAAACAACTAAGGATGATTACGTGAATAATACGTAAACAAGTAACAACTAAATATGTAAAAGTAGAGATGCTACATCAATGTTTAAAGGATCTACGATGTTGAATCTTAAGGCTGGGATTACCAAGAATCTACCCTCGTTAATCAATAATGCCTCGACAAGTTCAGTCTTATTCTACTGCTTGAAATAATTCTACTGTGGTCTACTTCTTTCAAAAGCTAAGCCTTGAGTTACCTCACATAAGGCACTATATGTCTATAGGTTTTGAGTTTGGTTCCTAATACTGTTATTCTCCTTTCCGTACAGAAAACTGTACTATTTCTAGAGTCTGCTACTAGTACTCTTTCGAGTACTCGCCCATATCATTCAATTTCGATATAACTAACCTAACCTTGTCAGAATTAGATTAATTTTACAAACATGCTGCATATTAACCTATGTCTAGAGAATACACGTACACTATTCATAAATACCATTGAATGAAACAGTAAATTAAAACTAATCTAAGCCGTGGCCAATAATGGAAATAAAAGTTTCATCAAGTAATCTCAACCCTATGAGCTTTAGCTCATGGGTTGGTGAGTGTAATCCAGATTCAAAATAGTAATCAACATCGTTTCCTTAAATCAGATTACGAAACAGAAAATAAAAAATTAAAGGTAGAACTCAGGAAGATAGCTTTTGCCTGTCCAGCCCACAACTCCAGCTATGAAATGTCTTACAGTGACGATGAGGGACTGCTTTTGTCTTCCCCTTTGTGTCTCTGTCCTTGTCGCAACCACTACCCTCTATTTTTGTTTAAGGGGTTTCTCCTTCCAAAAATGACTTTCTAACTGTCTACCCCCTCTTCAATTTTTATTTTTGGGTTTTATATCTCCTCCTTTGGGGGTAAACCCATCATCCCATGATCTTTTTCTTTTTTTTAGGCTAATTTTTCTGGTACACGTACAGCAAGACTGATAAGGGTTAAGTGTTAATTGGGTTACTTCCTCGCATTGCCACGACATTCGTGTTGACAAACTTTCCAACCTATTGCCACGTCAAACCTTCACTTCTTCACTTCTTTTCCTCATTGTGCACCTACCATTTAACAAACAAATCCTTCCCGCAAACAATTAGAAGTAACATGTAATAACATTTAAACACAATCCAAGCCTTTTAATGCAATTTCCTAAAAACACTAATGGAAAATCCTAAAATGCAACTCAACTTACCTAAGTACAGGTAATTAACCAAGTCTTAAGGCATAAAATATAACTCCTTTCAAGAGTTATCAACCACACAATTAATCATGGAATCTTTAATAAAAACCTAATATCATGCTTCTATTGTGCTACTTAGAAATACTAATTCACAATTTAATATTTAATAGGCATTTACTTAGAAAACTTCAGTCAACATACATGCATGCAATAAGTTTAAAAGTTTTTATTCGTAAGGACTTTGGAAACCATTTTACTTAAAAATATGTGTTTAGATTTAAATCTTAATATGATAAATAGTTGAAAAATCTGTTTCATAAGGTTTGAAAATAGTATCATATGAGTATATATAAAATTTTTGTTTTGGAAGATTAAGTAAAACCTTGCACTCAATTTCATAAAGTTACCATTCAATTATTTCACAAGCAATTAACAGTTTACGTAATTTGTCCAATTATACATTTCACTCATACTAAACCTTCAATTGTTCTCTAAAACACACGTAAACCATCTAAGTCTTACCTCAATGATCAGTGGCTCTTCACCTGCACTTGCAGGTTAGTTGATCAATTTATCATACGAATTATCTATCAATCACAATCCATTATTCAATCAATCACAATCCATTATTCAATCATCTATCTAACGCAATGATAAAAGTTTTAAACCAAACAATTAAAGAGTTCATAATGTCCAATTACAACCCGACAATTATAAGTAGGTCTAATACTAAATCCCATAATTTGGTCTCACATTGCCTTCCTCATTGGATTTGGGAACACAACAACATTCCCAGGTATAGCCTCGATTTAGATCACTTGGATGGCTCACTTCCCCACCTCTTCACAAGCTAAGCCACTGCAATATTATAAAAGAAAGGGTGAGCTTATTAAAGCTTAGTGAGTGCTCAAACATACTAAAAATAAACACATCAGTTAGGTTAAAGGATAACATACTATAATGGTTCAGATATTATTACATTTTACACAAATAGTCACTTACACGACACAACAGTTCTCATAAAATAAGTATTGCACATATAATAAGTAATTCGCAGAAAATAGGCAGATCGCATAAATTATCAATTCACATCAAACACCTGTTCATATAAAATAATAGTTTATACCAAATGACAACTCATGCAAAATAATAGTTCATATGAAATATCAATTCATACCGAATAATAATTCATGCAAAATAATAGTTCATACTCCATCATAACTCATATATTTCAAATAATGATAAATTGGCATTTTTGTGATTATGAAACATATAGAGGACTCCATCACCACCTGTAAGTGGACCCTATCATAACACATTGGATAAACGAATCTCCATATAATGCCTCGCTTGACTCAAAAGAGCCTTGCACCGTCTCCAATATAATTGTAACACGAATTCTCACACTCTCCAAAACTCTTGACTCTTATAGAGCCCTGCGCTGTCTCAAGTGAATGGAGCTATGCTCTACATTCCCTTATCTCTTTAATGCATCTCTGGTTCACAATGTCCATCGCAATAAAAAGGGTGAGTACTCACAATCCTATGGCATGCCAACTATCTCCAATAGTTCCATAAGGTCACAATGCCAACATATCTCTTTAACACATTCACAATATTTAGTATAATAGGGCTCGTAATTAAGTAGAGCTCACAAATATAACACGGTTCGCAATTCATAATTCATAATAGTGCATGGTTCACAAATAATATAACTTTCATGCAACATATATTGTACACATAATTACAATTCACATATCATTCATGTCATAGTTCACATAAATAATATTTCACATATTTTTATTTAGCATAAGGCATGCAATAGCTTATCTTACATACAATACAACTCAAAATCTCACAATACACAGTTTGCAAAATTAATACAGTTTGTCATATTAATACAAATCACCAAATTAACACAATTCACCGTAATAATATAATTTGCCAAGCTAGCACAGTTCACAATATAACACAGTACAAAAATATAACTGGCTCGCACTATAGTTGAGCTCGCACCTAGCATTTCACGATAATATAATTTTCCACTAATCAAAGCTTGCATTACCATAGAGCTCATAATTTAGATACTGGTTCGTGAATGCATAGATTTACATTACAGTAAAATTTGCATGTTATAAGAGTTCACATTAAATTTTTTATATCAGTTCACAAGCACTACAAAACCCAGATACATATATATTATATATAAAACAATACCCATATATGCATATATATCATATATCAAGACCCACACATTTATATATTATATATATAACAAAACCCATATATATATTGTATATACACATACCTTTTTAGTACATCCGCTCGCATTTAATATTATGCTCACACACACATGCAATAATTAAATGCACAATTCACACACACTTATCATGTAACAGCCCGTTTTCAGTGGTGTCGAAAATAGTGTTTTCAGGACCACAAATTCGACGAGTAAATTTGTAAGAAATAATATTTAAATTATATGAGTTAATTATAATTTTATATTGATTTTTTATTTGAAGAATTTTAGTTAAATGAATAAATAGTTAGGTATAAGTGGTTTGTTTCGAAAGTCAAGTGGTTTCAGAAAATGAGGCATCGGGACCTTATTTCTATAAATTGAGAATATTTACGGAGATATTATTTTGTTATGTGAAAGTTCGGTTTAGAAATTTTGATATTTTACTGGTTAATTAATTAAAAATGACTAAATCGTTAAAATCGTAAAACTTAATCGCTATTGAATTATAGTGATTAAATGGTCTAAACAATCATAGTGGAAGGATTTAAATGGCTAATTCACAATTTTTATATGGCGGGACGGTTAGTAGGTAATTCCATACATTTTATATATTAACATTTATTGATTATAATAATAAAACATATAATAATAATATAAAAATCATCGTCATCTTTATTCATCATTTGGAGAAACTGAATGTCCATGAAAGAACATTCAAGCTTCCGCCAAGTTTTCTTTTTCCTTGCATGGTATATAACTTTGATCTGTTTTCGTAAATTTTATGTTTTTGATATCGTTGCAATTAGGTTCAGCTAATCCGTATCTTCGATTTGGAAGTTGTTAAATATTTTGGATTTTTTCATTAATGAATCTTAGTTGATTATGATGTTAAATGATGAATTTGTATTTTTTATTATTGTTTAGGACTATTTTGTAAAGTGATTTTAGTTAGTTTTTAGCTAAAGGACTAATTTGATAAAATATTAAAATTGGTATGGAATTCTTGTGAATTTTGAATAATTTTGGACTTTACTAAAATAAAAATAAATTCAGCTAGCTTGGGTATTTGAGAAATTTTGTTAGATTTGGAGTTTCGGATTTAAAGACTAAATTGAGATAAATGTAAAAGTTCAGGGGAAATGTGTAAATAATGATAACTTAAGGGTCATACGCATAAAATAAGTTGAATATGTTGAATTTGACATATTAAATTTAATCATTATATATATCAAGAATCGAATCGTACAGAAGATAACATGAGGAAAGGGAAAACCGTGAATTACTCCCTACGAGTCAACCGATAGCGCATCCTAGGTAAGTTCATAGATTAGATATATTTTTTTATATATTCATTTTATATATTGTATGAATTAATTGATTGATTGATTTTTATTGAATTATTAATAAGGATTTGAGAATATTAACTATTTAAGGTTGAATGTAAGGTGAGTAAGATTTACTTGAAATGTGATGAATGTATATGTAAATATTTATAATTTATGCTATTTTGAATTAGATAAAATTGATATGTGGTTTAATGTTTAATATCGGATTGTAATGATAAATTGTTTACAATTAAGTATAAGGTGAAAAAGTATTTAATTGGAAATTAATGAATGAATGTGAAACATGAATTTTATGATCTTGAAATGGATGTAATGGAATTACAATGTGTGTATGGATATTTTGGAAGTGCCTTTGATTTGTTAATACGATGAATTCAATTAAAGTGCTCGTTTGAACGTAGTAACCGATTAGGATACAATTGGCATACCAATAGGGTTATTTGCATGTTGTACGGGATATATGCAATGGTACAGAAATATTATTGATTATACCAGAATCCAGAATTTTTTTATGAATTATCGAGTTATACTGGTGTGGTGGAGGGATGTATTGATACTGATTATATGATGCCTACGAGCTTTGCACTTCGGTGCTCTGGTGTTGTAGTTTGAGCTTTTAGGAGCATTCTGGTGTGGTGTAGTTACCCATGTATCTATATCTATTTATTATAGGTCATCGGGCCATATGATGAATATATATATGTATTGAATTTATGAATTATTTAGAAATTATATGTTTATATGAATATTGAAATGTTAAGTGATAAAAATTAAATAATTAATAATTATGTGTTTAAGAGTTGTTCGGAATGATATTATAATGACTAGAAAGTTTATAATTATATGTATGAACTGTTTACCTGATAAATGCAATATTAGTGACAAAGTTGTGTGAATAAAAGAAGTGGAATATGAATATGAATTGAAATGAGCAATTGGATAATACGATTTATATGTTGAATATTTCCTAATTCAATGATACGAAAAAATGTTGTATTGAATGACTGAGAGATTATACAAATGATATGTGAAACGCTCAGCTTATTGTTGTAAATGTCTTGATAGGAAATACATATTAAATTAGTTATATTTGTTTACTTAATTGTAAACTGAGGTAAGAATTTTGTTTAAGTAATTATGAACTTACTAAGCTATATAAGCTTACTCTATTATTTTTTTTTTTTTGTAGTTTTCTTTTTGCAGAATTGGTCGGACGGATCAACTTCAAGGCTCACACTGTCAAGCTTCTGTTTTGGTATTTTTTTGACTTGGGTATTTTCGGTTTGTGAAATGTATATAAGGTTTTGAGGTTGTCAAAAATTTAAGGTTTTAGTTAAATATGCAAATTAGTGAATGTTTTTATATGATGTAAGCTTGTGTTTCATGTTGATCTTGTGATGAATGTGGAGTAAATAGTAGAATTATCATGTTGATCTTATTTAGTTTGAATGTGTTTTATGTTATTTGAATGGTAGGCATGTTTTGGTTTTGATATCATACTTGTGAATTGATATGGAAATGGTCATTTAGTATTGGTAACTTGTGGTTCTAGAAGTGAATATATTTGTCTTTGTTAAGTAGCATGAATAAGTGATTTTGGTAATTAGATTTCAAACCTTATTGAAGATGAAATAAGTTTCATATGATGATTGCATTTTTAGTTAAATTGCTTGAATGTACAATTGATTTTATGTTTGAATTTGTTTGTAATTGTGCCAAATGGCATATTGGTTAATATAAGGATAATGGCATCTAATTGCATACTTAGTTATTAATTGTAATAAATAAGATGGTTAATAGATCATGGTTGAATTATGACATGTTTGTAATCGATTGAGTGAATTTTATGCAGGTCATATGTGTATCTATTTGTATCTATGAATTAACATATAGGTTTGGGCATGAAATAAATTTTAAACTTGTAATGTTTTACCACCTGGATAAAAATACTGATACCAAGGACCAAGGTATCGATACTTGACCAAATGAACAGTATTTTCAAATTACTGAATGCCAAAATGGTATCGATATTGATTTTGGTATCGATGCCTATCACAAAAATATTGATGCTTATTTCTTTGGTATCAATACTTAGTTCAAAGTTTTGGAAAATTTACAGTTTGGTCTTTTTTTTATTCTAATCTAATCTATTGTATTTAGAAGCTCGATTTAGTTTCGTGTTCCCTTTTAATAATTAATGTGTGTATTTATATGATCATTAGATCTTTTAAATTACATGTGATTGTTTCAGATTTTTTCGTAGCATCTCGTAGCTTGGGTCTGGTAATCGGACCGGGTATGGGGTGTTACATATCACATCAAGTACATGGTTTACAGCTACAACCTAGCTATTTTATTCCTATAACTACATGCACGTTTTAAATTCATACATTTGGCTCATTAAAATTGCATAGCATGCATACCCAACACTCAAAAAAATTGCAATGGTTTGCACCAAGAGAAATCAAGGTTCGCATATTAATTAAGCAGGGGCTCGCATATGTACTGCGTACTAGAGTTTAAATGCAGTATATCAAAAAACTCACCTTAGTTCTTGCTTCAATTTCCCTGCTCAAGTAAGCATTAATTTGCCTTTGTTCATGCTTGTAGAGGCTCCCAAATAACTTGGAACTTTACATACACATCAAGCACAATACAAAGGCAACATTAACAGCAACATACATAATCAAATTATTCCAAAATCACATATCTAAGCTTCTTAACTATTATACCGAAAATTTAAGTAGTTTTGTCAAAATAGGTGTTTAACCACTCAAATCCCGTTTCTCAGCTTGGATTTCAACTTCATACATCCTAAATATCATCTAATTACATATCTAAACCATCAATTTCAACCAATTACACTGATCCAATTTTTTCAAAAAATCAAGCTTATATGATCTTTTAAAAGGAAAAAACATTCAAATTGCTTAAATTCATTAAGGATTTGTTAAATTAAGATTAAATACCTTTTATTTAGATCAAAATGAGTTATAAATCACTTTAAAACCAAAGCTTAGCTAAGAAATACGATATCTACCATTTTCAAGCCAAAAATCAACGTAAAATCAAGTGATATATTGAGATCTTGATTAAATCATTTAAATCTCAAATTGAAATAATAGTTCACTTAGTTTAATAATAAAAATTTATAATAACACCTCAATCTTACAAAATCAATGAGCTATGGAGCTAATTCGAGCTAAAATATGTGAAGATCTCTTGAGGATTTTAATGATGAAAACGTGAGTGTTCTTCAAAATTGAAAAGAGATTTTGTGTTTAGAGAGCTTAGGAATAACAAATGGATGTACTAATTTCAAAAAAAAAAAAACTTCGATTTGGTGTTTGGAAAATATTTGAAGAATATGAAGAATGGGAGAGAATGAGACGTGGATGTTGTTAAATAGGCACCAATTTTTTAAAATTGGGTCATTGCCTATTTAACCACCTCTAGTTCTCCCTCTTTTTTAAATAGGTTCTTGCTTTTTAATTAAAACCAATTTCAAAATTATTTCCAAATCAAACCTCGTATTTAAAAATCTGTTTTAACCAAATTAATTCTTAGACACCTAATTTTGATTATTTAACCCAAAATTATTAATTCTAATTATTTTAATATTTTATATAATTAATTTTAAATTATTTAATTATCTAACCTATTTATGAGTTTCGATTCACTAACCCCTGGTCCTACTTACCCAATTTTACTAACTCAGATTTTAGGGTGTGACATGGCAGGTCAGTTGTAATATTTGTAATGTTACAATGGAACAATAGAGTATTCCAAAGATCGAACCTAAGAGAATCGTGGATTGAAGAATTACTGAATAACATGCATGTAAAATAAAGAGTCTAACCAACTAATAGTAAAAAACTATATTACAAAAAATCATGAAATCAAGATAAATTAATAAAATTTACTATCTAACTAGCAAGGACTAAATTGTAAAACATGCAAAGTTATGAAATTAACAATTAAATAACAAATGGTGGTTGGTTGACATTAATGTGATTCACTAATCCTTGAATTAGGGATCCAAATCGCTTAAACTCCCAAAATGGCTCAATTTTTGTAACGCCCCAAATAATTTATCTCTATTTCTATAGATATCTGACACAGGTGTGTATTTGCTTCAGAAGTTAAGTGTTCTGGGTGTGTCTGAGAGGTCTTGGGTTCAAATTCGCATAGTGGGTATTATTTTTGGCTCGGTTGCATGGTAAAGTTTCGGTGCTTCTGGGATTCTAGGGTAGTTGGAGGTGAATTAGTGGGTTTTTAATTAGATTTTATTTCATTTTTATTCTTTCTGTTTTTCCCAAATTTTCTCTCAGCTTTTGACGGTCTGCTTCCCTTTTCTCCTCTGCCGAATTTTTGTCTCTTCCTCTCATTTTTGGTTTTTCCAATTTGTCTCCTTTTTGTGCAACGTTTGATTGCGTTCGTTCGATAAGTCTTGTATTGTTATGATCTTATTATTTTGTGGCTAGTGTTTTAATAGGGGTTTTGTGTTTACTCTCAGTTAGGGGAAAGACAAGAAGCTATTGGTGCTCTTGCAGCAATTTGAGCGTTAGGGGTGTTTGTTCGTCGATGGTAAGTTTTCGAATTCTTTTTTTGTTGTTGTAAGGCCCCGTTTGTAGAATGGTTTCGGATTGAGTTTTGTACTAAATTTGGGCTTTTGGATGCTGTTTCTTAGGTTTGGTAGTCTCGGGAGTGCTTGTGCATCAAAATGATATCAGGTGTGTACCCCTTATGTGTGAAAAATAAGTTTCGGTGAAAACCGAAAGTGCTGACTGTCGATGTCACATGGGTGTGTGGTCACCCGTGTGGTTGCCTGTGTACGAGACATGACCGTGTATCTGATGATGGTGCAGTCGTGCATAAGACAAGACTGTGTGGTGGTGTGGGTGTAGTCGTGTGGCCTAGACGGGCATGTAGGTTTTGGGCCAAGCCATGTGGGTCACACGAGTGAGGCCAATCTGAGCATGTAAACCACACAGGCATGTGGGCCCATAATTCTAAAATTTCCCTAGGGTCGCACGGATCATCCTGATCGACTGTGGGCCTACCGCAGGGTCAGCAAGAGCTAGCTAAACCCTAAAATTGAGAGATCTGATATTCTGCACTAAATAGGACACTGATATGTATGTTTGATTATTCTGATAATTGTATATATATATTTGACATCAGTATATGAGCATGTTATGCATGGGATTATTGCATCTGTTATATCTGTATCTATGACTGAGGTAGGTTTTGTATATGTAGAGGAAGTGTTCTATATGGCGACCTTCGCCTATACTTCTGGCAGCATGGCTGCATATTATCTAATATGTGTCGTAATAACACAATGTGGTGTGTAGGGATGGGTGGGTGTTTTAAACCCCACACGGTGTGATGGGATGGTCTAAGTTGGTGTGTAGAGGATGGGGGTAGGATTCTGTATATATGTTCTACATATATGAATATGTATTTGTATCTGTAAAGGACTTGAGTCGGAATCTAAAACTGAATCTATCTATGTATGTGATATCTGTATAAGTAGCATGTCTATTTCTGTTGGGTTAAAAGCTGAGTTTACAAAAACTCACATCCGTTTGCCTGTTCTGTTCAGGTAATCCACAGACTTAGACGGGTCGGTGCGATGGAGGCTCAACGGTGACCACTTGATCGTGAACTGTTTTACTTAGTAATCAATGGGTTTTTATTTATTTATACTTATGGTTTTATTTGAGAGCTTGTAATTTTTTAGACTCTCCGGACTGTTGGTTTTTATTTTGGTTTTAGATGCGTTTTTTACTCTTTCATTGCAATACTTGTCTGAAATCACGATTTTACAAAAACAAAGGTTTTCTAAAAACACGAACTACATTTCTAAAATATAACAGTTTTAAGACTTTCACTGTAAGTTATGTTTTGGCAAATGAACTAATTAAATGATCTTTTCAGTAATAATCATGAACGATTATGAGTTATAAAAGTTGAATGGTTTATCGAACCAAATCAATTTTCAAAACCCATTCTTTGTGATGTCTCCGGATTTAGCTATACCGTCTAGGCCGGGTTTAAGGTGTTACATTTTATGGTATCAGAGCTGGATGTAAAACTCAGGTTGTGAATTTTGGGTTCCAAAATTGTGTTTTAAAAAGAACTGATTTTCAAATAATTTGGATAATATGAGAAAGTATGTGGTACACTGAGTCTCTGGCGCTAATCCTGTAAGTATTTTTGAACTTAGATAGTATGTTTTGAAAACATTTTAGATAGTACTTTCTGAAATTATACTGAAATAGTTAGAGATTGAAACCTCTAAAAACATTTCTGAACTTCTGATAATTTATGCATAAAATATCTGCTAATAAATACTGAAATTGATACATAAAATTTTATAACGTAGATAAAATTTGAAAGTTTATAATAAGCACTCGTAGAACTCGCATACGTGGTATTAGTGGTTGTGGTAGAGGCCGTAGGGGGCTCGAGCTAAGTCTTCCCCTCCGGGCAATATGCCAAATTTAGATACGAGTGAGACTCTAGTTTTCTCTGCTACTGAGACTGGGTCTCAAAGTCGCTCGGTATTGGAGAGGGTATTGGAGAGGGTCGCTGGACCCCATTCTAGATCTGGAGACCGTGGGTCGGTAACTGAATCACCATGGTCCAATGGAGCTGAGCTGTTTAGGAGTGTCAGTGGAGTCGCCCCTACTGTGGCCGAGTTTTGGTTGGAGGCCACCAAGACGATTATGAATGATATAGACTGTACTCCCGAACAAAAACTTAAGAGTGTAGTCTCTTTGCTTCGCGACGAGGCATATCATTGGTCGTTATCGGTTGAAGAGGGTACTCAGCCAGATCGTCTGAACTGGGATTTCTTCAAGACTAATTTTTAGGGGAAATATATGGGAGCGAGCTACGTTGATGCTCATAGACGTGAATTTATGAATCTCATGCAGGGTGATAGATCAGTGGTCGATTATGAGGCCAAGTTTCTAAGGTCACTACGCTCGAGGCATGGTGGCATCTGAGTATGAGAAGTGCGTCTGCTTTGAGGATGGTTTGAGGGATAATTTGAGGGTAGTGATTGCTCCACAGAGGGAGCGAGAGTTTGCGGTTCTGGTTGGTAAGGCGAAGATCGCCGAAGAGGTTAAGTACATGGAGCACCAAAATAAGGACCATGAGAGAGGCAAGAGTAAGAGAGAGTAGAATCCCTCTAGTTCTGTTCGAAGGCCTAAGAAAAAGGTCTGACCTAATGGGCCATTTAAATTAGGGGTGTTTGTGGCTCCTACTAGGATTTAGTCTTGTGGAGATTGTGGTAGGCACCATCCAGGTGAGTGTTAGAGGAGGTTGGGGGCTTGTCTGAGGTGTTGGTCTTTGGATCATCGTATTAGGGAGTGTCCACAGCGGGCAGATCAGATGGAAGCTTCAGGATCAGGTTCTGTACAGCCTTAGGGGGCAGTTCAGCAGCCACTTAGGGGCCATGGACTGGCTAGGGGTGGTAATGGTATAGGACGAGGGCAGAGAGCACAGGCAAAGGTACTAGTCAGACGGAGGCGATGTAGCCTGTATTAGTTTACGTTGCTCGACGCCAAGAGGATAGAGATGCTCCTGATGTTATCACTGGTATGTTATTTATTTTTGATGTACCTTATATGCTCTAATAGACATAGGTTCAACACACTCCTATGTAGCTTGTACTAGAGCACCTCGAGTGAGATTACTGTACTGAGTCCGTTGGGCAGTCTATTCAGGTTAGTAAACTTTATAGGAATGTTCCGTTAGAAGTTCAAGGGGTTGTATTTTTGGCAAATTTGATAGAGCTTCTGTTTGGGAAGTTCGACTTGATTCTGGGTATGGATCGGTTGGTTGAGCACCGAGTTAGTTTAAACTGCATGACTAAGAGGGTCGTTCTAAGGACCGAAGATGATAAAGTGGTGGTTGTGATCGGTGAGCATCGAGATTATCTGTCCAATATGATCTCCGTTCTGGTGGCTGAAAAATTGGTTCGAAAATGGTGTGAGGCATATTTGGCTTACGTCAGTGTCTCTATTTCTGGAGACTCTTCTATCAGAGATATCAGAACAATGAGAGATTTTTCAGATGTTTTTCCTAAAGAGTTACCAGATTTACCCTCGAATTGAGATGTTGAGTTTGGCGTTGAGCTTCTACCGGGTATAGCTCCAGTGTACATCACTCCCTATTGAATAGCACTGAAAGAGCTTATGGAGCTTAAGGCTCAACTTCAAGAGCTTCTTGATCATGGTTTCATCCGCCCTAGTGTGTCTCCATGGGGGCACCGGTTCTATTTGTAAAGAAGAAGGATGGCACCATGAGGCTGTGTATTGATTATCGACAGTTGAATAAACTGACTGTGAAGAATAAGTATCCACTTCTGAGGATCGATGATTTTTTTGATCAGTTTTGAGGTGCTTCTGTGTTTTCAAAGATTGATCTTCATTCTGGGTATCATCAGTTGAGAGTAAAGGAAGGGGATATTCATAAGACTACATTTAAGACTCGTTATGGGCACTACGAGTTCCTAGTTATGCCCTTTGGTCTGACGAATACTCCGGCTGCATTCATGGATCTGATGAATCGAGTCTTTTAGTTATATATAGATCAGTTTATTGTAATCTTCATCAACGACATTGTTGTAATCTTAGATTAGTGCTTCAAATACTCTACGAGAAACAGCTCTACGCTAAGTTGAGCAAGTGTGAGTTCTGGTTGTGAGAGGTAACCTTTCTAAGGCACATAGTTTCTGCCGAGGGGATCCGAGTTGATCCAAGAAACATTGAGGTTGTGCTAAAGTGTAAACAGCCTAAGAATGTATCTAATATTCGTAGTTTTCTAGATCTTGCTGGATATTATCAGCGATTTATCAAAGGGTTCTCTCTGATTGTAGCTCCTTTGACTAAATTTCAGCGCAAGGGAGTTCCTTTTGTCTGGATTGATGCACAACAATTGAGCTGCGAGAAGCTCAAATCTGTTTTGACTCAGGCTCCTGTTTAGGATACAGTGATGTGTCACACGTCAGTTTGGGATGTGTATTGATGTAATATGGTAAGGTTGTGGATTATACATCTCGATAGCTTAAGACATATTAAAGGAATTACCCGATGTATGATCTCGAGTTGGCTACTGTGGTTTTTGCGTTGAAGATCTAGAGGCATTATCTATACGGTGAGAGGTGTATCATCTAAACTGACCATAAGAGCCTCAGGTATCTCCTCACTCAGAAAGAGTTAAATCTTAGGCAGCGTCGCTAGATTGAGTTGCTCAAAGATTATGACTGCACAATAAAGTATCATCCTGGAAAGGCCAATGTGGTGGTCGACGCTCTAAGTCATAGAGTGATGACTGATTTGAAGATGATGTTCGATCGTCTTAGTCTATTTGAGGATGGAAGTCTGTTGGCTGAGTTGCAAGTTAAGCCAACTTGGATTCATCTGATTCAGAAAAAATAGTTAGGGGATGAGTCTCTGGGTTTGCGGTTTCGTCAGATTGAGAGTGCCAGTACTCCAGATTTTAAGCTGAATAAAGATGGAGTTTTGTGTTTTCGAAGTCAGATTTGTATGCCGAATGATTTCGATCTGAGGGAGTCGATTTTGAGAGAGACGCATAGTAGCTCTTATGCTATGAGTCCCGATGGTAATAAGATGTATCATGATCTTCGTGAGTTGTATTGGTGGTCGGGTTTAAAGCATGAGGTTACAAATTTAATTGCTCGTTATCTGACTTACCAGCAAGTTAAGGCTGAGCACCAGTTACTTTCGGGTTTGTTACAACCCATTAAGATTCCCTTATGGAAATGGGAACGAGTGACGATAGACTTCATTAGTAGGTTGCTCTTGGCACCCACTAAGAAGGATTTTGTTTAGGTCATCGTGGATCGATTGACTAAGTCCGCTATTTTATTCTGGTTCGGACGGATTACTCTTTGCAGAAGTTAGCGAAACTTTACATTTCTGACATTGTAAGACTGCATAAGGTTCCTGTTTTAATACTTTCTAGTAGAGATCCTCACTTCACTTCTTGGTTCTGGAAGAAATTACACGAGGCTCTAGGTTCGAGATTGAACTTCAGTACTACATTTCATCCTCAGATCGATGGTTAATCTAATAGGGTGATTCAGATACTAGAGGATATGCTTTAGAGTTGTGTAATAGATTTTCGACGTAGTTGGGAGGATTATCTACCGCTAACTAAGTTCACCTACAATAACAGTTTCCAGTCTAGCATCCAGATGGCACCTTACGAGGCTTTGTATGGTCGTAAGTGTCGTACTCCGCTATGTTGGACTGAGTTGGGTGAGCATCGGGCTTTGAGTCCTGAGTTAGTTTCTGAGACCAAAGATAAGGTTAGACTGGTTCGGGATCGTCTAAGGGCTGCTTCTGATAGACAGAAGTCTTATGCATATTTGAAGAGGAGAAATATTAAGTACTCTATGGGTGCCTTCGTTTTTCTTAAGGTTTCTCTGTGGAAGAAAGGTCTGAGATTTGATCGTAATGGCAAGTTGAGCCTTAGGTTTATTGGGTCATATCGAATTTTGAAGCGTGTGGGATAGGTTGCTTATCAGTTGGAGTTACTTCTGAAGTTGGATCATGTACACGATGCATTTCATGTCTCGATGTTGAAGCGATATCGGTCTGATCCATCTCACGTTGTCTCGGTTGAGGAGATCGAGGTTAGACCAGATTTAACTTTTGAAGAGAAGCTGGTTTAGATTTTGGATCATGATATTAAGGTTCTGAGAAGGAATTCCATACTGTTAGTGAAGGTTCTGTGGCAAAATCATGGCACTGAAGAAGCCATGTGGGAACTTGAGGACTCGATGCGTCAACAGTATCCTCATCTGTTTTGATCAGGTAAATTTCGAGGTCGAAATTTCTTTTAGGGGGTAGAGTTGTAACGCCCTGAATAATTTATCTCTATTTCTGAAAATATCTGACACAGATGTATATCTTCTTCAGTGGTTAAGTGTTCTGGGTATGTTTGAGAGGTCTTGAGTTTAAGTCTCACCTTTGCTAAATTTTGTTAGTTTTGATCCAAGCCTTACCCTTGTTGAGTGGGCTTATATTAGATTGTCTATCAATCCTTACCAGAATGAGCCTGGAGGTTCAAGTGGTAAGGGGGTTGGTGTGTTGGAGATCTTGTATTTGAATTCCTACGCGCGCGTGGGTATCATTTTTGGCTCGGTTGCATAGTAGAGTTTCGGTGCTTCTGGGTTCTAAGGTAGTTGGAGGTGAATTAGTGGGGAGTTAGGATATTAGTGGGTTTTTAATTAGATTTTATTTAATTTTTATTCTTTTTGTTTTTCCCAAATTTTCTCTCAGCTTTTGACGTTATGTCTCTATTTTCTCCTCTGTCGAATTTTTGTCTCTCCCTCTCCTTTTTGGTTTTTCCAATTCGTCTCCTTTTGGTGCAATGTTTGATTGCATTCATTCAGTAAGTCTTGTATTGTTACGATCTTATTGTTTCGTGGCTAGTGTTTTAATGGGGGTTTTGTGTTTACTCTCGGTTAGGGGAAGCGGAAGAAGCTGTTGGTGCTCCTACAACGATTTGAGCGTTAGGGGTGTTTGTTCGTCTGTGGTAAGTTTTCAAATTCTTTGTTTGTTGTTGTAAGGCCCCGTTTGTGGAATGGTTTCAGATTGAGTTTCGTAAGTGTGTACTGAATTTGGGCTTTTGGATGTTGTTTCTTAGGTTCGATGGTCTTGGGAGTGCTTGTGCATAAAAACGATATCAGGTGTGTACCCCTTATTCTGAAAAAAGTATTTCAACGAAAGCTGAAAGTTCTGACTGTCGATGCCACACGGGCATATATTCACCCGTGTGGCTGGCCGTGTATGAGACAGGCCGTGTGTCTGACGAAGGTGCGGCCGTGCATAAGACACAACCGTGTAGTGGTGTGGGTGTAGCCGTGTGGGTGTAGCCGTGTGGGCCACACAGGCTAGGCCAAGTCAGGCGTGTGGGCCACACGGGCTAGGCCAAGTCAGGAATATGGGCCACACAGGCGTATGGGTTTTGGCCCAGGCCGTATGGGTCACACGGGTGAGGCCAACCTGAGCGTATGGGCCCACACGGGCATATGGGCCCATAATTCTAAAATTTTCCCTAGGGTCGCACGGATCTTCCCGATTGACTGTGGGCCTACCGTAGGGTCAGTAAGGGCTAGCTAAACCCTAAAATTGAATGGTCTAATATTCTGATATTCTGCACTGAGTAGGACACTGATATGTATGTCTGATTATTCTGATAATTGTATATATATATGACAATTTTCTATGAGCATGTTATGCATGGGATTACTGCATCTGTTATATCTGTATCTGTGACTAGGGTGGGTTTTGTATATGTGGAGGAAGTGTTCTGTATGGCTGCATACAGAATGTCTATATGATATGTGCCGTAATGACACAATGTGGTGTGTAGGGATGGGTGGGTGTTTTTAACCCCACATGGTGTGATAGGATGGTCGGAGTAGGTGTGTAGAGGATGGGGGTAGGATTCTGTATATTTGTTCTGCATATCTATATTTGTATCTATATTTATAAAGGACTTGAGTCCGAATCTAAAACTGAATCTGACTTGTATGTGATATCTGTATAAGTAGCATGTCCATTTCTGTTGGGTTGCACACTAAGTTTACAAAAACTCATATCTGTTTTTCTGTTCTGTTCAAGTAATCCACAAACTTAGACGGGTCAGTGCGACGGAGGCTCAACGGTGACCACTTGATCGAGAACTAATTTACTTAGTAACCAATGGGTTTTTATTTATTTATGATTCTGGTTTTATTTGAGAGTTATTAATTTTTGAGACTCTCCGAACTGTTGGTTTTTATTTTGGTTTTGGATGCGTTTTTGACTCTTTCATTGCAATGCTTGTCTGAAATCATGGTTTTACAAAAACAAAGGTTTTCTAAAAACACGAACTGCATTTCTAAAATATAACAGTTTTAAGATTTCCGCTGTAAGTTATGTTTTGACAAATGAACTAATTAAATGACGTTTTCAGTAATAATCATGAACGAATATGAGTTATAAAAGTTTAATGGGTTATCGAACCAACTCAGTTTTCAAAACTCATTCTTTGTGACATCTCTAAATTTGGCCATAACATCTAGGCCGGGTTTGGGGTTTTACAATTTTACCTCTCGGTCTCTATTTTACCAAATTAGACAAATTAATCCAGATTATCTCTCGATCTCACCGATTTACCCGAGACTAATGAATTGGTGCCCAACAAGATCTTCTCTCGGTCTCACTTGCCTAAATTTTCTCTTAGGGTCATCAATCCTAAGTTCTTAAGTTCATTTAAATTAGTCCAATTTATTATGATTTGGTTCTTCATCCGAAAATTAGCTCACCACATGCTAAAAATAAAACTAACAAATGAAAAGCAAAGAAGCCATTGAAGCAAAGCTTGAGAAAAATATAAAAGTTGATGTTTTATGCAAGAAAATCTAAAAAGCGTGTAAAGAAAAACATTCAACAAGAAAATCTAAAGCAATAAACATAAAAGGAGCAAACTTTAACAAATGCAAAGTAAAAGAAACTGAAATACATTAAACTAAATCTGGAAATGTCTTACAACCGAGTTACAGGGACTAAAGGTGCAAATAAACCTAAGCTACAGTGATAACTAACTTAACTAACACTAAGGACAACTAAAACAAGAAGAAAAGTTACTGGAAAATGTAAAATCTACAACTAAGGAAATGAAAATAAGAAACTCTAGAAAAAGAGGAATAGAAGCTAAGAGAAAACTTAAGGAAAACTAAGCCTAAACTAAGGTAATATGGCCTCTTTTTCTCTCTCAACCAAATTTTGGCTGATGTAGTAGCTATTCTGACCCAATTGTGTGCCAAAAACACCCTTGAAGAGGCCTTCAATGATTGGTGCTTCAAGTAACAAATACTATCCTTTTTGTTCCCTCACGATGTCGGTATTGTGATGCCAAAGAAGAGGATACTGCAATACCTTAGATAGTTTCGAACTTGGGGGTTTTCTTGGAGGGTGGATATCATGATACACAAAATGGATAGCGCAATACCACTGAAAGGTGGTCTCCAATCTCAAGTATGTTGGAGGTATCCCGAATATAAGGTTTAGATATCACAATACCCTCTCCTTGGGTGTTGTTCTCACTCGATTTCAGCCTTCAACATGTCCCTACACCACTTAACCATGCATTAGGGCCCCCTATGACACTATTGGCCAATTTGGGTCTCAAAATGAGTAAAAGTAAGGCATTTACACTTATCAACTTCAAATATAAAAATTACGAAAAACTTTGGAAAAGACGCTATTTTGCTTGAGAATAAGCTTTTTTAGTACACCGAGAAAGCCTAATTTTTCATATCAAATTACGGCAGATCACAAACTCCCTCATGAGTTCTACAATCTATTCCTTCAAAGTCGTCACCTTGACCTCAAGAACGTCATCCTTCTCAATCATCTCACCTATAGCGATATTGAGAACCACTTGCATCGCATCCACATTTACACTAAGAGCCACTGCCACTTGTCCCTTGAGTTGATCTTGCCTCGATTCTAACTATATGGTGTGTCCCTCAACTTCCTCAAGGGTCTTCCTCCTCACATGACCCATAAAACCTATGAGTTTGGCAAACCTGCATTCCAAAGCTGACAACATATCCATCAATCTGTTAGGTTTCCTACCCCCTCCCCTGGGTCTTCTTAGGCTCAATCTGCCCGTCTACTCCTTTTTTCATCTCAATCGGCGCCTTCGAACCTTAGCTCAGATACCAACTCTCATGGGGCTAAAACTTTAGTTTAGCAAACAGTGCAACCTTAGACGATTCATTTGCTTCAAAGCTATCTAAGTGAGCCTAACTCTCAAAAGTGAGAATTCACAAAGGAAATTCTACAAGGCACCGAAATAAAGTGGAAGTAAACTCAAAAGACAAAGGAGCACGAATCAAATAGAAAAGCCACAAGAAAGTAATGCACACAAGGTGTTTGAGTAAATGCTCTCAAAAATATTCAATAACTATGAATGGGATTACAAATGAGGGGGAAGGCCTCTATTTACAATTGAGCTCCCCCATATCTAACGATACAGTTTAAATTACATCGACGGTCAAGATCAAATTCATATGGGTTAAATGAGCCTCATTTAATCAATTGACCTCTGTGGGACGTTTTTTGCGCATTTGTCACAGTCACAGGATTTGATCAGCGACTCGTGACACTAGGAGCCAATTTGCATTTTCCTCCTCTCAACTAAAAAAATGCGCAAATTAGTCCCCATATGTTAGAGCAAAAAACAAATTGGTCCTTCTGTAAAAAATATCATTCAATTTTATCGTTAAAAATTGGTCATTGTACTTCAGCATAAGGTACATGTGACACGCCATGTTTCGTTTTCTGAGTATTCCCTCAGCCATGCCAATTTTTAATAGTATAAAATGAATAAATTTTTATCATAAAGGATCCATTTTTCCTTTGATTTAATGTAAAAGAACTAATTTGTTCATTTTTTATGTAGATGGGACAAAATGTAATTTGATTCCTTGTATAAGGGTCTCCATGATACTTCGACTGAGATATTTCATTCAAGATTCTGTTAGGCTGTGTTTGGATAGGGGATTTAAAGGAGGAATTTTATTTCTATTAAGGTTTTCAAAATTCTAAAACTAAATCTACTTGTTTGTGTAAAAATAATGGATAAATTGAAGGTTTATAAGAATTTTAAGAGGGGAGTTAAGTGGCTCAATTGCCTTTTTCAAAAACCATCTGAAGTGATAATTTTACAAAATTCCTCATTATTTTATTTTTAATACACATGATTCCACTATAAAATAAAATAAAATTAAACTTCAAAAACTATATTTCTTAATTTTAATATATATTTTAAATTTTTATTTTATTAAACACATTTATAAATTTTTACAAATATAATTATTTCTATATTGAATATTTTCTATATTATTTATTTTAATATTATTATTTTTATAATTATTTTTAATTTATAAAATTCCAATAACCCAATTTTTCTTAAAATAATGATTTATCCAAACTAAGCAATTACAATTACTAGCATTTTGATTTTATAAATTTTGAAATACTAGTCATTTAAATTTCACCCCAATCACACAACAAAAAATCGTTTTATTTAACTCTAATATATTTTTTATATTTTTATTATTAATAATTGTTATACCCCTCCGTCTCTTGGATACGTGTCAGTAGAGTAAACAATGTTGACCTCCTATTAAATTCACCTGAAAAGGTGCCTCACTTGACCACCCACTCTACACAAGGATGCATCCCCCAACCCCCTCACCCCAACCACCCATTGTACCAAGAAGGCTCCCAACCCTCGATTCTCATTAGAACGGGTAGGTACTAGCTTTTTAGGTGTGAACACTCTTCAAGTGTGAACACACCATTGAATCCACGTGGGGCTCACTTGAGCATAACAACCTTGTACTGATCGAATGCATAACAAAATGGGCCCCACGATGCATGTCCTTCACATATCAAGTGATGATAAATATCTTCATGATGATCTATCATGTCACACTAGTGGACAATAGGATCTTTCTTATAAGTACTTTCATCAACGATAAAGAAAAGGGAATTTAAGCACCCTAAGGTTACTCTGAGCAATTACCTCCTCAAATAGTCAGCCTGCCGTCTTATTCTTATTCTCATTCTTCACCTCTTTAGGTGAACTGGCCTCCATAGCTCCACCACCACCACATCTTTATCTCCTTCTTACTTTTCTCCCTTGTTATAGTATCAACAATAATATTTCATTATATTTAACTCTAATCTATTATTAATAATATTTATAAGTTTTAAACTTCGAATTGTGGCCTATTAGTGAAGTGCTACCTTCTCCAAAAATAGCTTAGGTTCGAATCATCATTGTAAACAATATGATATTTATATATTTTTACATATCTAATAATACTCATATTACTTTTTTTTTTTCAATTGATTTATGTATTTGTTTTATTTTCCATATTATTATTCTTTATCTCCTTAAATTTCAATAGATTATTTTTTAAAAATATTCATCCAAATAAAATAATTACAAATACTAAACATTTAAATCATCCATTTTAAAATACCTTAATTTTAAGTTTACCATGCCAAAAAATTATCAAAGTATCTCAAAGGTACAGAACGAGCATGAAGAAATTAAAGATACTTCTCTATCTTTTAAGTTGTTTTATCGAACCGATCGCTCAGGACCTTTGGTCTCTACCCAAACCCGATGAAAAAAATGGGATCACTTCTTATGGGTTCGTTGAGAATGATTCTTATCTAGTTCATGGCCTATTAGAAGTAGAAGGTACTTTGGTGGGATCCTCACAAATAGAAAAAAAATTGCGATTAGTTTGATAATGATCGAGTGACATTTCTTCTTTGGTCCGAGCTGAGGAATACCTTATATATGACGCAAAAATATCTTGTTTTATCATTGATCAGAGATATCTCTATGAAAACTACAAATCGGAGTTTGAGAAGGGGAAGGAGAAGGAGTACTCGATCCATAATAGATAGAGAATGATTTATTCAATCACATAATTTGGCTCCTAGGATATGATGCCCTTGAGACTTTCTATTTAATTATATCAAAAGACCCAATAAATTGAGATTTTCCTATTGAACAGGGTCATTTCAGGGCAAGGAAGGTCATCAATTTAAGAAAAGTTTTTTAAAGGTAAATTCATTAATTCATTCAATGAATGGAACCATATAATTCGGAGAGAAAAACATAGCAAACACTCATCGTAGATGGTGAAGGACAAGCTCCATCAACACAACAAAGGCTTTAGCCTTAGCATCAATAGAACATTATGACACGTTGGCAATTGGTTTTGTCACAACTCAAGCACGACATATTTGGAGTGATTGCAAGTACTTAATACGGTAATGAAATTAGTCCCGAATGCTCCAAAGCGGAGAGCAAAAATCGACAAAAGAATCGAGCATTCACCAAACTAGAGAGACGACAACAACTTCTAAAACTAAAGACTTATTAAACAATATTAAAACAAACAAAAAACATATAAAATTAAGACAACACAGGTCGAAATTGCCACATGAAATCATTTATTATTCTGAAATACTCTCCAACCAGAAACAAATTAAGAAGTTGACGAAGAGCCACCCATTTTCCAAGAAAAACTATTGGTTGCCGGTGGAGTTTTAGCGAACAGCAGGTACCGTCATCTGTCCATCACAACTTGTGAAGACAACAAAGATACCCACATAATAGATCTGCAAACTGAAAAGAGAGAAAACATGTGTAGTGAATGAAAAGAAGAAAGGAAGAAAGGGTTGATGGGAGAGGAAAAAGATGAGCGATAGCCAATCCGAAAACTAACATTGTCACTAAACAAAACAAAAAATAAAAAACAAACTACTTAGAAAAAAAAAACATTTTTAGGGTTTTTCTTTTCTCAATTTAAGAAAAGTTAAAAGTCAAATCGCAAACCTTATATTACCACTCTTACCGATTCCAAGGTAACAAAATCATATCTAATGTTACCAAAATCATATTAAAGTTATAGAAATTATACCAAAATCAAACTTTAGCTCCAATTATTTACTTACTGGATTACAGTACACTCATTATGTTAATAAATAACATAATTATATAATAAATATATTTATAATAAATTTACATAAAAACAAATAAGAATTTAATTGAAATGGTAAAAAAAATATTAAAAATCATGATAAATTAAATTTTTTAGGGTATGATAATTCTATTGTGTGTATTTATTATTTTTATATAAAAATTTTAAAAAAACTTTTAAAATAATATAATTTACTTTATAAAATAATGATTTTTTTAACCAAAAGTAATGATATTTTTTTCATTAATTAACTAAGTTGATGTAAGGTTAACTCTATGACATCAACCCAATTAAAATTTTAATACATAGTATAGATAATTGTTGAATATCAACACCAACTTATTAAAAAAATATATTTTACTAGTGTTCATGTTGTAAAATGTTTAATTTTTGTGACTAATCATTAAGAATTAAGTACTTTGCTAGTATGGGAATGAATCCCACATCACTTAGGTACAAAAGACAAAAATTATGGGTTTATATAAAAATCCATATCCTACGTATAGAACAACAAAAATAATTCTTTTTTTTATATTTTGGAGTATTAGGATGTATAACTAAATATTGATTTAGTAGTCTACAATAAAATGCAAAGATTTGGGTATTACTTTTTTGTCTAAATAGGTTGTCAAGGACAAATGGATAAGGCTTTCATGATTCAATCATGAATTCTTCTTAAATTTATTTTAATTAATAATGATTAATTGTAATTGACATGGTTGTAAATAAAAAGTAACCCACCCACGAAATGATTGCCGCATAAGAAGTCGTAGACGATGTATTGATAATAACAAGGTGAAAGAAAGTTGAATTATTTGTCGCAAGTCATGAATCACTGAATTCATCTCATTTTATGTTTGCATATAACCAACAATGTGAAATTATTATTTTTATGTTTGCATCAAAGGCAGAAGTGGTTTTACTAAATTGGGTTTCACAACGTAAAATACATTTTATTTTTTTTATTTAACTTATAACTAGTATCTATTATTACAAAAAGGATAATTTAATCTATTACCATACAAAGTGAAAATAATATAAGTTAATTTGGAGTAAAGATTTAAACCAACTAAAAAGAATTGATGAGTTGATGGAATCTGAATGTTTCATCCTTCAAATCTGGAAATCTAAAAAAAGTAATATTAAGGAAAAATGAATGTAATAGTGAAATTAATTTGGTTGATGGATGATGGATCTCGATGCTCTTATGTCCCCTCTAAATTCAATGAATCCAACCGAAATAACATCAATGGGCACTAACCAATCCTCTGGGGATTGATTGGGTTGTTGCCACTTCAAACAAAAAACAAGGAATAAATCTTTTAAAAATCCCTTCTCAGTCACTACTTTTTTTTCGCTTCATTGAATCTATCATAATTAGTTCATGTTTATTTCTTATTTATTTAATTGGATTTGTTGTTTTGATTGTGATTTTAAACCAAACAAGTAATCAAAAGTTCAAGGGAACGCAAAGGTGTTGGATGAATAGTCTCTGATTTCTTAAATATTTTATGTTTTGGTCTAAATTAATTTGGTTACTTGAATTACTTAAGGAATGATTGGAACTTTGATGTAAAGGATTGTATGAAACATGATATCACGTCATTTGTATTCTTTTTCCAATAGTTTAATGTCATATCAGTATTTTCATCCTAAAATTTAGGATGAAATTGTTGATGTGTCATTAAACTATTAGAAAGGGATAATTTTCATGTTTCATACAATCCTTTCTCTTATTGCATACGCATATGGTGACTTAGTGTATCCTATTGATTCATACGATTGTTAAATATGTTAAGTGGGGGAATCTAGTTGTTATTTTGTTGTTAATGAGATGTTCAATTGTTATTTTATACAATATTAGGGGTGGGGATACGGTAACACGATTCAAATCAGTGTCAAATGAGTGCCTGAGAATAGCTTTAACCATCGACTCATTCAAGTTAAGATAAATGTTAAAAATTGTTGGTTGTGTTGAAAATTCATGTATTATAATCAAAGCGACCCTATTAAATAATATTGATAAGCTTTCTAAGTATAATTGGCATGTCATAAGATATATAGAGCTCTTTAAAGATTGTATATATTGTGGTTAGCTTTATGTACTTGGGAATATCGTATTATGATGCTATGCGAATTCTTGGGGTATCGGTTGGCTAGTCGTGTTTTACACGCACTATAGTATTGTTATCATATATCGTATCATTGCACTTTGTACATCACTTTTCGAGGAACTGGATGGATATCCATGTATTTGTATTAATTTCCATGTTCAATTAATTGAGGCAAAGTTTAAAATGACCTTGTTAATGGTCATTTCACAAATATTTTCACTAATGGGAATTCTAATGTGTTTGAGTTGTAAGTTAAAATTGATTATGCATAAACCTTGTTATAAAGTCAGATATTTGAAGTTATCTTAAGTTAAAATGCTTGTTGATATGGTATGACCTTGTTAATGGTCATTGCACAAATATTTTCACTAATGGGAATTGTAATGTGTTTGAGTTGTCAGTTAAAATTGATTATGCATAAACCTTATTATAAAGTCAAATATTGAATCAATGTGAGTTTATGTATGTTAGCTTGCGTTTAATTTAGCAAAATGCATAAGGTATTATTGGATTCTAGTTTATCACCACTAAACTTTAAAGAAAGCTCAACGTGAGGGTTTATTGTTTCGTGCGCAAATAATAGGTAGTACCATGAGTGTTGTTTGATTTGGGCAACATCATCTCACAAGAGTCTCAGTTGATTCTTTTGAAATTCCATGGTTTGTGGGTAATTCATTTTAATTGTAAAGATGATTTCCTTTTTTTCACCCACTGTTAGTTAAATAAACTACATATAAAAAACTTTCACTTTAGGCACCCAAAATAAAAAGTATGCAATTTAAGCACCCACATTACATATTTCGATCATTCTAATCACTCTCATTAAAATCACAAACAACAAGCTGACATGACGGTTAAAAAATGAGCATAATAACAAATTTCGCCCTCAAATTTGACATATTATATCAATTTATCATAATTTTTTAAAAAAATTAACCTTCAAAATTTACAAATGGTCTAAATTTGATCCTAATTCTAAAAAATACAAAGAAATATATAAAAATTGTAATAGTCTGATTTTTAGTTGTACCAGAAAAGGTGGTTTTGAAACCCTATTTTTGTAAGCCAAGTCCGTAAATATTAAATTAAAATATTTACGGAGTTGGTATAATAGAATATTAAAGTCTGGTCCTTCAGTTTTGTCTATTAATTGCTTAATTAAGGTACATGGACTAAATTATAAAAGTCTTATCACTATAAATTTTTAATTGGCCAAAATCATAGGGACTTAAATTTGCAATTAACCAATGGTCTAAAATTGCAAATAAACCATCTTGAACATGTTAAAGTGAACGATAGTGTTATATTTCTTAAGTGTAATTAATATTAATCTTATGTTTAATTAATTAATTTGATTAACTTAAATTTAGTATAAAAGGAAAAGTTGGTGGAATGAAAGAGAACATTTCTCTTCTTTACCAAGAACCATCCACTGGATTTGTTGAAGCTTGATGAAAGCTTTCAAAACCCTTGACATTCAACCCTTGATTGGTATGTGATTTCAAGTCATTTTCTTGTAATTTTTATGTTTTCGAGATCATGAGAGCTTGATATAGGTAGTCTATGTACTAATTTGCAAAACTATTAAAGTTTTTAAAAGTTGTCATTGTTCATTTCTTGAAGAAATTGGTGTTAAATTGATAGATTTTAAGCTTAGATGTGAAAAAAGACTAGACTGTAAGGTTTAACTATTAGTTTTGCACAAAGGGACTAATGTGTATAAAATGTAAAATTTATGTAAAATTTCAATGATAATATATAATAGAGGGTCCCTAAGGGATTAATTAAAATTGGTTTTAAAACCTAAGCTCAAAATTGAAAGTTATGGCTATTTCGTTTTAGGGACTAAATTGAATAAAATGTAAAGCTTAATGGGCATCTGAAAAATTAAACTATATAGGGTCATACATATCATGGCATAATATGAAAATTTTCAATATTGATGGATTGTCTAAAATGATTGCGTAGATTGAGAATTGGATCAAACTAGAGATAATTTGGGAAAAGCCAAAATTTTTAATTAGTCCGTGAGGATTCAACTTATTTGTTGTTTTGACCAAGTAAATTTATATGGTATAAATGTATTTAAGTTATTATGTATTTGAATTGTGTACGTATGCTTGATTGTAGGTTGATTTGTGGTAAATTGGTATAAAAGGTGAGAGTTGGACTAAATTATAAAGAAATGTTTATATGTGTTAAAGATGGCCGAGTGAACTTAGTAAAGGTTAGGATACGATTGGCATTCCAATAGGGTTTTGTGGGCACTTGTACGGGATTGGTTACAGATAGTATTGAGATTCAGCATTTGTTGCAGACTCGAAGATACATGTGACACAGGTGTAATGGAGATACATGTGTATCCAAATCTATTTATTAGGGTTCACCAGGTAAAACGGTTAAAGTGAATACGAAAAAGTAAAATTTAAATGATATCAACATGATGTCAAAATGGACAATTGTTGAATTGAACATGAGTATTGTATTGAAATGTTGACATTGTCATATGTATACATGATTGTAACATTCCTTAATTGAATAAGTTCTAAGTTTGGTTAAGTAAATTATTTGAATTGGCATGTTATGTACTTGTGATATCATACGATTTGATTATAAGTAAATACTCATCTTGTTAATGTTTTGGTTTGCCATGTTAGAAAAAATTTGCAACTTGTGGTAGCTTTTTATATTTAATTGAAAGCTAAGGTAAATTATGTTTAATACCTATGAACTTACTAAGAATCGTATATGCTTACCTCGTTTGTTTTCCTTTTCCCTTGTAGATCATCACCTTGCGGAACACATCAAGCCAGATCGTTCGAAGCTCACACTATCCTATCACTGAAACGATAGATGTTTGGTCATTTTTGAACCCTAAAGTTGTGGCATGTATATAGGAATCTCGCTATATACCTAGATATATAAGATGTCTTGATGATTTTGTGTAACACCCCTACTCGACCCGTTTGTCATATCCAGGTACGGTTGTCACAACTGAATCAGTTTACCATTCATACATAGATTTCACCACATTAAAACATACTATATTGTCTATTAAATAATCTAACAGTCAGTCCTAATTTTAAACAAAGTTTACTATCCATACGGACTCCAAGGAATCTAAATAAATACATCATAATCTCCCAGTGGCGAAGTTCCTAAAGGTGACCCCTAACCTATTGGCATGACACTTCTCTTTTAAGCTTCTTAACCCATCACGATCTGGCTTGGTCCTTCCTCGAGTTCCTTGCCCCGCGAACCCTACATCCACAGGTCAACCGTTTGTAAGTTCAAATGAACTTAGTGAGTTTCTTTATTCACATGATAATAAATGATAATAATAAACATAACAACCCCCTGTTCATTTGAATCATTTCTCTTAAGCCTTCACAAGGGACTTGATCCTAGGCCCGTTCCTATCCACTAGCGAATAGGTCCTTGAGCGATTTCTTTCAGGCCATTCTACTAGCCTTCGATCAACTGCGACGTTCCTCCTAACGTCTCGCCATCCCTATGAACTCTTTTCCTTCTCTTACTTAGGCCCAAGTGGTTCTTATCCTCTCACCATCATGCCTTATTAACACGGCCTTCCAGTTTACCCTCATAACGATCTATTTTTCCTACTTGAACCTCATGATTATCACTCCATTTGAAGCTTCCCTTAACCGTCTCTTCTTCAAAGCAACCCACAAAGAAGAAGAAGAAGAAGAGAGGAAAATGAAACAAGATGGAGTTGAATCCTCCTCAAGAAGTCATTCCCCAACTATATATATAGCCCCTCATGCACGACCTCCCACCTCATCACAACCATTCATCCATATCACAACCATTCATCCATAATCATTTTGTCCCCTACTAAGGGACCATCTGGTTCCAATCCAACTGAACCAGACTTAGTTTTCAACCCTGTCCAATTTCGGTTACTATCTTTTCCTGATTTTTCAGTAAAGACTGTTAGCTTATGATCTTTTTCAATTTAACCCTTAAAGTTCCTAACTTTTGGGTTTAAAGGAATTTAGGTGTGACAGGTATCGATACATTTGTATTTTGATTAATTCTTTTCAAAAGAAACAGAATCGTAAAATGGTATCAATACTAGAAATTTATATCGATACTTGTAAGGGAGCATCGATACTGTAAGTCAAGTATCGATAGCTGTTGATCTAAGATGAATTATTTCCCAACATCAAAGTTAAGTTTGGTATCGGTACCTTTCAAGGGTATCGATACATGTTTCCAAAATATTGAAACTTTGCAATTTGGTCCAATTTCATGCTCGGGTCAATAAAATAACTTTCGTGAGCTCAATTAATACTCGAATTAAGTTGTGTACCATGATATAAATGTGTCTATGACATGGTTCAATGGTTAAATGTTGTAATTATGATATAAGTGACGGGAGTTGCTCCAGCAACGAATGTGACATCCTGTTGTCCGAACCCGGCGATCGGGTCAGGTATAAGGATAGAGGCGAAGCTAAAAAATTGTTTTAGGGGGGCCAAAATTAAATTGTATATTTTTACGATAGTAAAAATGCAATTTCACCATTTTGATATTCATATCTTTATAATTTTTAAAGGATTAAATCAACATTTTATCATTTTTAGATGGGCCAAAGTGTAATTTTACCTTTACTAATTTAAATTTTTATAAATTTTAAAGGGGCCTAAATGGAAAATTTTCTATTTTAGGGGGGTCGGGGCCCTTGCCAGCCCTCTGGCTACGCCCTTGTATAAGGGTGTTATAGGGATGGTGATGGGGGAAGGGATGGTGGGGTGGGGTGTGGGATTTTTATTTTATTGAATATTAAAAAAATTATATTTAGTTAATATTAATATTAATATAACATTTAAATTTATTTTTTAAAAATAATTATGTATTTTGATATATTTATTTAAATTTTTTAGAATTAGGATTAAATTGAGACCATTTGTAAATTTTGAATGTTATTTTTTTAAAATTATGACTAAATTGATATAATATATAAAAGTTGAACACTAAATTTGTTATTATATCATTTTTTTTAATTGTCATATCAGCTTATCGTTTATAATTTTAACAAGAGTGATCAAAATAATTGAATTATGTAACGTAAGTGCTTAAATAATAATTTTTTTAATTTTTAATGTCTAAAATGGAAAAGAAATTATAATTAGATCACTTCGAGTGTAGTTTAAAAAAGTAAAAAGAATATAACTACACTTTTTTTTGAAGGTAAGCCACGATTCTTGGCCTTTACCTTTTGTAAATCTCAAACCTATAAAGATGTTTTCCTTTTTCGCCCACAGTAATTTTTTTAGTTAATAAGCTTTGCTTTTTAGAATTTCTTTAGTGTGAAAATTAGTTAATATAGTTTAAATATATTGTAAAAGAATATTTTATTTCTTTAAAAAATGTCACTTACAACTTTAATTAATATTATTATCTATGTATTTTGTTTTCTTATACTTTTATATATGAATTAATAATTTTTTATAGTTTTATAATTTTTTTATTAGTACAGAAATTTGCATATATAATTTACATTAATAGCATATAATAGAATATCTTAATTAAAAAATATATAAATTTAGTGACCATCTCAAAGCCTAGTGTCAAAGACTAGTCACTGATGCACTTCTAACAAATTGTTATGGCCATGTACATAACTTTTTCTTCATCTTCTGAAACCCTATAACCAAAAAAAAACATCTTACTACAAAGAGGAACAAATAGGAAAAGAGTTGAAGGGGGGGCAAGGGTAAATAGGAAATTAATTAATGAAGGGTAAAATCAAGGGTAAGTTTTCCGTATAGTAGGTCCAACTACCCCCAAGAGACAGTGACAAAGCATAATGTGATGGTTTGGGTTGTAATGCAGGAAAGAGACGGTGGTGGTGATGGTGGTTCTGGTTTGAGAGGTTACCAGTTTTGGAAAACTTTAATTGTTGGGTCAGCTTATTTAACGCAAAGTTTCCATTTATTGACGGGTTCTGGGATGGCTACTTCACCATCACCTCTTACCACAACAGCGTGCTGTGTTTCATCCTTTTGCGGTGAGAAGGGAACAACCGGTACTCATTCCAATAGGGACTTCTTTGGAATTATCCATTGCCCTTGTTTTTTCTTCTCTATTTGCATTTGAATTTTCCTCTCTCTTTTATGGTTTGTAGATGGGACTAAGAACATAAGATGGACAATCATCTCATCACCATTAGTGATGAGATTACGTTTCTCTATAACAAGTATGGTTTAGATATGGTAGGAATTGAGTTATATAGTAAGTGATGGTGTAAATATATGTGGGTTTCGAGGAACTGCATGCCGTGCATGCAAAAGCAAAGCCGCAGGTGGAGTCATTAATATTCAAAGTTTTGGACATGTTACTTGAATAAGCTTCCCAAGACAAGTGGGGGTTGGGTGTCAATGATAAACCTCTGACAAAGCCAAATTGCAGCTCGGCTGCATGTCCCGCTCTCTCACTCACCCTCTCTTCTCTCTTTTTCATACGCTGACACCAACCACTGCTCATTTTCATACGCTGACAGTGCCTTGGTTTTTTTTTCCCTCTAATTTTAAAGTAAGATTGTTTCATAAGTTTTTTTAATTCTTTCGAAAATAAAAGAAAAAACAAGTAAATTATCTAATTATTTCGAACATGATACATATTTGTTGATATAAGTTTCAACAAGAGAGGATATAGGAATGAAAAGATGGTGGTGCAATGAAGGTCCATAAAAGAGAAGAAAAGTTGTTGTGAATGCTAGGAAAACTAAATGTAAAGAGTAAGAGCTCAAGGTTGATAACCGGGGAGAAGATCATTTTTACTTCAATCTGGAGGGTATTTATAACGAAGGTCCTCTTATTTGATAGTAGTGACGTGAAAAGTTGTTACAACGAAGTTGCTATTATGGAGTACATGAGGAACGTGCGTGGTAGGGATCATTATGTTATTCCTTTTGAGGAGTATGATGTTATATTCAGATGAACTCCAATAGTCCTTAAAAAGTGTTTAAGAAAAGCGGAAGAACTAAATATAGTATTGCATTTTTTTTCATCTTTCAATATCATTCCAAGCTTTTGAATTCCAATGATATACAATGTTTTTATTTTTATTTTATTTTATATAGTGCTTTTGTCGTTTAAGTTGTACAATATTTTGCCAATGTTTTTTTTTTTATATAATTAGATTAAATTTTGATTAATTAATGGGGTAATTGAGTTTAATTATTTGAGTAATTGATTTGGGTTAAATTTAATATTTTGGGTTGGGTTATTTTATTTTAAGTTTTGGGTTGTTTTAATGTTTGTAGTTTAATTGAGTTGGGTTTTATATTGGTATTCAATATTTGGAAATTGAGTTAGGTATTGAATATGTATTATTTAAAAATTTTATTTAATTTATTCTATTTGAATTTATAAAATCAAAAATCAAATTGATATCATCACGAAAATTAATTAAGCTAATTGAATAAATCGTAATTTTTTTTTAATTACACCAATTATTTGCACACCTCTATATATAAATATATCACGACGTGCATATGGAGAGAATCAAACCTTAAACAATTAGGTAAAAAGATATTGGCGATACTAATACACTAGATTTTCAAGTTAAAACTTCTTTTTTTTTAATTTTTTTTTATCTCTAAGTAATTTTTTAAATGAAAAAAAAAAACTAACTTTTAAGTCAAACACAAATTCTACCTTTTGACTTTTCAAAAGTTTGGTTCAAATTATAAATTTATCTCTGATTTATAATGGTGAAATCTCCTCTCTCTTTTTTAAAATAGACTTTTTTATTAAAATGAAAATGGGAGTCGCCACCAATCACTTTTAAGAGGTGTGATCGGGTCACCTCGTAATTTGATCGTTTTAATAAGAGATTTGATTTATTAGAACAATGTTTTTCAGTCTACAAAATCCAAAAAACGGGTTCGAGAGTCGGTTACGCACAAGGAAGGATTAGCACCCTCGTTACGCCCAAAATTGGTACCTAATTGATTACTTGATATCTTTAGTGTCAAAAATTAAAATTTGAAGAGATTTTAAAATACGATCCTTTATTAAGACATACTAAATTAATTTTCACGAAAAGGGGCTTATTTCAAGTTTATCGAGAAGAAAGGATCATATCCCATAAGTTAGGACATAATGCCAAACACGATAAGTAATAATATATAAAAAGGGTAAGAGATAATAAATAGATAAACAAATAAATAAAATAACATATTTAATTACTATTCTAATTCTAATATAAATAACCCAAACACGATAAATAATAATAATAATAATTTGGGGCAACAAAAAAAATAAATGTTTAAGGAAATGTAAAATATAATTTTTAAATATGTAAAAAATAAAGAAATAACAGATAAATGAATAAATAAATATAAAGAGAAAAAAATAGAACAGCATACATATAAGAATCTATAAAAGGTTGAAATTAAATGATTAAAGAATTGAATTAAAATGAAATTTAGAGCTTAAATTATAATAAAATAAATGCAAAAAGGACTAAATTTAAATGAAATTTAGGGGTCCAAATGATAAAGAAAAAGAATAAAGGACAAAACTGTAACGCGCAAAACAAATCAGGGGTCAAATGGAAATTATCCCAAACCTTGGGGCACGTGTCATCCCCTAAGCGGGTCCACATTGATCTAGGGACTAAATTGCGAACAATTTAAAATTTTAGGGAAGAAATAAAATAATTAAAAAAGAAAGGGACTAAACTGAAAGATGTCGCAAAAGCGGAAGGGCTAAAGGCGCAAATAAACCCTCCTTAAAAAAACACGCGGATCCTAGGTCGGATGGTTCGGGTTGGCCAAAACGACGTTGTTTCGGCGCCGAAGGAAACAGGCCAAAATGGCGCCGTTTTGGAGCCTTACTTAAGTCAAAAAAATTTTCCAAAAAAAATCATTTCATCCCCATTTCTAAAAAAAATATATTCTGAAACCCTTTCCCCTTTCTCCAAACCACCCTTCGGCCGGCCTTGGCTCCGGCGAGTCACTGCCGTGCCGGCCACCGGTTGTGGGCGACGGTGGCCAGGAAAACTTAAAATGCTTCCTTTTAACCTCTTTTTCATGAGGAGCCCCGTTTTGGGGTTAAAAGCACCTGGATCTCGGCAAAATCGGGCCAAAAGTGAGAAACCCTTCGGTTTCCTCTTCTCTCCGTCGACCGAAGCAGGTAAAAACCTTCCTTTTTTTGTTTTATGTTTTATATATATATATAATGATTTGAAAAAAAAAAAGAAAAAGAAAATCAATCACCTTTGAAATCTCGTATTCTGTTGTTTAAAAATTTTTTGATTGCATTTCTTTTTTGTATTTCTTTCTCTGTTTTTTTTTCAAAAAAAGAACCCCCATTACAATCGATTTTTAGGCTTTTTATAGTCGATTTTACAACATTATTCTTCTATTTTTTTCACTGTTTCTTGCGTGTTTGTTCTTCTTTGCAGGGTGGTTGACGGAGCAGTTGGTGGCAGGCGCTAGGAGCGGCGCTGACGTGGGAGGAGCTGCGCACAGGCACTAGATTAGGGTTTTTGTTTCTGAAAAGAAAAATTTAGGCTTTTGGGCCTTTAGGTTTTTTTATTTAGGCTTATAATTTTGGGCTTTCGATTTGGGCTAGTATTGTAACTGGACTGTTAATATTTTAGAATTTTTATTTATTTTTTGTGTTTGATTTTTGTCTAGTTTGGGCCCGGGCGAAATTGGGCTCTCACATATATAATTATAAATTTCAAATATGACTTATATATTGAATAAATTTTACAAACAATTTATTATAATTGTTTAAAAAGTCTTTAATTTTATATTTCAGTTATTATAGTTTCTTTTATTTTTACTACAATTTAAATTGAATATTTTTAATACAAAATAATTCTAATATAATATTTTGTCAATAGTAATAATAAAGACACGAAAAAAAAAAGATATTTTGTATTTGGGTCAATTATTCCATTATGAATTGTATGTTATTTTAATATCTAAATATGATTTATATATTGAAATAAAATTTACAAATAATTTTTTTAAAAATTTTACTATTACAAATACAAATATATGTCGAATCACAAAATATAGCCAATATAAAAACACAACAAACAAAGAAGAGAAAGCAACTATGAACGCACATATTGAGATTGAAGACCCACGCATCACAATTAAGAATGGTGGCACTCAAACTTGGATACATAATGATCCAAGGCCTCACCTTAACCAACAATGCCAAAGCCCTATTAGCATAAATAATTTATCTTAATTGTTTAAAGTTTTCAAAATTGATATTTTATATAGTGTAAAATATTAACGAATCTAAATATCATTTAAATTAGTTTATTTTTTATTTTAACATTTCATATCTAAAATGAGCATTTTAAATTTTACAAAATTCTTTAACAATAATGCTAAATATTTAAATTCTTAAATCATTGAGTGCCAGAATTACTTTTTAAAAGTAATGCTAAAGTAATCATTTGGAAATCAATCTCAAAGATACTAAAAGAATAACATTTGACAGACAATGAGAAAGGGGAAAAGATCAAATTTTGGTCCGATAATTGGATGTCGAACTTTGATCCCCTAGAAGATCATTGTCGAGACCTAAGTGGAGTGGACATAGATGCTTGAATAATTGATATGGTACACATAGATGGAGGATGGGATTGGAGTGAATTCTAACATCTTTTAGATCGATCAATGGTCCTTTTCATTGCAGGGACATTACATCCTATTCGGCAGGCTCAACCAAACTCATTTATTTGGCGATGGAATGGTAATGGGTTGTTTTCGATGAAAAGTGCTTCAACATCAACTTGAACCCACCAAATGCAAAATAAAGAACCATTTGGAAGAGCCAACATCCCTAGAGAGTGTGTCATTTTCTTTAGCTAGTGACTAAAAATAAAATGGTGAAAGGTGTCATAAACATTCTATTGAGGGGATCGACTTTTTCGAGAAAATTCTCTAAAATGTTGTCACATAAAACGGAAGCTTAAAAAAGTTTAAATATAAACAATTTACCATTTCACCTATAACTTAATTGTTGATTTTTTATATAAATATAATTTTAATATCATTTTTTTTTCTATCACCCGGTGTGATAATATCTAATATTAATAAAAATGATTTTGAAAATAGTTTAGTTGGTTGAAGCAGGCCCGCAACCATTGAACCAAGTTTTGAGTTAGAAAGTTGAGATATTGAAAATACAAGCGGCTAAGCCCAACTCCAACCAAAACCTAAAAAATTCCCAAAAGTGTCGTCTCAAGCTCTAAGCCTTTCACCAGTCAGGCAGTCACCGGCAAGCACCAACAAGGCACCGTCGACCACCGGCCCTTAAAATTCTCATTTGACTGGTTGGTTTCGTTACTTGTAAACCCATTCTTGATGTTTTAGGATTCTATTTCTGGTTGATTTTTAGTTATAGATGTTACTATGTCAGCCCTTAGTCTCCTTTGACTGGTTACTTGGTTAAGTTTATCACTATTTAGGCTGGTGGTCAAAGATTTAAGAGCATTGAATTTGAAGGAAACAAACAATGAGCTAATGAGGAAACATGGAATCTCTTACAACTTCCAAACGTCACTCACTTCCATTCTAATATATTTCATTTATTTTCTAATAAAGAAAGAAAAACAAGAAATGGAAAGAGTTTGAAGTTTAGACCAAAACAGAGAGAGAGAGTCTGTCATGTCCGAATGTAATAAAAAAATAATAATAACTTTCCTTTTTCTTTGTCTCTCCAAATTTACTTAGCTAGAAGAACATAGATGTTCGAACCATGAAAAATGTTTATAATGTTTTGATTTTGATGCTTATTGTTAATGTTTATGAACTGAATTGTTAATTTTAAAATTTTATAGGTATATTGAAAAATGGCTTGTAGTGAAAACAATGAGTTTATGGGGGATAGTGAGAAGGTTTCTGTTTGTTTGATCTTGTCTTTAAATGTTGATTGTTTTGGTTTTCTAGGGATAGCTCATGTTGAACAAGCTCAAAGGTAAAATTATACTGGCTGGAGTTAAACATTTATATTGATATTCCAACTGATATTGATTGTGAACTAGAGATAGAAATTGTTAGACTTAGTTAATTTAGCTTTATCGTTTTAGCTCAAGTGATAAATTCTGCTCTATGATGATGACTGTAAGGAGGATTTTAGAGCCATTGACATCTGATATCATTCCAGTTAATGCCATTTATACTTGTACAAGCAATTTAAGTACAATGCATGCATGAACAAAACACATTCAGCATTCTTATAAATGGAAATAGGCGATTCATGTTTAATGCAAGATTGGTAAGTGGTTGATGAAGGTTTTGGTTTTGCTTCCATTTGCTTGGGGAATTTTCTAATTTCATAGAGCAACTAGGTTACAAAAGCTCATTTGAATGCTGGTGGTTAATTTGCAGTTTTGAAAGCTTACAAAGGACTGCCTTGAAATGAGAATATATTTCAATCTTGTGAAAAATAAAGTGACAATGCTCCATCGAGGTCTATTCCATCATTATATAGTCAAAGAAGTGAAGCAGAACTAGTAAATCAAGTTGTCTGGAATTGTTATTGAAATTTTAATTTGCTTGGAATTTTTATGTTTAAATTGTTAGTAATATTTAAATTTTTGTGAAATTATTATGTTTAGTTTGTTTGAATTATTATTTAGCTTTTTTGTTAATTTATTTTACATTTATTTATTTTTAGTTATGAATAAAATTCATTTAAAATTATTTTTTTATTTGATTTTATATTATTTTTAAAATTTTAATTTTAGTGGATTTGGATTTGGGTTATGTTGGATTCGGATATCCGACATAAGGTTGAAAATGTTAAATTCAGATTTTTTGTGGGTTCGGATATTTGGCGGATAATGTATTTAATTCTGATTCGAAATTGGATAGTAAAATTCGGATAATTTGTGGATTCGGATAATCCATAAATTGCAGATATCCAACCCGCTGCCATCCCCAACTGGGATCAGTTTTAAGTTTCTCAATTTTTTTTTTCAGACCTAATTGCTAAAGCCCTTATTAAACCTCAGTGTAGTGCCTTTGGTCACCAGCCAACTTGAGCCAAGTAACCATCACCGACGATAATGGCGCGTACAGAGGAAGCAAAACTCGAGCACTTCCTTCAATGGCTTCAGGTTTAGTTCTCCAACACCCTGAACTCAACTTCAAGCCGTCAACTCTACATTTCTATTCCTCTGGTTCAACTAACAGTGATTTTAATTCAGGTAAACGGAGCTCAATTCCGCGGCTGCAATATCAAGTATTGCGACTCCACCAAAGGCTTCGGTATTTATTCCACCAATGGTTCCCCCGAAGATGGTCAGTAGCAAAAAGCCCTTTAACAAAGAAGTTAAAAAATAGAATTCTGTTTGATTCTTTGTAAGGTTTTCATAAATTTTATGAGGAAAAGAAACTGGCCAGGGGTTCTTCTTGTTGTTCCACTGGATTTAGCAATAACTCCAATGAGGGTACTGCAAGATCCTTTAATTGGAGCAGAGTGTAGAGCAATGTTTGAAGAAGGAGAAGTTGATGATAGGTTCTTAATGATTTTATTTCTTATTGTGGAACGTCTCCGAAAGAATTCTTCATGGAAACCGTACATACTTAACTTATGTGATTGGCATTTTAGTGTTCCTTTTTTTTCCCTTTATTATTTATGTGGATTGAAAGGTTGGGTCAGGTACCTTGATATGCTTCCAACTACTTTCGGTAATCCGGTTTGGTTTACTGATGATGAGCTTTTGGAGTTGAGGGGAACAACCTTGTATAGAGCAACTGAATTGCGGGTAAATATTAGTATTTAGTTTTCTGTTTCTCTTGAAAATCAAATTGATGAAATTTGACTAACCATGATGATGAAAGTTAGTACAATTGTTTTATAGAAAAAGGATTTGATGTCTGTATACGAAGATAAAGTGAAGGAATTGGTGAAGAAACTTCTGGTTCTTGATGGAGATTCAGAAAGGTCTGTATTAATTACATTAAACAAGATAGCAATCCATTTTTCATTTAAATTGTTGAGTTTCTGGTCTTGTCAAGAATAATTTGGTTATTTTCTTATTGCCCAAACGTGAACTGTTGTTAATGCTTCTTTTGCAGTGAGGTGTGCTTTGAAGATTTCCTTTGGTAGGAATCCCCTCAAAATGAACTCTTTCTAACTCTCTTTAATTGGCGTGGGGTGGGGAAAATGGAAGAGCTTGACAATGATATGATGACATTCCCTGCTCCTAAAACTTTGATGGCTAATATTGCATGATTTCTATAATGCTAGGGCAAATTCTATATTTTGGTCTCGTGCTTTGAACCTTCCTCTTCCGCATTCTTATGTATTCCCCCAAATTCAAGAAGATGTGGGCACAACCTGTCCAGTTGACAAAAATTCCGAGGGTTCCACCAGTCATAGTTATAGTGAAGAGCCGATTAATGAAATCGATGGAAAAAGTGAGGTTATGCTTTAGTTCTCATTTACCACTTATTTCCTGTATAGCTCTCTTTCCTCTTATTTGCTTTTACTGTTGAAAATTTACTGCATTAACTTTGAACTGAGGTTAAAGTTTTTTATTTACAATGTATTTATATCAGGATTTGAAGCTCATGGGAATGATAGCAAAGTCAATGGAGTAACTTCGACATCAAAACAAGAAGAAACTGTCTGGGTGGAGGGTCTTCTCCCTGGCATTGACTTTTGCAATCATGGTATGCTAGTCCTTATTTTCGGTGGCTCTCTTGTCTATAATTGGTTCAGTCTGTTACTGCAGTATTGGTTTTTCAGTCTTGATTCTCATTGAAGTTTTTTGTTTGTTAATTTTACATTTAGGCTTGAAGGCAGTTGCAACATGGGAAGTTGATGGAACCGGGTCAATAACTCAAATTCCTTTATCCATGTACCTTATTTCTGGTAGTCTCCTCTTGCCTCCCATGTTTGCTTTTTGTAACATATTCTGATCAAATCTGTTATACTCGAGGTCTTTTTTTATGTTAAATATTGGGAAGTCTAACCACGAGTGGCACTATTTTTTCACTCAAAATGGAAAGCTTTACAGTCTCCATTGCCCGTTGACAAAGAAGTTTCCATCAGTTATGGTAACAAAGGAAATGAGGTACTTTGCTTTGTCCTGAACAGATAACTTTCTTCCTAAACATGAGTGTTTCTTCTATACTTTTAAAAGACTTATTTGTCAATATTGATAGCCTCCTGTGCCCTTTGATATTCCCTGTTTAACTTTAAGATGGTTGCTGTTGTTTGCGAGCATACTCCATATTTATGGCAAGCTAAATATGGCTGGTAGCATTTCTGTATATCTAGAAGTATCTCAACTTCCAGAGATTGCTCCTTGGTTGAAAAAACTGAACTAGAGGCTGACCTGATTGGATCTCTGGTTCCTGGTTCAACCAGGTGATTCACCATCTAGAAAGCTTAAAAATATAAACTAATAATAATTAAGAAAAAATCACAAAAAATTCAAAAAGATATTATTTTTAAAAATTCATCAAAAATTAGGAAAAAAAAATATTTACAAAAACCAAGGATGAAAGTGAACATAAACATGGTGAAAAAGCCTAATTTTTTTGTTGAAAGAATATAAAAGAAGTAAAATAAAATAAAATATCCAATTTTACCAGTTTTTATGTGGTTTTTCGGTCAACTTATATGATTGAATAGCCGTCTGGTTTTTACAACCATGGATTATTCTTGTATTTGTCATTTCTATGAATTGAATTATGTACTTTACAAGAAAGAAAAAAGAAAAAGAAAATTGTTAAATCTGCTCCCTGATTTTCTGTAAATTACTTTAAATGTTACTATTGTGGTAAATTTACATGATTAATTTCTTTGTGATTGTTTTGGTTCATCTTTCTATTTTGATGATCCCCTGTGGTCTGACATGCAACATGCTTTCAACTGTGAGCATGATATGTAAAACATGTATATCAGGAAGTAGTTTCGCCTTCACTCTCTGGCATGTTTTACAACATTCTCTGCCTAAATGACATTAAATTTCTTTCATAATCAATTTTTGGCGGTATCTTATCTGGACTGTACTTACTTATTGATACATGTGAGGCCGTTTTGATCATCTCATATTTGATGCAGGAACTTCTCTACCTGTATGGTTTCGTTGTTGATAATAATCCAGATGACTATCTCATGGTATGTATATGCCAAATTTGCAGTTTGTCAAATTCCTATATTTTCTTCAAAAGGAATCATATTATTATTTAGGTACAACTTAGTCGGAAGATATTCATGAATTGGGGCTTTCAACTATATCTCACTTCTGTCATCATGCTGTTCTGAGCTTATTCGCTAACATTTGTCAACTGTACAGATTCATTATCCCGGAGAGGCAATCCAGAACATTTCCTTTTCTGACTTCAAAGGGCAACTACTTGTAGCCCAGGTCAGTGATCATGAATGACTTTTTCTTTTGAAAATATGAATGACAATATGTTAATATCCCACTTAGTGCTATTTTAATATTTCAATGGAGATGTATTCTTCTTCATATTCTTTGGTAGAACCATTACATTCGTTATTCTTATGGTCCTTTCTCCCATTCTCCTGAAAACAATTTTGTATTACTGATTAATTTGGCTTTGGTTCACAGAAAGCTGCAATGCGGTGCCTTCTACCTAAAAACTTGCTAGATCATGGGTTTTTCCCAACAGGATCCTCTAATTGTAAAGCAAACAATACCTCTGAAGCCGATGATAGAATTTGCAATTTTAGTTGGAGTGGTCACCGCAAAACACCTTCTTACTTGAGTAAGTTAGTTTTTCCTGAAGATTTTATGACTGCCTTGAGGACCATAGCCATGAAAGATGAGGAGGTTTCTAAGGTTTCTGCAATGCTAGAAGAGGTGTGGTTTCTCTTTTGTTTCATCATGTTCTTTCTTGAATGAACTGCAGTTATTGTCCAACGAGGAGTAAAAAAAAACACTGATTGCAGTTACTATCATATTACTCTAAAATACATGTTAACATTCCTCAAGGGGCTAGTTGAGTCTCTGTCAGTCACTCTCATCTTGAGAAATGAAAAAAACGATTTAAACTGTTTTTTGTCCTAACTGAAACTATTTTTCTTCTCCAAGCTTGTTGGGTCTGAAGGAGAAAGACAGCCTTCTGAGACAGAAATAAGAACAGCTGTATGGGAGGCCTGTGGGGATTCTGGAGCTCTGCAATTGCTTGTTGACCTTCTTCAGAAAAAGTAAGTAAATCATAGAATCTTCTTAGAGTTTGAAACTTAACACTTCTGTGTTATTCAGGTGTTAGCAAAGAAAACTGTCTTAATGATTTACTCTAATTCTCTATGGCAAGGATGATGGACCTTGAAGAGAGTTCCGGAACAGAGGACTCTGATTCTGAACTACTTGAGAATGCCTGCATTATTGGAAATGCAGAACAGCAGACAAGGTATACTAGAAGTTTAAACTTTCCTCCTTTCAATGAAAAGACAGTCACTGCAATCTATACCTTTGCTGGTTCTGGCTATTCAAGTCATTCTGAATCTTTACAAAATTCCCTTTCCCCCTCCTATTACATTGCACCCTGAACATCCAGCCTTTTCTGTTTCTTTTGCAAAATTTATAGCATCGAACAATAAATATCTCTGTTAATATTGAACCATCTTATTTGCTTTATTTTGTAGCAAGGAGGCGAACAACTTGGTCCAGCAGAAGTTGATGAGTAGAAATAGGTGGTGTAGCATAGTGTATCGAAGAGGGCAGAAGGAACTGACTCGTTTATTCCTCAAGGAAGCAGAACATGCCTTGCAATTATCTCTAAGTGAAGGAAATTGAGTATAAATCGACTTCCTCTTGTTCCAAATGAGCGGTTTTACTAATTTAGTCACTAGTCATTACAACATGGGTGTTATCTATGTTCAAGATTTATAGGATACGCTTTAAAAAATTCAACATTCAAAGATGTGTTTTACAAAATTCTTACTTAGCACGGTGTCTTCCGTATTTTCGCTTTGGTCATGATTGGTTCTTCAAGACCAGCCATTTTCCTACACATCCATCCAAGGGCAGCAATGGCAACGTTTCAGAAGACGGTGTCGGGTAATTGGGTGGTTGTGGCCAACAATCTTGGCCTTGGCACTGGCTATGCCAAGAAGAACAAGATCAAGCTCATACATGAAGCATGTTGTAATGTAATGAACATAACCAAGACGGTGTCGGGTAATTGGGTGGTTGTGGCCAACAATCTTGGCCTTGGCACTGGCTATGCCAAGAAGAACAAGATCAAGCTCATACATGAAGCATGTTCTAATGTAATGAACATAACCAATCATTAATCGTGAAGGGATTGAAGATAATGAATGAGAGGTGTGGTGCAGTAGGAAGGATAAGACAATTCTTCCAGGGCTACTCTCGTCTTTGGACAGGTGGGGTAGCATTCAATTGTGGGCTGTCAAAACTTGGGGACTATATTCACCACCTTGAATGGCAATAAAGCAGCCGCTTTGCTAAGAATCTTTTGCTTACCGTGTTAGCGTATTTATTGTCCATGCCAAGATTATGGGCTTCTGCTGTATGGCACCGTCACCTAGTCGTACGTATGGTGGATCACAAGGACTTATTAATGTCTATATATAATCATCTTAGAAATAAAAAGCAAGCCCGTCTAGCTCAGTCGGTAGAGCGCAAGGCTCTTAACCTTGTGGTCGTGGGTTCGAGCCCCACGGTGGGCGTTTTTGTTCCTATTTTCTGTCGGCTTTTTCACATAAGCAAAACATCTTGTACTTGGTATGGAGGGACTTGCTGGATTTTCCGAGATACGATTAAATGCTTACATTTTAGTAATTCCACCGATGTTGATCTAACTTGGTATAATAATAATAAGTTTAGTCTTAATGTTTTAATTTAATATTATTTTTAAAAATTGTTAAATTTAGCATTTAATATTTATATATTCTATTAATTTGGTCTTATCCTAAAAATTAAAAATATATTAAAATAAAATTATATTAAAATTTATAAAATATTAAAAATAAAAATAAAATAATTAACTGTAAATCAATATCATCCCTCCTATTTAATCATATATACATAAATATAATAAATGTGAAATAACATTGGTTTAAATATGTCAAAGGTCCTCATATTTTTTCAAAATTTAAAATTTAGTTCCTATACTTTAATTTTGAGACATTGATTCCTTATATTTTTTATTTAAAAATCTTCATCCCTCCGTTAAATTTTGCCCTTAAACTTAACAATGTCAAAGGTAAAATAACTTTTTTAACTCTTAACATTTACAATTTTTGTCAATTTAGTCCTTACTCTTTAAAAGAAAAAATTAATTTTTTTTCATAATTTAAATAAAAACATAGAAATTTAAAAAATTATTTTTTACATAAATAAAAAATTTATGAAAAAATAAGAACTCTTTAAATTTCAAAAAACAAAAATGATTTTAAAAATATGAACAAAAATTTCAAAAGTCAATGTTATCTAAATTAGATTGGACCGGCCAGTTAGATCAAGAATTGGTTGGGGTATCAATCCAAAGAGGTAAAAATCAATTGACCCTCGAGCCGGGACAGACTAGTTGAACCAAGCTAAAAAATTGGTTGAACAATTTTCAAATTGGTCTTACCAATTGGTTCCCAAAATGACCCACCTAATCGATTCAAATTCAAAGCAAATAAATTATTAAAAATAAAAATATTAGAATATATAAAAATAGGTTCAACTAAATTTTTTAGCCCAGTTCAACCAGTTTGTACCAATTCGAAGATTAACCGGTTTTTAAAGTTTCTAAACTCTTTTAGCCCTCAACATTTCTAGTTTTTTTTTTGTCAATTTGCTCCATACCCTTTAAAAGTATTAAATTTAAAAATAATAAAAAATATTATTTTTCTTATTTCAAGCAAAATAAAATTATATTTTAAAAGATTTAGCTAAAAAGACCTCTCCAGTCACTCTCAATTTCAATATTGAGCAAATTGGTCCCTTTTAAAAAACTAAAGCAATTCAATCCCTGAAATTTTTGAAAGTGAGCAACTAAGGACAATTAATCATAACGTTAATATTTTCGTCAATTTTACATAAATTTGATTAGTACAATAACAAGTTTAGCTCTCATAATTTACACATTCTATCAATTTGGTCATGATTTAACAAATTTAGCCCATAATATTCTTGTAAATGTGTAAACATTGAGGCTAAATTTGTGGGTTTTTTTAGAATCAATACCAATTTAACAAAATATGTAAACATTGAGGGCTAAATTTGTTATTGTATCAATCAAATTTATGTAAAATTGACAAAAAAAACATTAATGTTGTGATTAATTGTCCTTAATTGCTCACTTTCGAAATTAAAAGGAATTAAATTGCTTTGATTTTTTCGAGAGGGACCAATTTGCTCAATATCAAAATTGAGAGGGCTGGAGAGGTCTTTTTAGTAAAAAAAATATTATTTAAAAAAATAAAAATATGAAAAAAATATAACACTTTAAAATTTGAAAATAAAAAATAAAATTATTTTTTAAAATATTAAAAAATTCTAAAATTTAATGTTATTTAAATTGGACCAAACCGATTGGATAAAAAATCAATTGAGATATGGTCTAGTGAAACATAAAAATTGGTATAGATTGAGCTAAAAAACCAATTGAACAAGTAAGTGAACCGATTTTTATAATTTTTTAAATATTTTTAATAATTTATTTATTTTGAACCGGTTGTTTTGGGAACCAATTGGTCTGACCAATTTAAAATTGGTTCAATTGATTTTTAGCTTAATTTAACCAGTCCGTACCGGTTCGCGTTAGCTGGTTTTTTAACTTGCATTGAATCGATACCTCAATCGATTCTTGATTCGACTAGTCGGTCTGGTCCATTTAGATAAGACTGAATTTTATAAATTTTTCTTTATATTTTTATAATCTTTTCTATTTTGTATTTTTTAAATTTCAAAGAGTTTTTATTTTTCATAAGTTTTTAATTTTTTAATTTTTTATGTTTTTAATTAAAATATAAAAAAATTAAATATTGAGGATTAAAAATTATTTTACCTTTGACATTGTTAATTTTAACAACAAAATTTAATAGAGAGACTAAGATTTTAAAATAAAAAAATACATAAACTTAATATCTCAAAATTAAAATATAGTAATGAAAGAAGAAAGAAGAAGCTAATTAGACGGGTTTTGGGAACTCAAAACTACAAGCAAATGCTCATAATTGCAATGATAGGTCACTACCCCACTTCAACATTTAACTCTTATAATAATTAAATTAAGTTACTGAAGTTAATTAATCAACTTATATTATATATAAATATGCATTGCAGGGACATATAATATAAAATTATTTAAAAAATTAAAATTAAATTATAAGTATATATGTAAAAAAATATTTACAAACATCAATCAACTTAAAATGATACTTCGAAACACTTCGGTACCAGAATGAATTAAGAGAGAGAAAATTCGCTTGTCTTTTTATTATTTTATGAATATTGATTTTTAAAATTCTAAACTTTAAATTAACTTTTAAATTTTAAAATTTTAAATTATCTCTTATAAAATGAGCTTAGATTTCTTCAAATAACTGATTTTCTAATAGGCCATAAGAACAAGTTACCTCAACACTTAAGTTTAAATGACATTTGAATAAAAAATTGGTATGATATTTACTATTATTGATCCATAATCGGAATGGATCCAAATTGGACTCTAAGTGGTTCACATGTCGAGCACGCATGACATTGAGTGTTTGTAGAAGGGGCACATACACTCACCTGCGAGATCGCACATGAGACTGTATAAACACATATTAAATTTGGAGTAAAATACGTGTTGACAAACATAAAGCCTACTTAAATATTATATCAATGAATAATAATTATATTATATAAATGCGTAGCTCCATCCTCCTAAAGGATACATAAATACTCAACAAAAATCAATCGAAGAGAATTTTGTTTGTAATCAAGAAATCCTTATTATAATGCTTCGGAAAAAAAATTGTTGAATCAAGAAATTTTGTTAGATTGGGACTTGAATTGGAATATGGTTATAAAAAAAAAAAAAGTGAACAAGTTGTGCAGCTAAGCAATTGGCAATGGGATTGGACCCTTTCCTTCTCTTAGAACAAACTCCGAAGTCAAGAATCTAAGAATGTGGATAAGGCCGTATTTCTTGAGTTGCGTGATTACCAGTGTTTGCCGTAAATTCAATGGGGTCTTGAAGGATCATAATCCAACGGTTCATAACTCAAAACATTGGAATGAAGAAAACGGGGGTTTGGCTTGGAAAAGATTGGACCAAACATGCCTCTATCATAGAGATAGAAAACACTAAAAAAGGACACAAAGAGTGAGAGAGACTGAATCCTCCCTTCCCTTTTAAAGGAAAGGTAAAAAGTTCGTGGATTTCGAGGCCAAATCATCCGCCACTTCCTTCGCTACCATTCTCTCTTTTCCTTGTATCTGGGTACTTGTACTATAATTCACCAAAACCTTGTTGTTTGATTCATTCCTGTGTGTTTTTGAGATGCCTTTATCTTCTGCTACTATTCTTATGCTTTTAGTTACTACTTGTAAGAAATGTTTGTTTCCATTTTCTATGGTTATTGTTATCTTGTTTGATTTGTTGGTTTATTCAGGGGTTTTCAATATGGGTGATTTGGATTCATTTGTGAATTTCAACTTCTTTTCTTTTTTTTTCTTTTTCTTTTTTTTACTTTCCCCTTTGTCTTGGTGATATGGTCTGCTTGGTTGACAGGGAAGTGGGCAAGTGTTAAATTAGATTGGGTTGTCGTTATTGTGAGTATTTTATGAGAGAATTCTAAAACTAAGCTAAACCTTAGGTACTAGACTCAGCTGATTATGTGTCTGTGTGTGTTTGCATATTATTTGTTAAAGATTTAAAGCTAAAAGCTTCCTTATATCATCTTTTGCAAGCGAATAAACATCAGACAGCACAGCCAAATTGTTAGAAGAAATTGATGCTTTGTAGTGCTTTATATTTTATGGAGTTCACTGAATGATATCAAACCAAATGGTAATTTGCTTTTGGATGTTCTGTTTTGAGTTTCATGGCTTTAAGCTGTTAGAGCCTGCATTCTATTTAGGGATTGCGAATTTGTTTATAGGATGATCAAGCCATTTGCTTAGACCTTGATTGTTTAAGCAACAACATACTTGGTAATGATGAGGTTTACACACCCACACAAAAGAATGATGGGTTCGAGTTTTTGACGTGTACTTTGTCTTTCATTGAAAGTAGAAGCTCCTCTTCATTATTAGTGGCTTGCTTAAACTGGCTGATAATGTTGTCTTCGATTAGCTCTTTACATTCGATCTGTGTAAGCTCATGTGAAAATATAATTATTGTGACTTTTTCAGGTGTCTTTTAGATAAAAGATGAGTACGCTGGACGCAACTAGAGCAGAACTTGCTCTTATAGTTTTGTATTTGAATAAGGCTGAAGCAAGGGATAAGATATGCAGGGCTATACAATATGGTTCGAAATTCTTAAGTAATGGGCAACCTGGCACAGCCCAAAATGTTGACAAGTCAACCAGCTTGGCTCGGAAAGTTTTCCGTCTTTTTAAGGTTCTCTCACTATGCCTAATACTAAAAATGACAAGTTGGTGCATGTTGTACAAGGGTATTTATTTGATAGTCTTTTCCTTTTTGTTTTATGGGTGAAAGTAGTACACTCCAACTTAGTAGTTAACGCTTGGTTGAATGAACACTTCTCATAACATATAAAATTATACTTTTTACTACAAAATGCATCTGGTATCAAACTTAAATTCTTACACTATTTATTATTATTGTAGCTTGATTATTGTTTTTAATTGTGAATTTGCAGTTTGTCAATGATTTGCATGGTCTTATTAGCCCAATTCCTCGAGGAACTCCCCTTCCACTTGCTCTGCTGGGAAAGGTGTGATAAACTTCCAATTTTCTGTACCTCTCAACTTAATTAATGCTGCTTTTGGGTTAATGTAATGCTTGTTTCAGTCCAAAAATGCACTGTTGTCAACTTTCTTGTTTCTCGATCAAATTGTCTGGCTTGGCAGAACAGGTATCTATAAGGTATGCTATATGTTATGCACGTCATTTTTTCTATTCTATTTAGTTTGTTAGTCTTGGTTTACAAATGTTAACTCGAAGGAAGCCATTTACAGAACAAAGAAAGAACTGAGCTGATTGGACGAATATCTCTTTTCTGTTGGATGGGTTCTTCAATCTGTACCACCTTGGTTGAGGTTTGTTGCTGTGCTCTTCAGCATTCATTAATTTGAGAATGAGTCTCTACCTACAAACTTGTTTTTACTTACCATGTTTCATTAGCTATATCCACTTATTTATGACATATACCATCTTTTTATCAGCTTGGGGAGCTCAGAAGGCTATCTAAATCAATGAAAAAGTTGGAAAAGAATCTTAAGGACAGTGATAAGCACAAGGTATGTTCAGAGCATGCGTGTTTCTAATATGTCGTTTTCCTCAAATGTCCTTATAATCAGTCTTCCTCCTTTCCGATTATACAGAATGACGAATACTGTGCCAAGCTCCAAAAATCAAATGAGAGGACTCTAGCTCTTGTTAAAGCAGGACTGGATATAGTGGTAGCAGTTGGCCTTCTTCAATTGGCACCTAAGAAAGTCACCCCTCGTGTAACAGGAGCTCTTGGATTCGCTACGTCTTTCATCTCCTGTTATCAGGTATTTGATTCTATGCTTCTAGTCTTAGACTGGACTTCTTTTTATTATTATTCTTTTTTGCTTAGTAGACAGTTGGATGTTTTCAGTGAATGTATACGTAAATCACTGATTATGTAGGGTTAAAGGTTAAGGAAAAGGTAAAGAAATTAAGAGGTTATAGCATACAAGCTATCATGCAAGCTTATGAATTGAAGCTTACTGATACAGTTAATCATTGAATGAATGTTGTGACCTTGGGAATTATATCAAGTTATTAAGACATACCAGATCCTAAATTCAAATATTATTTACGGATAAAAAAATAGGACAGACCATCGTTAGGTTATAGTTGTGTTGTTTATGTAGCAAATGTGAAAAGTTTTTGTACTGATCGGAGGCTGACAAGGTTGTGCTGTGTGTTGCAGTTGCTTCCATCACCACCCAAGTCCAAGGTAAACTGAAGTGGGAAGCCTGTTTTGCTCATCAAGCTTGAGTATCATCATCTAAATAAATTCAACTTGTGCATTTAAGTTCATATCGGTACAAGGTTTGAAGAATTTGTCAACTTGGGGGTGAAGTCGAAATTACACTTCCTATTTATAGCACCACTGTTGTTGCATATCTTTCAGGCTTTCAACAAAATTAATACTATTATACATTGCTATCATTTCTTCACATTCATGAATTTAGGCAGAGTTCATATATATATCCTGTGCTTTGTTTGACACATTTTATTACTTGGATAAACATATACCCGATTTAGTGACACATTTTATTACTTGGATAAACATATACCCGATTTAGCAGAAAACAAGATTCGATTTCTGAATTGCTAAGGCTTTGATATATAACACTAGCACATAAACCCAGAATATAAGCTAATCCGGAACAAGGTTTCACGCTTTAGTTGACAACAAGCTTCCATGTGAAAGGTTAGTTCAGACCCCTGTGGGGGGGGGGGGGGGGGGGGGACGGCAGAAAGTTACTCCATGTCAAATTCTTCCTCGTCCTCGTCTGATTCCACTTCCCATTCATATCCATATTCCACCTCACCTCCATTTCCCTGCAGTAAATTCAGAATCTGCTCCAAGTCTCTCACACGCATCTGCAAACTGGTTATAGAGCTCATCTGCTCAGGTAAAGTTGGCAGTGAATAACTCTGTACCTCTAGCACGAATTTTTCTGGGGGTTCAAGTATCTGAATACCAAAAGCAGGAGATAATGGGCGTCCCACAACTTGAACATGTGACACACTGCAATGATGCCCCACATATTGCATTATTAGAGGGGCATGGCAAAATGGTCATAGAAAAACTAAAGATACCTAGATATGGATATTATGATTGAAATTTATGGCAAATCTATACTCATAACTCTACTGCAATGTACGAGTAGAGAAGGGGTGCATTTGACCGTACCAGATATAGAACAAGCCATCTATTTCCTGTCTCTGGACCCTACTCAACAGCTCAATCTGTAATATTCCACCAATGCAAAGAATAGGCTCTGGAAACTTGAAAGTCTGTAAGCGGTTTTCCTGTTTATGTAAAAAACTGTATGTTGTCAGAGCTCTTGTATAAGTTCTTACAAAACTATATGAATGAAAAAAATAACCAACTTCAATAAAACGCATTCTGGAACATGGAAACAAATGAAAACAGAAATGATACTGTTAAGAGCCATTTTGGTAAATCATATGCATTGCTATCATATTTAATTACAACTATACTTAAAATGAATATAGTTTTGATGGTTGCTCACAGAATGACCAAATCTGATATTCTTGTAGTAACAAATAGAAAAAGATCAATGGAATATATACAAGTCAATTTTCAACAACGGAATCACACATAATTACTAATTTCATTCAGTATAGGCAATGAATGCTGGCAGAATGACTGGATCAGATTGTAGTAATGAAAGAGAAAGATCAATCAAATAGATAAGTGCAAAAGGAAACCAGCTACTTGAACTAACCTGAGCCATTTCAAACTCTTGTGAGGTGTAAGTCCATGCAAACCTGTCAGAACCAGAATCCTGGCATGACTCATCCGCATCCTTGATATGACCCATGCGAAATCTCACAGACTTCGCTGAATATATAGGGTAACCAAACTGGAAGTAAGCTGGATCAAAAATACAAATCTTATAAGAAAATTTTCAGGCTAAGAAAAACCAGATGGATAAAAAAATGGAAAAACAAGTTGCTAGACAATCGGAGCAAATACCCTGGAAAGGTCTTATCTTGATCTCTGTAACAACACACAAATCAGCAATCAATCTATATGTCAATGTTTCAGGCACGGCAGGATTCTTTTGTCCTTTACTAGACCAGTATGAAGCTGTCCGAGCCACCCTATCTCTTGGTTCCAAAGTATTACATATGCTTTCCTCTGGATAATTATCAGTGCTAGAAGCAATTATTGCTTCTGAGATGCAATCCCCAGCAGTAGTTGACAAACAACATCGAGCTAAAAAGGCATAAGCTCTATGCTCCCTCTCCAAAGCTTCCCACTCCATAAAATTGCTAGATCCAGCTCCAGCATGACCTTTTGTACTGCCACCTAGCTCGTTGACACGATCAACTCTAGATAATTGGGGAAACATTTGGAGGGACAGATGCTTACATAGACCATGTCTAATCACTGCAAACCATTGAAAACTAATTTGTCAGCAATGACTGCAAGCTATCATGCATGACAATCAAAGACCAGCAAAACAAGATTGATATCATCTTGAACATATAAATTATGACATTAAATAACACAACATATGCTGAAACAAGTTCTTAGAATGTTCAAGTTTAGGCTTTAGCTTTTCAGAACTTGAATATTAAATACGATATGGTTGTCTACCAAATCCACATCAGAAAGAATAAAAAAAAGACCAGATAGGAAATAAAGCAGTTTATTCAAGATCAGCAGTGGTCCTCAAGGACTAAAGAGATGCAGAAGCGAGAAAAAGGAATAAATAGAAAAAGTATTCTACAGGTTAATGTATCAAATTTTTTGGTAATAATGAAACAAGAACAATGAGTCACATCAAAGGAAATACGAAGAAGGATCAATGCATTTCTCTGTTTTTTTTTGGTTCAATGCATTGGTGCATTGGATTGGAAAAACTAATTAAAAGAAGCAGAGTAGGTTGGAGTCTGAAATTATAATGATATATAATGGACAAAATATCCACAATCTTCTAATCATACAGAAGCAACACATTCTGCATATGTTATACATAACCCGGAAACGAGCAGAGCCCATCAGGCTCCATGACAATAATGTGTCTTTCGTTGGTGTCAACAATTTCTTATATTTCTACCCCATTTCCGAGGCTTTTCAGGTGAACTTAGTCACTTCCTTTTGTTCCTTTCTATTCTACTTTTTCCCTCTAGGAAAGAGGGATAGGCTTGAATGCATTTTAATTTGAACCATGACTAGCTCAGTGCCAAAGAAACACTATGCAACTTCCATTAATTACAGCTACTTTCCAAAGTCCCCAAAAGAAAAGAGAAAGACAGTATAACCTATTATTTTTGTTGAAAACCATTTCACTTCAAAACACAATTTTTTTTTTATTTTTTTTTGTTGCTTAAAAAAGGCACAAATTCCTTGATAGATAAATGAGAAACAAGAAACGAGGCAAGAAAAGCAATGACCAAATGACAAAACTAAATTGAAATCTCAACTACCAAACTGCATCCTGAGAATATTATCCAGATGATGCTATGCTCCATTTGAACTATACCAAAATGGAAAAAGGTTCAAATTCAGTCTTGATCTCATGAGTTTTTATAGCAATTTAACAAGAAAAAAGAAATATTAATATTAAAAGAGGAGGAATATAAAAATTATCTAAGCTCACCAAAATGTCGCCAGTTGCGTGAAACAGCAGTGATGCGAACAAGATCAGATGGCCCCTCTAAAGCAGTAAGTATCTTTATTGACAAGTCGCAAGGGAGGAAATTCAAGAAATCATCACCATTTTTCATCTTTTTCGTCTAAGTTCCTACAAAGGAGTCAAGCAGCTATGCAGCCAAGAATTCCATCCTCTGCTTTAGCACTTCAATAAATAAATAAAATGTTAGAGGTCATGTTTGAAGTAATAAAATTTTCAGGTTCCATTTGGTACCCATTTGTACTACTTTCTTTCCAGTTAACCAAACATTGCTGTAAAAAATGAAAGAAAATAGTAATATTTATGTGATTAAACAGACCAAATATTATGGAGGAGAAAAACATCGATGCAAACATGTTGGTTAGACAAAAATCCAAGTTTCTTATTCATGCAAGTCAAATTTTCAGGTTATAGTCCCACAAAAATATGTTTCGCAATTGTATCCAAAATAAATTGTACCCTTTTCACGTTTCAACCCTATAATCAAAAAATAAAGTTCAAAATTTACAAGAGAGAACCTTTTGAGCAATTGAACTCACTGAACTATATACAAGACAAATCCAACTATGACACTGTCATCAAACTTAAATCTGACAAAGCTAGGGAAGTAATTCCCGTAAAACAAACAGAACTTTATACGGGTTCGATCACAGTTTGTTTATTACAACCAGTATTTAGAGTTCTCTGATGCATAAAACCTATTCAAAACAGCCAATTCTAATCAGAATCATGATTAGTACCAAATAATCCAATCAATTGAGCTTAACTACAAGTTCGAGAAATAATTTTTAAAAAAAAAATGGAAACTTAACTACAAGTTCGACAAAATGGAAACTGACTTCAAATCACAAAATTGAATAAACATATACACCATAAAGCAACCAAATTCTAAGAACTCAGAAAATAATAAATATAAAATATATATTAGGGTATAAGGGAAAGGGAGAGAATATTTGAAGGGAGAAAACTTACATATAGGTGAAAAAGAGAAAAGAAGAAAGAAAGGATTCTCACCTTTCTGTTGAGAAGGAAAAAGAAAAAGATGAAATCAAAATCTCCCAAAGAGAGCAAAACCCTAGCAATGGAAAATGAGGAGAGAGCGAAAGGGGTTGTTGGAGGTGGATTTGGAGATAACTGGAACAGAGCGATGGCGTACACACTATACTTAGCCCAAGCTTTTTCCCGTACTTCTTCCTTTTAATATATTTCCCTTTTTCCCCTTTCTCATTTTAAAAACATGCAAACGCATTTAGACAAATATTAACAAACATGGTGTTTACGCCACTAGCATCCCATACTATTACGTCTTACTGTCGTTTTTTATATGCAGTCCGTTAAAGTTTTTCTTTTTTTTTTTTTTTTGAAAAAATAAAGATACAAAGCTAATAAACTTAGACTCTCAAACGAGGATCTTTAAACAATCTTAAGCCTAGCCTCCTAGTACGAACTGACTTAACTAGACTATCAGCAATTAAGTTTTCTTTTCTGGGAATATACTGAATTTTTCACTGCTTCACCCTCTTCAGAATATGATGAATTTTCCTGACTAAGGCAAATTTAGAGTTCCCTAAAAAATCTTCTAGGGTTACATTAATAGCTTCAATACTATCAGGTTGGATTAGGATTCTCTCGAAATGTCTATCCAAAATAAGGTTCAACCCATCCAGTATTCCCCAAAGCTCTGCCTCCAAAACGATGCAGTTACCTAAATATTTAGCGAACCCAATGATTCATTCACCATTATGATCTCTCACACAGCCACCATCTGCTGCGAAACCTTTTTCAAACCTAACCGAACCATCTATGTTCAAACTCACCCAGCTATTAGGTAAAGGCCAATTATGAAGATGACTTCGTGCTTTATGATATGAAATCATTGAATTAGAGGAATATTGTTTCGTCCAACTATATGAGATTTTAATAATCTCATCAACACTCCACGAAATGCCTTGGAAAATGAACAAGTTCTGATTCTTCCAGATACGCCACACGATAATCCCAAAGAGACATGGCCAATCTATTCCATCCAAAGAGGAAGAAAAATGGCTCTGAAAATTATTCCTCATCCAGTCGAGAAGAGATCTAGTGTAAAAATCAGAAAGACCTTGCTGTGGAATAAGCTTATCCCAAATGCATCTGGCAGCATTACAATTTCTAAGTATATGCAAAACATCCTCATAATCATGTCCACAAAGGCCACAAGCACTGCTACTCCCAAAGCCTCGCCTTATCCTTTCAACGTTTCTTAAGAGATGTTGCTTTAGAGCCAACCAGATGAAAAAACGAATTCGAGGAGGGCCTTAAAACTTCCAAAGAATTCCCAGAACTACTCTTTTAAATTAAAAGTGCCTTTACAAACCTTCTCGTAAGCGCTTTTGAGAGAGAAAGAGCCAGTCGAAGTGACTCCCTAAATAATTCTATCAGGACTTGACGAAGGATATGGCGGTGGTACACCTATTATTTTGTTGATAATCTCCTCTGGTACCCAAAGCCTGAAAAGGTCCAAGTTCTAAAAGTCATCACCTGCAACCATACTACTAAGGGAACAATCTAGAAAAAGGTTAGCAGAAGAAGGGATAAAATTTAATAAGGGACTGCAATTTGGAATCTAGGGGTCTTGCCAGCATTTAATACTATTTTCGTCTCCAACTGACGAGATTAGGTTCCCATGAATGAATGGCTATACCTTAGAAATGGATCTCCATAAAAAGAAACACCGACTCCTTGATAAATCTTCTGGTAAACCACTAAGGACTCTATATTTTGACCGAAGCACCTGAATCCAGAGGGCATTGGTATTGGAAATGATGTTAAAACCAACCTTCATCATGAATGAGGTATTATGGTCTTTCAACTATCTGAGACCAAGACCTCCGTGAGACTTAGGTGGCACACTGAATCCTAACTAACCAAGGCCGTCTTTGAGCTGCTGTTATGACCTCCCCAGACAAATTTCTGAACTATGCGCCCAATCTCATTGCAAACACCTTTGGGAACCATCATTGTCTGCATGAAATAACTGGGAATCGAGAGAAGAGCATATTGTGCCAAAGTAACCCTTCCAGCTAAAGAAAGTTGACTAGCATCCCAGCTAGACAATTTACTACGTACCATTTCCACCACGAAACGCAATTTGCTGCTAATGACCTTGTCATGAAAAAGTGGTACACCAAGATAATATCCCAAATTTGTAACTCTTTGAAAACCAAAGAAACCACTTATATGCCCCCGAAGTTGTTGTCTACACTTTTTGAGAAAAAGATATTTGTCTTTCGTAAATTAATCCGATGCCCCGAATAGTCACAAAACTCATCCAAAATACTTTTAATTACCCGAGCTTGACTATCATCAGCATGACCAAAAAGTATCAAGTCATCAGCAAAAAAAAGATGAGATAACGGTGGGCCACTGCGAGACAACCTAATAGGAGACCAACTACCAACATTAATAGCATTACGGATATTATGACCTAACCACTCCATGCAAAGAATAAACAGATAATGAGATAAAGGACATCCCTGACGAACGCCCCTAACTGGCTAAAATTTCTGAGTTGGGACACCATTCCACAATACCTGCATAGTAGAGCTAGAAATTGCAGACATAATAACATGTCGTAAAAAAATTAGGAATACCTGCAGCTTGGAGCAACGTATCAATGAAATCCTACCGTACCTGATCATAAGCCTTCTCAAGGTCAATTTTGATGGCCATCCATTTCTTGTTTTTCTATGTACCTCTCATGGAATGAATAACCTCTTGAGCAGTGATAATGTTATCAATGATGTTTCATCCTGCAACAAAACCAACTTGCTTAGAAGCTAAAAGCCTTGGAAAGACCACTTTAAATCGATTAATAATAATTTCATGACCAGCTTATAAAGAATGGAACATAAGCTAATTGGCCAGAACTGAGAGAAATCTTCAGGATTCTGAACTTTAGGGATAAGCACAATAAGAGAATTATTTAACTCCAAATCAATACTTTTTCCTTCAAAGACCTTATTAACCTACGTACAAACCGAGTTACCAACATGATCCCACTGACTTTGATAGAACCAAGCATGATATCCGTCACTCCCTGAAGTCTTCAAGGTGCCATATCAAAAAGAGCTGCTTTAATTTCTTCATCCGACACCCGTCTGTTAAAGATATTAAAATCCTCATCTTTAAGGCACAGAAAAGTAATAGATGGAAAATATCTCATTGGCCCAGGATACTCACCATACAAATTACAGTAAAAATTAACTGCTTCAAGCTTCAGTTGATCATCATCCATAATCCACTCACCCAAGCCATTTTTCAAAGCAGTAATTCTATTTTATTTACGTCTCCTCAAAGTGTGCGAGTGAAAAAAATTTGTGTTGCAGTCCCCTAAAACCAACCAATCACGACGCGCTTTTTGCCACCAAATGACCTTTTCATGATGTAGCACATTCTCCAATTCCTCTCTCACATCCATCTCGACTTGCTTAAGAAACTCCGAGTTAGTTCTATCACGTTCAATCTCAATATTTTCCAGTTTACGAGACAGGAGCTTTTTACAAGCAAAAATATGACCATAAACCACTTTGTTCCATTTCTTAACTTGATCAGTAAGCTTAGAATGTAGAGACAACATGCTAGTAGACACCCTCTAATTCTCTTTAATAAAATTCGAAAAAGATGAGTGTTCAATCCAACCTGCTAGAAATCTGAACGGGCGCCTTCTTAAGGAATGGATCTCAGGCATAAGAGACAATTTTAGAGGTCTGTGATTAGAATTGAGCCGTGGTAAATGGGTTACCATTGAATTTGGAAAGTTCGTGTTCCAAGCAATATTGCAAATGGCCCTATCCAAGCGCTCAACAATCCTCCCTCTTTGCTAATTTAACTGCAACCCCCGAAAAACCTAAATCTTGTAACTAAGCGAAATCTAAAAAATTACCAAAGAACGAACACATTTTTCCTATAACTCGCCCTCTTTTTTTCTCACTAGAGGAAATAATGGCATTAAAGTCACTAATCGCCACCCACGGGGATCCATCCAATGGAATAGAACTTTGCAGTGCCTTCCATAAGTGTCTCATTTTCTGACTATTAGGACTACCATACATAAAGAGGACTAGAAAAGGCTACCGAAAGGAGCTATCAGTAACTTTAACTAAGACAAATTGGGGATAACTTTGGAGAACCTCCACACTAATCGAATCCCTCCACCCAATCCAGATACTACCTGAAAAACTGACTGCTTCCACATGATGAGAATTTTGAAAACCGAGCTTAGCAATAACCAAATCAACTTTATCACCACTGACCCTAGTTTCTAAAAGACTGATCAAATCTGGTCGATGCTCTCGATTATATTCCTAAAAGACTCTAATAAATTTAGAACTTACACATCCCTGACAATTCCAAGAAAATATAGTAAAATTCATAAATAAAATAAATATGAGAAAAAAGACTAACCTCTTAAAAGATATCAGAAACTCAGACACTGCCATATTTGACATCTGGTTTATCTGAAGAAATTTCAGTTTGCACATTGGTAAGCTCTACCATAGAACCCATGGCTTTTGAGAGAGAGACTCGTGAACTACTAGCAGGTTTGAATTTCCCCCTACGCCCACGAATAGATTTAAATAAAGATTTCCCACTATGTCCATTCTTTTTCTTACTTTCAACACTATGTCATGCCCTTTAGGAATACTCAAAGGATTCACACGCACCTTTGACTTGGATTTATTATCCAAATTCTCTTGAAAAGTAACAGCAGTATGCTTTTTAGGGTTAAAAAATTAGAAATTAGACCTACTTTTACCTCAGGATGTTTTACGAAAGTGGGATTAACATGTAAAGAGATAGCCTTATCATTGGAAAGAGAAATAGAAACTGTTGGATCCTTATGCTCAAAACCTGCTGCACTAATTAAGCCCAAACCCAAGAAATTAGAGATCTGGCCCTCTAATTAGAGATCTGGCCCTCAGCCTGCTGTAATCCAAGGCATTCCAACTGAAAGCCCACTATTTGCTGAGACCCAGAACACTCCTATGGAAGGCTCAATGCCGGAAGTCACTTAGAACCTTCGGGCGCCAGGTCTCCAACCCGCGACGAGACATGAGTCTTTGGCCCCAACGCCTGCCCCACACTATTAACCTCCAAAGGCCCAGATTTTTTGCCTAACCCAATATCATCATCATGGCCCAACATTTCTTCACCCATCTTATCCACAGCCATTGACCTATTCACCTTTTCAAGCCCTTTGCCTTTTAGATTTTTAATGAAATCACCTTAGGTAAACCTAACCTTACCTAAGTCCTTAAAAGGCGCCTCCATACCTGATGTTAGGGCTTCTATATCCATAGAAGATAGAGCTTCAAATCTGGAACCTACCAAATTTCCTTTTGAAATTTTTACTTTTTGTCCACGAATCCTTTCCTGTTTGCGCCTAGATTTGCGCTCAACCACCATCCACGGGCTGAAGGCTTCACCCGTCGTCGGTAGAACATCCCTTTTCTTCACCGGAGTTGTTCCACTACTCAAAGAGCTCTTAGAATTCTCTTCACCGCCGTGACTGTTCCGATCTGTCAAAGAAGAAAGACACAAACTCTGAAGATAGCCATATTTACCACATGAGAAACATATCTCAGGTAACGCCTCGAACTTCACACGTTGTAATCGGCCATTGATAAGTACTTGTGAGGTAAGAGGTTTCTCTAGATCGACAAAAACAACCATTCGGGTGAATTATCCCCTTTACCCTCTATTTGTTTTAATATCAAGTTTAACCACTTTACCAACCAAGCTTGCAATCTCCTCTAAAATCTTCTTTTGGTACAGGAACCTCGGCAGGCCCAAAAAATGGATCCAAGCCAACACATCACAAGGGAATGGTCTTGACGAGTCAAAATCCACTGCCCACGGTTGGACTATGAGATGGTGTCCAAACACTATCCAAGGACCTTATGTCAATGCCACATAATAATCGACCCTACTCTGGAACCGAACTGATAATATCCATTTTCCACGTCCATTAGGCGAAAGGATTGAATAGGCTTCCAAAGACTAGTAATACGATTATGCAAAACCCCATAACCTATATTGCACCCTAGCAACTTGACCACCATAATGGAATCCATTTCTTTTACCAGAATTTTGTTAATGCGATCCGAGAAGTCAATGGCAGGAATACCATTAATGTTGGATCTAAGGATATCACCATCCTCAAACACTAAGTCAAGATTAGTGGCACCACCGAGAGAGTTAGAAACCAACCCTCCCAAAAGTTTGTCTTTCCATGAAACTCCGCTTACCGAAGCCGAGTCAACCACCATATTCGCCAAAGAGCCATCACCTCCATCCTTAAACTGAACTTTTTTGGTGTTACGATCAATGATAGAGTCCTCTCCTTCGCCAATTCGATCACCGGACAAAGATTCAACGCCGTTCATTGCTTTTTTTTTTAAGATTTTATTTTAATCAATGATTTTTAAATTTTTTTCATATTATAGTATCGTTATAATATTTAATTTCATCGTGACTATTATTTTTACATTAGTAGCAAGTAAACACATCATCTATCCAAATCCATCCTAATACTTTTAAAGAAATAATTCAATTTCAATTCTTAAAGGTTACATTAGTAGGAGGGTTATATCCAAATAATTAATCTCTTCAATTACTTCATATAATAATATATATTACCGGTGAAGTTTTTAAGACTCAGGAGTAGAGTTAGAGGTTGATAAGTGTCTTACAAAATATTAAAAAGATTAAATATTTTAAAAAGAATAGACACATGACAATTTTTTAAGATTGTTTGTGGAATAAAAAATATATTGTCAGTGTACCAAATACTAGCTCATTTTAAATTAATTAAGTAATTCTTCCATTTTAAATGAATTAATTTCTTAAAAACATTTTTTTGAAGTAATATTTTATGTATTAAGTAATTTTTTCAAGTTTTATTATTTACTTTTAAAATATTTTCATGTTTTAAGTAGTATTTTATGTATTAAGTAATTTTTTGCAAGTTTTATTAGTTACTTTAAAAACATTTTCACGTTTGATGTATTAAGTAATTTTTCCATAATTTATGAAGATAGTTTCATTTTTTTAATAACATTTCATGCGTTAAGTTTAGCCATTAACGTTTATATATTTGGTCAATTTAGCTATTATTATTTTTTGAACTAAATTTGACCATCCCAACTTTTTAAAAAGAGTCGAACTTGACTATCAAACTTTTAAAAAATAGTTGAATTGTTTTTTTAATGGAAACACTAAGACATTAAATTTTAAATATAGAAGCTTGTATAGAAACTCACATGTACTTCATGCTATTTTTTTAATTTTTATTAACCTTTTATATTTTAAAAATTTGAAATTTTTATTTTTTGAATGTTTTTATAATTTTAAATTATTTGCTGGCATGACATATAAGACAAATAGTGTCATGTTAGCATGAAGTACATATGGAATGCCACACCAACATTGTTAAAATATAAATGTTTTAGTTAGCATTTTCGTTAAAAATGCAATTTGGCTCTTTTTGAAAACTTAAGGGTAAATTAGCAATATATGGCAATTTTGGAAGATAATGGGGGAAATAGGTTGTTTTTTTTCGATATTTAGGGAAATAGTCTAATTTTAGAGAGTTAAATAGAAACCTGTCTAGCAGGACGCTTTTTCGTCAAATTGTAACTTCTCCCAATGGTCAAAAAATTCAACGACAAAATTTTTCCAATGGCTAAAAATAGCTAGTTTATTTGCTATATAAACTCAAGTCTTTTTCTTTATTTGCATTCAAATCTCATTCTCCTAATTCTCTCAATTTATTTATTCTCTCAACTATTTAGTTCTCAATTTTTCATTCATTTTCTCTCAAAATATTGTTGTTTTAATTTTATATTTCTTAATTTCTTTGTTTTTAATTAATTTTATAATGACAGTTCCGCTTATTCGTTTGGATGACAAACACATTTCCATCATCCAATTGCAAATGGTAAGAATATTATTAAATTTTTTAATTTTAATTAAGTTCATTATTAAGTTGTTAACATTATTAAATTTATAATTTTTTATATTTATATAATCAAATCGAAGATCGGATTTTAGAGACGTACATACACAATGTAATTGCGAGGGCATTGTGTATTATTGAACAACACTTGCAAGAGGCAAGATTTGTACACGTGTCACGTATGCTCGGAGGGACTAAATTGGATCCCGCACTTATCAGCATTTTGGTAGAAAGATGGAGACCCGAGACACACATATTCCATCTTCCATGCAATGAGTGTACAATTACACTCGAGGATATAGCTATACAACTCGGTTTACCGTGGATGGGTTAACCGTTATGAGGGCATTGGGCGTTAGTGATTGGAGCGCAATTTGTGAGCAACTATTATGCAAGGTGTCAAATAAGTTTTTTGGTAGTCAAATAAAGATGAAATGGTTGGAAGAAAATTTCAATTATATCGAAAACTCCGCGAATGCCGTTGAAAGAGAACAATACTCCCGAATATTCATCCTGAAGTTAATTAGAAGTCTCCTAATGTCTAATAAATTCCAAATTTTGGTACATTTAAGGTGGTTACTATAACTCGTCGACTTGAAAGAAGCGAGGGGACTTAGTTGTGGATCAGTTGTGTTGGCGACATTGTACCGAGAGATGTGTCGGGCGACGCAACTACAAAAAATTAAAATTTGTGGTTGCATACTCCTTATTCAGTCATGGGCATGGTACGAGCTACCATTTTTACATCCCTGAGTAAACTGTTGGAAAAATGGGTTTGAAAAACACAGTGAAAAATAAATTTAAGTAAAAACCAAAGTTTTTAAAATTTTTCCAAAACAAGATCTTGGTTGTGATATCTAAATTAATAAACAATTAATCAAAATTGTTCATTTTCGATTCATCTAGGATGAGCGCTTGGACCGAGTAGTCTTCTCCGCTATCCTCAAGCTCATATCTGCCGAGTATGGGATCGCTTCGAATCAAAAAAATTTTCACAAAACTTACTAGTGGGGTAATTTTGCAATTCCTCTAAACTTTTAGGTCAAGTTGTAAATCAAAAAAATATCTCTAGAAATTTTCTGAAATAATCTCTTTAGAGAATTTTCTCTCTACAACTTTCTCTTGAATTCAAGTGTTTGTAAATAATAACTCAAGACTCTCCTTATATATGGAGAGTTTAGAGAGTTCAACTATGATTAAACTTTAATCACTTTAATATTAAATTAATATAATATTCATACTAATAAATATAAGATTGAATTTAATATTAAATCTTATTAAAAGAATAGAATGTTTATCTACAAGATAAACATTAAATTAAATTTAATATTAAGATAATCACTTTAATATCAAATCAATAAAATATACTTAAGATAAGTATTAAATTAAATTTAATATTAAACTATTAAAATAATATTATTTTTGGAATAATTAATCTGAAATCAAATTCTCAGGTAGAGTCCTAGTAGGAGTGTAACTCTTCCACTGCTCAACCACCAACAACCAACTGCCGCTAGCCACCGGGACACCGTTGCTGCAACCACCGGTACCGCCGTGTCTGATGATGCAGGTGCGACACCCTTACGGCACCATGAGCCAATCCGGCTACTTTTGGTTCGGTTCGAGTCAATAACGAGCTGACTAATCCAGTCTAGCCATTGGTTAGACCGTCGGCCTGATTTCACATACCAGGCCTGATTCGACTAGTTTTTGGGTCTTGATATCGGTTTTGGGCTCCTAGGCCAAATTTATGATCTCAAGTCTAATTTTCAAATTTAATTACCTATTGGGCCAATTGTCTGACTTTAAAATTAATTTCTAAAAATATCATATTAATTTTAATTGATTTGATTAATTTAATTTTACTTGATCAAAATTAATTTTTCCAAAAATCACTTAGATTTTCCAAATTAATTTTTCAAGAAAATTCTTTAATCAAATTCTCTAGTTGAATAATTCTCACGACTACCTAATTTAATTCCACATCAAATAAATCAACTCAATTAAATTATTCTCAAACTCGTAAAATTTTCTTCTGATTCAAATGCAATCCGATCGAGCTTTTGTTAAGCTAGCGGAGGGACCAATCAGACATATACAATTAGCCTCTAGTGATTGGAATTATGCCCAGAAACATCATTCTGATAATTCACAATTACTTAATAATGAAGTTAGTCCACAAGCAGTACCATGATTGAAAACTCCTTATTGTATACTCTTTACAAAAACAATTCATCCAACTATTTTGTCCAATGACATCGTCATGTGTGTGTTACCCTCATATGATATCCTAGATTCCTTTGAGTTAAATACGTTCATTCAATACAATCCTATTTTATCTCATTGTCTCCATTGTGTCTCCTTAATGATTAATATGATCACTGTTAACAAATGACTATGATAAATTACTCGTTCGAGAACAAGCAACCCGTGGCCACGTTCGATATTTATCAATTTACACAATGTCAATGAGAGGATATCATTAACTCTTTAATTGAGCTATGAATTCCACTGTTGCTAGTAAAGTCATGCCATACACAAGTCATGTACCCAACATACTAGCTATGGACTCGATCATCTTTAGAGCACAAGCCTCCACTTATATCAAAGCACATGAGTTGCATATGCATGGTCAGTGACTAACTTAAGATTTAGGTAAATCACACCATGAACGTCACAAGTGAATTAATTCACAAACGGATTCAGAATTAATTCATTTTGGGTCCAGTCCAATGTATCATTCTACCAATGAATATATCTATGTCTCTATTCATGGAGTCAACTGCTCCGATAGCCAAGACTAGCCATCTCCCTAATTGGAATTGTAGACGACATAATAATCCTTCTCAATATTTGAATCAAATTCTAATTTTGATTCTTTTATGGGATTACAGACTCATTTAGATTATCTACTAAAGTAAGTTGTCTTTCTCGCAATGTAAGCGTTCTTTACAATGCCACTTATCTTCAGTTTGAACTTTAGACAATCAATGAACTAATATTTGCTTGTCACAATTTCACTATGCATGTAAAATATAAAAGACATAAATAAAAAGGACATAATAGTGAAATGTGAAAATAACTTTATTTATTTATTCATCGTTCAAATTAATAGAAAACATTTACATGTTTACTACAATATAGACACATTTCCCAACAATAACACCCCTTATTCTTTCCCACTCGCAATAAGGTAAATTCATTTGATAATATAGTTATCATAATATTTTTTTCATTATTATATTTTTTAAATAACATACTATTCGAATAGGTGAAACAATGAAGTGAGTTATGTAGGTATAGCGAACGAGCTTGAAGATATTTGACTACTGTTAGATCAACGATCAGAAGGCAATGTTAATTTTTGAAATTTTAAATTATATAATATTTACATAAAGATTTGAAATTTAATATTAGGTACTTAATAAAATTATAATTTCGTATTATAGTTTGAATGGATTCCATACGCTGATCCGAGAATTCAAGAATACATCCTGACCGAATTTTTGGCTAATCGTAATATCTGGCATGTCAAGGTGCTATTGATAATTATCGCGATGTTCGAGATGCACGAATCAGATCGAGTGATGTGCTAGTTTGGGTTTAGGCTAAATATTTGGCTTCATATAAACGTATTATCGTTTATAGTAAAAATATCACACAAAAATATATTAAATTAAATCGACGGTGTCCACAAGCGTACAAGTCAAATTGTAATATAGTAAAGTTTAGAACAAAATATTGGTAAGTATTCTGAGGATCGTACCCAAGTGATTGCAGATTAGAGAAATTATTATTATATTAATTACAGAAAATAATTACTAATCTAATTAAGTCACGAATTAGTAGTGTTAGTCCAAATTAATAGATTTATTAAACTAATTAAATTATCAAATGAATTAGTAGGGCTCTATCAATCTGAGTAAGGTGAACTTTAATTGCCTACAAAAGGTCACCACTGAATCCCTAAACTTCAATGTTTACAATCCTGAAGGCAAAGATTGGGAAAAGTTCTAAAGGGAATAGAAGCAATCGACCAACTTCTTCATTTTCATTGAGCCAGAGATAGAGGAGGAGAATTTGGAATATTTAATTGATTTTGAAAAAGTCCCTAGAGAATGCCCTCGGACAGAGGAAACCCCTACTGACCTAATTGATCAGCTTGCATAGAAGGGAAACTGAAGACCTTTTCCTTTTCTTGTATTTAATTTCTTTGTTCAGTTTGTATTATTTTCCTTCTTTAGTAATGAAACTATCATCTTTCTTTCCAAATGTTTGACTTACCACAATACTAACGGTGTATTAGAGCATTTGCCATAACTAACTTATTTAACTTACCTGAGGGACTAAGCCAAACCCGGCGTATCATGCATACAGGGCTGATCCTATCTTAAATTCTAGAGGACTGGTGAAATCAAAAGCTCTGATAATAATTAACTTGTAACACCCTATATTCAATCTGATTTACCGGACTCGGATATAGGATGCCCCCAAACATAAATACCTAACAGAATTTTTCATTAGGCGAAAACTAAACTGAACATACTTCTTATTAGTTTATAATCTTTTTAAGTCAAAAGATCTTAAAAGTGGCGTTTACTAAATACAATTTTTTTTAAAGTTTAATATATTACAACTTAAAACTTTATCCAAAAATGCCCCTCTGTATGCATAATATCGCTCTGCCATCTTGGCGCATTCCTAGCTTGGTCCCTCTTGGCACACTAGTTCTAATTCTAGAATCCTGCATCACAAATAGACGCATGTAAGTTCAACAAAAATTAATGATTCTCAACCATTATTACCTTTAGATGGTGTTGTTGAATTCATTGACTTAGGAATTTCTAGACTTTCTTTCAGACTTTGGAGGATATGTTTCTGATTCCTAGTGGATAACTAGATGCCAACCTCTATCTTGACCACCTTATACGCATTTCACTCTATTGGCAGATCACAAGCTTCCTACCTTATATGGACTCCTATTTCTCAATCGCCTAGAGATAGAGGTTGGATACATTTCTTGGAATGGTAGGCAGACGGGCTCTACTCTCGATGGATTCTTACACTGGCTCTAGCAGTTGTTATATCGCTAGTTACATCATATCTTTAAATCGATCCAGATGACGAACTTGATTTGATGAAGGAAATATCTTAGATTACCCAATAGAACTCAAATGACTTTGATACAAAATGTGAGAACTTCCAAAATTAGTGGACACTTACACCACCCATAATTACATATATGCCAAGCTCTCTTTCTGACTTAGCGAATAACTATGGCGGATTATCAGTGAAGTACACTGCCAAAAACTCTTTCAGAAAATGCCTCAAAGGCATACCCAGATCTTGCCACAAAGGTGGATTATTAACTCGCCACTTAGGCGTGACAGAATTCGCCTGACAGGCTTTCCAAACATTATGACACATAGGTTTTTCAGGTAGTATGCTACAAAAGCTTTACGGTGACTTGCCACAAAAGCTTTATAAGGGACTCACAATAGAGGCTTTCCAAATAAATCGCCTCAAAATTTTTATAAGGGACTCGCTACAGAGGCTTCATGTAAACTGCTGTGTTTTACGATATGGATTCGCCTAAACTCATCATCACTTGAAGTTTGCCTATCATCGTCCTCGGGACACGTACAAACCCTAGTAGACGATTGTTGTAACATCCCAAATCCGGTCTAAATGTTATGACCGAATCTAGAGATGTCACATTGTAACACCCTTACCCGTATTCGATGCCGGAATAGGTTACGAGGAATTACCAGAACACATACACTTATAAACATGTTAAACTGAGTTATAAAGTTCCATTCAAATTTAAACTCTTCAAATTTTTAACATGCTTTTATAAATCTTCACGTTATAACTCCAAAATACTATATTTGTAACAAATAGGGTTTCTGAGACCCAATACATACTCATGCAATTCAATACTTCATTTCCATTTCATTTAATTCACGATTCTCATGTTCACAATTCAATTCAATTTCTCAATCCAATATACATTTCAATACCACAATAATTCATTTAATTCAAATCATGTCATTTGCAATTTCCATTTAATTCACGTACAATTCAATTTCATTAAGTTCAATACTAATACATGTTTATCGTTTAACTTAACGTCCCCTTTTTGCATCATTTTACACTTCAAGCATGAACCTAGTATTTCATTTCCTTTCCACTGCCATTTCCTATGCATATCACACAAGATATAAACATTACACTCAACCATAGTCGCAAGCTAGTCTTTTTGAAGACTAACCACATGAAAAACCATTTTAATAAAGATTACAAACTTTAAACCTTACCACCCCTTTATGATCACAAACATATTTCCATCGAGACATTTACAATCTCAATGCATAACTTTATAAATTTAATGTGGCGTAATTCAGCCACAACTTGGCCAAAGCCTAAGCATACACACCAAACATGCTAGCCAAATAAACATATAGTATAAGCATTATAAGCATGGATAAACACCACATTTATTTATGTATCAAACTTATCAACATGAGTTAATTCATAAACCATTTTTGACATTGCTACATACCAAATCATATACCAAGTGTACCACATACACATACTATGAAACTTTATTTTCTCACATGAACTTTAACTATAACTAATAATGCACAATTATAAGTATCATTTCTTTTCAATTGTTTATCGATTATAATCGAGCATATGGCCAATTATACACAAATCATTCATATGTTCTTCCAAATTTCCTCCTCCTCCTCTCCATTCCACATCCTTAATGTGTATAACACACTTAAACAACATTAACTACAATTTCACTATTCACTCACATGTATATTCAAAGCTGTCTATTTGAGTCAGAGGCACTAAATTATTTTTACCTGGAGCTACAAAACTCCAAATTAAGATCCGTAAATTTTCCTCAAAACTATATTTATGTATCTTCTTACCATAAAATTTTTAGAATTTTTGATTTAGCCAAATAGTACAGTTTATTCTTTAAATTTTCCCCTGTTTCACTGCTCGACAGTTTTGACCTCTTTTCACTAAAAATTAATTATCTCATTGTACAGAATTCGGATATTGTTTCCATTTGTTTCTATTGAAAATAGATTCATTTAGGATTCTAAACATATAAACTTTATCCCATAATTATTTTTTTACAATTTTTGAAAATTTTCCAAAGTCATAATAGGGGATTCCAAACTTATTCTGACTCTATCTAACTAAACTTCAAATATCTCAAAATATATAACTCTTTTGCTTGCTCTGTTTATTTTATGAGAAAATAGACTCATTCAGATTCAATTTCATATATTATTCAGTCTCTAATTCAATCTCCACCATTTTTGGTGATTTTTCAAAGTCACACAACTGTTGCTATCTAAACTATTTTATTGCTAAATGTACTCTTTCATAATTTCACTTTTTCACTTTCAATCACAATTCAATTCAAAATTCACTTTTCTATTTCTAAGTCGATATTCAATTCAATTCCACACCTATATTCATTATTCAATTACACTTAGTCAATTTCCCGATGAACACTTCGGAATAATAACAAATACTCGGTGGATTCAGCACATAGCAACCACCTTATTAATCAATGATGTCCGGTGGAATCAGCACATAGCAACCATTTTACTAATCAATGATGTTCGGTTCACATAGTAGCCTGCACATAGTACTAAACATGTGACCATTACCATTCGATACACGTAGTAGCCTGCACATAGTACTACACACGTGATCGAAACTATCCGGTACGCATAGTACCTGCACATAGTACTACACATGCGACCTATCATTCCGGTACATGTAGTAGCCTGCACATAGTACTACACATGTGACCATCACTTTCACTTTTACATAGTGGCCTACACACAATCTGTGCCACACATGTGATCATTTCTGTCATTTCATTCGTATCCCTTTTTATTCCAAAGGTTCATTCGAGAATTTTTCACTTTTTCTCACTTTTCTTTTTATCGATCAATTTCAATTTCTCGTCTTTCTTGATTTATAACAATACATTTAACTTATATAACCTTCACACTATTCATTCCAGTCCAAAAATCATACTTTGGAAAAATTACATTTTTGCCCCTAAAGTTTCACAAAATTACAATTTTGCCCCTAGGCTCGTAAAATATTTTTTATTCAAGTTTCTTACATTTTAGGCCTAGATGAACCATTTTCATAACTATAGCAGTCCACAATACTCAATTATTCACACACTTGTGACATATTTTATAACTTTTACAAATTAATCCTTTTGGGCATTTTCATCGAAAATTACTTAGTACAAATCATTTATCACACTCCAAACATTCATATTCTTCCATAAAACGTCAAAATACATGCATGTCATTCATGGGTAAATTTTTAAACACAAACCCTAGTTCAAAACAATGGTAAAAATAGGTAAATCTTGTTACGAGGATTTTAAAAACGTAAAAATCATTAAAAACGGGGATAGAACGGACTTACAATCGAGCTTGGAAGCTTGAAAAACCATAGCCATGGTTTCTCCATGCAATTTTCGGCCTAGGGGTTGAAGATGGACAAAATTGGCTTTTAATTTTGTTTTTAATTCATTTTAATAACTAAATGACTAAAATGCCCTTAATGAAAAACTTTGGAAACATGCCTAATCATACCCATTTTTGTCCACCAACTTAACCAATGGTCTAATTCCATATAAAGACCTCCAATTTAAAATTTCATAACAATTGGACACCTCTAACATATATAACTCAACTTTTGCACTTTTTACAATTTAGTCCTTTTGACTAAATTGAGTGCCCAAACGTCAAAATTTTCGAACGAAATTTTCACAAATTCATTTTGTGAAATCGTAGACCATAAAAATATAATGAAAATAAATTTTTTTTCTCGTCGAATTTGTGGTCCCGAAACCACTATTTCGACTAGCCCCAAATTCGGGCTGTTACAATTGTGGCTCATCCACCATTTCCAGAATATGTTATGGTTATGGTCTTTTCATATAATTGCCAAATTGGTCTTTTATCGTGTTTACTGTCCCGACTGGCTTCATGTTTACAGTCCCGACAGACTACATTTCGCCATATTGGCCTTTGTGTTTACTGTACCAGTGAACATCATCAAAACACCACCGCGGGGTCCATTATCGTATCATATACTTTCCCGACACTCCGTTTGCGCCAACCATACTTTATCATGCATTACTAGGATAACTTAATAGACACATTTACATAAATTTCATTCGTATTCTTAATAGGATCTTACTTCCCAACCCATGATCTCCCACACACGCTTACCACATATCATTATTTTCATGCAGCACATCATACATACATACATACATACATACATACATGCATTTTTTAAAATTTGTTTTTAAATTGTTAAAAAAACATTTATTTTAATATTTTAGTATTTTTGATGTATTATATTTTTTTAAAATAATATAAAAAATTAATACGAGTTGACCGAGGCTAAATTTTAATATTTTTATCTAGATCGAGTTTAAGCAAAATTTTAAATTCATTTTTGAGTCGGACTCAACCTAACAAATGTAACTAAATTTTTGATTTGGCCGGGCTGGCCATGGGAACCTCTAATAGAAAGTGTAAGATATTAAGTTAAATAATTATGTTTTGGAGACGTGCAAAAGAAGAAAGGTTATTTATTTTGAAAGAATGCCAAATTAGGGTGCACTGATCCGAATGTGACTCCGGCGTTGCCTCTGCAATATATGTAATATTATTAATAGAAGAAGGAAGACGGATCACATGAGTTTTGATCCATACATTCCTCCACTATCTAATTATCTTCTATACGTCTATTTCATTGTACCATCCAAATTTTTTATACTAAATCTCAATATTTAATCATTATATTTTAATTTGACATAATTTACTCATCTATTTTTATAATGTCACTATTCAAAAAATGGGCAAATTAATCTTTATACATTAAATTAAAGAACAAATTAATCCTTCTGTTTAAAATTTCATCTATTTCTGCTGTTAAAGACTGGTCACTGTAAATCAAAATAAAGTATACATGACACGTCATGTATAATTGTTTAGTCATTTTATCAACCACATCGATTTTCAACAATAAAAATGGATTAAATTTTTAACAGAAAAAATCATTGTGCTCTTTGGTCTAAGCACAATTTACCCAATTTTTGAATAAAGAGGATAAAATACAAACTGACTCCTACTACAGGGACCTAATTATATTTTATCTTTAAAAAGAAAATGTTAGAATTTTAACCGAATTAGATAAAAGGATTAGCTATTAGACTAATATATATATATATATATATATATATATATATTAATGACATTAAATTATGCTAAATTAATATATATACCAAAAGAAAATATTGATATAATAAATTAGAAGGAAAAAGAGTCTGTTTTTCAAGTGCTATAAGCATGAAAGTCAAAAACCATACCTGCTGCCCATCCTATTCCTACCTAAATGGGAGGACCCTCTCACGAACCTCTTTTAAAAATAAAAATAATTCAGATAATGGCATTAGGCTCTCAGCTAACCTACGTCCCAACAAATTTATTTTTTATATAATATCCATTTTTTAAAATTAATACAGAATAATAATTTAAAATTATATGGTTTAAACTAATAATAAAATCTAAAAAAATTTAAAATTTAAAATTTTTTTTTGTTTTAATATGTTACAGTTTAAGATTTAAAATTTAATTTAAGTGATATATACGTTTTTCAAAAAAATCATAGAAGAAATTTAAAATATAATATAATTCTAATAAATTTAAATAATAATTAATTAAAATATATACTATATAAACATTAATTTAATTTTAAATCCTGAATTTAAATAATTTTATAAAATTATCCCAACAAAAACAAATATTAAACCAGTTAAAGTTACTGTCATTTGGAATTTATATGTTATCCCAAAACCAATCTATATAAAAACTTGTTCATTGTTTAAATTTTAATTTTAATTCTAAATTTAAATGGATTTAAATATTAATTTTAATTTTAATAAAATATTCATAACACACTTTTATTTTTTATTTTAAACTTATTAATTTTAATATTTAGTTTAAAGTTAAAATTTTCATTTAAAATTTAATTTAAATAATATATTTTCTTATTTATCCTTTAAAAATATAGTTTAAAATCCCAACAATTTAAAAATTCATAACACAATTTTAATTTTAATATTTTTATTTTAAATTAGAAATTTAAATTTATTAATTTTAGTACTTAGTTTAAATTTAAAAGTTTCATAGCAAAAAATATTTCAAATAATATGTTTTTATTTCTCCTTTAAAAAATATAGTTTAAAGTTTAAATTTAAAAAATAAAACATAATATGATATTTATCATAAAGTCTAAAAATAAATAATATTTAATTAAAATATTATATGTCTTAATATTTAAATTTTTTTATCCTTTCATAAAAAATCCATAACACAATTTTAATTTTAAAATTTTTAATTTAAATTTATTAATTTTAATATTTAGTTTAAATTTAACATCTTCATAAAAAATAATTTAAATAACATATTTTTATTTATCTTAAAATATAATTTAAAGTTTGAAATTAAAAAATAAAACATATATAATATTTATCATAAAGATAAATAATATTTATTTAATATTCATACTTCCTCTATATTTAAAATGTGTGTTCATATATCTTATTTACTGTACTGTGTCTTTAATATAAAATAAATTTAATAATAGTCGAGTTACATTTTCTTTAAAATTTATTTTTTAATTTTTTAAAAAATTGTTATGTAATTTAAACTATCTTATGTAATAATTTTTAAATTTATTTATACCTACAACACTATCCATATTACAAACAAAAATTAGTGATTTTTTTAAAAAAAATTTCATAAGTCAAATCTATGCTTTTATATTATTTAGAATATTATTTCGTACCAAAATAAATTATTTAAAAGTCAATTTCTAAAATTAAAAATTTTAAAATTCTTTTAAACTTTATTATAATTGTTTTATTTTCAACTTTTCTTCCCTGCATAAATTATATTCATAATATTATAAATATATTATCTTTAAAAAATTTAAAGTATATTTTTTTATTCTGTTTATATCTTTTAAATATTATTTTATCAATAATCTCTATTTAAATAATAATAATTTTATGAACCGCATGAGTAACACGGGATAGAAAATTAATTTATACATAAATTAGAGTTATTATTAAGTACATCATCGGGCAAATCACCAAAAAAAGCCGATTTTTTTAAAAATTTACCGAAATGGGCCGACTTTTTAATTATTTACCGGAATGGGTCATTTCCGCGAAATCGTGTCCACGTCAGCGCGATGTCAGGGTACGCGTCAGGACATCGCGTCCACGTCAGCGCGATTTGCTGACGTGGAAGGAAATCGCGCTCTCTAGTACGCGATGTCCTGACGTGGCATGAACAGTGTGTTTTTAGCTTGGAAAACTTTGAAAGGCCATAACTTTTGGCTCGGTTGTTCAATTGAGACGAATTTTTTTTTGATTTCGAATAACTTTTCGAGATCTACGTGCTGACAAACTGCTTAGAGATGAATAGGGACTAATTCGTAAAGTATAATTTGTTAGTTACGAGTATAGGGACTAAAGTGTAATTATTTCAAAAGTAGCATGAAATTTTTGTATTTAAGAATATTTGAATGTTATGGAAGGATGAAATTGAATTTGAATTGAAAAACGAAGCTTAGATTTGAAAATATGACTATTTAGGTTTTAGGGACTAAATTAAATAAAATGGAAAATTTTAGGGAACTTCTCAAAAGTGGAATGAGCTGACTTATACCTATAACAGGATGATATAAGACAATTCTGTAAAAAAAGATCCGGTGTTTACTTCAAATAAATAAGGAAAATAACGATTTGAATGTTTCAAAATTCAATTTTAAACCGAAAAAATCAAAATTGAGGGGCAAAAAAGGATCTTTTTCGATGAAAACTTTGGCAAACCACCTTCGGCTGTTTGTCAGCGCGTAGATCTCGAAAAGTTATTCGAAATCAAACAAAATTCGTCTCAATCGGACAACCGAGCCAAAAGTTATGGCCTTTCAAAGTTTTCCAAGCTAAAAACACAAACTGTTCATGCCACGTCAGGACATCGCGTCCTCGTAGGAGCGATTTGTGTCCACGTAAGCAAATCGCGCTGACGTGGACGCGATGTCCTGACACGTACCCTGACATCGCGCTGACGTGGATGCGATTTCGCGAAAAATGGCCCATTCCGGTAAATAATTAAAAAGTCGGCCCATTTCGGTAAATTTTTAAAAAAATCGGCTTTTTTTGGTAAAATAGCCTACATCATCAATGAAAAGAAATTTAATTTTTTAATGGTCCTCTACCTTCATAACAAATGTCATTTTAGTTTTTCATTTAATTTTTCACTTTTTTTTATCTCTTAAACTTACGTTGTTTATCAAACCACCCAATAAATGAAGAGAAAAGTTAACATCTATTAATTTTGCTAACGTGGCATACACTTAGACTGCCATGTTTAAAATTAATTAATTTTTGAAATATATAAAATTCAAAAAAATATAAAACGTATAAAAATAATAAAAATAATTTTCCTTTTAAAAATTTAATTTATTGCTAACGTGACATGCATGTGGACTTTCACGTAGATGCCATGTCAGTAAAGTTAACAGACATTAACTTTTCCATTCATTTTGGGATGATTTGACAAACAATGCACGTTCAATAGGTAAAAATGTGAAAATTTAAATGAAATGCTAAAATGACTTGTTTTGTAGAGTTGAAGAGTCAAATAAATCATTATGCCTTTTTTAAATAATATAATATGCTAGATATTTATATGACATAGGAATTTTTTTTAATATATATTTTTAACGGTAGTAACTATGGTGAATTTTTAAAGTGAGAACCAAAATTACCTAATACACAAATTGATTAATCTTAATAACCCTTGCTTTTCATTCCTTTTTTTTTTTCTCAAAAAAAGTAAAAATTATCCAAAAAAATTTTCACCTGCTACTTTAATTATAGAGTGAAAAGAAATAAAAAAGAGAAAGGTTGGATGTGGTTGGTTTTATTTTAATAAAGTAAGATAAATACAAAATCTAGGACTCATAATCATTTATTTTAATTTAATGGATCAGATACAGATAATTTTAATTCTCATTTTAAAAGTTGTCTTTGCCACCATTTTAACTAGTCAAATACTAACTAATTTTTTTAGAGTACATTAATTAATTAAGAAGATTAAATTGGGAAAGCTACTGCCCGCCTTTTTCTCCTGTCCATCAATTCTCTATTTTTTTTTCTTCTCATTCACTCTAGGTGCCTTCTCTCTTTTCAGTTTACAAATATATTTTGTGGGTATTTTTGTTGTCTTCACAAGTTGTGATGGACAGATGACGATGCCTATCATCGTTGAAACACACCGACTACCAGCAATTTTTTTTTAGAAAGTGGGTGGCTCTTCGTTGGCTTCTTAATCTGTTTCTGTTTTGAAAGTATTTCAGAATAATAAATGATTTCATGAGTTGGTTTGGACTCGTGTTGTCTTAAGGTTTATATTTTTTTTTTTGTTTTTCCATTGTTTAATATGTCTTCATTTTGTTGGTATTTTTTGTTTGTTTTTGCCTACTCTTGTAGTACGCTTTTTAGTTTTGCTTCTTCAAGTGATTTTAGGGTTAGTTTTGTTGTTGTCCTCTCTAGATTGGTGGATTCTCGGTTCTTTTGCTGATTTATGCCCATCGCTTTGGACCATTTGGAGTTGATTTTCATATTATATTAAGTGCTTGCAATCGCTCCAGATATGTTGTGACAGAGCCAGTTGTCAACGTGTCATAATGTTCTATTGATGTTGAGGTTGAAGTTTTTATTGTGTTAATGGAGCTTGTCCTTCACTGCCTACAACGAGCGTTTATTTTTTTTTCCCCTGAATTGTATGGTCTCATTCATTGAATGAATTAATGAATTTTCCTTAAAAAAAAAGTTGAAAATATAAATGTAATTTAGTTGGTAGTGTGTATTTTTTTAAGGTGGAGGTTATTTTTATTCACATTCGCTTTGACTTCATAAGCTATAATATTTTTAATATTTAATTCAAATATGAATCTAAAAAAGAATTAAATATCTTAAAATATCAGAATTTATATATATACATAAATACTATCCCTAATCTCACCACATGCATGATAAAAGATTTAGGCATCAGTTTAGATGCCAAACCACCATCTCATAGTGAAAGATTAATGAATGGTATTAGTGTAGGACCATATCCATTGTTATTTTTTTTAATATTTAAAAATTAACTTCACTTAATTTATTTATTATTCGTATTATTTTAAGGTTAATGTAATATTTATTTTCTAAAATTATATTCAATTATCATTTTGCTATTTAAAGAATTTGCGATATTTGCTTGAAAGTGAGAATTGGTTTTTAATTTTTTTTATATTTTATGTATTTTAAAAAGAAAAGTATACTTTTAAATTTTTGTAAACTTTTTGACGCTTTCCATTTTTTTCTGATTTTCTAAATTTTTTGAGATTTTTTGAAGTTTTTAACATTTATTTGTATTTTATTTATTTTTGAAAAATAAAAACATATTTTTTAATTTCTTAAAAATTTTGAGGTTTTTATTAATTTGTTTGACTTTTTTTTGTATTTTAAAAAATAAAAGTAAATATTTTTTAATTTTTGTGAACTTTATATATTTTTATGATTTTTAATTTTTTTCTTTTTCTGAATTTTTTTAAAAAAAATTATTCAAAAGAAAGTATAAATAGGGTGATGCGGTATGCTGAGAGTGGCTATGTCATTCTTTTTTTAACGTCGTTAATGGTTAAGAAAATTTAATAATGGGTTGGAAACTTTAAATATCAAAGTGATAATTGGGTACAACTTTTAGGACAAATAGTACATTAACCCTTGTTTTAATATTTATGGATATTCAAATTCGCCACAAATTTATTAAATTATTTTTTAAACAATCAATTAATAAAGCTAATATGTAGATCGAATTATCTTTTTAAATATAGATTTGGATATAAATATAGTGAAAATCAAAATTAACCCAAAATGATTTAAATAATTGATATCCAACATGGATAATATATTTAAGGTTAAAATATGTCAGCAGCCTTCATAAATTTTAAAATTACTTTTATTTTGGGTAAGCTATATAAATAGTCATCCTGTCATTAAAATTTTCAATATAAGCAATAATGTTAGGATTCGTTCCTGTTTTGGTCACTTGTCATTAAATTGATAACGAAAATAATGATATGTTCTTTTTTTCTAACTGATATAATAACACATTTAATCCTCAATACTTACATATTTTTTTAATTTGATCTTAATTCTAAATAATTCAATAAATTTAACCCTTTGCATTTACAAATTCCATCAAATTGATCCTTAAACTTCTTTAAAAAACGAAAAAAGAAAAGGAAGAATAAATTTACTTTTTTCTGGTTTTCAAAATTCAGAATTCAAATTTTAGGTTCAACTGTTAATACTGTAAATTATTTTGTTAATTTCAGGTTCTTTACAACATCATTACTACTAAATGAGTTTTTTTTTTTAAGTTCAAAATATTACACAAACAAATTTAACCCAAAAAAAAATAACAGTATTAAAAATTGAACCTAAATTTTGAAATCTAAAAAGATAAAAAAATTAAATTCCCGAAAATAAAAGTACAATAATTAATTTTCAAAATTTTGAAGAGTAGAACATATTTTAACTTAAATTTAATATGGAATTTATAAAAATAAATGGAATACTTATTAGAAAAAGGGTTTGTTTGATAGCGAGAATCAGAAAAGGTAAGAAAATGGGATTGGGAGGTAGCTACTAAGCCACCTTCTTCACTCTTCACCTTCCTTAAGGGTCCACTGCCCCATTGAATTAGTAAAACCTTACCAAAGCTTCATTTGATGCATTTTATACTTTTTAATTTTAACATGCACAAATTATTATCTTCATTAGTTGCATATCTATATATTATTTGAGGGTATTTTAATCTTTTCATTTAATATATATATTTTTATTTTAATATCGTACATATTTCATGTGTTATTATGATTAATTAGTTTCAAACCATACGTTTCATTATTTATTGTATTAATTTTAAGCACACATTCGTATTCTAAATCTGTGGCTTCCACAAGCATATACGTATGATAAGATTTCTAGTATTAATAATATTGTTGATTGAGTTGATGTCACAAATTAACTAGATAGTACACCAACTCAAGATTGATGACAACATCATGACAAACAATTGTACTCATCTTATATTGTTAATCTAATGTATTTATACATTTATTCACAATTTAATTTAATGTAAGGTAATTTTGCACATAATTAGAATAATTCTTGCAAGTTACAATATAAAAATAAAACAGCAGGCGGGCTCTCTCTATATATGCCTATGCTTATCTTAGTTTTGAGTCTCTTGTCTCTGACCTCATTTTTCTTCTTATTATTGGAAGCTTAATTTCTTCGTCAATGGCCGCAACTAGATTCCTCTCTCACATTACGATTTTCAATTCCAAAAACTCCAACCTTTATTCCATCACCATCCTCGCCATTCTTTGCACCATTTTCTACCTCATTGGAATATGGCAACACTCTTTAGGCCCCATCCCCAACTCCTCCTCCTCACCAGTCTCCGGCTTCCTCTCCTCCCCCCCTTGCTATTCCCTCCACACCGCCCAACTCGACTTCATGCCCCACCACCTACCCCACGATCCAACTCCCGCCACCGCGCGTGTCCCTCACTTCCCTCCTTGTAACATCTCCTTCTCCGAGTACACCCCATGCGAGGACGCTCGGAGGTCACTGAAATTCGACAGGGACATGCTCATATACAGACAGCGCCACTGTCCCGAAAAGAACGAGTTGTTAAAGTGTCGGATACCAGCTCCGTACGGTTACAAGGTTCCTTTTAGGTGGCCTGAGAGTAGAGAGTTTGCATGGTTTGCTAACGTTCCGCATAAAGAGCTGACTGTCGAAAAAAAGGCTCAGAATTGGGTTAAGGTGGAAGGGGAGAAATTTAGATTTCCCGGTGGCGGCACCATGTTCCCTCGCGGAGCTGATGCTTATATTGACGACATCGATAAATTGATAAATCTCAAAGATGGTTCCATAAGAACAGCCATTGATACCGGTTGCGGGGTACGTTCTAACATTTTCACGTTTATGTTTAATAAATTTTCATAAAATCAAACCTTGGGTGTATGGGGAGCTGAAAAAGTAGAGGGATTCATTGGCAAATTATTAATTTCATCGTTTCCTTTTGTTTTACTTCAAGTACATAGAAAATTAGAAATAATTGTTTTATCTTTTTTTTTTGCCCCTTTTGATCCGTTCTTCATAGCATTTATTTTATAGGGTTGAATTAATCTCAGTCATTTTCAGCTACTATATTAATTTATTGAATACTATTCATATTAGACTGTGATCACATTCACATCTATAGTGGATTTAAAATTAAAAAAAATTACTATAATTATGAAGATATCTTTGATCAGGATGATACTGCCAGGTAGGAATTGCAGAATTTTGGCACCAACAATGGGTGTAATGGGAAATTAAAGATCGCCAGAAATGAGGAGAATACTGCATGCATGTTGTGTTTAAAACCAAAGATTTAAGTAAAGTACATCATAAAGTCAAACTTAGATGGTTATTTAGGCAACTTTTATAGTTGGAAAGAAGTCTTCATTTTCAAGTAAAGTGGTTCACCAACAACAAATAATTTGTTGGATCATGCACTACCATTTATCACTCTAAATTTGCTCCACTTATAACCCCAGAATGAAAGGTTTGGTTTGCCCTGAAATATATATAGATTCGAATTCAGATTAGAATTGATAGGTCTATAATAAACAATTTTGTAACTCAACCATATCATCAACTTTAAACTTTGTTCTATTTAATTAACGGAACCAGGTAGCGAGTTGGGGGGCATACTTATTGTCAAGGAACATTATAGCAATATCATTTGCACCAAGAGACACCCATGAAGCTCAAGTGCAATTCGCTCTGGAACGTGGAGTCCCTGCCTTGATCGGAGTCCTTGCTTCTATTAGGCTTCCTTATCCCTCAAGAGCTTTCGACATGGCCCATTGCTCTCGTTGCCTCATCCCTTGGGACAACTATGGTAACCCTCCCCATTTGGTCCCTTCAACAACATTAATTACTGCTATGCTTATTGCTTCACTTTCCATTTACTCCATTCCTAACTGCTTTTTATTATTTACTAATTTCAATTTTATGACAGATGGAATATATTTAATTGAAGTAGATAGGATCCTACGTCCTGGTGGGTATTGGATTCTATCAGGGCCACCAATCAACTGGGAAAACCATTGGAAAGGTTGGAATAGAACGGCTGATGATTTGAAAGCAGAACAGTCTCGAATCGAGACTGTGGCTAAATCCCTGTGCTGGAAAAAAATTGTACAAAAGGGTGATATTGCCATTTGGCAAAAACCCACCAATCATATCCATTGCAAAGCAACCAGGAAGGTTTTCAAGCAGCCAAGGTTTTGCCAAACTCAGAACCCTGACATGGCCTGGTGAGTATTTTTTTTGTCCCTTTTTAATTAAATTTTAGTGGTTTTAACAATCTGAGTCAGTGTCAATAAAAAGTGTCCAAAATTTGTTTAGTAAAAACAAGGAGACTGACAGAGTGACTTGTGAATGGAGAAAAGGATTATTTTCAACATCCAAAAAGCAAATTCTTACTTCTTACTTACCACTTTGGCAGTTATACCAAAACCAACTGATTGGGAAAGGCATGTCCAAGTGCTATTATTTTGTCATTCTTAGCCCCAACACCTTTTTCATATTTAAAAACTGCTTTTACTTGGAATAAGAAAAATAACTATTGATGTCGCGATTCCAACCAAATCTATTAAATTCCTAATCTTGAAAGGGTTACATACATACATAAAACAACCGAGTTTATCTTTCTTTTTCACTCTCAACTAAAAAGTTACTCCATTTGTGGAGCAGGCATACAAAATTGGAGAAATGTTTAACCCCATTGCCTCAAGTATCCGAAATAAAGGAAATTGCAGGTGGGCAATTACCAAAATGGCCACAGAGGCTGAATGCAATCCCTCCAAGGATCAGCAGTGGAAGTTTAACAGGAGTTACAGGAAACAACTTTGTAGAGAACACAGAGCTATGGAAGGAGAGAGTAGCATATTATAAGAATATAGACTATCAGCTAGCACAGACAGGGCGATACCGCAACTTGTTGGATATGAATGCATATTTGGGAGGCTTTGCAGCAGCTCTTGTCGATGACCCCGTCTGGGTCATGAACGCTGTGCCCGTCGAGGCTGATCAGCTCAACACTCTTGGAGTTATCTATGAACGTGGATTGATTGGAACTTACCAAAATTGGTATTTTCCTTTTCTTTCTCTACCCTCAACCAAGGTTTTCAGAACCAATCATACCATTCATTTGTTAGTCCAACCGATTTAATTAAATAAATCTTTAAAAAAACATAAAAAAAATAGTTGAACCAACTTTTTTGTTTGATTCAACCGGTCCATATCAATTAGTAGATTAACCAGTCTAATGACTCTCTTCAAATCAATTTCCAATCCAACTAGTCAGTCCGGTCAGTTCGATTATGTTTTTGGTGGTGGGTAATAGTTTAATGATTCATTGGTGTTTCTTGATAGGTGTGAGGCAATGTCTACTTATCCTAGAACCTACGATTTTATTCATGCAGACTCCATTTTCAGTCTCTACAAAGACAGGTAACAAAGAAACAATTAAACAAACATTATTTATGTATTATCGATACGAGAACTAATAGTTGGACAATGCAGATGTGACATGGAGGATATTCTCCTAGAAATGGATAGGGTTTTACGACCAGAAGGCAGTGTAATCATTAGAGACGATGTGGACGTGTTGTTGAAAATCAAGAAAATCATAGACGTTATGCAATGGGAGGGAAGAATTGCAGACCATGAAAAGGGACCCCATGAAAGAGAGAAGATTCTTTTTGCAGTTAAGCAATATTGGACTGCACCACCATTGGCACCTAAACATGACCAATAAGGAATTAATAAAGCTTCATAGCTGCCATAAAAAGTTTGTTCTGCTTTCTTGTTTCTTTCTTCTATTTTTTTCTTAATTATTTAATTTTCATTTTTTTATGCCTTAATTCTTTTCCCAGTAATGTGATGATTGCATAGAAATGTATCATGGCTACCTAAATCATTTTCTTGATTTCTCTTCATTTTTATGATCTCAGCTCATTCAAAGACTAAGGTCTAATATCATTTGTAAAAACTCAAACCTAAAAGGAAACAAAGTCAGCAGGGGTTATGGTACCTGGCCAAAAACTACAAAAGCTCATGAAAATAAGGCAAAACAGTCGATGCTATATGAATTCCAGAAACAATGCTTCCTGTTTGCCTGTCAGCCCAAGTTGGTTGAAACTTAAAGAGCAGTCAGCGGCACCAAAAGCACGGCGAGGATATGGCCTTACCTGTTAATTAATGGAAGTGAGTAACAAATGACAATATATAATTAGTAGCTCATATTACATTGTTAATACCATTGAGAGAACAGGAAAAATAAATCTATGATACCAATTAGAGGAATTGAAAAACTGAAACCTCAATAACCACATAAAGAGATTAAACAAAAAGACTAGGTAGCACTCACCACTCTGTAAGTCCCTGGCTTCACCACTTCCCCAACATCTATGAAGTCATAAAGAAGCTACAATGGAATGAAACAAAAATCAGAATAGGAAATAAACGAATCTATAGTCTTAAATTTCAGAAAAAATTTTACCTGGAGCTTGTCTGACTTGCGAAAGCGACGTCCATGGCGGGTGCCATCTGGAATCCTAACAAGTATAGTTATTGCATTCTCATCATCTATTGCTGGCTCTGGTGGGAGTGAAGTACTTTTTGCTGACATTACCTTGTTGACTTCCTGCCCTCAGCGAAATAAACTAGTGATTAGACTATGTAATTCACAATCCAAATCGGAAGTGAATCTGTAACTAGGATGATCCTTTTAAATTTAGATAGAAAGGGGATTATTCATGTTTAGAATGGCATTTCGTATTGTTTATTCAAACACAAGCCTATTAGATTTCTTAAAGATAGACATAGCAGTATTTCATCATGACATTAGATTGCATAGTTGCAAAGTAACTCAGAAAAACTGATAAAATAAACGCAAAACTGCTCAAAAACTTTTAAAACTTAAGTAGATCCAAAATCAATTTGGCTTCAGGGACAATCTCACTGATGGCAGATCAGCAGAAGAATTCGATATAACCATTCATTTTGTGGCAAAGAAATATTAACTTCAGTTTTAGCTTATGAATGGAAGAAACATATACATGATCTAAGATATTTAAATGAATTTTTGAATATAGTTTTTACAGTGACTGGAAAATACTTCTTACAGGCATCATCACAAGTTTCCTAATCATATAACAAATAGTATGTAAGAACAAATGGACAAATCAAGAATATTAAATGCATCTTTTATCCTACATAGGTAAAATATATATCACCTCTCCTTCATGTTTCCTTCTGAGAGATTCTTCTTTCAAACTATGACTTTCAGCTTTCTTAAGAGCAATCATCTCCTTTTCTTTGTCAGCTAATAGAGATATCAGATACTCCTCATCCTAACAAGTGAAATTTGTCCAATTCATCAGAGGTAAATATAATCAGTAGACGATATTATGTGTCATTCTAGGGGTCATCTAAACCTGCTGTTGCCGCAGTAAACGTTGGTCCATTAAAGAGGATGGTTGTGGACGAGATACAGCCTCTAGACCAGGATTAATGCTGCTACCGGGACCACCTTGCTCATGAGAAGGGTGATACGAACTGCCTTCAGAAATCTGGCTAAAAAGTTGGGTCTCCAGCATAATTGCTTCATCAAGCTCTTTCTGTGAAATATCAACCCACTTTTCCCAGAAAAGAAGAAATCAGTATAATCAGTAAAACATTAACATGGTCCTTAGCTCGAGAAGCAGAAATTTTGTGATATTAGAAGGTTAATACCTCATTAGAATTCAAGGAATCTTTACTCAGAAGATGATTTTGAGTATCATGGACAGATTCATGAGTCACAGGTAGTTGTCTAAGTGATGAGTTTCCTATCTTGAATTCAACACACTTCTTATTAACAAGGAAAAGGTGCTTCCATGAGAAACAAGAAGCATGTAACACTTTTAGCTAGAGCATTTGAAACTTCCCTTATCTTATTGTTCCAGAGAGTTAGGATATTCACTTTAGAGTTTAGACCTAATCAGCTAAAAGAAAGATAAATTCTAATATATAGAGCTAAATAAACTAAAGTAAACAGAAGATTAAGCTTTACATTTCTGGTTCTCTGAACACTTTAACCGCCACAAAAGCAAACAAAACATTTGATCACAGTCACAGAATATGCAATGGATTTGTTTCTAAAGCACACAACAAAAATATAAGTCGAAAGATTAATTCCCAAAACAGATAAAGCTAAATATACTAAACTAAACTGAAGATCAAGCTTAACATTTCTAGTTCTCTGAACACCTCGTACCAACACAAAAGCAAACAAAACATATTATCAGAGTCACAGAATATGCAATGGATTTGTTCTAAGGCACACAACAAAATAATAAGTCTAATGATTAACTGCCAAATTAGATAACATGAGACCTGATTGTTTCAGAAAAGCTACTATTAAATGTTGATATCAGTTTCAGTAAATGCATTCTACTGCATTGTCAATAACTGCAGGTCACTGCATTTATGAGAGAATGCACCCGTTCGCAGAAATTTTATCTGTAACAAACTACAGCAGAGTAGAATACACACCTTCGAGCTGTTATTAGTCGTTTCCGTAGTTTTATCATTTGAACCATAAGTTCCCATTTGTTCATAATGATCCTTCGGCATACGCATTGCTTTCTCTTCATCTGCTGTCTGAACTTACTTGATGTTAGAGAGAAACCAGGACCAAAAGTGAAAAAGACACAAGGAAATTTAAATCATGAAACCAGGAAAAAGAAGTGAAAACCTTCAAAGACAATGAAATTGCACGAGCAAGCTCTTCATCTTCTTGCTGTTGTTGAAGCCCAACACTAGATGAACCCTGCATCATAAAAATAAGAATTATGAATCTAAAAAAGCCTAGGAAGAACCGCATTGTTCGACAGTATGAGTGTGTACATAGAAAGAACCACGTCGCTCATTCATATATGTCTGTCCAAAATCCCGCTTAGAAGCCTCAATTGCAGCTTGCATCATTTCAGATTCTATATCATTGGTATGTTGATGATCATCTCTTGAGACATTGTTGTAAGGCCCCTCTCCATGGTATGATGGTGTTCCTGGTGAATCCGTGATGACAGGTCTGACTCCTGAATTCATAGGATGCTCATTTCGACTGTTAAACCCTACAGGGACCCCAGTCACTTCTCCCATATGAGGAGATGTTGTATAATGATTGAAATTAGGAGTGCCGATCTGGTTTAACAAATTTCTCCTGTAATTGGGGTCAAGCAATAATGAAGGCCTAAATCTTCTAACAGCAGAGATGAGTGGAACAATTCCACCTGTTCCAAGTCCACTTTGATTGTTCGTATCAACAAAATTATTCTGAGAAGAAGCAGAAGATACCGGATTCGTGCTGAACATGAAAAGCAAGACCAAACACAAAAAAGAAAACGTAAATTAATTCATTTATAAATTAATTACAAATGAAAATATAATTAAGGGATAGAGCCAAACATGCTTCTTTCCAGTTCAAGAAAATGTGCGCTGACAGCCGCATTTAAATTGCCACCATACTCCTATTTACCAATCAAAGCATTAAATGAGTATAATCTTTAGCATATGTACATCAACGACAAATCAATGTAGAACTATCAGTACGCAGAATCACAATAATTATGAATCTAAATCTGTAACACTGAAACTACAAGACATGATCACTTTCAAATTAACCAGATATCCAAGCAAACAAATAAAAACATTGTATTCCACAATATGCATTCCGCAAAGAAACTGGATGGTTATCAAGAAAGCTAAGTTTTAAGGTATAAAAACCCTAGAAAACAAATCTGTAAAATTAGTAAGTAAAAAGAAAAGGTGAAAAGAGGAAAACAAAGGAATGTACCTCTAATTTCCGTAAAGCAACCGACTCCGATTCTCCAGTTATGCTCTTGAAACTCTCGATTGCATCTCGAGTTGGCGTCGTCATTGCTATCGATTTTCAGTTTCTTTTTCAAATAAAATGGGCAACAGAAACACAGAATAGAAAGAAACGAAAAAGAAAACGAGAGAAAAAAGAGAGGGAAAAAAGGTAATAAATAATAATAAAAGAAAAGAAAAAAGAAAACATCAAATTGTGTTACTAGTCCCTCTACTATGAGCAAGTTGTTTATTTAATCCTTATACTAATTTTGTTAATAAGCTCGCACTATGCATAAATTTTGTATTTAGTCCCCATTCTATAATTCTATAATTTTTAGAATCTATAATTTTTAAATTTTGAAATTTCAATCCATGTAAAAAAAATAACCCATTAAATCCATTATGTGGAAATAGCTTAGCTAATATGAACCTACACGCCTAATAATATGTTTGTTGTATAACTTAATAAAGTTAATAGGTACCTTTTCGGTCAAGCGTGAAATTCAAAATTTGCAAATTAGAGTGACTAAAAATAACTAAATTAGAGGATATAAGGACTAAATTCACAATTTATGTATAACAAAGAGACTAATAACAAAATTGACCGCAAAGAAAAAGGCTATTTGGGGTAATATTGGGTGGTGGGGTTTACAATTACGACAAAGCTTGTATTCAACTTTCGACAAAGCTTGTGCTTCCATCCCACGTGGCTATAAGTGGTAACTTCAACTTAAATGTGTAAGTGAGGGAGAGCTGTTACCAGGCCTTTTTAGCGCAACCTACACCGGAGATTACGTTTAGCAAAATAGATAAAAGATTTTAGCGCAACCTACACCGGAGATTACGGGCTATTTTCCTTTTAGGTCATCTAATTATGAATTTTTAAAATTTATCATTCAACTATGGATTTGTTTCTTTTTTATCACCTAACTATGAATTCCTTTTAAATTGGCCACCCAACTAACCGAGATTGTTTTTTCTAGTCATTTCGTTAATTGCACTAACGTGAGAGTGATGTGATAGTTGAAAATTGGTATAATAACAAAATTAGCCTTCAACTTTTACATATCATATTGATTTAGTTATAATTTTAAGAAATTAACTCTCAAAATTTCCAAATGGTCTCAATTTGAACCTATCTCTAAAAAACTAAAAGATATATATATAAAAAAATACATAAGTATTTTCAAAAAAAATATAATAAATTTCAATTTTATATTAATATTAAATAAAAACAATTATATTAATACTAAATAAAAGTTTTTAAAAAAAAACCTGCCCCCTTCCCCCTTCCCTCCCCTCCCCTCCCTATCTCCCCTATCGTCCTACCCCCACCCCCGTCCCTCTCCCTGATACATGCACGGATGGGGTGAAATTTATTAAATTCCATACACTGAAGGTGCCAGTTTTCAAGTTTGAGAAATCAGTTGACTTGCGATGAGTTTTTGGATGAGATTCAGGCATTTTGGGTTGAGATATCTCATGCCTTTTGACGATCTATCTTTTAAATTCGAAACGCACTTTGAATCACATGATTTCAGGTTTGGGAGCTCAAGTTATGATTGTTTTAGTGAAGGCTGCGTGAGTAGAGTTTTTGAACGGGAATATTATGGAAATTACAAGTTTCGAGCTTTTAATTCGAGTTTAAACATATTGAATTCAATTTTTAGGGTTAATTTTTATTATTATGAGCCCAATATTGTATTTATTAGGTTTTATTATTTATTTATTCTGAATTTTAGAATTTTTAAATATTTTAAGTTATTTAGGAGTTTTATGTTTCATAGTCAACAAGAAAGTTTAGTTTAAAACTACTTCTTGTTTAGATTAATTAGAGTTTTGGTATACTTAGGAGTTTTATTTGGATGTACTTAGCTAGCCCATATAAAATCTTCTTCGTTGTTCATTAGAGACAATTGTTTTTGAAATGACTCGATTTCCAGTGGTGTTGAAAAATACAATTTTGGGACCCCGTTTCAATAAATCGAGTTTGTAATTATTAAATAAAAATATTTACGGAGTTATTATGATGATGAGTTAAATTTTGGATAAGTAATTTAGCTAAATTGGTTATTAATTAGGATTCAAGGACTAATTTGTAAAGTCCAATCGCTATATATTTTTAATTGAAAAAATGAATTGAGGAATTAAATTACAATTAACCAAAGGTCTAAAATAGAAATTAGACCATATTAATATATATAATAGTGGACGGTTGATCAAGGGTTTTAAGTTTAATTAATTTAAGGTTAAAATTAATTAAACTATGATTTATTAAATTAATTATATATATATATATATATATATATATATATAGATAAAGTGGATGAAAAAGAATCATTTCTTAATCATCTTCTTCATCTACCCAAAGCAAAAGAGAGAAAAAACCCTAATGAAAGCTTAATCTTTCGTCCACAATTGGTTAGTGCAATTTAGTCCCTTTCTTGTAATTTTTATGTTTTTGACGTCATAGGAGCTTTATTTAGCTAGCCCATGTACCAATTTGTAAAATTGATAAAGTTTTAGGAATTTTCCATTGTTGATGATACATGTACGGGTAGGGTGAAATTTATTAAATTCCATTCACCGAAGTTCCCAATTTTTAAGTTTGGGAAATCATCAGACTTGCAATGACTTTTTGTATGGTATCCATGCATTGCTTGGTTAAGTCTTCATGACATTTGAAGATCTATCTCTTAGATTCGAAACGCACTTTGAATCACTCGATTTTGAGTTTGGGAGCTCAAGTTATGACCATTTTAGTGAAGACTGCGAGAGCAAAATTTCTGGACGGGATTATGACGAGAATTACGAGTTTCGGCTTTTAATTCGAGTTTAAATCATATTGGGTTCGGGTTTTGGGATTAACTTTTATTATTTATAAGCCTAATATTGTATTTATCAGCTCTTATTATTTTATTATTCCGAATTTTTAATAATTATTAAGTAGTTTAATTTATCTAGGAGTTTCATGTTAATAAGAAAGTTTAGTTTAAAACTACTTCTTGTTTAGATCAATTAGAGTTCTATTATACTTAAGAGTTTTATTTAGATTTATTTAGCTAGCTCTTATATATGCTTTTGCATTGTACACAAATCAGATAATTGTTTTTCATTAGTAAAGTTTTCAACTCTAGAAGTTTTTTTTTGTACAAGATTTCTTTCTTGTGATTTTTAGAAGTAGTTTTCTTCTCGATTTTCTTCAAGGAGTCATGGGAATTCATTCTTCACCCTTCAATTTGCCAAGAATTATTTCTTGGATGGTTGATTAGAACCAATAATTGAGTTTGTTGGGATTTATATCTCAAAGGGTTCAATTTGACATTTATCCTTATATCCATCATATCCATATATATTTTCACTATTTAGTTATTATTTTGAATATTTATCCTTTATTTTTTTAAGTTTTCTTATTCTTATTATTTTGTTATTTTCTAAATTTATTTGGTTCTTCCTTTCAGGTCACATCCAAATCTTTCCTTCTTAAGTCAAACAACTTGAATTTGATCCTTCTTTCGCTTCCTCTGCTCCCATTTTGTATCAGTTGAGTTATTGAAATTTTAGGTGTTAAATTGATAGGTTTTAAGCTTAGATGTGAAAAAGGATTAAATTGTAAAGCTTAATTAATAATTTTGTACATTAGGGACCAAATTGAATAAAATATAAAATTGATAGTAGGAATAAGAAATAGGAGGTCCCTAATGAATTATAGTGACATCAAAATTCAATTTGGAGCTTTAAATTAAAAGTTAGGTTAGTCTCAGTTTTAAGGACTAAATTGAATAAATTGTTATTTGATTGTGAATTGGTTGGTAACTGATAATTATATATGCTTTATGTCAATCCGTAGCTAAATTCGACCCGGATTCATTGAGAGGGAAGAATTTCTAGTTTGTATTTATATGATTTGGGAACACTTAAGTTTTTGCATGTGCATGACATTTTGTGCTATATGGGATTCAAAGTGAGTTACTGAGGATTACTTGAATTGATTTGATGTATTTGAGATTGATTTCCAAGGTAGGGATTAAATTGAGTGAAGTACAAAACTTAGGATTTAGTTGGTATTTGATAATTGACTTGTTAAATTATGTTATATAAGTTATGAGATTGTGATATGTTGATGAATTGTGATTATTGAAATGTAAATTGAACTTTGTATAATGAATAGGAAACGGAATACCCTACTAGCTAATCGGATTGAGTCGAAATATAGTTAACATGCCATAGGGTTAGACTATTGAGTAAAACCATCGTTGCCGGGCAATCTGGGATGGTAGACATTATGCATTGAGTCATTGTTTCCAGGCAACTCGAGGTGGCAGATTGATTAAGTTGAGAAAACCATTGTTGTCGGGCAACTCGAGGTGGTATTATGTACTGTTATAGCGTCATTATTGCGGGGCAACCCGGAGTGATAGATCTGTGTATTCGTACCAAGTTTGTGTCTGGTTAATAAGGTTAAAAATACATAAATTGGTTAAATGGAGATGAAATGAAATGTAATGAAAATGTGAAATGCGATATTATAATAATTGAGTTAAAAATGAGCCTGAGGGTTACTTGAATGCGATTGAGCTTATAGACTCGAAAAATTGTTGAATTGATAATATGGAATTGTACATATATGAATGAGTAATGTATACAATATGATGAATTGATGCTAGTTATATAATTGGTAAATTTAGATCACTTATGTGATGAGAAGGAGTTGCAAATAAAAGTATTTGGTATAATGATATGAAATTGAATACTAATTGAATGTGTGCATTTACATAAGCTTAATTATTTTTATTTTGAATCATAGATTTACCACTGAGCGATTAGCTTAGCGTATGATTTGTTTTCCGTGTGTAGGTTAGGTTCAATTCATGATCCCGAGCGTGGACTTCAACATCTAGTCAAATATCCCGGTCCCAATGATGTTTGTATACCTCTTTCATTTTTTATTTGGCATGTTCCTAAGTTGTGTCTATTTGGTTACCCAACTATGTTTATATACACTTTTGGTTTTAATTGTGAGACATGTTTTTAGTTAAATTTTTAGTAGATTGTAAATAGATATTGAATATGAGATTGAAATGGTACAAAAAGCTAATGATCCTAGTGAAGTAGGTATAAATGTTTATGTTATAATTGATTTGCATTGGAAGTTGGCTTTTAGGTGATGTAGTAATTGCAATATTGTTGAATATGGCATACATGTTCTACTAATTGACATGTATGACTTGTTTGGTGAATGATTCATGGTATGAAATGTAAAGATTAATTGATGTTTAAGTGATTAATGTCTTGATGAGAAGTTGTAGATGGATGTCTCAATTTATTTGGTATGTTTTGATACAAATGGAATAGGTAAATCGATGATCATGTGTTAGTCTTGGTTGGACACTTTGATTTAGGTACCAAAAATGTGCATTTTGGCCAAGTATAGGGACTTAGTGGTCTGTTCCCAATATTGTAATATCGTACCCTCGATATCACAATATCAACCCTATTTTATTTTGAAAACTTTGCAATTCAGTCATCAGGTTGAAATGTTTAGCTATTGTTTTCGAAATCGTGATACCAAGTCCAGGATATTGTGATACCCACCTAATACATTTTGAAGTTTGGTTACTATCTTTGAAATCGTGATACCAAGCCTTGGATATCGCAATTCCTACTTGCTATATTTTGAAAATTTTGAATTTAGTCCTAATTCGACCTTAGATTAGTATTAAAGCTTTCGTAAGCTTGTATAAGACTCGAAAATGTTTACCTATCATCATGATTGTTTATAATGTTCATATTTGATTGTTAAACGAATAGAATTGTATTTATTTTGATTGTAGTTACTTTGGCAACGAATGTGACACACTATAGCTCAGACCCGATGATTGGGTTGGGTATAGGGTGTTGCAATTTTCATTAATAAAGTTTTCAACTCAGGATGATAGTTTCTTTGTGCAAGATTTCTTTCTTGTGATTTTTAGAAGTAGTTTTCTTCTCGATTTTCTTCAAGTACTCATGAGAATTCATTCTTCATCATTCAATTTGCCAATGATTATTATTTGGAGGGATGATTAGAGCCATTAATTGAGTTTGTTGGGATTTATATATCAAAGGGTTCAATTGGACACTTATCCATCTATCAATTATATCCATCAGTTTATTCGATCCATCTTCCACTTTTAATTGTTTTTCGTTTATTTATTTATTGTTTTGAATATTTACTATTTGTTATTAAATTTCTTATTTTAGTTATTTTTGCTTTCATTGTTTTCTTAAATTTATTTGGTGTTTTCTTTTCAGGTCAGATCCAAATCTTTCTTTCTCGAGTCGAACAACTTGAATACGATCTTGGATCGCTCTTTCTTTATCATTCCCTTTCCCCCACCACCCCTCGCATCTCTCTCTCTGTTATTATTTCTACTATTAGAGAATAACCCATTTACTAAAGACCAATGCGAGATTTGAAATTATTGTCACTATGTCAATCGTGATTAATCATTACTATAATCTTTATAGCGACAATCTTTTCGAATCTTACCTTGATCTTTATTAAGCGGGTTGTTCTCTTATAGTAGCAGCAACAATAGAGAGGGATAGAAAGTGAGAGGGATGATGAGGGAGAGAGGGATAGGGGTGGGGGAGGGAGGAAGGACTATAACACCCTACACTTGACCCGTCTACTGAATCTGGGTATGGAACGTCACCAATGGACCTATGCTTATTAATTTCTAACTAGACTGCTATAAAACAGTCCAAAAATAAAACTATCTAATATTGAAATTAAAATAATCAGTATTACAGTTAAGGCTTTAAGCCATTGAATGTTTAATCCTTCGAATATTTCTAACACTACTCAGATTGTTAGTTCACAAATAATTCCTAAGATTCAGCTAAGGGCTAGCTAAGGGTAATTCTAGAATATAGGGATGTCGTCTAGTTACGCCAAAGTAAAATTTAAGGTGAAGCCGCCAATAATACCCTATTTCTATGTGCATTACTCTATTTGCTTGCGATCTTTACTCCAGCAACATCTGACTTGGTCCATCCCCGAAGTCCTTATTCTACCTCGTAAGTCCTACGAGCAATGCCAATCACTTGTAAGTTCGAATGAACTTAGTGAGTTCCTTTACTATACATGATAACCCTACCACATAGGGGTAATGAATGTAAAATAAAATAAAAAAATAAATTTAACTCCCTGCTCGCCCAAGGTGATTATTTGACATCCGAGTGGCAGACTCCACTCGATCCTTTGAGCTACGGGGCTCACCTTGAGACCTTCCTTTGGTCGAATTCTCTATTTGACCAAAACCCAAATACCTCGCCATGTCAATGTATCCATGCTTCGCATCTTTCCTTTCCTTACACAGGGTGCTTGTTGACCCTCAACATGACTCACCACTCTGGCGAACTCATTCTTGTTCCACCTTATTGTTCGTTGTGTGGGATTACTTTCAGTAATCCTTTTTTTATTCCAGGCTACACTCGGGGACTCATATATCTTATACGTGAGGATTGCTCTTCCTAGTTGAACTGACAGATTACCCTTTCTTCGACTATACGAGCTTGTCATCCCATTTGTTTGTTTCCTTCCTCTGAAGCCATACTTTTTATGATGTACCCGCACTAGAATTTTGTCAAAGAGGAATAGTCTTAACAGACATACTATCCCCTGGATAGAACTTTTATCTTGGGGGACACTTCTCCATCCTTCCGCTAGATTTGCTTCTACGTACAACTTTTTTAAGTCTTCCCTGGCAGCTTTTCATTTTGGATCTTTGCTTGCGATCCCCGAATGATTTTCCTTTCTTACTTTTCCATTAATCAGGTCAACTTTCATATGGCCTATCTTTCTCTAATTCTTATCGGGTCTTTACCCATGCCTCGTCGACTTCTATGTCTATCCTTAACACTTTTATCACTTTTGGAAGATTTTCGTGCATCATGCTTGTAGCGCTGCTTCATTTTCAACACGTTGATTGACACATCGTCTTCCTCATCATCCAAATTTGTGAGATCATCAACCAGCTTGGTGATCTTACGATTTTGTTGTGTCATTGGTGCAGTCGATTGAGGTGGGACAGGTGTAGTAGCATCCGCAGGTGGTGTAGAAGTTGGGTTTGCTTCTTTTTCGTCATGGTTAGTCTCAATACTCACTAATTCAGTCTTCTCCTTGTCTCCCTCTGGTCCTTTTATGGCATTCTCCTTAGTGGCAGGGTGTATGGGGGTAGGTCTAGTCTCATTAACATCTGCTTCATCATCTTCCTCTCCCTCTGCATCAGATAGCAATTTCTTGGGGAAGTTGAAGAACGCAGGCATAAGCCTGGTGAAATTCTTCTGAAGGGATTTCTTGATTGAAGGCTTTATTGTGTTCTAACAAGGTTTAAAAGGGTTTGGATATGTTCAAAAAAACATTAATAAATCTTCGATAGAATCCTGCATGGCTTAGGAAACTTTGAATACCTTTGATAGTGGTAGGTGGCGGAAACTTTTTGATCACTTCAACCTTTGCTTTGCCCATGACAATCCCTTCCTATGATATTTTATGTCCCAGAACAATGCATTCACAAACCATGAAATGACATTTTTCCCAGTTTAAAACAAGATTAGTTTATTTACAACGATAAAGAACTAACTCCAAATTCTTCAAACAGTTCTAAAAAGTATCACAAAAAAAAAATCGTCCCTAAATACTTCAATAAACTTTTCCACCATGCAATACTATCATGCAATATTGAAATGTTGCTGGGGCATTACACAACCCGAATGGTAGTCATCTAAATGCAAAAGTTTCGTATGGACATGTAAAAGTGGTCTTCTCTTGGTCATTGGGAGCTATGACAATCTGATTAACCCTGAGTAACCATTTAAGAAACAATAGAAGGCTTTCCCAGCTAACTTATCCAACATTTGATCGATAAAAGGTAAGGGGAAATGGTTCTTTTGAGTTGCTTTATTAAGCTTGTGATAATCCATGCATACCCTGTATCCCATGATAGTACAACTTGGAATGAGTTCATTGTTGTCATCGCTAATCACGGTGACACCCCCTTTCTTGGGAACACATTGAATAAGGTGTCAACTCTACAGAGATAACTACTGATAGAGTGTTGTTGTTTCCTAAGTAGGCGTACTTTAAATGTAGCGGCGACAACTTTAACTCCAATGTGGGAGGTTCTTCTATAGAAGGTCTAGGAGGCTTAAAAGAAGGAGCTAATAAATCCAAAGATTCGAAACTCTTTCCTAGTCTATCTTCAAGCCACTTGGTCTCCACAAGTTCACCAAGTTCTTCAGTTGTTTTTGCTTCATTCAAATCAAATGGATCTGTATCATCATTATCAGAATTACTGTGACAGAATTTTGCAAACTCTACTTCCACTGCTGTTTTGATAAACCCAATGACATTAAATTCTTTATTTTCATTTGCACACTTCATGGCATAAAAAACATTAAAAGTAATTTGCTGGTCATTAACCCTCATTGTTAACTCACCTTTCTGCACATCGATTAACATTCTACTTGTAGCTAGAAAAGGTTTTCCAAGAATAATCAATAGTTCTTTATCAACTTCACATTCTAAAATAATAAAATCTATTGAAAAAATAAATTTATCTATTCTTACTAGCACATCTTCAATTTTAACTTCTGGATGTGCATAAAAACGACCAGCTAGTTGCAGTGTGACTATGGTGGGTCTTGCCTTCCCAATTTTAGCTTACTAAAATAGACATAGGCATTAAATTTATACTTGCTCCTAGATCACATAATGCCTTACCAACATAATGATTTCCAATTGAACAAAAAATAGTAAAACTCCTTAGGTCCTTCAACTTCGGAGGCAATTTGTTCATCAGCATCGCTGTGCACCATTCAGTGAGAGCATCAGTTTCAAATTCCCCAAATCTTTACATTTTTGACAAGATGTATTTCATGAATTTTACGTAGTTGGCATTTTCTCCAACTTCCTCTAACGGTATATTGATATGGAGTTGCTGTAAGATATTCAAAAAAATTTTGAACTGAAAATCTTGCTTAGATTTATGAAATCGCTGAGGAAAAAGTGGCAATGGCCTTTGACAAATATCATTCCAATATGTCACCATCCCTGACGGTAAAGAGTTCAAACATGCTCTAGCACAATCTCTTAATAAATATGGAAATAATTAAAGTCGAGGGGAGTATTCAGGAACACCCTATTGCCTGAATGAGTCATAGACTTCCAAGAATAGCCTTTAGTACAGTCGAGGATCTTCAGTAGGCAATCTACTGAATTGTCCTACCATTAGCAGCATTTGAAACATTATCGGCTTCAACTTGAAATACTGAGCTTGAATGTGTGGCCTGACTATTCCTGGATTCAAATAATCCAAAATTGGCACAACATGCTTTCGAATGGGTTTGTCTCTATCGTCCATCACACGAGGGATATGCAAATCAACATCCCGACCATTCGGATGTAATGGATCTTCCCTGCCTGGATCATTCCCAATCCCATCCATATCTTGCAATTCTCGTCTCCTTCTTCTCAAGGTTCTCTCGATCTCTAGGTCAAAAGGATACTCTTCATTAGCATGAATGCCTCTACTCATGCACTAACATCAAACTTGTAGAAATTAAAAACAACAAAGTTAACTAAAACTAATGGAATTATATAAGAAAATAACAAAACCAAATTTCACCAAATTACTGATCGCCGGCAACGGCGCCAAAAACTTGTCGCGTGTGAATATAATATGCGAATGTGCAAGTGTGCACGTCGAATCAGGTAATAAAGTAGTAAGTAAGACCGTCTCCTCAGGGATCGGATAGGATTAATTCAGTTAAGCTATTACTATAAACTATATGAATCTGGCTGTGGCAAAACAGAATAACAATTTGTAGAGGAATAATCACGCATGCAATATTAAAATCAAATAACTAACTTAAAATGTTGTGGCAAAGATATAGAAACAAAGTTGAGAGGATCTACTCTGTTGAATGGTTAGGTTGGGATTACTAAGACGCTTTCCTCATGATACAATAATTCCATGGAAAAATCTTAATCAATCTACTATTAATATTAAATCTAAGGTAGCCTGTTTCTTTCGAGAGTCAGACTTCAAGCTACCCTATATAAGGCTTTGCATGTCTATAAGCCTTAAGAAGGATACCCAGCACTGTTTCTTCCTTTCTCGGTACAAAGCGCAGTTCTATTTCTAGAGTACTACGAGTATTCTGTTGAATACTCGCTTGTATAATTCGATCACAATCCAACTCATCTAACCTTTTCAAATTTAAATCAAGTTTATGGGCATACCATACATTCATCTATGTCTAGAGACTGCATGCATATATTTTAAAATAGCGCAAATTGAATGAAATAGTAAATCTAATCAGGACAATGCCTTGGTCATTAAAGAAACTAAAGATTCATCCAGTAATCCCAACCCGATGAGATTAGCTCATGAGTTGGAAATTAAAAATGAAAGTATCATTCAACAACATATTTCCATAGTTAAAATTCATAGAAATTAATTAAGATAATGAAGGAAGAATTTCAGGAAGCTTTCGCCAATCCAACCCTCAACTTCAGTGCTGCAATATCTTGCAAAGCACAAGGTTGAATGCTTCTCCTTCTTCCTTGTGTTGCTACTCTGTTCCTTAGTGCTACCCTCTTTCCTTGTGTCTCTAGATCTCCCACGAGAAATTGTGTGAGAGGAAAAATCACCTCCTTCCTCTCTTCTTCTTTCTTCTTTTTATAGGGTAGGTCCCCCTCTCAGCATACACTATTTTCTCCCTATTTTTCATGTGGATATTTCTGGTACAAGTACAGCTGGCTAAGAGTGGCACAGATTGACAACTGAGTCAGCATCTTCCTAGAATTGCCATGACATTTGTGGTGGCAAACAATCCAACCTTTTATCATGACAAAATTTCACTTTTTCACTTCTTTTCCTCCTTTCTACACCTGTTATAAACAATAAGCAGTTCCTTTCCTCCCATAAGTAAAAGTAACATATAGTGACATTGAAAGCACAATCCAAGTTTAGTGATGTAATGTGATAAAAATACTTATATAATTTCTTAAAATGTAACTAAATTTACTCAAGTACGAAAAATTAACCAAGTTAGAGGCTTGAAATATAACTCTTTTCAAGAGTAATCAATGACATATCTTTCTCTAACTCTTATCGGGTTTTTACTCATGCCTCGTCTGTAACAGCCCGTTTTCAGTGAAATCGAAACAGTAGTTTTGGGACCACAAATCTGAGCCCGTAAGAAAAATTATTTTAAAACTAATTTATGGTCTACCATATGATAGGAATATCTTATAAAAATTTCGCTAGGAAATTTTACCGATTACATGTTTAATTGATAAAATGACCAAATTGCATAAAATGCAAAAGTTGAATTCTAGTAGCTAAAAGGATCAAATAGCTATGGAATTCAAAATTGGAGGTCCTTATATGGTAAATAGATTAAGAGGAGTTAGTAGATAAGTATGATGATTCATCCATGGAAATTTAAGAAAAGAAAATGACTAAATTGGAAAGTAAATAAATAAAAGATGAAAAAATAAATATATAATATCATCATTTTATATCATCTTTCCCTATTAAAAGACATGGAAACCCTAGTTTTTGGGTGTTGAGTTCTAGCAAGTTGTTTTGGTTCAATTAGGTATGAATTCTTGTCCCGTTTTGAGTAATTTTTATGTTTTCGAGATCGTAAAAGCTTAATTTAGCTATCTCGAGGATTAATTTGTAAAATTATCAAAGTAATAGGGTTATGTCGTGGATGAATATGCATGGATTATGAAATTTATGGTAGAAAATGAAAGGTTGTTGATAGATAAACAACTTTTGTAAAGTGAATTTTTATGAAGTTGTGATTTAGGGACTAAATTGTAAAGATGTAAAATTTATGGTAAAATTCTGAATTTTATGAAATACATGGGCTGCAAATGTTACATGTAAAAATTAGTTAGGCTTGGAAAGGGTTAAATTGCATGAATTTCATTTTTCCGAGCCTAGGGACGAAATCATTATTAATTAAAAGTATAGGGGAAAAATGGTAATTTTGCCTAAGATGTGAATTGAATTGAATTGAATTGAATTGATATGAATTGTATTAAATTGAGTTAAATTTACACGTATAGATCTAAATAGACAAAATAGGAAATTAGATCGAGGAAAAGAGAAAGTGTCAGATTAGTAAATTTACAGGAACACTTGTCAAGGTAAGTTCGTGTAACTAATTTGTGTATATTTATAAGTTTGATTTGAATGTTGTATATGTGAATTTTGTAATTGCTATTGATATGAAATTGATTATATATATCTGACAAAGCTCGATAAATGTTTAGTCCCGTTTGAATAAATGAAATTCGATGGACACAGGATTTCCCGTATTAGTTGTGGTCCTACATATGTTGCGGACACACCACAGCTCGAAAGAGCATCCCGATATTAGCCCTCTCGAGCTTTCCGTTATATGGTTCTTGCGAGCTTTCCGCTAATAGCTCTTCGGAGCATCCCGATCGGTTATGATACTGCATGTGTTGTGGACACACCGCAGCTCTTATGAGCGTCCTGTTATATGACTCTTTGTGAGCTTCCTAATTTAATGGCTCTTCGGAGCTTCCCGATATGGCTCACTTAAACTTCCCGATATATGGCCATCAGGAGCTTCCCGTTAATGGCTCTTTGAAGCTACCTGTTATGGGCTCTTATGAGCTTCTCGATTATGGCTCTTATGAGCTTCTTGTTATACAACCCAATAAGCTTCCTGTTACATGGGTCATATGAGCTTCCCGTTATATGGCTCGAAAGAGGGCTTCCTGATTATGTGCTTTAACGAGCACTCCTGACTATGAATTGACAAATTATAGTTTGTACACGTCAAGTGTACTACCTGTGCATCCATCGATATTTCTAATAAATCCAACGGGCAAAGTTCTGACATAGAATAATCTGAATTTGAGATAAATTATTATGGAAATGTACATTTATATGGATATATGATGTGGAAAGCATATGTATATGAAAATTTTTACATAATATGCTCATATTTGATTCTTGATATTCACATGAAGTGCATGACTAACATGTTTCTTGAGATTATATGTGTTTAGGAAATTTGCCAAATTTCCTTTGGATGAATTTTGCGTGCTTACTTTAAATATATATGAATGGTAAGTTAATTTCTCGTTATACGAACTTACTAAGCATAATATGCTTACCCTGTATTCTTTTTCCTATTTTATAGTAATTCGAAAGCTCGAAGTGGTTGAAAGCTAGTCGGAGCATCATCACACTATCTTTTCGCCCATTTCGATATATGTAACAAACTAAATTTTGGTATAATGACATGTATAGGTTCAATTGGGACATTGATGGCAAATATATGTTTTGGTTATAAATAGCCATTGGAATGGCTTGAGTTGGACATACTTTTGTTAAATATATATTTGTGTGGCTTCTTCATGTTTGTTGTGTTTGATTTGCTTGAGTGATGGATAAGTTATAGACATATTGATGTATGAGATGAGATAGTATAGTTGGTATAAGTAAGTAAATAGATGTTTTCATTAATATGGTAAATTTGAATGATGAGAAATGATGATATATGACATGTTTATGACTTGATTTTGGTTAGTTTAAATGACTTGGATTGGCTTTTGAATGTGCTAAAATGTTAGTGTAGGTGGAAGACCAAATGGGTGAGAAATATGGCTTGGAAATGGCCTTATTTCATCCAAACGGGTAGAGACATGGCCTTGTGTCTAAATCGTGTGTGAGACACAGCCTACGACACGGGTGTGTTTTGGCCTTGTGTCCCCTGCATCTTTAAAATTTAAAACAGAATGCTCAGAATTTTTCACACGGCCTGGCACACGGGCGTATGGCTTGGCCGTATAACCCTTGCACCTAAACACGGCCTAACACACGGGTGTGTGACTTGACCGTGTGACCCAAGTCAGAGAGTTACACGGGTACGAACACGGGCTGGGACACAGCCATGTGCCTTATTTCGAATGCCCACACGGCCTTGAACGTGGGCGTGTTACATGGCGTGTGAGCCACACGGCCTGACCACACAGGTGTGTGTCCCCTACACCTTGAAAATTTTGAGATTTTGTGGAAAATTCTCTAAGTACCCGGTTTAGTCTCGACCTGTTTCTAATGTATGTTTCGGGCCTCGAAGGCTCATATAAGGGAATTTGTGAATAATTTCTGACATGAATGTTAAATAATATGAAATGTTTGTATTTGTTCTGTATATTCCGGTAATGCTCTGTAACCCAATTTTGGTGACGGATATGGGTTAGGGGTGTTACATTTATTCGTATCAGAGCTACAGTTTAGCCGATTCTCGGACTAACGTAGTATATACAAGTCTAGCTATACATGCCATTATATAACTTGTGATAGTGTGATATCTCCTGACCATTTTAAACATGTTTTTCATATAGTAATGTCATCCAATCGAGCTGAATCTGAAGAAGTTGAGAGCAATGCTCAAGCTTCAGTTCAAAGAGCGACTTCAAGTAGTAAAAGACCCGTATCTGAGGGCCTAGAAGGAGAGGCTAAAGAAGTCTTCTTCCAAATGATGAATGAATGATATACAGATATCGTAAGAACAAATCTGGCTGTGCAACAACCTCCACCCCCTCTTGTCTCTCAACTAGCTTCTGAAACACCACAAGATATAGAACTTATTAGAACTGGTAAGCCACTTGTTGATAAAATCCGTAAACATAGGGTAGAAAAAGTCAGAGCTACCGTCGAAGATGATCCTAAAGGGTCTAAATTTTGGCTAGAAAACACTATCAAGGTTTTGAATGAATTATCTTGCACACCAGCCGAATGTTCAAAATGTGATGTATCTCTGCTAAAAGATTCTGCTTACCAATGGTGGAACACCTTAGTTTTTGTTGTACCGAAAGAAAGGGTCACATGAGAATTTTTCCAAACTGAATTTAGAAAGAAGTAGATCAGTCAGAGATTCCTGGATTAGAAAAGGAAGGAATTTTAGAGCTTAAACAAGGGCATATGGCGGTATCCGAATATGAAAGAGAATTTTTCTGACTGAGTAAGTATGCTAGAGAATGTATCCCGACTAAAATCTCCATGTGTAAGCGATTTGAAGAAGGTCTGAATGAAGATATAAAATTTTTAGTTAGGATTCTTGAATTAAAAGAATTTATGGTATTAGTCGACCGGGCATATAAAGCTGAAGAGCTCAGCAAAGAAAAGAAACAAGCCGAGATAGAAGCCATAAATTCAAGTAAAAGATTTATAGAGAAGTCACAACAGTCAGCTTCAAAGAAATCAAAGAAATACCATGATCGTTCTACTACATCTGCAGGATACTCCGGAAGAGGTAGAGGTACCCAATATTCTAGTCCAAGATCTCAGGCTATATCTGTACAAGTGCAGGTAGTGTCAGAAACACCAAACCTAGGTGTAAACACTGTAATAAATTCCATTTTGGTGAGTGCCACATGAGAAGCGGAGCATGTTTTAGATGTGGTTCTTTTGACCACTATCTTAGAGACTGCCTGGAAAGGCTTGAGAAAGATATTGTACAGACTTCAAAGCCAAGCAACTCCGCTACAAGAGGTAGACCACCTCGTATCCCCAGCAATATCAGTGGTAGTCGAGGTATGATGAAAGATTCAACTGTCAAATCTGAAGCACGAGCACCGACAAGGACATATGTTATTCGTGCACGTGAGGATGCCTCTGCACCTAATGTTATTACTGGTACTTTTTCTCTTTTTGATACTGATATAATTGCTTTAATTGATCTTGGTTCAACACATTCATATATTTGCACAAATTTAGTGAATAATAAAAATTTACCTGTCGAGTCCACTGAATTCGTGGTTAAAGTATCAAACCCTCTAGGCCAGCATGTGATGGTGGATAAAATTTGTAAGAATTGTCCGTTAGTGATATGGGGTTTCTATTTTTCGACTGATTTAATGTTATTTCCATTTGATGAATTTCATATGATTTTGGGTATGGATTGGTTAACTCTGAATGAAGCCTTATTAAATTACAAACAAAAGTATATTGTGTTGAAATGCCTGAATGGTGAAATGATTCGTATTGAATATGATAATTTGAATGGGTTGTCTAATGTGATATCATCCATGTCTGGACAGAAATATGTCAGAAAGGGTTATGATGCCTATCTTGCCTATGTGTTGGACATTAAAGTATCTGAGTCAAAGATAAAGTTAGTGCTAGTAGTCTATGAGTATCCGGATGTATTTCCAGAAGAGTTACCTGGATTACCACCAGTTAGAGAAGTAGAATTTTCTATAGATCTTGTTCCGGAGACAACACCGATATCTATAGCACCCTACAGAATGACTCCTACTGAATTAACAGAGTTAAAAGCGTAGTTGTAAGAACTGATTGACAGAGGCTTTGCTCGACCTAATTTCTCACCATGGGGTACACCAATTTTGTTTTTTAAGAAAAATGATAGATCCCTGAGACTATGTATTGGTTACCGACAACTCAATAAGGTTACAATCAAGAATAAATATCCACTTCCCCGTATTGATGATTTGTTTGATCAGCTGAAATGTGCTACAATATTTTCAAAGATTGATATCTGTTCTGGCTACTATTAGTTAGGAGTGAAAGACTCAGATGTACAGAAAATAGCCTTCAGAACCAAGTATGGGCATTATGAATTCCTTGTAATGCCATTTGGCTTAACAAATGCACCTGCAATATTTATGGATCTGATGAAGAAAATTTTTAGACCGTATTTAGATAGATTTGTGGTGGTATTTATTGATGATATTCTGGTATATTCTCGAGATAAAATAGAACAAGCTGATCATTTGAGAATTGTTCTGCAAACTCTGCGTGAAAAATAGTTGTATGCTAAATTTAGCAAATGTGAATTTTGGCTTCAGGAAGTTAGTTTTCTTGGACATATAGTATCGACTGAAGGTATTAGAGTTGATCCGAGTAAAATTTTAGCTATTGTTAATTGGAAGCCACCAAAAACTCTGTCTAAAGTCATAAGTTTTCTGGGATTAGCTGATTACTATAAGAGATTTTTATAAGAATTTTCGATGATAGCTTCTCTAATGACACGATTATTACAGAAAGATGTAAAATTTGAGTGGACCGATAAATGTCAGCAAAGTTTTGATCGGTTGAAAGCTCTGTTGACTGAAGCACCAGTTTTGGTTCAGCCTGAATCGGGTAAGGAATTTGTGATTTACAGTGATGTATCATTGAATGGCTTAGGCTGTGTTTTGATGCAAGAAGGTAAAGTAATAGCTTATGCTTCTAGACAGCTTAAGCCACATGAAAAGAATTCCCCGATACATGATCTTGAATTAGCAGTTATTATATTTGCACTGAAAATTTGGCGACACTATTTGTTCGATGAAAAGTGTCATATATTCACCGATCATAAAATTTTAAAGTACTTAATGTCGTAAAAAGATTTGAATCTGAGACAAACACAGGTGGCTTGAACTGTTAAAAGACTATGATTATGTTATCGACTATCATCCGGGAAAAGCAAATGTAGTTGTTGATGCTCTAAGTAGAAAATCTATGTTTACCTTGCGAGCGATGAATCCTCGATTAACATTGTCTGATGATGGCTCAATCATAGCTGAGTTAAAAGCTAAGCCGACATTTCAATAACAGATCTGCGAAGCTCAGAAAAGTGATAATGATTTACAAGCTAAACGGGTACAGTGTGAATCGACTTCTGATTCAAAATTTATTGGACTTGATACTGTCTGTTATTCAGAAGCAGAGTTTGTGTTCCAAAGAATTCAAAGTTTATACAGAAGATTTTGCATGAAGCTCATAATGGTATTATGTCTGTTCACACGGGGAATAATAAAATGTATAATGATTTGAAGAAGATGTACTGGTGGTCGGGAATGAAATGCGGCATTTCTGAATTTGTATCTAGATGTTTGATGTTTTAGCAAGTTCCAACTAAACATCAGGTACCTTCGGAATTATTACAACCAGTTACGATACCGGAATGAAAATGGGATAGAGTTACTATCGATTTTGTATCAGGATTACCCCTATCTCTGAAAAAGAAAGATGCCGTTTGGGTATTCGTTGATCGCTTGACAAAGTCTGCACATTTTTTTCCAATACATATGGATTTCTCACTTGACGGATTGGTTGAATTATTTGTTTCTGAGATTGTTAGGATGCATGGTGTGCCAATTTCTATTATTTCTGACAGAGATCCACGATTCACATCCCGATTCTGGAATAAATTACAAGAAGCTCTGGGTCCTCAATTGCATTTCAGTACTATATTTCACCCTCAAACTGATGGTCAGCCTGAGCGTGTGATTCAGATTCTCGAAGATATGCTTCGGTACTGTATTTTGGAATTCGAGGGCAATTGGGAAAAATATTTGCCTTTAGTCGAATTCACATATAATAACAACTATCAGTCAAGCATTAAGATGACACCGTATGAAGCTTTATATGGATGCAAATGTAGAACTCCATTGTATTGGACTGAACTCAGTTAAAAAAAGATACATGGAGTTGATCTGATCCGTGAAACTGAGGAAAAACTAAAAGTAACCCGACATAGCTTGAAAACAGCTTCTGATCGTCAGAAATCCTATGCAGATATTAAACGAAAAGAAGTAGAATTCCAAGTGGGTGACAAGGTATTCTTGAAAGTATCGCCTTGGAAGAAAGTTCTTCGGTTTGGCTGAAAAGGCAAATTGAGTCTGCGGTTTATTGGGTCATATGAGGTTATTGAAAAAATTGAACCTATTGCGTATCGATTAGCACTACCACCAGAATTAGAAAAGATTTACAATATTTTTCACCTGTCTATGTTACGATGGTATCGGTCAGACCCTTCACATGTTATCTCTCCTACAGATGTCGAGATTTAACTTGATATGACTTACAATGAAGAATCGATCAAAGTTCTAACACATGAAACGAAATAGTTAAGAAATAAAAAGTAGCTTTAGTAAAAGTTCTTTGGCAATGACATGGATTAGAAGAAGCTACCTGGGAACCGGACAATGAAAGCAATATCTTTAAGGGATTTTCGAGGACAAAAATTCTTTAAGGGGGAGAGTTGTAATGGCCCGTTTTCAGTAAAATCGAACAGTGGTTTCGGGACCACAAATTCGAGTCCATAAGAAAAATTATTTTAAAATTATTTTATGGTCTACTGTATGATAGAAATATGTTATAAAAATTTCGTTAGGAAATTTTACCGATTACATGTTTCATTTATAAAAGGACCAAATTGCATAAAATGAAAAAGTTGATAAAAGGATCAAATAGCTATTAAATTCAAAATTAGAGGTCCTTATATGGTAAATAGACCATTAAAAGGAGTTAGTAGATAAATATGATGATTCATTCATGGAAATTTAAGAAAAGAAAAGGACTAAATTGGAAAGTAAATAAATAAAAGATGATAAATAAAATAAATATCTAATATCATCATTTTATATCATCTTTCTCAATTAAAAGATATGGAGACCCTAATTCTTGGGTGTTTAGTTCAAGCAAGTTATTTTGGCTCAATTAGGTATGAATTCTTATCCCGTTTTTAGTAATTTTTATGTTTTCGATATCGTAAAAGCTTAATTTAGCTATCTCGGGGATTAATTTATAAAATTATCAAAGTACCAGAGTTATGCCATGGATGAATATGCATGAATTATGAAATTTATAGTAGAAAATGAAAGTTTGTTGATAGATAAATTAATTTTGTAAAGTGAATTTTTATGAAGTTGTGATTTAGGGACTATATAGTAAAGATGTAAAATTCATGGAAAAACTTTGAATTTTATGAAATAAATGGGCTGCAAATGTTACATGTAAAAATTGGTTAGGCTTGAAATAAGGGTTAAATTGCATGAATTTCATTTTTCTGAGCCTAGGGACGAAATCATTATTAATTAAAAGTATAGGGGCAAAACGATAATTTTGCCTAAGATGTGAATTGAATTGATATGATTTGTATTAAATTGAGTTAAATTTACTTGTATAGATCTAGATTGGCAAAATACAGAATTAGATCGAGGAAAACAAAAAGAGTCGGATTAGTAGATGACAAATCAACGAACACTTGTAAAGGTAAGTTCGTGTAACTAATTTGTGTATATGTATATGTTTGATTTGAATGTTGTATATGTGAATTTTGTAATTTCTATTGCTATGAAATTGATTATATATATCCAATAAAGCCCGATAAATGTTTAGTCTCGTTTGAATAGATGAAATTCGATGGATATAGGATTTCCCGTTTTGGTTGTGGTCCTGCATATGTTTCGGACACACCACAGCTCGAAAGAACGTCCCGTTATTAACCTTCTAGAGCTTCCCATTATATCGTTCTTATGAGCTTTCCGATAATAGCTCTTCAGTGCATTCCGGTCAGTTGTAATCCTGCATGTGTTGTAGACACACCGCAACTCTTATGAGCGTCCCGTTATATGGCTCTTTGTGAGCTTCCTGATTAATGGCTCTCCAGAGCTTCCTGATATAGCTCGCTTGAACTTCTCGATATATGGTTATCAAGAGCTTCCCATTATTGGCTCGTATGAGCTTCCCGATTATGGCTCTTATGAGCTTTCTGTTATACAGCTTGGATAAGCTTCCTGTTACATGGCTCATATGAGCTTCCCGTTATATGGCTCGAGAGAGGGCTTCCCGATTATGTGCTTTAACGAGTACTCCCGAATATGAATTGATGAATTACATTTTTTACACTTCAAGTGTACTACCTATGTATCCATCGATATTTCCAATAAATCCAACGGGAAAAGTTCTGACATGAAATAATCTGAATTTGAGATGAATTATTATGAAATGTACATGTCATATGGCTATATGATGTGGAAAGCATATGTATATGAAACTTTTTACATGATGAGCTCATCTTTGATTCTTGATATTTACATGAAGTACATGACTAACATGTTTCTTGAGATTATATGTGTTTAGGCAATTTGCCAAAATTTTTGGGTGAATTTTACATGTTTACTTTAAAGATATATGAATGGTAAGTTAATTTCTCGTTATATGAACTTACTAAGCATAATATGCTTACCCTATATTATTTTTCCTATTTTAGAGTAATTCGGAAGCTCTATAACACCCCTAACTTGTATCTATTGTCGGAATAGGGTTACGGAGCATTACCAAAATTTACAGATAAGATAAACATATAATTCATGTCTTATAGCATTCATATCAGAAATCAATCATAATGTCCCTTATATGAGCCATCGAGGCCCAAAATATACATTAGAATCAGGTCGGGACTAAATTGAATACTAAAATTTTTTTTCAAAATATCAAAATTTTGCTTAGGTCAGGGGACACACGCCCGTGTGGTTAGCCACACGGCCAAGGGACACGCCCGTGTCTCAGGCCGTGTAACTCTTTGACTTGGGTCACACGACCAAGTCACACTCCCGTATGCCAGGCCATGTGATCAATTCTGAGCATTCTGTTTCTTAATTTTTTCAAGATGCAGGGGACACACGGCCAGATCACATGCCCATGTGCTAGGCTGTGTGTCATACACGGCTGAGACACACGTCTGTGTCTTTGCCCGTGTGGACGAAAATAGGCTATTTTTCAAGCCACATTTCTCACCCTATTTTTGTCTTCCACCTACACCAACATTTTTACTTATTCATAATGCAATACAAATATTCAACCAATGTGCCTTTAGGCACCTCAAATGATAATTTATTATCATGTCACATACTAGCTTAAATGAATCATTTCAATCGCATACCAAACATATCCATCACTAGCCATTCAAATGGCTAGTTACAATTAAAGCATTTATATGCCGATATTGGTGAATTAACCTATACATGCCATTATAACCATAATTGATTTATCACATATATATACCAAAATGGGCTGATGGATAGTGTGAGTGATCTCTGCCAAGCTTCCAATCCAACGAGCCTCCAAATTACTATATAACAGGGAAAAATAAAACAGAGTAAGCATGAAATGCTTAGTAAGTTCGTATAACATGGTAATTAACTTACCAGTCATTTAAATTTAATATAAACATAAAAGGCACATTCAATCAACTTGATCACGAGCCCTAACACATATCCTCATCACCCTTGTTAGTCACATATTTCATATAAATATCAAGAAGCATGTATGGGCTCAACAATAATTAGATTTCCATGTACATATACTTTCCACATCATGTATTCATATAACATATACAAAACATATCCTTGTATTTCAAATACATTTTCATAATAATTCTTCTCGAGTTCAGATTATTTCATGTCGGAACTTTGCCCATGAAATCATTTGAAATGTTAATGTCACACGGGTAATACACTCAAGGTGTACAAATTTATAATCTTGGATGAACATATTCATCAAAAAAAATTCTATGTTCATATATTATCATCTCGTATTTCCATATATCATGTATCATTATTTTCATGTATTTCAGGCAGATACGTGTATTAATTTGTTTCATGTTCATATTTTCTCATGTCAAGATTTTACCTGTTGAATCATTGAAAACATCAATGAATACATAGGTAGTACACTCAAAGTGTAGAAATCAGAAATCCGTCAATTCATATTCAAGAGTTCTCTTTAAAGCACATAATTAGGAAATCCTCTATCAAGCCATACAACAGGAAGCTCACAAAGATACGTTAATCGGGAAGCTTACAAAGAGCCTATCAAGAAGCTTATCTGGGCTATATAATAGGAAACTCATAAGAGCCATAATCAGGAAGTTCACAAAGAACTTTTAATCAGGAAGCTCACGAACAGCCTTTAATTAGGAGCTCCGGATAGCCATATATCGGGAAGTTCAAGCGAGCCATATCAAGACGCTCACAAAGAGCTACGTTTGTGTCCGCAATATATATAAGATCACAACCGATCATATAATAGGACGCTCACAAAGCGCTACGATAGTCCGCAACACATGCAAGATTACTACCGATCAGGATGCTCACATGAACCATAAAACAGGAATCTCGAGAGGGCTTATAACGGAATGGTCATAGGAGCTACGGTGTGTTTGCAACACATGCAAGACCACAACCAATCAGGAAATCCTATATCCATCGAATTCCATTATTCAAACGAAATTTAATATTTATCGGGCTTTGTCGGATATGTAATAAATTTCATATATTTGCAATTTATACAATTCACATACACAACATTCAATTCAAGCATATAAATATACACAATTAAGTTACACGAACTTACATCGACAAATGTTTGTGTACGTAAAATCTACTAATCCGATATTTTCTCTTTTCCTCGTTCTAACTCTGAATTTGGTCTATCCGAATCTATATGAATAAATTTAACATTAATTCATATTCATTTCAATTCAATTCAAATCTTAGGCAAAATTATAATTTTTCCCTTCAACTTTTAATTAATGACGATTTCATCCCTAGGCTCAAAGAATTAAATTCAGGAAATTTAATCCTTATTCCAAGCCTAGTCGATTTTTACATGTAAAATTTACAGCCCATGTATTTCATGAAATTCGAAATTTTTTCATGAATTTTACATCTTAATTTAGTCCTTAAATCAATTTTTCATCAAAATTCCCTTTACAAAAGTTGTTTATCTATTAACAACCTTTCATTTTCTACCATAAAACTTCATAATTCATCTATGTTAATCCATGGAAAAACCCTAGTACCTTGATAACTTTACAAATTAATCCCCGAGATAGCTAGATTAAGCTATTACGATCTCGAAAATATAAAAATCATTAAAAACGGCCAAGAATACTTACCTAATCAAGCAAAATAAGTTGGCTTGAGCTTAGCTTTCCATGGCTAGGGTTCCATGCTTTTAATTTGGGAAAGATGATATAAATGATGATATTTTTATTTTTTTTATCATTTATCATCTTTTATTATTTCACTTTCCAATTTCATCCTTTTCTTTATTTTATTTTCTATGGATGAATCATCATCCTTAACCACTAAGCATTTTTAATGGTCTATTTGCCATATAAGGACCTCAAATTTTGAATTCCATAGCTATTTAATCCTTTTAGCTATTCGAACTCAACTTTTGCACTTTGTATAATTTGGTCCTTTATTAAATTAAACATGTAATCAGTAAAATTTATTTACGAAATTTTCATACGACATTATTCTCATGCTTTAGATTATAAAATAATATAAAAATAATTCTTCTTTAGAAATCGAATTTGTGGTCTCGAAACCACTGTTTCGAAATAGGTGAGAAATAAGGCTTGAAAATGGCCTTATTTCGTCCACACGGGCAGAGACACGGGTGTGTGTCCCAGCCGTGTATGACAGATAGCCTACCACAAGAGCATGTATTTTGGCCGTGTGTCCCCTGCATCTTTAAAATTTAAAACAGAATGCTCAGAATTTTTCATACGGCCTAGCACACGGGTGTGTGGCTTGGCCGTGTGACCCTTGCATCTACACACGGCCTAGCACATGGGCGTGTGACTTGGCCGTGAGACCCAAGTAAGAGAGTTACACGGGTACGGATTTGAGCTGGGACACTGTCATGTGCCTTATTTCGAATGGCCACACGGCCTAGGATATAGGCGTGTTACATGGCCGTGTGAGCCACACGACCTGACCACACGGGCATGTGTCCCCTGCACCTTGGAAAATTTTGAGATTTTATGAAAAATTCTGAGTACCCGGTTTAGTCCTGACCTATTTCTAATGTATGATTGGGGCTCGAGGGCTCAGATAAGGGACTTTGTGAATAATTTCTGATATGAATGTTAAATAATATGAAATGTCTGTATTTGTTCTGTATATTTCGGTAATGCTCTGTAACCTTGCTTCTTCTTTCATCTTCAAGAAGCACTACTATCTAAATATTAAAAAAACCTAAAGTTTTACCTTCACTCTAAGTTGGAGTTGCAAATCGAGATCTTTGTTAATGACTACTCTATGTCAAGGTAAGTATTGTGACTCTATATGTTAAAGTTATGAAAGATTAAGTTTGAATAAGTGCATGAATAGTAAGATGAAAAATAAGGTTTTATGTGAGGATTTTTAGGTTTGTTATGATGGTAAAGGTTAAGAATGAGTTTTAATTATGTTCTTCTGTTTTATTAGCAGTGTTTGTTGCAGTTCATTGTTGGATCTGGAGTTTAAGTTGCTATTTGTGGTTGTTAGGTGAGTCTATGTGCTGACTCTTGTTTGCGTACTATACTAAACCATTTAATGAAACGTCACTATAAATTACAAATTCTTTACCCGATTCAGGTTGAACTAATACGAGTGCTTCAATCAACAAAATTTTTAATCTGTCAAAACTCTGCTGACATTTATCAGTCCATTCGAATTTCACTTCTTTCTGTAAGAGCCGTGTCATCGGTGAAGCTATCATTGAATTTCCCTTTCCAAATCTCTGATAATAACCAACTAACCCTAGAAAACTTCTCACTTCAGACACATTTTTCGGTGGCTTCCAATTAACAATAGCTAAAATTTTACTCGAATCAACTCTAATACATTCAACAGATACTATATGTCCCAGAAAACCAAATTCTGAAGCCAGAATTCACATTTATTGAATTTAGCATACAACTGTTTCTCCTACAGAGTTTACAACACAACTCTCAAATGATCTACATGTTCATTTTCATCTCGGGAGTATACCGAAATATCATCAATAAATACCACAACAAATCTATCTAGATATGGTCTGAAAATTCTATTCATTAAATTCATGAATACCGTAAGTGCATTAGTCAAGCTGAATGGCATTACAAGAAACTCATAGTTGTCTTTGGCACATTTGAATCTTTCACCCGTAGCTGATAGTAACTGGAACGAAAATCAAGCTTTGAAAATACAGTGGCACCTTTCAACTGATCAAACGAGTCATCAATAGGAGGCAATGGATACTTATTCTTAATAGTGACTTTGTTAAGCTACTGGTAATCAATACATAGTCTCAAAGATTCATCTTTCTTTTTAACAAACAAAACCGGTGCACCCCAAGATGAAGAACTAGGTTGAGCAAAACCTCTGTCAATTAATTCTTGCGATTGTGCTTTCAATTCTTTTAACTCTGTAGGGGCCATTCTGTAATGTGCTATAGATATCAATTTTGTTCCCGAAACAAGATCTATAAAAAATTCCACCTCTCTAGCTAGCGGTTATCCGGGTAATTCCTCTAGAAACACGTCAGGAAATTCACAAACAACCGGCACTAACTTAATCTTCGATTCGGATAATTTAGTGTCTAATACATATGTAAGACAAGCATTATACCCTTTCCTGATATATTTCTGTGCTGACACGGCTGTTATCACATTAGACAACCTATCCAGTTTATCAGATTCAATACGGAGCAATTCATCATTTTGACATTTTAATACAATATATTTTTGTTTACAATTTACCACTGCATCATGCTGAGTAAGCCAGTTTATACCCAGAATCATATCAAATTCATCAAATAGCAGTAACATCAAATCAGCCGAGAAACAATAACCCTGTGCCATTAACGGATAATTTTTACAAATTTTACATACCATCACAGACTGTCCCATGGGGTTTGAAAATTTAACCACGAATTCAGTGGATTCAACAGATAAAATTTTAATAGATACTAAATTTGTGCATATGTATGAATATGTTGAATCATGATCAATCAAAGTAGTAATATCAGTATCAAGAAGGTAAAAAGTACAAGTAATGATGTTTGGAGCAGAGGCACCTTCTCTTGCACAAATAGCATATGTCATTGTCGGTGTTCGTGCTTCAGACTTGGCAGTTGAATCTTTTCTTGTACCTCAATTTTCACTCATATTATCGGGGTTACAAGGTGTACTACCTCTTGAGGCATGGTTGCTCGGCCATGAAGTCTGAATAGTATCTTTTTCAATCCTTTCCTGGCAATCTTTGAGATAGTGGTTAAGAGAACAACATCAAAAAAGGCTTCGCTTCTTATGCGGCACTCACCAAAATGAAATTTATTACAATGTTTACATCTGGGTTTGGGATATCCATCACTCCCAGCACTTGTTACTGATGGGACCGGAGATCTCGAATTAGAGCGTTGAGAGCCTCGGTCTTTTCCAGAATACCCCACAGATATGACTGAACGATTATGATAATTCTTTGATTTCATTGAAGCCGATGATTGTGACTTTCCCATAAATCTTGTATTAGGAGTTCGGGCCTCAATTTCAGCTGGTCTCTTTTCTTTACCCAACTTTTCGGCTTTATGAGCTCGATCAACCATTACCGCAAATTATTTTAATTCTAAAATCCCAACTAATAGCTTAATGTCTTCATTTAATCCCTCTTCAAACCGTTTACACATGGCAACTTCAGTGTGGATACACTCTCTGGCATATTTGCTTAATCTGACAACTTCCCGCTCGTATTCAGATACAGTCATATTCCCCTGTTTGAGCTCTAAAAATTCTTTTCTTTTTTGATCAAGGAATCTCTGGCTAATATACTTCTTTTAAATTTATTCTGGAAAAATTTCCATGTAACACTCTCCCTCGGTACACCAGAAACTCGAGTATTCCACCACTTATAAGCCGAGTCTTTTAGCAAAGATACAACACATTTCAGACATTCAATCGGTGTACATGATAATTCATCTAAAACCCTGATAGTGTTTTCTAGCCAGAATTCAGCCCTTTCAAGATCATCTTCGGCTGTTGCTCTGAATTCTTCTGCCTCATATTTACGAATTTTATCTACCGGAGGCTTACCAGTTCTAATAAGTTCTGTACCTTGTGGCATATCAGGAACTGGTTGAAGGACAGGAGGGGGAGGTTGTTGTACAGCAGGATTTGTTCTCAAGTATTCAGTGAACCATTCATTCATCATTTGAAAGAAGACTTTTTTAGCCTCCTCACCTCGGCCCTCAGATACGGGCCTTCTACTACTGGATACAGCTATTTGAACTGAAGCTTCAGCATTGCTCTCAGCTTCCTCAGATTCAACTCAGTTGGATGACATTACTATATGAAAAACATGTTTAAAATGGTCAGGAGATATCACACTATCACAAATTATATAATAGCATGCATAGCTAAACTCGTACTTACTACGTTAGTTTGAGACTCGGCTAAACCGTAGCTTTGATACCAATAAATGTAACACCCCTAACCCATATTCGTCGCTAGAATAGGGTTACAGAGTATTACTAGAGTTTACAGAACAAATACAATCATACTGTCCCTTAAATGAACCCTCGAGGTCTAATTTATGCATTTGAAACAAGTCAGGATTAAATCGGGAACTCAGGAAATTTTTCACAAAATTTTAAAATTTTTCCAAGGTACAGGGGACACACGCCCGAGTGGTCAAGCCGTGTGGCTCACACGGCTAAATGACACGCTCGTGTCCCAGGCCGTGTGGGCATTCGATGTGAGGCATACGGCCGTGTCCCAGCCCATGTCCATATCTGTGTAACTCTCTGACTTGGGTCACACAGCCAGCCACACACCCTGTGCTAGGCAGTATAGACAATTTAATTTTCAAAAATTAAGTGCAGAAGTCACACGGCTAAGTCACACGCCCGTGTGCTAGGCCGTGTGTCACACACGACTAAGATACACACCCATGTCTCTACCCGTGTGAGCAATTCGAAGCATTCTGTTTCTCAAGTTTTTAAGTTGTAGAGGACACACGCCCATGCACATGGCCGTGTGTCACACACGGTTGAGACACACGCTTGCGTCTCTGTCCATTTGGACAAAATAAGGCCATTTCCAAGCTTTATTTCTCACCCAAATTTGTCTTGCAGTTACATTATCATTTTAACACATTCCCAAGCCAATTCAAAACAATTAAATCAAGCCAAAACCAATTCTTATGCATGACATATCATCACATATTTTCAAGTGTCCAAACTTACCAGATACACATATATGGATTTAGGCACATTTTACCCATTATGCTATCACAACCCATTCATCAATAGTCCTACATGCTTTCCATCTTTAACCATTTCAAACACACATATCAAACATGTTTAGATCATAATTATGTATACATATCAAAATATACCAAACACAAGTCATACCAATAGTTAATTCCAACCAAGCATTTCCATGCCATCATTTGGCCAATTTAACTTATACATGCCATTATAATACTGAAATTAACTTACTTTATATACTAAGAAGTCCAAGGGATAGTGTGATGTGGCTCCGACCAAGTTTCAACCTTTACGAGCTTTTGAGTACTATAAAATAGAGAAAATAAAATAGAGTAAGCATATTATGCTTAGTAAGTTCGTATAATGGAAAATCAACCTACCAATCATTTATATTTAAGATAAGCATACAAAATTCATCCAAAGAAATTTGGCAATTTGCCTAAACACATATAATCTCAAGAAACTTGTTAGTCATGTATTACATGTAAACATCAAGAATCAAGGATGAGTTTATCATATAATAACTTTCATATACATATGCTTTTCATATCTTGTTTCCATATAACATGTACATTTTCATGACAAATCATCTTAAGCTCAGTTTAACCATGTCGGAACTTTACCTGTTGAATTTATTTGAAATGTCGACGGATACACATGTAGTACACTCAAAGTGTACAAAACTGTAATCTTTCAACTCATATTCAGGGGTACTCATTAGGGCACATAATCAGGAAACACTCTCTTGAGTCATGTAACAAGATAGTCATGTGAGCCATGTAACAGGAAGCTTATCCAGGCTATAACAGGAAACTTATAAGAGTTTAAAACAGGAAGCTCATTGAGCTTAACAGGTAACTCTGAAGAGTTATCATAATGGAGCTCCGGATAGCCATATAACAGGAAGTTCAAGCGAGCCATATCAGGAAGCTCACAAAGAGCCTATATTAGGATGCTCATAAAGAGCTACGGTTTGCAATACATGTAGGATCAATATCGATCATATAATAGGACGCTCACAAAGAGCTATGGTATGTCCGCAACACATGCATGATCAATACCGATCTATAGTGTGTCCACAACATATGCATGACCACAACCAATATGGGAAATCCTGTATCCATCAAATTTCATTTATTAAAATGAGACTCATTATTTATCGGGCATAATCGGACGTGTGATCAATTTCATACATAAGGCATTTATACAATTCACATATACAACATTCAATTCAAGCATATAAATATACAAAATTTAGTTACACGAACTTACCTCGCCACTTGCTCGTATACAGAGATCTACTAATCCGATGCTTTTACTTTTCATTGATCTAACTCTTTATTTGATCTTTCCGGATCTATATAAATGAATTTAACATCAATTTAACACATTTCATATTCAATTCAATCCAACTTACATCTTAGGCAAAAGTACCATTTTGCCCCTATACTTTTAATTAATTCTAATTTCGTCCCTAGGCTCGGAAAATTAAATTCATGCAATTTAATCCTTATTCCAAGCCTAGCCAAATTTTTCATATAACATTTACAGCCCATGTAATTCATAAAATTCAGAATTTTTCCATGAATTTTACACATTTACAATTTACTCCTTAAATCATAATTTCATGAGAATTTTCTTTACAAAAGTTGTTTATCTATCAACAACCTTTCATTTTCTACCATAAATTTCAAAATTTCAGCATACTCATCCATGGCAAACTTTTAATACTTTCATAACTTTACAAATTAATCCCCAAAATAGGTAGATTAGGTTACTACGATCTTGGAAATATAAAAATTACTAAAAATGAGACATGATTACTTACCCAATTAAGCTTGCTTGAATCTCTCTCTTATCTAGGGTTTCCATAGAAAAATTTGGGGAAGATGATATAAAATGATAATATTTTCTATTTAATTAAAATATCATCTTTTATTATTTTATCTTTCCAATTTATTCCCTTTCTTTCTTTATTAAATTTTCCATTGATGACTAAGCATGCTTATCTACTAACTATATTTAATGGTCTAATTGCCATATAAGGACCTTAAATTTTGAATTCCATAGCTATTTGATCCTTATAGCTACTAGAATTCAACTTTTTCATTCATTCAATTTCGTCCTTTCTATAATTAAACATGAAATCAATAAAAATTTCTTATCGAAATTTTTATACGTCATTCCTATCATAATGCAGACCATACAATAATATTAAAATAAATTTTCTTTCTAACTTGAATTTGTGGTCCCAAAACTACTGTTCCGATTTCACTGAAAACAGACTGTTACATCACATAACGTGAGTTTAGGCAAACCCATATCGTAAACACATTAAGAAAGAAAAGCCTTTGTGGCAAAATATGAAAGGAAAGCTTTTGTGGCGAAATATGAAAGACAAGCCTTTGTGGCGAATCATGAAAGAAAAGCTTTTGTGACAAATTATGAAGGGCTAGCCTCTGTGACAAACTCTGCAAGGATAGCCTTTGTGGCATACTTCGGATGGACTACCCTGTGGCATGTTTTAATAGGACTCTCTAAGAAAAGCTTGAAGGATGTTCTTTGTTGCGTGTCACGGTAAGGCCTTCATGACGTATTCCAATGAATCTCCCTAGTGACGTATTTTGTATGGCTCTTAAGCGTAATCAGTGGATTCAGTAAGGACAAAGAGTACCTATGGACTACATGGTAAAGTATTACATAAGACTAAGACTTGATCAGAAATAATGAATTGAAGAGAAATAGAGATGTAATATGTTAACATTGAAAATGTATTCTGGCTAAGGGCATCAATTTGTATGATCAAAGAAAGTAACTGTAATCTGCGTATGTGTTTCTTCTGGAATTGTGATGAGGTGATGACTCAAATATTGAAGGATGTAAGTGATGCATCGAAGAAATTTGTTAAGAAAAGGAAATAGTTTCAGAGTGATGTATAGTATCGAACAAGTATAATTGAATAGAACTTGAGGAAGTATTCGTCAGGGACAAAGTTGAAGGTTAAAAACAATGAGATCGACTATATAAATCACCGGTTGCAATGTAAAAATATGACTCAGGTAAATGAGGTTTTACTCATTAAGTTCTTATGAACTTATCTATGTGTGTTATTTTACAGGTCAGTTGATGTGGGTCTGCGCCGGGAGGGGCAATGTCAAGATTACACCAAGAAGTGGCGTATCGGGTTACTGTGCATACAGAGCGAGTTTAGCAGCGTGTTCAAGGTCTGAATGGTCACTCAGAAGTCCCTACCTTGGGGTATCTGTAATGGAATATAATTTCAATTTAGATATTGTTGTAACTTAATTACCAAGTGTTGTAGTTGTGTTTACATACTATATCTGTATTCATGTATTTTAGTTTGAAACCTGTAACTAAGTTGTAAGCAATTGTAATATCTATAAGTAGATTAAGTTTTGTTTGTATTCATTAGTAATGCCCAAGATCCGGGTCTGACAAATCGAACCGGGTTGAGGGTGTTACAACAATTCTACTGGTTTCTATTCAAGAAGAGAGAATTTCCATTTTCACCGCAAATAAAAAAGAGAAAAATGTTTCTAGTTCTGTGCTTTGATTCAATTGGTTCGAGCCCACACTCGAAGCAGTTCGTGGTATGAGAATAACGAAGAAATCATTTGGTTGAAAGCTAGGAACAACGAACATCCGCTAAGTTGAAAACACAAGTATGAATTCAGTTAGGTTTTATTGCTATAAATATTACAAATCAGGTCGGTTTTTAAAATTTTAATTTTGCGCTGTGCAAGAAAACCGTTTTCAAATAGGATTTTTTTTCCAACAATTGGTCTCACAGCACCAGTTTGTGCTATGTTTATGCTGTAAACCGAGACCGAATCTCTTTCTTTATCTTATTTGATTAATATTTGATAAGATGTGTCATTCTTGTAATTATTCACATATTTAAGGGAATGCATGTGAATGAATGCAATATTATATATTTTTGTTATATCATTATTATTTTTTGCCAATGTTGTGGTTATTAGGAAATAGACCGTAGACTATCATCTCCATGAAGGATTATTTTTTATTTATAGAATTCTTATAAGCTGGAAACAGACATAGGACATAAATTTAATTTTTCCAAAAATGAGTTCATGACAAGGAGAAGATGGAGCGACGACAGTCGAAGACATAATGAATGCTTTATGGCGAAAAACTATGTATTTTTTTGGTTTTTCATTTATTTTCTAGAAATAGAACCATGGAAACCTTAGTTGACATTTTTTTTACTACCCATCTCTTTATATACATGTTTAATAATTATTTATGATATAATTGTAATATATATGTATGAGATGATCCACAGTTGATCTATTAAAGACAAGAAGTGTGGTAATGAGAAAATACATGTGTTGTATTGTTCCATTCACTTCTTTAGGTTATTCAATTACTACGAGAAGAGTGGAAATGAGAAGATGCATGTCTAGGATTGGATCTGGCAAGGAAATGCTTGGTTTTTAAGTGGTCAAATACGACTCACCTCCCTTTCCTGGGAACCTACCTAGTGCACGGTTCACATTCACTTGTTTGATTACTCATGTGAATAATTGAATGTGAATATTATAAAATTTCCATAGCATGACATGCATATATGAGATAAGCATGCCATATAGTTTAGGAAAGAATGTCACATATACTTGTCATACATATATTGATCATACATGATTGAAACCAAAAATTATAAAAACATTGCATGTTTTTTTAAAAATATTGAAAAATTACAGTGGTCAAACGTTACACGAATATTACCAAGCCTAAGGAATTAGGTTCATGTACTAATTGGATGAAAATCCATGTTCTTACTAATTGATCATGATCAACCTACGGTGGCTTGATTCAATGGGTGTGGGAGTTATGGTTGCAACGACTTGTAAATATTTTCAAGGTTTAATGTAAGACGCATGCATCATCTTAATGTATATCATAATGTTACAAAACTTTTTCAAACATTTGCTTAATGCAAAGATATTAATATATGAATGTTTTTATTTTCACTTAAAAAATGACACCTACTCCCTTATTAAACATACTCATTGAAAACAAATTGAAAGGAACAACTATAAGGAATGGAAAAGGAACTTGATAATTGTCCTGAGCTGTGAGAAACTTAAAATAGTTCTTGATACTAAGTACCCTTCGGCCACTCAAACTGAAGCTAGAAAACGCTAGGAAAATTCTAATGAGATAGCTCGTTGTTATATGAGATAACATTTTTATTTACTATAAATATAAATTTATTATTATATATTTTTTGAAAACGTTTATGTATTTTTATATATTTCTTTGAATTTTTGAGAGTTGGGATCAAATTGATACCATTTGTAAATTTTGAGAGTTAATTTTTTGTAATAATGACTAAATCGATATAATATGTAAAAGTTAATGGTTAAATTTGTTATTATACTGATTTTTCAACTACCATGTTACTCTCTCGTTAATGCAATTAACAAAAATGGACCAAAAATACAATTTCGATTAGTTTGGTGAACCATTTAGAAAAATCCATAGTTGGGTGACCAAAAAAGAAAATGGCCTATAGTTAGGTGACCTGTGGTATAGTTTACCTAAAGATTTAATGGCTCATCTAGCTAAGGATTTCTTTTTTTGTTTGAAGAAAATTATGGGCTTTGTAATGGGACCATTATCGCATGAAAAATAAATGAAGAAATGGATCCATTTTGCAAAACGAGTCAGTCTTTGTATAGGATATATTTCGTCCAAGTTAGTTCAATACAATTTCTTCTATTATTACGAAAGATTTAATCAATTCATTTTATGTATAAACACTAAATACCCTTCTGATGATATATTTTCAGTCAGATCTATTGCTGATGGGAGTGAGTAGGATGGTAATGGAGCGGGGTAAGATAGATATAGTTTGTAGATATTAGCTTTGACTACTAAAATTTTATCTCTTCCTCAAGATGAATAATATTATATTTCAAGAAATTGAGCTACCAAGCGTGGAATTACTAACATTGTCGTTTCACTTAATATCTCTTTTGGAACAACAACTATTGTTTAAAATAGTTGTTGTTCAAAACAACTGTTGTTCAATAATAGCTATGTCCATAATAGGGCTTTAGTTAGAATATCTATCATCCAGTGAATTTATTTGAAAACAAATAAAGTTTGAAACAACTCTTGTTTAGAATAATGTCATTTGAGGAATAACTGTGTTTAGAACAACTATTGTTTGAAATAACTTGTATTTATAACAATTGTGCTTTTTCGGAAGAGTCATTATTCAAAATAAGCTCTACTAAGAAAAGCATCACCATAGAACAACTCTTGTTCAAAACAACCTCTACATTTAGAACGACTATGTTAAGAACAACTCACGTTTTAAAAAGTCAAAATAACCATTATTTAGGAACAACTCTTATTGGACAATCATCGCCTTGCATTTCAAGAGATGTTCCACGAAAATGTTTTACATGGTACCACTTCACCAAAGTAGAAGAAGTGGAAGTAACCCCAGAATATGATAGGGTTCTTGGATTATCTTAACTCTTGGGATGTTCCAGAGAGCTTGGTTTGATGGATCAGATATGGAGGTAATTAAAAGGTTTTCCTTTTAATCTTTCTCCTATAATATGAGTGCTTCTCCTCTCCTTCAGAAACATAGTGAATTATTATTCACTATTTACTATCACCTATAAAATCATTTCATAATAAAAAAGAAACATTAATGCATTTGTAACTGAAAATATCTATCATTACTCTCATCAATTACCAGCTTTATAACTTATATTCTTAAAACATTATAAATAGGAGTCTTTCGCAACTAGTAAAAGGACTTCTGGCACTTTAGCATTCTAACTTTCAAAACTCTTTTTAAAATTCCTTCAACTTGTTTTCTTTGTTTAGTGTTATCATCAGCCACATTTCCCTTTCTCCACCTACTATTGCGCTCAGTTTTATCGAATATGCTCTAAGCTTCCTCTTCGTCTTCTTTCAGTACATCCTATTTACTTGTTTGCAACACTTCCTTTCTCCATAAAAAGAACCCTAGACATTGTCAAATTCATTACTACTTCATTATTGGTATATTCTACCTTAATCTCTACTCTATTTTGTTGTGGATAATAATATGTTACTTAGTTAAAATATCGAGAGAGAAAAATCCTAGTGAGAATAAAAGGTCAGAAGATGTTTGTCAACAACTTATTGACTGAATTTAGGAAAATATTTTGATGATACCAATGATACAATACAATAATTAAAGGTACAATTGAAGTTTGTTGACTAAAAGCTAAAGAATTAAGGAAAATAAGCTTTTCTATTGAACAGAGAGCACAAAAGTGCTAAATGGAAAGCACTAATGTGCTAATAATCGGAGAGCGCACTAAGGTCCCTTAATGGCATGCCACTAATATCCTAATAGTTCTAAATTCCGTCTACTTTGGCATTAAAGCTGAATTTCATACATTTAAATGCTTTACATAAATATTTCGAAAAATATTTCTTATTTCTCCATCATCTACAATTTAGTCCCCATTTCACAAATCACAATATCACACCTTTTTCACACATATACTTTTACCACAATATCATTACTTAGTGTTCAAACAATATACCATTTCATATTCTCCACCTATAATTTTCTTTACAAATTTCATAATTTCATAATCTAATCTTTTTTTTTATCTATTTACAAATTTAAATATATATTTTACATTTCTATTCTAAGTAATTCCATACTATAATATAAGCATTTAAATAAAAATAATTTAAAATCTTGTAGTACTTACAACAAAAAGGTTGAGATGATGTATTTTCTTCTTCCTTCACTTCATAGCCTTTTCTTTCCCCTTTTCTTCAATTAGGTCCTCTCCTTTCTTTTCTTTCTCTTCAATTTCATATAAAACATATAACATTTATATTTAAAAAAAACCCACAATCAAATAACTTTTCTATACTATTTAGTAAAAATAAACATGTATGGTATGATAATTTCATCATTTCTTACCTTAGCTCTTTGTTTACTAAGGAAATTTCAACGAAAAATAAAGGTTTGAAGCTTGGATGGTTCAACTATGATGGAAGGACATGTAGGGAATTAAAAGAAAAGGTTGATGGAAGTTGGGGGGAGAAGAAGAAGTAATAACGGTTTGTGTTTGAGAGAAGATTATATATTTTCATCTTTTCTCCACTTTTCTACACCATTCCACTAAAATATCTCACCTTTTTAATTAAAATGGTCAAATTGCAACTAAGTCCTTAAGCCATCCATCTTTTTACTTTTACCCATCATCATTACATCTAATAATATCCACTTGGCTAATTACCACTTTGTCCTTCCTCATCTTTCATATTTCCTAGTATGACTCATACAACACTTTGGTTAAATTTCTTTTTAATCCTTCATTCCTTTCCTCTACTATTATATATCTCCTAACTTAATATTTTTCCTACTTTGGCAATAACAATTTCTTTATTCTTTCGACTAAATCAATGTATCTATTTTAAAATTTCCTATTTAAAGAGTATTTTTAAAAAAATTTATTATTAGATCTATATACTTCCCAATTTAATACTCAAAATTCCTATTTATTATATTTCAAAATTTTATACTAATTCTTGACCCGATCCATCACTGTATCTAATCTCGAGTTAGAACACGGATGTTACAAGTTAGCACAAGATACATAATTCTATCAGCAACAAGATAAATCTCTAACTTTCTTGTCTTTGCTAACACTTGGCACAACTCTACAATTCTATTAAAATTGCATAAATTATTTAATAAAGCTATCATAAGAAACACTCTATAATATTATATCAATAAATTAACAATTGTGTAATAAACTATTTGACAAACTACATTGGGCAATTTACCAAAAAAAGCCTTTTTTTTAAATTACCGAAATGGGCTCGGTATTTTATTATTTACCGAAATGGGCCTTTTCCGGTAAATCGCGTCCACGTCAGCGCGATGTCAGGGGACGTGCCAAGAAATCGCGGCCACGTAAGCGCGCTTTGCTGACGTGGACGCTACTTGCCCCGAGCGTGAACAGTGCAACGGTCAAAAATTTGACCGTTGCCCCCCCAACGGTAAAAAAAAACTATATATACCCCACCCTTTTTTTTTTTCACAAACTAATCCTCTCTCAAATTTCCTCTCAATTTCCTCTCAATTTCCTTCCAAATTTGTCTCAAATCCATATTTAATCTCAATTTGCTCTCAAGTTCCTCTTAAATTTCTCTTAAATCCCTTTTTTTAAATAATTTTAAAAAAAATTAAATTTTTTAAATCGTAAAAATTTGTACGATTTCAGCAATGGCCAGAGAATTGACTCGTCTTGATAAGCATCACATATCGGTGGAACAAATGAAAATGGTAAGCGTTAAATTTAATTTTTAAATATTATTTAAGAATTTTTTATTTATGCATTTTTAGATAATTATTAATTTATTATTTGTTATAAAAGTATGTAGATCGGGTATTGGAATGCAATATCCGGAATATGCATGGTCCTCCATCACCGTTGGTAGAGAACTACCTGCGGGAAGCGGGTTTTTGGCACGTGGCAACGGTAGGCCGGGGATGCAAGGTGGACCCAAAACTAATCAGTGCGTTGATCGAGAGGTTGAGACCCGAGACTCACACATTCCATCTTCCATGTGGAGAGTGCACTATCACTCTGGAAGATGTCAGTCTGCAATTGGGATTGTCGGTGGACGGGTACCCAGTCATCGGGTCTGCCCAATCTAGCGATTGGGGAGCGGTGTGCTACGAGCTTTTGGGCGCTATTCCGAAGAAAATGGACGGAGGTAAGATCGAGATGGGCTGGTTACGTGACACATTCCCTAATCCGGATGAAGATTCAACCGAAATTGAAAGAATCTGATATGCTCGGGCATACATTCTTCAATCAAACAGCATCCTGCTAGAAGCGATTTTATACTATTTGCTCAGAAACGTCAAGTCGAAATTATTTTTTCAGGACCTACTGTAGCAAAAGCGCGTAAACGTGGGCGCGACTTATTTGTTTACTTTTTTCTACAAAACCCTAAAAACCCTAAACCCTAAACCTTAAAATCCAAAAACCTAATATGGGAAAAACGGGCAAATCACGTCCCCCGTAACACGCTACGTCAGGAAATCGCGGCCACATCAGCGCGCTTTGCTGACGTGGTCGCGATTTCCTGGCACGTCCCTTGACATCGCGTTGACGTAGACGCGATTTTTCTGAAAATGGCCCATTCCGGTAAATAATAAAATACCGGGCCCATTTCGATAAATTTATAAAAAAATTAAGCTTTTATTGGTAAATTGGCCATCATGACCTAATTTTTCACAATGATCAGGCAATCAAAATTCACAGTTCACACCAAATTTAAGTGATAGATTATAGAATACTTGCATAAAAATCCTCTAAGATGATGACTGCACTTCAATTGGTATTTTTTGTTTTGTTTAATTAATACCCTTTTAAAAAAAATTGTTCTGGGGATGGGGAGAGATGTGAGAGGGGCTAAGCCATTGACAACAAACTCGTGATGGGGAGAGAAACGAAAAACATAAAAAATATATATATGTTATAATAAACGCGAACTTGATGAAATAATTGGGCCTTATTTATCTACTTTTAATGTGAAATATAGTTATTGGACTATAAACCTTATTTTTGAAACAATAATTTACATCAATATATAGTATAATTACTATTAATATCTTGAATTTAGAAATAAAAAGAATTACACTCCCAAAAAATAATATATAAATTCGAAGTAACGGAGGCAAATTGTTAAAATGGATAAAAATTCAAAAGAGGCGACCACCCTACAACCTTAAATCAATTTTGTTTCGATTGAGTATCTACGAGGTCCATGTATGATATGAGTTGGATTAATTTAGTCCTTATATTATTAAAAAAGAATCAAACGAGTTCAAATTGTAAAGGATTTAACATTTATTATATTAAAAATATCCTGAAAATTATTATGTTTAATTGCAGTTCAATTCCAAACAAAAGATTTCATTTACAAAACCATAAAAATATTAAGTGTGCTAAACAATAAATATTAACTCTATTCCAATTTGGCCTTGATTCTTTTTAATAGTATAATGATTAAATTAATCCATTTAATAGTAAAGGGACTAATATGATTATGTCCCTATAATCAGGGACGAATCTAGAAGTTTATCTTTGGAGGGGTAAATTATAATTTTATTTTTATATGTGCTTGTTATTTTTGACCATTTAAAAAGATATGGGCTTTCTATAAATCGGTTTTAAAATCCCACACGAAGTATGGGTGTGGGGTGAGTGAAAAGGAGATGAAATTAAATACAAGCAAAACGGGGATATGATTAGATTATGGCCTTACCCCTTCATTCCCAGACAGATAAATTAATATATTTCAGAATCAGACTGCAAATTACCAACCTTGTTGACAAGTTAAATGGTTTAACCAACTCCCTGTACCTCTCTTGTGTTTAATTTTGAGGCTTCCTGTCTGTTTGGCTCCCAAAGAAAAGGGTCAAAGTTCCAAGGGGGAGGGTTACGTCATGCGTAAATCTCACAAGGGTATTTGCATGCAATGTGACAAAGAAAAGCTTCAATAATGATGAAACATGTGTTTGTAGAAATGCGTGAGTGGGTTTGACAAATCCATAACAGCAGCAGTATTATTTTTCCAGGGAGATACGAGACAAGGATACCTTTTCGGGAAGCTTTTTAGAAAAGCATGAAAATGATTTATTTTTTTTTTCAACTTTGATGGGCCTTCGTATTTAAAGCTAGAGGATAATTGGAGCTTTGAGTTTGATGTTGCAATTTCAGTTTCCTTGCTTGGAAAGAAAAAGGGTACTCAAAAAGATAAATGGCTTTTAATGCAAATTGGAAGATGATTGAGTGGACAAAATTAGCAGCATTAATGCAACGAAAGGGGTGTTGGATGGACGTTGGGTGGGGCTTGGCCTAACTGTGAAAGAAATGTATACTCTCTAATTCTACCTGGATGGATGAGTTTAATTGGCCTCTCAATAATACAGTCTTCACCATAATTACCTACTTCTTTAGGGTGAATGTATCCCAATTTTTCAAATATGATTGAGTATGGGTTACAAATTAAATTTATGAGATGTTACAACCTAATAATAGGGTTAGGGTTAGGGTTAGGGTTAGGGTTGGGGTCACTAGAGTTTTTAACTTCACAAGTATCATAGGTTGATGACAAGTGTCCTATAAAGATATAATAAAATATTATATAAATAAAAATAGATATATGACAAGCTTTTAAGACTGTTTGTGGAACAAAAAATATGTACTACTAATGTACCAAATACTAATCATTTAAATAACTTAAAAAATCATGATTACCTTAATTAAAATTAATTTTTTATTTTATTTTATAAAAATAAACATTTTATCTTTAAAATAATAAAAATAACTTCAAAAATTCTATATAAAATTATTTTTCCAAAAAACTATATAACAGTTATTAATTATTTTTTATTTACTTCAAAACTAAGTTTTTAGAGATATTTATATATAAAAAAAACAACTATGAAACTTCATTAAATAATATGTAAAAGTGATAAAACAAAACCTATTTTATTAAAATAAATTCAAGAGACATAAAAAATCAAAATTTCAAATCAAATTATTATGAAAAGTTTTCAAAATTCAAAAAATATTAATAATACAAAAAATTATTAGAAAAATATAAATTTAATTATTAAATTATCAAAATATCAAAATATAAATAATACAAAAAATTATAAAAGTTTGTAAACTATTTGTGCCGTGCATTATCAAAAGATGACAATAGATAGGGCATATTCGTGGATATATAGTAAAACCTCGATAAATGGATATTCGATAAATTAATAATCTCGATTAAATAATAATTTTTTTGGTCCCGAACTTGGGTCAAGGGGATAAAATAATAACCTTGCTAAATGCATAAGATAATAATTTTTAAAAAATCCTTAAGGGCACAATGAAAATATAAAATAATAAATCATTAAATATACTTAAAATTATATATACAATACATAAAACTAAAGTGCTTTCTAGACAACTCTTATTTTTTTTCAATTTTATTCATTGCTAAAATATGCATCTATAGCTAACTGCTTCTTCTTTGCATGTGAATCATATACAATTTCATCTTCAACTTTTAGAATGGCATAAACCAAATCTGGTATATTCTTCTCGTGTTGTATTAAATAATTCTTCAAGATATCCACTGTTAGAAAAGCCTCTTTTGGAGAAACATGTGGTAAAACAATATTGTCATCTGGATCTTGCTCGTCATCAGTTGGCACATCCATTACTCCTTGAATAATTTCTTCATTCGTAGGTAACTCCATTAAAGATTCATTTTCACTTGGATAATTCAAAATTTGCTCAACATCCATGACATTTCTATAGTGTAAATCAGAAATTATTGCTTTTAATTTATGAATGCCTTCAATATCACCAATTTCTTGTTCGAGAGACATATCTTCCTCGGATTGAATTTTGCAATGTTAGAAACAATTTGCAACAGTTGTAGGCTTCACATCAATATTCCAAACAACATTACTAAAATGGATTGCATCCAATACATTAATTTTTTCAGGATTTATTTCTCCTTTCTCGTAACCTTCCAAGATGCTAGAATAAAAGCGACGTCGATAATAAATCTTAACAGCTCTAATAATTCCAGCATCACATGGTTGAATTTTTTATGTTGAAGTTGGAGGCAAAAAGAATAATTCAACGTTTCTCAAGCCTTCGATAACATTGGGATGGGATGAGCAATTGTTTACTATAAGCAACACCTTTCTACCAATTATTCTAGCATCAAACCAACGAACAAACCATAACAATAAGTCTTTCATTGTCCTTTTTTCTTCCTTCTAATTGCTTTGTAGCCAGTGAATGATCTGCTTGCAAACGATAAAATAAACCTGTTTCATCCATATTATAGATATCCTTCCAATCAAAATTTTCCAATTTAGCTCTTATTTGAGGTAAAACATCTTCAATATTCTCCATAACAACTGAACCACTTTCACCAAATCTTCTATAAGACTTAATCCCATGTCTTGCCTTGAACCGTTCTAGCCAACCAATCGAGAAGTTAAATTCGGAATTTGCATCACCATACATTTTCTGTAGAAACTCTTTTGCTTTGGTTTGAATCATTACTCCAGTCATGTTTACTTTCTCTTAATATTGGAGAAACCACTCATATAATACATACTCTAATTCAGGATATTTGGTTGATTTGTGCCTTTTAACATTGCTATTTTTTATCTCTTTCGACAAATATTCAGATGACCTTTTAAGAGTATTTGATATTGTTGATTGGCTAACAGAGAGATCAAACGTTTGTTGAACCCACTGTTGCAAATCTTTTTGACTTGAAGAGGGATGCTCATTTTTGTACTCACATAATGCTTTTCTTATCTCATCTGTCAATGTAGACATTTTTACACATTTCAAATGGGAAGCCATGGAGGAAAAGTTTATATGAATTACAATATTTTGAAACGTACATGTGTTATTTATAATAAAATATTTGATATATCCAATGAATATATACGTATTGGATTTTGAAACCATTAACTCTTTTTTCTTTTTGGTTATATGAACCAATTAATTAACTCTTTTTCTTTTTCTTTTTTTTTTTGTTGTTACATGAACCAATTAACTTTGATTCATTGTACCTACATGCATATTGGATTTTGATAAATAAAAAAAAACCTCATGCATAAAGTATGAAATATTCTCTAAATTAATAGATATTAATTTACCGATAAATTAATAAAATATTCATTTATCGATAAATTAATAACCTCGATAAAATAATAATTTTTCGGGGCCCTAAGGGTATTATTTTATAGAGGTTTTACTGTAATAGAACTTTTTTTTTTTTACATATTTTAATATTGCTGATTCATATAATATTCAGATTTTAATATTCTGATTACTATCTGTGGCAAATTCAGTGTGCATGCATATTTTAAGTTTCATGTATTCATTATTGAATCTATTTCACTTTAACGATAATATATTCAGACAATTGATATCACTTTACTTTTGTAAATAACAAGTATTTAACGTACTTAAATTAAAGTGGATAATAAACAAATTTAAATTTTAAAACACATTTTTTATATGAATTTAAATCTTATTATAGATATTCAATTTTCTTCCATCACTAGTCAATATAAATGGATGCCTCTTTTATAATATACATATATATATATAAGATAATGATATTTTTGTAGGGTTTGAAAATGGTTATATTTTCATTTTTTTAAAATACATAATAGTGAAAATTATAGGTTTTGATGATATCTGTCTTTTTTTATATAATGTCTAAAACTATCCATGGCTCTTGCCCAACCCATAAATGAGAGAAAAATGTGTTTTAGCGCACTCGAGCCCACGTCCTCCTACATTGACAACAATATTCATGCTAATCGAATTAAAACAGTGAAACTTACAAGATACAAATCAATTTCCATATAATTCTTTTCTAATAATTGTCTTTAGGTGAAAATATACATCAAACATTGAATCAATTGTTAGTTAAATGTGCCATAAATTAGGTTGATAAGCATAATGTTGAAAATTGTGCACCTCCTTTTTTTCTTTCCTTAACATTTTGCCCAAGCCTAAACAAAATAATAATAATAACAATTGATTAAGTAAATTTTATGAACATTTTAATAATATATTTATTATTGTTATTATTATAAGTTGAGAAAAATTAATATTTTATCTGTTTATATTATATTTTGTTTATTTGATTCTACATTTATAGTAATTTTCCATTCGTCGTTTATATATAATTTTAATCAAAATTACCCTAAACTCATAACAAATAACATGTTTTAATAAAAAAATATATATATTTCTTTCTTTCATTCATGTCACTTTGATCCTACAGAAGCTCTACCTACTTATTGCTTTTCTTCAATTTCAATTTATTTATTTGAAAATGAGATATGAAATTAATGTATTAGAGAAATATATTAATTTGTCAATCAAATAAAAAATGCTATAATGTTGTAAAAACCCAAAAAAGAAAATTTAGTAATTCATCAATCAAACAATAAAATTTTATACTCCAATTAAAAAGTTAAAGACGATAATACAATACATACAATAATGTACTAAATGATGTTACTCGATAATATGCTAAATAATTTTACGTTTCAATAATTCTACTTAAAAAAAATAGTGTAACCAAAGAATTTTAGAGTGAGGGGATGAAGAGGGGAAAAAATGAATGTAATAAAAGTTAGATAGTATAAAAAATATATAAATGAAACGTATTATCAAAAATAGATAACATCATATATCTGGTTAGCTGTAGGTATACGCAGGCAGTGTCGGCAAAAACATAGCATGTGGGCTTGTATACCAAAGTCACGTAAAGGGTGCAGGTACAACAACTAAGCGTGAAGCATTTAGCAGCTGAATTGCTCAATCATGTGTGGTAATTTCCTTTCTATTCATATATCCCATGTCAGATCCTATCCCTTCAATAATTTCATTTTTAGTTTAATTGGAAATATATTTTTAACATATAGATTGTTGGGGATCGACTCGTATAAACTATGACAAAGAAGGAATAAAGAAACTTAGACACATAAATTTACGTAGAAAAATTCCTCCAAACAAGTGGATAATAAACCACGGGCAAAGGAGACTTCACTAATGAGCAAACAAATGAAGAGTATAAGATGAAAAAATTCAAAACAAACCCTAACCTTGAATATAAAGCTCTTAGCTAAAACACAAAATTCCCTTAAAGCTCTCTAAAACTCTCTTGATTTTCTCTTTGATGTTGTGTTATGAAGATGTCTATTCTAGGGTTACCAAGTAGGGGAGTAGCTAGGGGCTGACAGGAGCCCCAGCCTCCCTAAAATGTTCTATTTAGACCCATTAAAATTTTTAAAATTTTAAATTAATAAAGATAAATTGCACTTTGACCTTCCTAAAAATAATAAAAAATCGATTTAATCCTTAAAAAATTATAAAGATGTAGGCTATAAAATTGTGAAATTACATTTTTACTATCGTAAAAATTACAATTTAGTTTTGGCCCCCTAAAAAAATTTTCTAACTTCGCCCCTGTTACTAAAGCCCTTTTTATAGGCTAAGATTAGAGGACTACTTTGACTAAAGTAATCAGAATTTAACTGGACACGTTGTTTTGTTGAGTCTCATTGCCTTCCTTACCCACCAAATATTTTTACTTTTATTGCAATTTCATCCCCATTCTTCTGTTCTCTTATACCTTTCAAACCCGTAGACTCAATCATGGGGAAACCATATAAAATCTACTGACACTAATAATTTATGATTTGCTCCCCATCCCCCAAATAAAGCCTCAACAACCAATGTTCAATCTTTCTATTTGAATTCCATTTAACTCAACTCATTTTGTGGACACCTAGGAAGACACCCATTATAGATAGGACGGTCCCCCTATTGCTTTCGTTGATTGTAATTGGAATTCATTGTGTTAAGTTATTTTTTTTTATGAATTAATTGACACAAGCTTTGATTGCAAAAGTTAAATTCGTGGATGTTAATATAAATTGAGGTGATGTGAATTTTGAGAAATTAAAAGTCATTCTAGATATAATTCGACAATTATTCTAATAATTGTAATTATCCGGACAACCACTCATATGCATATAGATGAAGTTGTTAAATTAAAAAGGTTGTAAATCCAAGAATGATGATACACAAATTTTGTTCTCTTTTTTTCTTTAGCAGCCATGTTTATTTAATTAGCATTAAGCTAGCAATCTAAATTTGATAGCACCATATGCTTTATTAATGTAGGAACATAAATCAACAATTACTTACTTTTGCAAACAAACAAACAAAAAATCTGTGGTGTTCTTCATCGTACAAGCATATATTTATATGCTCATTAAAGATTTTTGGATTTGATATTTATTGGGAACTTTGAGATTTGAAAGCTAAAAAATTTGTATTAAAATGGTTTTTAACTTTTGGTAGGGCCCAAAAATGCAATTTTCTTACTTAATAAAGGAACTATTAAAATAAAGGGATTTAAGTTGCAAATGGACCATTTAACCAAGGGTTCAAAGCAGTTACTTGCCTCAGCTGCGCCTAATTATAGTTATAAATTGAAATAAAAAGAATATGAAATTCTGTTAATAACCATCCCTTGATCTACCAATTCATCATTTAAATTTATACCTTAAAAAAAGTGTATTTCATTATTGGAAGTCCCCAATATCTAAAACTGATTTCATGAATCCATGAGAGAGATGGCATTTTAGTTTTGGTGTTTCGTTACGGTATTGTTTTGATATACACTCGATATTAATACGTATCTGTTGATTTCATTTATACATGTCGGAATATGATGAATTGTCTGGTGCCCAAAAAAAAATGAAATTTAAGATATAAATATAATTTTTTATTAGCTATTTTAGATTTGTTAATTAATTGATTGCTATATGCATAGCATGAGATTTATGAAACTTATTGATGAGTATTTTCTATTTATAATTTCTTTAATCTCATTATTTTATATTTATAAATATTTTTATATACATATATAATACTTTTAAAAAAAGAACGATAAATTTAAAATAATATATCGAAATATAAAAATAATATTAAAAATAAAGGGTAAACTACACCTATGGTCACTTTTGTTTACCTTAGGTTACATTTCAGTCACTTATGTTTGAAATGTTACGTTTTAGTCACTTACGTTATTGTGTTGTAACATTTTACTCATTGAGCCGTTAATTGTCATTAATGGTGTAATGGTAATCTGACGTGGCACGTTAAATCATCATTTCAAATAAAAACTTTAGGTTAAATTATACAATTGGTCCCCATGATTTTTCGTTTTGAGCAATTTAATTCTTTTATGTTATTTTAACTTTCTTTCTTTTTTTTTTCTTTATTTTCCATTCTCTTCTGCTTTTCCCTCTGTTTTCCTACCTTCTTTATTTCTTTTAACATACCAGGAAGTCGAATTGGTAGTGAAGAAAGAAGTATAGTATGGGTTTATGGGTTTTGGTTATAGGGTTTTGGTTATAGGCAAATGATGACAGTCGACTTCCTACTTCTTTTTTCACTGCCAATTCGACTTCCTAATATGTTAAAAGAAATGGGAAAGGTATGAAAACAGAGGGAGAAACAAAAGAGAATGGAAAAAAAGAGGAAAGTTTAAAGAACATAAAAGAAAAAAATTAAATTACTTAAAACGAAAAAAATATGGGGATCAATTGTATAATTTAACCTAAAATTTTGTTTAAAATGATGATTTAACGTGCCACGTCAGCTTACCGTTACACCATTAACGACGATTAATGGCTCAGTGACTAAAATGTTACAACATAATAACGTAAATGACTAAAACGTAACATTTCAAACATAAGTGACTAAAACGTAACCTAAGGTAAACAAAAGTGACCATGGGTGTAGTTTACCCAAAAATAAAATAAAACAGCACTAACTCCCTTAAGTTGATGACATCAATGTTTCTCTCCCGTGATATGACCAATGTAAACATGCTTTCCCATAATGTAAACATGTTTTCCAATGTACATAATTGACTTTCACGTCCAAGATACATCATTTCCTATGTAAGTATACGATGAATCTCATTATCACAATTTAGACTCGCTCTGTTTCTCTATCTAAGATCAAAAGAGAAAAAACCAAAATGATAAATCTAAACCAAAATCAAAATTCAAATAAAAACAAAGGAGGAGTTCATTCCAAGATAGACCTCAAGTAATTCGTTTGGTTTCTCTAATAATGGATCAAGATTAAGGAAGTAATGATTCATCCTCTATTCCAATCCTTTGTAGAAACTTTTAAAAATTCCAAATCAATCTTTCATGGAATCATCCAAGTGTTGTATATTTGAGGTGCATTATATTAGGCTTTTTGTATCTTTAGTGTAATAATTTTATCATATTTGATAAATTATTGAAATGACAAATTGATTATTCATGCAAATAAATAAATGTTATCCATTATCGATGATTTTTAAAGTAAAGTAGAATATAAGCTAATTTTAGCTCATTGTTTACCTAAAGTTTGACTAATATTAAGTTGCATTATGTGGACAGACTATAATGCAAGAAGAAAACTTATATTAGTAAGTAATCTACATTCTCCATGGTTCGTAAAATCAAATTGAGCAAATGATTCAAATAATTGGGGACTATTATGTCATTTATAAGTTCAATTGGGGAGATAGATTACCTTAGCTATCAGAGTAGGATTTACTCCAAGAGATAGAGACTTAGATGTGATTGTTTGAACTAAAAATACATTAGACAAGACCCAAGTTGAATTAATCTTACATCTATTTATGAATTTATTTACTTGTGACATTCATTGTGTAACTTACGTAAATCCTGAGTAAGTGAATAACCATGTGTGTGTAATTCTTGTACTTTGATATATTGAAAACTAGTGCTCTCTCATGGTAGTAAGGCCAAAACTTGGTATGTACATGACTTGTAAATTGTATGACATCACTTAAAATAGTTGACCGCGCCACGACGCACGAATGTTGAAAAGAGAATCAACACAAAATTATCAGAAATTAAAGCGGCTTGATTGCAAATGTGACAAGTCAATTGTAATATTTATATGTTACAACGGGATATGGAGTATTTCGAGAATCGAACCCAAGAGAGATCGGGCGATAAGGTGACTAAAAATGATAATGCATCCAACTACGAAGTCTAGCTAGCTAATCACTAAGCATTATATTACAACAAATCGTTATCAAAGATTAATTACACTAAACTACACTTAGGAGGACTAAATTGAATACCATACAAAACTACACAAATATTAATCCAATGAGATACAGTGGTCGGTTGATATTCATGTTTCTAGTTAATTCTTTGATTAGGGATCTAAATTTGTTAAACTACTAATTGGTCCAATTTTACCTTTTAGTTACCATTTTACCCAATTAGATGATTTAGTCCGGTTTATCTCTCAACCACACTAAACTAAATCAAGACAATTAAAATGGTTTGCAATAGGCTCTCCTCTCAGTCTCACTTATCTAAATGTTTACCTAGATGTGTTAATTCTAGGTTTTCAAGACTATTCAATTTAGTCTAATTTTTACGATTTAGTCCTTAACCCAAAAACTAACCATGCAACATTTCAATCAACCAACCACCATAAGATTTAGTGCATATTCATAATCAACATACAAATATCAGCTAGCTTTATGCTTAAATGAATCATCAAAGAAAACATAAAAAGGAAAAGTTGAGGATTTCTTAGGGACTCTTAGAGGAGTTTTTGTTGAAGATGATAACAACACTAAAAGTGAGGAAAAAAACAACCAAAGTTGAGACTTTTACACTTTTGAAAATTTTCAATGATAAAATCTACTGGATACTTTAAAGAGAAATCAAAAAAACAAGAGAAAGTTTTGTATCTAATTGAAAGAAAGTGAAAGTTATAGTAAAAATGAAGAATTACCAGTTATTAATTAACTAAGCTAAGAAAGAAAAAATGAAAACATAAAAAAAAATGTTGAAAGAAATAAAAAAGAGAGTTAAAAGGATGATAAAGATGGCTCATTTTTGTTTGGCATCAAGTATACCTTTAATAAAACCAAGTTTACAACATTAAAATTTGACAAAAATACCCTTGGAGTGCATGAGTTAACTTGAGTTGGTGTTGGACGCAAAATTGCCCTTGTAGTATTTTTCACCCTGTCAGGCTTCAGTGTCGCAACACCCAAGCTCTGGTGTTGCGACATCCTTGATGGTAGGCACAAGCTTAGCTTGGGGGTTCTTGATGTTGCAACACAGACTAGTTGGTGTCACGACATCCTCGACAGTAGCCCTAGGCTCCTTCACTTCAACCATCACCTTGGAGTAATGAGCCTGAAGACTTGGAGTCGAGACATTGGAGCTCAGTGTCATGGCACAACATAGCTAATGTCATGACATCCTTGGCAGACTTCTCCAGGTTGGTTTCTCATTGAATATTTACTCCCTTGAGGTGATGGAGGGTCAGTATCGTGACACACATGCATTAGTGTCACGACACCTAAAGTAATTGATTTTTTCTCAAGATCTGGCCATAGTCATTTCCCTACACATACTCAAATAAACCATTACACTACTAATGGCATAGCTTTTCTAATTTGGGTCTTAAAAGGATCAAAATGTAAGAAAAACAACCAATAACACTAAAAACTAAAAATCAACAAAAAGCATTGAAAAGACTCTTAAATTTCTTGAGAAAAAAACTCACCAAGTGTTCGAGAGACCCTAATTTGACATATCAAATCATGACAGATCAAACTCCTCTACATTTAAGTATTTTCTTGTCCTCAAGCAAACACCTAAGATACTAGCATATGCAACTAGACGACTCTTGAACACTGGTGAGACATGAAAATCAATTAACGGATATATACAGTGCAACGAATTCTTCTACTATACGACTTAAGAATGATGAATTGTGAATTCACAACTTTGAAAGAAAATCAACCTAGTTCACAAAGTTACAAAATAAATAGATATAGAGGCAATCATAGTGAAGCATTATACTTTATATTATTCCTTCAAAAAAGTTATGCAAATATGATGTATATACACAAGAAGGAATTTAACTCATTCATTTCTCACTAAATGTTGCAAGTTATGGTTTTGTAAACAGAGATGTTAAAGTTGCATATGACTTTTAGACTTGTAATGTTCTAAGGCTTAGGACGGTAGGGACTCTAAGAAAAGATCAGCTCAGAATAGTTCAACCACTTAAAATAGTATAACACATGACGTTGTCCCCTACTTACCTCAAAATTTAATCATTAAGCTCACCACCTTATTTCTCATTCTCTCACCTCTATTTTCTCTCCAAAAATGTGAAAGATATGGTTCAATATTAGCGAGTACAAGCAACTAGTGAGTAATTGTGCATTTTAAAAGTGAAACATATATTTTAAACTCAGGAATTGATTTTTACTTTGAGCACATTCTAAATATTTTCACTCTTTTCGCTTATAATGCTTTTGACTCTATCCATGCTTTTGTCCACTCACTTTGCTTTTGACCCTCACATTTCTTTTGTTCACTCAATATTTTTCATTCTAAGCACATTTTAGCAAGAGTCTATATGCACCATATCGAAACATCCCTTCACTATTCACTCAAATTCATTTTAAAACCATCAAAATGTTTCTATCTAACCCTTAATATCCGTGGCCTGACATCTATTTCATAGTGAAAATCAAGTGTAGGACGAAAAAGTTTGAGATTTATACTCAATTCAGGTTCAATGTTGCAAAGAATAAAGATTCATCAAAAAGGGTTTAATAAAGACTCAAATTAAGGGAACTAGGAATATATAACTTATAGATTGGTCCTTTAAGGCTCTTAGCTATTCAAACAATGCCTTATTTCATTCCTAAACATCTCAACGAATATAAAACCAAAACATGCTTCTAATTGTATTTCCATGAATAAAATTAAATTCTAATACATCCATTTATACATCTAACCACATGCTTATTTATCACATGGTCTAAAATTAAAAAAGTTCACATATGATGATCACCTCTACTTTATTACAAAATGTAACTAATTTAACTACGTGATCAAACTCACAAAGAAAAGAATTCATCAATCATCATTCAAAATTTGCATGAATCAAAGGATTAATTACACCATATCATGTCTAATAAGGCAGCAAACGAAGATCGTATTCAAGTTGTTTGACTCGAGAAAGAAAGATTCAGATCTGACTTGAAAAAAGAAACCAAACAGATTTAGGAAAACAAAGAAAGAAACTAAAAGAAGAAATTTAAGAACAAAGAACAAATATTCAAAACAATAAATTAATAAAAGAAACAAAATATTAAAAAGTGAATGATAGATTGGATAAACCCATGGAATGATGGATAGATGGATAAGTGTCCAATTGAACCCTTTGAGATATAAACATCAAAAAATTTAATTAATGGCTCTAATCAACCCTCCAAGAAATAATCATTGGCAAATTGAAGGATAAAGAATTAATTCCCATGAGTCCTCAAAGAAAATGAAAAATAAAACTGCTTCTAAAAATCACAATAAAGCAATCTTGCTAAAAATCACAATAAAGCAATTGAAAATTTTATTAATGAAAAACAACAGTGTTCTTAATGAATAACGAAGAGGCCTTTATATAGGCTAGCTACTTAAATCCAAATAAAACTCTCAAGTATAATGAAACTCTAATTAATCTAAGAAAGAAGTAGTTTTAAAACTAAACTTTTTGTTGATTAAGAAACATAAAACTCCAAAATAACTTAAAATAATTAAAAAAATCCTAAAATTTGGAATAAATAATTAATAAAATAATAAAACCTAATAAATACAATGTTAGACTCATATATTATAAAAATTAAGCCTAAAAATCGGACCAAATATGATTTAAACTCAAACTAAAACCCGAAACTCATAATTTCTCGTAATAATCCTGTCCAAAAATTTTGCTCATATAATCTTTACTAAAACAGTCATAACTTGAGCTCCCAAAAATTCAAAGTGCATTGTGAAGCTAAGAGATAGATCTTCGATTAATATGAAGACATATTGACCTAGAAATGTCTGGATCCCATCCAAAAAGTCGTCACAATTCAATTGATTTTTCAAACTTAAAAATTGACACCTCCGATGAATAGAATTTAATAAATTTTACCCCCTTTGTGCATGTATCACATATATTCAATCGATAAGAGGAAATATTGACCCGAAAATATTAAGATCCCATCCAAAAAGTTATCGCAAGTCGATTGATTTTCCAAATTTAGAAATTGGCACCTTCAGTGAATGGAATGAAGTAAATTTCACCCCATCTGTGCATGTATCAATGCCACATCAACCATAGTCAGCTCTTACTTAGAAACTTTTTTTATTCCAAGGTTCCAACAAAAATGAGATTTTTCATCAAATCCGACACATAATGAACATCATGTAAAGTTATTATTGATTCATCATGAATTCTCAATTGAACAAAACCAATCCTATATGTGCTAAGAAGAGTATTATTTGTTGTATAGACATCTCCACCCTTTAGTTCTTCAAAATCGAGTAACCACTCCAAATAATGACACATATGATTGCTACAAGCTGAATCCAACATCCATACATCAGAATGGCTAGTTACTAATATAACAAGTGAAAAATATGAATCTTCATCCTCACACTCAGCTAGATTTGATTTTGCTACAACTTTCCCTTTATCAGATTGACCCTTATTTTTCAACTTTGGGCAATCTTTCTTCTAGTGTCCTTTTTTCTTGATAGAAAGCACACTCGTTTTTACTTGGTTTCCCCTTCGACTATGATCCCCCTTCTAAACTTTACTCTAGGTGTGTGAATGACCTCGGACTACTAAAGCTTCTTCATCTTCGGTTGAATTTCTATGTTTTTCCTTCTTTCTCAGTTCATTACTGTAAAGAGCAACACACACTTCACTAAGATATATATATCAAAATTCTTGTGAAGTAGTGTTGTTTCGAGGAACTCAAACTCCTCAAAAGCCAAATCTTCATATTTGAAGACTTCATCCATATTCACCAGATCAGTGACTAATTGATTAAAATTGATGACGTGATCATTCATAGTGATACTCAGAACATAAGTGACGCAAAACAACCTTTTCTTCATGTAAAGCTTATTTTGACTGTTTTTCTTTAAAAAAATTTCTTTTAGTGCCAACCACAATCTATTTGCAAAAGTCTTTTTTGAGAAAGCATACCTCTGCTCTCGAGAAAGGCACGATCGAATTTCACATGCCAAATGATTAATAGTCTTCTAATCTTTCTCCTTTATATCATCTGGTTTCTTCTCATTAATGGCAATGTCTAGACCTTTCTGAAATGGAGCATCTAATACCTTACTTTGCCACATACCAAAATGACATGTGCCATCAAAGATCTCTACTGCCAATCTCGTATTTGCCACTCCCTGTCTTGCCCATATGGACGATGTTGAAGCTCTTGGATTGTCCATCATTTCAGCCTTAATCTTTCAATATGCCCAAGAATCTTTTTTGATATGAAAGATCAGTTTAAACCGCAACCACAGAGCATACTTCAAATAAACTTCAGTTCTGATACCACTTGTTGTGAAAATAGGATAAAAGAGAGTAAATTATTGTACTAGAAAACCACACCAGATTCAATTTCCAAGAAAGATTTGAGGGTTATAGATAGTCTCGCTTAAAACCCAGCCTCCTAGACAGAATCTCCCTCTAATGTAATTTAATAGCACAATATATCACCACAAATGTACTCTACAAAATATTGAAAGAGAAACAATAAAGAACACTAAAATTTTAACGAGGTTCAGCAAATTATGCCTATGTCCTCGAACACTACCAAATATATTTTACTGTAAAAGATACATGTGAAAAATTACAAGAGGGAGAAATTGCCTTATGAAGGAAATGACAAGTTTGGGATGATTTAAAGGTGGAGAGATCACCTCTATTTATAGTAGTACAAGCACTCCACAACCTTATATTTTTTAGACGTGGAATTGTGCTATTTCAACAAAAAACATAAACAATTTAAATTTAACTTATTGAATTTTAGCTTAGTTGACACTTTTGTTATTGCAACAACGAAGTGGACATAAATTTCAACGCGCTTAAACATGTATTATCTTTCGATTTAAAAGTTTAAGGGTTTATAGATAATTTAAAGCTTATATAAAGCAAACAAAAAAATATTTTTGGTATTACCGATGTTTATTTTATGGTACATGTTAGTGGTCCAAGGTTACTGCTCCCAATAATGTCATTTCTAAGATTTGATCCTGCGTTTTTCCCATATGAGTGCAATGTATCTTACCATTGCACTCGACCACTTATTAGTAAAAAAATTAATTTTTGTCCAAAGATTTATTCGAAAATTTTGATTCTAAAACCTAAGTAATTATTCTTGAAAATCTTATATAGAGCGAGTAAAATATATCAAACCTCCAAAACCTAATGGAAATGGTAGAGAAAAATAAGTACCACAAAACCTCCAGTATAATACATTAAATTGTATTTTAGCCTATCTACTAAAAAATTATCCCTTATATGTTAGATGAGTGTACAAAACAACTCATACGTTAAAATTTGGTATTTATATATAAGGTATAATAACAAATTTAGCCATCAACCTTCACATACAATTTGACCCCTACTCTTTATTTGGAAGTAAATTAGAAAATTTTGAAACTAATAAGGCTAAATGGTCAAAAAGACCTTAGTAACAAATTTCAAAAAAATCAATTAAACTCTTCTAAAATTTAAAAATTATTAAAAAATCATAAAAGTTATAAAAATTTTATAAAGTTGTAAAAATTTTGTTAAAAAATAACATATCAACCTATTATATGGTTTTAAAAAATTAACCCCTACTCTTTTATTGGATCAATATATTTTTTAATAAAATTTTTATAACTTTAAACTTTTTATAACTTTTGCTTATAATTTTTATGATTTTTTAATAATTTTTAAAATTTAAAATGGTTTAATTGATTTTTAAAAAAATTTGTTACTAAGGTCTTTTTGACTCTCTAGACTTATTATTTTCAAAATTTTCTAATTTACTTTCCATAAAAGAGTAAAGGTCAAACTGAATAAATGTGTAAAAGTTGATGACTAAATTTATTATTATACATTATATATAAACACCAAATTTTAATGGAGAGATTATTTTACTTACTGATGTATCCTAAAAAAATTAATTTATTTATTTCTCGATAAAAAATAAAAAAAAAACAATCTAAAATATACATAATACAAAGGTTTTGTTATAGTTTTACCATAAAAATCGATAATGTCTTTGGTTGTTTTTACAAATCCCTATGCCTTGAAATTTGTACGGAAAGAGAGAGAAAAAAAGGCCAATCTGAAGCACAATGTCACATGGGGATGTAAAAACTGAGGTTTTTTAACTTTTAAATAGAAGTGTCAGTCACAGACATTTTAGTTTTTAAAGAAAACGAGAGAGAAGAGTCAACTCACCTTTTCCTCATTTTTTCTCTTTTTCTTCTTTTTGGTGTTATGTACGTAAGGTTTCCAAGGTCCACATTGCCAGTTTTATCTTCACCTTCACTTTCTCTCTATTTTATCTTGTTGATATGAATCACCATCATATTGGTCAAATTATTCATTTAATCAACTTTATTAATTAATTGAAGTTGTGATAACTACGCATTTAAAAATAATTATAAATTAAATTAAAATTATTAGTTAAGAAATTATGCTAATATTAAAAATTCAATATTTAAAAAGCTAATTAAATATTAAATTATGCAACACATATGGCATTAGAATCTAGTTTTGAAAATGTATTTAAAATTTAACAATGAGTTACCATAAATTATTTTATTATATTTTTACTATAATCTAAGTTGAATATTTGTTAATACCAAAAAAGTAATAACTAGACATCGTGCTAATAATAAAACATGAAAATGATGATGCTTTACATTTGCGTCTATTATAATTTTTATTATAATTAATTATAACTTAAGTTTATATATTCCATATATCGTAATACTAATTATTTAATAACTTATTTTAATATTTTTATTATAATTTAAGTTTATATAGTTTATATATTATAATATTAATGAATTTAAATATCATTTGAATATATATTTTCTACTTTACAATATCATATCTAAAAGAGATCTTTTATATTTTTAAAAGTAATTTTTGACAACAATGATGAATTGTAATATTTTTAAAATTAACCCAAATGGCCACTTTTCAACCTCCTAACGATGTTGATTTTTTTTAAGGTAAATGATAAAAAAAAATTGTATTCGAATAAGGTAAATGTTTGCTTAATGCTCTTTTACTTTGATAATTTAAATATTAATAGGTTAAAATATGCCATAAGTTTATTTACTATTCGTAAATTTGGAATTTAGTTTATTTACTTTTATTTTTTTTAAGAATATAGTTCATCTAGTTTTTTATATTTTAAAATTCAGTTCCAACTGTTAACATTGTTAAAATTATTTTTGTTAAATTCAAGTTCATTACAACGCCTTTTTTTAGTCAAATGGCTACCAAATAGGTTTTTTTTATAAATTTCAAAATGTTAAACCAACAAATTTAACAAAAAAAAAAACAGTGTTAGCGATAGGACTTGAATTGTAAAATCTAAAAATAAAAGGACTAAATTCCTGAAAATAAAAGTACATGGCCTAAATTCCAAATTTATGAAAAGTACGAGAATTTATAACATATTTTATCTATTTTAATATTATTTATTATTATGTGTGTATGTGAAAGTTATTTCTCAAAATATATTTGTTTTTGAAAAAGTACCTCGACAACCATAGGTGTCAAGTTTGGTGTGCATGACAATGTCGCCAAGATTTTCACACTTTTGGAATCAATATAATTATTATGATATGATTACTAGACCTAGACACTTGTCTTTATTGAGTTCATCATGCAATATTTAAGAATTAAACAATAATAATAATATTTAATTTTGAAACGGTTGTGGGTAATCCTAAACTTGATATCTACAAGTGTCGAGTTTTGAATTCTTTTTTAAAAAATACAAGATGTTGTAATCTAATTAAATATTAACGGAAAAAAAGTTGAGAATCCTAATAGAAATCTAAATTTAAAGTATATAAATAGGTGATCATAGTGGTTAGTTTTTCACACACACAAAAAAAAAATGAATAGCCTACTACGTTCCACTATAAAACCTACATAGATAAGTACATCTAAAGTACAACTTCCAATTATATTGTAATGGTTGTCAACTTCTTGAGATTCGAAAAATGATATGTTGCCCAAGATGCTATGACATTAAAGTATTTTCTTGTGGATTGACTTCATAGAAATATTATTATAAAAGTCTGCCTGATGTGAGAATCATTTCCCAATTAACGGACATTGGATTCTATCACACAAACCAAATTGAAAGAGTTACTTATATATCTGTATTCTTATCTACTTTGGTTGAAAAATGGAGATCAAAGATGATACCAAATGATATGACATAGTGAATAGGATTGAGATTCAACTTATTTAAGGCTAGGGAAAACCGAACCAAAGCAAATTGAACCCTAACTTGGCGAAAAAATAACCTAAAACGCAAGAACAAGCTAAGTGAGAAAGGGTATGACCACCTCCGGACATACCAACGTCCAGAGTAAAAACCCTAAACAAAATATATAAAGAAGTGGTGTCCACAAGTATACGGGTTAGGTTGTGATATAGTTACAACGGAGTAAATGAGTACTTCGAGGATCATACCCAAGGGAGGCGAGCATTAAATTAATTCTAACCTAAGCATAAATAGATTTAATTAGTACTTTAGATGAGTTATATTACAATCAAATGAAAAGAAAGGTTTTTAGGATTCTTAATTGTAACACCCCTAACCCATATCCGTCGCCAGATTAGGGTTACGAGGCATTACTTAACACAACATAGTCTAACACAGTCATTTATCACAATTCATGTCTACTAATCATATCTCATATACAAACCATACTTTTTTTTCGTGCAAACTAATTTCACAATACAATTCATACACTGAAATTTAACCAAGTCATAACCATTCTACTATTCAAATTTCGAACCAACTAACATACATCAATCATATTACATTATAACAAAACACATCCACTAACTAAATCATTACTCAAGCCGAATCTTATAACCAAACATTACCACACATATATACTTATAAACATACTTCCCAAAAGAGCTTATAACATGACCAAATATACATAATAATTAGTATCTCTAACAAGCCATTTCGCATGGCAACTTATATACAATTCAAAATTAGCCATAGTCTATACATGCCATATGTCATAATATCAAGCTTTTAAAATATCGAAATGGCGATTGATAATGTGACGATATTCCTTGACGATCCCCGAGCTCGAGCTAGCTTTATATATCTATTAAAACAATGGAAGGATGCACAAAGTAAGGTTTGGAAGCTTAGTAAGCCATAAGCGAATAAATCATCTCAATGATATTTATAATTCAATTCAACTAGGTCGAATTCAAATGAATTTCAAACACATATACATTTAACTAATATAAATTCATATTATCACATTAAGTACTAAACTTACCTTAATATTTCATGAACATATAACTTCACACATACCTAAACCATTTAGCTCAACTTTACATTCGGAATTGATAAGAACACATGGAAATCATATAAAGCTCGTACAATGCCATACCCCGGATATGGTCTTACATGTTAACGCATATCGATGCCACTATCCCAGACAGGGTCTTATACGAATCATATACGATGCCAATGTCCTAGACATGGTCTTACATGTTTTTTCACTTCAATGCCAATGTCCCAGACATGGTCCTACACGAAATCACACATTGGAAGTCCTAAAATCATGACATCAATATCTAATACATTTCTTAAGGTTCATTTGGAGCTTTTGACTTCATAATTAAATCAATTCATGCACGAAACCAGTCATCCAATGCTCAAATCAATTCAACAATATATATGTATACATATACAAATCAATTCGGCAATGTATATCTATATACAAATCAATTCGGCAATGCATATCTATATACAAATCGATTCGGCAATGTATATCCATATACAAATCAATTCGGCAATGTATATCCATACACAAATCAATTCGGCGATGTATATCCATATACAAATCAATTCGAAAATGTATATCCATATACAAATCAATTCGGCAATATATAAAACATACACATTTGAATTCAAAAACATTTATTTACTTATGAACTTACCTTGTACGGAAACGAACGGATCGGATCAACTACTCATCAACTTTCGATTTCCCCCGATTTAAATCCGATTTCTTTCTTTCTTGATCTATATTAATTCAAATTTAACTCATTTAAACACCTATTCATTCAATTTCATCCAAAAATACCTATTTGGACATTTTTCACTTTAACCCCTAAAGTTTCACATTTGTTCAATTTAGTCCCTATTTCACAAATACACAAAATTTACACAATTCAATATAGCCCAAGCTTAGCCGAATTACTATAGTGCCCCTAGAAGCCCAAAACTTTCATTTATTTCACATTTCAACCACTCAATTTGCATATTTCACAATTTAATCCCTATTTGACTTTTTTTTGTCAAAAATCGCTTTACAAAACATATTAATCTATCAACAATTATTCATTTTCCATCATCAACATTCAAAAACATCAAGCTATCATCAATGGAAACTCATAAATTCATCAACCAATTCAAAAATTAGGGTATGGGCTAGCTAGAACACGAAGCAACGATCTTAAAAACGTAAAAATTATCAAAAAACTGAGCTCAAATCGTACCTTAATCAAGCTATGTGTGTGTCGAACCCTAAGTGTTCATCAATGGTGTCTTTCTTCTTTGATATTCGGCCAAGGAAGAAAAGATGGACAAAATTTTAGCTTTGGTTTTATTTATTTTATCATTAATTTACTTATTTACTATTTTACCATTAAAAACATTAGTAATTACACCAAATGCCACTCCACTATCATCCACTAACTCACAAATGGCCTATTTACCACTTAAGGACCTTTACTTTAATGTTCTATAGCTATTAGACACCTTTAGCTTATAGAACACAACTTTTACGCTTTACGCGATTTAGTTCTTTTTACCGAATTAAGCATTCAAACAGTAAAATTTCTTTACGAAACTTTCACCCATATATAATCACATGCTGTAAATACCAAAAATAATATTAAAATAATTTTCTAACCTCAAATTTGTGGTTCTAAAACCACTGTTCTGATTTAACTAAAATCAGGCTGTTACATTAATAATGATAAAAAGAAAAAGAAAAGAAATAAAGAAATAATGAGAAATCAAATAGTAAATTTATCAAATCTGAGCATGGGTGATTAGCTTGCTTCGGTAATCATAATCAACTGTCGCTTCAGGTTTTCTTGTTCAATCAACTAGTCGATATCCTAGTAGGACTTTCAATCTTCTACTAGAATAACGAGTCGGTAAGAACTACTTATCTCTCTACCTCACAGTCTAGACCAGTTCAGGGTTAAGGTGTTCACAGATAGACCATACCAATTGTGAGTTAATTCCCATCTTAATGACTTCCTAGGGTTGTCAGACCTAGGGTTTAAGTTCTTCCTTTCCTGAATAGTTGATTTATTTAAGAGAACCCTACAAAACAGTTAATTAATCATACCTCCACTCGCTAATCCCCCACAGGAGGATTAGTTCATTATGGATATCATAAACAATATAAACTTGATAGAAAGAATAGGCATGAAGAATAACTAAATAATATAAGGTTTAGAAGAAGCCTGATTTGTATTAGAATAGAGTGTTGAATCCTCACAGAGTTTGATCACGTTTCACAAATTTGATTTCTTCCACAAAACAAAGAACGAAAACTGAAATAAGCCTAAAGCCTAAGAAAAGAGAAAGACTAAAGACTAAAACTAAGAAGAAAAAATATACAATATGAAAGTTGTTTATCACATGTGTTAATTGAGCCTATTTATCGACTTTAGCATGGTCGTTGTCCTTAACCCTAGGTCAATTGTCGTCCTTGTGCTTAATGTTTGATTGTGTGGACCAAAACACTCCTTGCTCATAATTATTTTATGTACAAAGGTGATGTCACGACACACCAAGTCCTGTGTCGGGACATCGAAGGTAGTATACTTCATCTTCAGGGTGTCTTCAGGGGTGTGTCACGACATCCTCAGGCTGTGTCGCGACATCGAAGGCAGTCTTGAAATTCTTCTATTCCACTCCCTATGTTGCGACATCCAACTCTCCATATTGCAACACAATCGACCAGTATTGAATTAACACACCTTCTAATGGTCTCTTGCACGTTCACAAAGTATATTAGCTCACCCCTAGGTCTCATTCGGCCCCTAAGGTTAATAAAGGATTCAAATTACACACTTTATTGAATTTAGATAATATTACGAAAACTTAACTACAACTTAACAAAAGTACTTGTATTCAAGCTCCTAAAGTGCAAAAACTAGTTTAATTTGTTGCACCGAATTACGACAGATCAAACTCCCCCACACTTAAATCATTGCTTGTCCTCAAGCAAAGGAAACAAAAATAGTAAATGAAAAGACGACCCTTGAGCTGATGTGGTACAAATATCGATTTTAGAGCACATGAATAAACATTTCACATTTACACATAATCTCGGCATGATATATAGCTGACTTACCACTTTTGATATTAAACACCTAAGTTCAGTATATTACAAAGCATATAAGTATTAAGGGTCTCAAATGTAGGAATCCATCAACAAATTATACAAGCAATTTGATTATCCTAGCAGAATACAAACAGTCGTAAATACAACTATTCAGTATGATTTCAAATTGTGAATAAATCTACCTAGATCACATAGGACTTTTCAGCTTATAACATTTTAAGGCTTGGGATAGGCATGGAATTCAAGAATAGTAAGCATCAAATAGTTTCAAGCACAAAAATAGTTTGGCACATCATATTGCCCCTTATTTTTCCTCTTAGTTTACCATTCATCACCTTATTTCTCCTTCTCTCACCTTCCTTATTTCTCCTTATAGGAAATATCAACATCATATAGTAATTACAACTAGTTAGTGATTTTTTATGCATTAATGAACGAGTTTTTCTACTTTTATGACTTTGTCACTTTTCTTTCTTTTTCACAGTACCTCACTTACAAATGCTTTTATTTTTTTCACATACTTTTTCTACTCGTTTAATTTCCTTTTTGAATTTTTCTTTTTTCACTTTTAAGCTAACATATAATCACCATACTATACTGATCTTTCTTATCATTCTATTTTTACAAAACCACCGTAATGTATCTACTTAACCCTCAATATGTATGGCCAGACGTCTATAATCATGAAATTCTGGACCAAAGAAAAAGGTAAGCACAAATTATAGTTTTTAACTCGGGTTTTGTATAGAGGCTCATCAAGAAGTGTTTTCTAGCTCAAAATAGGTGCTAAGGATGAATAAATAAGGTTAGCTTTTTGGCTCTGGTATATACCAAACAATGCTTTTTACTTATTTCCATACTATAAAATTTATATATGCTTTTGAATTCAATAAAAAATTCCACATTTCATTTTGATTCATTTGGTTTGAGTTTCAGGATTTCAGTCATTTATTTCACATACATATAAGATAACTCTTTGAAGAATATTTTATTAAGGATAACAAAATTTACATCAGATTATAAATGAACCAATGTAATTGTAATTACTTAATAAATATAAAAATATGCATTTAGATAAAAATGATATAACAAATTTCCTCAATTGCATAAAAAACCCCACCAACTTTTGATCTGAGTGGAAAATATAACCATCTATATATACTTCGTTTGTTGTCCAAGCCATCACAATTAAAAAGGCTAAAGTATAGGTACATGGAACCTTTAACTTGTTTCCCTAAACACTAACATTTGACTGTTCGATACATTTTTTGGTCCCAACAACCATATAAACTTGCCAAATGTAGTAACTTGAAACCCATCTAGCCAAGCCACTATGTTTTATTTTTCCTGAAAAGTAGGCAACTTCTGTAAAAGTGCTATCCCAGTGGAGCAAACTCATCGAAAACTTTAGACTCAACGGAAAGCCTTAAACTTTTCCTAACACTCATAAAGAGTGACTTGGTGGTGTCAAGTAATGATACATTGTAGTTAGTAGTTTTTCCTACTTAATTTTTATTCCTAAAGCCTAAAATAAACCTTAAACCCATGAACACTTAACTCTATAATATGTAACACCCTATATTCGACCTGATCGCCAAGCCCGAGTAACAAGATGCTACACCACCGTCTCATCAACAACAAAGCATAAAACATTTCATTGACATACAATTATTAGAAAATTTCATTTGATCATTTATAGATATTCTAAGTCATTAATACCCTAAGCAACATTAAATTATGCTAAATATACATCAGACGAGCTTATAATAAGATTTAAGCATGCTTTTAAACCACTTAAAAAATTATGAATAAATCACGTAGGTATCGAAATTGAATCAAAAGTATCGATAATTCTCGTAGATGGTATCGATACCACCTAGAAAATCAGTACCATATTAACATTTTGTTTCTCGCCTAAAATCAAAACCCAAGAAATTATAGGTACATTTTAAAAAGTATTGATTTTTATTACCTAAGTATCAATACTCATGACATGGTATCGATACCAAATTAGCATTCTCACTACCTGCACATTTGAAATATCAATGAGGTATCGATTTTAAAACTCAAATATCGATATCTCTGCTCCAATCAACAAAAACACGATACATTAAGTCATTTAATCCATTCAAACTTGTATCAAATCAATATGCATCTATTACCTTATCAAACAATCATCAAAACAACTATAATGACAGTTCAAAACATTGTAAATAGGTTCGAACAAGCAATCAATATACCAAGCTCGATATCCATAAATCCTAAGAGCAATAAAATCATGTAAATGTCCAAAACATCATGGCAATAATCAGCTAAAATTCTACCACATTGTCTTTTTCCTATAATTCAAATTAACAACCATGAATCACTTATGCAAAAGCTAAAAACTACTTGGATCAGTCCCTTGGAATTTTTTCGCACCGCTTACATCGCTACGGTAACAGTCTGCAACGGTTTTAAAAGGAGTGGGTGAGCTTAAACAAGCTCAGAGAATGAATAGAATATCCACCAAATAAACATGCATTCACACGTTAACCAAAAACAATCATAGCTCAACTACATACGCATATTATAAAGAGATCATACCAATATATTCGTGTAATCTTAATCAACTTATATAACTTATTATTCCACATGTTCATGCATACATCACATATCATAAAATTATATATATAAAGTCACAATTAAACGATAATTTGACCCTTGAGACTATGAAACATATAAGTGGACTCTATCACCACACATGGGATACACGGATCTCCAACACACCAAATGACTTGTAGAGTCGAACATATCCCAAAAGCGTAGCATATAGCTAACACTCTCCAATACACCAACATATCCCAGTGAATGGAGCTCAGCTCACATCCTCTTATCTCTTCAAAATTGCCCCCAGCCTCAACACCCCAAAGTTACAACACAAAGGTGAGTACTCACAATCCTATGGCATGCCAACTATATCCAATTGTCTCAAAGATCACAAGGCTAAAGTATCCTTAATTAAACACACATTTTACTTACCATTTTTTGCACATTTCACTGCATATTCACATCATCAACACAACACTATCACTATAAATCGGCATATTTAACATGCCCACAATTAACACTTTCGTAATAGCTAGCTCAAGCATATTTCACATGTCACGATGTCATATTATAATTCTCGTTTACACAACACATAATCACATATTTTACAAGCTAGTCATGAGTTATAAGAAAGCTTACACTTGAAACCTAGAGTAAGGGTTTAGGCCACTCTTAAGTTCCCAATTAACGCAGTGAAATGTGTTTATAAGTAGCGATTCCAAACACTCACCGTTTGCACTTTCTTCTAGTCGTCGAAAGCTCAAATTCCTTGCCTTTTTCTTTACTCATAGAAGGTCTTAATGAATCTGAAGCTTCAAAAAAGTAAATCACACAACAACATAATCAACATTCAGCCAAAGACTCATCTCAATTAATAAAAAAATAAGCCTAAGCTAGATTCTCTTAAATCGAAACTTTCGACATAGCAAACTTGAAACTCAATTATCTCAATTTCTACTTATTCTTTTGCCTAAATCTAATTCCATTCATCTACTTATTCATCCACGACTGGGTCTTAACCTTCAAACTACTCAAAACTATACAAATTCATGGTTCCGAAATTTTCGACATACTATGGCAATTTTCACGAAAATTCAATAAAATGTTGGGATTCTCTAAAGAAACTTTAAAGAATGTTTAGAAACCTTCCAATCGCATCAAAACTAATAGAAAAATACTTTAAAACCTCGTTTTTATTCAAAATCCTGAAATCCACCATTAACAATCCAATTTTCGACATTTATTCAAAATATTCGATTCAATAGGTAAAAACTTAGTTTTAAAACATTAAAAACTAATAAGAAATCGAAACTTTACCTAAGCTGAAGGAGAATCGACCGTTTAACTGAAAATTCAAGAAACCAAAAAGTTTGAGAGATGATGAAATCAATGGTGTTTTTAATGGTTTTTATGGAATTCTATGGAGTTTTAATGTTATGAGAATGAAAGAAATCGAAGGGATGAAGTTTGGAAATCAAATTAGAATATTAGTGCTTAGAAAACTCAAGGGTTGGCACAAAACAAAGAGAAGGAAGAACTATCATGAATAACCTGTAGGTGGGGCAAATATTAGGTTAATTTTAAAATTTTGGGCTATTTGCTCTTTTAGTACTCCCAGTTTTAACCCCCATTTCAAAGTGGTCCTTATTTTAAAATTAAAAATCTTTTGAACATCATTTCTAAAAATTGATTTGATTTTCTAAAAGCCATAGACGAAGACATATCCGGTTTACCATGCTACAAAATTTTTCAAGCACACTAGAGCTAAAACTCCTAAATTCCCTCAAAACTACTAGGCCTAATTTTGGGGTGTGACATAATAGATGAGACTTTATTGAATATTTAAAGAGCAAAATATGGTGCAACTCGCTGAAAAAGGGTGGCGACCTAATTAAACTAAACTTGAACCAATGGGTGTTGAGGTTTTTACAATCAGTTGTCTTGTCAAATAATAACCTTATTAGAAATATCTGCAAAAGGAAACTGAACATACAATCTTATTGAACTCAAAACCGATGGGTCAAAAACTACTATACTGGTTAAGTTCCTTATATATGTTCTGCTCAACTCGATGATCAAAAGCTCAACCCATAGTGCATGCTCTAGTAGCCAATGCTTCAACTACCCCCTTCATATATATCCTTCAGAACCACTCAATATTTTGAGTTTTCAGAAAAAAATTTCTGAACGAACTCAAACTAGTGTTTCGCCCAATCAAAATCTTGCCACTTCATAATGTGGAAACAAATTATGGGCACCATGTGCCCTGAACTAGGGGTGAGCAAAATTCGATTCGATTCGAAAAAATCGAAAAAAATTTTGAATTTTGAATTATTCGAATCGAGTTAATCGAATTAATCGAATCAATTCGGATTTTTCTTTCGAATTTTGAGTTTGAATCGAGTTGAATTTTTGAATTCGAATAACTCGAATAATTCGAATAATTCGAATAAAATTATATTTTTTATTTTTAAAATATACTACATATATTTTTTATTTTTAAATACACTACATTTAAAACAAAATCTATTCCAAAATCCCTAACTAAGCCCGTGCCCTCCCTCCTCCATTTTTTCCCAATTCGAAAATCTTCACCTCCGGTCCACCCTCCTCCACCGATCCACCTCCGGTCCCGGGTCTTCCACGACTGACTGCTCCACTGCCGGTGCTTTTATGTCTTCTACCTTTGATTTCTAAGGTATATTAACTTTTATTCCTTTCCTTACCCTGTATTTAGTTTCAATGGGTTTCTCTGTTTCTGCACTTTCTTCCTTGCAGTACCTTGGTTTGAGCTCTGCGAATCTTTCTAAAGCAACTGATTGGGTACACAGGTAACATTCAAACTTCCCTCTTTGTTAGAGTTGCACTTGTCAGCTGTTAAAGAAGTCCTCTTGATCCCAGTGAAAAGATCCAAACCAACAAATCTTTTATCAGAAATTATGGGTTTCTGTTGAAACAAATAAAAAGAAAAAACATTGAAAAAAAATTCTGGCTTCTGTCATTAAAATAAGTTTTTTTCTAGTTTTCCCTTATTTTGTCTTGTTTTTGTTTCTTGGTGTGGGATATGAGTGTTTTCAATTTTGCCTCGTGGGTTTTTGGATTGAACTTTAAGAACTATGCGTTGAACGGTCGTAAATTTTTGGCGAAGAGAGAAGAAACTTGTTTCTTCATTGTTTATCAAAACATAGCATGCTTGAGTTTTCTTTAAGTTTGCAGGGAGAGAGTGGAATTCCCTTTTATTTTCACTACTTATTGTTTAGTTCTTAAGCTTTTCTTGTGGGGGTGGTGAGAAAGAACTGATATCATCTCTAGTACTAAACATAACCAACACAAAAAATAAGAATCTTTTAGAGGAGGGAAGGATCGATGTAAGCAAGTAAGATCGATTGTGCCTACGGTTGGTTATTGGATTGTTAATTGTGATGGTGCCTTCAATTTATTGTCGAAGAAAGTTGGAATTGGGGTGATCATTAGAGATTCTATGGCTGCTTTAGTTGCTGAGAAGGGAAGAAGTTTCTTGGCTAGCTCTACCCTTGAAGTTGAGGCTCTTGCTATGCATGAAGGTTTGTTACTTGCTGACAACAAGAGACGCCAACAGAGCTGCAGATTAGGTTGCATCTCAATTCAGGAGGAGGATGTTCCTTTCCAACTGGGTGGATTCATCCCATCTTCTCTGGTTCCTATTCTGAGTTGAGATGAATTACCAACACCCCATTGAGTGTGTTTTCTTAATCGAAATCTTAGAGATAATCTATTACACTTCTCTAAAAGATTCTTATTTTTTGTTTTGGAGGTTAGTTAGCTTCTTTTCTGGGTTTTTATTTCTATTTGGGGTTCTTTTGTATAGCTCTGCCATCGTTTATGCCTATGGAATGTGTTCTTTGTTTTGTTTTTCTTTTTAATGGGTTGCTTTTAATGTTGTTGAAATTTGAAACTTAGTTTGCTTTTCTGGAACTTAGATTGCTTTTCTAGATCTGCTACTTCTTTTATTTCTTATTCCATTCTTCAGGCATATATGTTTGATTATGTGTTAAGGAATGATACATTGAGACCTGGTATATGTATATCAATATATGTATGTATTATTCACCTCATTACCTTTGCAAGGATTAAAGATTGTTGAAGTTGATATTGGAAATATAAATTCTCTAAGTGGGAATATGTAGTCAATTATTTTTGTATGCACCAATCATCATCAAACTATAGCCATCATTTTGAAGTTGCAGATTTATTGTTGTTCTTTCTAATTTAGTTATTATTTTATATATTCAAAAACTTATAATTATAAAAATAAAACAATTCAACCATTTTTTATAAATGTAGTTTAACATACTTTTTTTTGTTTAATTTATGCTGCTGTATATTATTTAATTTTTAATTTATTCGATTGAGGAGAAAAAAATGTCAATTATTTTTGTATGCACCAATCATCATCAAACTATAGCCATCATTTTGAAGCTGCAGATTTATTGTTGTTCTTTCTAATTTAGTTATTATTTTATATATTCAAAAACTTATAATTATAAAAATAAAACAATTCAACCATTTTTATAAATGTAGTTTAACATACTTTTTTTTGTTTAATTTATGTTGCTGTATATTATTTAATTTTTAATTTAATCGATTTATTAAGTTTGATTTTAAACCAATTTTTGGTCATGGTTACTGATTGCAACAAATGTTTACTTATAGATGAGTGATCCAAAGCGAGATGGTTCAACTCAAAGTTCACAAAATTCTTCCCCAAGTAGAGATGATCAAACAACAACCAAGGAAAATGTTCGAAAAAAGATTATTCCAAGGTCAGCTTGTTGGAACTATTTCACCAAATTTGTAACTGAAGAGGGGGAGAAGACAGCAAGGTGCAATGCATGTGATGTTACTTACACAATGGAATTAACTTCGGGTTCTACAACGAATTTGAATAACCATTTGAAAGCATGCCTAAAAAGACCTCGAGGTAATACTTCTAATCCAAAGCAATCAGAATTAACATTTGTGAAGGTTAGCCAAGAAACAACGGATTTATCAACTTAGGTGTTTGATAAAGATGCTGTTAGAAAAGCATTGGTTCGTATGATAATTATGGATGAACTACCTTTTAAAATTGTAGAGGGAGAGGGTTTCAAATACTTTCTTTCTATAGCATGCCCACGGTTTAGTCTCCCATCTCGTTGGACAGTTAGAAGGGATTGTCTTGATTTATTTAACTCCATGAAGAGTGTGATGAAGAATTGTTTTGAAAAAGATATAAGTAGAGTTTGTTTGACGACAGACAATTGGACTTCATTGCAGAGGATATCTTATATGGTTTTAACAGCACATAGGGTGGATAATGAGTGGAGGTTGCAAAAAAGGATTATAAATTTTTGCCCAATATCCGCTCATAGAGGTGAAAGCATAGGTCAAGCCATTGAAAAATGTCTTCAAGATTGGGGGATTGAGAGGGTCTTCACTATTACAGTTGATAATGCATCCGCCAATAGTGTTGCCATTGAATATTTGAGAAAGAAATTGAATCATCAAAATGCTTCTGTTGCAAATGGAAGATTTATTCATATGAGATGTGTTGCACACATTCTTAATCTCATTGTGCAATACGGTATTAAGGATGCTTCTATGTCTGTGGATCGAGTTAGAGGTGCTGTGAGGTATATAAGAGCATCACCATCGAGGTTGACAAAATTCAACCAACGGGTAAAAGAAGAAATGATAGATAGTAAGGCTCAATTGTGTTTAGATGTGCCTACTAGATGGAACTCAACATATATGATGTTAAAGGTGGCCGAAAAATATGAGCGTGCATTTGAATCATATGTACGTGATGACCATAATTTTTTTCTTGACCTTACTGCTGGAGATGGAGTTCCTACATTTGATGATTGGGAAATTGTTCGAAGAATTATAAAAGTATTAGAGCCTTTTTATCATCTTACATTAAAGGTGTCCGGATCTTTGCATGTTACCTCTCATTCACTTTTTGAAGTATTGACGGATGTGCATTGTCTTTTTGATGGGCGGCAAGATTGTGGAAATCTAGACATAATTTCTATGGCTTCCAAAATGAGAGAGAAATATAATAAGTATTGGGGTGAAGGAAACAAGATCAACATGCTAGTTTACTTGGTGGTTATCTTTGATCCGCGATGTAAAATGAGTTTTTTGGACTTTGGGGTCAACTTGCTTTTTCCTAATGTTGCTAATGACATTATGAAAATGATTGATAAAGATTTGCATTGCTTGTTCAATGAGTATTCTTCTAATGCCGGGAGAATTAAATTATTTGAAGGTAGATCTAGTTCTTCGATAAATCTTTGTAGTTCAATGGAAATAGATCAGTCAGAAATGAAAACGGGCTTGGCCAAACAAAAATACCTTAAGAAGAAGAAACAAGTTGGATTAGAAAGCAAATCTGAGTTGGATAGATATTTGGGTGAGGATGAAGAAGTAAACAATTCAAGTTCATTTGATTTACTATTGTGGTGGAAAATGAACAGTCCTAGATTCCCTATTCTTGCACAAATGGCTCGAGATATTCTTGCTATTCTTATCTCAACAGTTGCCTCGGAAAGTGCATTTAGCACGGGTGGACGTGTTCTCGATAGTTTTAGAAGTTCTCTAACTCCTCTCATGGTCAAAGCTTTGATTTGCACACAAGATTGGCTTCGGAAATCTAATGATGCCATCAATCTTGAAGATTATTTTGATGAACTTCAAACAATGGAAGATGGTAATATATAAATTTTAATTTATAAAATAAGCTTTTGTATTCTTTATATTAGTAATAGTAAGCATTCCCATAATTTAACTAACACTTTTGTTTTTAAATTTGCTAGACTTATCCAAAATACCCGAAGATCAAGAAGGTAACATACTTAGCATTAGTTTATAAAGTTAAATGTTTATTTAATTTATTTTTGCAAATTTTTTTTATTATTTAACTAACTCATTCAATACTTTTACTAGATGTTTCAAGATTATCGACGGTGTTTGAAGCACAAGAACAAACTTAAACGTTTCTATAATGGTTTTTGAATTGATGTGTTATTGTTATTAGTTTGGTTTGGTTTGTTATTGTTGTTGGTTAATTGGACTTTTTTTGTGTTCTTCTGGAGTAGGTTTCTATTGTATTTTGGACTTTTGCTTATGTTTTGTTTTTTTATTATAATGTTGTTTATTTCGACTCATGCTATTTACTTGGATTTTTACTTATGGTTTTTATTATAATCTTTTTGTATTATTTTTGTTGTTTATTTGGAATCATGTTGTTTATTTGGGTTGATGTTGTGTTACTTTTATTTATTCACTTATTTACTTCAATTTTTGTTGTATGATTATGTTTAAAAACTTTAAAGAAAATTATTTTTTGAAAAATTACATAAAAATAAACAACAATAATTTTATTTTATTTTTAAACTTAACTCGAACAAATAATTCAATTCGATTCGATTCGATCTCTATCTCACTCGATTCGATTCGATAAAACTTCAAATAAAGTTAGGATGATAAAATGAGATTCGAAAACTCGATTAACTCGAAAATTTTCGATTCGATTCGATCGAATGCTCACCCCTACCCTGAACAACGCATGCTTCTCAAATGCAAAATCTAATATAATGGCAAACATCGCTTTGTCCAAGTACAACATCCATCGAAACTGCAAAACATATAAGTACATTATTATTCATTAATAAGAAAATGGATTTTATTGAATGCGAATGCAACATTAACATGCCTTTTTACTGGTTCGTTGATCAATTTCTCGTCGTATAATGTTAAGTCCCTTTTATAGCACGTATGATTTGAGAGACCTTAAATTTGTTCTAATATTCAATGCAATAGGATATTTTAGGTACGAGTACTAAAGCACATTTTAAAATAATATACAATATGATATTTTTACCTTCTAATAAGAAGGAACTCCCATGGCTAGAAAGGATAAGAGTTAACTATGGTATTTGTCTCCATGCCCATGTTTGCAATAGCATGTTGCGACCATTTATTTCGTAGATCGATTTAGGGACTGCCTTGCAAAGCGCCCTATATAGATATTCTAAAGTTGCAACATTTTGGTTGAATCTACTTGCTACTTTAAAATCTTTAAGTAGAGGAAGATACATACAATGACCTTGTTACCACACTTGCTTGGCAACAACATTCACCCCACTCTCCAATGCATCAAAGCTCTGGCATATTGATATATCTCCTCCATAGTTGCATGCGTGTAACAAGCCTATCCAACTATGTGCACTTCACACGACACCTGTTTAATTCATTCTCCAATCTCTCTTTAAAGGAGATGAAACCTAGCAACCAATGACATTTGTACTTTGGATCGATGTTAATGGGTCCGATTACAACGCGCCCTTCTATTGGAATATCATTATTAAAGTGACATCTTCAAACATAATAGTCGTTTCTTTGCATAAAAAAAAATATATGTGATTTCAATCTTCATCTTTCCAACAATACAACAAGCAACTCGAGAATGCACTTGAACTTTGCCATCATAGATGCCACGTATAAATCGACATTCTTCAAGCATTCTATGATATTTCCATTAGGCTCCGAAAATTTTAAATTGTGCTTGGCATGAACAACTCGATCATCCTGTTATTTAAAAAAATCACAAAATAATAATGTAATATTTTGAAAATCTTAAAAATATTTATGCAAAAATTACAAAATAAAAAATTAGTTGAAAAATTCACCATATTAACGACGTAGTTGTCTAGTTGACAATGTGTTCTTTCGGAAACCTTGGTTTTGTCATTTTTCCATAAAAAAAATAAGAAAAAAATAACAAGTTTTTTTTATGGAAAGTTAAAGAGGATTTTGGGTGGAAGAAAAGAGAAAGAGATGGGGTATATAGAGTGGAAGTCGAGTTCCATGGTTGTCAACTTCCATTGTTTTAATAGGTTACGAAATAAGTTTTTGGGTCGAACTATTGAACCATGTACTGAACTACCATGGTTATCAAGTCACTATTAACTACATTTTGCAGTATTTCTTTCTTGACATGTATTGTAGAAATTCATGTGATGATTTGATCACTCCCTAAATTCAATACCCATAGGTGTTAAAGTATCCTTAAAAAAACTTATTTTGAGAAATAATTTCCCCCATATATATATCTTAATAAATAATAAAATAAAGAATATAAGATTTAGAAAATCAATATCTAATAATATTAGATAAATTATTTTGTTTTGCCGATTGAGTCTCAACTCGATTGGCATGGGCATTGTTGCTAATACAAAAGGACGTGGGTTCGAATGCGTTGAAGTACATTATTCTCCTATTTATGGGTTGAGGAGGGACTATGTATTAATATATCTTACCATTGTACTCAATACTTGCGGATAATAAAAAATATATATTAATACATAATTTTAAATTTTAATAAAACAATATATTAAAGATAAAGATAAGGGTAAACTACCAAAATAGTCATTTTTGTTTGTCTCAGGTTACATTTTAGTCACTTATGTTTGAAATATTACGTTTTAGTCACTTACATTATCGTGTTGTAACATTTTAGTCATTGAGCAGTTAATTGTCATTAATGGTGTAACGGTAAGTTGACATGACATGTTAAATAATTATTTCAAACAAAAATTTTAGGTTAAATTCTACAATCGGTCTATATATTTTATTCATTTTGAGAAATTTAATTTTTTTTCCTTTTATGTTTTTTAACTTTCTTTTTTTATTTCGTTCTCTTCTATTTCTTCCTTTATTTTCCTCCATTCTTCATTTCTTTTAACGTAGTTTTTCTATGTTTTCCATTTGTTAAAACTAGTACACAAGCTCGCCTCACTCGAAAATTTAAATTGTTCAAAAAAATAAAAGTATAGGGACTAGTTTTAACAAATGAAAAACATAGAAAAACTATGTTAAAAGAAATGGAGAATGGAGGAAAACAGAGGGAGAAACATAAGAGAATGAAAAATAAAGAAAAAAGGAGAGTTAAAAGAACATAAAAGAAAAAAAAATTAAATTGCTCAAAATGAAAAAAATATAAGGACCGATTGTATAAATTAACTTAAAATTTTTGTTTGAAATGATGATTTAACGTGCCACGTTAGCTTACCATTACATCGTTAATGACTTGTGGCTAAAATGTTACAACGCGATAACATAAGTGACTAAAACGTAACATTTCAAACATAAGTGACTAAAATGTAATCTGAAGTAAATAAAAGTGATTATTTTGATAATTTACCCTAAAGATAATTATAAAATTTGTAATTGAGACATAAGTCATCGATTGAAACTTTTTGTATTTTTGAAAGTATTTTGTTGGTGATGTTGGGGAGAAGACTTTGATAGTTGTTTTGAAAAGCTTATTTTTAGTAATACTAGTGTTTAGCGAAGCATGCAGTGAACGAGACGAGAAGATTAACAGAACAACACCATCAACACTCTCAGCCAAAACTAGGGTTCCCATTTATCCTCCTATCTTTGAAAAACGCCCAACCATCTGATTTTAAGCCCTTTCCCTCACTTTTTTTTTTCAGACGTAAACCCGGATACCAAAAAACAGGTTTTTTTTTTTTTTTTTTGTTTTACAGAGAAAGAAAGAGAGAGAGAGAGAGAGAGAAGGGAATAGACATAAAAGAGTTTTGCTTTGCTTGCCTTCTTTCTCTTTCTCTCCATTAAAAATCACTTCTTTGTAAAGAGGGAGTTCGAGACATTAGGATTTTCTTTATCCTTTTGTCTCCTCCATCCTCTCTTCTTTTTGTAATAATTTTGTTGGTCTTGTTCAAATATAAAGGTGTCTGATAGATTTGTCTTTAATGTACATGTTAATCTGTAAATTGGAGTTTTAGTTCTTTGGAGTTCCGAAGTTACTAATTTCATTCTCATGGCCGAGTCATGGCTCAGTAATGAAGAAAATTACTCTGATGGGAGTGTAGGTACAGCGAAAGGTTGAAAACTTGCAGGGTCAGAAGAAGAAACCAAAAAAAAAAAGAACAGAAGTTGAGTGCTTGAAAGATAAAAGGAAAAAGAAAAGAAATTTGGTTAAAGAAAAGGGAGTTGCTTTGATGAATTTTGGGGGATCTCTCAATAACAGCTCAGGTGGAGGCCTTGGGGGTGCAACAATCGTCGCCGACATCCCCTTTAGCAACAACATGGCGGCCGCCGGTGCTATGGCTCAGAACATATACAACTCTCCAGGCCTCTCTCTTGCCCTTGTAACGACAACCACTCTTTATAAACTTTCTTTGTTGTTTTTGTGTGTGGTTGCTTTTCACCTCAGGGACTTATGTGGGTTTTCCTTTTTTCGATGTTTGCAGCAGCAACCGAGTATAGGTAATCAGGGAGATGGAGTTAGAATGGGTGAGAACTTTGAAGCAAGTATTGGGAGAAGAAGCAGGGAAGAGGAACATGAGAGCAGATCTGGAAGTGATAACATTGATGGAGTTTCAGGCGACGATCAAGATGCCGCCGACAACCGTCCTAGGAAGAAGAGATACCACCGCCACACTCCTCAACAAATCCAAGAGCTTGAAGCGTATTTTTTCACTTTCATGTTTTTTGCTCTAATTTTTCCATACGGAACACGGCCTTAACAAGCTTTTTACTTTTTTTTTCTTTCTTTCTTGGTTTTGGTTTAGTCTCTTTAAGGAGTGCCCTCATCCCGATGAGAAACAGAGATTGGAGCTTAGCAAAAGGCTTTGCTTAGAAACCAGGCAGGTGAAGTTTTGGTTCCAAAACCGCCGTACGCAAATGAAGACTCAATTGGAACGCCATGAGAACTCTTTTCTGAGGCAAGAGAACGACAAGCTTCGAGCTGAGAACATGTCTATTAGGGAAGCTATGAGGAACCCCATTTGCACCAACTGTGGGGGTCCGGCAATCATCGGTGACCTATCTCTCGAAGAGCAACATCTTAGAATCGAAAACGCTCGCTTAAAGGATGAGCTAGATCGAGTTTGTGCACTTGCCAGCAAGTTTTTAGGGCGACCCCTTTCATCACTAGCTACTTCAATTGCACCTCCACTGCCCAACTCCAATTTGGAACTTGGAGTTGGTAGCAATGGCTTTGGTGGTTTAAGCACAACCTTACCTTTGGGGCCTGATTTTGGAGGTGGGGTATCAAATTCTTTGCCGGTGGTTCCCCCCAATGGCGTCGAAAGATCCATGTTTTTGGAACTTGCGTTGGCTGCAATGGATGAATTGGTTAAAATGGCTCAAACTGATGAACCACTTTGGATTAGGAGCTTGGAAGTTGGGAGAGAAATACTAAACCATGATGAATACTCAAGGATGTTCACCCCTTGTATTGGCATTAAACCAGCCGGCTTTCTCACCGAGGCATCCAGACAGACCGGGGTGGTGATTATCAACAGTTTGGCCCTTGTTGAAACTTTAATGGACTCGGTAAGCCAAGCCAACTATATACATGTATATCCCTCAAATTTCTCACTTCACTTGAAATTTAAGGCCTTTTTTGTTTCATATATAGAATCGTTGGGCGGAGATGTTTCCTTGTATGATCGCGAGGACATCAACTACTGATGTGATATCTAGTGGCATGGGAGGTACCAGAAATGGTGCAATTCAACTGGTATATGTTAATTTCCTTCCACAATCAATGCTTTTGCATCTATCTCATCACTATATTATAATTTATTCTCTTTTTTTTTTTCTCAGATGCATGCTGAGCTGCAACTGCTTTCTCCTTTAGTTCCAGTTCGTGAGGTGAATTTCTTAAGGTTTTGCAAGCAGCTTGCTGAAGGGGTTTGGGCAGTGGTGGATGTGTCCATCGATACCCTCCGAGAAACTTCAGGTGCACCCACAACATATGTCAAATGTAGGAGGCTTCCTTCTGGTTGTGTTGTGCAAGATATGCCTAATGGATACTCCAAGGTAACATTTTAGTTCATGACAGTTTATTTTCCCTTTTTACATTTATTGTGTCTTGTTCAAGTAGTTGTTTCCAACTACAAAACATTTAAAGAAGAAAATCAATAACAGTATCTTTATGTCATTCACCTGCCCGATGCTTTCATCTGATAGACAAAAATATTGTTCCAATTTCAAGTCTCAAAATCTGGGTTTTTGCTTAATCACAATATAAAATAACCCCCTCTCGAGGTTACTCACTTACTCCCATTAATATTTGTTTTTTAATATCAATGGAAGCCTCTATTTACACTTCAAAATTTGTGCCTTTTGAACACATTAATTTCATATAAATCCCATTGTAATCCTCTCCTAATGAATAAACTATTGATTTGATGTTTCTATTCCAATCTCTTTTGATGCCTCGGTTCTCCCATTTAACCTACATTTAAGGCAATCTTAACGAGGACCCTTTAGGCCTTTTTAGTAAAAAAATACCAGAACTCAAAGCTTTTGTTTGTATCTGAAACCATGAGGCTTTGAGCCGACATTAGTACACTTTCTCGATGTCACACCTCGCGCTGCACTTTCTTCTTTCAAATCTTTCTCTATTATTAATTCATTGTCTTTATTTTATTTTTTCCAATGCCTGAACACAAGGGACAATGTCACCATAAGAGATACCTTTTCTTTCCAAGATTTGCCTCCGATATTTATTTTGTGTTAATCAATATCATTTGTCAATAACGATATTACACAAAAACAAAACAAAAAAAAGTGGAATTGACCAAGAAAATGTTGTTCAATATTATACTAATTCTAGTGAGATTTCATTTTATTATCAAAAGATAGATTGACTGGTAGATTCAGTTCATTTCACTTTACTACTTTTTTATTAAGCTAATGAAAGCTACATTTTTCTTTCTCTTTTAACATTATTGTATCAATGATTGTAATGTAAATAGTCAAAAAAATCTGCATGGAATACTGATGATTGATACTGGAAAATGCAGGTAACATGGGTTGAACATGTAGAATACGACGAGAGTCAAATTCACCATCTCTACCGCCCTTTACTAAGCTCCGGCATTGGCTTTGGTGCTCAACGTTGGGTCGCCGCCCTCCAACGCCAATGCGAATGCCTTGCTATCCTCATGTCCTCCACTGTTCCCACTGGAGATCATACTGGTAACCCCATCATAACCCTAAGGAGAACATATTTATATACATACATACACTAATAGTTACATTAATTGTTGTAGCTATAACGGCAAGTGGGAGGCGAAGCATGTTAAAGCTAGCGCAGCGGATGACGGGTAATTTCTGTGCGGGAGTGTGCGCGTCGACGGTTCATAAATGGAACAAGTTGAACGCAGGGAACGTGGATGAAGACGTAAGGGTGATGACACGGAAGAGCGTGAACAACCCTGGGGAGCCGCCGGGCATCGTGCTGAGCGCCGCTACTTCAGTTTGGCTGCCGGTGTCACCTCAAAGACTATTCGATTTTCTGCGGGATGAACGGCTGAGGAGCGAGTGGGACATCTTGTCCAACGGTGGTCCCATGCAAGAGATTGCCCACATCGCCAAAGGCCAAGATCATGGCAACTGCGTCTCCCTCCTCCGTTCCAGCGTAATTATTATACTCATCATCATCATCATCATTGTTTTATTCATATATAAAAATAAATTTCGGGGGGGGGGGGGGGGGGGGGGGAGGGAAATGAAATGACATGGGGGTGGGTCAGATGAGGATAAAAGGTGAATTAGAAAGGACGAGTATGGAATTTGGAAGTATCTATGAAGACAGCTTATAGCAGGATATGAAACACAGGTTTCGATTTGTAAGCTTTTTGAAAAAGTCAAAGTAAAGGACGCTTGTTACCTTTCTAGCTTATTTTTCTTTTTCATATTATATATAAAAGTTTATCGACTTCTCATTTTGACTCTTTCTCACCATCTGACACTTTGGGGGACCATCTTATATATTATATTATACAATTTAAAAAGGGTAGATTCTCGAGGGATTTTGATTTTCTTTGGTTAATTGGGTGCAGGCCATGAACGCAAACCAGAGTAGCATGTTGATATTGCAGGAGACATGCATGGACGCGGGTGGATCGCTTGTGGTCTACGCGCCCGTTGACATTCCAGCCATGCAGGTTGTCATGAGCGGTGGTGATTCTGCTTACGTGGCTCTCCTGCCTTCTGGTTTTGCCATCATCCCTGATGGTCCAGGCTCTCCTGGGCCCACCACCTCAAATGGGAATGGAGATTCCCACAGGGTGGGTGGGTCCCTTCTCACCGTGGCTTTTCAAATATTGGTCAACAGTTTACCCACGGCCAAACTGACGGTGGAATCGGTGGAGACGGTCAATAATCTCATCTCATGCACCGTCCAGAAGATCAAAGCTGCCCTTCAATGCGAAAGCTGAGGGCACTCGGTTTCTTTGATAGCTCTCTTTTTTTTTTTTTTTTAACATGGAAATGTGTGGTGTAGTTAGTTGGTATTGTGTGAGAAAAAAACAAAAAAGTGTGAGTGGGTGAGTTGAGTCAAGAACGAACCTCTGGGGGAGACTCCTTGCAATGCATGGTGATGAAAGAGGCAGTGAGTGGGTGGGGGAGCAGAAGGCAAGGGTGGTGGTTCGGGTATTGACTCAGGTCGACCCGCACGAGAAGAAAAAAAAAAAAACCCAAAAGAAGACATCTTCGCTTTATTTATTCCAAATCTCTTCTTACGTGGGGGAAGAAGAGATTGCTAGCGTTGTATTGAGTTCGTCACATCGTAGTGGTTTGGTTTCTGGAAACATACTAAATTAATGCGTTAATTTCATGGTTGGTTGAAGGAACGCGCCGCCGATGCAAGTTTAGAAAGGGGAGGGATTGTGTGGGGAAGTCAAAAAACAGAGCCACGTTTGTGGTGGGTATTTGACAGGCAGGAAGAGAAGGGGGTTTTGGATTATAATGCAAAGGGACATTTATGGTTGGGTTTGCCCGCTTAGCACTTAAAATCTCCGATGCTGAATTTGGTTGATATAAAGCATCTTTCAAGTCTGATGTGCTGGTGGCCAGCGGCGACGCTATATATCAAGTAATTTGAGTTTGGTTTTTTCAAAATTTTATTGTGATTCAGTTACTACTACTAATGTATTAATATCATTCTATTTTAAATTAATTTTTAATTTTAGAAATTGCATGTCAATACAATTATTAATATTTGTTTTATGAAAAAGGAAAAAATGGGCAGAAATTTCAGAGGGATTAATTTGAGTAAAGATGACACAAATGGTCCTAAACCAACAGAAATTCCAATTGAGGAATGCGTAATGAAGCCAATGATTGTACTCTAATCCCATGCATTACAAATTCATTATGTGGTAAAACACCTATTCATGTTTATTGCACTTGCTAAGTTTATAGATTCTTATATGTAGTAATAAAACCTCCCTAATTTTTTCAAACCCTTTTGGGCTGGTTGTTGCTCTGGGTTTATTCAATAATATTTTCTCTTCTTCTTTATTATTTCAACTTATATTATTCTCGTGAAGCTCGGTTTGTTTTAGTTTTTAGTCATATTTTAGCTTATATATGAGATTTGTTAAAGCAAGGAAACTGCCAAATCTACTAGAAAAATATTCTCGAAGGACCTTATCATAATAGAGTATAGTGATGGTGTTTGTAAAATTTAAATCCAGGATGAGGAGGAGGATAAATATTTGAGACTTGATGTTTTTTGCATCATTGATGCGGTGGGTTTCTTGAACTCTTGGCAATGGTTTCTTGGTTAAACGAAGTTCAATGGTCAAGTTGATGTAATGATGACGAGGGCTAAAATGAAATTTCTTGCCGTTTGATCAAAATGATGCATCTCTAATTTGTTTTTGAATTATTCTAGGGTGGTTATTTATTATCAGTTTGCACTTATCCTCTTTTGAGATTATTTTGCAGACATAACATTTATGTATCAATTTATATTATCTTAATTATCCATTGTATTATATACCATATCTTTGTATTATTATTGTTTATGATTTCTATTAATGGTATTATTTTATTCAATACATATATTTAAGGGTTGAAATGTTCATGGGTTAGGACGACCTCATATATGGTAATGGTATCAATATCATATGTGTGGGGGTGTGTCTCATATTTATCGAACATTTTGTAGGAACATATTGGAGACAAACGCGCGATGTCACAACGAGAAGATATGTGACATTGTGATGACGCGATGAGAAAGGGACGATGTCACAATGAGAGTTGTCAGGACAAGACGACGATCTCTTGAGGCAGGAGTAAGAGCGAAGTCACGACGAAGAGAATCGTATATAAAAGAAAATTTAAGTGAATAGCTTGATATTTGAATAGATGTATATAAAAAAGATTAAATATTTATATACAAAAAAGAAAAGCATTGAAGCGGAAGATAGAGGTGAAGATGGGATGAACGTGGAGTAGAGGAAATGGGGATGGCAAACAAGCAATAGGCGGAGTTGCCCATTCCCTTTTATTATAATATGAATGAGAGAAAAAGCAGCTTTTTTGGACCTTTTCCAATCACTCATTTATTCAATCCTCTGCCTCTGGCTGTGATTCTACCCTCCCAAACGACCCCACCCATCCCCATTCCTATCACATGCTTGTCTTCTGGATACTCATTATTATCTTAGTATACTTACTCTTTAATCTTTCTCTTCAAACAAATTATTTCTGTGTTTTCTAAAGAGGCAGTCAATTGGCCAGTTGGTTGTGAAATGTGCTTCATTCTCATAAACAATAAAATAAAATATCTAACTATATGATTAAGGAATGATGTGACAACTATCATGTGACACTTTATAATTTCTATCTCTATATATATAATTAGTATTTATTTATATGATAGATTTCGAATCTGTATCAAATAAATATCTGACATCCGAAGATGCCCCAAGTATATAGTATCATCCAGTCCAATATATATAAATACCAAAACTTTTGGTTTAAGCAATTGATATGAATTTTGAAGTGGGGATTTGATATTTGATAATAAATCATTTATAAATCTTAAAGCAATGAATGCTGGACTAACTCTTCTTTTTCATATTTGTTTTGTTTTCAGGTGGGCTCTTCCTTTTTGTCTTCTTCCTATTTCATAATTGTCTATTCTCACCATTCAATTATTGATCGCTTCCAAATACAACTCTATTTTTTTATTTTAATTTAAAAATGCCATTCAAAATCAAATTTAATTAATTTATTAATATTTCAATTAAAAAATAATTTGTACATGAAATAATCCAAAATAACTGTAATAATTTCAACTTGAAATTGTTAGAACTCGAAACAATTCGCTTTCAAATTTATATAAATATAAAATTTCCCTAATAGATTTGTTGAGGGAAGACATCTTCTTGGAGCATCATCTGGGGAGCCGACAAATCTCTCAACAGTAGAGGTATTGCGTTCGGTGTGTTTATGCTTGGTTCTATCCTCGAACTTTGTCTTTCGACTTTAAGGTGAGCCTAACGGGTTCGTGGAGTTTGTGGAATACCTTGCCACCAAGAAAATGTTAGGCATTTAGCTAGTCTAGCCAAGTGGTAGTGTTATTACCTACTAATGCCATATAAGGGCAAGGATTCAAACCCCAGCAAGGTCAAATGCCCAATATTTCATTGGTCACAAGGCACTCCCCAAATTCTGTGAATTTGTTGGGCTCTCATCGAAATTAAGAGAAAAAAATTCAAGAATAAAATCAAGTATAGAGACCCTAGACATTATGCCTCTCTCTTCAAGAATTCATTAACTCATCAAATAACACTAGAAAAAGATGTCTCCCAAAATGAAACCGACCTCACTAGATGACTCCTTATGTCGTATAGGGATTGTAAGGATCGAAGAACTTGGGTTGGGGCTAGACTATCCAAACGAACGATGTCGATACCGTGGATGTAATTTGATTCTCATTGTTGAATGGGACTATCGACTGTGGCTTTTTAATTCAAAAAAAGTTCATTCAATCTACAATAAATTGTAAATACAAAATATTTTAAACATAATAATACTTCATGAATATATGAATTACAATTTAGTGGTGTCATTGTAAGCAAAATCTTGGAAAGCTGATGTTCAAGAGATTTATGGGTTTCTCGCCTATCTCATGAAGGTTCCATAATCACCACATTTCTCCCTTAAACCCGCACATCTGCATAGGATTCACCCTACAAAGTTTGAAGAATTGCATAAAATCGGATTAATTTAAAAAGAGTTGGATATGTGTGTAGTATTCACATTATAAAAGGTGAAGAATTGAATAAAGTTGAACTAATCTAAAAAGACCCGAACAAAATCCATACATGTGCATAGTATATGACGCACAACAGATGAAGAACGGGATAAAATCCACACACGGTTACGCACATGATGAGAGTGAGACTCACATATCACAATTGCGGATGATGAGTCTCAAACTAAGGTCGGCAAGTTCTGGAGTCTCAATCTTTGCAAGTTGTGACAATCGAGCTTTGTATGGCAATAATTAGGAAGACGTGGATTCAAATGCAATTAAATGATTTTTCCTCCGATTTGAAGGTTGGAAAGGATCATAGATAAAAGTAGACATTGTAATTTTTTATAATTGTTGAATTTGATTGTGTTATTATCATTACATAAAAGAAAATTTCTATGATCGATACATAAAAAGATATTTTTACGGACTAATGGAATGAGAAAATTTATATCTAGGCTTCATACAACACCAATTATAAATTTAATGAGAGTAAAAAATTAAAAGAAAAATTGAAATTTGAAAAGGGTAGTAAAAAGAAAAGAGGATGGTGGGTGTAGCATTCAATTTAGAAGCCAGCCCTGGATTTTGTAACCCCTCAAACTCCATCAATATGAAATGAGTGGTAGGCAAAATCAATAACCCACATTGTCTTTCATATTCCTTTAACCAAATATCAATATATATACCTACAAACATTATCTTGCTTCACTCCACCATTTGTTTGTTTCTTTCTAACCAAACCTCAAATTAAAATACTTTGAAAAATTATGGCATGGGCAATTAAACATATTGATTTGTAAGGTTCAAAAAGATGATAAATTAATACGTGAGGTGTGGCATACTTGTGAGATGGAATTTCACGAATAATTAAAATCTAAGTAAATTAAAATTTAATATAAAAATCATAAAAAAGATTTAAATTTGCTTTGAAAGTAATTCTGAAAAGGTGTAGTAAATGAAAGAAATTTGTGTAATAGTATCAAATTTGCTGTTAGGTTAAATATTGAATAGAACAGCTGATGGGCTGTGAAAGATGGCTAGGAATTATCCCCAAGGCATCCATGGTTTTTATCGGAAATTGTTTCGGTTCTAATGTTGAGTTTTTAATCCAACTTTTCATTATTTTCACCCAAACTTTTTTTTATGACTAATTCGTAATAAATAATTCAAAGTATATTTTGTGTTAAAATTGGAATAAAGATAAATTAATGATTTCTGATGAAATACTAATACATAAATATTTAAGTCCAAGGTGTTGATTTTGCTCTTGGTGGTCGGAACACTAAGAAAGTGCGCTTCAAAGATTGTGGTGAAGGCGAGTCTTCCAACTCGAACATCGCGGTAGACTTGGCTCTGGCTATGCCTATGTCATCGAGGGTGCTGGGAAGACAATGAGGATTCGGATCACATTGGCGTTTGTAAAACATCACAATTAGCCCTAATGGAAATGAGTTGAAACAAAAACCATAATTCTCCTCAATAACAATGAATCAAAAACCACTATTATTAAACACAAAATTCATGTCAACCTAACCAATATTTAACCCCTATTGACAGGGTTAGGAGAAAATTCAAAATCATAAAAATTTGATTCCTAGAAACGTGGCAACTATGTTCAAAATATATTCCTTACCCAAAACACACTATATACTAAATGCCATATATATACCAAAAGCATAATCCAATTTAAATGCATAAAAAATATAGCACTTGGATAATTTAAATTTATACCTTGTAAATTTGAAACGATATTAGCATGTTTAACTCAAGTTTTCATAAAACACGATCAAAATATCTCATATTACATAAATAACGTAGAATATTTGAAGCTAACTTTTTAGGAATTAAACGCCAAATGAATGTCGAGTCACTTACTTGGTTTACTGAATCGACACATGAGGTTTTCACAAATCTCCTAGTAGCCTAAAATTTAAAAATGAAACTTGAAAATTAGAATTCAATCAACAAATCATAGACTTAAAAAGTATGCAAGAGCGGATTCTTACAAGGCCTCATCTCCCGCCATTTTTTTTTTGAGAAATTTTAATTTTTCTCTTAAAATTTTTTAAATTTGACCCTCCAAATTTTTTAAAAATTTTCATTTCTCCCTTCAAGGTTTTAAGTCCTCAAATTTTTTAAAATTCTCATTATACTTTTTAATTAAAATCTTTTAAAAATTTTGAAATTCTTATTAATTTCATAAAAAAAAATTAAAAAATTTAATTAGGCCCTATTTTTTTTTTTTTTACAATTCTCATTGGATTTTTAAAATTTTTGAAAATTTAATAGGGCCCAAAATTTAATCCAAAAATCCACCAAATATGACTTTCCGTGGCAATCTCACTAACAAACTAATACATAATTGTACAGTTTAATAAAACAATATTTTACCTCAAAAGTAAGTAATTATATTTTTTAAAAAATACATACATATTATAAGAAAATTTAATAAATTAATAAAAAAAAGTTTAGTATGGTTTCCAACAAGATAATATGTATTCGGATCGAAAATATTTTTAAAAACAATTAAAAATCGAAGTTTCAAAGATTCTGAACATCATGATCGTTTGACTTATTTGAAATCATTCAAACTCAAAATTTGCTTGTTATTTCGGGAATGTAAAAACATGAATTTGAAGAATAAATGTAATACTAAAAGATAAAAGCTTGTTTCGTCAAAATAGATTACCGAAAAATTAAGTTTCAAAAGCTGAAACATAAAAAATTTTCACAAACTACTCAAGTTTTTTTGGTTCACAATTTCAACTAACTTATTTTAGGGCTTCTTATTTCTTAGCATAAAGTTATATGATCGAGATAACAATACCAAATAGAAGTACAAACCTCATACTAAGAAAAGCATCTAAATTACAAAACAAATATAGAAAAAATTTTAGTGCGTCAAAGCCAGCTACTCGAAATTGTCAAAAACCCACATTAAAAACTTTGAAATTTGTTTCCTCCTAAATTACTTGATGAAAATAGATGTTACACATGCCGTTTAAAAGATCTTGAAGAGAATTTTACCAGAAAGCGATTGAAATTTGACAAACTTTTAAAACTAACCCAAATAAATGAAAAATAGTTTATAAACACAGTTTCAAGAAAATCTAAACAAAAGCTAACCTTAATCACTAAAATTTACCACGATTTTCACTTCCCCTTCCCTAAGACAAATACCGTAAAATAATATTTTTTTGTTTATAAGAGGCCTATAAAAATACTTATAAAGTTGGGTTTGATAAGAAAAAAATGGGGTAATGAACCACAAAATCATTTGGCTTTTAAAATAATAAATATTTAAAAATTGTGGGTATTAAAAAAATTCTAATAATATGACTTCTTGAACGATTTAAATTTAATTTGTGATATTATGAAACAAAGGAATAAAAATTCTAAATGCTTTAATTATTAAAAAGAAAGTAAAGTAATTTATTTCAAATTGATCAGCCTTAAAAGTACGTCATGCAGTCCACACTAGAAAAAGAAAAGATCTATTGTTCTTAGTTTTGTTTTAACTCATTTATTCAAACCCTAAATAAAACCACACCATTGCAAAATAAGAGAAAGGCAGAACATAAACTTGCTGATCAACTGCATCCGCACCATCTTCTACTCATTTACTTCTTCTGTTTCTTAGCCTTTCCCATGTTACCACTGCTGCAACCTTCATTTGAAGCATGGCTCTTCTCTAACTTCTTTTTTCCCGAAGCAGATTGCTTATCAGACTCTGCTGAACTCCACTCATCTAGAAACTCGAGCGAAGCAATGGGAGGCAACTCGAAGGTTGAATCGCTTGAATCCGAGTCCAAGTCCGAGTCCGAGTCCGAGTCCTTGTCCTTCTTGGCTACATCTGTCAAAGACAACATAAATATCAACTCATTGGCTATTAACATTATGTACGAAGAATGTAGAATCAACCAACACTTCATCATGTTATCGTTTAAATATGCCTCATGGTTAATTGCAATGTAATTCTATCAAGTTCAAGCAGTACTAATGGCCTGTTTATGAAAGTAATACAATAGAGAGACTTGATACGAAAGAAAACGAAAAGCTCGGGATGGGACAGGGACATTAGATTAGTAAGGAGAATCAAGTTTAGAACTTACTCTGAGCTACTTCAGGTGTGCTAGCTTTTTTCTTTGGTTTGCGGGGAGGTTTCCGGGGACAGAAATCCTACAACAAAGGATTAATGCAAAAGAAAACAAATCCAAACAAAAATAAAACTCAATTATTACTGCATGAAAGGAACAAATTTGATTATTTACACAAATTGGAAACATATGGAAATATTAACGAACAAGGTCATTAATCACCGCATGGGTTTTAGTAGAAAAAGAAGGATTTTAAGAAAATATCCAGTAAGGATTACGGACTAAGGAGGTTAGAGAGGAAAAAATCTTAAATCAAATCTAAAGTGGGAACATGACAGTAATGGCATATCTTTAAACAAAACTGAAGCAAGCCCAGAAACCAAGGCCTAAATCACCTTTTAAACGCTAAGGATAATTGTCTTACACTACGTTGCATCCACTTTAGTTGGGGGCCTAAAATTCATGTTCAACCCTTATGAATATGGTAACCACCTATGTCGCTTCAGCTAATCATTTTTCATGAAGTACCCGTTTTCACTACTTATTTAGACAAGGTATGGGAATATGATCCCTCATATACTCTCCAAATATGTGAAAAAACTTGGAAAAAATTAATGTACCTATGTCAAACACGTATCTGCACATGACACACATTAATATATAAAATTCTTGATGACATCATAGGGGAAAATAAGTTTAAACTCACAGGAGAGTAGATGGAAAGCTTAGCAGCTTTTGCATAGTTCACATATCGCATGAGATCTTCATAGGTGTTGAACTTTTGCCCACTCTCAGGACATGTGTAGTACTGCAATAGCCAACCATTTAAAATCACCAGTCAATAAAATTTGTCTTCATACTATCTAATTTTCATCTAGGTTCCGTTTTTATCATAATCAATGTTACTACTACAGATTGTATGAAGAACACAACAAACAATCTAAATAGTCAGAAAAAGGATCAGCATTGCAAATGTAAATCTAGCAGCAAAGACCATAATAGGAGCTTGTTCCTAGCATGGTAAAAGCATTTTCTTTAACTCTTCAAGGAAGAGAAGACTGGAATTACTTTTCCAATAGAAGGATTCTTTATGGAACTCTGGCTTCACAAATGCCAAACCGCTAAAATAACAATAATTGGTTCCACCAACATTCTTGCTTACCTATTGATGGGTATCTATTTACAAGGGTTCAATAAGAGATACAGATGATGGTGAGAAATTCCATATAAATGGAAGAAGTTAAACAGAAGGGAAAAAAATAAAGATCGAAGTGAGGATGCTGAAGGGTGCATGCAGTGGTATTTTGCAGAAAGCAATCCTCTATTATTGTCTTAAAACTCTAAGATATATCATAGAGGTCAAGTAATAGCTTCGAAAGGGGGGATTTACAGTTCCCATTAGTATAGGGTACATTTTAGGCTAATTAGATCGGTCATTCAGATGGATAACCAATTTCGTCACAATGGTAACAACTAGCAAATATCCTAGATTTCTCTGCACAATCATAGATGACTACCTTCTAGGTCCAGAAATTTAGTTTAGACTCCAACTAAAGATAGATATCGTCTACCAAGAGAGGATCAATTGCCAATTTCAAAAGAATATTTCACACCAGCTAGATTTTTAAGATCTTTTCTATCATCTGATTTACATTCAAAAAATGGACTTCGATTTTAAAATTTCGTCAAGTGCATGCACTTACAAGGGAGTCAAAACTTTTTAAACCACCATATCACAGTTCTGTCACTTTCTTGAAACAGAAAACTAAGGCTCATGCCTAGTAAATGCACGAGAAAATTGCATTCTTGATATTTCATATGAAGAAGTGACATGCATGCCTCTAAGAGAGCACACGACTTAACAGATTAGATAATAAAATCTAGAAAGGAAACACCAGATCTACTTAATCAGCCATCACTAAAACCGAGATATTGTTAAGCACTCAACAAGTTAATGCATGTAGAAAACTTGATTAAAAGGGTTGATATGTATCAGACTTCTTGTGCCAAAATCATATAGATCGTAGAGAGATAAACAAAGAACATGTAAATGCTCAATTACCGAAAGACTAGATCCATCCTTCTGCTCCTTAACAACCAGCATCCAGCGATCAGGAATTGGCCTTGAAGAATCCTTGTCTGCCATAGGGAAAATGATGATTTCTCAAGAGTGCTTACAAGAATCCCTCTTTTTCTTCTGTGAGAGAAATAGTTCAGACCTCGGTTTTTTATAAGGAAAAAGTACTTAAAAGGCGATTCTCAGGAAGAGTAAAAATATTTCTAAAGCCACGTGTTCCCGTTCTTTCCACGTGTTCCATGAATGGAAATCTGTAACGTACCTGAAATGAAACGAAACTTACGTGATAAAAAACGCTTTATTTGGATTTTCATATATGGAACACAGGTAAGAACATACGGATACTTACCATGTTTGATAAGATGATAGAAAACCAATGGATTTTCAGGGGATACGGGCATATGGTAAAAACCAATGGACCAACGAAACAACTTCCATATTTACTTTTCAAAGGCAAATTGAGTAGCTTGTCTACAAGTGTGGTAAAAAGAGATGACTCCTCTTACAGCCCTTGCAAATTAGACAAGACAGATTATCCCGCCAGGCAAAGAAAGATTATCAACCTAAGAGCAATAGAACAATAGATTATAGGAAATCATAACACACAAGGATCACTTCATCACAGCAGGCCACTGATGAAAAAGTCAAGTAGGAGCTTATCAGATTTAAAAGGGAAATCAAAGGCCTTGAATAGTTGCTTTTGACACCAGACTTTCCTGGGGCTCTTGCTAAGATAGATCATTCAGTCCTCTACTTGAGTCCTTCACGCCTTTGGACTCTTCTCTTTCCAATAACTTTATGCTTGTTCACATAAGCAGAATAAGATAGCTATTGATAGAAAAAATGCTATTACCAACGAGGAAATGAACTGTTAAGTTTTGGACACTCACTAATTAATGCCATTTGATCTCCAAGACTTCAATCGATACAAGCAAATCAAGCTGAAACAGAGACACAGTGATAATAATTTACAAGCAACTGATCAAGAGAAAGAAAAATACCAATACAAACAATTCTCATCACAACCGATTGTGATATCACTCTGAAATTAGAAGGATCAAAATCAAGAAACTAGGTCCATTATCACCATCAGAAATGAAATCAACATCATTATCATCATCAGTAATCCATCACCAGTCAAGAGAATAGAAAGGATAAAAGCTTTTGCTTCAACTATTAAGCAAATGCAAAAAAACATAATGTATTGTGACTTGCTCATTGTCACAACTGATTACAGCGATTTGTACCTATAAAGAGTGATAAGAAATATGACTGTTAATTGATTTGTTATTTTCCTTTTTAGGTATTCATTGTTGCTATTGCAGCAAAAAAAGGAAGCAAAGATTATAATATCCCGATGAATCTTTTCACTTTTAACATCTCTCACCTTGATAATACATGGTAAGTATTCCATTAAGAAAAAAAAAGAAAGGGAAAAAACATCTCAAATGAAATTAGTAACAATCATAAAAAAACGTAATAAGAAGCCAATAATTAATTGGAGAGACAAGGTAGTGAAATTATGAACGTGAGATTGTAAAAGCATTGATAATAGTAATAATGATAAACATATTTCCTTAGGGCAAAGTTTTCCATGAAATATATAGAAATCAAAAGTGAAGTAAAAGACAAAAGTGATAAATTCCATTCATTTCCTCTGTTTCAATTTGCAACTAGGCAGAAGTTGATAAAGAGAGAGAGAGAGAGAGAGAGAGAGAAGGAACTTTGAAGGAAGTCAAAAGCACCACACACATCATCTTGTTCCTTGATGAGATATCAAGTTATCTTACATTAATTCATTGATGAACAGCATTTCATCATAATCAAAACTGTTAATAGGTTTTCCTGGTGTTTCTTTGGCCAAAGTAAACACTTTCTTTTCCTTTATTCTTTCATGTTTTTGGAATTGAACTTAAACTCACAGTTAAACATAGCTATTGTTACCCCAGAGCTTCTAGCATGCTTGAAAAAGCTAAATGGGATACACAAATTTGCAAAGTAACTGCTAAAAGTCCCACTATTTTGGTGATAATTGTCACATTCATGCTTTCACTAGCACGAATGACGTTTCCCAAGAGTATATATTAAATAACAACCAGTTTTTTGCTTCCTTGCCAAACCTATGCCAAAAATGGTCAATGCATCTTCTATTTCAATCACATATAACCATCCCTAAGTCTTAAAAGTTCAAAAGAACACCAAAGGGCCTAGCAGAGAAAGATGTTTGGAAGTTTGATATGGCATAAAACAAAAACAACCTATTGAAGAGAAAACATGTCCATGATGAGTGCGGCTGCTGTGTACACATCAACCACAAGAATTTCGTCAGTATTTTCCTTTCATAGGTGCCCAAGCCACAGGCTTCACCCGATCAGGACACATGCCTAAATCTGAACCTGATAATCAGAAGGGCAAAGCTTAAGCCAAACAGGAGTAGATATAAGCAAATTTAGAGGAAATTGAAAGAAACTAAGAAACTACAGAAAATTAAACGATCTATCAGGTAAAGGATGGGATAAGCACAATGTTGATAAGATAACTACAGTCACTTTGAACATGCAACTGACAACATAACATATTCTGCAAATTAGCTTGCAATGAAAAATAGAAAAGAAGATCCTCAAGTGATGCCCTACCAACTTCTACCAACTATTTTACCAGTTACAACCACAATGACAACCAACATGCATTTCAAATAATCTAATCTAAAACATATCCTAATAAAGAAGAATAACTTCAAATCTCTTATGTTTTAAAGAAGCATAAAATCTGAGCTAGTAACAGTAGCGGGCTATAAAAAATTTCAGATGATCTGATAAATACAAACACCAGATTGTCTAATATCCTTATTCAAAATACGGGAACCATCCTTTATGATCTAAAACATTAAAGCAACAAAAGTAGGAGAAAGCCTCATGAACGTTGAAAAGGGGCTACATTAGAACCTTTCAGAATGAGTAAAATTGTTTTCATAGCGTTGAAGCCAAATTATCATGATTTAAAAAGTTTTCCATGTTTAAAGATATGACAATTCATTCAAGTTAAAAAACGAAAAAAAAATGAAAACCAGTAATTACAAAACCAATTAAGAAAGTTCATCAAAACCCATGTCAAATAACCAGCTAATAAGGATTGTATACCTCGACTTCTGCTTTCCTCCAAGGACAGTTGAAGCTTCATAGCAGCAGCCATAGTCGACAAAGTTAAATTAAAGTCTGTAGGGCAAAACTGGATGGGGGAGTAGGATTAATAAGGAAGGGTTTGAGGTAGAAAAGATAGCAGATATAAAAGCGTGTAGGCATTGTTGATAGAGAGAGAACATCATTAGAAAGAGAAAAGTAAATATTATTGAATCTTCATAGTAAAATCACAGAAAACCAGGAAAAAGCCATCACTGAATCAATTTTTTCAGTCGGTCATCGGTGTAGGTGTAAACATCATTTTATCGTTACAGTATCAAGCTCTCATAACTCATTCAAAAAGCTTTTAGCTCCTTTTGCCTTATAAAATGTATTTTATTTTTAAGGCATTTTTTAAAATTCAAAAATACAATTGCTAAAATAATAAAAGCATGAAGTATATTTGGTATTTATAATACAAACATGGAAATAATATGAATTTTACCATTATTTTTTAAAATCAAATGAAGCCTTGCATGTAGTCTTCATCTGCGCAAAATTTGGAGAAAATGTCGATTTTAAAAATTATTTAGAGAAATGTATCATTTTTTCGATAGAGAACTGTTGAAAACACGTTTTCTGAATTTTTTGATATATTAGCTGTTTTAATGTCAGTAGTTTTATACTTATATCTATTAATTAAAAAATTAAAACAAATGAAATAAAAAATAAAAATTTACTTTAAATTAGTAATTAAAAATAAAAGCAAAGCTTGAAATAACATAGAAATAAAAATACAAATGTGAGTAGGAGAGAAATTGAACTTATGATTTAAGGATAAAACCAGAAACATTTAACCATCGAATCAAAAGAGCTAACATATGAAAAAAAATAAAAAAGTGCATCCTGTAGGATGCATTTTCTATTTCTTTCTCCAAAATCAACCTATCTCTCTAAATATCGAAAAAGCAATACATTTCCCTAAATATTTTTTAAAATTTGTATTTTCTTTAAATTTGACCATTGATCCGAGTATAAATAGTGTTTGGAATTGCACCAATCGCTTTTCTAATTGTTTTAATTATATTGCACAAACATAAATTTAAGATAACCTACATAAATGATGACTAAATTATGGTTTTTTTTTTGCCATTTAGCTATCAAATGTTACATTATGATCATCAACGTTATCAAATTATAACATTTTGATCACTCATGTCTATTAATAGTCATTACCCCTTAATGAAATGGTGATATGACACGTTATTTTGTCACATAAGTTTCACTTAAACACAATATTTAAAACTTTTATGTTTTATATTATTTTTGGTTCTTTTATTCTGTTTAAAACTCAAACATTTTATATTCTTTTTCTTCAATTGTTCATCACTGTCCTTGTGCTCTCCATTGCCAAGCTTAAATTCATTACCATTATCACCATTGCAGCAGCTGTCATAACCAATATCCCTAACTCTCACTACACCATCCTTAAGTACCTCTCTGCCTCCACCATTAAACTATCATCACCTCCATCAACCAACTCCAGTCAACAAATCATTCATCAACCATCATCATAGCACGTACCAACAACCTTGTCATTGAGCAATACCACCGAACCAAGATCACCACCATCAATCTTACAACTTTATTTTTAGCCCATTTTTCATAGTTGAAGGTGAAGGAAGCTAACATAGTTGTTACCATCCGACATCTAAATTCACAAACCCATTATCAACATCATCCCCACCCCAACTTTTTTTTTCAATTGGATTAATGTACATTTTTTATCAATTTAATTTTTATTTTATTTTGAGCTAAATTTCACTCCAACCTTTTAAAAAGAGTCACATAGCTTGTTTTTAGTAGAAATATTGACTAAAACATTAATTTTTTTTAATAATGTAGGTGTGACAATATGCATGATAGTCTACATGTACTCTTTTTAAAAGGTTGATGGTTAAATTAGACTTTGTTTTTTAAGGTTGAAGGCGAAATTTAACTAAAAAAAATCTAAATTGATAAAAAACTAAATTTGACATTATAGCGCATATATAATCCTTAATGCTTATTTCTTTTGTTGTATAACTCATTCAATTAATTCTTAATAGATACATTTTCTTTTGCTTCATTCGCCCACTTTGTTGTCATAACCACAAATTATTCTCCATACTTAACTATTAAGCCTTTATATTGTATCCAAATATAGCTTTTTTGTAAATTATAACTCTACGGTTAGATCTTCAACTCCTTTATTCATAGCATCCATTTGAATATTGCCAATAATGATCTATTTAAAAATAAACAAAGACGGAAATAATTAACTTTAGGGAATATGATGGTTAATGAATATAGTTAACTTTAGGGATTAAACAAAAAAAAATTCAAAACTACATTTAGGGATTGAATTGAAAAACACAACTCTATACAGGCAATAAATTGAGTTTATTATAAAATGAGATCAAGGATTAAATTGAAACTAAATAAAGTAAAATACGGGTTGTCTTGGAAAATTTACCTGTACGAAAGATTTAAAAAGCAAATAACGTAACTTGCAAAGTTAAAATAGAGTTTTGAGCTCTATGTTTCATCTAGACCTATCCATGGCCCGACCTGAAGAGCTGACCGAAAAGTGGGAGGGTCTAGATAAAAATATAGGCTCGAAAAATAGGTTTGGACAAAAAAAAAAAGAAGGGTTGTTTGGCCAAGGTTTTTTTGGTTTGAGCCTGGCCCGACCCGAATATGCAAAAAAAATTGTTTATTATTATTATTATTATTATTATTATTATTATTATATTTTTTCTTGATATTTTTTTTACTATTTTGTTATTACTTTTCTTTTACTATTTTGCTACCATTTCACTATAATGTTTTACTATTTTGTTGTTATTATTTGGATATTGTATAACGCTTATTTTATTGTTAATTTTGTTGCTATTTTAGAGGTATTTGCTTGTTAAGTTGCACCTATCTTAGTGTTATTTAAGTATACATTTTTTAAAATTTACTTTCAATTTGTGGGAAACATTTATTTTAATATTTTTAGTATTTTGATGTATTATATATTTATTTTAAAAATTAATATAAAAATTAATATGGGCGGGCTAGACCCGGGTTTTAGCATTTTTATTAGGGTTAGACTTGGACAAAATGTTAGACCCATTTTTTTGGGTCGGGCCCAGGCCTAAAATTTTGGTTGAGCCCAGCCCGACCCATGGACACCTCTAGTTTCATCTACTTTATCCCATTTTCTTCTTCTTTTTTCATTTCTTTGTAAACTTTGTAATGCTTCTTTTCACTTACATCTCCTAAAATAAAATGAAATATAACTAGATTATTTTATTTATTATCTCACATTTTACCATTTCTAAAACAGTAAAGTATCGATACTTGCCTTATGGTATCGATACTTCCTTGCTTCTAATGGCTATTTTTGTCGAGTATCAATACTTCTCTATGCAAGACTATAATAACTTGCGCACTTAATGTTCCAAATAACTAGAATCTCCCTCAAACTAACCCAAACTGTAACACCCCTAACCCATATCCATCGTCGAAACAGGGTTATAGAGTATTACTGAAGTTTTCAGACCAAATACAGTTAACTCATATCTTTTACTATTCATATCCGAAATCATACATAATCAATCATATTGTCCCTTAAATGGGCCCTCGAAGCCCAAAATACACATTAGAATCAAGTTGGGACTACACCAGAAACTCAGAGAATTTTTTGTGAAATTTCAAAATTTGCCTAGGTGCAGGGGACACACACCCGTGTCTCAGGCAGTGTGGGCATTCGATGTGAGACATACAGTCGTGTCCCAACCCGTGTCCATACCCGTGTAACTCTTTGACTTGGGCCACACAATCAAGCCATACGCCCGTGTGCTAGGCCGTGTGTCACACACGGCTAAGACACACACCCGTGCGTATGGCCGTGTGTCACACACGGCTGAGACACACACCCGTGTCTCCACTCATGTGGACAAAAATTGGTCATTTTCTAGGCCACTTTTCTCACCCAATTTACCTTCCACCTACAACAACAATTTAATACATTCACAAGCCAATTCGTAACCCTTAACCAAGTTAAGAACTAATTCTTATGCATATTATACCATCATATTAATTCAAGTATTCAATCTACCAAATTGATCATAAGTTCTTTTAAGCATTCTTATACATGTTATATCAATCCAACCAATTCAAGCACACACATTCCAAACATAGTATAATTTTGTATATGTATACATCTAACATACCATCACTAGCCATTCCAATGGCTGATTACAACAAAAAACATTTCATCATTTGGCCTAACTTAGCCTATACATGCCATTATACCAAAAGAAATTTTACTAATTATACCAAAGTGAACTGAAGGATAGTGTGATCTTGCTCCGACCCGCTTCCAACATTTACAAGCTTCCGAGTACTATAAAACAGAGAAAATAAAATGAAGTACGCATATAATGCTTAGTAAGTTCGTATAACGGAAAATTAACTTACCATCATTTTCACTAAAATAAACATATAAATTGCTTCCAAGCAAATTTGGCTAAAAGCCCTAAACACATAAATTCACTAATCATGTTAGTCTTGTATTTCATATGGATAACTAGAACAAGGATGAGTTCATCATGTAAAAATTTTCATATATATATATATATATATATATATATATATATATATATATATGTTTTCTACATCATATTCATATGACATATACATTTCCAAATAATAATTCATCTCAAGCTCATATATTCCATGTCAGAACTTTGTCCGTTGAATTTTTTTGTAATATCGATGGATACACAAGTAGTGCACTTGAAGTGTACAAAACTAAAATCCGTCAAATCATATTTGGGAATGCTCATACGAGAATTTAAATGGGAAGCACTCTCTCAAGCCATATATCAGGATGCTCATGTGAGCTATGTAACGGGAAGCTTATCTGGGTTGTATAACAGGAAGCTCATAAGAGCTATATTCAGGAAGCTCACGCGAGCCTTTAATGGGTAGCTCCAAAGAGCCATTAACGAGAACCTGCAGATAGCCATATATCAGGAACTTCAAGCGAGCCATATCGGGAAGCTCACAAATAGCCAATTAACAGGAAGCTCACGAAGAGCCTATAATCGGGAAGCTCATAAGAGCTAAGGTGTGTCCATAACTCGTGTAGGATCACAACCTATCAGGATGCTCCGAAGAGCTATAACGGGAAGCTCGCAAGAACTATATAACAGGAAGTTTGAGAGGGCTTATAACGGGACGCTCTTTCGAGCTATGGTGTATCTGCAACATATGTAAGACCATAACCAATACAGGAAATCCTATATCCATCGAATTTCGTTCATTCATACGAGATTTTATACTTGTTGGACATTATCAAATATTCAATCAATTTCATATACATGTCAATAATACAAACACATACATACAATTCAATTAACATATTTAAATTCTCAATTTAGTTACACTTGCTCATGTATAAAAATCTACTAATCCGACACTTTTTTTTCTCTCGATCTAACTCCTTATTTGGTCTTTCCGGATCTATATAAATGAATTTAATCATCAATTTATTACATTTCATATTCAAATCAACCCAATTCACATCTTAGGCAAAAGTCCTTATACTTTTACTTAATTCTAATTTTGTCCTTAGGCTTGGAAAATAAAATTCATGCAATTTAATCCTTATCCCAAGCTTAACCGATTTTTACATATAACAATAACAGTCCATGTATTTCACAAAAATTAGAAATTTTCTATGAATTTTACATCTTTTCAATTTAGTCTCTAAATCACAATTTCATGGAAATTTCCTTTACAAAAGTTGTTTATCTATCTACAACCTTTCATTTTATACCATGAATTTCAAAATTTCAGCATACTCATCCATGGAAAAATTTCAATACTTTGATAACTTTTCAAATTAATCCCAAATTAGCTAGATTAGTTTATTACGATCTCAAGAATATAAAAATTACTAAAAATGGGACAAGAATGCTTACACAATTAAACTTGCTTGAATTCTTTTCTCTTAGCTAGGGTTTCCATTAAATAATTTGGGAAAGATGATGAAATAAGATGATATTAGATTATTATCATCTTTAATTATTTCAATTTCCAATTTAGTCATTTTCTTTATTTAATTTTCCATGGATGAATCATCATAATTATCTACTAACTCCATTTAATGGTCTAATTGCCATATAAGACCTCAAGTTTTGAATTCTATAGCTATTTGCTACCTATAGCTACTAGAACTTAACTTTTTCATTTTATGTAATTTGGTCCTTTTATCTATTAAACATGTAATTGGTAAAATTTTCTTAATAAAATTTTCATACATCATTTCTATCATAATGCAGACCATGTAATAATATTAAAATAAATTTTCTTTCTGACTCGAATTTGTGGTCCCGAAACCACTACTTTGCTTTCACTGAAAACAGGCTGTTACAACTTTCCCCCCTTAAAGAATTTTCATCCTCGAAAATCTTACTAGTAAAGAGGTTCGAGTATTGTTTTCTCATAGTTTCCTCTGGTTCCCAAGTAGCTTCTTCTATCCCATGTCGTTGCCAAAGAACTTTCACTAAAGCTACCTTTCTATTTCTTAGCTCTTTCGTCTTACGTGCCAAAATTTTGATCGGTTCCTCACTATAAGTCATGTTAGGCTGAATTTCAACTTCTGCCAGAGAAATAACATGTGAAGGATCTGACCGATACCGTCGTAACATAGACACGTGGAAAACATTATGAATTCTGTCAAGCTCTGGTAGTACTGCTAATCGGTATGCAATAGGTCTGATTCTTTCAGTGGCCTCATATGGTCCGATGAACCGTGGGCTCAGTTTTTCTTTACAGCCAAATCGAAGAACTTTCTTCCAAGACGATACCTTCAAGAATACCTTGTCGCCAACTTGAAATTTTATCTTTTTTCGTTTAATATTAGCTTAAGATTTTTGACGATCAGAGGCTGCTTTCAAACTATCCCGAATCACTTTTATCTTTTCTTCAGTCTCTTTGATTAAATCAACTCCATGTATCTTTTTCTCATTAAACTCAATCTAGTATAACGAAGTTCTACATTTACATCCATACAAAGTCTTGTACGGTGTCATTTTAATGCTTGACTGATAGCTATTATTGTATGCAAATTCAACTAAAGGTAAATGTTTTTCCCAATTACCTTCAAATTCTAGCAGACAACACCGAAACATATTTTCTAAAATCTGTATTACACGTTCGGATTGACCATCAGTCTGAGGATGGAATGCAGTACTGAAATGTAATTGTGTACCTAAAACTTCTTGTAACTTGTTCCAAAATCAGGATGTAAACCGGGGATCTCTATCGAAAATAATGGAAACTGGTACTCCATGTAATTTAACAATCTCAGAAACATATAATTCTACTAATTTGTCTAGAGAGAAATCCATACGTACCGGAATAAAGTGTGCAGACTTCGTCAAACGATCAACAATTACCCAAATGACATCTTTCTTTTTTTGAGATAAGGGTAATCCCAATACAAAGTCTATAGTAATTCTTTCCTATTTCTATTCCGATATTGTCACTAGCTATAGTAAACCCGAAGGTACTTGATATTCAGCTTTAACTTGCTGACATATCAAACATTTAAATACAAATTCAGAAATATTGCGTTTCATTCCCAGCCACCAGTACATATTCTTCAAATCATTATACATTTTATTACTCCTCAGATGAACGGACATAGTACCATTGTGAACTTTGTACAAAATATTCTGTATAAGTTCTGAATTCTTCGGTACACATATTCTGTCTCTGAATAACAGACAATCATCAGACTCAATATGAAATTCTGAATCGAAAATTAACTCATATTTTACCCGTTTAGCTTGTAATTCATCATCATTTTTCTAAGCTTCATAGATATGCTGTAGAAATGTCGGTTTAGCTTTTAGCTCAGCTAAGATAGAGCTATCATCAGACAATGACAATTGGGTATTCATTGCTCGTAAAGCAAATAGAGATTTTCTGCTTAGAGCATCTGCAACCACATTTTCTTTCCTCGGATGATAATCAATAACCAGATCATAATCTTTTAACAGTTCAAGCCACTTGCGCTGTCTCATATTCAAATCTTGTTGTGACATCAAATACTTTAAACTCTTGTGATAAATAAATATATGACACTTTTCACCAAACAGATAGTGTCGTAAAATTTCAGTGCAAAAATAATGGTTGTCAATTCTAAATCGTGTATCGGGCAATTCTTTTCATATGGTTTTAGTTGTCTAGAAGCATAGGTTATTACTTTACCTTCCTACAGCAAGACACTTCCTAAACCATTCAACAATACATCACTGTAAATCACAAATTCCTTACTCGATTTAGGCTGAACTAATACTGGTGCTTCAGTCAACAAAGCTTTCAGTCTGTCAAAACTCTGCTGGCATTTATCAGTCCATTCAAATTTCACATCTTTTTGCAGCAAATGTGTCATTGGAGAAGCTATCATTGAAAACCCTTTAACAAACCTGCGATAATACCTAACTAGTCCCAGAAAATTTCTGACTTCAGACACATTTTTCGGTGGTTCCAAATTAACAATTGCTGAAATTTTGTTCAGGTCCACTCTGATACCTTCAGCAGATACTATATGTCCAAGAAAACCAACTTCCCAAAGCCAGAACTCACATTTACTAAATTTAGCATACAACTATTTCTCACGTAGTGTTTATAAAACAATTCTCAAATGATTAGCATGTTCATTTTCATCTTAAGAATATACCAGGATATCATCAATAAATACCACCTCAAATCTATCTAAATACGGTCTGAAAATTCTATTCATTAGATCCATAAATAATGCAGGTGCATTTGTTAAACCAAATGGCATCACAAGAAATTCATAATGCCCATACCTGGTCTTGAAGGCTGTCTTTGGTACATCCAATTCTTTCACTCGTAACTGGTAGTAACCAGATCGGATATCAATCTTTGAAAACATGGTGGCACCTTTTAAATGATCAAACAAATCATCAATATGGAGCAGTGGATACTTATTCTTGATTGTGACTTTGTTGAGCTATCTGTAATCAATACATAATCTCAACGTGCCATCCTTTTTCTTAACAAACAAAATCGGTGCACCCCATAGTGAAAAACTAGGTCGATCGAAGCCTCTGTTAGTTAGTTCTTGCAACTGTGCTTTCAACTCTTTTATTCAGTAGGAGCCATTCTATAGGGTGCTATAGATATTGGTATTGTTCCGGGTACAAGATCTATAGAGAACTCCACTTCTCTAACTGGTGGTAATCCAGATAATTCCTTTGGAAACTCATCAAGATACTCACAAACAACCGGTACTGACTTAATCTTAGACTCGGATACTTTAGTGTCCAACATATAAGCAAGATAAGCATCATACCCTTTTCTGATATATTTATGTACTGATATAGCTGAAATCACATTAGACAACCCTTTCAGTTTATTAGATTCAACACGCAGCAATTCACTATTCTGACATTTTAACAAAATATACTTTTGTTTACAATTTACCATTGCATCATGCTGAGTTAGTCAGTCCATTCCCAGAATTACATCAAATTCATCAAATGGCAACAACATCAAATCAGCCGAGAAATAATAGCCTTGTACCATTAACGAATAATTTTTACAAACTTTATCCACCATCACATACTGACCTAGGTGGTTTGAAACTTTAACCACAAATTTAGTGGACTCAACAGGTAAATTTTAATAAACGCTAAATTCGTGCAAATGTATGAATGTGTTGAACCAAGGTCAATTAAAGCAGTTATATCAGTATCAAGAAGAGAAAAAGTACCAATAATAACATCAGGTGCAGAGGCATTCTCAAGTGCATGAATAGTGTATGTCATTGCCGGTACTTGTGCTTCAGATTTGACGGTTGAATCTTTCATTGCACCTCCGCTATCACTGATATTGTCGGGGTGATGGGGTGGTCTACCTCTTGAGGCGGGGTTGCTCAGCCTTGAAGTCTAAACAGTATCTTTTTTAGGCCTTTCCGGGCTATCTCTAAAATAGTGGTCAAGAGAACCACATTTAAAGAAGGCTCTGCTTCTTATACGACACTCACTAAAATATAATTTATTAAAATGTTTACATCTAGGTTTGGGATTTCTGACATTTCCAGCACTTACTACTGATGGGGTCGGAGATCTCGGATTAGAGCGTTGAGTACCTCAGTCTTTCCCAAAATACCCCACAGATGTGGTAGAACGATAATGATATTTCCTAGATTTCTTTGAAGTTGATTATTGTGACTTTCCCATAAATCTTTTACTCGAAGTCCACATTTCCATCTCTACTTGCCTCTTTTCTTTACTTAATTCTTCAGCTTTATGTGCTCGGTCAACCAGTACAACAAATTCTTTTAATTCTAGAATCCCAACTAACAACTTGATTTCTTCATTTAATCCCTCTTCAAAACGTTTACACATGGCAACTGCAGTCGGGGTACATTCTCTGACATATTTACTTAACCGAATAAATTCTCGCTTGTACTTAGATACAGCCATATTTCCTTGTTTAAGTTCTAAAAATTCCTTCTGTTTCTGATCGAAGAATCTCTAGCTAATATACTTCTTTTTGAATTCTGTTTGGAAAAATTCTCATGTAACACTTTCTCTCGGTATAACAGAAGTCAGTGTATTCCATCATTGATAGGCTAAGTCTTTTAACAGAGATACAACACATTTCAAACATTCAGCTGGGGTGCAAGATAATTTATTCAAAACCCTGATAGTGTTTTCTAACCAAAATTTGGCTCTTTCTGGATCATCTTCAACATTAGCCCTAAATTCTTCTGCCCTATATTTACGAATTTTATCTACCGGAGGCTTACCAATTATAGTAGGTTCAGCACCTTGTGACATATCAGGAACTGGTTGAGGAACAAGAGGGAGAGGTTGTTGTACAACAGGATTTGTTCTTAAAAATTCAGTGAACGATTCATTCATCATTTGAAAGAAGGCTTCTTTAACCTCCATACCTCGACCCTCAGATACGAGCCTTGTATTACTTGAAGCAGCTCTTTAAACTGAAGCTTGAGCATTGCTCTCAGCTTCCTCAGATTCAGCTCGGCTGGACGACATTACTATATGAAAAATATGTTTAAAATGGTCAGGAGATATCACACTATCACAAATTATATAATGGGATGTATAGCTAAACTCATACTTACTACGTTAGTTTGAGAATCGGCTAAACCGTAGCTCTGATACCAATAAATGTAACCATCAAACCTATATCCATTGTCGAAATAGGGTTATAGAGTATTACCGGAGTTTTCAGACCAAATATAGTTAACTCATATCTTTTACTATTCATATCCAAAATCATAAATTATCAATCATATTGTCCCTTAATGGGCCTTTGAGGCCCAAAATATACATTAGAATCAAGTCGGGACTAAACCGAAAACTCAGAGAATTTTTTGCAAAATTTCAAAATTTTGCCTAAGTGCAGGAGACACACGCAGGTGTGGCAAGGCCGTGTGGGCATTCGATGTGAGGCACACAGCCGTGTCCCAATCCGTGCCCATACCCATATAACTCTCTGACTTGGGTCACACGGTCAAGCCACACGCCCGTGTGCTAGACCTTGTGAATAATTTAATTTTCAATAATTAGGTGCAGGGGAAACACGACTAAGACACACACCTATGTGCTAGGCCATGTGTCACACACGATTGAGATACACACCCGTGTCTCTGCCAGTGTGAAACTACCTGAACATTTTGTTTCTCAATTTTTAAGATATAAGGGGACGCACGGCCAAACCACACGCCCGTGTCTCCACCCGTATAGACAAAAATAGGCCATTTTCTAGGCCACTATTCTCACCCAATTTACCTTTCACCTACAACAACAATTTAATACATTCACAAGCCAATTCATAACCCTAAACCAAGTCAAGAACTAATTCTTATGCATATTATACCATCATATTAATTCAAGTATTCAATCTACCAAATGGATCATAAGTTCATTTAAGCATGCTTATACCTATTATACTAATCCAACCAATTCAAGCACACACATTCCAAACATAGTATAATTTTGTATATGTATACATCAAACATGCAATCACTAGCCATTCCAATGGCTAATTACAACCAAAACATTTCATCATTTGGCCTAACTTAGCCTATACATGCCATTATACCAAAAGAAATTTTACTAATTATACCAAAGTAAACTGAAGGATAGTGTGATCTTTTTCTGACCCGCTTCCAACCTTTACGAGCTTTTGAGTACTATAAAACAGAGAAAATAAAATGAAGTAAGCATATAATGCTTAGTAAGTTCGTATAACAAAAAATTAACTTACCATTATTTTCACTAAAATAAACATATAAATTGCTTCCAAGCAAATTTGGCTAAAAGCCCTAAACACCTAAATTCACTAATCATGTTAGTCTTGTATTTCATATGAATAACTAGAACAAGGATGTGCTCATCATATATATATATATGTTTTCTACATCATATTCATATGACATATACATTTCCAAGTAATAATTCATCTTAAGCTCATATATTCCATGTCGAAACTTTGCCCGTTGAATTGTATTTGAAATATCGATGGATACACAAGTAGTATACTTGAAGTGTACAAAACTGAAATCCATCAAATCATATTTGGGAATGCTCATACGACCATTTAAACGAGAAGCACTCTCTCAAGTTATATATCAGAATGCTCATGTGATCCATGTAACGGAAAGCTTATTCGGGTTGTATAACAGGAAGCTCATAAGAGCTATATTTAGGAAGCTCATGCGAGCCTTTAACGGGTAGCTCCGAAGAGTCATTAACGAGAACCTGCAGATAGCCATATATCAGGAAGTTCAAGCGAGCCATATCAGGAAGCTTACAAAGAGCCAATTAACAGGAAGCTCACGAGGAGCCTATAATCGGGAAGCTCATAAGAGCTAAAGTGTGTCCACAACTCATGTAGGATTGTAACCTACCAGGATGCTCCGAAGAGCTATAACGGGAAGCTCACAAGAACTATATAACGGGAAGTTTGAGAGGGCTTAGAACGGGACTCTCTTTCGAGCTATGGTGTGTCTGCAACATATGCAAAACCACAACCAATACGGGAAATCCTGTATCCATCGAATTTTGTTCATTCATACGAGATTTTATACTTGTTGGGCTTTATCAAATATTCAATCAATTTCATACACATGTCAATAATACAAACACATATATACAATTCAATTAACACATTTAAATTCTCAATTTAGTTACACGAACTTACCTCAACACTTGCTCGTGTATGAAAATCTACTAATGTTACACTTTTTCTTTTTCTTGATCTAACTCCTTATTTGGTCTTTCTGGATCTATATAAATGAATTTAATCATCAATTTATTACATTTCATATTCAAATCAACCTAGTTCACATCTTAGTCAAAAGTACCTTGCCTCTATACTTTTAATCAATTCTAATTTTGTCCTTAGGCTCGGAAAATGAAATTCATGCAATTTAATCCCTATTCCAAGCCTAACCAATTTTTACATATAACAATAAAAGTCCATGTATTTCACAAAAATAAGAAATTTTCCATGAATTTTACATCTTTTCAATTTAGTCCCTAAATCACAATTTCATGGAAATTTCCTTTACAAAAGTTTTTTTATCTATCTACAACCTTTCATTTTATACCATGAATTTCAAAATTTTAGCATACTTGTCCATGGAAAAATTTCAATACTTTGACAACTTTTCAAATTAATCTCCAAATTAGCTAGATTAGGTTATTACGATCTCGAAAATATAAAAATTACTAAAAACGAGACAAGAATGCTTACCCAATTAAGCTTGCTTGAATTCTTTTCTCTTAGCTAGTGTTTCCATAAAATAATTTGGGGAAGATGATGAAATAAGATGATATTAGATTATTACCATCTTTGATTATTTCAATTTCCAATTTTCTCCTTTTTTTAATTTAATTTTCCATGGATGAATCATCATAATTATCTATTAACTCCATTTGATGGTCTAATTGTCATATAAGGACCTCAAGTTTTGAATTCCATAGCTATTTGCTACCTATAGCTACTAGAACTTAACTTTTACATTTTATGCAATTTGGTCCTTTTATCAATTAAACATGTATTTGGTAAAATTTTCTTAACGAAATTTTCATACGTCATTTCTATCATAATGCAGACCATGCAATAATATTAAAATAAATTTTCTTTCTTACTCAGATTTGTGGTCACGAATCTACTGTTCCGCTTTCACTGAAAACAGGTTGTTACACAAACAACTAGAAGTCAATGAAGATTTATAAGTAGAGTCTCATAAATGAGATGTTCAAGGGATTAAAAATCATATATTCAACGATATCACCCTTCATTCTTTCATTATTCAAATTTTACTTATAAACACTTGGGTAGAGTTCTATTTTTTTGTTTATATATTCAAATGTTTATTTATAATTAAGATTACTTAAGTTTGCAAGACCATACCTTCGAAAGGTTATTCTTTGTTTTCCAATTCATTTAACTATTTGTGAGGTTTATTAAGGTTTTTAGGTAGAAAACCATAAGGGGATCTAGTGGTGCTATCTTATAAATTCAAAAGACAGAGAGTTATAAAAGTCATATCTTGTCTTTGAAAGGTATCAATTCAAATTGAGTGAATTAGGAACATCCTTAGCGAAGGAAAGCTGAAATAATGGAGGTAGGTAAGTGAGGCCGAACTATTATAAATTCTTGTGTTCATTTCTCAACTTTTTATTAGCAATTTTTAACCACCATTTCACCCATTCTTGATAATTTTAAGCTTACAAAACTTTCTAAAAATATTATGGACTAATTACAAGAATTTTAAGAAGCTGATTTCTGTAGAAGATTCTTTGGTAAAGAATCCCAACCAATCTATTCAATTGACTCCCACCCAATCACATTACATAACCCATCTTGCACATCTTTGGAGCACACTTGGTGTATCATACCTGTAGCGATAACTCGTAAATCGCATGGCCTTAAAAACACCTTAACCCCTTACAGTTTTAACATATACTTAGTAGGTATGTCATGCTCAACCAACATTCTGAGACGTACTCTTAGCTTGTCATACTTTTTCTTCAATTGAGAATAAATCCTTAGATACTTCTATGAGTGGATATTTTATGCGCCAAACATCAGTTCGCCAGAAGCCTAAATATTGGTGGACTAACTACCATAGTGCATCAAATGACAACTTCACATCTACACGCCTTCTTCTCAGAGCCGCCAAACTTGGAGTGTAACAACTCTTCCCTCCTCAACGAAAATTTCGTTATTGAAATTTTTCCAGCTTCGGAATTTTCTCTACTAAGGATGTATAATTAACACTCCCTACCAGGCGTAAAACACTGATTGGTGGAATGCCCCATATACTCATAATTTCTTCTTTTCTGTGACCTATACTCTTGAGATTCCAGCTGGCGAGAATGCCACCAGTTGGTTTCCAATGGCAGATTCCATCTCGTAAGAAAACATTGACGATTACTTTTGTGCTTTCAAACGTCACATAGCTCCAATCTTGACAGGTGTCAAGTTACAATTAGAGGATCTGAATAGCTGCCTTAGAACTTCTTTCAAACGCTAACTTCTTCATAAATACTGGGTGTTTAACTTTTCTCAGACAAAACATGTATATCTACTTATATATAACTACCACATGCTTAGTACTTAAAGTTACTAAGCCATAACTATTCAATCTAAGCATATTAAATGCCCAAATCCCATAACAAATCTTTTTACTTTTCTGATAACAATTTTAGTCCTGCCTTAGTCACAATGCTGCTTCACACTTCAAACAAATCGTAACACATTTATATACACATGATCCGTAATTTGAATACATAAAAGTTTAAATATAAATATCATATATGAACTTACTTTCTCACATTTTATTTGACTTAACCCGAAAAATGTAGACAAAAATATCATATGGCATTCGATAGCAGAACAAATCAATATGTCCCTCATTAGACATAATACACCAATAATGTAAGGCACAATTAAATACATTTACAGCATAGTTAAGGCACATTGACGTAAAAATGATTATTGTAGATACATCGTATGGGCAACATCAAGTTTAGCATTTAATCATGAAAACAACAACCTTCAAACACCATAAGTTACCGCATTAAGCACTTCCAGATTCAGCTCTCAAACATGATGATTTGTAGCATATAAATATCATTATTTTACCATTCGAACATTATTATTTACATCAAATAACACTTCAAACGTAATAAATTTTAGCATTAGAACATCCTTTAACTACCTATCGAACATCAAGATCTACAACATATAATGATTAACTTCTTACTAATCAGTACCTTTTTAGAATACATAAGCATTTAACAACCTTTTTGAACAGAAATAAGATTTATCATGTAGCTCATATTAATAGACAAAAGATATTGACCGCATGCACATAAGCTGCATACATTGGAAGCTTCCTCGATAACTAAGGATTTTACCCATATTCTTCTAATACCATCACTCATAATAGCTTAAAGATACAATAAAACAACTAAGGAAGAAAATAGAGAACTTACCAACACTTATTATATCCAGTAAATAGTGTATACAAATGTAGCATTTTTTAGCAAGCTTGAAACATCTTTAAAACAAATAATTTAAATGTTGAAAGTCTAGCATTAAACTACCCAATGGACGACATCAAAATGTCATTTTAGGACAATATAATTAACACAAACTAGACAACATGTTAATGTCATTTGGAACAACATAAATAGCACAAACTAGACAACATTTTAATATCATTTGGGATGACATACTTTAAACACATGTAAGCAACACATTTACATACTTCAATATCATACTTGAACAACCCAATTAACACCTTAAGCTCATTTAAGAAACGTAATTTATCAATCGTGTTTGAACGCATTATAGTGTAATTGAGCAAACATAATTGCACATCATTTAGTCAAATAACAACAGCTTCATTCAACACCAACAGACAATTTAAAATCGAAATAATCAATTAAATGTGAACTTGAATCAAGATGCTCTGTAACCGAGAGTTGCGTGTTAATTAGATAGGGATTTAGGTAGGAAGTTGGAGTTAAAACCTCAAAACTTACAATTTAGACATTTTTAATTCAGTACTTACAAGCTGATACCACAAGCATTTGGTAGCAATTTTCAGTAACCCAAATAAGTATTTGATTTATGGTATTTCTTCTTTTTCAGTTCTCATGGTAGTTGTTAAATGAGAATAATATATTCTTAAACCATAAAAACTTGGTTTCATAACCTATATAATCGAACCTTACTAGCATACAGAAATCAGATTTATTTAAAGCATGAGAACTACATAGTTACCACTTGGAAGACTTATCAAAATTTACCTTTAAACCCATCCTAACCTTATACAATTTCTTCTCTTTCTTATTGCCACTTCCCTATCATTAACAGTATACCAAAGTGCTCTTTACACAAAAGTCCTTAACTTGCTTGAGGGACTAAGCGGGGTTCAATATATTATGTATACAAGGCTAACTCTCACTTAATTGCAAGAGGATTAACTAAACCGAAAGCTTTGATACCAATTAATTTGTAACATCCTATACCCGACCCAAATCACTAAGTCTGGATATTAAATGTTACAACACATAAACACTTAGGAAGAATTTTAAAATAATCGGCGTATAACCCTTTTATCTATAATACTTCTTAATTTTTAATTAAGTGCCTTTAGAACAAAAAAATTTTTTAAAAAATTCTAAGAATACATCAAACTTTTAAAATTAATATATGACATTACAACTTAGAAACTTTGCAAAATATGGACTCTTAAAGCGTAGTGAACTGAATGCAGATTCCTTATAATGCCCTTTGTATGCATAATATCGCATCTTGATTTGGCCACAGTGCATTCCTAGTTTGGTCGCTTTCAGTGCAGCCACTCATAAGGCGGGACCTATAATATAACCAAACACTTGTAAGTTCAGTTGAACTTAGCGAGTCTTAACCTAGATTAAGTTGAAGCATTTCTAGATGAATCTTTCATCATGAAGGTTTCGAATTTCATTTCTGTCATTGGTGAATACTTTCCTATATCGGCGTATACATATTCACCAACTTCTATACTTGACCCATCAATTCACAAGTCCCTGTTTTGTTTGATTCCAGGTTTCACCAATCACTACTGATCTCATTTCTTTTTTAGAAAATCAAATGTACTTCTTAGAAGAATATCCATACAAAGCCTACTTTCAATGGATCCTCCTTCAAACAAACATTGAATGCTTTCCCCCAAGGACGAGTACTCACAGATACTATTCTTGGCGAATAAATAACTAATTGATCTTTTATAAATAACTTCATACTTATCTTTCCATTTACAGATTTTCATTCAGACGGTCGTTGAACACTTACTCTAGAATGGTATACTTACAGAGATTACTCTTGGAGGATACTTATACTAGCGAATTCCTAAGATGAACTTTATGCGGATTCTACCTTTGGCGGATTCTCGTAGTGAATTGACAATTTTTTAAATTTACCAATCAGATCACATATTAATTAACCCAGATCACAACTTATTCTGATGGATGATACATTTTAAATCATTCCAGGGAGTCCCAAACAACCATGATACAAATCAGGAGTACGGCCAACTTGGAGAACAACATAAACTCTAAATAACCTCTATATTTGACACGTAAAATTTCAAGATTTGACGGATACTAGAAAATTCAAATTACTTCTTTACATATCATAAGCAAATTCAAATCTGACAACTATTAGATTATTCATGACTTTGAACACGCCAAATCACTAGTGCTGACAAACTACTATGGCGAATTTACCATTCAAGATAACGTCGTTAAGGACTCTTTTAGAAGTATCTCTTAGATCATATTCAAATTCTACTATAAGACTAACCAACAAAGATACCCTTACACTTACCAAATCTTTATCATAGCATCAATTGGCAGAAAAATCTTAGAACTTACCCAGATCATGACCTAGAAATGTTTGTCTAGACTTTGCCTCTAGGGCGTTATAGAATACGTCACACTAATATCACAGAATATACCACACAAGCTTTATAGAACACGCCACAAAGGTGTCATAGAGAATTACGTGTTTACTATCCCGTCGGACTAACTCAGAGGATGCCATGGGGTTTCTCCCACATGGTCTTATGTATATTTTCATGTTGTGATCTGCCAGTCCAATCCACATCTCACTGGAGGCATCACCATGAGTATTTTCCTTGTTGTACAATACCATGGGTCTCTACCACACGGTCTTACACATTTCATCCTCATATTGTGATTTGCCAGTCTAATTTACATATCATCGGAGGTTACACCATGAGTGTTATTATTGTCACCGTGATTTGCCTGTCCGGTTAGCAATATACTTTCCCTACCAGAGGCATCATAAATAGATGTTTGTTTAACACAGAATGCACTTACCCAGATTTGTTCACATACCTAACTGATTCATACACTCCCATATCAAAATTTTCATGCATACTTACCACACATCATTTTATTCTCATTTATAGACATGCAACATCTTTACGATACTGCAACCCATATATATTCATCAGTTGTCCAAGATGTTATCATCGCACAAATTTCTACTTGAATAGTTAACATGCAAGAGTTAGAATAAAGATTCACATGATACTTACCAATATTGTAGCTCGGAGTTTAAAACCCGATCGTCCTTCCCGAACAATAGCAAAAACTGCTCAAAGGAACATGGAATCACCATTAAAAACTCATTTACAGACAAATTTCTAACATCTAAATACAGATGAGCCCCATGTAGGGCCTCTTATTCATATCTTATTCTTTATATACTACATACATCCTTACTCTTTCAACATCCTAACAGGCAAAGTTACCAAACTTACCAAGAGGTTAAAACTTCCACCGATAACCCAAAAACCATAGCTTCCAGTTTAGCGAAGAAGAAGAGAATATTTAAATATTTAATAAAGCTAAAGTGTAGAACGAAAGGAAGAAAAACATCTACACGTTCCCTTCTTACCACATACATTTACAATACCTCTTAGTGGATCTTGACAAGTGTCAAATACATACATAAATTGTACCTTTAATGTCCTACAAAAATTAGAGAGAGTATATAAATACATATACATAAGTTGTACCTTTAATGTCGATGCTATTTGACCAGTCAATCTATTTAGTTGACTCCCAACCAATCACATTACAGAACCTATATTGGTCATCTTTTGAGCACACTTGGTGTACCATACCTATGGCGATAACTCGTAAATGGCGTGGCCTTAAAGACACCTTAGCCCTTTATAGTTTTAACATATACTTAGTAGGCATGTCATGCTCAACCAACATTCTGAAGCGTACTCTTCGTTTTTCATATTCTTTCTTCAATTGAGAATAAATCCTTAGATACTTCTATGGACGGATACTGTATGCGCCAAACACCAATTCACTAAAAGCCTAAGAATTGATGGACTAACTACCATAATGCGCCAAACCGATAACTTCACATCTACACGCCTTCTTCTCGGATCCGCCAAATTTGAGGTGTGACACATTTAGTACTTGAACTTGACACTTTTTCTTAATTTGGTACCTAAATTTCTTTTTTTTTTTGTCCAATTCGATATCTGGACTTGACATTTTTTTCCTAATTTGGTACCTAAGCTTTTTTCACAATTTGTACCTAAACTTGTCAAACGTTATACAAATTGCTCCAATATGCTAATAATGTTTTTTTATGAGGTACTAAAAATAATCAATGTATGACTGCATGTGACAGATGACATGATTTTTTTATTCTAAATGTTCAATTACATTTAGTTAATTTATTTAATTTATTTTAATGTTTTAATTTAACATAATGAATTTATTTTATTTTGGGGGTTTTAAAACTCTTATTTTTCTTCTTCAATATTCATTTGTTAAGCAAAACTCAAAGTAGTTTTTTTAACACAAATTTCTCTAATTTTGATAATATTTTTATAGAATTGAGGGCTTTATGAAGATCAAGCTATGTTTTAAGCATGTGATCCCTCTTGAATCATTCTTGCCATTAATAGTCAAATTATTCTCAGTCCTTATGAAAAGTAAAATTTGAGCATATTGTTTAATGAAACAACGAAAACTCCAGATAAATGTAATCGTTCCTATCATTAAATTCCATGTCATTTGCTAATGTTGGTTATACACTAGCTACTCTTTTCCCTCATAAAAAATGATACAATTAGTGTTTTGGATAATTTGTATAATATTTGACAAGTTCAAATACCATATTAGACAAAAAAAAAAAAAAAACTTAGGTATCAAACTAAGAAAAAATGTCAAGTTTGGGTACCAAAGGTTAGATTAAGCCTTATCTTATTCATAAATAATAAAAGGTTAATATACTGTTTGATACATGAATTTGGCTTCAATGTTCAATTCTGTATTTGAGTTTTTTTGTCCCAATTTGGTACTTGAGTTTGACTTCAAAGTTCACTTTGGTACTTGAGTTTTTCTTTGTCCCATTTAAGTACCTAAATTTGGCTTCAGTGTTTAATTAGGTACTTGAGTTTATTTTTTTGTCGCAATTAAGTACTCGTGTTTTTTTTACTAAAGTATACGTTTCAAACATTCATTGGGTTGTTTGGTCTAGGTACCAAATTGAACATTGAAGCTAAACAAGTACCAAATTGAAACAAAAATCTTAGATTCCAAATTAAATATTGAAACCAATCTCAAGTACCAAATTATATATTACCCCAATAATATAATATCGATACATTTTAGAATTCTCAAATTAAAATACTTTAAAATTTGAAATCAATTCAAAATTTAAGCATGGTGACAATGCAATTAACCCTAAAAATAATTTAAAATGCTTAAAGCCAGGTCCTTATTAGGTCCGTAAATCCCCAAAACCTGGCCTCCTTCCAGCCATGGGCTCGTATTGTTGTGAAAAGTCGAAAAGTAACAAAATACTGAAGCCCATTTACAATCACAATGTCTCTATTTGCGAACCAGACCCAGCTGATCCTCCATCCTGGACCTTCAATTTGCCTCAGGCAACCCAAATATTCATTCCTCGTTCGCTCTCAATCCTCGCCACTAAATTTTACTTCTTAAATTTCATTTTCTTTTGAAATATTTCAATTTTCTTACTGATATAATTGCTTTACTGGTTAGACTTGTAAGAGGTTTCGATAGATCCGTCGAGTAAATTAAGAAAAGATGGGAGGAGGAGAACATGGAGGGCATGGAGCAGAGGATTTCAGGACGAAGGTGTGGAGCATGTCTGGTGGCCCATATTGCCGGCCCAAGCACTGGCGTCGCAATACTGCGATTGCTATGTTCGGCGTTTTCCTCATTTGTATCCCGATCGCCATGAAATCCGCCGAGCTCGAGGTGCCCAAGTCCCCATCTTTCCTCACTTTATTACTGTTTTTGATTGCTATTTAGAACGTATATTGCCCTAATTATATGAATTGCTAACTGCTAACTGCTAAGTCTAGGTTTAACCCTTTTGAAAATCTAAAGATTTCGAACAATATAAAGTATTCATGCTAAGATTTCTGTTATGGATTTGCTGGATCCTAATGGAAATTGTATTATAGTTGGTCAGTACTAGTAGAGTCTTAATGCATATCATTGGAATTAGATAGAAGGGATTGGTAAGGTGAGGCCTTAAATTAAATAGTTCGGTTTTAGTTTGTTTTGCTATAAATGTCGGTTGAAGGTGAAACTTGAAATTTTATATATAAATGAAGAGTAGCTACTGATTATTCAGATACTTAGTTGAATGTTAGCTAGGAGTATATCACGGTCCTCTAATTATTATTTTCTACACTGTAATCACAAAGCAAATGGTTTACAAAGTTTTGAAGTTCATAAAAATTGCTGTCAGTTTCATAATAACCCATCAATGTTGTGCAAAAAATTGTTTTCCCTAGTAGCTGCTGGCTGCGTACTTATTCTTGATTGAATACCAATGCTTGCTTTTACTTTTATTCATAATGATGCAAGATTGCGGCTTGTTATTTTCTCACCTGGTAACTTGTAGTTTATTTCCTGTATGCCATTTATTCCCTGATCTTGTACGGGCAATACTGCAATGTTAGGATGTCAATTATTGTTCACTACATGTTACAGTGTCACTTCATCAAATGATTGAAAAGCCTGTAACCACGTCTTATCTCCTTAAGCGGCCGCAATTTCATTATATCCGTGCTATGCTAAATTCTATTATTTCAAGTAGCATCTAGCTTTGCACTTATTCCTTATTGAATCCCAATCTTCTAATGTTTGCCATTTTATGTAATAATCTAAGATTGCAGCTTCTTATTTTCTCATCTGTAAACTTGAAGTTGAAGTCCTCCATAGCATTTACTCTCTAATCTTGTACTGGCAATACACCAATGTTAGAACTTAGGTCAACTGTCCATCTTCATTCCGAGATGGTCAATTTATCATTTGCTAAATGTCACATTGTCACTTCATCCAATGATTGAAGCCTACCTTATTTTTATTGCTTTTATATGCATTTCTTATCTCCTTAAGTGGCTGCAGTTTCATTGTAACCCATTGATGCTATGCAAAATTCTACTTTCTCTGGTAGCTGCTAGCTTTGTACTTATTGAATGCTGATCTTCTATTTACCATTTTATGTAATAATCTAAGATTACAGCTTCTTATTTTCTCATTTGTAAACTTGAATTTAAATTCCTTCATGGCATTTACTCTCTAATCTTCTACTGGCAATACACCAATTTAGAACTTAGAAGGTCAAGTGTCCATTGGCTTCCTTCCAAGGTGGTCAATTTATCATTTGCTAAATGGCACATTGTCACTTCATCAAATGATTGAAGCTCTTATCCTCATTTTTATTGCTTCTATATGCACTTCTTATCTCCTTAAGTGGCCACAGTTCCATTATAACCCATTGATGCTATGCAAAATTCTACTTTTTCTAGTAGCTGCTAGCATTGCACTTATTCCTTAGTGAATGCCAATCTCTTCTATATGCACTTCTTATCTCCTTAAGTGGCCACAGTTCCATTATAACCCATTGATGCAATGCAAAATTCTACTTTTTCTAGTAGCTGCTAGCTTTGCACTTATTCCTTAGTGAATGCCAATCTTCAAGTGTTCACCAGTTTATGTAATAATCTAAGGTTGCAGCTTCTTATTTTCTTGTCTGAAACTTGAAGTTGAATTCATAGCATTTACTCTCTAATATTGTACGGGCAATTCACCAATGTTGGAACTTAGAAGGTCAACTGTCCATATGACTTCATTTCAAGATGATCAATTAACATTCGCCAAGTGTTGCATCGTCACTTCATCAAATGATTGAAGCCCATATCCTCATTTTATTGCTTTGCATGTACTTCTTATCTCCTTAAGCAGCTGCATTTTCAACTAACCAAAACTCTCACTGGAGACAAATTGTTGCTTTTCTAACACCCAAGTTTCTACTCAATAGTAGAATGTAAATGCACGTAGTCATGATATCTACTAATTTTTGGTTAATTTCTTCGAAACTTGTACATCTTTATTTATCAGACAGCTTATATTGCCATGATACTTTTAGCTAAAAGGTCATCCTTCTTGCAGCAACGGCCTCATCAGCCCGTTCGTCCAATTCCTTCACAGCTGTGGTGCAAGAACTTTGGAAACAAAGATTATTGATGAAGCAGCAATGATGGTTCAGACAAACCTACGGGTGGCAGTTCAGTTGTTTATTTGCAGTGGATTTGGTAACATGCCCTATGATTTGAATTTGAGACTCTGATCGGTTTAGATTTCTATATGATCAATAAGTTGTGACCGTAACTTTGCCGGTCACCTTCACAAAATCTTAAAACTGGCTTTTGTAAGTGTGTCATGTTTTTGTTATGGTAAAGAAAAATTGGGTGCTTGATGAGTGTGGAAACTAACAAAATTTAAATCTTACTAATATATATATATATATATGAAGTCATGGATGGTAATGAGCAATGTTGTTTAAACTGGATTGGCCGGTCGAACCAGGAACTGGCTGACAAACCGGTCTGAAGGTAGTAGTTAAACCATTTGAATCGTGAACTGGATGAATTGGTAAAGAAATCGATTCAAATGGTTTTTGGGCAAACTTCATCAAGCCCAAACCGAAAAAATAGCCATCCATTACGCAAAATCAAGTGGCCCAAACAATAAAATTAACTCCTAGCCCTTACCAAGCCCAAAATAAAATACAAAAATGGAAAAAAGAAAACTGATGTGACAGAAATTAGAAAGAGTCAAAAGATCAAGCAATTCCTAATTGGATATCTTTGTTTTCTTTGTTTGAATGATGATAATTGAGTAGAAAAAAAAATCGTATGATTTGAAAAAATGAGTTGAGATAGAAAAAATAACTTCATGGAGAAATAGATAAGAAAATGAAGAGATTTACGGAAAAAAGAACTTAATGAGAGATTTTGGGTAATAGTAAATGATCATGAGTCGAGTTCATACAAAGCATTTAGATCAATTTTTTAAGCTTGATCTGGTTAGAAAAATAAGCTTACTTTTTTGCTCAAGCTTGATCCAATTTAAGAAAGGTGAACCTCGGGTTAGTCTATATATGATTTTTTAGATTAATTTTTATTTAAATATTTTTTAAAAAAATAACACAAAAAAAGACTAAAATAAAAGTTTTCTAACACATTGAAATGCATTAAAAAGTATTTATATTAAAAAAATTACCATAAATATAATAAATTTTTTATTATATTAAAAAACCCAAATAAATATAATAAATATTTTATTATATTAAATATAATTTAAAAATTTATAATTTGGGTTAGGTTATTTAGTTGGGTAAATTTTTTTTTAGGTTTTGGACAATGAGTTTAATTGTTATTAGGTTAGTGATTTAATATATATAATTTTTATTAACATATATAATTAATATATATTTTTTTATAACATAATATATTCGGGTTGGGTTGGGTTGGGACTAGACTCGGGCCAAAAAATTGCTCAAGGCCCGAACCATATAGAAAACGGTTTTTAAATTTTACTCAAGCATATATTTCAGGTTTCATATTTTTTTTCAAACCCTCTCATTTTTCGGGTTAGTTTTTGAATTTGAGTGGAGGTTCGAGTAGGTGTAGGTAAGAGCTGTAGAACTCATTAAATTTTTTTTTTTTTTTTTTTGTGATTGATTCCATAAAAGAAATTTATTAGAGAAACTAAAAAGTCAAAAGAAGTTGTATTGCATTTATTATAATTATTATATAAGAATAAAAGGGAGAAGATCCAACTGTTCCACTTTACTATTTATATTTTATTATTAAATTTATAATTTTATCTAATGAGTAAAATTATATCCATGGGTTCGATAACAATTTTATTACTTTGGAGTTAAAGGTGATAGTTCTTGAAATCTGAGGTTTTCTTATCCTATCTTTTAGTATAGGAAGTAGTTATTTTTGCTTTAATTTTTATAATATAAATTTTCATTCTAAAATATTTTTATTACTTCTAAATTTTAAATATAAAAATATTTTTATATTATTAACTAAAAGTTTAAACAAACAAAATACATTCGACATCAAAATGAAATATAATTTAATAAATTTAGAGTAATAAAATTTGAATTTTTATTTTTCAAACATAACATTTAGACCCAAATGTTAGAAAATCTTATTTTATTAAAATTAATAAAATATTTGAACAAATAAAGTGCACAAAAATATCTAATTACATTTCGTATTTATTTTGAATTGCGCTTTCATTTTATTTTAGAATATTTGTGTTTATAAAAAAAGTGTTATTTAAAATTTTGAAAAAAAGGCATATGGTCTCTAACAATGTTGCTAAAGGATTCCAAGTCTTGGGGGATGTGGGCGAAGGCTTGGGAGATCTGGGCGGTCTATCTGGTGATTCGAGGGACATCTTACGTAAGCCCTCAGATGGGGAGATGGAGCTCTAGGTAGCAAAAGAGGGTTCAACGTCGAAAGGAAATATTAGCTAGTGGATGATGGGGGTGCCGATCAACTATCTTTTCGAGATGTCATTGCCAATGATGGGGGTCGAAATAAGGGTGTGACACCTATTGTGGAGGAAGAGGACATCATTTTGTGAGATGGGGATGTTCTTACTGATACGATGAATAGTATCCCTTCAATTACCTTCTTAGAGAGTGTAACACCCATCATCCGTACCCATCACCAGATTTGGGTTACAACGTATTACCGTACAATCTAGAACAATCAATAACAGGTAGCATCAAGTTGCTAATTTAATTAACAGAATTTCATAATAATTCAGATCGGAGTAATACATTCATTTATGGGCCTTAATTGAGCCTACGAGAGTTAAAAATTTTCTTCAAAGTGTGGACAAAATAAACATTTAAAAAACTTTGAATTAATTTAACTTTTAACGAGTTTTTGAAGTCTGAAGTATTTCTACCAATACTTAGGTGGACAAGTATCGGTAGAACTAAAAAATGGAAATACCTTGGAAAAGGCTACAAATTTCTACCAGTAGAACTGAGAGTTCTATCGATACAACTCAAGGTTCTACCGATACAACCCTAACTTCTATCGGTATAACGCACTCCAGTGAGCAAGGTAGTTTTGGCTTGGGACTTCTACCGATACCCTAAGGACTTTTACCAAAACAAGTCAAGACAGTAGCGAAAGTTCAATATTCTAACACCCTAAAACACATCAAGGGCAACCAAAACATTCCAATTATGCTCACCTAAACTTAACTAAGTTGTCTTTCAAATTCACATCACATAGTACTTATAATCTTCATCTCTTAAATCAAACATACAAGCCACCATACACACACATTGAATTTGCTTACCTTGACCTCAAGCACCATGCCTAGATCCAAACTGATTTCTACCATTCATAATCAAACATTGAGCACAACTTTAGAGTTAACATGACATACTATAGGATTTTCTAAATTTTATATCATAAAAAACATACCAACCAACCAACACATAGCTATCAACTTATAACATTTTCATTAACCCTACTACATGCCATATAAGCCATACAAAATTAAAATCTACCAAAGATTCCTGGATAGTGTGAATCTTTGAGTTGATCCGATCGCCCGATTATCCACAAAATGTTATCTACAAAAAAAACATAACAAACACGAGTAAGCTTTTATAATAAAGTTTAGTAAGTTCGTCGATTAAACGATAAAGCTTATTGAATTAAACATAATAATTCAAATAACAAGATTAATAAATCGAGTTCCTATCAACAAGGTTCTTAACAGAATTCATGTCAACCATATATCACAATAGGTGAGTTTACACATTAATCAATCATTATTTCAGTTCTTGATTATCGGATATCAACACATTAATAAACAATCAACAGATAAATTTATTTAATATATAATTTTAAAACATATAGAATTAACCGAACAAACTTTCTAGACTAAACTGCAGCAACAACAAGGTACAATGGCTATTTGGTAATTTCTTTTTTCCTCGGTTTTCCACTCGTTCTTGATTTAAAACAATATTTTCATTCAATTAAATAATTATAATAGTAATATTAACTCATTTTATGCAATTAAGTCCTTTTTGACATTTTTACGAAATTACCCCCAACATTTCATTTTTATGCAATTTACTCCCTAGGTCGAAATCTTACAATTTAACCATTTTCTATTAATTCTAAGCTTAGCCGATCTATTCCCTTCATTACAGCCCATACTTGTTATTATTTTGCATCAAGTCCTTGTACTTTTTCTATTTTCACATTTTAGTCCTTGAACATTAGAATCAACAAAAACTAGTTTACAAAATAGTCCTATTTAGCAACCAAGCTTAATATTCTACCATAAAACTTCAAGAACAACTCAGTTTCATTAATGGCATAATCCAAAACATTTGACAATATTATAAATTAGTCTCCGGGTTAGCTAAATTAAGCTAATACGAGCACAAAAACATAAAAATTACTAAAATGCAAGAATAACCTACCTAGCATGCAACCAAAACTCAACCAAAAGTTCCCAAGCTCCAAAAATGGAGGTTCAGCCAAGCATAAAAGAAAAATGAAGGAGATAAGCCTATTGTTTCTTTTTTTTTTTATTACTTTTACTTTAATTTAATTTAATTAAGACATTTTAATTAATAATTAAATAAATTAAACACAATTCTAGGGATTTCCATACCATTCCCACTGTTTTACATTTAAGGAAGGTCCAATTGCACAATTGGTCCTTCAATTATTTTTAATTATTGATTAAACAAGCTTAATTTTAATTTAATCCTAAACTAATTATGACTAAATGAGCAAATAGCCCAACGGTTAGTGGATTTAATCATGCCACCACCACTTTGACTTTTTGACCATGGTCTAATTACCATTTTGGTCCTTTTACTATATTAAATATATAACAATTGACTTTTACCCTTTTACAATTTAATCCTTTTATCATAATTAAGCAATAAATCATCAAAATTCCCAGACCAAACTTCAATTCACATGTAATACGACTCTGTAGATATTTAGTAAAAATATTTACGGCCTTAAATTACGGAAATGAGGTCCTAATACTTCGTTTTCAATAACCACTTGACTTTTGAACCAAACCACTCATACTAACTTTTAATTCAATTGGTTAAAATTCCTCAAATAAAGATTCAATAAAAATTATTATTAACTTGTATAATTTAAATGCTAATTATACAAACTCACTTGTCGGGTTTGTGGTCTCGAAACCACTATTTTCGACACCACTAAAAATGGGCTATTACAGAGAGGGTAAGGTTGTTGATGGAGTAGAGTATGTCGCACATGGCTGTGTTGAAATTGTTGGCATAAAAAATTGGTTATACAACTTTATGGAACAAAACTATGACCCTGTGGAAGCCAACATAACTGTTCCAATTGGTGGACATTGAGACTGATTATTTTCTTGCTAAGTTTCAAATGTAGGAGGACTATATTAAAGTTTTATCGAAGGGCCCATAGGATGTGTATGTCCAATACTTAATTATGCAACCATGGTTCTCATCTTTTCAATGAGCCAGGACTTCCCACAGAATATTATTACTTGAATTCATTTTCTAGGGTTTTCGAACGCTAAGCATAAGAAGAGTTTGCTTAGGGCAATTGGTAGCATTATTGGGAATGTGATTAAGGTGGACCATAATACGAAGGCGACTACGAGGGGACGCTTTGCTAGGTTAGTAGCGGCTGCCAACTTGGCCAAACCATTTGTATCTAAAATGATTATTAATGATGTACTTCATAAGGTTGAGTATAAGAGTTTTCTAACCATTTTATTTAGGTGTGGGAGGTATGACCATGTGAAAGACGTTTGTCCGAGCACACACATTAGTTTGCAACATACAGACCCAATTATTGAGCTTAAACTACCTGTTGAGTTTATGGAGTTGAGGGTTCAACGTAAGGATTTTGGATCTTAGATAATTTTTAAACATCAGGCATGGGGAAGGAACCGAGTGCAAGAGTAGACAACAAGTCCAAAGGCTAACCCTAAGGTGCTTGTAGATATTTAAGAGGAGGGTAATGGGATTAGGGAGCAGGTCACAGTGGTGTAGTAGCGGACATATGTATTGAGGTCATCTGTAATTGTTGCACCGGGGAGTTGGATACTAGCGTCCCTAAGGCTTTTTTGAGTGGTCTTACTCAAGATGCAATGTTCAGCTTGGGGCTGCGGCAGTAACCAATATTTCATGTCTGAATAGAGAAAGTAAAAATTCAAGTCCTCTAATGGGGAGAGGCAAGTGTAAGGGACCAATGGGAGAGAACATTTCTAGACTCTTGGATCTGAAGCTAAGGGTGAAAGTGCGATAGGTTCCCTTCATACTTAACCAAGCTAACCATTCGATAGTGGTGATTGATGAGAATGAGGATCCCAATGTCATAAAGGACGGGCAAGGTGGTGTAGTCTAAGTTAAGTCACGACTATTGTTAAAACAAGGAGTGTCATCCTTTTCGACATCGTTGGGGATTAACTAGTGGCAAATTGGATAGAGCTTATCGAGAGTTCAAGCAACTATTGAGGGGAGGAGAGAGACGATGCCCAAGATGATCAGGGTGCAACCGTCGGTAATTACACTGAGGCAATCATGAGGTCGTTAGCTATTGGGTCGCACGTGGAAAGCGATGATATAGAGGGCATTGATGCCCACAATATGTAAGGTTATGTTGTTCCTTCTTGTTCTTATCTTGTTATCAATAGAGTTGTTTGTTTGGAATGTGAAGGGGTGTGGAGGAAGTCATTTTGTCAGTGTCATATGAGAGTATCTACATGAGTATGTATAATAACTCTTGTCCGGTCCAATCATCAGACCCGAACAAGATGATGTTACTGCTCAATACTTAAACGATTTGAAACATTCAACTTGACAGAATATGCAATAGCATGAGTTGATAAATTATATCAGTTTTTTAACACGTACTTTAAAGTTTACAAAATGTATATTTAATCCATCCATACATACTATCTTGAATTCAAAGGAGTTTTGACTAAACACAGTAAAACCATATTTCTTAATTTACTAGTCAGTGGACCACCTCGATATGTACATATTACTAACTACAAATAAGAGGCTCACAACTAAAAATTACAACTTCTGGCTTAGTCTTTTCCTTGAAGTTAAAAATGACCTTTAATACATGAAACAAATAAATCAAGAAGCATGATAAGTTCAAAGTGAAATTAGTCAATTCGTATAATGTTTACTCACCCACACATACAGCTCACATAGAGAACAATTCAAGCATAAAGTCAACTAAGACGTTAAATAGTTCATATATGAATATAAGCAACACACATACAATCTACTTTGTTCCATTAAATTGTTTGCTTTCACTCTCAGCAAACATTTGTGTTACGGTAAGTTTAGGTGAATTTACCCAATGCAACTTATACAAGGTAAAATATCTTGGCGACGTCATACTTGACTAATACACTCCAGACACACGCCTGTGGAATCGCATTCATAGTTTCATGCCTGCGGACACATACCTGCGGAATAAGGTTTACGGATTCATACCTGCCATCGTATATATAGATATGTACTTACAGATAGTTCTGGCGAACTCACTTTAGATAATTATTTCCCGTGCAATTATGCTTGGAGAACTTAGACCCACAGACTCATACTATACAAATTTGTTCACGCGGACTTGTATTTGGAGGACTTAATTCCATAAATTTTCATAAAGCGATATTCCAGTGGGATGACTCAACATAGAAGCTTGAGGATAAGTCCTACAGACTATCTTAGCTTGCAATATAGTCCTTATGGACTCATACTTGCAAATGATTCGACAAACTTATGCCTGGATGATAATCCATGCGGACTCTTGATTGGATGATGGTCTTGGTAGACTCACACCCGCTGATTTTCATTGGAGGAATCAAACTTGCGACTACATACTTAGAGAACTTGATCATACAGGTTTGTGTTTCACGAATGATCTTTGTGGACCCAAGCTGAGTTGATTATCATGTATATAGACTTATTATGGTGCGGATATATACTTGTGCGCTTAAAGACAAGTCCTTGCGGGCTGTCATAACTTGCTACTTGAGGACAAATCCCACCATAACGCCAGTCTTTTTTCAATTAAAATTTCGTTAGAACACCGATACTTCTTTCAATTAACATCCCATTACAACACCAATACTTCATTCTTTAACATACCGCCACAACACCGATACTTCATTCATTTAATATCTCGCCACAACACTGTTACTTTATTATTTTAATATTTTACCACAACACCCTTACTTCATTCTTTAATAATATTCCGCCATAAAACTGTTACTTCATTCATTTAATATTTCGCCACAACACCTGTAACAACCCAATTTTCAGTGATGATGGAACAGTGGTTCGGGACCATAAATTTTTATTGTGTTGATTCATAAATATTGTTTTTATAATATTTATGGAGTCATTAGAGTCTTATTAAAATTTGGTTTAGAAATATTAATGTTTAGATAGCTAATTAAAGAAAAAAGACTAATTTGTAAAAGATGCAAAACTTAGTAATGTTGTATTTAATTGATTAAATAGCTTGAAAGTTAATTAAGGAAGGACCTAAGTGGTAAATTAGCCCAAATTAATTTAGTTGGAGGATTAAACAATTGAAAATAATAAAATAATGTAATTTTAATGGTTAAAATTGTAATTAGGTTGAAATTAAAATAAAACAAATGAAATGAATTAACTTTCTTCTTCATTTTTTCTCTTTTTAACCGAATAGCCATGGAAATATAGCTTGGAAGAATTTTCCAAGCTCAATTCTTTGCAAGTGAGTGAATTCCTTCCTTGTTTCTTGCAATTTTTATGTTTTTGAGATCGTTGCAACTAGGTCCAGCTAGCCCGTACCTTCATTTTTGATTTTGTTAAAAATTTTCAAGTTTCCATTGATGAATATTGAATACTTCTTATGAATACCATGTATTTTGATCTTTGATTGTGTTGTTTGATGATTTTGTAAAGTGATTTTTATTAGATTTTGATTTTAGGGTTAAATTGTGAAAATGTCAAAATTTTAGGATTTGATAGTGAATTTAATGTTCATTAGGGACTGTTTAAGGGCCTAGTATATTTTTATGGAATGTTGACTTGAGAAAAATGGTTAATTCGATGAATTTTGGGTTAAGGGACTGAATTGGAAAAATTATAAAAGTTTGGGGTAATGGTGTAAATTTAAAAATTAAAAGGGTATTAATTGTAAAATGGATTGAAATGCGAAATGTAAGTTGATAATTGAGAAATTTTACATTTTAGATCAAGATTCTGTAGATACTCGTAAAAAAAGAAAAAATTACGGAATAGTCCTTGAACTTCTGCAACTACTACAATTCAGTCCAGGTAAGTTCATACAATTTAAAATTTAACATCTATATGAATTGTTGAATAATTTAAGATGATACAATAGATATATTTAATTGTTGTTGATGAAAGGTTAATTGAGAAATGTTATCGAATTTTAATGTTTGGATCAAATTGAACGCGGGTTAGAGTACTATCGAGATATGGTGTGTTATATGGGCTTGGAGTGGAGATTGTTGTGGAGACTATTTCCTGAGCGGATTGAGGTTCAGCATTTGTTGCGAACTCTCATGTTATATTCTATGTTTTGGTGTGTTTCGGTTGGATTAGCTCTTATGAGCATTGGTGTGTTTCGGAAGGATTAGCTCTTATGAGCATTAGTGTGTTTCGGATGGATTGGCTCTTATGAGCATCTAGTGTGTTTTGGTTGGATTGTCTATGTACTCATATCCGAAAGTCGTTCAACGAATTGAAAATCTTGGTAAGGTAACTTGTTTTATGATTATGATGGTTTTGCTATATATATTGAGTATTGAACTGAACTTTTATGATTTATCGGTTGAGGTTGTGGATGTACAGGAAACATTCATGGTTGAATTATTATTATTTGAATTGTTGTACTTACTTCGGTAAGAACTATTGTTTTAATACGTCAAAGTTACTAAGCTTCATTGAGCTTACTTGTGTATTTATTGTTATTAAAGATACTTGGAAGGTTGGACAATTGGATCAGCACTTGAGTCACACTATCCATAAATCTCAGTAGTTTTTGAAATGTTCATTTTAGATTATATGGCATGTAATAGGCTTTTGTGTTATTATTAATGTTTTGGGATATGTAAGTATTAAGTATGATCTTTTGTGTAAATTGCTAACTTATATGATATATGTGAATAAGGTAAGTTCCAATGCTAATATAAGTGATATGTGTTAATGATATGTTGTGATTGAGGTACCTATGATAGGTGCAATGGTTAGGTGTTAGATTGGGTGAATTGATAAGTTGTGTTTGAAGTTTTAATTTGTTGTATAGTTGTATATACTTGTGGTATCTATGAGGATAAATTGGTTAGGCATTTAGGATGTTGATTTGGCATGTTTTGGCTTCTTTAAAGCCACTTTAAATAGGTCTTTTGGCTGGTAAATAGATTGCTTAGAGTCCAAGTAAGCTTGAAATGATAAACTTATTGTTAAAGGTTCATTTTGGGTCTACACGGCCTAAGACACGGGCGTGTGACTTAGCCATGTGTGACACACGGCCTGGCGACATGGTCGTGTTTCCCCTGTAGGTTTCAATGAATGCAAGTCAGGCAGTTACACGACCTAGCACACAGCCTGGCACAAAGGCATGTGGGGCTATTTCGAGAATTACACGTCCTGACACACGGGCGTGTGACATGGTTGTGTGACCCTACTCAGTGAGTTACACGGGTGAGGACACGGGTTGAGACACTGCCGTACGTCTCTAATTCGATTGTTACATAGCCTAAAACATGAGCGTTTGTCTCATCCGTATGAGGCACACGGCCGTGTGACCCCTGCAGTGTAATTTTTTTAACTTTTTTTTAACTTTCCAAATGTTTCCAATTGGGTTTCGAATTGTTTCTAAAGGGCTTCTAAGGCCTTGGGGCTCGATTAAGGGATGATACGTATGAGAATGAATGTATTTTGATATGTTTGAAATAATGTATGAAATGTGTGTTTAATATTCTGTTTGGATGGTAATGCTTTGTAACCTTAATCCGGTGACGGATACGGGTTAGGGGTGTTACAATACCATTACTTTATTCATTTAGTATCCCACCACAATATTGTTATTTCATTCACTACATATCTAAATTTTTGGATACAACATCAAGAAGGCATACGCACTTCTACAGTAACATGTATCCCATTTCAAATTTTACAGCTCGCCAACACAAGATCAATTCATATACCTTTTAAACGCATTCATTCATTAACCATAGGCTCACAAACAAGCAATAGTTGACTACCAATTAATACTTAAACGGCTTGTTCAGAAAACAATTATATACGCAAGAAATCTTCAATTTAAACCACTTATTCACACTTAATACATAACAGTATCAACAACACTTTCACACAGTAACAACAAAGTTCAACATCTCTAGACTATGCAACAACATTCTTCCAAAAAAACATAACCCAACTATCACAACCCTGTTACATGCAAAATAAAAATCAAAAGTTGGAGTTTAGAAACTCATGCGCAAAACATTCAGATACTAGAACCTTACACCTGCCTAGCATTTCCTTTGTCACTCCAACCTCCTCCTTGGTTAACTAAACAAAATAACCAATCATCAATCAAAATGACATATTTCACAAGTGAGACAAACAAAATCCATTAACATGTAAAATATTTTTATAGGCTATCTAATGAGTTTATGTTCACAACCATGAATTGTATCGTAACTTATAATTTTCTTACCACTTTCCTTCAATAAAAAAGGTACATGAAGGTTTAGAAAGATTACCAACTCATCAGATTCTTACTTTCTCAAGCTAATATGTCTATTTTTCCTTCATGCATGTTGCTCATTAATTCTTTACTATACCAGAAAAGAAGAGGAAATAAAGAAGACGATTTTTAGAAGAAGAGAAAATGCTTCATTAGCATCTTCAGTTATCCTACTTATACCCCTCTCACTTTCGTTCACCAATTCCCACATTCAATATAAAATATTTAAGTTGTAATCAAGTTGCTCCCCACTCATTCTATCTAGTTCAAATGCAATGAAACCAAAATTGAAATTCAACTATCTACCAATTGGTTCACAAGATTCCATAATTCACACTAAGGCTCTCATGAACTAAAAGTTTCATAATTTGACATCTCTGCTTATCGTGGATTTAATAAATAATCATTTAATAAATATCATTCTTGAAATCCCACTACTACCACTATTGCTCTTGAAATTTGAGACTAAGCTTACCTAATAAGATTTGAAATCTAAACTTTTACCAAACACAACTACTACCACTAATCAGAGTGGTAAAACATTGCTTGTACACATAAGCAGCCAACTAAACAGGTCATTCAGCTACCTAAACATATCAATTTGTCATCTACAGTACTTTAGTTCAATTCCAACTAGGTATAACCCAAATTCTAACGATACTCACTCAGCTATCGTTTCCATGTAAAACAATTCTAGCACTAACAAGTTTCCTAAGAATATCTAGGGTTAGTGGACTATCAAACAAAAGAGTCCGCCAAACCTTATAGTTCGCCAAATGGTGAATTCTAGCAAGGTGTCCCTAAAAGGGAGTATTGTTGAATTCACGCAATACACTAATCAAACATTTTAACGGATAGTTCGTTAGTCTAACCCTTTTACTACCCTTGTCTTATTAAATTAACACCAATAGCATATCAGTATGATCTGCGTCAGACGAGCTGTTACATACACGGCTGTGTGACCCTTGTTTGTAAAACTTTCATTTTTTTTTGAAAAATTTCTAGTTTGATCTTTATTTGTTCTCAAGTCAACTTAAAAGCTTTCGTAAGCTCGTTTGAGACTCAGTTTAGCTTGTAAATCATATTTTACATGGTCTATGAAGTTTTTTTATTGTTTAATCAGATTTTTTAGCCTAAATTGAATGTGGTATGTTTCGATAATTTTAGTAACATTCCATAGCTCGGGTTTAGTGACCGGACCGAGTTTAGTCAGGATTGGATGCTGATTGTTATTTAATTTGTCTTATATTTGAAAATATCTTATGAGTTTAGTTATGTTGTGGAGTAGAAATTGACATAATAATCGTTTTGTAAGAAGTGAATGCTAAAAGAAAATAGGAGCATGTTACCGGTGTGAATCCTTAGAGCATTTAGTTCGAATTGCCTGAAAAATAATAAGAATGTTCCTGCTACTATTCAGAGATCTATCCCTATAGCTAGAGTCGAGGAATCATTATTGGTAAATCAGTAGCACGGGGATTCGATATGTATTTATATTATTTAATATCAATTTACGTGTTTATGAATATATGTTGTTCGCATGATTATGGATCAAAATGAGTTTATAATCATCATATAAATTGAATTGTGATTATAGATACTGAATATTGATAATCGAATTGAATTGTATAAAATGTAATTTGAAATATATTAAGTTGAAATATGTCGTACAATGCAATTGATATGTGGTACTCGGTGTTAAATTAAGTTGAAATATATTACATACTATATTCCAATACAGTATGTAATATATTCCAATCTAATATGAAATATATTACATATATGTGGCACTTTGTGGTGCTCGTAGAATGTGAATTGAACCTATAATGAAATTGGAAATTTGTTACGTAATAAACGTACAGGTTATCCTTTGGTATATCCGATGATGTACTGTGTGTGCCAATATATTTTCTTCGATATATTTAATGATGCACTGTGTCCTTTGGTATATCCAATGATGCATTGTGTGTGCTAGTATAGTTGTTTCGGTATATCCAATGATGCACTATGTGTGTCAGTATAGTTGCTTCAATATATCTGATGATGCACTGTGTATGCCAGTATATTTACTTTGGTTTATCTGATGATGCACTGTGTGTGCCTGTATAGTTGCTTTGGTAATTCGATGATGCACTATGTGTGCCAGTATAGATGCTTTGGCATATCTGATTATGCACTGTGTGCCAGTATATTTGCTTCAGTTTATCCGATGATGCACTATGTGTGCCAGTATAGTTGCTTTAGTATATTCGATAATGCACTATGTGTGCTAGTATAGTTGTTTCGGTATATTCGATGATGCATTATGTGTGCTAGTATAGTTTTTTCGGTATATCCGATAAAGCATTATGTGTGCAAGTATACACTTCGTATGTCGGTATGTCAATATGCGCTTATGTGCCAATATGCACTATACGTGCTAGTTTTCCTTACTTCGATTTAGCTGATGATCCACTTACGAGCCAATTTTGGCTTTGCTTTATTCGATGATGCACTTACATACTAGTATATTTCCTTCGGTTTATCTGATAATGGATTTATGTGCCAGTCTATTTGCATTGGTTCATTTGATGATGCACTTATGTGCCAGTATGATTTCTTCAATTTTATCTGATGTTGTATTACAATGCTAGATTGAGATAGAAACTGGTTGAGCTATGTATCTTACTTGAGCCTAAGCAAGATAATAGAGTTATAACATATGAATAGGTTAAATGAAATACAAATTGGATTGATATCATGATTTGATAAATCGAATGTAAATTGAGATATAAGAATATCGGTAGCATGCAAAAGACTATGCGATTCAATTAAACAAGTCTGAGGACTGATAAGAAAAGCTATCAAACTAACTAATTGATTCAGAAATAAAATCCCAGTATCCTCACCTCTTTCTAGGTAAATTTTCGAACAAAATTTCTTAAGGGGGAGAATTGTAACGACCCAGTTTCAGTGGTGCCAAAAATTACAGTTCTAAAATGCCATTTTCATAAACTGTGTGATTTAATAGTTATGAGGCTAGTATAGAAATATATTAAAATTTGGTCTAGTAATTTTTGCTTAATTGATAATTAATTAAGGTACAAGTGTACTGATCCTACAGTTAGTGGTATTGAAAAATACAGTTTCAAAACCCCATTTTTGATGTTCGAGACCATAAATATTATTATTCAATATCTACAAGTTTAGTATAAATTTTAATTAAAGTTTGGTCCCTTAATTTTTTTAGTCGGATGGTTGATTAAGGTACAAGAACCAAATCGTAAAAATAGTAAAAGTTAATCGCTATTAATTATTATTTGTTAAAAGGCTTATTTAGCAAGTAAACAAAAGCCTAAAGGGAAAATTACACCAAATTTGTTTAGATAGTGGACTGTAGGTGTAGTTGTTTATTTAGATAGTGGACTATAGGTGTGGTTGTTTATGTTATAATAAAATTTTAATAAAAATAAAGTAAGTAAAATAATAAAACAAAAGAAAAGAAAAGAAGAAAGAGGTGATTCATCATTTTGCTTCTTCCACTGAAAAAAAACAAAGAAAATAAGAAGCCATTGTTCTAATCTTTTAAGGTTTGGCCAAATGATTTTGAAGCCCGTTTCTCGTAAATTTTATGTTTTTAAGATCATTGTAACTCGATTTAGTTGACTTGTATATTATTTTTCAAAACTGTTAAAATTTCAAAATATTTTCATTGATGAATGATTGAAGTTTTGTTGTTAAAATATTAGCTTTTAAGCTTAGAAATGAAAAAAGACTAGTTTGTAAAGTTTAATTGTAAGTTTTTGAACATAGGGACTAAAGTGTGAAAAAATTGAAATTGATGTTTAATTTTTAAAATTATAGATAATAGAGGGCTTTAGAAGGATGTAATTGAAATTGGATTGAAAATCGGAGCTCAGATTTGTAAGTTATGGTTTTTCAGTTTTAGGGACTAAATTGAATAAAATACAAAAAATAAATTGAATTAATATATCATTAAAATAAAATTTTTAAAGATGTTTGAAATTAATAAATTGAAATAAATTTTTATATAGATTGAGATTTGAGCTAATCGGAAGATAATCGAAGAAAAGTAGAAATTACAAATTAGTCCTTGACACTTTTATTGCTTGTTATTTTTCCAAGTAAGTTCATATGGGACTTACTTTATTAATTGATGATATATTTGTATTATATTGTTTTGTTTTACAGTTGAATTGTTATTATACAATGTTTTTGGCATCAAAAGGATTAAATCAAAAAATACGAAATATATAATAGATATGAACAGATATGCAGTATCGAATGGTTATGTTCTAAGACAGTATTATTACAAGTTATACTTGTAGCCTTTAATATGGTAATGTGTGATGCTATGAAATATCTATATGTGAAATAGATATTGATTAGGTAGCAATTGACTTTTGGTATGAAGTAATACTATGGAATTGAATGGACTATAAATGGTTGAATGTTATATAATATAGGTTAGATTTTTACCAATTGAATTGGTATAATTTGGTACCATATCAAGGTACATTGGTTTAGTTGAATGGAAATTAGTGAATGTTGGTCTTGATTATGAAATTGATATGTATATAGTGATATTACATAGTTTAAATGTATATGTATAACTTGGAGCTTACGGTTTGTAACTCCATAAATAAATTCATTTAAATTTCTATTTACTTTCATTGCTTAGTATGATCAAATCTTAAAGTAAGTTGAAAATAATTGATGGAATCAAATTGTTGTGAAATGTTGATTCTCTTGATGAAGGACTAAACTGTATAGAAAGGAAAATAGTGTATTTTGATAAAAGTACGAAATTGACTTTGTATTGGATTGAAAAATGTTATGTTATGAGATGAATTGTTGAATTGAGTTATGAATTTTGGTTGTTGGGATATAATTGAAATTCTATGGAAAATTCATTACTTAGTAAATGTGCAAGTAATGCTTCGGTTTATCTGATGAGGCACTGGGTGTAATTTATTCACTTCGAACGACTAGCATGAAATTTGGAGTATGGTATGCTATTGCGGTATAAGTAATACATTTGATATAATGGTATGTTTTAATAAAACCTTGAAAGTTCTCTTAAAATCTTCTCATATTTATATTGCTTATAGTGGTGTATTTGTATGGATTACTCAACGTTCAGTTGTTTTCATGTACATGTCACACCCCAAAATTTAGGTTAGTAGAACCGGGTAATTAAACTTGGGCTCAAGTGAGATATCGGATAGTGTCGTAGGAATTAAAATAAAATAAATAATTAATTAGTTAATAATAATTGGGTTAATAAAAATATATTAGTGAGGATTAAATTAAAATGATTTTTAAATTAGTGGTCAAATGTGCAAATAAAAGAGTTTTAATTAGCATGGGAGCTATTAGAACAAGGGAGAAATAGGAAAGGGCTTAGGGGTAAATAGCCCAAATATTAAAAATTGGTTTGTTCTATAAGACCACCCAGCGTCCCTTCCCTTTACACTTTCATCCATTTTAAAAATTTGTTAGATCTAAAATTAGGAGTTTTCTCTCAAAGTTCCCTTCATCCTTTTGATTTTCTAAGCATCCAAATACCTTTTTCTTTTCCATTTTGTTAAAATATTCATCCTTTCTCCTTCAATTTTCTTTTATTACTTAGCTTTTTTGCTCAAATTGATTTAATTTCATGGAGATCTTCAAATCAAAGATAAATATTCAGATTTCTTATGGTTTAAACATATATTATGTGATTTCAGTTCAAGTTTTTAGAGATCTAATCAAGAAATCAAAATATCTATGGTTTTATAGCTTGTTTTAGCTTGAAAATGGTAGATCTTGTAATAGTAAGATAAGTGAAAGGTTTAAAATGATTTTCAACTCATTTTGATATAATTAAGAGGTTTATAAACTTGATTTAGAAAATCGTTAAAGAATTTGCATGAATCAAGTGATTTTTCCTCTATGAGATTGAAGATGAACGTGATTTTTCCAGAAAATGTTAATTAGTGAAATTATGTAAAATTAATGGCCTAGATCTGTAATTAAAAATTAGATATGAGATTAGAAAGTAGAAATTAGAGATTTAATCGAGTCAAAATGAGGTACTTAAGCAAGTTAGTGAATGCGTGAGGTGAGCTCGCTAGATTTATGTGAGTGGTGAGCTATTGTGTTGTTAGGGAGGATATTATGTTGTGAACGATTAGTAACTTGTATGTTTTCATGTTATATCTGAAGCCTCTGGTCACGAGGGAGCATCCACGAGAAAAGAAAAAGGCAACCAAAAGGTGGTGTAGCTTCAACAGTATCAGTGAATTAACAGGTGAATGTTTTTGTATATCGCACTTAAACATTAGTTCGCATGTTAAAGGGAGTCTAGGTAAGGTATGCGAACCTTGTTGTGTTTCATGCGAACCTTATATTCATAGTGCAAACCCCACAATATGGTATGCGAACCCTATAAAAATATTGTGCGAACCTTATATAAATATGCGATCCTATGTAAGTATGGGAGCCTATATTAAGATGCAAACACTTATGATTTACAAACCTTGTGATATGTGAACCCTTATGATATGTGAACTCATGTCATTGTGAACCTATGTGTATTGTGAACCTTGTAGAAATGTGAGCTCTGCTAAATGCGAACTGTGATGTTGCGAACTATAATGTGCGGGCTTTGCTGTAATGCGAGCCTTATTATATTGTATACTAGGAATGTGTTAAAATTTGTATGTTGGCATTGTGAACACTTGAAACCGTTGGATATCATTGGCATGCCATAAGATTATGAGTACTCACCCTTTTTATTATGTGTTAGGGCATTGTGGCTCAAATATAGCGTTGGAGAGATAAAGGAATGTCGAGCATAGCTCCATTCACCGTAGATAGTGTGGTGTGTTTGGAGAGTGTGAGCACTTGTGCTACACTTATTGGAGATAACGCAGTACTCTTTGAGTTATTTGGAGTGTTTTGGAGATACGTTTCTCCAATGCATACAAATTATGATTATGTTTCACATTTACAAATTGCCAATATGTCACTACGATGTGTATGAATATTGTATTTTGTACGAACTATTACAGCAAGGCTAATTTCTAGCATGATTGATGTGTTTATATGTTGTATGCTTGAACATTCACCGAGCTTCAATGAGTTCACACTCCTTGCATATACCTTACAGATAAATAGCTCGGGGGATATTTGTGAAGTGTAGGGAACCGATGATCCATTTCAAGGCAACTTCCTTAAAGTATGTGATGTGTTTTTCAAACCCCTAAAGTGGGAGGCAATATGGGACTATTCCAAGGGATTATAATTAGACTTAGATTTTTAAATAAATTTGGATATGTTGTAATTGGATATCATAGACTGTATAGTTTTGGAGTTTTGGACTTTATAGTTGCTTGATTGATTGGATTTGACTACATGTTGAATGAGTGATAACTTGATGAACTAACGAGCTTATGCAGCCCATGGGGATCGCCGAGTATTAAGGTACGCCCTTACACCTCTTGTATGTTTGAAAAAAATAGTAACTTAGGATGAATGAAATGTATGTAGAACATGATTGAATAAACACTTACGAACCGTCTAAGGGTAGTGAGAACTAGGGGTCACAAGTGTAGGGTATCGCAAGTGTTTAAGGGGTTGCTAGGGGGAGAGGCTTCACCTGTTGTGAATGAATTGTTGTATAAATCAATTAAAAGCTGTCAAGTAAAATGAAGTAGAGTTCATTGAAATAGAGAGTTTGCCACTGGGAAAGTTTTCCACAATCACGGGCTCGCCAATAGGGTGTATGCCAATAGGGTATTCACCAATCAGGTTAGGGTTCACCAAAGCTAGTATTCACCAAAGTGAAAGGTCCGCTTAGAAAAAAGTACGCCAAAATAGGAGGGGTTCCTCATGAATTAGGATCGTCGAGGAAAGAGGGTTCGCGAGCTATTCACCTAAGCAGATTGCTAATACAAAGGGAGATGTGTGTCTAAGTTTGCCAGTGATAGATGTTTGTCAATCGTTGGAGATCGCAGGGTAGGATGTGAACCAGGGGTTCGCAGGGCTAGTTGTGAATTAGGTAATCATAGGTAGGTTGCAAGCTGGTGCTCGTCGGGCGTCTGCGTGATGTTAGGGTTTCAGCTAGGTTCGCTGCGAGGTGGGTTTGTAAGTGCCAATAAAAATTGAATTTTGTGCTTTGGTTTATTGGTATATTTATAAAGACATGCAATTAGGATTACTTGAAAACAAGCCAAAACAAAAGTGTGAAGGACTTTAAAATGTATAACTAGGGGTGAGCTTTCGATTGAATTGAAACAAAAAATTTTAAGTTATTCGAGTTGACAAATCGTATTTTATCATCCTAACTCGATTTGAAATTTTCTCGAATCGAGTCGAGTGAGATGGAATTCGAATCGAATATATTTGTTCAAGTTAAATTAAAAAAAATGACTTTAGGTCCTTGTAGCCATTGCCAGTCACCGTAATCAAATTTTTTATTAACTTTCATCCCTCATAATTTATTTATTAATCTTTTATATACGGGTTAGCTTCTTTGCTTGCTTAGTTGCTTCAATTACTTTTTATTCTTGTCACCGTGTATTTGAAATTAAAAAACATATTAAATGTAAAAAATGTAACTTTTTAATAAAAAGATATATTAAAGATAAAATGTGAAATTGATACCAATAGAAAATTTTAAGACAAATACGTTATGGCATCAACAATAATTCAATTTTATCAGAAATTGATAAAGATTCAGCATGATTAAACAATTCAATAATATCAATAGTACAAAATGTACAATTTAATTCAATAATATAAATAGTAGACGTAAATTCAAAAAAAAAGTTCTTGGGGTTTGGCGGAAGTAAAAGTTTTGGAGAAAAGGTAAAAGGAAAAAAATTTTGGTGTTTGAAAGAAAGTAAATCTTTTTAGGGGAAAGTAAAAGTTTTATGGAGAAAATAAAATGAAATTTTTTAGGGGTTTGGGGGAAGTAAATTTTTTTAGGGGGAAGTAAAAGTTTTGGGGAGAAAATAAGGGAGAAAAGAAAAGGAAAAAAGTTTTGAAGGTTTCGAAGAAGTAAAATATTTTGGGGAAAATAAAAGGGTTTGAGAGGGAAGGGAGTTGGGGGGAATGGAAGTAAAATAGTTTGGTATTTGGTTTATTTGAATTATTCGAGTTATTAGATTTTGAAAATTTAACTTCATTCGAACTAGAAAAACGAAAAAAAATCGAGTTGATTCAATTAATTCGATTCGAATAATTTGAAATTTAAATTTTTTTCGATTTTTTGAGTCGAATCAAATTTTGTTCACCCCTATGTATAACCAATATGCACTTATAACTCCATGGCACAAAATTGGAGGATCCCTCCACCCTAAATTATAAGTTTTTTGAATAAGGGTCATATCTCATTTGCAGAGGACCAAAAAATCCTACAGTTGTTATGATGTGCTTAAGAATCCTTCTAACAGTCTGTTTTCAGTGATGCCAAAAACAGTGGTTTTGGAACCAAAATTTCGATGAGTAAGCCTGTAAATATTATTTATTTAATATTTACGAGGTCATTAGAGTGCCGTATTAAAGTTTGGTCCGGTAATTTTAGTGCTTGGGAGCTTAATTAAGGTACAATAATTAAATCGTAAAAATCGTAAAAGTGGAGTGCTATTGATTTTTATCGATTAAAAGGTTCAAATAAAATTATTTAAAAGACTTAAATGGAAATTAGGCCATAGTGAATTAGCTTGGACAGTTAGTGCTTTATAATTAGTCATTTATTTGTTAATTTTAATGTTAAAATATTAATTCAAATATAATAAAACAAAAAGAAAAGTCATCTTCTTTTCATTCTTCTTCTTCTACCGTTTTTCCACCATTGTTAAATGAAATAAAAGCTTGAAACCTTCAAGGATATTTGACCCTTGCATATCAAGAACCGGTAGATAATCAAGAAAAAGAGAAAATTATATATTTGCCCCTGGTAAGTTCTTTGTATATTCGTAATATTTATGTTTGAATTTTGTAATTGGATTGGTTGAATATAAACTTAAATGTTGTAATTGATACAAAGGTGAGATAAATGACTTGATTGAAAAATGATGAATTATTAAATGTTCTGAGCCTGGATGAACTTGAGATAGGATACAATTGGCATGCCAATAGGGTTATATTGCGCACTATATGGGTTTGATATGAGATAAGATAAGATGAGATGATGATACATGATATGTTTATATGTTCACTGAATGTACCAGAATCCAACATTTGTTGCGGATTACGAGTTATATTTATAGTGATTCAGGCGTGTTTTTAGGGGAGGGTGTGTAGCCTTTGGGCTTGGCACTCAGTGCCCAAGCGTGTTTTTAGATGGATTAGCTCGTTTGAGCATTCTGGTGTGTTTTAGATGGATAATCGAGCATCCATATCTATTCATATTAGTTCATCGAGCTGAATCGTGATTGTTAAAAAATTTAATGACTAGTTAGTAGTGTACGGTGATAAAACTTTAATAAATGACTTGAAAGTGTGTTGGTGTTTATTAATATGATGACTTGACTTGATATTGAATCAACTTGTATAGTTGGAAGGTTATATGACTTGTATGTGATGAACTAACCAATTGATGTGGTTGTGGTGACAGGGCTAATTGTTAGCTAACTGTTTTGTTAATTAAACTTTGATATTAATGTATGTTATATCGTTTTCAACATATGAACTTACTAACCTCAATTGAAGCTTACTCTATTTCATTTTCTTGTTTTCTTATAGTTATCATTTTGCAGAACCCGACAATCAGATCAACTTGAAGATCACACTATTCAACCACTTTTTGGTAGACTTCAAAAACATTTTACTTCGATTATGTGGCATGTAATAGGAGTTGAATTATATATATGTATTTATGTTTTGTAAATGTAAGTGTGTTTTTGATTGCTCAAAGTTGTGAACATATTGGTATATTAATGTGGTTGATCATGACATGAATTAATGGCCTTGAATATGATTATTGAACTTAGCATGTGATGGAATCATATAGGTACTTGGTACATTACATTATGTTTCATAAGGATATGATTGAAAATGTATGATTTAGTTGATGTATATGGTATATCATTTTGATGGTTGGTTTTGGGTGTTTTAGTAGAATAAGTGAGCTGGTGCTAGTTGTAAAATGGTATGTTAATAGGTTGGCACTATGACCGACTTAATAATGTTAGAAATTGAAATTTGGATTGCATGTTAGACACATGTGTTGCTTGGTTCTAGTTTGATAGGAAATGAAGTTGAACCTTAGCATTGATTATTGTTTGTGATAGTGCCTTATGGCATATTAGTTAGCATAGTAGTTAATGTATGTGAGTTGCATTATAAGGTACATTTTGGCACACACGGGCTAACACACGGCCGTGTGTCACACACGTGCAAGTGACACGACCATGTGCTCTGTATGATGAGGGTGATTTTGGGTAAACACAATCTTAGTCTTTCACACAGCCTGGCTACACGGTCGTGTGAATCTTTGCAAGATTTTACATTTAGGTCCATATGGTCTTTATTTGTTATATGGCCTAGCAATAAGCTCATGTGACCCTGTTATACATGACTTCAATTTGTGACACAGTTTCGATAAACGACCATGTTATCTAGCTCTACACGGCCTCAACCTATCACACGGTCATGTGACCATATTTTGATAAGTTTTTAATTAAGTCCCTATTTGATTCCGGTTCAATTTAAGAGCTTAAGTAAGCTCATTTTAAATTAGAATTTGTATGATAACCATGATTGTTTGAATGTTTAAGCTATGATGTATGATTTATCAGATTTTTTAATTAAATTTAAATGTTCCTGTTCTGTTAATTACTATAGCATCCCGTAATTCGATTTCGACGTCAAAGAAAGGTGATGGGTATTACAATCCTTTTAGAATGTGAGACTAATTGGCATTGTGCATGCGCACATAAAACAACAAATTTATAAAGCAAATTTTAAAGCCCGATTTTACTACAAGCCTACAGGTTAGTTGTAATATTTATAGTGTTACAATGGAACACTGGGGTATTCCAAGGATCAAACCCAAAGGAGATGACGATTGGATGATAACTAGCATACACAATAGAGTCTAAGCGACTACTAATACGATTTTATAGTACGACAAATCATTACAAGGAAATTTTACAAGAAAATTCAATACGCAAATCTAGTGACTAAACTGCAAAGAATATAAAACTAAGGATTTAACCAAATAAATGACTAACAGTGGTTGGTTGATTTCAATGTGGTTCACTGCTTCTCAGACAAGATACTTAAATCTCTTAAATTACTAAATGGCTCCATTTTATCTTTCGATCTCAATTTTACCGACTTAGATGGCTTAGCTCCGATTTATCTCTCGATATCACTGATTAATCCGAGACTAATGAACAGGTGCATAGTAAGATTACCTTTCGGTCTCACTTGCCTAGATATTCCCTTAGGGCGTCACTTCCTAAGTTTTTAGGTTTATTTGATTTAGTACAATTTATTACGATTTAGTCCTTGTTCCAAAAAGAAACTTACCAACATCTCCATCAACCAACCCCCTTTGAGGTTTAGCTACTCATGCTGAAAATAAAAGAGATGAACATAGAAATGGAAAACAAAATAACCATGAAAGTGTCTCTCTCTTCCTTATCTAATTTTGGTTGTTTTAAGCTATCATCTGATTTTTTTTGTTGCCAAGAATGCCCCTATATGGGCCTTAGGTGATTGGTGGGTCGGGTAGACAAAGACTACCTTTTTGTCTAAGTTTGTCCCCCTGACGAAGGAAGTGTCGCGATACTCAAAAGTGGATATCGTGACACCTCAAGCAGTTTCAAGCCTTGGGGTCTCCTTTGAATGGTGGATATCGCGATACCCAAAGAGGATATCACGATACCACTGGAATGTGTCTCCATTCTTCCAAACTATTGGAAGTGTCGTGATTCCAAGGTGTGGATATCGCGATACCCTTTCCTTTGGTGTCGTTCTCGCTCATTTTCGACCTCTAACACGTCTCTATACCACTCAATCACACGTTAGGCCTCCCAATGGCACTATTGGCCAAACTAGGATTCAAAATGGGAAAAAAAAAAAAAAAACAAGACATTTTCACTTATTAACTAAAAATCTAAAAATAACAAAAAAAAAACTATGTTAAAGACGCTATTTTTCTCGAGAAAAAGCTTCTTAAGTATACCAGAAAATCCTAATTTGCCACATTAATTTGTGGTAGATTAGAGACACATATCAGTTGCATAACCAAAATCAACACAAATCCTACAAGCTTTTATTTGTAGTGCATTCCCCACAAATATTTTTCGAACAAGACTAATTAGTTCAAAAAGTCAATTTTCAAGAGAAGAAACGTTTACCTCATTCACTCTTCTTAAATTGTATTGTATGAATCCAAACTATTGTGAATTAATAACCATGATTGAAATCAACTCTACCGCTTTGCGATGAGTTTTATTCACTATGGCACCTTCGCTAGAGGCATCCATCATCTTTCTTTCCATGGGTTGAAGTCTTTCCTAAAGATACTAGATGAGTGATTGATTTGATATTTCGTGTTCGGGACAACTAGCACATAATTGTTTTAACATTTCCCAATAATCATGGAAGGTCTTCATATACAGTTCTACTTAATGTCGTGAATGTCCTTCCTAACATAAGTAGCACGTGAAACATAAAAAGCTATCTAAAAATAAGCTTACGATATCTATCAATGTAGCTATAGACTTGGAATGGGATAGAATTAGCTAGCCATTTTCTTTATTAGTGAGTGAAAAAGGTAAGTTTCACAACTTTCTTCAAATATTTCTTGAAATCTCATGGTCGAATACACCACATGAAATTTCATCAGGTGCTTGTTCATGTTTTCATTTTATAGACCACAAAAAGTATGCAACAAATGGATTATTCCATATTTCAATCCAAAGACACCTTTAATTCAGAGTACTAAATGCAAAGTAGATGCTAAATTAGACTTAGAGCAACTAAGTCTCTCATAATGCTTTCTTGATTGTTAATCATTTCTTCTATTTTTGATGTGATAGATGAATTGACTACATCAAGTTCTGTTATAGGTTGGGATATGAAGGCGGTTGGTTAGATCACAAGTTAGCTTCCTTATCTCCAAGCATTCTTCTTAATTTCAAGATTTTATTGGAATTCACTTGCATAAGAAGATCGAGACATAAAAAGAAACAAAATTATAAAACCAAACTCCGATAATGTCATTGAAATTTGATAAGTGTTGAAACCAATAAAAATAAAATCCTACTGGAAATGTAAAATTTATAGATAACAATGAGCAAGGCCATATCCATAAGGTCTGCTAACAATATTATCTCTTAATTAAAACAAGAAAATAGTAAAAAAGGGACAGTTTTGAAATTAAAATTAAAAACATAAAAAAATATCACAAATAAAATTTAAGTAATCTTTATTTTGATTCATGAGTTTGATCATCAATATAATGATAAATTTGAACACTATTTAATAAATTGTAACTAATTTCTGATAATGAATCTAGCAACCAATCTCTCATTACCTTCTTGATAACCAAGATAAAACTCATTTATTATTTATTAATAAAAAACCCTACAACGAAACAACTAGGATTTAATCTATCAATAACATTAAAAACTAAAGAGACCTAATTCTAGCCCATAGATTCGTTTAGACTAGTTTACATACCGCATAACATGAATTGCATATTTATCTTATACCTCATTACAAGTATTAGAATGATTAAATAATTACGTATTTAAAAATTCTAATTAATATGGAAAATATTTTAAGTTATTGAATACAACGCATATAAATAATCAACAAACTTGAATATTTGTAATTAAAACAAAAGATATGCAAATATCAAATAATAAAGCCCAATCAAATCTCACAAACATAAAGAATCAGAACCTCAAAATTCCTTTAACTAGAAAAAGAAATTTAACAAAAGAGAAAGCACTAAATAAATAAACTGAAGTTGTTGTGTATCTTTTCCCTTATTTATAAGTATTAATTTTTTTAAATTAAAAAGAAAAAATAACTTCATTTGATAAGTTCCTTTTGCTTCAACCTTCTAATCTACAACATAAAAAAAAAATGTAATACAGGAGTGATTTTAAGATGTCTAATTTGTTCCCAAATGTGGAGTAATAAGTATTGTAAAGCAGAATTCATATGGATGGATGAAGGTGAAGGTGAAGGGGCTAAAGTTATAAAAGAGGACGAGTCAATTGGTCTAAAAAGTCTGTCAACCAAAGGTTCCCCACCGCAGGCTAAAATTCTGTTTGGTTGGCATATCATAAAGTGAAGTCCTCCTTTTCGCCACATCTTCAGCTCAAAAGTTTCCTAGTGGAGTCTCGTTTTCGTTGGATTTCGTGATTGAGTTTTCATTTACATTCACATACCCCAAAAAAAGTGTTTCGCTGTGGATTCATGGTTTTGGAAAGTATGACACTGGTTGGGTTAACGTCTAAAAGAATCGGTTCCATTCCATTACAACTTGAATGTGTCTAAATAATTTTAATTTTATTAAATATATGTTCTATACTTAAATTTTTAATTATTTTATTCAAAAGTAATATGGATGTATGAAAAAACAAAGTATTATCATAATATAATTATAATTTTTTTAAATATATATATATATTTCTATAATTTTATTACTCAATAAAATACTTAAATATACCGTGCTTAAATATAAATATTAGATGAAATTATTAGCTTAAAATATTTTTCAATAATTATCAATTTTTTAATATTTGCATCCAGATAGTATAGTATTAAAATGTGGAAGACTCAGACCTTATTCCAGCTAAAGGATATTCTTATAGGTATATATTTATCTTTTTTCATGCTAAGCAAGGAATAAGAACTCTGAATGCGAAAATGAAGAACGGTTCAAAGTTTGAGTCTGAAAGTCTTTCTGATCTCAAAAGATCGTTTGTAATCTTATTCTTATGGGATCAACTAATAATGTCTGCTATTACATATTTATATTTTTCGAACAAATTGGTTTAATAAAATATTTATTGACTACATTAATATTTTTTATATATAGCCTTCAACGTTTTTTGCACGTAAATAGAAGCAAATATTGGCTCACAAGTTATCTAACATTACATGGTATTATGTGGTCAGATTGTAATGCAGAAAGACAACTTTTATTAGTAAATATACTAAACATATCATTAGTCTAATCAGAAAATGAGAAAATTGATTGAAAGACTAATATATCGTCTATTAAGTCTAATTGGGGAGATGCTTTGTCTTGAGCATTGAAGCGGATGACTCCCAGAAGATAGAAAAATAAATGTTACTGACTTGATTGACAACACATCGAACAAGACCCAAGTAGAATAGATTCTAGATCTGTTTATGGATTTCTTCACTTGTGACATTCATAGTATGTCATAACTTAATCTTGAGTGGATGATGGACTATGTATGCGTGACTCGTATACTCTGATGTAAGTAAAAACATGAGTTTAAATATATACTGAACTGAAAGTTGGTACGTTAGGTATACAACTTCTGTAATATATAGCATCATTTCACAATAGTGGAATTCATAGCCCAATTAAAAGTAAATGATATCTTCTCATTGGCATTAAATGATAGATGAAAAGTAAACATGGCTACGAGTCATTTGTCTTTGTGAAAATGACTTGATTGCTATTTGATAGAAATTGACTTTTCATGAAGGAAGGTATAATGATTGTCATGAGTTAAAATAGGATTATATTGGGAGAATGGATTTATCCCAAAGAGATTAAGGATATCTTATGAGGGTAACTCACAAGGTCATTTGACAAGCACTTATTTAGTAGCTTTCGTAATTGTATATAATTAGGGAGAGCTTAATCACGATACTATAGTGGAATGACTTCGTGACTAAATAAGTTTATAATTAATTGGCAAAAAGCTAGAATTTAAATATAAATTATTTAAGCCCTAATTATATATGTTCAATCGATCCCTTCGCTAACTCGTTGAAACAAGAATTGAATTGCATGTAGAACCAAATGGATAGAAATGAGTGGAAATGATGAAGAGAAATGAGTTACATTCACAAATGAATGTGTTTTCTTACTAAGTACAGAAATTACTTAAGAATTAATTTAAGGTTTTTCGAGTTATTATTTAATTAACTATAATTAAATAATTAAAATCGAAAATTGAATTAAATTAATTAGTCATTATAAATTAAGGAAATTAAATATATATTTTCTTATAGATTCTTTACGATGAGGTTGTTATGAAAATTTAATTAATTAATTAATTGAATAAATAAGGTTTATTTTAGAAAATAGAAAATAAGTATTGGGTTAGATTAAATTATAAAGTGTTGGGTCAAAAGTTCAGGAAACACATATAATTAGCCTAATAAAGGAGAAGTCCAAATCCCTACATATTACATGAGATGGGCGACAACCCAAGTGTTATTATCTAAGGTGTTTACTATTAAATAAATACTATTTATATTATTCTTATTCAACTAGAATTCTCCTGTCTCTCTCTATAAATAGACACATCTGGTAGAGGAAAATAAATGTAATTCTACTGAAAAATAGGGAGAAATTCTATTTTTCAAGAATAAAAAACTTTTTCAGTTTATAGAGAGAGAAATTATTTTCCCATTGAAAGTGATAATTTAATTTCTTGTTTTGTGTTAGATTCGTATTTGCTCAAGCGCACACTCGGTGCAATTTAGGGTATGAGGATAATAGGGAAGGTCATTTGGTTAAAAGTTGGGAACGATTCAAATATAAAGCACATGTACTTTTCGGTAAAAGTTTATTGCTATAAATATCATAAACCGACTTAATTTAGAAAAATTTTAAACTTCTGTTGTTACAATAAATTGTTTTCTTAACCGGATTTTTCCGATAGAGGCGTGCCCAAAATTTGTATATACAAATTTCGAGTCAAAATAGACTTGAAAAATTTGGAGACAATTTATTTATAAACTTTGAAAGAAGTTTTGATTACAAAGAGAACTATTTTAATTATTTTCTTCAGTTGAGCTTTGATCTAAGGTTGTCTAAACTTGATCTTGGAAGGATGCAGTTTGCTTCAAGTGCCATTGTGACGTGCTCTTGAAACGGATTTGAACCTATTTTTTTAGTTGAATAGGATCGAAAGGTGACTTTCTTTATAAACAACTTTTGACTTCCTCTAATTGGTTGAACTAGATCAGAAGGTGATTTTTCTTTAAAATTGATACGACATTCTTTTGAATTTTTTTTCAAGTTTTTCAGTTTCTTTAAAGAACTTCTAGACTTTTGAACTTGTGAGTGTGTAAAATGGATTGGACTGACCCCTTTTATAGTACCAATTCTTTAAGTAAAAGAGAGTTTTTTTGGGATGTAAACTCTTCATTGAAGTATTCCACAAAAATTAAACTCTTTAATTTAATATTTATCTCTTATCAATTTAATTAATTATAGATAAAATAATTATTTAATATTGTCACTTAATTATTTTAATTTAATTAGTAGTAATATATATTTTTATTATTTATAAATTAATTTAAATTAATTAAAGAAAAAAGTATGATATAATATATGATGTCATCATTTTTATTTGTAATAATTTCAATTTAAAGAATGATATTTTAAAATTGATGCATGGTGTTTTGTAATTAATTCACAAAATTTCGTCTACAATACCATCACGAAAACATTGATGAAAAGAAATGAGTGCTTGAGATTATGAATAAGTTAAATTAAAACATAAAACAAAGTAAGAATACTTTTATGATATAATTTTTTTTTTCTTATTTTCCATTTCCGAGAAAATCAACAGTTATCTAAAGAATATTTTTTACTAATAACTATAAAAAAAAGTTACATGGTTTTAAAAAAAAATCAAAATTTATGTACAAACTAAATTAAAGGTAAATTTAAATAAATGATACATTTATCTACTATTAATATAAAATAACATAACGATAAAATTAAATATCATAACATAAAACAAAAAAAAAAAAAAACTAAAACACTCAATCACCAATTTAAACCTCTTTTAATTCATCAACTTTCAAATGTACAACAGCAAAACAGCAAAGCATCAAAACCATTGGGCCCACATCCATCATTATTATCTTCCCAAATATACCCTCGTTGCCCGTGGGCAACCAATCCCCTTCAAATTTCAATCACTATCACCCATCCACTGACCAAACCACATTCTCTTCGCTGCCCGCACATCCCGGGCATCTTCAGACACTTTCTTTCCCAAACAGCTTCAACTGTTTTGCCCCTTTCAGACGTATTTAACACTACTGTAGACCAGTGAAAATCGTCAGCAATGACAATAAATAAATAAAATAAGTCAATTCCTTTACGCTTTTTTATTATATATTGAAACCAAACGCACGTTTTCACACCAGTTCTACCAGTCCTTCGTGTTCTTTTTTTCGTAAAATATTTGCGGCAACATGTTAAGGCAGTAGTACTACCACTAAGAGCAACTGTTGTGTTTTTAACTGAAGTTGTGTTGTTGTCTCCGTTTTACTCAGTGGTGGTTTTGGATCTGGAAATCTAGGGCACGGAATGTGGAACCTGACGCGATTTGCATCGTCGAGGTTGAGCCGCACACGACGGTTGTTCTCGTCGGTGATTCCTGGTCCTTGTATTGTTCACAAGCGTGGAACAGATATTCTTCATGATCCTTGGTTTAATAAGGTTGGCTTATTTTTCTTACTATGATATTTGACTGACTTGTTTACACTTTGAAGCAATGATTTTTCTGCTTACTGAGAATGAATTTTATTTTGACTCGGAAATTTATTTTTTTAGATCGTGCTTTTGAAACGTAAGCTCCGAATTTCCGTCGATACGAAAACGTTTTGACTTTTTTTTCCCCTTAAGTGCAGGATACTGGCTTTCCCTTAACAGAAAGAGATCGACTTGGGCTCCGTGGTCTCCTTCCGCCACGTGTGATATCATTCGAACAGCAATATGATCGTTTCAGTAAGTTTGTTTTCCAAATTAGGTATAATATATGTATAGCTTACTAAAATCGTATGGTTGTTTATTTGCCTTTTAGGAGATTTTTACCAAGTTGTTGATCTTGGTTTCAAACAATAGCCTTGATTTTGACTGTGTTTTTTAATTGGTAGTGGAATCATATCACTCCTTGGAAAAAAATACTAAGGGCCAACCTGATGGTGTTGTTGCATTAGCCAAATGGAGGATCTTAAATAGATTGCATGACAGGAATGAAACACTATACTACAGAGTAAGTTGGTTGATTGTTTCAATTTATGGCATTTACACAAATGTTTTCACTTCTCATATCATTTAAAGTTTTTCTGCTTTGCTTTTTGCATCAGGTCCTTATGGACAACATCAAAGATTTTGCACCTATAATTTATACGCCGACTGTGGGGCTAGTATGTCAAAACTACTCTGGATTGTTTAGACGCCCACGTGGTATGTATTTCAGTGCGAAGGATAAAGGAGAGATGATGTCTATGATATATAATTGGCCAGCTCAACATGTAAGTTTTGGATCTTAAGAGTGTCAAAGATTGTATGTCATATGCCTTTTGTTCATTTATGTTATGTTGAATTCCGGTCTCGCAGGTTGATATGATAGTCCTGACTGATGGCAGTCGTATTCTTGGCCTTGGTGACCTTGGAGTTCAGGGTATTGGAATACCAATTGGAAAACTTGATATGTATGTTGCTGCTGCTGGTATCAACCCACAACGTGTAAGAACTATTATCTCTCTTTTCTTTCTTCCTCCTTCCAGCCTGTTTATTTTCAGGCAGGTAAATGTCTGTTGTTTATAACTCTACTTGTACATTCTTGCGTTTAACCTCAGTTGTTCAATCAATTTTCTTTCTCTGACAGGTGCTCCCTGTTATGCTTGATGTTGGTACTAACAATCAGAAGCTACTTGAAGACCGGCTTTGTAAGTATATGATGTACTTTAATTACTTGTTCTTAAGAAGTTGTTACCTTTGCAGAGTGGACTGTATGATATGCTTGCATATGATTTTATTTCCTGACAGGTTGGGCTGATGTCGACATTTTTCTTTGGCTTGACAGATTTAGGATTAAGACAACCTAGGTTAGAAGGGGAAGAATATCTAGAAATTGTTGATGAGTTCATGGAAGCAGTTTTCACTCGTTGGCCTAAGGCTATTGTGCAGGTTTATTTCTTTCAGAGGGGAGACCTTTGTATTATTACTTGTTCATACCGAGTTTATTTATTTGACGGTTATACCATTTAGTTTGAAGATTTTCAAATGAAGTGGGCCTTTGAAACCTTGGACCGCTATCGGAAAAAGTTTTGCATGTTTAATGATGACATACAGGTGAACACTTGGTGCAGCTACTTGCTACTTTTATGAACTATTGTTTAGTATAATACAGATTGCTATGGAATCACTTCGAATGCCATCATTATTAAAAAGTTTTGCCTACTCAATGTCTTGCAGGGAACTGCTGGAGTTGCGCTTGCTGGATTGTTAGGAACTGTAAGAGCACAAGGTCGAACATTGGCTGACTTTCCAGACCAGAAAATAGTTGTGGTGGGAGCTGGGAGGTACTGACTTAGCTTATAGATAACAGCTTGGCCTTCAGCCTTTCACCATAAGATTTTGTGCCCATTCTTGGCTTTACTTCTCATTTCCACCTTTCTATCTGTCTTCCAGTGCAGGGCTTGGTGTCCTTAGCATGGCTGTGCAAGCTGTTGCAAGAATGACAGGAAAAAATGAAACTGCTGCACAAAACTTTTTCCTACTTGATAAAGATGTATGTTTATACTTCCATGTTTATACTTCCACTATAGTACTCTTCATTCCATTTGTGCCAGGTAGTTCATACTTTGATATGTAATATATCCTTTCTATGTGTGATAAATATGAGGTTTATATGCACAAAACACGCAAAAAAGTTTTACTTGAAAATGGTTTAAGGGCTTTTATATGGTTTACATCATTCATAGTTTCTTTTTTTTTGTCTGTCTAAAATATTGTTATTTCTTATGAGAAAATGATTATGGTTTGATACTGGGAACCTAGATACTCTCATTCTAGTTATATGTCAGATTGACCATCTAGTAATTTTTAATTTCATTCTCCACATGGTGGGTAATGCTTCAAATATTGTTGTTGCGGGTTTAGGGTCTCATCACTAAAGAGAGGAAGAATCTTGATCCAGCGGCTGCTCCATTTGCTAAGGATCCAGGACAGATAGTGGGACTTAGAGAGGGGCTTCTCTACTTGAAGTGGTAAGTCCAATGGCAGGGCTTGAGGGGCTGCCATAAAAGTGCCAGGCTGGTGTATATGAAATTGTGCTAAGAACAAAAGAAGCTAGTGCAGAATTTGCATATGTAAGAACTAATTCCTGTAAAATTAATTTTATCCAGGTTAAAAAGGTCAAACCTGATGTGCTTCTTGGTTTGTCTGGAGTTGGCGGTGTGTTCAGTGAAGAGGTGGAAGTTCATACTTTTCAAATTATTTTTATGGCATATATAGTCACTAACCTTTATTTTGTTGTTCAGAGTAGTTTATGCATATTTTTATGTTCTAATTACTGCTTGCGTTGTGCATTGTTTCGAGTTCCTCACTATTGTCTTGGCACAAAAACAGGTGCTCAAGGCTTTGCGTGAATCTGGTTCAACTAGACCTGCTATTTTTGCAATGTCGAATCCCACCATGAATGGTTTGGTTTTTCACCCGTCATGCATATTTGGATTTTTTTCCCCCTTAAAACTAGATGTTTTATTTTAATATTCTGTTTGCATTCCCATTGGACAGCTGAATGCACTGCAGCAGATGCTTTTAAGCATGCTGGAGAAAACATAGTGTTCGCCAGTGGAAGCCCTTTCGAAAATGTCAATCTTGGTATTTTCCATACTAGTTGAAGTTCATCTTGTTTGAAAGATTTTGCATCATAAATTTACAAGAACTTAGTGCTTCTTTCCTGCATGTGAATCCGGTTTTTAGGTTTTGGTTATTACATCTTTGATAAGCATTTGCTTGCTGACAGGTAATGGAAAAGTGGGCTATGTAAATCAAGCAAATAACATGTACCTGTTCCCAGGGTATGTGTTGTTTTTGCAGTTCGTTATTATTCTTTTCTTAACATACTTAGAACTTGCTCAGATTTAACTAATGTTGCTTTTTAATCCAGGATTGGTTTGGGAAGTTTGGTCTCAGGTGCTCGCTTTATAACTGATGGAATGTTGCAAGCTGCTGCTGAATGGTATGAATATGAGTATTATCATATAGTTCCTATTATTCTTGTTTTCTCTCTCTTCCAATAATTCTTAAAGCCTGAATTCACAGTGTAGAATGTTTGGAAAACTACGCTCTTATTATTTCTAATCTACTATAATGTATTCATTGAGTATATATATAAATACAAAGCGTTTGAATGGACCAAGACTACAAGAAAAGCACCTGATAAGGAACAAGTCTACTTGCTATCCGCTTGGTCACAAATCGAAAACCTTTCTCTATAAGCAGGAGAAAATCTGTTTACATTGGGTCCTTTCTCAGACCCTACTTATAACGGGAGGCTATAAATTTCTTAGTGATGCAAAACTAGGACCCTAAAAGGAGTGAAATGTTGGTGTAGGCCTTTGTATCCCTATGTTATTGTGTGCATTAGTGAAGTTTTGGTTGCATAAACTCTATTAGACACTGATTACAATAACCTTTTTGCGCTTCACATGAGTATGAACACAATGGGTCCTATAATTCTTGTGTCGCTTGTGATTTTAATTGAAGCATGTGATGCTGTCTTTGCAGCCTTGCATCTTATATGACTGATGAAGAAATTCAGAAGGGCATCTTGTATCCATCTATCGACAGGTAATATTGTCTACATTCACCTGTGACTTTTCCTTGTTGTCTAAAGTGGTATCGTAAACGTTAGTTCAATAGACACCCAATCATAAACAATTTATGATTTTGCGGGGCATTTTATCAATACATCATTTGCCTGTCACAATAGATGTAGATTTTTTAGCTTACTTGTCACGTTAGTGTTGCTCCGATTGTATTGCATGTATGAATGAAGCACTCATGACCATTGGAGATCATTGGGAGGATCTATGGTTTTAAGAATACTCCATCACCTTTTCTTTTCCCCTTTAATTTCTAATGCTCTTCTTCTTCTTCTTATTCATCAAGAAGAAGTTAATTATGCTTTGTGCACAATGCAGTATTCGGCATATTACAGCCGAGGTCGGAGCATCTGTTCTGCGAGCTGCTGTTGCGGAAGAACTGGCGGAAGGGCATGGAGATGTGGGTCCTAAAGAATTGGCTCATATGTCGAAAGTAAGATACCAAACTTATTTCACCTTTACCTTTTTCTAATCCCCTCAGAAAAGCATTTTCATGGTAAATATTCACATTTTAGTAACCCTAAGGTAAAAGAATTACAACTTAAATCTCTATCATCTAAATTTTATAACTTAAATGGGTGCAGGAGGAGACGGTGGAATACGTATTTCGAAATATGTGGTACCCCATTTACAGTCCACTTGTTCAGGAAAAGTAGGCTTCCATATTTTATTTTATTATTTTCTTTCACAATTTGGAAATGGAGGCCATTTCTATGTGGACCGAGGAGGTACGGCCCCCCAAACTAGAGCTGCGGAGCAAGCGTGTTAACTTCCTTCTTTTGTTTACTATTAACTCTATCTTCTTCTTTTTTCTCAGATAAATAAAATTGAATTATTAATCATTAAGAGTTCAAGATTTATGTTGATCTCCAAGTCAACCCTTTGTTTAAATTATTTACTTTTTAAATCTGGAATTGCAGCAAATATATTATCCATCGTTTTTCGTCCTTTTGTAACCCCTAACGCAAGCATTTTGCAACAAATATGGGTCCAGAATGACTTTTTCTCCAATTGGGAGGAAGCCGCCTTCGTCAAATTTTGTAAAATTAAATGCTTCTGATGACACAGACTGGATAAGCAGATTAGGCTCGATATTTTGATTTCCATTTTCATATTCTGAATTTCTCTTCCAGTGTAAAATGAATGCTGGAATTCGATTTTAGGCGAGTTATTATTGTTTCAACTCTAGAAGTTGGATACCGCAAAAGATTTTAATCTTTACATATACCATTCATACATAAATTTGATTCCAAAATATTTGGAAATTTCATCTGTTTTTTTTTTACTTAAATTATGGAAAATTAGGGAACCAGCAAAAGAGTTACAATAATAAACAAACTCTGAAAAATTCGATTTTAGTAATTTTTTGGATTTTATTTTATTTTCATACATTTTTTTAATCCAACCCATTGAAAAATTTTGAAGGTTTGCCGTCATGCAACCAAGGCCCACTAAACTCAAACATGCTAGCCAAATAGGCTTAACCAAACAGACTTTGATTGTACCATGGCTACCGTTCTAATTCTTATTCTAACATGCTACAAGACGTAAATGTAAGTGTACATTAACCAGATTGCAAGTTGATTGGTCAAATAAATGTGTAACACTCTAAAATTCTTGTTTTTGAGTTGTTAAAACATATTAAGTGGATTGATTTGGTTCAGTTGTTAAGTGTAGTGTTTGTGTGAGTGAGATTCTGTGTTCAAACCTTTTCTCTTGAAATTTTATTAATTTTGTTCCAAACTTGACTTTGGAATATCTAACTTAGCTATTATATTTGCTCAATTGTTAACAAGAACGAGTTTGTTGGTTTAGTGGTAAGGTTTTAGCTTACTTAGAGATCTCGTGTTCAAATCCTATGTGTGCAAAATGGAAATATTTTTACTTTGTCACTTGTTGTCGCAGAGTTTCGATTAAATTCACTACTAAGTAAATTTCACGTTCCCTTTTTTCTCACTTCCTCTCTTCATGTTATTTTTTTTCTCTTTTCTCTTGTCATTCTGTTGACTTTTTCTTTTTTGTCACCCTTTTTTGCTTCTATTCTACCATTTCCTTTTATTTTTCTTCTCTTGTTTTGTTGTGTTCTATCTTGTCACCTCTTTGCTATTTGATTTGTTTCGGTCGTGCGTGGTAAGTATCGCAGAGTAGGATTCGTAAATTCGTTGTGGGAAAATTCTTTGAATGTTACTTTGGGTACTAATTATCATTGTGTTGTTGGGGTTAATTGATCTTTTGTAATTGTGGTTAGGTGAGGAGCGTGAATTACCTAATCCTCTGGTGAATTAACTCTGTTAGCTATTGTTTTTCTTTTTGGGGTAAGTGTTGAATGCTTGATTTTTGGAGGGCTGGTTGGTTAATCCAGGAATTATGTTGATGAATACTTAGTTTTTGGTCAATTTGCTTTAGAAACCAAGGGTCGATTCTCATTTTATTCACTAATTCAATAAGTGGGTGTTGTTTTAGGTGCTAGTTTTGCTGCTGTTGTGTCGACATAAAAAAACGAAAAGGTATGTACCTTCTGTACCAAAAAACAGCGAACGATGTGAAGCCAAAATAACATTCTATTGACACCACACGGTCGTATGCCAGGCCATGTAAGCCACACGACTGTGTGGACCACACGAACTGGGTCAGGTAGGCTGTGTGAGCCGCACGGGCATGTAGGACACATGGGTGTGTGTTAGGCCTTGTGCTAGGCTATGTGGGATTCACGAGCTGGGCCAAATAGGTCGTGTGGGCCCATTTTTCGTAAATTTTAGTTAGGGTCGTGATTGAAGTGTTTTTTGATGCTAGCTACCTCATAGAGTCTATTATGCAATATGTAGGACTCTGATATTTGAAATCTGTTGTAATGCCTTAAACTCGACCTAGACGTTATGGCCGAATCCGAAGATATCACAAGGAAGGGTTTTGAAAACGGTGTCATTACATAAATCATTCCAGATTTTAAATCCATATTTGTTTATATCTATTGTCAAAAATGTTATTCAATTAATTTATTTGCCAAAACGTAATTTACAGCAGAAGTTATAGTAATCGTTATTTTCTTAAAATCTCATTCGTAAGTTTGGAAAACCTTTGTTTTATCCCTTACCGACCCTACAGTAGGCCCACAATCGATCGGAACGGCCCGTACGACCCTAGGAAAAATTTTAGAATTATGGGCCCACATGTCCGTGTGGCCCACATGCCTAGATTGGTCTCACCCGTGTGGCCCACATGGCCTAATCCAAAACCCACACGCCCGTGTGGCATCAACAGTAAGGTTTTTCGGCTTTTGCCAAAGCTCAGTTTTCTGCGTAAGGGGGGTATACACCTAGTACAATTTTGAGGCGAAATAATCCCGAGCCTTCCGAAACCTAAAAATAGAGTACCCAACATCAATTTAGTAGATTGATTAACGAATTCAACACAAGAATCGACACGGAACTGACTTACCACTGATGACAAACCACCTCTAACGTGTACTAAACCGTTGAAGTGCAATTCCCTACTCCACAATCTACTCCTAAACACGAATTACACCAATCAATCACTACAGATTGACATCGCTAAAAAAAATCCCAAACCAAAAGTTAACGACAACAGAGTTCTACTTACCAAACTAAAAGGAGAACCCGACAATTCCAACAGCATGATTTTCTTTGAGGAGAAAAATTTTTTAACAAAAATAAAAAATAAAAAATAAAAAATAAAAGATAACCCTCATATCCCTTATTTTTCTCCCACTAACCCACTAACTCATAACTCCCTCAGAATTTTAGCTCTACCGAAACTCTATTAGGCAATCGAGCAAAATTAACATCCATGCTTGTGCAAGAATTCGAATACAAGACCTCCAGCATACTAACTCCCTTACCAGTCAAACCAACAATCTCATTCTAATATGGAATAACAGACAATTTTATAAAAGCCCATTCAACAAGGATAAGGCTTGGATAAAAAATAACAAAATTAACAAGTGTGGGGCTTGAACCCAAGACCTCATACACACACCCAAAACACTTAACCACTGATGCAGACAAATATTTGCGTCAAACATTTACAGAAATAGAAATAAATTATTCAGGGCGTTACATCTGTAATGCCGACATTGTATGTGTAGCTTTCGATAGCATGTTTGTATATAATTTTTGCGTCTGAGTAAATGTAGTGATATGCTTAAGCATGATTCATCTATGTGCATATGAGTATGTTCTATATTTTAGCATATGCATTGGGGTGGGATAATGATGTGATGGAGGAAGTGTTGGCAGTTTAATGATATGCCTTATCTGGTGGTTTAAACCACATATTTGTTCTGGTCGCTTGACCATACCTATTTGATTTTGGCGGATTAGCACAATATTTTTGGCAGCTTAACTGCACTATTTTGAAAAGTGACATATGCTCACTATTTTGATGTGTGGGGTTGGATGGGTATTTATTACCTTAAGTAGTGTATAGAGATGAACAGAGATGATCTGTCTGTCATATTGCATCACATAGTATGTCATGTTGTGTAATTTGTTCGATTTCTGATTTCTGTGTGAATTTGCTATCTGATTTATTTGTATGGGTTGAGTTACACACTGAGTTTTGTCGGCTCACCCAAATTTTATGACTTCTTAGGTAATCAACAAACTGAGGATCGGGCGACGCACGGGAGATTGGATTGATTTTCTGGTTAATAAAACAAGACGATTTATGTTTTAACTTAATTCTGGACTTTTTGGGACTTTAAATCTATTTTCGGACTTTGATTTACAGTTTGGTTTATGTTTGACAGATATTGGTATTTTATTGTTAAATTACAAAAGCTCATGATTTGCCAAATTAGAATCATGATTTTCAAAATTTAACACTCTAAATTTTCCTGTAAAACAAAGTAATCAATTAAATGATTTTCTGTAAAATGAACAATTTTAAACACAAATTTTCTAATAAACTCGAAAGATATTTGCCAAAAAAAAAAATTAACTTTTTAAGATCACCCGATTTTCAAGGGTTATTTTTGAGTTTCTAAACGAGTTTATATAATTCCTCAATATCAGGCCATAACGTCTAGATCGGGTGTAGGATGCTATAAAATGTAATTTCATTGTTTTGTAATATTGATGACTCGTTTGATTACTAGCATAATAATATAAAGAAAAATCTTATTTAATACATATGTATTACAATAGTTAGACATAAAAAATAACTAGTACAAATTTTAACTTGAAATTAAAAGAATGAGAACAACTTTTGTGAAAAAAAAAGAAAGAAATCTTCTATTTTCCAAAAATAAGTCATGTAAGAGGCTAAAAATTATCGATTGAAATTAATTTATTGCTACAACATGGACAAATAATACTCTTACCAAGATTGATCAAACTTTATTTATGTGGTTAAGTGGAGTATCTTTAGTTTTCCAAAACCATAATAAGAAACGGTATTTTCAATTTTCCAATAACATAAAAGGAAAATCAACTGCTGCCTACGGCTTATGTTTTTCTTTTTAATTTTCGTAATTAATTCTTTTTCTGCAGAGCAGAAAATTTTGAACAACTCATTTTATTCAATTTCAATAACACCCATCCCTTTTCATGTGTCACTAATATTTTTTTTTTAAAAAACATATAAAATTATTAAATTTTTACTATCATAATAATCATTAAATTTTTTTTTTCAATCTTATGTGATGGTTTGATGGCCTGATAATTAAGGGTGTTTATTACTCTAAGTATGGCTTGAGTTCAAGTTGTACTAATTGCGTTTTTATTCAGGATTAACCTTATTATTGTAATTTACTAAAAATAAAATTTTAACTTTTTTTAATTGTTAAAGTTAACTTTAGCTAATGTAGAGTATTACTTTTATGCCTATAATAGTGTTGTGAAGAATAAAGATTTTAGATTTGTTTGATTTATAGGGAAAGTGTTTAGCTTTAGACTTTTGGTGGATTTTATGATAAAAAGAGTATTTATTTGGTTAAAATATCTTCCATTTTTATTTTTATTTTAAAGAATTTGATCTCCCTAATTTTTTAATTTCAAATTTTAAGTTCAATTGTTAACTTCGACTAACATTTTTTGTTAAATTCGTTAGTGCGATATATTAAAAAAAAAAATACTCACTTGATAATAACCATGTAATAGAAACAATGATGTTTTTAATGCATATGAAATAACAAATAAAAACAAAAATACTAACAATTATATATTTTTTAAATTCAAAAAGTAAATGAACTAAAATCCTTAAAATAAAAATAAATGAACTCAATTCCAAATCTATGAAAAGTATAGGGACTTGAAACAATTTTAGAGCAATTTTCTGTAGATGATTAAGTGCTCGATGATAATAAATTATAGGGTAGACTAGACAATTAGCTGCTCAACTTTTATAAATTTTCATTTTAGGCACAAAAAATAAAATAAACATCACAAAGAGAACACTACTATTTTGATCACCCATCATTAAACAATATTATTTTATACTCATTTTAATACTGATTCAAAATTGTGATGCCCCTTAATGCAAAATCAAAGCTGTCACTCTTGAATTTTTAGGTTTGACTTTTTTATCCTAATTCATTCCAAAGGAGAATTTAGGGACTGGCAAGGGTTCGGTCTCCTCTAAAATGTAAAATTATTATTTAAGTTAGTAAAGATAAAATTACACTTTGACTTTCCTAAAATCATAAAAATTTGATTTAACTCTTTAAAAATGATAAAGATATAGACTATAAAAAATTAAAATTTCATCCGGCCCCCCTAAAAAATTATTCTGATTCGCCCCTGATTGGTTCCATTTTCAAAAGAAAGGTAAAAAGGTAAATTTAATTCTTTAAATTATGGTAAATTTCCATCATTTTTCCTCTCTGTCTCAAGATCATTTCCTACTGGAAGCATTTATTTTAAAATTATATATAATATATATATTTAAATATTTAATTTTAAATTAAAACAAATCTATCTAATCTCTTTAAAGATTCGATCTTTAAAATAAAAATAAATTTAAACACAACTCACAATTCATTGAACTTAAAATCTAAACACACTCTTCCATAATAATAATAAACAATTCTAAAGACAAGTTGACAAGTTGAATATTGCATTTTCAAGAATTTGGTCCACATAGAAGGCATCAACTTTTATAAGAGCGCTCCAGTCTCCACCTCCCATCTATCAAAGTCCCGAAGGCAGAGATCAACGAAATGGCGGAAACATGCGACTTCCTCGCGACAAAGAGGTAAACCCATTGAATTAAATTCTTCACATATCTTCCTCATAATATCTCTTTTTCACAGATATGCAGTGGTGAGTGGAGGAAACAAGGGAATTGGATTGGAAATATGTAAGCAGTTGGCTTCCAAAGGTGTCACCGTGGTGTTAACTGCTAGAGATGAGAAAAGGGGGCTTCAAGCTCTTGACAAGCTCAAGGAATCTGGTCTTTCTCATAATCTGGTTTTCCACCAGCTCGATGTCACTAACCCTCTTAGCGTTGCTTCTCTTGCTGCTTTCATCAACACCCAATTCGGGAAACTTGATATCTTAGTATGTAATTTCTCCTCCTTTTTCTTTCCTTTTTTTTCTTTTTAATTTTCACCTATGATTTAGTTACTTAATTTCAAAAAGTTACAAAACGATCAATGGATTGTTTAAAAGTTTTCATTTAAATCACTGGACTGAACTACTGAACTAGTGAGCTCTAAGTAGCGATTTAATGATTAGTACGGCGGATCAGTAGCCGTCGGTAAGTAAAAAAACATACTTAATCTGTTAAGTATGTCTCCTATTTCAGTCAAATTTGAGAAATAATCTTTTAAGTTTCAATCAAACTCTGAGTAGTCTAGATTATTTTATTATTATTCTTTTACAACCTTAAAAAAAATACTCATTAGAGATTAGAACTCATAGCACATTTAGATAATTTTGTGTTTACGTTTTGAGATTTATTTGTTTTCGGGGTTTAGTTTTTATCTCTATCTTTTGTACTTTTAGTTTTTTTGTCATTATAGTAAAATTATAATTGCCCGTGATTTTTTATCATCTTTGAAATTGAGTGACTAAAATGTAAACTTAGTAATAGTTTAATGACGTTGGATAGAAATTACCCAAAAAATGGGGTTAAATTAACATAAAATGATGGTAATGGTAATGATCAAAAGTGTTGTAGGTCAATAATGCAGCAATTGCTGGAGCCAATCTGAACTATGAGATTTTAACTACCGCTGTTGAAAAAGCGAGTGATTGGGTAAGTCTTAGGATTCCATCCTTGTTTTGAGTTGTTTTATGGAATTTAAAAGAATCTACTTTGTGGAAGCAGCCAGCAGGGGAGGAAGTGTGGAATGAGATTATTACAAGTGAAACTTATGATATGGTCCAAGATTGCCTAAAAACCAATTACTATGGTATGAAAGCAATGGTTGAAGCGCTACTTCCCCTCCTCAACTTGTCTGATTCCGCCAGGATTGTCAATGTTTCCTCTTTTCTTGGTTTACTGGAGGTAAACTTTTACTACACAACCTTCCACATACCATGTTACTGAACTTGCTACTACAATTGTTCATAGATTAGGAGCGTTGTATCGGGTTCCAACAAGGATATTCATATCTCAAATCGAATTTAAATTAAAAAATAAAAATATTTTCAAATTTAAAATTTCTTTTGATTTTAACCAATATTTTCTATTTTCATTTTTTAGAAAATAGTTTCTTTTTTTTTTTAATTTTTGAAATTTGAAAAATGGGTTTGATAAATAATAAAATTTATTTTCAATAATAAAATATAAAAACATGTTTAGTAAACTATTTTCTCATAATGAAAACATAAAATAAACTAAAGTTATTATATTCGAACTAAGGTATGAGATTTTACATTTAAAAATTATTGAAATGATAATAGTATTTTTGCTTAAATGGGTTAGAATTAAGGTTGATTTATTGATTAAATTTAAAGTTAATTTTTTTCAATTCTACAAAATATTTTTCAATGAAAACAATGCAACTAACTTTTTATTATTTTCTAATTTTCACATATTTTTGTTTTATAAAAAAATATTTTAGAATTTTTCAACAACATTTTTTTTTCAAAAAAAAAAAAAAAACAAAAACAGCCTCTGATTCTTAAATCTAATCCTATCAGGAATTATAATATCATAATTTAAATAATTAGTTTATCAAAATTTTAAATAAGAATTTTCATAAATAATAATCAATGAAAATACAACTTAATTAATGTTTATGATTTATAAAATTGTATATTCAAATTTTATTAATTTTAACGAGGATTAATATCATTTAGATTCTATTTTTAAATATATACAATTTTAAATGGAATAATGAAATAAAAATATATAAAAATAAGATAATTCTGTTAATTTAAAAAAATTAAAGAAATCATTAATTTGGAGTTGAAACAGAGATGATGTTTTTGCATTTTGAATTCAGATAATGACGTGTAAATGGGCGAAAGTAGTGCTAAGCGATGTGGAAAAGCTGAGCGAGGAGAGAGTGGAATTAGTGCTGAACAAGTATCTTGAAGATTTTCGAGACGGAGCGTTGAAAACCAATGGGTGGCCAACTTATATTGGACCATCTACTTATATCGTCTCCAAAGCAGCTATGAATGCCTACACTAGGATACTGGCCAAGAATTACCCCACTTTTTGCATCAATTGCGTGCACCCTGGCTTTGTCAAAACCGATATTACCGGCAGCACTGGATTTTCCACCCCTGCTGAAGGGGCAGAGAATGTAGTGAGAGTAGCGTTGCTACCCATTGGTGCCTCTTCCGGTCTTTTCTATAATTGCCAACAAGTTTCAAGTTTTTAAAACAAAATAATACATTACAACTTAGTGAATTACAGCCAAATGTTATTGTTTTTCATGGTGTATCTTATATTTAACTTTTTGTTGGTGTATTTTGGAAGACTTAATTAAATATTAGTGTACTTTTATTTTTCCGACTCTATTATTTTATCTTTTGTTGGAAGAGAATAGAACGAAGGATCTATTAATAGAGTAAGCAATATGCGAATCAAATAAAGAAAATGCAAGTGATTTTGTTAATAAAGATGTGTGATTTTTTGAATTGGTTAAATTATCGGTCCAGACAATAATATTAAATTGTTTTTTGAGTTGAACCATTTAAAACTGTTACTAAATTAGAAATCAAAATCATTTGAACCGATTCAATCGACTTTTAGTAATTTTTTGGATTTTTTTTTTTTTCATATATATTTTTAATCCAACCCAATCACCCAGCCAGTGAAATTTTTGTTGGTTTGTCGAGATGCAACCAAGGCCCACTAAACTCAAACATGCCAACCAAACAGGCTTTGATTGTACCACGGCTGCCGTTCTAAATTCTTGTTCCAACATGCTATGAGACAGCGAAGCACCCAACGTTTCCAGCATTTGATTTCGAAGAAGTAAACACAGGAAAAAGAAAAAATGTGTAACAAAAATACTAGTATCTCCTTGTCAACTTCGAAACAAACGGCTGAATCAAAAAGTACAAGGAACATAAAGTTGCCTTTTTTTTTTTCTTTTTGGTGTCAAACAAGTTCCAATGGCGGCGTAATTGAAGACATTAACCAACAGATCATCAGATAAAAACCTCCAAAAACAACTAGCTAGCTGTGCTCTTTCTTCTGCTCTCTTCTCATGGCGGAGTCCCTCCAAAGGTTTCTGTTTCTTTGATGGCGGTTTTGCATTTGTTATACCTTTAACCCTAAAGCTTTAACATTTGTTGACTTCTTCTTCGATCAGGTATGCTGTTGTCACCGGGGCGAACAAGGGGATTGGACTGGCCATATGTAAGTTGTTGGCCTCTAAAGGGGTCATGGTGGTCTTAACTGCCAGAGACGTGAAAAGGGGTCTCGAGGCTCTTGAAAAGCTGAAAGAATCCGGTCTCTCTGATCATCTAGTTTTTCACCGGCTCGATGTCGCCGACCCTGCTACCATCACTTGTCTGGCAGACTTTGTCAAAAACAGATTTGGGAAGCTTGATATCCTGGTATGAGTTACTATAGTCAATTACCTGCTCAACTTTTTCACCATGTGTGTAGCTATATAAGTATATTTCTGCAGGTGAATAACGCTGGTATAGGCGGAAGTACAATGAACCATGAGGCTTTAAAAGCTGCAAAAGTTTCCGGTACTGAGGTAAATTTATAAGCCATTAGGAAGCAGTTTTCTCTTTTTAACAGTTTGTAAAAGCTTAAAAGTTCTTATTTTTGGCCTGAACCAAGTTTGAAAATCGTGTCACATACATGAGGACTCAAATACGCAAGGGGTTTTACTTGTAGGTTTGGGGTTGTGTTGTTATGTAATCCAAGGCCCCTTACAAAAGTTTGTCATACAAATGCAGGCAGATGTGGAAGCAGTTTGGAGTAAAGTCCTGATTGAAACGTACGAGCTAGCAGAAGAATGTTTGAAAATAAACTACTATGGTGCTAAAACTACGGCCGAAGCACTCATTCCTTTACTCCAGTTATCTGATTCTCCGAGGATTGTCAATATTTCCTCTAGCATGGGCAAGCTACAGGTAAATACATTGATTCTGTTTTAGACCAGCTTGAGAATAAGAACCGAGTTAAACTGGAACCTGGATTAACTAAACCATATTTTCTCAAATTTGTCGCAGTACATACCCAGCGAACAGCGCAAAGAAGCATTAAGAGATGCTGATACAGGAGAGAAAATCGACGAGTTAATCACCGAGTTTCTAAAGGATTTCAAGGAGGGTTCATTAGAAAGCAAGGGTTGGCCAACCTTTCTCTCTGCCTATACAATCTCAAAAGTAGCTATGAATGCCTATACAAGGATTTTGGCCAAGAAGCATCCAAATTTCTGCGTCAACTGTGTTTGCCCTGGTTTTGTCAAAACCGATATAAATAACAATACCGGCCATTCAACCCCCGAAGAAGGTGCAGCGATTCCAGTCAAGTTAGCACTTTGGCCGAACAGTGGTGCCCCTTCCGGCCTCTTTTTCGTTCAGGGTGAACCTCTACCATTTGAATGAAACTAAAAAAGAAAAACAATAAAATCCCTTCAAAGTGGTTGGGAACTTAGTTCACAATTCTCTCTTCATCATCGATTACAATAACAATGTTACAACATGGTCCCACGGATAGGGTATAATGTTTCACGTAGGAAAGTTCTACAATATTTTATGAGATGCTATAATTGTTTCTTTGTTCATTTCTGATTTGGAAAGCTAAAAGATTAGGTGAAAAATGAGCATACGTCAATGTCTCAAGCAAAATTAAGGACAAGAAACAAAATGTTGATGCCTCCATTTTTTGTATGCAAACAAGGGCCTGCTTTCATAAACAAGAGAGGAACAAGCCGGCTGATTAAACACAATTGAGTGGGACAAACCTGATAAATAATCTGGAGTTGTCGATAAATTTTGATACATTAACTATTGAAATAAAATTATCAAAGAGCATCATCACCAAACTCCTCAATTTTTTTTAAATACATGTGTTTTGACTACCCTGCTCCATTATACATGGATAGGTTCGACTAGCAAGCTCCAAAGATGATTCAACAATTGGTACCATCGATGAGTAGAAGTGTATACCTTAGATCTAAATTAATCTGACGGTTGGTGTCAGTGATTGAGAAAAAATTGTTTGGATATTAATTTATATATTTGTGACGATCAAAGCTATTTCATGTAAAAAAATTGGATTGTACAAAAAAAGTGAAAGAAGAGCTTTCGATAGGTGCAGGTGGTGTGAACAAAGAAGGCTATATAACAACGATTTTAATAGCCCAATGACTTAAATGAAAAGTTTTGTTGAGTTTAATGATCATTTTATAACTTTTTAAAGTTGAGTAACCAAAATGTAAATTTACTAATAATTTAATGACCTTAAATGCAGTTTACCCATATAACATTAACATATCTGTATGGAATATACACGTGTATCCGACTGTTAGACACAAATACTAGTAACAGAGACTCTCATGTATGGAGAAAATGAAATAGAATTCTGAAAAGACATCTCAACTGCACACATTAAAGTAGTTTTAATTTGACAATGAAAGCCATGTTTATTAGGAGTTCCCTTCTTCAGTTCATCAGTGCAATAATTGGCATAAAAAATAGTGTTATAGTTTCCATTTGTTTCACTCTAGCTACTCAACTCCATCTGGCCATCTCAACATGACAGACACCATGCAAAGGTGGCAATTTCTTTATCGAGGTTTTATATTTGCCATAATAACACTCTAACATGACATTAACTACTTTTGTCAGGTATGCAGTTGTCACTGGAGCAAACAAGGGTATTGGACTTGAAATTTGCAAGCAGTTAGCCCGAAATGGGACCATAGTGATATTAACTGCTAGAGATGAGAAAAGAGGTGTTGAGGCTCTTCAAAGTCTGAAACACTCCGGTTTATCGGATCGTCTCGCTTTTCACCAGCTTGATGTGACAAAACCCAAAAGCATCGCTTCTTTGGCAGATTTTGTAAAGGAACAATTTGGGAAGTTAGATATCTTGGTATCAATTATCAAAACATATATACCATATTAATAAAACCCTATGAAAAAAAAAAGAGATGTTCTTAAAAACATTGATCTTGTGCAGGTTAACAATGCAGGGATATCAGGTGTAACCTTTTCAATGGCTTCAGGTACTGAGGTAAGTCATCAAAGCTTTTGGGGACATAAAGTATAGCCTGATAGCCTGAGTTCTTTTGTTAAAGATACAGGAATATTCGAGTATATGGAGTAAAGCGACTGAAACTTACGAGTTAGCTGAAGAATGCCTGAAAACAAACTACTATGGTGCTAAAAGAACAACAGAAGCACTTATTCCATTGCTGCAAATATCTGAATCACCAAGGATTGTAAATATTTCCTCATCTACAGTCATGTTAAAGGTAGATATATGAAATATATAGCACCCTAAAAACCTTGATAATAAACTTCAAAAAGGAACTTATCGACTCAACTTCTTGTAACAGGATATGGTCGGTGAACAGCTCAAAGGAGTATTAACAGGCTTTACAACAGAGGAGAAACTGAGTGACTTGATAAGTGACTATCTAAAAGATTTTAAGCAAGGTTTACTCGAAAGTAAAGGATGGCCAACTTGCCTCTCAGCATATACTGTGTCAAAAGTAGCTATGAATGCCTATACAAGGATTTTGGCCAAGAAGCATCCAAATTTCTGCATCAACTGTGTTTGCCCTGGTTTTGTCAAAACGATATAAATTACAATACCGGTCATTCAACCCCCGAGGAAGGTGCAGCGATTCCAGTCAAGTTAGCACTTTGGCCGAACGGTGGTGCCCCTTCCGGCCTCTTTTTCGTTCAGGGTGAACCTATACCATTTGAATGAAACTACAAAATAAATAAATAAATAAATAAAATCCCATCAAAGTGGTCGGGAACTTAGTTCACAATTCTCTCTTCATCATCGATTACAATAACAATGTTACAACATGGTCCCACGGATCGGGTATAATGTTTCACGTGGGAAAGTTCTACAATATTTTATGAGATGCTATAATTGTTTCTTTGTTCATTTCTGATTTGGAAAGCTAAAAGATTAGGTGAAAATTAAATGAGCATACGTCAATGTCTCAGCAAAATTAAGGACAAGAAGCAAAATGTTGATGCCTCCATTTTTTGTATGCAAACAAGGGCCTGCTTTCATAAACAAGAGAGGAACAAGCTGGCTGATTAAACACAATTGAGCGGGACAAACCTGATAAATAATCTGGAGTTGTTGATAAATTTTGATACATTAACTATTGAAATAATATTATCAAAGAGCATCATCACCAAACTCCTCAATTTTTTTTAATACATGTGTTTTGACTAACCTGCTCCATTATACATGGATAGGTTCGACTAGCAAGCTCCAAAGATGATTCAACAATTGGTACCATCGATGAGTAGAAGTGTATACCTTAGATCTAAATTAATCTGAAGGTCAGTGTCAGTGATTGAGAAAAAAATTGTTTGGATATTAATTTATATATTTGTGACGATCAAAGCTATTTCATGTAAAAAAAATTAGATTGTAGAAGAAAAGTGAAAGGAGAGCTTTCGATAGGTGCAAGTGTTGTGAACAAAGCAGGCTATATAACAACGATTTTAACAGCCCAATGACTTAAATGAAAAGTTTTGTTGAGTTTAATGATCATTTTATAACTTTTTAAAGTTGAGTAACTAAAATGTAAATTTACTAATAATTTAATGACTTTAAATGTAGTTTACCCATATAACATTAACATATCTGTATGGAATATACACATGTATCCGACTGTTAGACACAAATATTGGGTTTTTTACTAAAATAATACAAAAGAAATAAAAAATACCAAAATAATATAAAAAAATTATTTACCAAAATATACCAAAAAAAAACTGAAGGAGGGTAATGGAATGGCGGCACCGGTGGTGCCATTCTCATTGGCGGCACAGAACTAAAATGTAACTATCTGCAGTTTCAAGGACCTGAAATGCAAATTTACCATTTTGAATTTTGAAAGTGAATTGGTGCCACCTGTGGGTGTGTCAGCGCCAAAGCTGAAACTTGGCTAATTGCCTTCTAAGCCCTCCTTATTTATTATTTTCTTTTTATTCCCCCTTCAACTCACTTTTTTATTTAATAAACAAGCCCTCAACCTATTTTTTGTAGTTAAATAAGCTCTTAATCTATGATTTTTACTCATAAAAGCCCTTTATTTTATTATTAAAGTAAATATATTTTACCTAAAGTAAAGCTATTTAAAAAAGTATAAACTAATTCGCATTTTATGTATTATTTTGGTAATTTGATGAGAATAGTTTATTAAATAAAAAAATTTACTAAATTTATCAAAGGCTTATAGCTATAATAGTCCCTTAAGAAAAAACCAAAAAAAGTTACTAAGCCCCTTGACTTAATTTGAACCTAGTTGATCCCTTATAATTAACCTGAAAAATTAATTAAGCTCTTACATTAATAATTTTCACATTTCGTTACATTAACCATTAAAATCAATTAACGGACCAATTAGATGACGAAATATGACAGTCTTTGATTTAATCTTTCATATCTCCAATAAAAATCATAAAAATATCTATCTATAATATATATAAAAGCACGAGTCTTGAAAAACTTTTGAACTGACAAAAATATCCTTTATTGTTAATTATATTACTAAACTACATTAGAATAATAATTTATTAATATTATTATATAATAATAAAAAGTAAGATTAATTAAAATAATAATATATTAATGTGAAATTAATTAATTTGGTCATATATTATAAAGGCTCTACTTAAAAGAAAACATAATATATTATTAACTAATAAAACCATAAATCTATAAAATCATTGAATATAATTGGATGAATTTAAAATAATAAGAATTCAAGTTTTTTAATTAAATAAAAATATTTTTTTATATATAAATACTCTTTATAAATTTAAAAATAATTATAATTTAATAGAAGTTGTGAGAATTATATATTTCAAAATAATTATAATTTAAACTGCAATTATTATTAAAAATATTGTGCTAATTTTAAAATAGAATTGTTATTTAAATAGAGCTCTAAGCATAAAATATACGAAAAAGACAAAAATATTGTGATAATTATAATTATAAATTATTGTTATTAGTTAAAAAATTTGACGCTACTTTTATTAGAGTAAAATAGAGTTATTACTTAATTAGAATTCTAAGTATCTTAATTATCACTTAACTAATATTAGATTTAATTAAAGTAAATTTTTTTTTAATAAACTATTCTCATCAAATTACCAAAATAATACATAAAATGCGAATTAGTTTATACTTTTTTAAATAGCTTTACTTTAGGTAAAATATATCTACTTTAATAATAAAATAAAGGGATTTTATGAGTAAAAATCATAGATTAAGAGCTTATTTAACTACAAAAAATAGGTTAAGGGCTTGTTTATTAAATAAAAAAGTGAGTTGAAGGGGGAATAAAAAGAAAATAATAATAAGGAGGGCTTAGAAGGCAACAGCCAAGTTTCAGCTTTGGCGCTGACACACCCACAGGCGGCACCAATTCACTTTCAAAATTTAAAATGATAAATTTTGCATGTCAGGTCCTTGAAACTGCAGATAGTTACATTTTAGTCCTATGCCTCCAATGGGAATGGCACCACCGGTGCCGCCAATGAGAATGGCACCACCGGTGCCGCCATTCCATTACCGTCCTTCAGTTTTTTTTTGGTATATTTTGGTAAATAACTTTTTTTTAATATTATTTTGATATTTTTTATTTATTTTGTATTATTTTAGTAAAAAAAACCCCACAAATACTAGTAACATAGACTCTCATGTACAGAGAAAATGAAAGAGAATTCTGAAAAGACATCTCAACTGCACACATTAAAGTAGTTTTAATTTGACAATGAAAGCCATGTTTATTAGGAGTTTCCTTCTTCAGTTCATCAGTGCAATAATTGGCATAAAAAAATAGTGTTATAGTTTCCATTTGTTTCAATCTAGCTAGTCAACTCCATCTGGCCATCTCAACATGACAGACACCATGCAAAGGTAGCAATTTCTTTATCGAGGTTTTATATTTGCCATAATAACACTCTAACATGACATTAACTACTTTGAGATAAGATTCTTTCGTAAATTAGGTAAATACTTGAAATTTGAGAGTATTCTAATCGTCCCATCGTGTATCTTAATTTTAACAGTACCAATATCAATTACCTTAGTAGATGAATCGTTTCACATGCGCACAACTCCACTTTCTACCGAACTGTATATGGAGAATCATTCTCTATTGAACACATGTGGAAAGAACATCCCGAATCTAGAATCCACTTATACATAAGTTTGGAATTATCACTAGTTGACACTAACAAGAAATTATCACCGCTTTCATCGGCCAAATTAGCAACAGCTATATCTTCCTCGTTACTCTCAGCAGCTCTTTTATTTCGCATTTTATAACAATTTGCTTTGACGTGACCTAACTTCTTATAATAGCGACACCTTTTGTCTCGTTTATTTGATGCTACCAAAACGAAAGCTTGTCTATCTGCTTTGCTATTCAAACCAAACTCATTGTCGAGTTCTACTCAACAAATGACCCTTCACATCTTCGAACGAGAGTTTGTCTCTGCCATAAATAAGGGTCTCCCTGAAAGACTTGTATGAAGAGGGTAAAGAGCACAACAATAGCATAACTTGATCTTTATCGTCAATATAAAACTCAACGTTCTTTAAATCATTTAAAAGAGTAATGAATCGACTGACGTAATCTCTAAGAAGCTCACATTCGTTCACGTGAAATGTAAATAAACGTTGTTTCAACACTAAACGGTTAGCTAAAGACTAGTCGCATAAAGAGTTTCTAACCTTTTCCAAAACGCAGATGAGGTCTTCTCTATCAATACCTTCTGCAATACCGTATTCGTGAGGCACAATTGGATTTCATATAAGGTCTTTTCATAAAGCTCTTCTTATTCTGTTTGATTTAGCTTCTCAGGCTTTTTCTTAATAACAACTTTTTCAAGCCGGTTTGAACTAAAATTGCCCTCATCCGAACTTGCCACAGATTGAAATTTGTCTCACCATCGAAATTTTCAATTTTAAACTTTGTTGTTGTTATCTCTAAAACTGTTGATCTATAAAAATTGAACTAGCTCTGATACCACTTGTTAGGATCGACTCGGTTAAACAATAAGCAACAAAAAATAGCGGAATAAATTGAGAAATTAAACACACAAACTTAACATGAAAAAAACCCTCTAAAGGGATAAAAAATCATAGGAAAAGATAATTTTACTATAATAATAAAAGAACGAAGAGTATAAAAGATGGAGATAAAAAACTAAACCTCGAAAAATCCAAAAAACAAAGAACCCTTAAAACGTAAACACAAAATTCTCTAAATGTGTTACGAGTTCTAATCTCTAATGGATGTATTTTCTAAGGTTGTAGAAGAATCTATTTATAGGCTAAATTAATAAGTCAAATAAACTATGCTAATAAATGTTAAATATATTATACTAATAAATACTAAATTTTTAAAAAATATATATATATTTGTTTAGTTTAACTTGCAATCAATTTCTTATAATTTGGGTCACACAACTCTAACAGCCTACACAAGAATTGTGACAAACAAATACCCAGATTTCTGCATCAACTATGTTTGCCTTGGCTTTGTTAAAACAAATATAAACCTCAACACGGGTAAATTAACTGTTGAAGAAGGTGTTGCAACTCCAGTTAAGTTAGCAGTGTTGCTTAAAGGTGGCCCTTCTGGTCTGTTTTTCGTAAGGGGTGAGCCCGCATCTCCGGAACCTTGATGATCGATACATCGGACGAGGATAATGCAGTCTCATCATAGATGCAATATGTGTGGCTTTCATAATCCAGTCTTCAGGTGCAGGTGCAGGTGCCAGTGTAATTTTCTCTGAAAAAAATTGTTGCGTAAATTCCTCCTCTTATGTGGACAATTTCGTTACTTCTCTACGTTCGAATATCAAAAGTATTAGGACTTTAAATCGTCTAATTATGGATTTTAAAATTGATGAGTAGGCATCTTATTTTAATTTATTAAATTGATTCTTATGAAAAAGTTAGGTCAATTATTAGTAAATAAACATAATTTTTACGGATTTGTTAGCATATGAACACTTGATTTTTAGGTTAATAATTTAATAAATAAAATTAAAACTATATCATCAATTTCTTGGGATTCAGTGATTTTTTTTTTTTTTTTTGCAATTCGATTTCTTTAAGCTGAATTTCTTCCATAATTCTTCTTTGTCATGTTGCTGCACATAGGAAAAGTTCTAATGAAGAGAGTAAAAGCATGAGAGGGTTGGAAGAAAGAAGTGTTTCTATCAGATAACCGAATATCTAATTAAGTTTGTATATTATTTACTTTTAAATTGAGTTAAAAAAGAAAAAAAATTGGATTTCTATCTAATTTTTGTAAAAATTTAATTAGAGAAATTTGTATGTCATGACTCTATTTTATTGGTGCAACTTTAATTTTTAGGATGATTTGAGTATAAGTTACTAGATTTCTTACCCGTGTGGTTTTGTGTTCGAGAATGATCATCAACTCTCACATACCTTCTCCTTTTGCGGCTGAAGCACTTGCATGTCTCCAGGCGGTGCAAATGGGCCTGGATCTGGGGACCAGGAGCGTGGTGATTTAAGGTGGTACCCTTTCGATCATAAAAAACTGCATGCAGACCATGAAGACATATCTATTATTAGTGCCTATATTAAAGATTCAAAGTCGTTGAGTGAGGCTTCTGACAGGTGTATTTTTGAACATGCATCGAGGAAAGAAAATGGTTTGGTACATCTTCTTGCTGCAGAGAGGCTTAGAAGAGGGGAGAACACTTATCTGATAGTAGGAGTCCCCTTTTTCGTTGTTGCAGAAGTGGAGAAACATATACAATGGCAAGAATCGTCGGACTAACGGCGGAGGAGATGGTTGCTTCAAGTTTGATCGTCTCTGATTTTGTATTTTCTATGGAAGAGGCGGTTCGTTTTTTCTGAATGGGTTTTTGATTTCTGCCATGTTTGATACCTAGTCAGGAGGGGTGCAGCTCATTCATTACGTTGGATGGTATGCTTGTTCCTACAACAGTTTAATAAATGCAATCCAACTATTCCCCGTAAAAAAATAAAATTAGTGCTGTGGAAATCTATCAAAATTTGAATTTAATCAGTAAATTTAAATAATATAATGCGAGTAGATAGTAATAATGATTATAGTTACAAAATAATTTATTTGTCATTAATTAATAATAATGCGAATTAATACTTATATACAGATGTATGAATTTATTGTATTTTAATTAAACATACATTTAATTAGTTCATATTTTATATTCCCATAATATTATTAATACATATATAATTATTTAATTATTTCATATCTTTTATATGTAAAATACTTTCACATTTTATAATATTATTTAATGCATTGCATCAACACATCGTTTTATTTTAAAAACATTTGAAACAATTGGTATTATTTTTAAACAAACTTACAAAGTTTATGATGAACCACCTGGATTGTTTTTAGACCAATTCCTCCTTTCTTTAAATATTATTATTTCTATCATTCTTATAATAATATACTAGTATAGATTTCACTACACTTCGTGTTGGGTTAATTAATCTCAATATGTTTTTTTAGAAATTTAGTCTTTTACTTTTTAGATTTAAAAAAATTAGGTTTAATTGTTAACATCATTATTTTTTTTTGTTAATTTCGCTGGTTGGACATGTGGAAATTTAAAAAAAAAAACTGATTTAATAGCCATGTAACAAAAAAAATGAGAATAAAATAACTTCAATTTAACAAAGAATTTTAAAAGTGTTGGCAATTCTTAAAATTTTCCATCTATATTTTAATTATAAGAAGATATTTAGACTAACTAATGACATTAAAAATTGAAATACTAAATCATGTCAAAAATTAAAGTATAGAGATTAAATTTCAAATTTGAGCATTGTATGGTAACTAAAATTGAAATTGGCCATTGTTATACAATCTCAAAAAAAAAAAAAAAAAAAAAAAAAGAAGAAGAAAGAGTAAGAGGTTATGTATTTAGACATATGTACATCAACAATTTAATCAGAATGAAGTATTTAGACTAACAATGACATTATAAAAGTTGAGTACCAAATTATGTCAAAGATTAAAGTATAGAGATTAAATTTCAAATTTGAGCATAATATATGAACCAAAACTAAAATTTGATCAATATATATAATCTAATAAAAAGTAAAAGGTTGTGTATTTAGACATGTGTATGTCAAAATTTTAATCCGATGAAGTATTTAGACTAACTATGATATTATAAAGTAGAAGTAAAATTAAAGTACAAAAATTGAATTTAAAAATTTGAACATATTATAGGGACCAAAACTGAAATTGGACCATTCATTTAAAATCTCTTGAAAAAAAATCTTAGTTTGTAATTTGGACAGGTGTCAATAAGATGAATGAAAAAAATAAAGTATAAATTTAAATTTAAAATTTGAGCATATTATAGGGACCTAAACTGAAATTGGATTATTCATCTAAATCTAAAAAAAAAGCTTTGTTTGTTGTAACACCCCTTGCCCGACCCGATTGTTGGGTTTGAGCTACAATATGTCACATATACAGCCGGAGCAACTACATTCAAATATAACATAATTTATATAAATTCAACAATTTATAATCACAAACATGATCATTACATCATTAATATATCATAAAATCTGACTAGGGGTTTATGCAAGCATACAAAAGCTTTTTTAATATCTCGAGACCATTGGAAGACTAAAATGCAAAGTTTCAAAATGTGTCGGTTGATGTCACAACATCATGGGAATGATGCCGCAACCTCCAAATAGTAGGCAAGCATCACAACTTGGGACTAAAATGTAAAATTTCTAAACTTCACCGAGTCAGCGTCGCGACACCGAGGTGCAATTTCGCGACATTGAAGACCATGAGTTGGCATGGTGATCTCAAACAGGGGACATCATGATGAAGATAATTGGTGTCGCGACATCCATGGGATGGTGTCACGACTTTGCAAATAGTATACTACAAGTTCATCTGCTTTTTCAACCAGTGTCGCGACATCCATATCGACATCCATATAATGGTGTTGTGACTTGATCGATAGACCATTGCAACTCATAACCCTTTTAAATTTCAACATAACATCCAACATAGTTTGGCAATTTTTGTGACCTATAATGGAAATCCTCACAAAACATAGGTTCATCTCAATTAATCAATTCATCATGGCATACGAATTTATGCAATAATATTATATGCAACATTTGCAACCAATTATTCAAATGGTATACAACTCATGGACAAATCTAAGCTTAGCTAGACCACATATCAAGCTTAACATACAATCATGACCATAACCACACATTCAACCTTGACATTCACATTTAGGGAATGACCATTTACATAACCAAAGACCTTATATACATTCCATAATTCTAAGTACCAAGATAAACATGTTTCTACCATATTGATGATAGTGTGTGATCTGTATCCATTCGACTAGGTGAGTGTCTCACTTGGATCTCCTAAGGACCCAAACTCAAGAAGAGCCGGGGAGTCGATTGTATAGGAATGAAATTATTGGACTCTAATGAGATACTTAGAAACTTAAGTGGCTGGTTTGGAATGATTAGATTCCAATCTTAGTATGGATAAAATGATTAGGATTTAGCAGTTGAAATGGTCTATGGAGACCATGCCTATGGAGTATATATATGTGCGTATGTGTAGAAGCTCTGCATGTTGTAGCCATCGTGTGATTTGGAGTCTAGAAGTAAAGAAACTAGGAACTGGTAAGTTTCCTGATCCTTATGAATTGTGGATTGAGGGAAGAAGTAGAGTAAAACTCTTAACACTTCTATGAAATTGTGGATTCTGGGTTTTAAGGTTTGAATGCCTTTAAGATAATTGATAAATGATTGTTATGCTTAACTGTCAGGACAAAGGAGGCTCTAGCGTATGGACAAGCTATATTGATAAGAATAAGGGAATTTAGGTGAGATTCTATACTCCATTTTTGGATGTTGTATGGATGGAAAGAATTGTGTTGAGTCCAGGATGAGTCTTACAATGTTGTAATATCGTTGTTGCCTGAGAATGCTACGCATGTATAGGTTGTATGGGTAATAGAGCATCGCATGTATGTCGGTATGCATTAAATGGCCATATTAACCCATGTATAAGATTGGCGTGCTCCACGTTATTATGTTTATTATGATGATACTTAGTGTTAAATTGTGAAATATGATGGGAAATATTGATGGGTTAGACAAAGTTAGGATTGGAAAAAGGGGTAATTCTATTAGATACTGCCATATAGTATTGTTGAGTGCAAATTGTGATGTGCAAAGCTCCGGGCCTTGCGGATGGAGCACTCGATGTTCGAGCATCAATATTAGACGACAAATGAAGAAATGGGCGGATGAACAGTGAAAAGGAAAGTGAAATTTCGGTAAGATACTATCATCTAAGATTGTAGGGAGTAAACTGCGATGCGCGAAGATCTGGGCCTTACGGGGGAGACACTTCGATGTTCAAGCATCAAGGTGATACGTGAAATAGGTCATTCGAGACGACACCACGATGATGGTATTTAGGTTCCATAAAGCATCACCATGACAACGGTCAGCAGACTCTATGGGGTGACACCGCGATGACGATAATGTAATGACCCAAAAATTCACGGGCATCGAAAAAGTATAATATCAGGCCTCTGTCTTAGTAAATTGAGTTCGAAAATAATTATTAGAAATATTTACTAGACTAGTTGTGTGTTTAATTAGGATTTAGATAGGTGAATTTAGCCTAATTAAGAGTAATTAGCAAAAAAGATTAAATTGAATAAAGGGTCAAAGTTTAATTATAACTTAAAGGAAAATAAAAGGGACCAAATGGGCAATTAAGCCACATTTGGAGGTTGAGGCGGCATAAGATTGTAAAATCTTAGATTTTTATATTATTTATGTATATAAATATATAAATTAATTATAAAGTATATTATTAAATTATTATATTATAAATATTATATTAAGAAATAAATTAAATAAAGACAATGTATGGTGATAATTTAATACAAGTGTATTAATAAAATACATACATTTGTAATACTTATATTTAATTACTAAATAGATATTTTTTTAAAATTATTATTATTAAAGTAATTAAATTAGTGAACAAATAAAAGAAAACAAAGAAAGAAACAAAAAGAAAGAAAGAACAGAGGAATTCGAAACAGAGCAAGAAAAAGAAAGAAAGAAAAGAAAAAGGAAAAACTAAAGGTTTAAGGTTTAAAGCTTTGATTGGTAAGTCAATTAAGCTCTTTTTTATTTAGTTTTGATGATTTAGAAGCCTTAAACAAAGTTTTGATGGAATTAAGTTGATATTTTGTAAGTTCATAGGTTTTTAAGCATGGTTCATGTTGAATAAATTGTTGAACTAGGGATTTAATTGAATGATTTTAAGTTAGAATTGATGAAGGGATTAAATTGTAAAGTAAGCTATAAGTTTTATGTTGTAGGGACTAAATTGAGAAAAATTTGAATTAGTGAAAAATGCTGAAAAATTAGTAGATAAATTTGATTTAGAAGAAATTTGAATAGAAATAGAGTGTGAATTAAATTAGAAAAGTAAATAAATTTAGTTAGGATTAAATTGGAATTAAAGTATAAATTAGATAGAAATTCTATTATTATTATAATTAATGTTTAATTAATAGTGTAAATTATTATTATTTTCGTAGCTGACAAGGAACTCGAGGCATCGGCACACAAAGGAAAGAGAAGTTATTGAGGAATAATCGAGCAAATTCGGGTTTTTATTACTATAATTCAAATTATTTATTATTTTAAATGTTAAATTTAATTATATGTATGGTAAGCAAATAATAAGGTAAGTGAAATATAAGGTAAGTATTATTATTAAGTTGAAAGAAATTCAATTGAATAATGGATATATGTGTGGAATTGAATGAATATTGACTTGAAAATGGAAAAGTAAAATTTAATTGAAATGTGAATTTGAAAAGTATGTGTTGGTATTGAATTGTGTTTTGATTAGTGAATGAAAAGTATAATTGATAGTGAAAATGATTCTTGAAATAAAGTGAAAATTGGATTGTGAAATTGAAATAACCTATTAACTAGTCAGACTGAGTCGGATATAATGGGCATGCCATAGGATTTGGAAGAGTACGAGATTTCGGCTTTGCCGATCAGGCACTTTATGTGTCTACATCAGGCACTTTATGTGTCGTATCTCAGGCACTTTATGTGTCGTATCAGGCACCTCGTATGTCGTTTCAGGCACTTATGTGTCATATACTGATTAGGTACTATGTACCGTTTTAGGCACAATGTGCCGTACTGGTGTGTTTGGGTTGGAATCTGTGTATCCGTCAAAGTCTAGATTGTTAATAGGGTGAATAATTGAAATGAGAAAATCAAATGAATTTGTTACATGTGATATGTGATTGAAATTGAATATATATATTTTTATTGTTATTGTTAATTGATGAAAGTTTAAGAATTAATTGTTAATTAGAAGATGGATAGTTACATGCTTGGTAATTCTATTTCTTTCTTGCTATTATAATTTGAATTATGGTAATACCACTAAGTATAAAATACTCAGCGTACGGTTGTTTCCGTGCGCAGGTTAAAAAGAAGTCAGAGTATTGGTTCAGCATCCAGGACAATCCCGACTCCGACATAAAGATTTCGGTGATGTTTTCTTCCTTAAATGAAAGTGGCATGTAAATAAGAATTATAATGGTTATTTTGGTACGTTATATAATTTTTTTGTAAAAAAAAAAGTATTTGATGTTTTGATGATTACATTAGTAAAATGGTAGAATTTATTTATAGCATTGGTATCGAATTGAAATGGCTTGATTAGTTTTATGAATTAATTAGAAATGATAATAGGATTTTCATTAATTAAGTTGTTATGTCAATATGTCAAGTATAATTTAAGTATATAAATGTATTGGTTGAATTACTGGGATTGGTTTGGTTGCGATTTAAAATTTGCAGGGGGTTTTATGTAAAATAAGCAGAAATGCTGCCGAAATTTATAAAAAAAATGAATGAAGTCAATTAGTAAAATTTATATGAATTTATGATTTTTTTTAATATGTCGGTTATTTATTGAAGAATTATTTGTAAATTGTTTGATATGTCCGGTAATGCCTCGTAACCCTATTCTAGCGACGATTTGAGGTTAGGGGGTGTTACAGGTAAGGTCCTTCGAGATGACACCTCTAAAGATGTCTAATGCGTAAGAGCATAACTATGCTATGGAAAATGGAATAGTCAATCGAGACAGTAAGCACGGGTAACATCCACCAGGACTGAAGGTGTGATAACTCCCACCAAGACAGAAGACAGGGGAACGTCCGCCTAGACATTTAATACGAAGAAAAAGAGTGAGATACCATAACTTTGCTATGGCATCATGAAGATTAACCGGTAGGTGAACATAAGAATCATAAGTTGGAATGAACTCTAAGGCTGACAGAATAAGGTGAACCCCCTTACGAGGATTAACCATGTAAATTATGAAGTACACGCGGGTATGAGGTTACAGATCTTAACAAATAATCCTGTAATGGAGAATGTACTAGATGAGGGAACGGAACTTAAGGGTTTACGGGTAAAAGGAAACTAGAGGTGGCTAAGCCCGCCGAGGTCATACGGGGGCTAAATCACTCGTGCTAGCAAAAAAGAGAGTCCACTAAGGACTAACCATGGCAGGCAGTTTGCTAGGAAATAGGGAGGATAAGAATTTGAAAACCAAAAAAGTAAATGCCAGCTAACCAATGACCGATATTGGGTCTCCCTATCGTAAAAATTTGGTTTGAGCGGAAAATTAAAATTTGAAAATTGAATTTGTAACACCCCTTACCCATATTCGACACCGAAATAGGGTACGAGGTATTACCGGAGTTTACTAATTAATTTTAGACATTTCATTTTTATCTACATTCATATTTATAACCAATCAAAATCAAAACATTAATGGGCTAACGTTAACCAAATTAACTTATACACGCCATTATAATCAGAATCAAATCATCCAAATTACCGATAAAACCAATGGATAATGTAATATATCTCCAACAAGTTTCCGATAATCATTTCAAAGCATCTAATAATTACACATATTATCAATAATAATTCAGTTCCAATATAAAACACACATATATATATATTCATTACCATTAGCATTCATTTCAATTGAAATTAAACAAAATATAGTTCATACGAACTTACCAGGCTAAATTGCAGAAATACCAAAATTTAGGAACATTTTGGAAATTTTCTATTTTTTTCTCGAATTTCCACCCAATCTTGATCTAAATTAATATTTTATTCAATTTACTACTTTAAATAATAAAACAATTCATTTTATGCAATTTGGTCACTTTTGACATTTTTACAAATTTACCCTTAAATTTTCACTTTTGTTCAATTTAGTCCCTGAAACATATAAATTGATTTTTTAATAAAAAAAACTCATGCTAGTTGAATAATCATATATTTTCCTCCTCTTCTCTCCATTCCACATCCTTAATATGTATAACATGCTTATATGTAACATTATCTATAATTTCACATTTATTTATATTCATTCAAAGCTGTCCACTTGAGTCATAGTCACTAAATTATTTTTATCTTGAGCTACAGAACTCCAAATTCAGATCCATTAATTTTATCTGAAACTAGACTCACATATCTTCTTACCATAAAATTTTCAGAATTTTTGGTTCAGCCAAATAGTACAGTTTATTCTTTAAAGTTCCCCTGTTTTGCTGCCTGACTGTTCCGACCACTATTCACTAAAATAAATTATCTAATTGTACAGAATTGGATGATGTTTTTGTTTGTTTCCTTTGAAAATAGACTCATCAAGGATTCTAAGAATATAATTTCATCCCATAATTACTTTTTTACAATTTTTAATGATTTTCCAAATCAGAACAGGGGGAACCCGAATTCATTCTGACCTTGTTTCACAAATTTATTATATCTCATGATTTAAAATTCTATTGCTTACACACCGTTTTCTTCTATGAGAAACTAGATTCAATAATATTTAATTTCATGTTTATTCATCCACTAATTCGATTTCTACAATTTATGGTGATTTTCAAAGTTAACCTACTGCTGCTGTCCAAAATTGTTTTAGTGCAAAATATTGATTACTAAGTCTATAACACTCTTATTTTCCTTCTCTACACTATTTCTCTCAACACTTTCTCTTATTTTCTCTTCACTAACATATCAAGAACATAGAATCTTATATAATAAAACCCTACATTACATCAATCTCATACTTTTTCAATAATATCAAACTCAAAAATATATTGAAATCATGATGTTCTTACCTTGCTCAATTGACTTCAATCTTTAACTTGATTTTCTCTCTCCTCCAGCCTCTATTTCTTGAATCTAACTTGATATTCTAGCTCCCCATAGTCTCCTTGTCAATTTTCTCTCTGGTGGCTATGGAAATTTCTTTGATTTCTAAGTGAAAATGGTGGATTTTTTGTGAAAGGACCAATTGTAAAGAAATAAAACTTTCTTTCTTTTTCTCTCTTCTCACGTTGGTTGCATGGAAGAAGAAGATGATGGGTTGGTTCCTTTTCATCTTTCTTTCCACATATATATATACTAAATAATTAATAATAAAATAATAAAATATCATTTAAAAAATCAAATTAAAATATTAATAAACTAATATTTAATTAATTAATTATCTAAAATATCACCAACATCATCATTGCCTTCTAGATTTCTCTCTCTTCTAATTGACCATTTTGCCCTTTATATGTTCTTTTAAAATTTCATCATTGAGTCATCGCTTAATTTGGTAAAATTACAATTTAGTCCCTCATAATTCCTTCATCTATTCAATTTGGTCCAATTCATCCATCTTCTTAGTTTCTAGATTATTCCACCACTCCAAAATATTACACTATTGGTCCTTCAAGTTTTTCATATTTACACTTTAACCCCTCAAATTTGAGTATTTACTCTTGGGTAACAAACTTTTTTCACTTTGCAATTTAATCCTTTCTTGGATTAATATGTCATATAGACTTTTCCAATGTTGACATAACTCAATTATCCTTTTTATCACTTTATTTCCTTATTTTACCATATCAGTATTTTCATGCAACCTTCCTATCATAATGCAACCCATGTCATAATTTTAAAATAAATTTTTCCTTGTCGGATTTGTGGTCCCGAAACCACTGTTCCATCTAGCCCCAAAATCGGGCTTTACAGAATTGGTTTGTTATATTTATAGAAATAAACCTTAACCAAATCATACATGTGTTTTCACCTTAACGAACATTCATTTTTACTAACTTTCAACCAAATGATCTTCTGTGTAGGCTTGAAACAATTGAATCAAAATACAAACTAGAAAAAGTTTTCTCTCCCTTTGGGGTGAAAACAAAATTCTCTCTTCTTTATAGAAACTAGTAGAATTGTTATTTGGGAAAAATATACTTAATAGTTAAAACTAATTCTCTCTATTTTTTAGCAGAATAACAATCTCTCAAAAATTTGTAAATAGCTCTACCGATGCCATCTATTTATAGGAGGAGAAAGTAGAACTCTTGTTGAGTTGTAGTGGTTTATTTCAAATAGAAAAACAACTTCCTACTTAGAGTAGGAGAGGGGTGGACGACACACACCCTAGTATTCCTCCGAGGGTTGCCGCCCCCTTCATATTACATCAATTTTTGGGCCTCTCTCACATCGGGTCCAATTACGAGTACTTCTTAGGCCTTTTTGACTAAGTACTCTATAATTTGACCCAACCCGATTTAATTTTTTTATTTCCCAAAATAAACTTTAATATTTATATATAAAATAATTTTCTCATCCCTATTTTACCCTAACAAAATTTTAGCGATTTTACCCTCAATAAAATTTTGATGAATTTGCCCTGGTATTCGAGAAAATATGTTTAATGTTTCACAACTCAACATGTTCACTATGACCTAATGATTTATTTTCATTTTTGGGCTTCGAAATAGTCCAAAAAGATAAACTCATTCTTCTGATCATTTTTAAGTAATCCATATAAGATTGCAAATTTCCATTTCCATTTTTGGAAGCCTACATTCATTTCCATATGATTCTATTTCTCCATTTCGGAGGTCATAATCATTCCTAAATGTTTCTCATTTCTTTTTTTCTATTCATTATGCTCATTTCTATTCAAAACAAACAATTCATTTTTGGTTCAACAAACTAGCAGAATGACCGATTGGACATATGTAGTTGAGGCTCAAATGATCTATAATTAAGTTTCGACTTTTCTCCTATTAATTATAAACTCATTTAGTTTACAAAGTCATTTCACTATAGTATCATGACTGAGCTCTGCCCAACGACATACCATTACAAAAGTGACTACTCAGTGCTCGTCCAATGACCTTGTCATAAGTGTGTTACCCTCATAAGATATCCTTAATCTCTTTGGGATAAATTTGTTCTCCTAATATGACCCTATTTTATCTCATGGTAACCATACATCTTCCTTCATGAAAAGTCAACCACTATCAATAGTGATCAAGTCATCCATCATAAAGACGGACGACCTGTGACCACGTTTACTTGTCATCAGCCATGTAATGCCAATGAGAGGAAATCATATACTCATGTTTTGGGCTATGAATTCCACTATTGTGAATAACGCTACATACTAAGAAGTTGTACACCCAACGCACTAGCTTTCGGTTTCTTATCTATTTGAACTTAGGTTTTTACTTACGTCAAAGTGTATGAGCCACGCATACATAGCCAGCCATCCACTCAGGATTTAGGTATGCCTCACTGTGAATGTTACAGGTGAATAAATCCATAAAAGATTTTAGGATCTATTCTACCTGGGTCCTTGTAACACCCCCAACCCGTTTCCATCATTGAATAGGGTTACGGAGCATTATCGTACAATCAGGAACATTTAAACTTTAAATCATTCAATAATTTAATTGTCAACCATTTTTTTTTGAAAAAAAGGAATCGACTTTGAAAATGAAATGGAGTCGCCACCAATCCTTTTTCGACGTGTGATCAGGTCACATTGAGATTTTAATAAACATATTGATTTACTAAAATATCGATTTAGGTCTTTGAAACATGAGAAAACAGGTTCGGGAGTCAGTTAATGAAAATGGAGTCGACTTTGAAATGAAAATGGAGTCGCCACCAATCCCTTTTCGACGTGTGATCGGGTCACCTTGAGATTTTAATAAAACATATTGATTTACTAAAATATCAATTTAGGTCTTTGAAACGTGAGAAAACAAGTTCGGGAGTCAATTACGTGCGAGGAAGGGTCAGCACCCTCGCGACGCCCAAAAATTGGTACCGAATTGATTGCTTAATGTCTTAATATTGAAATTTTGAAAAGATACGAAATACGATCCTTTGAAAAGAAATTTTGAATAAATCAAATTGAGTGATAAGACGCGCTCATTTCAAAGAAATAAGTTATCACACTAGTAAGTTAGGGTGCAATAGTTTAATCTTCAAAATTAAGTGTATCTTTTAACTTTTAAAACTCATGCATTTTGAGAAGGATACTTGGTTATTTAGGTCAAACGACAATTAGAACCCAGTAAGTTAGGGTTCAATTTCTCGAAATTCAAAACATCGAATATTGCCTTTATTTTAAAAACCCTTAATTTGAGGTAGCAAAATTGTCAGATCCAGTGAGTTAGGGTTCGACATTTCGAAATTCCGAAGAACTTTATTTAGAAATTGAATAATTTTATTGTAAAATAAATACTTGACTATCTAAATTCATCGTAAAGAATTGAAGCCCAGTAAGTTAGGGCACAATCCTATTGAGAATCATGAACACCCGAATATTTTGAAAATTTATGAAAATAAAATTTTTAATGCTTTAATGAAACACCATTTTTAAAACAAATGCAATATGATTGAATATCAATGTATGATGTAAAGATAGTTAAATGAGCAAAAAATATATATAATACAAATAAGAATAGAAACAATAATTTTAATCACATTATATAAATATCAATATCAAAACTCGAAAACTAAATAACTCTATCATCTATTTTAAAAGATATACTAAGACAACAAAAATATGATCAATATGTTCTATGTATAAAAATTTTACAATAAATTACATACAGACTTCAAAATAGACTTAAGGAAAAAATATTAAAAAATGAATTGGAAATAAATTCAAACAAAGCATATACATATATATATATATAATAATAGTAATAATACATATATACTAATATACATGAAAAATGGGGTATATAAGGCACATTAGTAAATTTTAAAAGAAATTAATTACATATGAATAAAATAATTTAAAATACCTATACAAATATATTAAAACACTTAAAATTAATAATCATAATAAAATCAAAACATTAATATATATACTTGAAAAAGAATAATTTAATAAGTTATATATATAAGAACAATTGTATTTCTAAAAAAAATATTATTATGTAAACATTTAACATATAGAAATATATAAAAGAATTTTAAATTATAACATAAAATAAAACATTAAAATATACAAATTACATCAAATTCTCATAAAATATATACAATAAGTAATTTATCAAATAATAACATGTCAAGTTTGAAAATAAAAGTATATAATAGACCTTTTTAAAAAATAATGTATGATAAATTTAAAGCATGTTAATTTGAAATATTAAAATAATACTAAAATAAATAATAAATATGTCAAAATAAGAGCTAATTTAATTTGAAATTAAGTTAATAAAAGTTTAATTAAAGTTGAAACATCATTAGAGGAAAAAAACAAAATGAAATAAAATAATCGATCAAAGATAAGTTGAAATAAAAACAAAATTAAACAGGCAGCCAATATAATATAACAAAAGAAGAATCAAATTTGTATTTTATTAAAAATCGAGGGACTAAAACAGAAAATAAACGCACAAGTTTCATAATCAAGTCAGATCACAGGAAATAGCGCCGTTTTTGTCTCCTCAAATGACGGAGGACAAAATTGAAAACAAGATCAAATTAAGTGGAAAAATTAAAAAAAAAAGGATTAAATTCAAACAAATCGAGAAAGAGAAGGACTAAGCACACAAATAGGCCATTGAAACAAAACGCGCGAATTTTCCCCTGGTCAAGTCAGGTCGCACACGTTTGAGCAAATACGACGCCGTTTTGGGGCCACTGATGCAGGCCCTAAACGACGCCATTTTTTTCACTGTACAAAACCTATTTTGAACCCTAAGTTAGCAGCCACCGGTGAATCAACAAAATCAAATGCCTTTGCCTCAAATCATGCTCTCAAACTGGCTGTTCTAAGATCCCTCACTCAATCTCCAATTGCAACGGAGTAAGCAAGGAATCGATCACCAAGTAAACTCCTCGTTCTCTCACCTCTCTTTCTCTTTTATTTTAGTACCATTAATGAACAAGATGAGTAAAGAAAAACAAAGAAAAAAACGAATAAAAGTTTAAAATCACCTCTTTTTCAAAACTGCTGTTCAATTCCTTTCCTCCTATCTGTATTCTTTCTCCTTTTTTTATTCATTCGGAGATCCCTTTTATAGAAAATGAATCGGCTTTTTATAGCCAAAAATCTATCAATTTACAGCAAAATAAGTAATAAAACAAATAATCCTCTACTTAATCGCTGGCCTTTCTGTTATTGCTTTAGTGCGTTCTCTTTTGCTGTTACTGGTTTGTTGTGATGCAGGTACACGCCAGCTAGAGGAGCACGTGGAAGGTGCGGCACGTACGAGAGATGGACGGAGGCGATGGTGGCTGAAACTATTGCAGCGGCTTAGGGTTTTTTTTTGTTTTCTTTTTCTGGTTATCTTGTTGGGCTAGGGTAAATCTTAGGTTTTGGGCCTGTAATTGGGTAGTTGGATTAATAATTCGATTTGTGATATTGGGGCTTAGTGGTCTGATGTATTTTGGGTTGGGTAAATTAATGGCCTACTATTGTAATAAAAACTGGACATTTATTTGGTTTTTTTATTTTGTTTTAATTTGGTGTTTATTTATCTATGATTTGGGCCCGGGATAAAATTGGGTATTACATTAATCATACATAAATCATTCATAAAGATGCATAATGTCTCTAAGTCGAGCCCTCTAGGCCCTAAAAATAACCTAGAAACAATTCGGGACCAATTGGAAACAATTTAGAAAATTTGGAAAAAAGTAGCAAAATTAGAAAACAGGGGTCAGACGGCAGTGTGCCTCACACGGCTGAGACACACACGCCCATGTCTCAGGCCGTGTAACCTTCGAACTAGGGACACACCGCTGTGTCCCAGCCCGTGTCCTCACCCATATAACTCTTTGAGTATGGTAACACGACCGTGTCGCACTCCCGTGTGCCAGGCCGTGTGTTAGGCCATGTAACTCACTGACTTGCATACAAAAGAACCCTCAAATGACACAAGCTGTGTCGCCAGGCTATGTGTCCACATGGCTGAGTCACATGCCCATGTCTTAGGTCGTGTAGACCAAAAATTCACCTAAAATAAAACCATTTCCAATACCATTTCATGCACAATCATTCAACCCATTTAAGCACACTTTAAAGAGATTTAAGCATCATCAAAACACACATTAAAATGCCAATTTCAATATCCTAATTAAACTAGGAAATATGCCATTCAAAGGCACCACATTCAACAGTCAAACATCATCTACTTATACATGTTCATTTGCCTAATTCCATGCATATGTCATAATAGCTTACCAAAATTCGGTTAATTTCATTTTTCGATTTCAAGATTTGATTACATTGTTTCGCCCAATGGAATTCTAGTAAAATGGACTCGGATACGTGAGTGAACTAAACCACACCAAGATGGCTCATATGAGATTAAAGTAGACCATACCAAGACACCAAAGTGCAAAGCCTATAGGCATCAAATGTTTAAAAAATTTCAATTACATCCCTCCACCACACCAAGGTCTCTGTAAAGACAAGAATAGTCGACATTATTTTTAAAAATAAATTTATTATTTATATTTGTTTTTAAACTCTTCAATATTTTTTGTTTTACATCAATAACTATGTACTATCTTATTATTAACTGATGATGCATGAGTCTGGCACACTAGTCGTACATAAAATTTTCTTCCAAAAACAATTATTTTTAGTTTTTTTAATTTAAATTTATAGTGGTAAATCTTCAAGAAATAGAAATAATAAAACTTTGAAAGTAAATAAGCGAACCGGTACAAATTGGTTGAACCGAGCTAAAATCGATTGAATTAGCAATTGAACCGATTTCGAATTGGCTTGACGAATTGGTTTCCAAAGCAACTAGTCCAACAAGTTCAAAGCAAATAAAATATTAAAAATAAAAATATTAAAAAATTCTAAAAACTGGTTCAACTGGTTTTTTAACTTGGTTTCAAACTGTCTGTACGGTTCACTAACTAATCAACCATTTTTAAAAGTTTTAACCTATTTTTGCCCTCAACATTTACAATTTTTGGTCAAGTTGGATCTTACCCTTTAAAATTATGTAAAAAATTTCATATTTACAAAAAAAAAAGTATAAATTATATATATTTTTTAAATATGAAAAAAAAAGAACTCTTTATAAAAAAATAAAAATTATCTTTTTTAAATATATAAAAATTCAATGTTATCTAAATCAAACTAGATCAAGTGGATCAAGAATTGGTTGGGGTATTGTCCGATGAGAGGTAAAAACCTAGTTGACCTATGAATCGGTACGAACTTGCTATACCAAGCTAAACAAACCAATTGAATTGGCAGTTGAACCAATTTTTATAATTTTTTATTTTTTATTTAAATATTTTATTTTCTTTGAATTGGTCGGATCAGTTATTCTGGGAACCAATTGATTAGACTAATTCAAATTTAGTTCAACAGATTTTTAGCTCGGTTCAATCAATCCATATCGGTTCTCAGGTTAATCGATTTTTTTCCTCTCATCAAACCGATACTCCAACCGGTTCTTAGTCTAATTGGTATGATTAGATAATATTGAATGTTAGAATTTTTATATTTATATATTTATATTTTGAATTTTAAGGAGTTTTTTTTTTTTTCATATTATTTTATTTTTTAAAATTTTTTATTTAAAATATGAAAAAAATAATTTTTAAAATTTTTCAAAAATTTTATGGGTTTTAAAGGGTAAGGACAAATTGGCAAAAACTGTAAATGTTGAGAGCTAAAAAATTTATTTTACCTTTGACACCATTAACTTTAATGACAAAATTGAATAGAGGGGCCAAGATTTTTAAACAAAAAAAAGGTACGAAGATTCAATCTCTCAAAATTAAAGTATAAAAACTAAATTTTAAAATTTGAAATAGTACAAGGACCTTTGGAATAATTAAAACAAAATAAAAATATCAAAATAAACAGTCTTTCATCTCCCTTCTTGTTTCATTTTTCATTTTCTTTCAATTTAGTTCCTCCTACTAAGGGTGAGCGTTCAATCGAGTAGAATTGAATAGAGTGAAAAAAATTTGAGTTAATCGAGTTCACAAGTCCTATTTTATCATCCTAACTTAATTTGAAATATTTTCGAATTGAGTAAAATTTAAAAAATTAAATATATCAAATAAAAATATTGTTACAGTATAATTAATTTCATGTTAGAGCACATAAATTTGAAACCATATATATTTTAAAAATTTTTAAAGCAAACAAAAAAAAAAAGATACTTGAGTATGATAAATTTGAATCATTAATTAGGTCCCCAAATTATTATTTTAGAAAATTTTTAAATTTTTAACTTTTTTTATATATTTTAGAATTTTTTAGAAATTGATTTTTTTTAAAAATATAAATTTTAAATTTTTATAAATATTTTGAATTTTTTAAATTATTTTGATTTTTTTTTGTATTTTTTGTTGAAAGAGACCAATTTGCTTATTTTCAAAGTTGACAGGGACCAAAAGAGTATTTACACAATCTGTTATTCGAAATATTCAAATTGTGAAATTCAACTCAACTCAAACTCGAAACTTGAATCAGTTATTCAAGTTGACTCGAATAAGTTGATTCGATTAACTCAAAATTTGAATTTTTATTTTATTTTTTCGAATCAAATTGAGTTTTGCTCACCCCTACCTCTTACCATTTTCACCTCTCTTAAACTTTAACTTCCAAATTTTCACCATAGATATTAGTGAAATCACAATAGTAACTTCATGGCAAGCTAAATTTTATGTAGAGCTAGCTAGAATACGTATTTGAGGAGAGAGAAAAGAGAAGTTAAGGATTCAGAAAGGTTAAGGTAAGGATGATAAGATTTCCTTAAGGGGTTTCATGTTTATTTCATTTAAAATGCATGAAATAGTATGAGGTTTTTGTTTTGATATTCAATGTTTGTATATGTGTTGTGTTAATGAAGAGAGGGAGAAGAGGAGTTAACATCAAGTTTGTTAAGTATGACTCCTATTTCAGTCAAATTTGAGAAATAATCTTCTAGTTAAACTTTGTTTATTTGTTTCAATCAAACACTGATTAGTTTAGATTATTTTATTATTATTTGACATATGAATTTAGCCTATAAATAGGCTCTTTTACATCCTTAGAAAATACACCATTAGATATTTGAACTCATAACACATTTAGAGGATTTTGTGTTTACGTTTTGAGGATTTTTTATTTTTAGGTTTTCGGGGTTTAGTTTTTATCTCTATCTTTTTGTACTATTCGTTTCTTTTGCCATTATAGTAAAATTATCTTTGCCCGTGGTTTTTTTTATCCTCTTTGGAGGAGTTTTTCCACGTTAAATTTGTGTGTTCAATTTCTCAATTTCTTTTGCTATTTTTACTTGTTCCTTGCTTAATCGGGTCAATCTCTAACAAAGTTGTTGATAAAAGCAAAGAAATAACAAGGAGTGAAGGAAGTAAGAAGAAGGTAGGGGTTCATTCCAAGCAATTTTGTTATAAGAATATCAAGAATTTTACTTTATCTAATTTAAACCCTAAACAAGAATATGATAATTTGGTTTAATAACATTTATGAGATATATTTGCAGTTGAAAATGATGATATGTATTTTGGAAATTATTTGAAAGTAAAATGGTATTTCTACAATGAATTGAAAAGTGTATGTGTAGTGAAATTAGAGAAAATGACTAGATTGCAAAGAGTGTAAAAGTTAGATAGGTGAAATTGATATTGACATGAAGTAATTAAGTGAAGTATTGAATGTTGACAAAATAGATGTCAAGTGAAATTTGATGAATGATTGATTTTATATGGATAAGGACTAATTTGTAAAAATAGGAAAATTTGAATTGTCTTCTATGTTGAGAAAATGTAAATAAATTGGATATTTTAAATGCCCAAGTAGACAAAATGGGAACTAGTAGGATATAAATGACATGCCATTAGGAAAATTTCAATGCGTGCAAGTGATTGTGGCACTATGGTGCAAGTGATGACGACACTACGTTGCAAGTGTTTGTGGAACTTCAGTGCAAAGTGACATCTGTACATCCGTGCAAATAATAGTGACACTCCGGTGTAAATTACCGACAATTCCACATATCATATATGTTCTATTGAGTCTACATTTTTGAAATAGAATTACAAGGTAAGTGAACTTAAAAATGACATTGGTAAGTAGCTTGTCACTTGTTGAATTAGTACCTTACTATAGTTATTATTGAAACAAATTGTGTATGATGATAGTGATTCAAGATAGTTATATATATATATATATATATTTATGTTTATATATGTGTATGTGTAATGAATTAATTTCAAATGCAAAGTTTAATTCTTGATATGCTTATTAAGCTCTCGTGGACTTAATGCATTTCTTTCAAACGCGTAGGTGAAGATCGTTTGAAGCTTTAGAGTGAAGATCGATTCCAACTCATCTCATCACAAATCAAGCTTGGAAGAGTGTATGAATTCTAAATTTTTGGCTATAGCTTTTGGCATGTACATAGGAATATGTTAAGTATGTTTGTGGATGAATTCAATGGAAGAAATTGATGGCTTTTTATTTTCTTTGTAAATTTTGTACCATGGATATGTTTGATGTTGTTTTAAGTTGAATGTTAAATTGGGTAATGTTTAAGGTTGGAATTTGGCTTAAAAGAATGCTATGTTGGTTGAATTGGTTGATAGGAGCAATGTTGTGGAGTTATGAATTAAAATTGCATAAGTGATAGAAAGTAAAATGCTTAAGTTTTCAAAGTGCAGGATTGAGATCGCGGCATGGTACCATCGTGAGGTCGTGATGAGCTCAATTCAGAGAGTGACATTGCGACATGGAATCCATTAAGTTGCGACAAGCACTCGATAGTTTGAACTTTACAATTTGGTCCCTAAACGACCTCCGTTCACCTTGGGAGCTTTCGTAAGCTTATTTTAAGCTCAAATAAATGTCTAAATCATATTTTAAGCTTAACTACTTGAATTAAAAAAATGTTAAATTGATTTGGAGTGATCGTAGTTACTTCAGTAATGAATGTGATATCTCAGTATCATGACCCGACAAACGGGTCGAGTAAGGGGTGTTACAAATTGAACTGGTTTTTTTAGCTTGGTTTGACAAGTCCGTATCTGTTCGCAGGTCAACTAGTTTTTTACCTCTCATCGGACCGGTACTCTAGCCGGTTCTTGATCCAACCAATTCGGTCTGGCTAAGATGACATTGGATTTTTATATCATTTAAAAAATATTTTTTATTTTTGAAATTTAAAGAGTTCCTATTTTTCAATTTTAAAAAAAATATAATTTGCTAAATTTTTATTTTTTAATATGAAAAAATATTTTTTAAAAAATTGCATACTTTTAAAGGATAATGACCAAATTGAGAAAAACTATAAATGTTGAGGGTTGTAATAGTTTAAATTTTTAAAAACCAGTTGACCCACAAACTGGCACAAACAATTTAAACCGGGCTAAAAAATTAATTGAACCGATTTTTATAATTTTTATAATATTTTTATTTTTAATAATTTATTTGCTTTGAATCGATCGAAGCAGTTGTTTGGGAACCAATTAGTTAGACCAATTCAAAATTGGTTCAACTGTCGATTCAATCGATTGTTAACTCGGCTTAACCAGCCTGTACCGATTCATATCGATTCTCAATGCAACCGATCAATTTAGATAACAATGACTTTTGGAATTTTTATATTTTTAAAATCTTTTTCAATTTTTTTGAATTTTAAAGAGTTTTTTATAATTTTTTTATTTTTAAAAAAATATAATTTTTTAAGCTTTAAGTTTTTATTTAAAATATGATTTTTTTTAAAAAAATTTTTGTACTTTTAAAGGGCAAAGATCAAATTGAGAAAAAAATTATAATTGTTGAGGGCTTAAAAGTTATTGTATCTTTAACACCGTTAACTGTAACGGAAAAATTAAATGGAGGAACCAATATTTTTAAATTAAAAAAAATACGAAAACTTAATCTCTCAAAATTAAAGTATAAAGACTAAATCTTAAAAAAAAAAAAAATAGAGAAACCTTTTGCACATTTAAACCTTTTAGGCTTATCTTGTTGATAAAAGCTTAATTGAGCTGTCAAAATTTTGCGCCAAACGTCCCCAGCAAGGCACTTGTAGGTTACGTGGGGATTTGGTTTATTTGGACCATCTTGTCGATTGAATTTGGATGATTAGATACCACAACTTCGTTCGAAATAAAAGGAGCCTTTTCTAGGAACTTTTGCATTTTAAGGATTGTCTATGTATCTCTAAAAACATATGAATACATTTTTCTCTTCTTTAATTTATTATATCATCAGCTTTTCAGACTTCAAACCAGACAGGGTCTTTCTACTCAACATCATCAATGGCAGAAGCAACCAAGAGGTACTACTTTTTTCTTCACACACCATGATATGTCTCTTCAATTTTTCTTCAAATTCCGTGCTGCTACTGTCTGTTTTTTGGTTGGTGAACTGGGTTATGTGGATATGGAGTTGGATTTTGTAGTGGGTGAATTAAGACGCATGAAAGCTTATGTTTTAAGACGTTTAGTATTTTGATAGGAAAAAAAAGGAAGCTTGAAAATACATGTAAAATAGGTCATACTTGGGAAGATGTTAAAATTTAGCATTTATAATCTATTTATGGGCTGCCTAAATTTGAATACTACTCCATAATTGGCTAATTCAAAATTTCCTATTATTTAGGGATGTTAGCAACCCATTTCTTATGTGTGTTTTCTTGAATTGTGTAAAACGATAGATTAAAAGTTAAAAAAGCTTTGAAATGCATTCGACTAAGTCATTGAGTTGTTAAATTTTAATAAAAAGTTAAACATTTAAAATAATATTTAAAATATTTATGTTTGGGATGAGTTTTGACCATCATTTGTTTAGGTTCATTCTAAACTTAAATTTTTTTAAAAAATAATTACTAAAATTTATAAAAATATTGAGTAAAACTCAAAAAGTTCAAAAATAAAATATAAAAAATCATTTAAAAATTTAAGTCCAGAATATGGACATTATAAATTCAATATAAATCTAGATAACTATTTGTACAAATTCTTTCTGGAAGATATTTCTAAAATATAAAAATTTAAAAAAATATTATTCTTTAACAACTTGAGATGTGTATCAATGTTTTGATTGCACTTATATCTTTTAGGCTATATAAAAATGATTTAGAGAAAAAGTATATCTTTTTTATTATTAAATTTAAAAAAGTGTTAAATGTAAAAAATAATCAAATAATTTGAAATTTATTAGATTAATATAATTTTTAATAATTTTCAAAATTTTAATGAGCCAAAAATTGGGGAAAACTTAAAAAGCAAACCCAAGAATAACATAAATATTGAAGAAGCTTCAAAAGATAAAAAAAAAATGACTTTAAAGTGTTGGGGATAATTAGAAAATTCCAAATATGGAGATTGAATGTGTTGAGGAAGCTCATAAAAATCTAAAATTGAGGAAACTTTAAGAAATAAAAATGAGGGTGTAATGTGTTGGTAAAGTTAAAGAAATCCAAAAACTGAAATGAGATTTTTTGAGTTTAAGAAAGCAAAAGTGGAAAAAAGTTAATATGGTAAGAAATTCAAAAATAGAATGAGAAATATGAAACAAAAAATAACATTGAGAAATTAGAGATAAAGAATCCAAAGAAGAAGAAATAACTTTGAAAGATTTCAGCAATGGATTTCTTTTATCAGTGCCCATATATGGCGCCAAATGTTGATTCATTTTTTTGTTAGACTTGTAGAATGGAGTGAGTTGAGCTCAGTAGCAGGTAAATTAAGTTATGTGATGTGTGAACTATAAAACATGAGTGAGTTAAGAGATATCAAAACTTGTGCTCCAAGATTTTTTTCGATACTTAAATCAGTGTTTTAGCATAGAGAGAAACAAATTTAAAAGCTATTGGATATTTGATGAAAAATGGATTGAGACAGAAATAAAAAAAACATATAAGAAATGAAGCAATCAAGTTATGATCTTCTTTTTCATTACTTGGCTTATAGTTTACATGTGTAACAATGCTTAAATAATTACAACTTGGCAAGTCTTGGAACTTGTACAGTACAGCTTGCCACTCGATTGGCTGATTTTAGTCTAATCAGCAACCAAAACACATTGTCAAAAAATATTATCGTTTCAGAGCAATTTGGCAAGTTGGCAACTTGCAGAGAAAGGGCTTGCATGTATAAGCTCGCCTAACAAAGCTCGCAACTTTGGTGAAATTACAATTTTGGATTAGCTTTGCATCTTTGGATGAGCTCGTAGATGTGCGATTTGTGTTCACGGATGACCACTTTGCAACAAAAGTGATAATAGAGTAAAAATGTGTTTTTGTGTGTGGTCATATATGAGAAAAAGGATGGGGCTTAACATTTATAATAGATTTACGGGTTGCTAAGATCTAAATATTACTCTATGGTTTATGCAACTTTTCTTGTTCTTTAACAATGTTGGCAGTACATTTATCATTTGTTTTCGGTACTTATTTATCACCTTCTATTTATTGAAGAAAATGAATTCATTATGTGTCATTTGACAATATTTATGTTAAACAAATAAACTATTATCTTTGAGGTTTACGTAGATATAGGTCCATTTTATTTGGGTATTAACTGCCTCCTCTTTGAACTAATGGTTTGAAATGAATTTGCTTATTTCAGGTATGCAGTTGTCACTGGGGCAAACAAGGGTGTTGGACTTGAAATATGTAAGCAATTAGCTCAAAATGGGATCATGGTGGTGTTAACAGCTAGAGATGAGAAAAGAGGTCTTGAAGCTCTTGAAAGTCTAAAACACTCTGGTCTCTCGGATTATCTAGTTTTTCACCAGCTCGATGTGGCAGACCCTAAAAGCATTGCATCTCTGGCAGATTTTGTGAAGAAACAATTTGGGAAGTTGGATATCTTGGTACCAATTATCCAACTTAAATACCATAATTACCTGAACCCTAATTTTCTATGATAAGATTTTCTTAATAAATTAATCTTTTGCAGGTTAACAATGCTGCGATATTAGGTGCAACCTTTTCGATTGCTCCTGGTACTGAGGTGTGTTGGCTAAACTACCTTTATTAAGAAAGCATTTGTCAGGACCTAACCTATTGGGTCATGGATACCTAATTGTCTTATTATTTCTCTTTAACTCAAAAGGAGATGGTGGTTAACAACTCTATGTTGGCATTAAAGGTTTAGGATTCAAGTTTCGGCTATGACATCCCTCTCAATTTGTAATGTACTATTAAACATGCATTGAATATTAATAGATGAAAAAATAATGGAGTGGAATCAAACCCGTCTTCGTGCATATGAGAGTGGTAAAAACCCGTCTTCGTACATATGAGAATGGTAAACTTTGATAGATTTATAGGTACTCGAAGAAACAATAAAGACGTAGTCGGATGGGATTGTGTCATGATAGCTTGTTACAAATGTAGGTAAATTCGCGTGATATATGGAGTAAAGCGACTGATGACAATTACGAGTTAGCCGAAGAATGCCTAAAAACAAACTACAATGGCGCTAAAAGAACTGCCGAAGCACTTATTCCATTGCTGCAACTATCCGACTTACCAAGGATCGTAAACGTTTCCTCCTCTGTAGTCATGCTGAAGGTAGAATCCCGAGTTCCTGTAAAATCCCATTTCAGATCATAAGCTTCAAAAATGGTTGATGGAAAAGTTTCTTTGTTACAGGGTAAAGGTGAAAAGCTTAAAGGAGTGTTAACAGGTGTTACAACAGAGGAGAAACTGAATGACTTAATAACTGAGTATCTAAAAGATTTTAAGGAGGGTTTACATGGAAGTAAAGGATGGCCAACCTTCATCTCTGCCTATACTGTCTCAAAAGTAGCATTGAATGCTTATACAAGGATTCTGGCAAACAAGTACCCAGATTTCTGCATCAACTCTGTTTGCCCTGGATATGCCAAAACTGATATAAACCTCAACACTGGTACAATAACTGCTGAAGAAGGTGCTGTGACTCCTGTTAAGTTGGCACTCTTGCCTAAAGGTGGCCCTTCTGGTCTCTTTTTTGTGAAGGGTGAGCCTGCAACTCCGGAACCTTGATGATCGACACCACGACGACGGCAACAATGCAATCTCAACTTAGATGCAATGCAACAGTAAAATGACAATGGACAACAAATCTGGTTGCGAAATGCAAATTTGTTTTGTAAATTCCCACTTTATATCTGAAATTTTCTGTTATAAGTTGTAATATATTGGAATTGCCCAACTTTTGAACCTAAACATATATATGGCAATATTAGTTTTAGTTTTATCTCAAAGATGGTTGCTTTTAATGGGAGTTGATTTTTATGAACAAAAGAGAAATTTCTGCAGGTCCTTTCCAGCTGCTAGAAACTGACATTTTCGCCCACACATGCCGGTTTTGTGCGGGTGTTGGACATCTAACAATAACTGTATTATTTAATTTAAAAATATTAGTTAAAATAAAAAAGAAATCGTATACATTCAAAAATAATTATAATTATTAATTAAAAATTTTGTTTATTTTAAAATAGGATTATTTAATAATTATAATTAATATTTGATGTTTTTAGATTTGGATTTCGAATTTTGGATTTTTTATATTTATTTATATTTAATAATTATAATTAATATTTATTTTTTAAAATAAAGTTATTTATATTTATTTTTAAAATCTTTAATATTTTTTTTGTTTTACATCGATAATAATGTGTCATTATATTATTAAATAATGGTGCATGAGACTATCACAAATCTTGCATTAAATATTTCCCATAAAATTCTAATTTTTAGTGTGTGTTGTTTTAAGTTAAATTTGTAGTGATAAATCTTTTAAGAAATATAAATAATAAAACTCAGAAAGTAAATAATACAAATTTACTCAATTATTACAGATTGTTTGCACTTCTGTGATTCATAAAGGCTTAACTGAGCTATCTAAATTTGGTGCCAAACGCCCCCACAAGGCAGTTGGCGGCTACGTGGGGATTTGGTTGATTTGAAGCGTCTTGGTGATTGAATTGGGATTCTTAGGTACCACAAACTGGTTTGAAGGGTAGGGACCATTTTCTAGCTTATTATTTATGGTATTTAAGGATTGCCTATATATGTCTCTAAAAGCCTATGAAAATATTATTATCTTCTTTGATTTATTAGATCATCATTTTCAAACTTTAGACTAGAGAGGGGTCTTTCTACTTAACATCATCAATGGCAGAAGTAATCAAGAGGTACTACTTTTTTCTTCACACGCCATGATATGTCTCTTCAATTTTTCTTCAAATTCCATGTTGATGTCAAGATGATAACAAATTAAAGGAACAACAACCCCCTTTCTAGCCTTTAGGTGCATATGTCATGGGTTGCGCATGGGAGCACGCAACCATGACAAACTTGGGCGATCCATCGTAGCTGAGGGAGGTCATTTGGCCCAACCAAACTGGCCCGTTGCCTGGAGAGATTAAAAGCACATCTCAAGAGCCTGGTAAATATGGAGACTGATCCAGGAAGATAGGATTATGTAATCTTAGAGTTCTAATTGTATAAGAGTTCTAATTGTATACAGCTTTTAATTAAAGCCATTGATGTACTTTGATTTACACCGTTGATCTTAGGGAGGCTCAACTATAACTAGAGACCTCTTTGCTCATTGTAATTCATTCAGTTCTTAATAAGAATTTTGAGAGAGTTCACTCAAACTTTTCTCCCAAGCGTTCTTGCTTTTGTTCATCTTTCAAAGTTCGTTCTTACTTCGTTCTTCTGCTGTTCTTCGTGGGTTCCTTGAGGGAATTTTGTTTAATCCTTTATCGTTGCGGGATTAGGCTAACTTAGGCATTTTTACTGTTGAATACTTTATCATTGCGAGTTAGGTTGACTTAGGCATTTTTAAGCGAAGAAACTGCCTAAGGCCGCACGGATCGCGTGGGAAAACTCTAAGTCCGTGACAGTTGGTATCAGAGCCAGGTTCGAAGCAACCTTTGAAAGATGTCGCAAGAAGTTGCTGGGAATGTTGAGGGAATGGAGACCCGTGGGAGGGCTAGGAAAGCTAGTCGCTCAAGGGACATGTTGTCAGCTTTAGAGGATCGTGTCGTCACTCTCGAGAATTTCGTGGGGAAAACCAAGGATAGGATTGATGATGTCGATGATAAGCTCCATGATGGATTGCAGTCCATGCAGGAGCAGCTCAAAGTGTATGTGTTGGACAATGTGGAATAGTTGACGGGTAGAGATGATGCCATTGAAACTATGGTGGCGGCCTTGAAAGAGGAGATTGCGGAACTCAAGGGTGAACTCACAATCTACAAGGCTGCTTTGGGCAATGGTGGGTTAGCCGCTGTCGCACCCAAGCCCAATATTGATGTTCCCAAGCCCAAGGAGTTCAAGGGAACAAGGTCCGCAAGAGATGTGGACAACTTTCTGTGGGGAATCGAGCAATACTTTCGTGCCAAAGGCATCACAGAGGATGTCACCAAGGTAACTACTGCTGCGATGTATTTATCAGACGTTGCTTTGTTATGGTGGCGTCGTAGGTCCACTGATGTGAGACGTGGTGAGACCGAAATCAGAACTTGGGAGGAGTTTCAATGTGAGTTTAAAGTACAGTTTTACCCAGAGTATGCCGAGGATGAGGCTCGGGCAAAGTTGCGTCGGCTTACGCAACAAGGCACTGTAAAGGAGTATGTGCAGGAGTTTAGTGAACTTATGCTTCAAATCTCAGATATAGAGGAGAGAGAGGAATTCTTTTCCTTCATGGACGGATTAAAACCGTGGGCGAAGTAAGAGTTGCAACGCCGAGGAGTTCAAGAACTCACCAAGGCTATGTCCGTAGCAGAATCACTTGCTGAATTTAGTGGGAAGAAAGAAAATGCCAATTCTTCCAAGCCCAGATTTAATCAAAAGGGCAATAGTGGGGGAGATAAAGAAAGGCCCACTAGGAACGACAATGGTAAAAAGCCTTGGGACAAGAAAAAGAGTGGGCCTATAAGATACTTTCACTGTGATGGTCCATATATGATCAAGGACTGCCCAAAGAAGGCTGCTCTCACGGCTATGGAAGCAAAGAAGGAGTCCGATGTGGAGGATAACAATCTCGGTTCGATACTAAGGGGGTCGAAGATAGAATGAGCCATGGTTTGATGTTTGTAGACATCAGTGTAGCTGGCAGAAAATTGAATGCACTCGTTGACACAGGCGCTTCTGATTTGTTCATGTCCGAGGAGGCTGCTGGTAAACTGGGCCTCAAGATAGATAATGAAGTAGGTCGGATCAAAACAGTGAACTCAAAAAGTGTTCCAATCAAGGGAGTTGCAAAGGGAGTGGATCTTCAACTCGGCAAATGGTCTGGGAAGGTATCCATTAAGGTAATACCACTTGATGATTATGATTTTGTGGTTGGGCTAAGCTTCCTCGACCAGGTTAATGCTCTTATTGCCCCTTCGAGCAATTACATGGTGATTTCAGACGCAAAACATCAATGCATGGTGAAAGTGACAAGGAAAAGAAGCTTTGAGGGAAAAACACTGTCAGCAATCCAGTTTGCTAAAGGTGTACGCAGAAATGAAGCCTCATATTTAGTAACCTTGAAGATCGAAGAGACCACGGAGTCTGTTAGTGAGACCCCGAAAGAAGTAGGTCAATTGTTGCAATCATTCCGAGATGTAATGCCTACTCAGTTACCTAAAAGGTTGCCACCCAAGAGGGAGGTGGACCACAAAATCGAGTTAGAATCCAATGTGGTGCCGCCAGCAAGGGCCCCCTATCGTATGTCTCCGCCAGAATTAGAAGAATTACGAAAACAATTGAAGGAACTTTTAGATGCAGGATTCATTAGACCATCTAAATCCCCATACGGTGCCCTGGTGTTATTCCAAAATAAACATGATGGGTCCTTGAGAATGTGCATCGATTATCGAGCTCTAAACAAGATCACTGTAAAGAATAGGTACCCTATTCCTCTTATTGCAGATTTGTTTGATCATCTTGGTAGTGCAAGATGGTTTACCAAGTTAGATCTGAGATCGGGGTATCATCAAGTTCAGATAGCCGAGGGGGATGAACCAAAGATAGCTTGCGTGACACGGTACGGTTCGTATGAGTTCCTTGTAATGCCTTTCGGACTCACGAATGCCCCAGCTACGTTCTGCACACTAATTAATAAGGTACTTCAACCATTTCTTGATCGTTTTGTGGTTGTTTACCTTGATGATATTGTGGTGTATAGGAAGTCTCTTGAAGAGCACATGGGACACTTGAGGGAGGTGTTCCAAACTTTGAGGGAAAATGAGCTGTTCGTCAAAGAGGAGAAATGCTCATTTGCCCAACAAGAGGTGTCATTCTTAGGCCACATTGTGGGAGGTGGTAAGATCCAAATGGATAAGAGCAAGGTTTGAGCCATTTTAGAGTGGGAGCCTCCAACCAAGGTAACAGAGTTGAGATCTTTCCTTGGGTTGGCAAATTACTATCGCCGCTTTGTCGAAGGCTACTCTAGAATTACCACTCCCTTGACAGACATGTTGAAAAAGGGGAAGGTATGGGATTGGAATCCGGAATGTGAGAAGGCCTTCAATCAATTGAAGTAAGAAATGACGAGGGAACCCGTACTTACCTTGCTGGATTTTGCGAAGCCTTATGAGGTACGTAAGGATGCATCAGATTATGCTATTGGGGGAGTACTAATGTAAGATGGGCACCCAATTACTTTCGAGAGTCGAAAGCTTAATGAGACGGAGCGTAGATATACGGTCCAAGAAAAAGAGATGACTGCGGTAGTACACTGCTTACGTACATTGAGACACTATCTATTGGGTTCCAGGTTCGTGGTCCTTACCGATAATGTTGCCAATAGTTACTTTCTAACCCAGAAAAAGTTGTCTCCCAAGCAGGCTCGTTGGCAGGTTTTACTAGCGGAGTTTGATTTTACAATGGAATATAAACCAGGTAGTGCCAACATTATGGCTGATGCACTCAGTCGAAAGATGGAGTTCGCAACAATTAGTCAACCTGATGGTTCTTTGTTGGAACGCATTCGAGAGGGATTGTCCCATGATCCCAAGGCCAAAAATTTGATTAAGCTTGCCAATGAGGGAAAAACAAGAAGATTTTGGCTTGATGGGGAGATGTTATACACTCATGGGCACCGCCTCTATGTGCCCCATTATGGGAAACTCCGTAAGGAAGTCATGAAGGAGTGTCATGACTCGAAATGGGCAGGCCATCCAGGGATGCATCGCACTTTAGCCCTTCTGGAGGAACGCTATTACTGGCCTCACATGGGGGGCTATGTGAAAACTTATCTAGTGTGCCAACAAGACAAGGTTGAGCTAAAGACTCCCGCCGGTTTGCTTCAACCCTTGCCAGTTTCGGAAAGGCCATGGGAGAGTTTATCCATGGATTTTATTATTGGTTTGCCTAAGTCTGACGGGTTTGGGAGTATTCTTGTTGTGGTGGACAGGTTTTCAAAGTATGCGACATTTATTCCGGCAACCAAGGAGTACCCCACTGAGGAAGCAGCTCAGTTTTTTTTCAGACACGTAGTGAAATATTGGGGAGTGCCACTGTCTATTATCAGTGATCGAGATGGGCGAATTACGGGCCGGTTCTGGACTGAGTTGTTCAAGTCAATGGGCTCAGATTTGAACTTCTCCATGAGCATGCATCCACAAACCGATGGGCAAACTGAACGAGTAAATGCACTGTTGGAGACATATCTTCGACACTACGTAAGTGCTACACAAAGGGATTAGCCAAAGTTGCTAGATGTGGCCCAATTTTCATACAACTTGCAGCGAAGTGGGGCCACGAATCAAAGTCCATTTGAAATAGTGACAGATCAACAGCCACTCACACCCAAAGCTATTGTGACCCACTATACAGGACCAAATTCGGCAGCCTATCGATTCGCAAAAGACTGGCAAGAGAAGAATGACTTGGCTAGAGCTTGTTTACACAAAGCAAGTAAGCGTCGCAAGAAGTGGGCTGATAAAAAATGAAGGGATGTGCAATTTCAAGTGGGTGACTCAGTCCTTGCTAAACTACACTTGATTTTGTGATATACTGGCTTGCACAAGGGTCTTGTGAAAAGGTATGAAGGACCGTTTAAAGTTGTGAAGAGAGTAGGCAAGGTGGCCTACAAGCTTGAGTTGCCAGCAAAACTTAAAGTCCACCCGGTCTTCCATGTAAGCATGCTTAAGCCATTTCATGGGGATCAAGAGGATCCCAATCGAGGCAAGTCTGAACGAGCACCGATGGAGGTAAAGGTGTCATATGAACGTGAAGTCGAAAACATTGAGGCAGATCAGGTAATTAGACAAAAGTACCACCGACCACGGCATGAGTACTTAGTTCGATGGAAGGGACTTCCTGATAGCGAGGCAAGTTGGGAACCTGCCGAGGCATTGTGGCAGTTCCAAGAGAAGATTGACCAGTTCCATAAAGAGGATGCGACGAGGGCGTCGCTAGAACAAGTGGGGGAGAATGTCATGGGTTGCGCATGAGAGCACGCAACCATGACAAACTTGGGCGATCCATCGTAGCTGAGGGAGGTCATTTGGCCCAACCAAACTGGCCCGTTGCCTGGAGAGATTAAAAGCCCATCTCAAGAGCCTGGTAAATATGGAGACTGATCCAGGAAGATAGGATTATGTAATCTTAGAGTTCTAATTGTATAAGAGTTTTAATTGTATACAGCTTTTAATTATAGCCATTGATGTACTTTGATTTACACCGTTGATCTTAGGGAGGCTCAACTATAAATAGAGACCTCTTTGCTCATTGTAATTCATTCAGTTGTTAATAAGAATTTTGAGAGAGTCCACTCAAACTTTTCTCCCAAGCGTTCTTGCTTTTGTTCATCTTTCAAAGTTCGTTCTTACTTCGTTCTTCTGCTGTTCTTCGTGGGTTCCTTGAGGGAATTTTGTTTAATCCTTTATCGTTCCAGGATTAGGCTAACTTAGGCGTTTTTACTGTTGAATCCTTTATCATTGCAAGTTAGGCTGACTAAGGCATTTTTAAGCGAAGAAACTGCCTAAGGCCGCACGGATTGCGTGGGAAAACTCTAAGTCCGTGACACATACACCACCATCAACAGTGGCCAATTTGGGGCAGATTTAAAACCACATTTAAAAATCACTTTAAAAGCCGGAAAAATTCTCATTAAATCTTTAAAAATCACCGCAATTTTAGATTTGGAAAATTGTGTATTTTATTGAAAGATCCATCAAAAAAATTAAAGAAAATGACACTTACTCAAGCAAGAGATAGAGGAGGCCATGGAGTTCTTTTGGGGCATAGATAATCTCAAAAATTAGAGCATGATCACTCTCTCTCTCGGTTCACAAATCCAATTTTACTAACCCTCAATTTTTGGATGTAACAAAAGCCAAAGCCAAATAAAATGAAGTCTACCACTAGGGAGAAAACCCAATGGGGAGACTAATTGTGTGATCGTCGGATAAGACATTAGGGAGGATGAACCATCAACACCAAGGAAAAGGGAAAAAGAAGCTCAATTATTTTCACAATAAAAAGGAAAGAAAAATGGGTCACCAAACACAAGATTAGGAGTAAGAAAGGTAGTTGTTGTGAAAAGGGGGACTAGGTAGATTGTTTGGCCTAGTTGTCAGTTACTTGCATAGCAAAAACACCAGAGGAGGACCAACCTTGGATAAGGAAAATCAGATTTAAAAGATTTGGGCCTATTACAGATAAAAGATGGGAGTGGTTCAAGGTACGTTAATTTTGGTATATCTAATAATAAATGCAAGATAATATTAAGTTTTAATTTTCGTATATTAAGTTTTATATTACTAATTATTACATTGTTTAATTATTATTGTGATTTAAAAGATTTGGGCCTATTATAGAGGCGTTTGTATTCTTGATATGCAATTTGTGTATGTTCTTCCTGGTTGAGAAGATTTTTTTGCTAATAATAAAGTCCTCCGAGATGCAAATAATAGGCCCAATGGTTTAAAAGTGCCACAAGGTAAGATAATTATACATTAAATTTTGTAGTGTAAAAACCTTAAATTGTAATGTAAGACTTATAATTTGTATTTTTAAGTTGTTATTACCTCGTTGATGCAGGGTATACCAATTGTGATGGTTTTTAGCCACTTTTAGGGGACAACATTATAGGTTAAGTGAGTGTAAGTATGACGGTCAACTTGCTATTACTGCACAATTTTTCAATATGAGGCATGCTTTTGCATGCAATATAATAGAAAGATACTTTGACTTGATGAAACTATATTGGATGATATTAACAAGTCTTGCATTCTACCCCATTAAGACCCAAAAATGCAATTATCATTGTACTTTTCCTTTTACACAACTTAATAAAGAGAGAAATGTAAGTGAGTCTTATAGAAGGAAACTTAAATGCATTAGGAATTAATGAAATGAAATATATTGAAAATGAATAAATATAATTAATTAGAAATATCAAACCGTCTAATGAATGGATAAATTTCAAAACTCAACTTACTAATCAAATGTTGAATCAATGGAAGGCAACAAAAGAAGGAAATTGAGCTTCACTATATTATCTTATATGGGTTTTTTTCATTGTTATTCTGCATTTTTTCTCATTTTTGTATGACATTTTTCATTAATGTGTATGGTATATTTTGCACCATATTGAACTTTCTGGTACCAAAACCTTCTAATAATAATGTTTGTTTATATTTTCATTTAAATTTGGAAATTTTATATTGTTTTACTATTTTGTTTCCTTGAGGTGTTTGTGGTATATTTTGAACTAAATTTAACCTTATGAAATAGTTTTTATAATTTTATTTTGTTTAAATATTAATGGTAGGATAAGACTCAAAATCAGATGAATTATTTAGCCAACCAGTCAAAGATACAAATAGGCATTGAAATGAAATTAAAGACTCTTAAACTTATTTCATGCATGATGAATCTATATAACATTGGAATGTAAAATGTTGATTGTGGCTTTAACCAAGGCTATTTACCAATTTTGGAGAAGATGTTAAAGGATAAATATCCTTGATGTGACTCGAAAGCTAAGCCTTATATAGATTTAAGGCTTAAGACTTTGAAGAAAGAATGAGGAGTTGGATATGATATGAATGAAACACTATAGAAAAATTGTTATGACAAAATAACCTATTTGGGATGCAATTATGAAGTTAATTAAATTATTTTGTCTTAAATCTCATATTTATCAATTAATAACAAGCACGATTAAATGTTTTATTATGTTTGGTTTGAATTGAAAGATTTTTTTACACACCTCATAGAATTTTCATGTAACACCCTCAACCCAACCCGATTCACAGAATCCAGATCTTAGGTGTTACGTTACTATTACAGACTTATACAAGCTTAAAACATTTGAATTTTCAAAGAAATACATCTTATTTAATAATACTGCCCATCAAGGTTACATTTGGGCATACTCTATGTTCGAAACTTACAAATATAGTTACACATCACATTGGCTTGTACTATTCCTCCTTATTCATCCCATAAATAATATTGTTGATTTCATTTATTGACCAAAACGGTCTAATCACTCTATGAAGCCTACAAATCAATTTCTAAGGCTTGTACAATAACATTTCTACCGGACTCGACACTCTCATGCAACCCCCACTCTGTATGCATGAGTGCCCACCTTGCCATTCCTTTGGCACAACATTGGCATCGTCCCTTCTGGTGTCTCCTTTACCTAGGACATAAAACAAAAAGGGGTAAGTTAGATAGAATTTAGTGAGAAAGTGCACTCTTACCTGAGTGTTTATTCAAGGATTTTGTCATTTGTTTCTCTTTCAAGACTTTAACCCAATTGATTGTACAGACTTCACCATAACCTTCCATACTAGCTTTTCTTTCAAAGCAATCAGAACTTGCCAATTCTTAGAATTTCATGTTCGCCATTCGTTCAGAGTCTGCTCGAAGGCGTTGTCTTTAGATGGTCATCATAAGCTCCGTTCTTCAGATTTCGCCACGAAGGCATTCCCTTCCAAAGATAGCCACGGAGGCTTTCCTTTCAGAGTCTTACCACGAGGCATAATTCTAACAAAGAAAGCCACAAAGGCATTCTTTTTATTAGAGATCGCCATAAAGGCTTCCATTTTAACAGAGTTCGCCACAAAGGCTTCCTTTTTAACAAATATAGCCATAAAGACTTTGTTACAGAAACTGCCACAAGTCACTTCTTTAGTAGAGATAACCACAAAGGCTCACTTTTCATTGAGATAGCCAAAAAGGCGTCCTTTTACAAAAATTAGTGATTTTTAATGATAGGCATTCTTCTATACTCACCGTCGTGAGGTTTGCCCCTTATTGATAGTACTCACCCAACCGTTCTTTACATATTCCATATGATGTTATGACCCAACCAATGTCTTACACTATATGGTCTTCAGAATTCCATGGCCATAGGCTTGTCCTTATTAGAGATTCTTATTTTTAGTCCCGATGGACTCCTTTAGACGACTCTAGAGACAAACACTTGTTCATCATGCAGAATCATACTTGACAAACTTGTTTTTTTTAGACTTCTTCATAATAGATGCATTCATACTTACATACCTGTAACACATTCTCTTAAACTTCATGCATAGACTTACTCATAATAGACTCTTTTACAATAGACTTGTTCAAACAGTGACTAACTCATGGCAGATATTTATGCTTTCAAACATACATACACGTATACTGTTCCTTTCCTTTTCAGAGTCATAGAGTCATGCTTTACTAGTTCCAGTTTCATACATTAGTTAATTAGCACAGAAATATCTAGACTACAATATACATGTAAATGTCAATCTAGAGACCCACCTGGTAACATTAATAGCAGCTTAGGTTCCAAGTTCATACATCCACAGACGGACTCTTGAAGGCTACTGTTCGTATGACATAAGAATGCTATCAAAACTTAAATCTATGCAATGCCTTATTTCTATATCTTTCTATATACACTTTCGCAAGAAAAACTCATGTGAGTCTAGAACACTTACCTTGTGTGAACAAACAACCCTATACTTGAACTCTAATCGCTAGTCTTACGGTTGCAGGAAAACCTCCTAATCAACAATTATATGAAGGTAGACATCGTGCTCCTTTAAATAGAAGGAAGAAGATAACCTTCCTTCTTTCATTCAAAAGTTTTCCCAGTAAAAATCATTATTTTTACTGTGGGACTTGACATATGTCATTCAACTTTCAAATCTGTCCTCATTGGTGGCCTACAGCTATGAGGAACTGTGTATAAGAAACCAAAATCTTTTTATATTTTTAATTTGACCAATTGTTCATTTCTAACTATCTTGTCAGTGTATTACCTACACATCAATTAAACTATCTAGGCGTACCTTAATCTTGGCGACAACCTATACCACTTACGAACCCTTGACATCTTTTGCCAATTTTTCCTTCTACATGTACACATACTTTACGGAGGTCATTCCTACCTTTAACTTTCCATTATTTTCTATACGCCTCACTAGCACACCAAAACGTCAATTGGGTGAGTAGGATCGCGCCAACCAAATTTCCTTTGACCTACACACCCAGACTAAGGATTTTGCCAAGGCTCGATGTTACAACTGTTCTTCTCTTAGAAAATTTTGACCCCGAAATTTCTGTAGTATTGGCAAACTTAAACTGGAGCGGTCGCACCTGGGTTTTCAAATTTTTGTACCCCCTTTTTTGACAAACGTCGTCACCCTATTGGAGCATATAAATTGTTCGTCTCACCTTAACTTTCTATGTAAGATTTCTCTTATTTAATCCCATCATTTCAATATCTTTTTCTCCCTATTTTTTAGCAAATACTTTAAACCCCTAAAATTCTCTTGTCTGCTCAACCTATTTTTTGCTCATTTGTCTTCGTCAGTTCAAGGTATCATTCATCATTTCTTTCTCTTTTTCATTTTTACGTTACTTGTCATCACAATGGTTCGCACTACCACATGAGAGGGAAGCCATAACCAAACTGATTAAACCCTTATTCAGGCCGGCTTCAATCCATCTGGTCGTCAGAATCTCGAAAGTACTTTTCCTAAGGTGGAAACCTCACCAGTTACCTATAGCACTACCTGAGATGAAATGACCTGTTACTTAGAGGCTCGAGGCATCAGAACCCTAAACTTTACCTAGACCTTCCAAATACTCGATCATAATTGTTTGAGTAGTAATTCCAGAGGGTTCATCTTACCCATGATCCTTTTAGAAGCTGGATTCCATTTGCCTCTAAATCATTTCTGCTATACCATTTTAAATGAATATCGTATCATACCGAGGCAACTATCAGCTACATCTTGGTGGACTCTGGTGGCCTATTACATTGACTATTGTATACATAAGGAACCACTAATGCTACGTGTCTTCCAAAAATTTTATCAACTAAAAGTGACTAGATAGGGTGTTTCTGTTGGAAGCGCCCACTTTAGCGTGCATTCGGGGTGTGAGCCAATCATCTAAAATCACATCTCAAACCTTCATTAGTAGAAGGGCAAATACATATGTCTTATCAGCAATTTTAGGTCTTATTTAGGTTTTCCTACTAAGTGGTCTCTCCCTAAGAAGAGCACTTGTAAATAATGCTAGTCGATCGATTCGAAACTCTTCAAGATTTAGATTGAGCGACTGAAAAAAGGACGGGTGTTGGACTTAGTGAAACTGGTTTCGGTGAGAAACATGTTTCAATATTGCCTTCAAGAACTTAGCCCAAATGGCTTACAAAGGAATGAGCCTAGTATAAAGTTGAATGGTCAGAAGATGCTTTCTGCTTACGAGGCCTGGCTGTATAACTCAGATGACGACTTAGCGAAAATACTGATAGGGCATAAAAGAGAGCCTCCTTCCTACTTTTACCGCATCTGCGGTTTCTCAGCACGAAACTGGAATATTATTACTAGTGTTGTTTCTGATTCTACTTTATCTTCCTTTCGGGCTAACTTTCCCATTGATGGTGCAAGACATTCCTCTTTTTTCAGTTCTCAAGAGATGGATGTCACCTTAATTCTTAAGGGAGTTCATAGTTCAAGAAGGACTCCTGCTGCTTTGCCTAAAAAATCAGCAGTACAAAAATCAAAGAAGAGGATTAGATCAGACGAGAGCACCCTAAAGTCAGAAAGTAGTAGGTGTCCTCCTTTAGTAAGGCATTATAACTTGCCCGTCTTGAGGTCTCATTGATTCCAGGGGATTTTACTCCTTGTCTTGGCTCTTTTATACTTCCTTTAGGTCTTTCCCAGTCTTCAAGTCCTATGGAGTTGACTCCTGCGGTCCATCCAACCATGTTATTTCTTCAAACCCCTAAAGTTGCCCTTGTTAGGTCAAGTAGTATCTTCCATTGGCATGCCTTCTGGAGTCTGTGCCAAGCTCAACGCCTCTCAACGTTCTTTCTCATCAATAGTTAAGTTTGTTGCCCTCACAATTGAGGAAGCTTTCTCCTCTTATTTCTCATATGTTTCAAATGGGGATCCTTTCGCTGTCATGGCCCAAGTTTCTGAAATCTCATCCATTAAAAAAGGTCTTTGGGGCAGGGCTTACAGAAATGCTAGCCAGCGTTATAGGAACATACTATATGACTCAGAAAAGGTTGTGAAAGTTAGAGAAGACTCATTTGCTGAACTATGCTAGAGGCACCGGGAGGCCAATTCCGTTATTGGAAAAATAGATATGCAACTCTCGATCTTGACAGAAAAACATGAAGAGGGTCAGACTGAAATTGAACATTTAAAGGAGGTCATTTCCTTGATGAATGAGAAGCTCGCCTTTAATGAAAAACTTAAGTTCATGGATATGAGTCATCAAGCAGCTTTAGATAGCCAGCGTCATTTTCATGACGAGGTCCTTAAGAAGTACCAGGAAGATACTCAGAGAAACCTTGTCAAGGTCTTTCCTGAGTGGAGGGAAAATTTAATTTTGTATGCCTAAGTGGCCATAGGTCCCTTCAACCTGAACAAGGTAAGTTCTAGCATTTAAAGGGTGTTTCCAGAGACTCAATCGACTTCGATGTTTACAACCCCGAAGGTGAGGAGTGAAAGGCCTTTCAGGAGATGTGGAAGAAATTTGTTGTCTCCTCCACCCCTTCTACACCCAAAATTAATGATAAAAAAGAAAACTTAGTAGGCGTGGTATGGATACTAAAGGTTATCTTCCACCAAATGAGGCTTCGGTTGAGCCTGATAATCAACCTGTAGAGGGAGGAAAATAATATTTTTTTAATCTTGCCTTGTACATCTCTTTTAGTAGGACATCTTTTATAGATAGAATGGTCCTTTGTTCTTACTCTATTCTTTGATTCCATCTTTAGCCTTTTTATCATTTAACTATTACAGACAACATCAATTTTTATGGTAAAAAAAGTCTACCATACCTAAGGAATTAAGCCAGGCTTGACGCATTATGCATACATGGCTCTTTCATCTTTCATAGTCTAAAGACCGCCTAAACCTAGACTCTGATACCAAAACTTGTAACGCCCTCAACCCGACCTGATTCATTGAATCCTAATCTCAAGTGTTACGTTACTATTACAGAATTATACAAGCTTAAAACATTTGAATTTCCAAAAAAATACATCTTACTTAATAATATTTCCTGTCAAGGTTACATTTGGGCGTACTTTATGTTTGAAACTTGCAAATATAGTTACACATCATATTGGCTTGTACCGTTCCCTCTTATTCAACCTCTAAATAATATTGCTGATTTCATTTATTGCCCAACACAGTCTAATCACTCCATGAAGCCTACAAATCAATTTTTGAGGCTTGTACAATAACATTTCTATTAGACTCAACACGCCCGTGCAACCCCCACTCTGTACTCCTTTGGCACAGCCTTGGCATCGTCCCTCTTAACGCCTCCCTTACTAGAGATATAAAACACAGAGGGGTAAGTTCGATAAAACTTAGTGAGAAAGCCCTCTCTTACCTGGGCACTTATTCAAGGATTTCGTCATTTATTTCTCCTTCATGAATTTGACCCTATTAATTGTACAGACTTCACCATAACATTCCATACTGTCTTTTTTTTTTCAAAGCTAATCCGCACTTGCCAATTCTCAAATTTTCATGTTCGCCATTCGTTCAAAGTCCGCCCAAGGTATTATCTTCAAATGATCACCATAAACTCCATTCTTCAAATTTCGCCATGAAAGCATTCCCTTCCAAAAATAGCCACAGAGGCTTTCCTTTTAGAGTCTTACCACAAGGCATCCTTCTAACAGAGAAAGTTCACAAAGGCATTCTTTTTATTAGAGATCGCCACAAGGACTTCCTTTTTAACAGAGATAGCCACAAAGGCTCCTTACGGAAACTACCACAAAGGCTCACTTTTAACTAAGATAACCACAAAGACATCCTTTCAAAGATAGTCACAAAGGCATCCTTTTTAAAAAAATAATGTTTTTTAATGATAGGGATTCACCTATACTAACCGTCATGAGGTTTGCCCCTTATGGCTGGTACTCACCCAACCGTCCTTTACATATTCCATATGATGTCGTGGCCTAGCAAAGGTCTTACACTATATGGTCGTCAGAGTGTCATGACCATGAACTTGTCCTTATTAGAGATTCATGTTTTTAGTCCCAATGGATTCCTCTAGACGACTATGGAGACAGACACATATTCATCATGCAGACTCATACTTGATAGACTTTTTTTTTAGACTTCTTCATAACAGATGTATTCATGCTTATAGACATGTAACACATTCCCTTAAACTTCATGCATAGACTTACTCATAATAGACTCTTTTATAACAGACTTGTTCAAACAGTGACTAACTCATAACAGACATATTCATGCTTTCAAATATACATATACGTATACTGTTCATTTCCTTTTCAGAGTCATAGAGTCATGTTTTACTAGTTCCAGTTTCATTCTTTAGTCAATTAGCACAGAAATATCTAGACTACAATATACATGTAAGAGTTAGTCTAGAGACTCACCTGATAACATTAATAGCAACTTAGGGTCCAAGTTCATACATCCACAGACGGACTCTTGAAGGCCACTATTTGTATGATATAAGAATGCTGTCAAAACTTAACTCTATACAGGGCCTTACTTCTATATCTTTCTATATACACTCAAGCAAGCTCACTTTCGTAAGAGAAACTCATATGAGTCTAGAACACTTACCCCGGTTGGACAAACAACCCTATGCTTGAACTCTAATCGCTAGGCTTACTGTCGCAGGAAAACCTCCTAATTAACAATTATATGAAGCTAGTCATCGTGCTCCCTTAAATAGAAGGAAGAAGATAACCTTCCTTCGTTCAAAACCTTTCTTAGTAAAAAATCATTGCTTCTATTATGAGACTTGACACATGTCACTCAACTTTTAAATCTATCATCATTGGTGGCCTAGAGTTATGATGAACCATGTATAAGAATTCAAAATCTTTTCATATTTTCGATTTGACCAACCGTTCATTTCTAACTATCTTGTTACTGTACTACCTACACATCAACTAAACTATCTAGGCGTGCCTTAATCTTAGCGACATGACTATACCACTCACGAACCCTTGACATCTTTTGTCAATTTCTCCTTCATGTACACATACTTTACAGAGGACATTCCTACATTTAACTTTCCATATTACCTATGCACCCCACTAGGGCACCAAAACATCAATAGGGTGAGTATGATCGTGCCAACCAAATTTCCTTTTACCTATACACCTAGATTCAGGACTTTGCCAAGTCTAGGTGTTACATTTCAATTTTGGTAGAGCAACAAAAATGGAGCACTTGGGGGATGATAAGTTTCCTTTATTTTGATGAGATCACCATGATATATGGGAAAGAGAAAGCTACTAAAAAGGAAGCTCAATCTACTATTGATATCATAGATGAGATTAATGAAGTTGAATATAATGATTAAGGAATGTATGAGGACTTGAATTCCCCAAAAATTGTTGATAAGAGCTATGTTATGTCAATATATGTAAAGATCAATGAAACCTGTGATCTTGTTAATATGGCAAAAGAGCGTGGTGATAGGCTTGAGTCTTCATTGAACAATCTAGCTAGGTTAGGAATTTTAAAACTAAGCCAATGGTTGCCCAAAAATATGAAACCTTATTTGAAAAGTTGTCAAAATTGAAAGGCTAACTGAAAATGAAGTAATGGTTGCTACAAGAAATATTGTTAAATATGTTGGAGGTATGCTTGTGTTTTTCAATGTTACAGCTTATTAAAAGCTAAAGTATATTAAGGGATACCTGCAACATCCCTTACCTGATTTAAATTGATAACCTAAGTGAAGGATGCCACATTTGGGCTCTAAGTTCACTAAATAACAATTATCCACATTTACCTTAAAATTTTCCATTTGACTTCAAGACATCAATACACTTACAACACTATTTTTCAATTTCAATAAATTGTTGACCTATGTACATGCCACTCTAATTTCATAAATTGTCTTCATAATTCATAATCCATGCCATGTTGAAGATAAGATGTGATCTTTTAGCTTAAATGAGCTCTTTTTCCTCCTGAGCACTATCTGCACACTACGCATTTGAAATATCGTGTTAAGCTTCACAGTAGCTTAGTAAGTATTTGCATGAATTCTAATTATAATTAGATATTTAATATAAAATCTTTTCAATATATTACTTCTTTATAATCACGATTATTCATGATATGTCATTTTATAGATGAATTACCAAGAAATATTTTTATCACTTAATACCATAAACATAATACATGATCTTAGAGGTTTACTTACCACATATTATTACTTAATTTATTCAAGACTCATTTTTTATTCACTTTATGACCTTTATTTTACTTCTTTCTTACACAAATACCTTGAATAAGCGATGGAGAACCACGAAGGATACACAGAACAAATATGAATATCACGAATAACACTATTTGCACCATAGTGTCACAAGTAACACGAATAACATGAAAGCGATCAAGTTCCTATAGCGTGCCAAATATATTCCACGAGTCCTACCTAGTTTACCAAGGTTTTTATATGATTACACGATTTATTTATTTAAGCATGATACTTTATTATTTTTCATGATTATAATTCATATTTCAATTGTACTTTATATTCCGAAATATATACATATATACATATATGCATATTACATGATTTTACTCTCTTGTTCACTTTTCTTTTTAAATCATGTCATGATCTTATTTCATAATGCAATTATATCTTAGCATAATACGAATACATTTCTCAACTATTACACGAATACTATTTCACACTTAGTCCTGACTCATTACACTTCTATGCTTTATTTAATTTAGTACCTCGAGCTTGATTATCAAATACTAATGAATTTATTTTTCATGTCCACTTTTCATGACACTTATTATTTCACTTTCTCAATTAATTTCTTGTTATTTCTCACAAGATTCTTTCGTGAAATCTTTCACACAATTATTTTTATTTAATTTCACAGATACTAACCTTAATCTTTCATTATCTTCACATGTAGGCATAACAAGCGCTTTCACATATACAAAGAACAGGGTTGTCTACTTGAGTAGCAGTCACTAAATTATTTATATCTTGGTCTACAAATTTTTAAATTAAGACGAGCTTGTTGTTTTTGAAATAGACTCAATAATTTTTTCACCATCAAAATTTCTGAATTTAATTTAAAGGAGATTAATACCAGTTTCTTTTTAAGTCGACTCAGGGGTTACTACTTGGCAGCTTGAGTCTTCTTCACTAAATTCTGATATTCTCTTACCATAAAATTTGGAAGCTAATTCCATTTGTCTCGTATAAAACTAGACTCATCAAGATTTCCGAGAATATAAAATTCTCTTTCTATTTCACTCTATACAATTTTTGGAAAATTTTAAAGTTGAACCGCTACTGCTGTTTTTTTTTTTTTTTTCAAAACAACTTGCATGTTATGTACACATAAAATTTGTTCATACTTTAACTTTCATGTTGCTTAATATATCACTTGCTTAATTTAATTTTAATAATTTCTAGATATTAATTCTCATGTAATCTTTTATAGTAATATTATTTTTAATTAATTTCACATGTAATACACTCATTTCATCACTTATCTCAATTTAGTCCTTTGAAAAATAAATAGAAGTCATATGAGTACTTACCCATCTTTGCTAGATTTTCACTTCCTTTGCTTCAGTTCTTCCTTTCACACCTTTGTCTTCTCCATTCATTTGTTCTTCAACACTTCCATCACTTTTCTTTTCTCTCTCTTCAAGAACACATTAAGAACATAATCAAAAGTTTTCACCAAAAATCTCTTTTCCACATTTCTACTTCAACTAAACATAAATAAAAGTTTTCTTTTCTTTCTCTTCAAATACTTACCATGAAACCTTAATTTCTTAACACTTCTCTTATCTTTCTTTCTTCTCCATTCATGACTTTATGGTCTCTAACATGAAAACTAAGTATTTCATGTTGCTAGCCACTTGATTTTACTTATAAATGCACTTGGAAATAAAAAAAAAAAAAAATTAGAACTTGAACTTGAAGGACCAAAATGATAGAACAGCCAAATTTTTTTCTTTCTTCCTCATGCATGACAGTGAGAAGAAGAATGACGAAAATTCTTTATTTGTCATAAATAAATATTCTTAATAAAAATTCTAAATAATAACATATTACCAAACATCATCATTGTGATCCAATGGTCCATATTCTCTCCTTAATCTCTTGGTAAATCCAATGTCCATGATCTTTACACATGTCAAGGGTATTTTTGTAATTTATCCAAAATTCTTTCTGATCATTTTACCTCTAGTAAAATTTTATATTTTTATTTACTACCTTTTCCATATTCAAGGTATTTGCACTTTTTATCTTTCAACTTTTCTTATATTTGCATTTTAACCTCTTAAATTTCAAATAATTATACTTAAGTCCCAAAATTTTTCATATTTTTACAATTTAATCCCTGCCTTAAGTTAATATATCACGACATATTTCTTGGTTCAACTTCCTTTAGCATCCATCAACCTTCACTTTTATCAATTATATACCTTATTTCATTTTACCAAGAAATTTACTATGTACAATCTTAACTTAATACCACTTTTTAAAGCATAGTGATTTTAGGGGTGTTACAATATCTCAGTGGTGAGTAGTTCTAATATTATGGTATCTATATTGTAGAAGATATGGGAAAAAAACTAGACGTTTCTATCTGTTTATCCATCAAATATTAGGATTCAAGTTCTTATATATTTAATCTATCAACATTCCGTCGTTGCTTTCCCTAAACTTACCATTGTAACAAAAATAATGGGAAAAATTCCCTTTAGACAACAAATTAACAAACAATTAAAAAGAAGGTTTATCCACCGCTTAAATGTAACTGTTATCAGTGAAATGTCCCACCATGCCTTTGCTTCTACCCCTTTGTTCTATTTATGTACATTGTACAACTTGCAACAACGGCGCATGTAGTTATTCTGCACATTTCCTCTTTCCATCTTACTTCGTCATGTTGGCAACGTTCCTTAAGTGAAGTGGTTTTCATCTGGATAATCTAACGGCTGGGTTTCAGATTTTCTCATGACACGAGCGAATCCATAACAAAGTGAGCATCCGCTAGCTTCGCATAGCTGTTCAAACACTTGAGATGTCAGAGTGTGAATGGCTATCTAATTAGTTAGTTGGTTCAATGTTTAATAGTCTGGTGATTTAAAATTCTTTGGCATCAAAAGGAGGGTGAGGGGGAGCAGTACCTCTGTTAGCTCTGCAAGATGACGGTACCTAAATTCTTCTAGTGCTGTTGCAATCTCTTGTGCTGGCAGTTTAGCCTTTATCATAAAGAAATAGGGGGAGACAAAAAGTGTTAGCATATCAATAACAGAATAGCAGCTGAAGCATCAGATCCACGAATGTGCAACATTTTCGTTCAGGATAACAAAAATAATAAATTAAACTCTCTGGTTCTTCCTACAGAAAAATTATGAACCTGTTCCTTCATTGCCAAGGAAAACATAAGGTAAACAAGTTGTTCAAGATTCCAATACCTGTGAAAGAATAGCACCTGCCAACTGCAGACTTGGTTCCAAGGTCTCTGGTACAACCTATGCTCAACAAGCAAGAAGAGAATTACAAGGGAACTCCAGAAGAAGGGAAAACAATTATACGCACAGAGGAGAATTTAGTAGAAGGTATCAGAATATTACAGCCGTTGCCCCAGCTTTTTCCAAATTAAGGCCGTGATCAACATCGTGAGCCTGTACGAAAGTCTTCACATTAGGGAAATACTTGCTCAGAGCCCAAACAGTTCTATAATTGGCACCGGGTGTATCCAAGGTTATTGTTGCAGCACATGCTCTTTCAGCACCAACTTTATGAAGGACCTAGTCTCCCGGTATTAAGAATGTCAAATATTGATCCACAACTTCAGCCAATTTCAAACTAGTCTTGTGTACCTCTCGACTACCAGCATCTCCAAAATAAAGAGAAAGACCCAGTGCACGCCCCATGGCCACCCTATCACTGAAAGAAGAGAAATCAGTATCTTACCATGATGGATTGATGGGTTTACTTGTATGATTCTTTGTGATGTCCACCACTGTTATAGATTAGGACAGTATAACTTTACGACCATTTCCAAAATGAGTCAGGTCCATTTCCTAGAATGTCTTAGCTTCTTCAACAAAAATGTCAATTACATAGGAGTAGGCAAGTAATTGATTTGCATTAAAGAAGGAAAAATGTGCCGGGAAATAGGGCTACCCTTACATATAACAATACAACAGCCTGGCGTCATTTCCATGGCAAGTGACATCTCGACTGTGGGCAAGTACTGCCACCCACTTTTTTCCCTTTAGAAAAGCATCTCAAAGAGTAAGGCCCCAGGTTCCGTTCACCCAGGAGCCAACTTCCTCATATATTTACTTCAATCTTTCTACCTCATAATCATGCACATACAAGATATACAGTAACTGGATATTTAATGTTATATCAATACATTGCATAAAATGGGTAAAAAAAGGCAAAAAAATATAAAATGCCCTAAGTAAAAAAAATCCAAAAATCAACTGAGCCCTTAGTAAATCATGCCATGCGTCAACTTCTTTTTTTGTCAAATCGGCAAGGACAGTTTTCATTAACGGAAAGAGCTAACTGATTTTGTTAAGAAATGGCTTGCATGCAGCTTGGTTTTTTGTGGCATGCATGTTGCAGCAGGACAACATGCTACTAATGTTTGTATTTTGTATTTTGCTGCTTAGTTACACTTGAACTAAGTTGACAATGTATTTGTTTTGATTAGGTGCTGATTGACTTGATTAAATTAGCTTTTCTATGTGTACAAGTTAAGTTTTATATGTTTCAAGACAAATTAATGGTGTCAGGTATGTTTAGGTGACAGTTTTTGTTTTCAGTCAAGCTGTTTTGCTTGTTTAAAAGTTGGGTAAACTACAAAAATAGTCACTTTTGTTTGCCTCAAATTACATATTAGTCACTTATGTTTGAAATGTTACGTTTTAGTCACTTACATTGTTGTTTTGTTACGAAGTGGTCACTCTACCATTAAGCTCTATTACCTCCCTAACGGTGATCCTACGTGGTAGTCCAAATGGGTTTTAAATGCCAACTTGGATGTCCTACGTGGTAGTCCAAATTAAATTTATTTAATTAAAAACCTATTTTTATCCTAGCAACTAGACATCCAAGTTGGCATTTAAAACCCATTTAGGCTGCCACGTAGGACTGCCGTTAGGGAGGTAACGGATTTTAACAGTGGAGTGACCACTTCGTAACAAAAAATAACATAAGTGACTAAAACGTAACATTTCAAACATAAGTGACTAATATGTAATTTAAGGCAAACAAAAGTGACCATTTTTGTAGTTTACCCTTAAAAGTTCTGTAAACTTCAGCTATCAAGATGTTGAATCTTTTTTAGCATTTCTTCTTCTCGTTTTTGGTCCTTGTTAAGCAATTTGATTTAAGTTCACAGCCTGATTTCCTTGTTGTGTGCTGCAAGTCATTGAAGCTTGTTGCTCAAGACTCTGCTTTGTTTTCATTTCTGTTTTATAACACCAATAGATTTTCTTCTTCTTTTTTTTTTTGTCACTGAAGGCTCAATTGGGTGTAATTTTCTTTAGGGACTGAAATGATTTTTTATTTTTTTGGTAAGGGTATTTTAGACCCCTTTTGTGAAGAAAACAAAACTCATAGTCATGGGCACTAGGATTTATGCTCTAGCAAAAGATGATGGATTTAGATGTTTGCAATAATCGGTTGACGTTCAAAAATGAAACCTAACTGTAAAAATGCAAATAAAATTTCAGGTTACCTCCTCACGTCAAGTGCAACAAATGGAACTAGCCGTTCTGAAAGAAGCTGAGCTATGATCTGAGAACAACAAAAACAAAAGAGAATATGCCATTGTTACAAACATATTTATACCAAAATTTCAAATTCAAGGGTACAAATATATAAACACCTGCCCAACGCGTCCAAATCCACAAATGATAATGTGATCTTGCAAATCATCAGTCTGAAAATAAAACCAAGTCAAAGAGATAGATCAGCAAGTAATTATCAGTTATCGCACTTCATCAGGAATCAGATGCTTTAATATATTGAAAAAGAGTTCTGCTGAATACAGATACTTTATATTGCCCCCAATATTTAATAAAATACACATTAAATTAACCCTAGAACTGATGAAAATCTAAATAATTTTATGGAAAAAATAGTTAGCTTTCTTTCTATAACTTATGGGGGATCTATAAATCACTCATGCATCACATCTTCCCTATCAAACTATTACTGCATGAAAGCAACAAAACATGGGTTCAGAGAACCATGGTAAGGCTGCTTTAGTTATTCACAAACTGCTTAGAGGAAAAAATAGGAAACCTGCAAACCTCAATGGAATTGGATGGTGTTAAAAAGTGGCTTTCATGCAGACCATTCTGTTCGAGCCATGCAAGTTGCAGCTGAAGAACATGCTACTGTTTTTTGTTGTTTAATTGATGTTTTGCTACTTAGTTACATTTGAACTAAGTATGTACTGTATTTGATGTAATTTGGTGCTGATGGATTTGATAAATCAGCTTAACCAAGAGTGCAAGCAATATTTTATAAGTTTCAAGACTATGTTAGTGGAATTAGGTGTGTTTAGGTAACACTTTTTTATTTTTCAGACAAGTTGATTACTTGTTATATGTAATGAAATGTTTTCAGTAATGATAGATGAATCTTTCAGCTAATTTCTCTTCTTGTTTTGGTTCTTGTTAAGCAATCTATTCTTGTTACTTCAAGACCGATTTATTTGTTTGTTCAGCAAGTCACTATAACTTCAAGCTCAAGACTTTGCTGTGATCTCTTGATTTATTTCTTAACTCCTACAATTGGTATCGAGAGCCAACTTCTTAGAAGACCTTTCTCTTTTCTACTCTTAATAACATGTCTTTATTCGTTTTCTCTCCAACACCACCACCAGTGTTCAATGGTGAAAGCTACCACATTTGGGTAGTGAAAATGAAAACCTACCTACAAACATTTGACTTATGGGAGGTTGTCAATGCTGATCTTGAACCACCACCCTTGAGAGCTAACCCCACGGTAGCTCAAATTAGGCAACACTCTAATTATAGAGCCAAGAGGTACAAGACAAAATCCTGCCTCCAAAACAATGTGTCAAACTTGATTTTCATAAGGATCATAGCCTGTGAGGCTCCAAAGCAGGCTTGGGACAAGCTTAAATAAGAGTTTCAAAGTATTGAAAAAACAAGACAACAACAACTCATCAACTTAAAAAGTGACTTTGAAAACTTGAAAATGAAGGAGTCAGAGACAATTAAGCAATATTCAAACAGGATTATGGCTATTATGAACAACATCAGGCTGCTTGGAGACCAATCCAGTGAAAGCAGAATAGTGGAGAAGGTTATTTCAACCTTACTTGAAATATATGAAGCCAAAATCTCTACCCTAGAAGACTCAAGAGATCTGTCAAGTATCTCTTTGACTGAGCTAATTAATTCTCTTTATGCTCAGGAACAAAGGAGAGCTAGCAGACAGGAGGAGCATCATGAAGGTGCATTTCAAGCCAAGAGCAGACTAACCTCGAGCTCTTCTGGCTACAAAGGGAAGAAAACTTGGTCAGACAAGCTTAAAAGAGATTGAGCAAGAAAAAGATATCCACCTTGCTTTCATTCTAAAAAGATTAGCCATCCAGAAGCAAACTGCTGGTATGGACTTGATGTGCAATGCAAGGTTTGTAAGCAGCTGGGCCATGTTGAAAAGGTTTGCAAAAATAGAGGCCAACAAAAACAACATCAAGCTTAGCAGTTAAAACGGAAGCTCAAGTGGCAGAAGAGAGCAATGCTCAGGAAAAGCAAGTATTTGTTGCTTCTTGTTCAGTAATCAGAAGAAATAGCACAAAAGGTCAGTTAATTGATAGTGTTTGCACCAACCACATGACACCTAATGCTGCTATCTTCAAGAGCATAGATAAAAACTTCAAATCGAGAGTAAAAGTGGGCAATGGTCAATACATCAAAGCAGAAAGGAAAAGAGATGTGCTCATTGGCACTCCTTCATGTACCAAACTTGTCTCCAATGTTCTCTTAGCACCTAAAATTGATAGAAATCTGATAAGTATTGCTTAGTTACTTAAAAAAGGATATTTTGTTCTATTCAAAGGCAAAGAGTGATTGATCAGTGATTCAAGTGGATCCAAGCTCATATCAATAGCCATGATTGACAAAAGCTTTGTTGCCGATTGGAATAAGGGGTCTATTAGTGCCTACACAACTGTCTTAGATGAGTCCAAATTGTGGCATAAAAGCTTGGGTCATGTTAACTATTGGTCACAGCTTTAATTGTCCAAAGAAGATTTGGTTGAAATTTTCACAAAAATAGTTGAACAATAGAGTGTTTGTGAAGTGCGTCAGCTAGGAAAGCAAGTTAGGCTTCCATTTCTAGCAAACAAGGCTTGGAGGCACAGCTAGTCCACACTGATATGTGTGGCCCTATGAAGACTCAATCTTTGAATGGCAGTAGGTACTTCATTCTCTTCATTGATGACGACTCAAGATTCTGCTAGGTTTCTTTTCTTAAGCTCAAGTTAGAAGTAGCCTCATTGTTTTGGAAGTTCAAGACAGCAGCTAAGATTCAATCAGGTTACAAGCTCAAAATAATAAGGTCAGATAATGGGACAAAGTACACCTCTGATGTGTTTCAAAGGTTTTGTGAAGAATCAGGGATTGAACACGAGCTCACCAACACTTACACACCTCAGCAAAATGGTGTCAATGAGAGAAAAAATCGAACCCTGATAGATATGGCTAGATGCCTAATGTTTGAAAGGAGTTTGCTTAGAAATTTTTGGGTTGAGGTAGTGAATATTGCAGTATATCTTCCAAATAGGCTACCAACTAAAGCCTTGTTTGAAAAAAACTCCATTTGAAGCCTGGTTTGGATTCAAGCCATCAGTGGCTCACCTAAAGGTCTTTGGTTGCATCTATTATGCACATGTTCATGTAGTTAAAATGGACAAATTGGCAAAGAAGGCTCGACCTGACATCCTTGTAAGCTATAGTAGTGTTAAAAATGGCTATAGAGTTTTGGATCCTACAACTTACAAGGTCTTTGTAAGTAGAGATGTGGTATTTGATGATATGTCAACCTGGAATTGGGACAAAGGTGAACCAAAGTGTGCTGCTGAAGACTTAGTGACAGGGCAAATTGATGTTGATCAGTGTGATCAAGAGTTGAACATTGATCATGTTCCAATTAGAGGAACCAGACTGATTAGTAAAATATATGAGAGGGAAGATGTAGCTACTATTGAACCAACTTGTTTTGAAAAACCACAGGCACAAGAAGGCTGGAGGCAAACCATGCTTGATGAAATGAGCATGATTTATAAAAATCAGACTTGGGAGTTAGTTGCAAAACCAGTTCACGGGAAGGTCATAGGGGTGAAATGGGTGTTTCAAGCCAAACACAATGCTAATGGTACTTTGAACAAGCTAAAGGCAAGGTTAGTTGTGAAAGGATTTAGTCAGAAGTATGGGATTGATTACTTTGAAACATTTGCACCAGTGGCAAGACTTAACACCATCAGACTTTTGGTGGTTGGCTGCTCAAAGGCAATGGAAAATACATCAGCTTGATGCAAAATCAGCCTTCCTCAATGGATTTCTTGATGAAAAGATATATGTTGAACAACCAGATAGTTTTAAAGTTGCTAGTGAAAAAACCAAGGTGTACAAGCTGAGAAAAGCCTTGTATAGCTTAAAGCAGGCACCAAGGGCCTGGTATGACAAAATTGACACCTACCTGTCAAGCTTGGGGTTCGAGGGAAGCATTAGTGAACCAACACTGTATGTGAAGAAGGAAAGTGGTGAAACATTACTAATTGTCTCATTATATGTGGATGACTTGTTAATGATTGGTGGGAATGATGTTATGCTGATAGATTTCAAATGCAAAATGGAGAGTATGTTTGAAATGTCTGATTAGGTAAAATGCCTTACTTTCTTGGGATGGAAGTATCTCAGACTCAATAAGGGATCTTCATAAGCCAAAAGGCATTTTCCTTGAAAATTCTGAATAGGTTCTCCATGCAAAATTGCAAAGCAACTAGTACTCCAGTTGCTGTTGGAGAAAAGCTCACTAGCGAAGGTGATTTCGATAAGGTAAATGAATCAACCTATAGAAGCCTAATGGGATGTCTACTCTACTTAACAACCACAAGGTCTAACATAATTTTTGCAGTCAGTCTTTTATTCAGGTTCATATACTGCTGCAATGTAAATCATTTTCAAGCTACAATAAGAGTTCTGAGGTACATCAAAGGAACTCTAAGCTTTAGAGTTATGTTCACCAAGGTTGACAGCATGAAGCTTCTTGGTTTTGCAAAAGTGATTGGGCAGGATCCATTGATGACATGAAAAGCACTTCAGGGTAACTATTTATCCTTGAATCAGCTATTTTTTATTGGAGTTCAAAGAAATAGTCCATTGTTGCTCAATCAACAGCTGAAGCTGAATAGGTTGCAGCTGCAGTAGCTGTTAATCAAGCAATTTGGTTAAGAAAGCTCACGGCAGATATGAACTTACACCAAAGAGAAGCAACAGAGATTAGAAGTAATAATCCATCTACTGTTGCAATTGCAAAGAATCTAGTGATTCATGGCAAAACAAAGCATTTTAAGATTAAGTTTCATTTTGTTAGAGAAGTGAAACAATCTCAAGAAATCAAACTGGTTCATTGCAGTTCTGAAGATCAGTCAAGCCTCTTGGTGTATCAAGGTTTGAGAATTAGAGAGCAAGATTGAGAGTTTGCAGCATAGAAGCCAAGGAGGAGTGTTAAAATGTGGCTTTCATGCAGACCATTCTATTCAAGCCATGCAAGTTGCAGCTGAAGAACATGCTGTTGTTTTTGTTGTTTAATTGATGTTTTGCTACTTAGTTACATTTGAACTAAGTATGTAATGTATTTGATGTAATTTGGTGCTGATGGATTTGATAAATTAGCTTAACCAAGAGTGCAAGCAATGTTTTATAAAAAGACTTTGTTAGTGGAGTTAGATGTGTTTAGGTAACACATTTTTGTTTTTCAGACAAGTTGATTACTTGTTATATGTAATGAAATGCTTTCAATAATGATAGATGAATCTTTCAGCTAATTTCTCTTCTTGTTTTTGCTCTTGTTAAGCTATCTGTTCTTGTTACTTCAAGCCCGATTTCTTTGTTTGTTCAGCAAGTCACTGTAGCTTCAAGCTCAAGACTTTGCTGTGATCTCTTGATTTATTTCTTAACTCCTACAGATGGTTAGACATGCACCTCACTTTCGACAGGCAATAAACTTCGAACATCGTGCAGCTCAAAATGAGAGGAAATTAATTGGCCTCCAGCAGCAAGCCATGGTGTGAGGGCCATCGAGATTCCCACAACAAGGAACAACAATGAAGATAGCTGAGAAGACATTATACCCTGACAAAAACACCATTAATACTTGCATAAGCGACAAAACATTTCATATAACACTAAGAAGTTGGATTAGCAATCTTTGAATGGTGTTTTAGCAATAAATGCGGCCATAAACCTGGAACATGTGACACAAGTAATGACTATCACAAATTATAATAGAATAAATATGTGATTATTATCTTTGTTTTTTCAAACCACCTAACACAGGAGAAAATTGAAAGTGAAAACCAAGATCTACTAAAGATTTAGAAAATGCACGATAAACAGAAAGACACAAATAAGACAATCTCATGATGAAATGGTGTCTGTTCATAAGGAAACAAACCTGATTAACAGCTTCACCAAAAGCTACAAATGCGAATTCTCCACCAGGAGCTAGAAGAAGACCAACCCTTATGGCAGAGACGATTGAAATACCAAAAAGTGTACCAACAAATGCCACCAATATAATCTTACCACCAATTAACAGTCCTAGTGCCTCCATAATAACAGGAAAATTTGAAAAAAGAAGTTTGGGGTCAGTAGACATGCCAACCTGAAAACTCAAAAAAAAGTTGTCATAAGTTGCACATACCTTGATGTCTTGGTCGTCAATATGGGGAAGCACCAATAACCTCAAACTTAATACATGCCAATTAAGCATGTCTTATCATTCTCCTAACTCAGGATTGTAATAAATTATATGAAGACTTGATACAACCACCCCTCCAAAGCTTTGTCACCTTCAACTATGGCATAAAATGATCCTCTACCTTATAAAGTTATAATAATGAATCTTCGTGATATTACTTCTATAATATTTGCACTAAATGGCGTCATTTTTTAAAAATATCTATTTTAATCTCCTTGCGTTTTTACCTACCAAAAATGACCTTACATCCAACAAAAGAACACCAAATAGGTTTTACGACAAAAGCAGAAAGTAATTCAAAGAAACAAGCACCGAATCATTTATATATTATGGAGATACCAACAAATAAAATACCAACCGTCATGAAGAAGAGACCCAATAAGAGGCCTCGATATGGAGCAATATCTGATTCAACCTGCAAAGAGAATTCAGTCTCTGCCAGAAGCAAACCAGCTAGAAATGCTCCCAATGCCATGGAAAGTCCAGCCTGTTCAACAAGAGTGAAAGAAAAAAGGAAGCATCTAAGGCATTGTTATCACTACTACAAAAGAAGAAAAAAAAAATTAAGAACAAGTATAGTTTTCATACCCCAGCAGTTAGGAGACTTGTCCCTAGAATAACAAGGAGTGAATTGGCAGAGAATATTTCTGGATTTTGATTTTCAGCTATTTTCCCATAAATTGGTCGGAGCAACTGCAAGAAAAAACTAAAGGTATATGAGAACCAGAAGATATTGTGTTTCTGAAGCATTACTCATTTCTCAGAGTTGGGCACAGGTATTGACAATCTTAAGTAAAAGTTCAGAAGATTAAGGGGTCAAATGCTTCTGAGACAATACTATCAGTCTATGAGATTCATCATTATGTACATCAAACCTGTCGGAAATTGAGTTACCTCCACTTTGATGATACCACTTACACCCCACCCGGATATATTTCTACACTCTTTAGTTTTTTTTTTTTTTTTTAAGTTTCTCATCAGTCAATATTAAATGATAAAATAAGACAGAAATTGCAATAAGACAATCATAAGCTATCGGAAAATCCTGAAGTCAAAATTTATGAATGTCTTAGATATAAAACTTACCAACCGTCCACCAGCAATAATTGTAATGATGGAAACTGCTGCCCTAACAACAGCCAGTCCAAGAGCTTCCGCAATGGCTCTAAAACCAATCTGAAAACCAGAAAAATGAGATTACTAAAAGGTGCCAATATAAGATGTAGAAGAAGGTACCAGCTAATAACACAAAACCCAAGATTTTGGGGGAAGCACAAGTTCCCTTAAAGCAAGTTAGTGGAGTAAGCTGCATGGAAGAAACATAAACAGAAATTAAGAAACCAATCATCAAAATCTGAGTTTGGAAGTAATCTTTATGGTTTATAGGAGAATTAGAACAATGAATTTACATACGTGTAAAAGACATACTATCAGAGTGAAAAACCACGATGGATCGAGCATCTAACATGTAATCAAACCAGAAAATACAACAAATCGATAAATAGAAAGGAAGAGTACAGTAAATGAAAGCATAGAACTCATAGAAAGACTTGGAGATACAGAGCTTTATTTCTGAATTACTGGAATGAAAAAGCAATGCTTACAATCTGCATTTAATTCTATATTTATAGTCTCACCAACACGTGTTTCTGCTATTAACCACATGTTAACAGACTATAACAAATTAACCATCTATTAACAGACTACTAGTAGACTCCTAACAGCATATTTCTCATTTGCATAACACAAAGTGAGGCAACATAGGAATCTTCAATGTCGAATGAAAAACAAAAAGGAAAAGTAAAGTTGAATTAATTAGAATTTAGAAGACCTTACCTCTCCTTTTGATGAATTTGGGGAGATAAGAGGTATGAGTATAAGCAAAACAACAACAGCCAAATCCTGGAAGAATCGATAACAATCAATAATTTTTTTTTCTTCCAACAACAGTGATCTAAATCAACTAAATGCCATGTAAAACTTGAAAGACTAACAGAAGAGGTTCCAAACACATCAAGCAGGTCTTATATTTGTCCTGATTGATGGTTTAGTCTAATCATTTATGAATTATTTTAAGCATTCCAGGAGCTGGAAGGCTTAAGGGCATAGATTACAACATTATGTTGAGTAGATTTCTAATTTCATCTTTTGCTAACTTAAGTACAGATGCCAGTTTAAAACATGAAGAGAGGGAAAGAAAATTAAAGAACCAAAAGAAAAGAAAAAAAAGTGATACATGTATCATTTATCAAGATAAAAGAAAAAAAAGTGATACATGTATCATTTATCAAGATACATTTGGATAATCTGCAAAAGAATTATCATATCTGTCTGCAAAATTCAATTCATAAGAAATTACATCCTGAAGCCAATCCCTTTCTCAAGATCATAGGATAACCTGAAAAAGCAAGACAGAAAATGTAGCGCGTCCATGGCGGGAAGTACTTTCACCTCGCTCCTGTAATACCTGCAAATGAAGATAACAATTACATGTTCGTCTAATGGATCCATGAGGTTTCAGTATCTTCTCTGGTAGGTATTTTATTATAAAAGAATATACATGCATATATATATATAAATATATACAAACCAATGCTAAAGTCTGATGCAATTGGGTCATATTGCCATTAGATGGATTTGTAGAGACATGGAAAGAATCCAAGATATCTACTAGCTTTCAAAGATTTTAAGATACTGCAGAGGAATGTAAGAGGAAAACAGATATACATAACATACTCAACAAGAGCAAGACATTCAAACCTTTAGCTCTAGGAATCTTGTCTCACAAACTTTTATTCGCTTTCTTCATATAGTATAAGAGTGGTGTAATATAATGCTACGAGTAATGAAATCTGGAATTGGTCTACTTAGTTACCTGCAGGACGACAGCAGTTGAAGATAATGCCAGGCCATTCCCAATCACCATTGCAGCTGGACCAGGCTGCTCAGAAACAAAATGAGCAACAAGGCCAACTGCAACTGCTGTCACCAAGACCTGTATTATATAGTTAGTTAGAAGAAAATTTTCAAAGACAAAGTGACAACAATACAAAATCTATTTTCTCAATTACCTGGGCAGACCCTAATCCAAAAACATATTTCTTCATGGAACTTAACCTTTCAACAGATAGCTGCAAAAAGCAAAATAAGGGTTCAGATAAACAATCTTCTCACAATAATGGAGATTCAATAAAGCTGGAAATATGGATTTAAATAATAAATTCCACCTCAAGGCCGATATTGAATAGCAAGAAAACAACTCCAAATTCAGCAATTGCTTTGGTACCATGCACATGATGGATTATGGACAAACCATATGGTCCAATCAAGATGCCAGCAACCAGATACCCAAGAACAGGGCTGCCTAAAAATTGGAACAGATAGAAACCAAACATCAGTTATATAAAAGGTTTCCAGAAGGCGAAAAGGAAAAATAGAACAAATAATGATAAGGAACATGAAAGCACAAAATAGTAGTGTACGGACCATGAGGAAACATCATAAGAAGCAAACAGAGAATTCAAGCAAGAGCTCCAAAAATCTTCACAAAAAGTCATGAAGATCATACATTTTTAAAGATGAACACACTCAAATTAGGATAGATTTTAGTTACCCCCAGGAATTTTCTGGAATATAGGCACAAAAATTACACTTGCCAGCAGTAACCATAACACATCAAAAAGAAAGGCCTCCTCCTCATTCATCTGGGAAATTCAAACATAGAAATAAGCTGTTGACAAGCAGCCATATAGAGTAGGATTAAGATCAAAACAATCAAATGGAAAATTAATAAATGGTGCAGGATCAAACACCTCTTGGTGAGGAAGCATTGCAACTATATTTTTTATTCTTTTAGGAAAATTTTGTACTTTATGGATCATAGGCTTTGCATTTGGGGAAACTTCTACCCTAAAAGTGATCGCATCTGGCTGCTTTAGCAGCTGAGCACTCCTCTCTGTCTGGTTAGCATAGAAGGCAACCCTGTGATCAAAGGCAAGCAAACACTTTTTGAACATGATTTCTTACAAAAAGGAAATTTATTGATAAACAAAGTCAATAGAATGGCCCTTTTCTGAGGATTTGATTTGTTGTTTGCATTATGATCAAGCAGGGAAGTTTCTATGGCTAAACTTTTAACTGTTGCTGCCATGATCATAACATTCTAAAGAAACACATCTTGTTTCTACAGCTTCCACCAAAAACTTAACTGAATACGTCGTTTGAGTCAAGAAGCGGGAAATCAACAATGCTCAGCCAATACATACAGGAAATTTATAGAAGTGATTATGAAATTAGTTAATGAAACAAGGTAGCAACTTTCAAAGCATACCCAGCTCCAAAGAGCAGTAATCCTACAACAAGCTTAGGAATTTGTTTCCTTGCAGACTCCAAAAAACCCCGGGCAACTGATGCTGGTGTGAATTCTGTCCCATCAACAGTTAAGGAAAAGAATGATGCAGATAAGAAACGGGAAGATTTATTCAACAATGACTTTGACGTATTAAGGGGTGAACTCTCCGTCGTCAGATTCTTCGGAGAATCAGACTTCTTTGGTTTAACATTTTTTGACTTTTCTGCTTCAACTTCAGCTTCTTTTATAGAATCTAAACCCAACATTACATTCTCATGATTACTGAAATCAAAGAATTGTTTGTGATCTTCAAATCTTTTTTTCGCTTCGTCAGATAAAATGTCTGCTTTAGGCTTACCAATCAAAGTATCACCATTATTCAAAGCATCCCCTTTTATTTCAAGAAAAGCTTCACTATAACCCCCTTGACTGATCTTCTCCTCCTTGACAATATTCCCTTCACCCAAAACCTGCCCCTGGGCGGATTCAGCAGTGTCAACAGTCAAACTAGAAAGAGACTTTTCAGATCTTTTTAGGGCAATCTCGGCACCATTCAGACGCTGTGTAGCCTCCACTTCGAAAGCAACAGCTCTCTCTGCTAAAAGCATGATGTTTGCCACATCTTCCTCAGCTTCCAAGGCATCCATCTGTGCATTCTCTGCAACCTCTTTCAATCTCTCCACTTCTTTCAGCAACTCCTCCTTTTTACCCCACACTTGCCTCAACTCTACTTCACAATTTGCCAACTTCTTCTGACATTCTCTAATCTCATATTGTGCATCCAATAGCACTCCATTATCTTCCCTAACATCCATTTGAGCATCACTCTTTCCATAACTTTCTACGGAACCATTTCCATTTTCCAGAAGTTCAAATGAGTCTACTGCCACCTTAAGCCTTGCCTCAGCTAAAGATAGTGCCATCGTTGCCTTTTGAACAGCCTCTTTAGCAATGCACTCTTCATTGACAATGTCTTGCATCACATTAAGCCTGCTATTGACATGATTCCAAGCATTAGTTGCTTTGTCTCTCGAGGCTATTGCAGCTTCTGATATTTCCTGAGCTTTTTCCTCAAACATCCTACTGTTAAGACGAGCTACTTTCAATTCCTCCATTGCCTTGTGCACCAATTCCCTCAACTCAACCGGGGTAGGTGTTTCCACTTCACCACTTACATTTCTCACTTCTTCTCCCAGACCACTTGAGCTCTCATTACTACTCTCAGCAAATTCCGCATTGTGATCATTCCCATCAGCATACGGTGACGAACCATTGCCTTGACAATGCTACCAAACTCCTCTTACTTTCGATACATCATGTAAACCACAAAAAAATGATGTAGCCAAATACGTACCATACAAAGGACTATCAAAGTTTCCTTTGAAAACCAAATGTGAACTCAAACGACTGCTATACGCCATGTTTCTCTTCATTTTTCTCAGGGACCAAGTTTTTGATCCATGCTTGGGATTGAAAACATTGTAACTAAAATTTCTACACCTAAATGGATCCAGTATCCTATATCTAGTACCTTCATCACCATGAAAGATAGTGGGATGCTTATAACAACAGGTAAAATCCATCTTTCTATGCCACACCGATTTTTATTCTTGGCAGAGCGTTCCAAGCACTCCCATTGACATTTTATCAGACAGCTGGAAAAACAATCAAAGTATCAATGAATCCACCCTAGCAGCCCTATAACAGCTATCCAAAACATACATTTATACAATAAAGATATACCTATACGTGTATGCATGCCTATGGGTATGCGCAGAAATTACGTAAGCGCTCTGTACTAAAAATGGATCAAAGTGAAGAGTGAGCACTGACCGATCAAAGAAACGAAAGAATGTTCGAAAGAGGCAGAGTTTGAGAGGAGAAGTTAAAGAATAAAGAGCAGAAAAAACGAACTGATAAACAAATCAACGTGGCCTTTTCTTACTTCTATTTCCTTTCAATTTTAAAGTGATAACATCGTTTTTACTATCTCTTTCATTTCTTCTCAGGAGGAGGTTGGAACGTAGAACATTTCAAAACCTGTACTGCAATTCTCTGTCTGGAAACCGGGAAAGTGACGTGGAAATATACACGAGGGTTTAGGGAACTGAAAATATGGCCTTGGATATACCACAGTGTCAAATCAGTTACATTTTTGACACGTGGTAGAAAGGGTCCACCCCGGAATATATATCGATCTAAATTTCACTTTTTTTACCGTGCAATGGATAGGGGATTGTGTAGCCAATTTCGAGAAAATATTGCTTTTAAAAAACATTTAGTGATGTGTACCGTTTTTTCGATTTTGGTGGAAATATGTTGATTTTTTTTCAATTTTTTAATTTTTAATTAATAAATATATTGTTTTCAAATTTATTTTTTTAATTACTAATTTTTTTATAAAATCAAATAGTAATTTCCAAATATAATTATTTTTAGTAAAAAAAGTTTAAAACAATATGAAATAAAAAAAATACAAATGTGCTTAGAAAAGAAAATGAACTTAAGATTCAAATATAAAATTACTATTATTTGACCGTCTAATCAGAAGAGCTAATGTGTTAAAAACAGTAGCTAAAAATAAAAGCAAAGCTTGAAACAAGTTGAAATAAAAATACAAATGTGAGTTAAATCTCAAGGATAAAATTAATAAAATTTAACCATATAACCAAATAAACAAGTATATTAAATCATAAAATTATCAACAGCTTTATAAGCATTTTGTATAGTTTTAATACAAATTTATAACATTTATTTCCATAAATAACAGTTTTCATTTAATTTATGCCCAAGTGAAAACACTATCTACTTGTTATCGTTTTAAATACACATTGTAATATAATATACATATATATTAGTTGTTCTTACCCGTACATCTATTAATTAATATTATTTTATTTTATTTTTTTATAATTCTTATTAATAATATGAGAAATCATTTAATAAATTGTATACTTAAATGTGTAATATAAAAGATAATAGTATTTTTTATAGATTTATATTTTATTATATAAATCATACATGATTATAACTATTAAGCAATAAATATTTTTTTTTTATAATAATTTTTCAAGCAATCATGTTTTCTATTTCAACCTGTTTTTAGTAAAAGCTTTACTAAAATATTGTAAATTTAAAAATGTGTATTGCAAACTATAATATTGTAACTTTTTAATTTAAACAAAAATACGTTCTATTTCAATTTAATAACTTTTTTTTATTAAAATTATTGACCTGAACAATTTTTATGTTTATAAAAAAATATTTTAAATTAATTTTTAACCTAATTAAAATCAGTTTAAAATTAAAAATATCATTATTTAAAATTTAAACTGTATATTTATTAAATTTCTTTCTAAAACAATGTTTTAAAAATTATAAATTGATTGATTTATTAACAAATTAAGCAATGTTTAAATAAATTGGATGTTAAATCTAAACAATATTTAATTCTATATTTTTGAAAACATGCATATTAAGAAAATTGAAGAAATTTAAACAATTAATAAAACAGTTGATTGAGTCTTAGTTCAATTAACATGGGTATTGTTACCGATACAAGAGAACGTGGATTCGAGTGCGTTATCCTCTTATTTATAGCTTACAACACCAATCAATAATTATAATAAAAATGAAATATACAAAAAAGAAAAGAATTAAAATGAATATATAATAAAAGTTCATGGAAATTAAACAAAGTATAATATATTCAGGGATTTTACATGGAATTATACCTTTTCCTCAACACCCAGCCTCTCAAGTAGTCCAATTTTTGTGATTCAACAATTTCGTTCCATGAAGCTTTTGCAAATTTCCACTGATGCAAAACCAATGTAAGAGCTGGTACTGTGAAGCTTTTGGCGAATTTATTTACTCTACTCTTTTAATTATCACAAACTCCGAACATGAAAATGAAAAAAAAATTGTATTTAGTTTAAAATGCAATATATATATATATATATAAACGTTCTTGGTGGAAAAAAATGTGAATGAAAGATCCCACTGAATTGAATTGGGTCCATGAATCTAAGAAATAGTGAGAATTCTTGATCTCTCTCAATATCTCTCTCAATTCGAAAATCCAGGATTTGAATTGATGTCCTTTCATTGATTCCTCCTAAATTGCATTGATTTATCCTAAAAATTTCATTTCAATTGGAATTTGGTTATTCACCATGTACGAGGATCCCCGCTAAGCATCCATGGCTGAATGGTTAAAGCGCCCAACTCATAATTGGCGAATTCGTAGGTTCAATTCCTACTGGATGCACGCCAATGGGACCCTCCAATAAGTCTATTGGAATTGGCTCTGTATCAATGGAATCTCATCATCTATACATAACGAATTGGTGTGGTATATTCATATCATAACATATGAACTGTAAGAACTAGCATTCTTATTGAGACTCGAACTCATAGGGAAGAAAATAGATTTATGGATGGAATCAAATATGTAGTAGTTACAGACAAAAGATATATATATATATATATTTCTGCATGTTGTATATTACACAGAAGAATTTAATAATATTATTTATTTACCACTTTATTCAAATTTATTTCAACTTTTATCACTTTAAAAAACTGTTATAAATAAGATTTTATCACGTAAATAAAATCAAAGTTTTATTTAAAAATTATTACTTTAAATCTCATAAACTTATTTTATCACCGATTTATTAAAATTTGATTAAAAAACCCAAAATTCATAACGAAAATAGTTACAATTAAAAGTACATTTATCATATATATTTTTATATATATTTATTAGAATTTCCAATTTATCTGATTTTTGAATTATTTATATATTTTTTAAATTTATGGTTTATCTTAATTTGTTTAAAAATCAAATATTTATAACATTGATTTAAAACTAACATGGTTAAATTCTAAGTTTCTTTTATGGTGAATTTTCTTTTGATGGTGATGGAGTCGAGCCATGTTCTAATGAAGATCGAGGCACTAAGAAAGTGTGGTTCAAGGATATGGTAGTAACGGCCATGGATATAGCCACCAACGCGTCGACAAAATCAAAACTATTGTGGAAAGATAAGTTAACGGGGAAAGGCATTGCCGGATTTAGGAAGTCGGTTAACTCGAACAGGCTTGAGGATGATGATGATGATTTCAAACTTTTCAAAGGGATGTCACAAGGTCGGTTGTTAATGGGATCCCCTCGATTAAGTTCTTCGATAGGGTGTATCAACTCTTGATGAAAGACATGGATACTACGATGGTTCTAACATTGTTGAGACTAAACATTGGATACGTTGCCCTTCAAAGTAGAACATATAACCTATGGAGGCCCTCTATGCCGTTCCAATTGATGGAGATTGAAAATGACTATTTTTTGGCGAAATTTCAAAACAAAGAGGATTATGATAAGGTGTTGTCTCAAGGGCCATGGGTCATTTATGGGCAATACTTGATGGTACAACCTTGGACCATTGATTTTGGGTCATCTCAACCTTATTTGAGTATCGTAATGGCCTGGATTCGTTTGTCGAGTCTTCTAGGATACATGTATAAGAGAAAGATAGTTGAGGAAATTGATCTGATTTGATTTTTGGGCTTTCTCAAATCAATTTACATTTTTGGGCTTCCTCAAATCAATTACTCCAATTTGATTTTTATTGGAAAAAAATGGGCAACTCGAAATAGAGGAAATGGCCTAAATTGAGCAAGTAAAGAGGGAGGAAGGACAAGCCCAAAAGAGCAGCCCAAACCATCCCATATAGCTAACCCAATTAGCTTATTTTAGCTAATTTTTAAACTTTCAAAATAGCCCTTGAACTCCTCTTAAATGCCATTCAAACCCCTCCTCTTTTCATGCCTTCCTTTTTTAGCCACAAGCTAAAAATAACAAGGTTGAGTCAACCATTCCTTCCACCTACATGGCTGACCATGGGAAGAGGGATTGGCTGCTATTTTTAGCTAATTTTAGTTGTCATCTCTCACTATAACAAGCCCCATTCACTTCCTCATTTTGCATCCCTCACTTCACACATTATTCTCCATTTTCTCTCTTGTTTTCCCATTTTCTTTGTCTTCCTTCCCTTGCCGATTTCTCCTCTTGAAAAAGAGCTAGCATGCCCCTTGGAATAGCAGCATTCAAGTGTTCGTGAAGGCCTTGGATCAACAGAACGAGCATAGAAGAGAGGAGCGTACTAGTTTGGCTTCGGAGAAACAGCGAGATTTGTTTTCTAGTTCCCTTCTCTTTATTTTTTCTCATTTATGTTGTGATCATGAACATGAATATTTGTGTTGTTGTTTTTCAATTAATTAAAATGACTTCAATTCCTTTCGTGTTAGATTAATTGCATTTTGTCCACTTAAATTATTTAAAATGTGTTTGTGTTGTTGTTAGGTCACAGTAAATTGTTCAATTAAATAAAATCATGCTTATGTTATGATTGCATTTAAATTGTAAGATAACAATTGAATTAATTATTAAACGGATTGAAATTGTAATTAATGGGCACAATATTTAATTGGTGCATGTTTAATCTTCTAAGGTAATTAAGGGTTAAATTCGGGACGGTATTAAACAATACATTAGCCTTGCATAACTTGTAAGATTATTGTGATTAAATTGTTTCAATATAAAGACATATTATTACCTCACTTACGGTGTGTTTAGTAAGCACTTTTGGGATAAAAAGCACTTTTGAAACAAAATCATTACTAAACGAGCTACCTTTTTAGAGAAAAAATATTTTTCTCAAGCTAAAAATTGGCCCAAAAGTACTTTTTTGATAAGCTGAAAATTTTAGCTTCTCACCAAAAGTAAAAGTGTTTTTCCTAAAAGCACTTTTGAGAAGCATTCCTAAAATAAACATTATTCTTATACTTGTTTATAAAAATTTGATTAATTGTTTGAATTGACATAGAGATATGTTCAAGAGATTAATGGGTTTTAGTAAGTATGTGCATTAGTTAGCAAATTACTAAATTGTTGTGAAATTATTCGTAACAACACGAACATAGTTTTAATAATTCTAAGTTAAAGAATAAAATTGATCTAACACATTTATGTCATATTGATTAAACTCATTTTTGGAAATTTTGCATAGAAACTTTTAATTTTATTCTCTTAGTTAATCACTTAGTTATATTAGTTTTATTTAATTTTTCAACTCTTTCAAATCAACATATTTTTCCTCACCAATTTGTTTAATGTTTACATTTCATAAACTTTTTCTTGCACAGTCCCCGTGAGTATGATAACTCGACATTACTTGTCATTTTATTACTTGTTAACGGTTGTGTACACTTGCACATTTCCTTCATTCCAAGTTTTTAGCGCCGTTGCTGAGGACTGTTTTAAAAGACATTATTTGTGAAATTGTTAATTTTGCATTTTGGTTTATTTTCTGTTTAATTTTAATTTAAATATTTTTCAGTGATTGGTTCAGGTGTTTATGAGCATTGATCGAATTATCAACTTTCTCCCCGTAGATCTTGAAATTGAACGGACTTTCAGACAAAGGAGAAGACAAGCAGATCAAAGAAGGACAGAAGAGATGAATTTCGAAATCCAGAATCAAGGAAATGGAGTGAATCATGCTCAAAATCCTATCTTTATTGTTGATAATAGGGATAGAGCTCTAAGACAGTATGCAGTGCCATTGTTTCATGAGCTTAATCCAGGTATTAGGAGACCCAATCAAGGCACTACAATTTGAGCTAAAGCCAGTCATGTTCCAAGTGCTTCAAACAGTGAGCCAATTCAGTGGAATGCCTACTGAAGATCCTCACATTCACCCCAGATTGTTTATGGAGGTGAGTGATTCCTTCAAGTTAGCCGAAGTACTTGTAGATGCACTAAGATTAAAGTTGTTCCCATACTCACTAAGGGATAGAGCTCAAGCTTGGTTGAACTCATTGTCACCATATTCGATTACCACATGGCAAGAGTTACCAGAACATTTCTTTATGAAATATGTCCCACCTAGCAAGAATGCTAAATTGCGGAACGAGATCACAACCTTCCAACAGATGGATGACGAGTCCTTGTATTAGGTGTGGGAAAGATTTAAAAAACTGCTACGAAAATGTCCTCATCATGGAATCCCGTATTGCATCCAATTAGAGACTTTCTATAACGATCTCAATGTTCACACGAGGATGGTAGTAGACGCTTCTGCCAATGGTGCTCTCCTTTCTAAGTCTTATAACGAGGCTTATGAAATTATTGAGAGAATTGCTAGCAACGATTATCAGTGGCCAACCAATCGAGCAGCTTCGAGACGAGTCGTGGAAGTACATGAAGTGGGCGCCCTCACTTCTCTTGTAGCTCAGGCATATTCAATATCCATAATCTTTAAAAGTTTTACTATTAATAGGTTTAACAATGTTGCAACTCGACTGGTAAGGGGCAATGACCTCTTCATCTTCATCTCCTTCACATTCACCTTCTCGCTCGAAAACAACATTCTCACTTTTATCCACAAGTAGAAGGAGGAAAGAAAACTTTACTTCCCCAATCTTTTTTAAAGGACTCCTAACCTGTGCTAGAAGGATTCCAGATGTCAAAGCCAACCTACACTTTAGCACAACATCCCATGTCCATGTTAACTAGATTTAAAGGTTCATAAGCAACCTAAATAGCAAGAACAGTACCATGGAGGATGAATTCCACACATTGGACACACCAACATGAGCATCAACAATAGTTTTCGTAAATTTCTCCTCATATTCAAGGCAAACAAATGCCAACTAATACTTCTTCTCAGCAGCTTCATTCTCTAAGTGAGTTTTCTCTCTTAAATCAGTCAACTTGATTTCAAAGTCCTTAACCCGCATTGTGGTCTTATTTTGCTTCATATCCTTCAACATGTGTTTGACCAACTTCTCATTCAGTTTGTAGATTTTGGTGTGAGTGTTGGCAGATTCAACATTTTTTCTTTGTTGTTTCAACTAACTTTTTAGTAAACTCTAATTACTCCCGCAATTTTTTAAGTGGGAACATCCTTTTTATACTTGCGATAGGTGGGCATCAATTTCTCTAGATCATATAATGTTTCTGACATAACTCCCATAGACTTATCTAAAAAACATGCAGTCGAGGAATGCTATTGAATTTAAGCCATCAATGGTCCCAACAACCTTGAAGGAGTACTTATTTTGGCAACTTCAACCAACAGCTTACCAATGGCATTCTAAGTAATTGCGACAACTTTCTTTGCACACAATAAAATTTCAATCTTGGGGATATAATCATGCCATTTAAATTAAGCCTGATTTTTAATCACTAACTTTTTTATAAACCAAGAATGTATGGTCCTAATTGAGTAAGCTTTCTTGAGGGTAACACAATCCTGCTTTGGCTTGACAAAGGCGGCATAACATAAGAAACTATAGTAGAAGCAAAAGATAACCGAACAAGAGGTGGCTAAGTACTAGGTAAACCTACTGCGACAATAATACTAGCAACAAATGTATGAAAAAAACCCTGTCGTGCTGGCAGGAATTTTAAAAGGTGTAGTACTAGAGGCTGGTTCATTACTCTTAAAAACAATAACCTCTTTCTTTCCTTTAGTTTTCCTCTCTTTCTCTTGTTGTTCTTTCTCTTGGCCAACAATGATTTTCTGTCTCTTACGAGACTACTAATCCCTTAAAGAAGAACCTCACATTTTATCTATTCCAAACATCCTACTCATAGCAATACCACTGAAATCCATACTTTTCAAAGTACTTGCAAATTTGTAAAGATGAATTAAATTCAATTTTTCATAACATAAAAAGTTTTGTAGAAAATTACACAAACTAGAACTATTACTAGGGCATTCGTTAAAGCTACTAGGGATAACCAAAATATTACAATTCATAAATTCTTTCATAGATGGATACTATATATCAAGTGAGGTAGGAATTTCATCATTTGAAAAGGACATGTTTATCACCAAAGTCTTGGAATTTTCCTTCATGGAGTAAATTTCCTCACCTTAATTGGTAGCAGCAACCTCTCTAACACATGCATGACTAGAGGAAATGTCAGTACCATCATCAACTTTATCCGTAACAATAGAGGTTTCTTATGAGGCCCTACCACTGATAATTCTATATTTTGGCACTTTATATTTCCAAGAAAGTTTTGGGTACTTACAAAAAGCGCTAAAAAAGTCCTTCAATTCATCAAATACTCCAAGTAAAAATTTTCCTATATTATCAACTGTGTTGTAAGGCCAAGCTTGATTAGTTGCAAGCCAAGTTCCTTCCTCTACATCACCCCATTCTACATCATCTATGCTTACATCATTTGGTCTCCTACCCTCCAAACAATACAAGAACCCATTTTTCATAGTCATTGTCTCTTTAATAGTCAATGAACAATATTGTCGATACTTTTTATATTGAGCCTTTATAGTATTACTTTCCAAAAGTGAAATCCTCTAGCATTACTTAGTGGTGGGCAATACCCATTCCATTGAAAACTCAATACCTCCACTATTTTGTCTTACAAAAATTAACTTTTGTTTATCAAAATGAAGATTACTAGAGACTATTTTTTTTAGAATGGGCTAATGTTGAGCATGTGCTTTAAAATATGTCATATCCCCATTATGTGACTATACACTGATAGAGAAAAGTATATCCTTTTTTTTTTAAATATGGCCTAGAACAAGGTAATGTCCCCTTAACACATTCTCAAAAAACAAGTGCAAGGGTTAAGGAACCCCACCTCAAATAAGTGCAATGGAAAAAATATTCCCCTTCTGTGACCAAGCTTTTCAACATCGTTTAAACACCTAGGTCATTGGGAATAATAAATTCAAACTTAGGTTTTTTCAATTCTAACGCTCTTGTAATTAGAATTAACCTTATAAAACCAGACTCAATGTGACATGAAAAAGTATCTACCTTAATGGAGATATCAATGTCTCTGTGTTTAGCCCTTTAGCCCTCCTCAAATCCTCTTTCTCTTTTAATGTCCCTCCCAAATCTCCCTTTTTACCAACCCTTCTCCTAGTATATCTACTCCCACTCTTATGTCTTCTAACAATCTTACCCACAATTTCAAAACTTATAACGAACATTTGATCCTTAGACCAAAAACTGCGGAAAGCACACAAAATATATACCAATAACCCAAAAAAACACCTATACTTCCTAGTTGACAAAGAAAGCCAAAAAAAAATAAAAAAAATAGCTAGATACTTATCCAAATAAGCCTACACAATCAGACAAAACCCTTCACCAAATTGAAAGAACTCCATAAAATTTCAAAAGTAAAGCACAAGAAAATGTTTCAAAACAAAATAAGTTATTTCACCAAAACCCTCTCCGTATTTATAATTTTTGTTTTTGAAACATTTCCTATAAGTCTATCATCTTATCCACCATTTCATATAACCACTCACATGCGTCCAACATAACAAATTCAAGATTGTCGTTAAAGCAAAAAAATGATGCACCCCACCAGTGTAACAAACACGCGACTCTTCAAGAATTCTAGCATTCCTTAACCACCCAAACACCAAAGGCGCCTCTTTCAAAACCTCATCATTAACCAAATGCACACTCCAACAAATCCTTCATGCTTTACAAAAGAAAACCCTGCTACAACAACCCAAAAACGCAACTATGTTATAGTAGTTACCATATGCCTTCAACTATGTTACAATAAAATTGCACCAAGTGCCTATCCCGCCAATGGCCAAGTCTCATCACCTTTGCTAGCAACAAGAACCCGACTAAGGACCTCTTGCCTCCTCTAGAGTGCACCGATCAATTATCATGCAGATCGAGAGAGAAATGTTGATGGGAGGATACCTAAACCAAAATATTATTATTCTGAACCTTCGAAATTTAAAGGAAAAAAAAAATTATTCTAAATTCGATTATCTTAAAACATTAAAATTGATATTCTAAAATCAACTAAGGTCTTGCTGATTAAGTCTTAACTCGATTGGAATAAATACTGTTACCAATACAATAGGACGTGGGTTTAAATCCACTGAAGTGCATTATCCTCCAGTGTTTCAACTTTCGTCATTTTTTATTTAATACCTATATTCTTACTCTCAAATAAGCTTCATTCGCATATAATATAAGAAGGAAATAATACCCAATCCCCATAAGCTGACACATGAACATGTAGTGTAATATTATATTATATCAGACAAATTTTCGATTATTAAGAAATTTTAAAGTTGAATTGTAATTAAAACTTAGGTAACACATGTTGACACAGGATAAGATCCGAGATGCACTTTCCATGGCGATCGATCCTTCGAGAGCAATTGACACCACCATCGAGAATGTTACGAACCACCACGTTTAAAGACTGAATTCCATGGACTTCATATATTTCCACCTTTACATTATCTTCATTCACCAATTGTTTTGTCTCATCAATGGCCTTTGGAGATGCATCCAGAAGGACTGAGACCACACTCTTAACCCACTGGGGTGTTATGATAAGCTTCAGCATCTCAAAGTTCTGCGGACAGTGTGGGATGACGGAGAAGTTCAAGTCGTTTCCTTTATCTCCAGCCCTACTGTGGGCTATACTATAGAGTGGAATCTTTTGACCAGACTGAGCTGCTGAGAGGCTGATTTCCGATGACAAACCATATTCTAGGCAAGAGTTCTGCATATCTTCTTGTTGAAATGGTGGCAATGCCAGTTCAGCTGAAATGCAGGCCTTTGTAACATCTGCAAAGACATGTTCACTGACTTCTGTTTGCTTTGCCCCTATCCGCCAGAAAACATGTTCTCGACCGATCTAAGTAGAAAGGAAACAGATTACTTTGCATAAGCACATCCATAAACTAATGAATTCAATAGTTCGAACAAAGACATGTTGGCCTGATTACAGTTTCAAGTTCAACATTAAGGATTTCATGGACCAAGAATTTATTTAACGGAAGAAGAGGGAATGGAGAGTACCAACTGTTTTTCCAGAACAATTTCCTTCTTGACACCAGTGCTGCATGAGATGATAAACATAAACATCATAGGTTAGGCACAAAGATCATGGAGCCAAAGAAGAAACTTGCCATCCAGGCGTGCATGAATACAGCATATGAACCATTGGCATTATCCAGAACCAGGGAACTTTACACATTAACTATTGGCATTTAGTTTTTTGTACATATATATGGTACATATCATAGATATAAAATTAGAAGGAAATATACCTGATACCACCACCGCCGGCCGGTCCATTTGTATATAATGCAGTAAACTCTTTAGCAAGTTGCTGTGCGTGTTTCTTCTCCTGGAACAGTCCATCCATGCGTAGCCGAATGTCTTCACTGGCTCTCCATGTCAATAGATGGTTACCAATGCTGGTAGCTTTCAAGCTATCCAGTCCAATTATATAAGAAAGAATACAGGAACTGACACCAGGAAATGCCTCTTCCATCCATGACCTAACCTAATATATGAAGAAAGAAAAGGGATACCAAGAGTCCAAAGGAAACAATGAGCAAAGTATTTCAAATGCTTTTAAAGACGATGATCAATATCAAAGAATGTCATTCAGAATCAGAGAGTAATAAACCATCAAACATTCTCTTTTACAGCAGACTTACAAGATGTTCAGCAGCTTTTGCACGTTTGACACATTCATATCCTCCATATGATATCTCACCCCATCCTTTCCATCCACAGTGCTGGAAACAAGATAAATTAGAATGCATAGAAACAACCTTAGAAGACATTAGACCCACTGAAGTAATATCAGTGACTAGAAAATAATTGAGATAACTAGAGGGAGGGGAGGCGGGGGACGGGCTGCAACGAGGTAACAACGGGGTTCCCTCAATCATAGAGTGAAGAGAGAATACATGCTTTATTCAAATACAGAAATATGGAAATAGACGCTTTGTTGAAATACCTACAAGCCATCTGCTGCAGGACTGAAGCTAAGAAAAAAGAACAGTCCTTAAAGCTAAATATTACCTTCAGGATAGAAGGTTACCTTCGGAATCAACTGCAAAAGTTTATCAGGAACAGGATGAGCAGATGGCTTTGCACCAATACAGAGAACTTTAGATCTAGATAATGGCTGAAATGTAACACCCCGAAAATCAACTACCTGCAGTTACAAGAAGCCCATTTTTGTTTAGTTTTCCCCATCAGTGTAGTTATAGGTGCAAATTCCTGAAGAATAAATTCAACTTACAACATCAGGTGTAATGTAAGCACTTGGATCTCCAACCTCATAAAGTAGTTGTTCAGCACAAGTACCGAAATTTAAAATCCCGCCACTACCTTCTGCTTTCATGACACATATTTCCCCACTTGATGAAATTTCAGCATATGGCAGTGATAGATCCAGGAGATTTGGGAAAGACAAGTTTCGGTTCTTGTCCGCTAGATTGGAGAAAATGCAGCACAATGAAACTGAGTCAATCAAAATTCTCTATTTTAATCGACCTATTTCCCATGTTATCATAAAGACAGACAAAGCGTAACTAACCTGGATGCATGAAGTATCCCCCTGTGAGTTGACAACCACACTCTAGAAGGTGTCCAGCCAGAGATCCCTGTGCTAATAGCTCCAAGTCATCCCAATTCCAGCCCAGTTCGTAAACCTTATCAGATACCAATTATATAATTTTGATTAAATACATTAATGCTAGCCATAGCATAGCCTAAACATCAGCACACTGTCAAATATAATTATGATAACTAATGAATAGACCATAATGGCAATAAGTAAAACTAACCTAGAGAATTATACTAAGACTCAGAAAAGGGAAAACCTAAAGCCGAGTAATGAAAAGAAAGGTTAGATTTTCATACCATTGGTGCTAAGAATAGTGCGGCATCAGCGACCCTTGAAGTAATTAAAACATTTGGTCGGTATCTCTCTAGACATGCAACTATTGGGGCTGCTCCTAGATATGTGCTAACACCCTTCAAAGAATGAAACAAGATAGAGCTCAAGAGTTTGCATTTCTCATGAAATTTCATAACTAAAGATGAAAAAACGTACATGCAGATGAAAACCAGATCATTAATCCTTTTATCTGAAACCAAAAAGAAGATACAAAAGGCCAATGAACGGTACATGCAAAGGAGTACCAGATTCTTACACCTTCCATGTTAACCAGCTTCTCAGGCAAGGATCCTGAACCTGAATATTTAAAAATATTTCTCATTTGGAGTCCAAGAATATCGCTAAACACAATGAATCAAAATTCTGAATTGCACACAACAATATACTGACTACAGTTTCTAAAATGAAGATCATACAATTGTCAGTTATCTGAACTCACCAGCAAAATTCTCATACATGATTAACTTAAATTTAAAAAGGCTAACTTGATGAGCATACCCGATTCATTAACAAAGACCTCATGAGCCACAGCAACAGACAAACGAATCCCAAGGCTGCTGGCAACTTCTAAAACCTTTTCTCGAGCACTGACCGGATCCACTATCCAGGAAAGAATCAATATGCTCAGTATGAAAAGAAAAGATCAAACACAACTTTGAACATCAGCACAAAGCATTTGGTGAATTTGGCAGACAACTCAAAATTTGAAATGATGTTTTCAAATAGTCATACTTGCACCCATGTTGGTAATTATACAAGTTCCCCTATCCACAGCCAAAGGTAGTAGCAGAGACATCCATTCTGAAACTGGAAATTGAACATTTTACAGAAAACCCAAAAATAAAACATAAATAAGCTTGAATTCAAAACAATTGAAAGCAACATAAACATACTATTAGAATCATAGCCATCACCGCCGGACGCCATAGCCTGGTATCGTTCAGCAAGAGTACGTTCTGCTAAACATTCAAGAACAATATAATTCAGCTCTTTGACTCTGTTAAGCAATTTTTTAGCTGCCATTGGCCGGTCACCACCGAACCCAGCTCCACAGCCAATATAAACTTTGTCTTTTCTTCTTTGAGGATTGATTCTCTGCAGTTTAACATACAACAAATCAATTCAGCCTCCGGAAACTACCTTGGATACTTGTTTCTAAAAACTGATTAATTAAGCTAACCGGCTTGATCAGGCAGTCATGAATCTCTTCGTAGGTCTGTTTTTCCATTGATATCTGTTGAAGATTCAGAAAACAAAAACGAAGTTCACACCAAAAGCTACGCTATTATTGATTTACTGATGAATTCAGAAAATTACCTTAGATTCAATGTAAAAGAGTTGAGAAATTGTCTCGCCGCCGAGTTTTCTTCTCCGGAATCTAAATTATAGCTCTCCCCTGTAATCAAACCGATCAGTTGCTTGATTAGAATCTGATAAACGAAGTCTGGGTTCTTAATAATTATGATGATAACTAAATAAATACAATAAGATCAGGCAGGCTGGCAGGGGCAGCGTCCTAAAATGTAAAATCTTTAATTTAATAAAGATAAAATTAACATTTAAAAATATTAAAAATTTAATTTAATTTTTAAAATTATAAATATATAAACTATTAAAATTATAAAATTATTATTATTTACAACTAGAAGCCAAAATTGACACGTTATCGGCGGGTCCCGCTTTGAACTTTGTTTTGGTGATAGTCGATGGTTATTTATCCTTAACCTGGATGAAACACACGCCGCCTGTTTTCTTCTCTTTCTCGGCTAGAAAATCCCAGTTAGAGAGTTCAAGTAGTAATGTTGCATTGGTTTCATTTAACTTTTCTTTTAGTTGAAAAAGGTTTCTTTTAGACTTTCCATCACTTATGCCATGGAGGTAAGTTATGTTAACAAATCTACATGCAGAAAAGAGGGAAAACGACTTGCTTACTGTTATGGATTCAGCTCATTTACTGGGTAAGGGAGGAAACAGATATGATAAACGAAGAAGGTAGATTGCTGAGTGCCAAGCGGCTAGCTGGGCTCATCGATAGTCTCTCCTACTAAGCACAAGCTATGAGTAGAGACTTCGTTAATGGTCCATCTGGTCAAGGTCCGTTACTTTAATATTTTTGAGATAAAAATTTTTTTTTGAGATAAAAACATTCTTGAACAATATGTTTTTAAGGTTTTTTAAAAGTATGTTTTTAATTTTTTAGCTAAAAAATATTTTGTAAAAAACATTTTTTTAGCCAAAAATAGAAGTAAAAATTTTAGCTTTTGCTCAAAAATGCTTTTGCGCTCAAAAGCACTTTTAATAAGTAATGTTAAACGAGCTTAAGCGTAAAAATTTCATCAAACCTTGTACTTTACTTGTAAGATCCATTGATTTATCACTATATAAATTTTTAAAATTCGACGATGTAACATGTGACTCAAGAGATATATGCTTGGTACTAAAATTGATGTTGCTAAGTGTGAATGATGCAAGATAATAAATTAAAAATTCGAATTAGTACAAATATATAAAATTAATCCAAATATTATACAATTTTACAAAAATAGAGTAAACATGGTTCCTTCTTGTGTATAACTATTTGCAAGGATTTTTATGATAGCGGATTTGGGCAACTGTGGCTCACTATATGTTAAGAGTATTGTTGAAGATACTCCAAAAGCCATTCCCTACCACCAGCAACCATACGGATGAAATAAAATTAAAGTGATCAAGAGTATAGTTTAAGAGAAAAAAAAAAAAAAAAACATAAAAATGCACCCCTATCCAGATCAAACGATTAACTCAAAATAAAATTAAAATTAAGTTAAAAAGTTTTAAGTGAAAATCAGAAAGATAATTGGGTTTAACTCAAAATAAATTTAAAGAACTTGTGTTCTGTCACCTAGCTTGGCATCTCTGCACTAACACAAGTTAGTTTTTGTTTACATGGCACTAATACCCAATCCGATGGTGGCGCGTGACAACCTCTCAATATGCTACATGACAGACATAAATTTTAAAAATTAAAAAACTTTAAAAATATATAATTTTTCATATCAAGAATGAACATAGACAAATGGTTGTCTAGATATATATACATTTGGACACCCATTTGTCTAGTTTCATTTCAAATATATTTTTTAGTAAGTTTACAGTTTTTTTTTATTTTTTTATAAAATACCAGATTGTCTATATTATGATTTTGAAATTAAAAAATATATTTTAAAATAAAATAATTAAATTAATAAAAATATAAAAAAATTACATCAAGAATGACCCTAGATAAGTTGTTGTTTAAACTCAAATACATCTCCACAACCGTTTATCTAAATTATTGTAGATGTGATTTTTAGTTCTTTTATATTTGTTTATTTCTTTTATAATTTTATATAATTTTAATTAATTTATATATATTATAGATTATAAATTTTTATATATATTTCAAAATATTATACGCTTTTTATATTTTTTTATTGTATATATTTTTCTATTTTTATAAATTTATATTTTATATAAAAATTAAAATATATAAACTTACTAAAAAATATATAGAATGAATTCGAAAAAATGGGTGTCTGGATCCATATGTATCTAGACAATTATTTGTCAAAGTTTATTTTTGATGTGAAAAAAAAATTTAATTGACTTATATATTTTAAATATTTTTTAATTTCTTAAGTTTTGCTCGCCAAATGGCATATTGAGATGTTACTACGTGCTACCATCGAATTGGCCATTAATGCCACTTCAATACAAATTAACGGTGCTAGTATGGAGGTACCGACCTACATAACTGAATACAAGTTTAAGTACCAACTAGATTAAAAAAATTTAAACACCAATTAGATACTTCTAGACAAATTCAAGAGCAAAATATGAATGAAATAGAGCAAAAAAAAAGGGCAAAATGCACTGGAATGATAGGTATAAGATGGGAGTTTCAGCGAAATTGAAAGTATAGTTTAAGGTTTTGATTTAGGTTAAAATGTACTGTTATATTCATTGTATATTTAGAATTTAGTCCTTACTTTTATTTTAAGAAATTTAGTCTAAGTTTATTTTAAATGAAAGTTTAATTTAAGTTTATTTTATTATATAACTTCAAATTGAGTATTTTTTATTTTAAAATATCACACTACTGAATTAAATAAAATATTTTAACATTATTAACAATTAGACCAAAATCTTGAAATTTAAAAAATAAAAAGATTAAATTCCAATAATATTAAAACCGAACTAGTTGATTGATACATCGGTCAGAAGCAAAAGAAACAATAGATTGACCCCTCTACCAAAATAATAATAAAAAATTTGATTGAACTAACTTTTATAATTTTTTTAATATTTTAAATTTTATAAATATTTAATAATTTATTTAATTGAAATTGATTGCAAGCGTATTTTAAGAATGAAATTGACTACTCTATGGTACAATTGGTAGGCTTTCATCCACTTTGGAGCCCTGCAAATTAAGGGTGTTCAAAGTTCAGTTAATTGAACTGGATTAGTATTAATTGAATTAATCAAAAAAATTTATCTTTTAACCGCTAATTGAATTGAGTTTTTTTGCATAACCAAAATTTATATGTTTTATTTTTGTTAAAGCAAGTATAATATATATCAAAAATAAATAAATTGATAAGGTTCATTTGACTAAATTAATCAAATTAAAACTACATATAATTTATATTATTAATTAACCGATAACTAAACTTTAAAAAAATTATTAACCGATAACTAAACTTAAAAATTAGATCAATTAATCCATCAATTAATCGATTAGTTAATTCGATTTTAATTGAAAATTTAGACCCCACTACTACTGCTCGTCTTCTCCATAAGCCCTTTAAAGTCTCATTTTTTAGTCTTTTACTTCTCTACGAGCCCTCTGGAGTCTAATTTTTTAGATTTTTCCCGCCCTGTCTTCAGTTGGGTCCCTTCTTTCTTTATTTTGTACCATCTTTTTCACCTCATTTTGGATATAAACTGGCATTTTTCCCCCAAAACTTGCAGCAGTTTCTTACCTACATGGTGTTTGACGAAATGCACAGGGACTTTAAAGCTGATCCCTTGAGTTTATCTGTTTATCCTCCCTTCAAGTTTCTAAGCTATTTGTCTCCTATGAAGCTGTCATCTCGAACCTGTACGAGGCTGGCGACCAATTTGATTGTGTTCAGTCGTTCGAGGTTACTATGGTTGAGACCGGGATTGAGCATAGAGCAACTGGAGTTTGGACTCACGGGCCTTCCTGTTTGAGGGTTAGGGGACCGCCTTTTTTATTATCACAACCTGAACGAGGGGCTTTTTCATCCGAGGACTTCCACTAAGACGTTTCTTTCGCTCCTCTTGTCCAGGTATGTTGCTTTTGCATTGAGCTTTGGGATTGGGTTTTTCTCGGCTACACATTTTCTTTAGTCCTCTCTGTTTTGGGTCCCTGTTCTCATGAAGTTGAAAGTTTTAAGTTGGAACTGTCGGGGGCTTGGTAATTTCCGTGCAGTTTGAGCTCTGAAAAAACTCATCAACAACAAAATCCCCCTGGGGTGGTATTTCTTAGTGAGACAAAGCTTAACACGAGTGAGTTGGAAAAGGTTAAAAGGCAATGCAATATGGAATCTTTTTTTATTGTGGCTATTGATGGAAGGAAAGAGGGACTTCCCATGTTATGGAAGTCTAAGTTTGATCTCAATCTAACAAGCTTTTCCCTCAATCATATTGTTATGGAAGTGAAAGATGGAATGGATGATTTCTTTTTCTTAACAAGCATCTTTGGGGAATCTGAAACACATGTGGGAAGTTCTTCATGGAATCTAACTCGTAGCCTAGCAAGACAATGACGATTACCATGGCTATGTTTCGGTGACTTTAATGTGATTACCGATGTTGATGAGAAATGGGATAAACTTGAAAGGTCAGAAAAACAGATGGAAGCTTTTTGTGAGGCTCCTGAAGACTCGGGTCTCTATGATATCGGTTTAAGGAGTGTGATACACTTGGACCAACAACCAGAAAGGGGATGAACTCGTCTGTGGAAGATTGTACCATTTTTTGGCAGATGATTTGTAGCTGAACAAGTATTCTATGTTCCAAGCTGAGCATCTTATTAGCTCACATTCAGACCATAGCCCAATTTTCATTGACCTTGGAAGGAACAACCAGAGAAATTAAAGTGTTGATAGACGATGACGATCTGGGCAAAAGAACTAGCATGTGAAATGATCATCTGAGACACTTGGCAACAAAGTGTGGGAGACTTGGTTAACGATAAGTTGAAAACGATTAATGTAAAATTAGGCAAATGGCACTCTTGTAACATTGTCAATCTATCAGTGAAAATAAATGATCTTCAAAAAAGAATTCAACAACTTCAAGAGGCTGGCCCTAATTCTATAATGTTAGAAGCAGAGAGTAAGGCAAAACAAGATCTTGATACTTTGCTTGAAAAGAAGAGACTTTCTAGCAACAAAGATCCAGGGTAACGTGGCTTAGCTTCCACTCTCAAGCTAGTAACCGACGCAGAATTAATCACATTTCAACCCTAGCAATTGATGATGGGAACTAGAAATTTGAGGAAGGCAAACTCCAAGGCATTGCTACTAACTACTTCAGGAATTTGTTTGATATTAACCAATCGATATTAGAGACAGTTGGAAAAATGTATTATTGATGAGATGAACAAAGGCTTTTGTGCAGAGTTTAAACTTGAGGAAATTGAATCCGCACTGCATCCAACAAAAGCACCTGGACCCGATGGTATGCCGACATTATTTTATCAAAATAATTGGTACATTGTTGGGAAAGATATTTCTGGATTATGTCTGAGCTTGCTAAAAGGGGATATGCCTTGGTCTGAGCTGAATCACACAGTTATCATCTTAGTCCCTAAAAAGACAAATCCCACCCTTATGTCACATTACTGACATATTACCTTGTGTAATGAATTATATAAAATTGTGGCGAAAGTCCTTACAAATAGGTTGAAACTTGTCCTCCCGAATTGTATAAGCGAGAGCCAAAGTGCTTTTGTCCCCCATCGATAAATCATTGATAATGATACAGTGGCTTACGAATTGATCCACAACATCCAATGCTCAGTTTGCGCTAAAGGTGGACATGAGCAAAACCTACGACAAGAAAGAGTGGAATTGCCTTGAATCAATTTCATTCGACATGATAGAGTGGAATTGCCTTGAATCAATTTTATTGAAAATGGGATTTGATGGGCAGTGGACTTGTTAAAAAAACGGGTTAAGAAAAACAGTTGTACAGTTATAGTGGAAGATTTAAACTTCTTAAAATCGAGCTATTTTGTGATATTTATAGTAATAAATTTTAATCGAAAAGTACTTGTAATTTGTGTAAGACAGGTTCGAGTCGATCTTGATTTTCAACCGAACGACATTCTTCGCAATCCTCGAACCATGAATTGTGTAGAATATGGGCTTGAACAACACAAACCACACATAAAAAAAAAACAATGTAATTACCTTTAGTAGAAAAGTAAATTATCTCAATAGAAACTAACAAATATAGTAATTACCAGGAAATAGAACTTATTCTTAGATAATAAATTCCCACCATTTACAGGGAGAGGTACAAAAATTTAAATCATTGTAAAATAATATTGTTTAAATAAAAAACACTTTTTTAATCTAACGAAGAGAGGGGTGGCAACACACCCTCTTAACTTCCCTTAGGCTTATCGCCCCTCATGTGCTATGTGAGGCAAATTGGAGGTCTTATTATTGGGTTCAATTATATGTGTTTTCTGAACTTTTATCCTAACATTTTATTATTTAATTTAACCCAATATTTATTTTCTGTTTCTCAAAATAAATAAAAATAAATATTATTTATTCAATTAATTCAATTAATTGAATTAACTAAATTAATTTATTAAATAAATAATTTTCTCAACCTAATTTTATTTCCGTTAAAGTTATGACAACTTTACCGTAAAAGAATCTATGAGAAAATATATTTAATTTTCTTATTCAACATATTCATAATGATTAATTAATTTAATTTCATTTTCCAACTTCAATTATTTAATTAATTATAATTAATTAATTATTCTAAAAACCTTAAATTAAGTCTTAAGTCATTTTTATACTTAGCGAGAAAACATATTTATATGTGAATGCAGTCCATTTCTCTTACTTTATCATTTCCACTTATTTCTATCAATTTGGTTCTACATTCAATTCATTTATGGTTTCAATGAGCTAGTGGAGAGATCGATTAAACATATATAATTAGGGCTAAAATAATTTATAATTAAGTTACAATTTTTTGCCTATTAATTATAAGTTAATTTAGTCATGAAGTCACTCCACTATAATATCATGACTGAGCTCTTCCTAATTACATACCATTACGAAAGTTACTTAATAAGTGCTTGTCTAATGACCTTGTCATAAGTGTGTTGCCCTCATAGGATATCCTTAATATTTTTGTGATAAATTCGTTCTCCCAATATGATCCTATTTTATCTCATGGTAATTATTACATCTTATTTCATGAAAAGTCAATTACTATCAAATAGTAATCAAGTCATTTATTGTAAAGACAAACGATTCGTGACCACGTTTAATTTTCATGTATCATGTAATGCCTGTGAGAGGACATCATTTACCCTTTAGTTGGGTTATGAATTCCACTATCATAAACGATGTTACACACTAGAGAAGTCGTATACCCAATGTAGCAGCTTTCAATTTCTTATCTATTTGAACTCAGACTTTTATTTACATTAAAGTATACAAGTCATGCATACATAGTTCATCATCCAGTCAATATTAATGTATGTCATCCTATGAATGTCACAAGTGAATAAATACAAAAATGAATCTAGGATCTATTCTACTTGGGTCATATCTGATGTATTGTCAGTCTAGTTAGTTACATCTATGTCTCCATCTTTTAAGAGTCATCTCTGATACTCAAGATAAAGCATCTTCCCTATTGGACTTGATAGATGTCATATTAGTCTTTCAATTGGTTTGCTCCTTTCCTATTAGACTAAGGACATATTTAGATTATTTACTAATACAAGCTATCTCTTCGTATTACGATATGACTACGTAATACCGCTTAGTATTAGTTAAATATTAAATAATCAATGAGCCAATATACTTTCATTTTGCTTTGCACGCAAAAACTTTTGAGGACAATATATGAAGAACATCAATGTAATAAATGGATATTTTATTAAACAAATTTATTTGAAAAATACAAGTATACAAAATGAATATATTACACTTAGGGTAGTAGATCCAACACTTAACACATTATGAGATGCATCAAATCAATCTCTTACTCAGTGATCTTCAACAGAAATGTTACCGACTGTGAGATCCCTTATAACCATATTTGTTCATTCTCTGTTAAGAATGCTTGTCGACCAACTTAGCAATGGCACAAAGGGAAGGGGAACTTGTAAGATTTAAGGCTAGCAAACTTGGACTTAGAGTTAATCATCCTTTCTTCGTAAATGACAACTTACTTTTTGTGAAAGCAAATAGAAGCAAGGGAGAAAGATTTATGAATAAAGCTTTAGCCAACAAATTAATTATGTGACGTTTTTCCTCTATTTCAACCCAAATAAGAATGAGAATATTGAACGAGAACTACAAGCTTTATTCGAAATTTGTGTTGCTACTAACCAAGAAAATGCATTAAGATGCCAACTTTGGTAGGTAAAGGAACTTTCAAGGAGATCATAGCGAAAGTTCGATGAAGAGTTGATAGACAGAATAAGCATCTCCTCTCATTTGGAGGTAAAGAAATCTTTATTAAGTTGGTTCTATGATCCTTGCCTTCTTATGTTTTGAAATGTTTCAAATTACCTTCTACATTGTGTGACAAAAATTCATGCTTAATTTGAAGGTACTGGTGGATGAATAAAAAAGGATGGTAAAAAGGATTTATTGGATTGAATGAGACAATCTTTGCCTACCAAAGTCACAATGAGGATTTAAATTCATGATCTATCTAATTTTAATTTGGCTATGCTGGATAAATAAGGATAGAGTTTGACCTAGGATAACCAATCTCTTTGCCATAAGGTTTTCAAAGCAAAATATTTTTCCAATGTTGACTTTATAAGCGCAAGGCTTGGAAGGAAATTATCCTTTATTTGGAGAAGCTTTTGGGGATAAAAAATAGTGATTAAGCTCGGAGCAAGATAAAGAGTTGGCAATGGGAGCAATATTTGAGTCAGAGAAGACAATTGGATCCCCATCGCATGTGCTTACAAGGTTCTTTCTGAACCAATACACTTGCTCTTGAGGCTAAAGTCTCAAAACTTATTGACTTTACCACATGGAGATAGAAAGAGAATGTCACTCGTAATGAATTTTACATGGTTGAAGTTGAAACAATTCTTAACATTCAACTTTTCATTGGTAATTGGGAATATAAACTGATTTGGCATCCAAGTAATAGTATAACATACTTAGTTAAAAGTGCTTACAGAGCCATGGCTAAAAGGATTTCAAGATTTGGCCCGCATAATAAAATTTGAAATTTAAATTGGAGTTCATTCTTACCACCAAGAGTGTGTCTCTCTTTTCTTGGCATCTTTGTTGTGTTATTCTTCCTACAACTTCCAATATTACGAGACATTTGAACACTCCAGACATTTGTTCTAAACAATGTGGCACTAGTAATGAAATTGAGATGCATGCTTGAAGGAATGCAGTATTGTTAAGTTAGATTTGCTAGCTTGTGGGTTCCCTATTGAGGTTGTGGAATCTAAAACCAGCAATGGTGTAGATTGCCTGGAATCAACGACCAACTCCATTGATAAGAAGTAGTTTGATCTCCTTATTATGATGGCTTGATGTAACACCCCCAACCCGTATCTCTCGCTGGAATTGGGTTACGGAGCATTACCAGGGATTACAGATCAAACAGACAGAAATCTCAAATATTTTATATCATCAAAACAAGTCATCAATTATAAACTCTCCAAAATAGATCTTATAACTTCATTTACAATCAAACCACAAAATAACTAATATTTAGACACTCTAGGTACATGCCGACACAAAGAAATAAACATCACCATATTTGAGTTCGGGATCGTTGTTAGATGCTAAATCACCGATCAAACTTAAGTACTTAACCTGCACACAGAAAACAAAACTGTACGCTGAGTAAAAACTCAGTGATATTTCTATAATCCAATTTTTTTAAAAATAAAACAATAAAATATGTATAATAAAATGTTAAGCACAATTGAACATTTAAAATCACACAATATTCAATTTTCATCACTTGCTATATATAATACCTTTCCATAATTTATTCACGTATTATTTAAACAATGGCACTATCCATTCCACAATCAATTTATGAATGTATAACTCGTGTATTCCATGTATTTACAACGTATTTCACATTCTATTTTCAGTTTACTATCTCATATTCTTAGCCCAAAGTAGATTTTATAGAACACACCGGATATACGAAACAAATATAGAGGTGCATTATTATGCACTAATGAACAGAGAGCACTAAAGTGCTAAACAGAGAGCACAAATGTGCTAAACAGAGAGCACTGTCGTGCTAGTAATCAAAGAGCACCAACGTACTAATAATCATGGAGCACGTTAAAGTTCCTTAATGGCATGCCACTAATATCCCAGTAGTTCTAAATTCCGTCTACTTGGGCATTAAAACTGAATTTTATACATATCAAAAATAATCCAATTATCATATTTGCACAATTTCACATTTACACATATATATATTCATAATATATATATTTCAATTCAATTCGACCAATATAATTTCATCACATATCAAGACTATCCATTTCAATTATAAAACACAATAATTCTCACCTCAATCACTTACTATAACATTTAATCAAAATACAAAAATTAATAATTAGATTCGGATTATAGAAATACAAACCAAGAATTCCGAGCTATTCATCGTCAACTATATTTTTCCCCTTTTTAGTCGAGAATTCCGATACAACGCTAGCTACGGAATTAAAACAATTAAAAATCATCAATACAACACCATTCAATCTCACATTAAATATTTCAATTTTTACTCAATATTTGTCTAAATTTTAATTTAGTCCCTGAACCAAGACTAACTTTTATTCTCAAAACTAATTTCATATTTTCATTCCATTCCCACTTTAAACTAATTTAACTCTCTAATTTCACCATAAATCCCTAATTTTGAAATTCTCTCAATTTAGTCCCTACTATTCAAAACTTATGTTTTATTTTACAAATCAACCCTTTACTAACTCCTAACTTGAAATTCAATCAATTTAACTCCTAATTCATCAATTAATTCAACATGAACAACATCTAAAAATTTACTAACTTTCAAAATTTCAACTTAAATCAAGTAGTATTTTGTTCTAGGATTCCAAAAACATCAAAATTATAAGAAAATGGAATAATTTGACTTATCAAATTAAGCTTGGAACTTCAAAACCCCAATTTTTCATTTTCTTTCTTTCCTTCTTTCCTTCTCTGTTTCGTTTTTCAATTATGTTACTTCATTCTTTTCTATTTGCTTGTTTTTATAATATAATATAATATAATATACTTAACTTTTAAGTAATATTATTATATTATTATATATTTTAACTTTAGATTTTTAAATAAATATCTACTTATGCCGCCTCAACTTTAAGTAATGGCATAATTGCTTCTTTGATCCCTTTAATTTTTTTTCTATTTCATAATTAAACTTTCACAATCAATTTAATTTAGTCCTTTTATCTAATTAACCTTAATTAAGTCAAACTCACCTAATCAAAACCTAATTAACTACACAACTAGCTTCGTAAATATTTATTAAAAATATTTACGAATCTGATTTACCGAAACGGAGTCCCGAGAATGCATTTTTTAAAAAAATTACATTTGACTCGTAAATATTAAATAATAATATTTACGAACTTACTCGTACGATTTAGTGGCCTCGAACCACTATTTCTAATACTACTAAAAATCGGGTTGTTACAGTTGAGGTTTAGGAATGCAAGGAGCAAAGAGATTAATGGTTTAAAGTGAACAACGATCAACAATCTAATGAACTCCATCAAGAGCTATTGGAATGAATTTAGAAAATTGAACAACTATAAGTCAACGCTTAAACAGGCTTCTACGATGCAAAAATCAAAACCTCTCCTTCCAAACTTCATTAAAGTGGAATTTGATGGGAGTTTTGATGCTAAACTAAAGGCTGGTGGAGGAGGCATTGTGATAAGAGACTGAAGGATTTGTGTTGGTATGTGCAACTATTAAACTTGAGACGATCACTAACCTTGAAATAGTAGAGGCTTTGACAACAAAAAAGGATCTTGAATTTGCTCTACAAACTGGGCATCAGAGAATTTTGTCGGAAGGAAATGCATTACAGATCAACAAGCTATAGAAACCAGGGGAAGACTTTTCAAATGCAAAACCTGCTGTTGAAGATGAAGAATTGACTGTCAGCAACTTCCTTTAATCATGTTAGAAGATATTCTAATGAAGCTTGAAAGTTTTTAAGAGACTATATTCAGTAAAACTGTACTATATTTATTACGTAAAGAAATTAGTTGAAATAAGAAAAAGACTCACAACATAACCGGGAAAATAGTTCTCTTATTCTAGTAAATTACTAAAAGATAAAAAAAGTCTTCCTAAAAAATCTCAATTGATTATTCTAAGATTATCTACCCAAATAACTTAAAAATTATCCCAAAATATATGGGAGTTCATCACATATTTCGACACCCTTCCTCAAGTTGGTGTATATATATCAATCATGCCCAACTTACTTAAAATCAAAACTTGTCTTAAAGAGCCCTTTAGTGAGTATGTTAGCAATTTATTATTTTGAATGAACAAATTACATGCACACTTGGCCTTCTTTAATCTTCTCATTGATAAAGTACCTATCAGTCTTAACATGTTAGTTATGTCATGCTAAATTGGGTTGTGAGCAATGCTAATGGCAGCTTTGTTATCACATACAACTTTATTGGTGAAGTTATCGGTTTCCTCAACTCTTCCATAGTTCTTTTTAACTGTATCATTTCACAAATTCCTTAAGCCATTGATCTAAGCTTAGCCTCTGCATTACTTCTTGCTGCAACACTTTATTTTTTTGCTTTACTAAATCACAACATTTCCCCAAACAAATATACAGTACCCTGATGTAGATATTCTATCTATTATTGAGCTTGCCCAGTCTGCATCTATATAAGCTTCAGTTCCTCCTTTTTCGATTTTCTTGAAGAATAAGCCATTTCCAAATGAACTCTTCAAGTATCTTAGAATCTGAAACACTACTTCTTCATGTTCCTCTATTGGGGAGTGCATAAATTGACTCACTAAGCTTATTGCAAAAGCTATGTCTAGCCTTATATGTGATAAGTAGATTAACTTACCAACTAATCTTTGATACTGCCCTTTATCAATTGATCTTCCTTTTTTATTTCCAAATTTTACGCTTGAATCAATTGGTGTGTCAGTTGGGCAACAACCATTCATCTCAGTCTCTTTTAAAAGATTAGTCACATGTTTTTTTTGAAAGACCGTAAGACTCTTCTTTGATCGAGCAACTTCGATTCTAGTGGAGTATTTTAAAGGACCCAAGTATTTGATCTCAAACTCCAATGTTAAATGCTCTTTGAGGCACATTATTTGATCCACATCATCTCTTGTAAGAATGATATCATCGACATAAACTATAATAATTGTTATTCTACCTTTTTGTGAGTGTCGATAGAACATTGTGTGATCAACTTGTCCTTGTGAGTAACCTTATTTTCTAACGAATTGAGTGAACCATTCTAACCAAGATCAAGGAGATTGCTTTAAACTATACAAAGATTTCCTGAGCTTACATACTAGAGTTCCAAATTTTTCTTTAAAACCTAGAGGAGAATCCATGTAAACTTCTTTTTCAAGTTTCCCATTTAGGAAAACATTCTTCACATCTAGCTGTTGTAAAGACCAATCAAGATTAACAACAATGAATAAAAGAACTCGAACAAAATTTAACTTTGCTACTAGAGTAAATGTCTCAATATAGTCTATCCTATATGTTTGAGTGTACCCTTTAGCCACCAACTGAACTTTATATCTGTCTAAAGACCTATCTGGTCTGAATTTGGTTTTGAATACCCATTAACAGCCCACATTTTTTTCCTACAGGTAATTCCACTACTTCTCATATACCTATTTCATCAAGAGCACACATCTCATCTAAAACAACCTCCTTCCATTCAGGAACCTGTAAAGCATCTTTCATATTTTTAGGTATTGTCACAGTATCGAGACATGAAACAAAGGCTGAGAATGTTGAAGACTAGTCTTTATAGGACACAAATTTAGACAGGGGATATTTGACAACATTTCTAACACATTTTCTTTTAACAATTGGAATATCTAAATAAAAAAAATTCATTGGTCAGACTTAAGAGTTTGACCTGGACTTTTAGCAAGGTCTTGCAGGTCGAATTCTTGGTGATGAATTTGGTTGATTCCACTTTCTTGATTTTGGTTTCTTCTTGAGTAAATTAACAAGTCCTTTGTTTGTTCTTTGTTCTCATTATTAGACTCTACACATTCAATGTAATAGCCCGATTCTGGGCCTAGTCGGAATAGTGGTTTCGGGACCACAAATCCGACGAGGGAAAACATGTTTATTATTATATTTTTATGGTCTACAATTTCACTGAAAATTTTCGTAAAAATTTCGTTCGAAAATTTTGACGTTTGGGCACTCAATTTAGTCAAAAGGACTAAATTGTAAAAAGTGCAAAAGTTGAGTTCTATATGTTAGAAGTGTCTAATTGATATGAAATTATAAGTTGGGGTCCTTATGTGGTAATTACACCATTAGTAATTGATGGACAAAAATAGACATAAGAAATGGGTGAAATAGATTTTTTTTAAATGGGGGCATTTTAGTCATTTGGCCATAAAAAGAATAAAATGGGAAAAAGATGACAAAAATCATCATCTTCTCCATAGTTGCTGCCGAATTTTAAGGGACACCATAGCTAAGGTTTCTTTGCTTTTTCAAGCTCATAGTAAGTGCATCTTAGCCCCGTTTTTAATGTTCTTCGCATTTTTGGAATCCTCGTAGCTCGATTTAGCTTTTTTTAGCAATAATTCGTGTTAGGGTTCATATTTGGAAAAATACCCATAGGTGAAATGTGTTTATTTTGCTGTTTTATGGTGGAATATGAAGCTAGAATTTATGTTAAACAATTTTTGTTAAGCGATTTTAAGCGAAAACGGGTAAATAGGCATAATCGGTAAAAATATTTATTGTTCATAAGTGTATGCTAGAGTGAGAATTTGATGTTGCCATAGAAGGGAAAAGTGTTCAGCATGCTGTAAAACATAAGAATAAGGTGTGAAATTTAATTTCCGAGCTTGGGGACAAAAGTGTAATTATGCAAAAGTTTGGGGGCAAAATTGTAATATTTAAAAAGTTGGGTGGTGGATTATTTTAATAAATTGAACATTAAACGAGTTAAATTTGTTATTATAGATCAAGAAAGACGTGAAGATTATCTCAAACGAGGAAAAGAAAAGATAGTGGAGTGAAGTGCAAAATTACGATATTTTGCACCGAGGTAAGTAAACACGTGACTGAATGTATTATTTTGATATTATTTGATATGTGTTGAGATTTATTTGGAATTAAAATAAATGTTTGGCAATATCCCAAAAATGTTGTTAAATCGGGAAAGGTGGTAAAGGGTTGCAAAATATGGTCTTTGGGTTGAACACTCGGAATAAGCCGGAGTATGTTATATAAAGGGGTTGCTGTGTGCTGATTCCCCTATTCATTGGTGGTTGCTATGTGCTAATTCCACCGTAATATCAAATGTGAAAGGGGGTTGCTAAGTGCTGATTCCCCCAAGGGGTTGCTAAGTGCTGATTCCCCGATTCATTGGTGGTGCTAAGTGCGGGATCCACCATATCTTTGAAATGAAAAAAGGGGTTGCTAAGTGCTGATTTCCCCAAGGGGTTGCTAAGTGCTGATTCCCCGATTCATTGGTGGTGCTAAGTGCGGGATCCACCATATCTTTGGAATGAAAAAGGGGGTTGCTAAGTGCTGATTCCCCCAAGGGGTTGCTGTGTGCTGATTCCCCGATTCAGTGGTGGTGCTAAGTGCGGGATCCACCGATAACGGTTAACATTTCGAGTGTTCAACGAGAAAATTTGGAAGGTGAATATTACTATGTGGTGGATAAGTTTATGGGGTAAATATTGAGTTGAATACTAAATCGACGCATGTATGAGATGGGAGAAAATATCAAAAACGAAAAAGGAACGATTTAAAATCAAAACTGTGTTGAACAACAGCAGTTGGGTAACTTTGAAAAATCACCATAAATGGTGGGAAATGAACGGGAAGTTGAATAATATATGAAATTGAAGCTGAATGTGTCTATTTTCATATGAAAGAAATAGAGTAAGCAAAAGAGTTGTATTTTTGGAGATATCTGAATTTTACTGAAACAGGGCTGGATTGATTTCGAAATCCTCTATTCTAACTTTGGAAAATCACCAAAAATTGTAAAAAAATAATTATAGCCTGAAATTTATATACCTGGATTCCTTATTGAGTCTATTTTCAATAGAAACAAATGAGAACAATTTTTGAAACTTGTATAGAGAGTTATGTGAATTTTTGTAAGGGAAGGTCAGGACTGTTGGGCAGGGAAACAGGGGAAGATTTAAAGAATAAACTGTACTAATTTGCTCGACCAAAAATTCTGAAAATTTTATGGTGGAATGTTATATAAATATAGTTTTGGGGAAAATTTACGGAATTCAATTTGGAGCTCTGTAGCTCTGGATAAAAATAAATTAGCGACTATGACGCAGAAAAACAGCTTGCTGGAAATTACCCGAACAATGAAATTATTTGTGAATAAGTTTATATTATGGTGTAGTTATGTGAGTAATTACTTGTTTATCATGTGTTTACTTACTAAGCTATGTGCTTACTCGATTTTATTTTTCCCTTGATTATAGTGACTTCCATCAACTCGGAATTTGGAACGGAGTCAGACAATCATCTACACTATCCTTCACATTTGGGGTATTTTGCTACTAGCGTTCCATAATTTTATGGCATGTATAGACGACTTATGTAATATGGAATCATCATGTAAATATATTTTAAGGTTCGATTTAAAATGTGGTGTTTATTAATGGTTAAATTGTGTATGTTTATACAACTGAACTTGGTTGGAATATTGAATTGTGTTTGAAAACTTGCAGGAGGTTTAAGCAAAAATAAGCAGAAATGCTGTCGAAATTTTTTTAAAAAATTTAGTGACACCTCATACTCTGTTCTGTTAAGGAATACGGGTAAGGGGTGTTACATTCAAACTCCTTTTTATTAACAACATTAACATCATTCATTGTGTTGATCATAAATTCACCTTTCCCATTATTAGAATCTCTATGTTGTATATTCCTAGTCTCTTCTTGATCAATTATGGAATCTTCCTTATTATAATTTCCTCCCTGAATATTAGAATCGAAGTAAGGTTGTGTTTCAACAAAAGTGACATCCATGGTAACAATTATCTTCCTATCAATCGGATCATAACATTTGTAACCCTTTTATTAGAAGCATAACCAACAAATATATATATATATATATATATATATATATATATATATATATATATATTTTGCTTTAGGATCTAGTTTGCCCTAGTTGTAAAGATGAACAAAAACACTACACCTAAAAACTTGGAGGGGTAAATCTGTGATAAATTTAGAGTTAGGAAAGCTATCTTTAAAAAGACTGAAAGGAGTTCTATTGTTTAAAATCTTATTGGGCATTCTATTAATAAGATATGTAGCCATTAACAAAGTCTCTCCTCAAAGATAATGTGGTACCTAACTAGTGAACATCAAGGCTCTAGTTACTTCTAAAATATGGCGATTTATCCTTTCCGCAATCCCATTTTGTTGTGGTGTATTTGTACAAGATTTTTGTTGCACTATTCGATGTTTGGTTAAAAAAATGACTAATTGGTCACTAAAAAATTTCTCACCATTGTCACTTCGAAATATTTTGATTTTTACACCGAATTGTGTTTCCACCATAGCATAAAAAGACTGAAACACATTTTTAACTTCAAACTTATCTTTTAATAAAAACACCTAACAAATGTGAGTATAATCATCAATAAATGTGACAAACCAATATTTTCCTGAAAAAAGTTGAGACTCTCGAAGGTCTCCAAACATCACTATAAATTAACGAAAAAGGTTTGGAAGCCTTATACTTTTAAGTTGGAAAGAATGACTAACGATGCTTAGCTAATTCACAAAATTCATAGTGATATGAAGAAGAATTTTTATTCTTAAATAGATTAGGTAACAAAGGTCTTAAATAGTAAAAATTAGGGTGTCCAGGCCTATAATGCCAAATCATAACCTTATCGAAACTAGAAATAGAGTTCAAACATAGAGTAGTTGCTGGTTGGCTTTGATGGTTGTCATTAAGAAAGTAAATTCCACCAGACTCTTTAGCACTGCAAATCATCCTCTCCGAGATCATGTCCTGAAATTTACACATAAAGGAGTCAAATATAGCATGAAAATTCAAGGATTTAGATAATTTACTAATAGGTATGAGATTACAAGCTAGGTTTGGCACATGTAAAACATCATGTAAAACCAAGGAAGTTGAAATTTTGATAGTGCATTTCCCGACTATTGCCGAAAACAACCATCTGCTACTTTGATCTTTTTGTTTCCCGCACAAGGTGATACGAGCCAAGGAGGTGACACTCAAGGGGTTATTTTTCCTTGTGGTCCAATCACTCGAAGCAAGGCACGACAATTAAAATAAAAAATGAATGCTTTTGTCCAAGACTTTATTGCTACAAATTTAAGTCATCATGTTCGTGACGTTGACAAATACGAGAATGCAATTCACTGGACCAATCTTGGAATAGTGAAAGCCCATAAATTGGTGGATTAATCTTTTATGTATATTATTATTATTATTATTTAGTTAATTTTATTGGTTAGGTTATTATTTATTTATTTTCTTAGATAATTTTAAAGAATTTTATTAGGATTCAATTACTCTTGAAAGAGTTTTATTAGGATTCAATTACTCTTGTAATTTGCCTATAAATAGGCTTGCTTTCTACACATTGAGGACACAATGAAAAAAGAGATTATTTGTTTTCTTCCAAATTTGTGTGAGGCAAATTTTTGTGAGTAGAGTGATTCTTCTCTTGCTATTTAGTTTGGAGTTTGTTACTTTCGAGGGTATTTCGGAGTTACAAATATTCAAATTTCTTTCCCGTTCATCGGTGTTTCTAGAGGTTCTTCTTCTAGGGGTTTCGTAGGGAGCCGCTCAATCATTGGCGTTTTTGGTTACAAGTTAACCAAGGGTTCCATAGGGCAAATCTATCCTTTTATTTATTATTATTATTATTATTATTATTATTTTATTTATTCTTGTTTTATTTCTAATTTGTGTTTCTCTTGTGTCTAGATCCGGGTTTCCGCATCAGTTGGTATTAGTTTCAGGCCATTCGGTGTTATTTTTGAAGCTAAAATCAAATTCGAAACGAGTCAAAATACCAAAAACACTTTTCATCGGTTTCGTCGATTCTCCTTTTCTTTTTGAAGTTTGTGTTTATTTTCCTCTTATTCTTTAAAAAAAACAAAAAAAAAAAAGCAAAAAGAGCAAAAAAAAGAAGAAGCAAAAAGCGCAAAAAAAAAGTTGCAAAAAAGCGCAAAAAAAAAATTCCTACCTTTCATACGTAGGTTTCTTCTTTTCTTATTATTGTTATTATTTCTATTTTTATTTTCCCCAAAATTTAATTTCTTTTCCTTCTTCTTTTCTTGACTCAAGTATAATTAAAGCTTCAATTTTTGAAAATCTTAAGACACCAAATGTTTCCGATTTTTGTTTTTTTTAATTTGGGTAGAGTTTTCTTAAGTTTTATTCTTATTAAAGATTTTCTTTGACTCTAGAGTTAGGGATCGTTGCAGGTCTACGTTTTTTTTGTTTCTCATACGTTTTCTAACACTTTGTTTCTTCTTGTGTTAGCAGATATTAAAGGCACGCACAATTCCTTCATCCGTGTAGCCTCCATTACAAATTGCCTCGTCAAGTTTATTGGCCTCTTAGAGCAATTAGGGTCTTCATTGTTTCTTTGAAGTTTGCACCTCCGTTATTTGATCTTGATTAGTAACCCTCTCCAAACATATTTACAAGTTTTGAATCATTCAGAGAGTTATTCTTTTGAGAGCTAACGAGTGAGGTTATTATTATTTTTTCTTTCTTGTTCCTGTTTGTGTGATCTTTCACAGATACCATGCCGATCACTAGATCCCAAACTAGTAAAAATGAAGAGGATGAGCAAAAAAGAGAGAACGATCCTTTGGTCGAGTTGTTACAAAAAGAGATGAAAAAGTTGCAAACTTAATTCGAACATCGCATGACCCAGATGTTACAAGAGCAAAGGGAGTATCTTGATGCAAAACTTACAACTCAAGAGAGATACATTGCCGATAATTACAAGAAGTTGAACAAAGCCTTTATAAGCCGATCAAATTTGCGCGATCGAACTTTTAAACGAAGGGAGGACCATGTTTTTGATGATGACTTTGAGTCCGAGTATGTACCTAAAGAAAGGTTGGAACGAAGCAATGACACCCCCAAACCAAAATTTCCTTCTTTCTCAGGGAAGAATGATCCTGATGCTTACCTTGATTGGGAGGAAAAGATGGAAGCAGTCTTTGCTTGTTACAATTACTCTGATGAGAAAAAGGTAACATACGCTGTCGCTGAGTTCATTAATTATGCACTAACATGGTGGAATCAATTATGTAAAAGCAGGATTCTTTATAGAGAGCAACCTGTTACTACTTGGGTTGAAATGAAGCGCATCTTGCGAAAACGGTTTGTTCCACCATACTATTATCGAGAACTCCATCAAAGACTCCAACATCTTGTTCAAGGAGATAGATCTGTGGATGACTACTACAAAGAGATGGAGACTATTCAGATTAGAGCCAATCTTGTTGAAGAGGCTGAGGTGACTATGGCTAGATTCCTTGCCGGCCTAAAGCCTGAGATTGCAAATTGAGTTGAGTTACAACACTACATGGATATTGAAGAGATGCTTCAAACCGCACTCACCATTGAAAAGCAATTACGAAAGCAAGGGACACCAAGGGGTGCTAGTTCAGTTTCTAATCCTGCTTGGAGAGGAAATTGGCAAAAACAAGATGATAGATTGTGGAATGGGAGAGATGCATGGTTCAAGCCAAATGAGGCTAGAACTTACTCCAAAGATAGAGGTATGCCTAATTCATTTAAAGGTTCTACTTCTACTAATCGAGCTCCATCTTCTTCTTCTACTTCTCCTTGTGCCATTAAGCAGCCAAAAGATATTACCTGCTTCAAATGCCAAGGAAGGGGTCACTATGCTCGAGAATGCCCTAATAAAAAGTCTAAGCCCTTGTGCGGTCCCTGTACTTCTCGTCCCAAAAAAAGATGGTTCTTGGAGAATGTGTGTTGATTGTCGTGCTGTCAACAAGATTACGGTAAGTATCGATATCCAATTCCTCGATTAGATGATATGTTGGATGAGCTTAATGGTGCATGCATTTTCTCTAAAATTGACTTGAAAAGTGGTTACCATCAAATAAGAATGAAACAAGGTGATGAATAGAAAACTGCTTTTAAGACTAAGTATGGCCTATATGAGTGGTTAGTAATGCCATTTGGCTTAACTAATGCTCCTAGCACATTCATGAGATTAATGAACCACATACTTAGACCTTTTATAGGAAAATTTGTCGTTGTGTATTTTGATGACATACTAATTTATAGCAAAACTTTGAATGATCATGTTGGGCATGTTAAATTAGTAGTGGATATGTTAAGGCATGAACGACTCTTTGCTAATCTTGAAAAATGCACCTTTTGTATGGATAAGCTTGTTTTTTTGGGTTTTGTGATAAGTTCTACAGGAATCCATGTGGATGAGGAGAAGGTAAAGGCAATTAAAGAATGGCCTATCCCTAAAACTGTTTCTAAGGTAAGGTCTTTCCTTGGGTTAGCCGGTTTTTACCGCAGGTTTGTTCGTAACTTTTCCACAATTGCTTCGCCTTTGACTGCACTTATTAAAAAGGATGTATCTTTTCATTGGATAGATAAGCAAGAATTAGCATTTAATGAACTTAAAGATAAATTGTGTAATGCTCCTATTCTTGTTTTACCTAATTTTGAAAAGACCTTTGAGATTGAATGTGATGCTTCTGGTGTAGGTATAGGTGCTGTCCTCATGCAAGATAGTAAACCACTAGCCTACTTTAGTGAGAAACTTGGTGGAGCACATTTGAACTATTCGACCTATGATAAAGAGTTGTATGCCTTGGTAAGGGCATTAGAAGTTTGGCAACATTACCTTTTACCAAAGGAGTTTGTGATTCACACTGACCATGAATCACTTAAGCACTTAAAGGGACAAGGTAAGTTGAACAAGCGACATGCAAGGTGGGTTGAATTCATTGAATCTTTTCCTTATGTTATAAGGTATAAGAAAGGTAAAGATAATATTGTGGCTGATGCTCTATCAAGGAGGTATACTTTACTTAGTACTTTGCATACTAAGTTATTAGGTTTTGAGTATCTCAAAGATTTATATGCCACTGATTCTGATTTTGCAAGCATTTATGACGCATGTGAACATGGTGCATTCCATAAATTTTATAAGCATGATGGCTATCTTTTTCGAAATAATAGACTATGCTTACCAAAGTGTTCAATGCGAGAATTGTTGGTTTGAGAGGCTCATAGTGGTGGTCTTATGGTTGGAGTCACTAAGACTTATGATGTTTTACATGAGCATTTTTATTGGCCTAACATGCGAAAACTTGTTGAGAAAATTTGCTCTACTTGCATTACTTGTAAACAAACTAAATCCACTGTGATGCCTCATGGTCTATATACTCCTCTTCCTGTTCCTAGTTCACCTTGGACTGACATTTCAATGGATTTTGTAATAGGTTTACCAAGGACAAAGCGTGGACGAGATAGCATCTTTGTGGTTGTGGATCGATTTTCTAAAATGGCTCATTTCATTCCACGCCACAAGACTGATGATGCAACCCATGTTGCCGATCTATTTTTCTGTGAAGTTGTGAAATTACATGGAATCCCAAGAACTTTCGTTTCCGATAGAGATGCAAAATTTCTTTGTCACTTTTGGAAGGTGTTATGAGGTAAGTTAGGTACTAAACTACTTTACTCTACTACATGCCACCCTCAAACTGATGGTCAAACTGAGGTGGTAAATCGAGTTTTGGGATCTTTGCTTAGAGCCATAATAGGTAAGAATGTTAAATCTTGGGAAGAATGGATACCCTATGTTGAGTTTGCTTATAATCGTTCTGTTCATTCTTCCACAGGTTTTACTCCTTTTGAGATTGTATATGGCTTTAATCCACTTACTGTTTTAGATTTGCTTCCTTTACCTTTGAATGAGATTTCTAATTTAGATGGTGAAAGGAAAGCTGATTTAGTGAAAGAGATCCATGAGAAGGCTCGTAAAGCCATTGAGAAAAAGAATGAGTCCAATGCACATCGAGCTAATAAAGGGCGAAAGCAAGTCTTGTTTGAACCTGGAGATTGGGTATGGGTGCATATGAGGAAGGAACGATTTCCTTCTAAGAGAAAGAATAAACTTGATGCACGAGGAGATGGACCATTCCAAGTACTCGAGAAAATAAATGACAATGCTTATCGCATTGATCTTCCTGGTGAGTACAGTGTTAGTGCTACTTTCAATGTTTCTGATCTTTCTCCTTTTGAATTTGATGTAGGTTCAGATTCGAGGACGAATCTTCTTGAAGAGGGGGAGAATGATACGAGCCAAGGAGGTGACACTCAAGGGGTTATTTTTCCTTGTGGTCCAATCACTCGAAGCAAGGCACGACAATTAAAATAAAAAATGAATGCTTTTGTCCAAGACTTTGTTGCTACAAATTTAAGTCATCATGTTCGTGACATTGACAAATACGAGAATGCAATTCACTGGACCAATCTTGGAATAGTGAAAGCCCATAAATTGGTGGATTAATCTTTTATGTATATTATTATTATTATTTAGTTAATTTTATTGGTTAGGTTATTATTTATTTATTTTCTTAGATAATTTTAAAGAATTTTATTAGGATTCAATTACTCTTGAAAGAGTTTTATTAGGATTCAATTACTCTTGTAATTTGCCTATAAATAGGCTTGCTTTCTACACATTGAGGACACAATGAAAAAAGAGATTATTTGTTTTCTTCCAAATTTGTGTGAGGCAAATTTTTGTGAGTAGAGTGATTCTTCTCTTGCTATTTAGTTTGGAGTTTGTTACTTTCGAGGGTATTTCGGAGTTACAAATATTCAAATTTCTTTCCCGTTCATCGGTGTTTCTAGAGGTTCTTCTTCTAGGGGTTTCGTAGGGAGCCGCTCAATCATTGGCGTTTTTGGTTACAAGTTAACCAAGGGTTCCATAGGGCAAATCTATCCTTTTATTTATTATTATTATTATTATTATTATTATTATTATTATTATTATTATTATTTTATTTATTCTCGTTTTATTTCTAATTTGTGTTTCTCTTGTGTCTAGATCTGGGTTTCCGCATCACAAGGTGTGTAAGTTGAGAAAAGGAAAAGACTATTAATTATGTAATCACTAGCTCTAGAATCAATGATCCACAGGTTTGTTTTACTAGTCTTAAAACTAAAAAAAAAAAACTGAAAAATTAGTACCTGATTGGGCAAATGAGTAAGATGGCTTATTGGATAAGTTGGAAATAGAAGAATTCATCCGAAACTGTGGTGATTGAAGAAGCTTGTGTGGATGTTCTAATTGTTCCTTAGTGAATGGAAACCCTTCCAGAGGATTTTGCTGCTCATGATTTTCATTAGTTGTTTAGAAAGCTCTGCTATCCCCAAATTGTGAACCACGACCATTTTCACTATTCTTTCTCTCATTTTTTGATTTTCCATAAAGCTTTCAGCACGTTTCTCAAGTGTGCCAATGTTTTTGCAGTGGTCACACCAAGGTTTCTTTCTCTTTTCACTGTCATCATCATTTTTAACAGCCATAAGAGCAGAATTATCATCATTAGCTTCAAAGTCTGACATTAACATTACTTTTCTCCTCGTCTCCTCTTTTCTAACCTCAGAAAAAATCTCACGGAGTGTTGTAAGCAATTTTCCCTAGGATCTGATATCTCAGTTCATCAAATTAAACCAACCATAAATAAATAAGCTCACTCATTTTCTTCTTTTTTCATAGCTTTTACACTATCTTCAGGACATTATCTCGCTTATTATAACATTGATCTAGTTATTGTCAAAGATAAACCATCTCGTTATAATAAAAAATTATATCATTTTCCCCTCGCCTTGCATTGCCTTGCCTTCCGGAGTTTTATTTTAACTCTTTGGAAAGCATTTTCTAAATCAATGGAAAAATTTTAACTCAAAAATTTGTGAAGCATTTTTTAAATCTAAATAGGTGTCTTTCACAATGTCCCAAACATCTTTAACAGCTGGGAGAAAAAGAAAAGGTTTACCTATAGATGCTTCCATGGAATTAATAAGCCATGCAATTATCATAGAATTTTTTGACCTCTACATGCTCATTCTTGGATTGCCCATCTATAGTTGCTTGACTTCTCTAGTTAAATGACCCAGCTTGCCATGCCCATCAATTGCTAACTTCATGGACTACGACCATTTGAAGTAATTCTTGCTATTCAGCTTGTGAGGTGTTAGTTGAAAAGAGAGGTGAGACGCTTCTGTCCTTTGAGTCATTACACTCTCGATAGTTGTTCTGACGATAGATTTTTCTACCTCTGTTTGTATTGGGATATGTGTCCATATTGTAGTAAACATGTAACTGTTTTTTTATTTATTTGAACGATGAATAAATAGAGAATTTGATTAAAGAATTTTCTTAAAAAAATAATTTGGAAAATCTAAGTGATTTTTCAGAAAATTAATTTTGATCAAGTAAAATTAAATTAATCAAATTAATTAAAATTAATATGATATTTTTGAAAATTAATTTTCAAGTCAGATAATTGGCCCAATGGTAATTGAACTTGAAAATTGGACCTAAGATTGTAAATTGGGCTCGAAAGCCCAAAATCGAGATCAAGACCCAAAAACTCTAAGACCCAAAAACTGGTTGTACCGGGCCTAGTGTATAAAACTAGGCCGATGGTCCAACTGATGACTAGACTGGACCGGTTGGGTCGTCACTAACCCGAACTGAAATGGCAGCAGTTGAACCGGCTCGGGGTGCCGTAAGGGTTCGCACCTGTATTACCACATACATTAGTGCCGGTGGTTACGACGCCGGCATCCTAGTGGCCGGCGGCGGTTGGTCTTCAGTGATTGAGTAGTGGAAAAGTTACGCTTCTACTGAAACTCTACCAAAGAATTTGATTTTAGATTAACTATTCAAAAAATAATATTATTTTAATAGTTTAATATTAAATTTAATTTAATACTTATCTTAATAGTATTTTATTAATTTAATATTAAAGTGGTTATCTTAATATTAAATTAAATTTAATGTTTATCTACAAGATAAACATTCTATTATTTTAATAAGATTTAATATTAAATTTAATCTAAAAGTTCTTTTGCAAGTAATTAAATTTAATCTAATATTAGATTAAATTTAATTACTTGCAAGAGAACTTTTCAATGGATGGCATTTCAAACCATTGGATTCTCAAAAACCCCAACAGTATTATGAAAATATACTGGTCCAAACTGGATCAGTATTGTTCAAACATTACACAGATCCAAAAGATCCAAATTTTATTACCCATTCAACAGCCCAAATATTAATATTTCTTCGACCAAGAGATTGGAGTGAAAACCCAAATTCTCCAAAGAAATTCCCAGCCAAATTTACCACCAAAATAGACCATTACCCATATTTTACATATTGGGATTACCAAATGGCATGGTACAATGCATTCTTAATGAACAACCAACAAATGAGACATTCTTGGCTCATATATTTCAAATATGACACCCAATTCAAATTCCCAAACTGGTTCCAAGAGTGGTGGAATTGGTATGGACCATCATCCTTTGGGATACTACCAGAAAAAATTCAAAACTTATGGCCCAAATTCTTTGACAAATTTAATCCTGAACCAGATCAAAAACACATTTACAGGACAATCCATTTTTTCTCAAAACTATGCATTTCTTTGATTATCTCATGGAATTATTCTTATGAGCAAGACCAACATACTGAAATTCCATTATTAGTTCGCAACTACAGGACTAAATGGTGGGACAGATTTAATGATGAAAAATATGATTCAAAATATTTGGATATTTTTTCAACAAGAATCCGAGATTATGTAAGTCCGCAGCCCCGGATCAAACCATAGCAAAATTTCTTCAAGCAAAGTCGACAGCTAGTGCAATGTTAGCTCAAGCCAAGACCAAAAAAGAATACAAAAAACTCATGGCTGAAATGCTCAGCTCATTGGACTCTGAATCTGAAGACGAATCTTGCAGATGATACCACTTCGGTAACCATCACCAGGTCCAAAAAGAAATAATACCACAAATGATGTATGAACAGGAGCGATTCCCTGCAAGAAATGATGTGTGAACAGGAAAGATTCCCTGCAACAAAATAATGCGTGAACAGGAAAGATTCCCTGCAACAAAAGACAAGTGAATAGTTCTGTAATTTGTATTTTTGTAATCAGAGAATATATTTTCTGAAAAGTTCTAATCAAAGTTTCAAATGTAATGATTTCCCGATTCAGATAATGTAAAGAGAGAATAGCCCTCTATAAAAAGCTATCAGTTTGAAATTTAGCCATTTGAATTGTTTCTCCAATTTTTCCAAAAAGCTTCTTCAGAATTTAATTTTAAGTTTCTAAATTTTCAAATTAAGTTTTCAAATTACAAATATATCATTACCAATTCGATCCTCAAATCCTCGGGACTAACTAGTATCAGAGCCAAGGATGAGCAGGTATTTCTAAGTTTAAAAAAATTTTAATTTGTTTTCAATATTTCTGAATTCTGGTTTAACTATCTTCATTAATGTATTATTATTTTGTTGAGAATTGATATAATGTCTAGTTAGCCATGAGTTAGGCATGTTAAGGACATAGTATCCCTGTAGGTAACTTAATTAATTCGAAAATCTAGATAGTAGAACCCCCTGTAGGAAATAAGAAAACAAAGAATGTTTCCTTTCTTTAGAAGAACCAATTCCTCTGCAAGCTTTGTTTCTAATCAATCCCAAGAATCTGACCAAACCTCAAACAACACTGTTAATGAACAAGAAGAACATTATGAAAATATTCCCTAAAGATTTGATAATTGGACTCTTCTAAGAGTTCCAACAAACCAAGTTTACAAAAAAAAAAACAACTTTTGAAAATTTAAATGCTTTTTGCAGTTATGTTATAAAAACAAAAGAAAGGAGTTTACCTATTCAAAAAGAATATGAAACAATCCAATTATTAGATAAAGTCGTCATTAATAAACTCAAAGAAAAAAGATACAAATATATCCATTTTGGATTAGTCCAGGTTGGAGTCAAACCTCTTAGTGTTGAAGCCACTAAAAATACCTCAATATTAGTAGTCTTAAGAGACCAAAGACACATCATGTTTAATGACTCATTATTAGGAACTATAGAAACAAGCCTATGTATAGGCCCAATACATTTTAATTGTTATCCAAATTTTATGGTTTCTTTGACTGATAAAAATATTTTACAATCTTTGACCCTCCAAATACATACTCATAACTACAAAATGCTTCCTGGTACGGAAGTATTAACTTTAGTGTATAGACTCCATTTCAAAGCTATGTATTCTGTTGTTAATACCAAGGCTTTACTCCAAAGCCCAAAAGGAGAAACCCTCTTAATAGAGACAGAAACCACAAGATCTCATACCACAATCCTAAGAACAATACAATGGCATGAGATAAATCTTCCTGATAAGTGGAAACTTGAAGGTGCTACAGATCCTGTGGCACCAACCCCCATAAGAAACACTTCATTAAGTGAAATTTCTCAGCACCAAGATGGCACAGTCGAATTAAAATTCAATAGGCCACAAAGAATGCCTCTAAGATACTCTTTCGAAATAAGAAGTACCAGCACAACCTTTAAGAGGTTAAATATAGATGAAGAGTCAAATCTAGAAACACAAACAGTAGATTTTAGGACAGCCAGAGCCTCTGTTTCTTCTATCCCAACAACATTTAGGATCGATTTACAAGGAATAGATAATTTCTCAAATATAGCTCAACCTATCTATGCCAGACAGGAAGAGAGTCCCTAAAATTCACCTAATATGTCACCAACATATTCATCAATGACTAATAATGCAAGACAAGGAAAAAATTTAGAAATATTTGTTTTAGAAAAAATATTTGAAATAAATAAAGAATGGTGTAGAAAGCACTTCTATTCCAACAAAAATAAGCAAAAAAGGGAAGATTACTTTAAAAATTATAATGATAAAAAAGAAAGCATTCTTCAAGAATATTATGGATTTATGAATACCTATAAAGTCCATATAAAATTCTTTGAATGGTTTGAAGAATATTATTTAGAATCTGTTAATACAATAAGACATAATACTAGATGGCAGACTAATAAAGGAGAAGTTGAATCTCGACATCCCCCTTTAATGGAAGTTCAATATCTTCACATGAATATTGGAATAAAAGTAAACCCTTTAAGAATGAGAGCTCCTGATGCAGGAGAACAAATCTCATCAAAAGATATTAAAATGATAGTAGAACAAAACAATTATACAAATATTAATCTTCATACAATAGGAAAACAATTAGATTATTTTGAGAATCTGGTAGAGAGTCAACCAACCAGGAAAGAACCAGTAAAAGAGATAATCAAAAAAAGTTCCAAAGAACCAATATTCACACCTTATGAGATTCCAAAAACTTTCCAAAAATTCCAAAATGAATTCCTAATAGAAATCCAAAATAGACTTAATGCTTTGGAAAACTACAAGTCTGAATTAATTGCCCCTGATACCCCAATACAAACTCAATATTCAGTAAATACATTACACCAATCTTCCCAATCTGACTCGGATCAGTCAGATGAACAACAAATTAACAAGATGGCTTAGAAAGAACCAAAAAAATTATATTATCCAAAAATCACTGCACCTGATCTTAACATAGAAGAAAAACCTGTTTTCCAAAATAAATACAATGCTAATACAATCTATGAATGGAATATAGATGGAATGTCTAAATACAATATTCTTAGTTTATTACAACAAATGACAATGGTTTCAAATGTTTATAAAACCCAAAATCAAAATGGATTAATTAGTGATCATGCTATAGCTAATCTTTTAGTTGCTGGATTTACTGGTCAATTAAAAGGATGGTGGGATCATGCACTCACTAAAACCCAACAGGAAGAAATTTTAAAAGCAATAAAAAAAGATGACCAAGATAGAATTATTTTAGACGAACAAGGAAGAGAAATCCAAGATGCAGTAGCAACTTTAATTTTCTCAATCTCTAAACACTTTATTGGAGATACTTCTCATCTTAAAGATAGAAATTCAGAATTATTATCAAATTTAAAATGCAAAAATTAACCAATTTTAAATGGTATAAAGATGTCTTTATGACTAGAGTTATGCAAAGATCTGATAACCAACAACCATTTTGGAAAGAAAAATTTCTAGCAGGACTTCCCACTTTATTAGGAGAAAAAGTTAGGAATCAAATAAGAGAAAATTACAAAGGTATTATTCCATATGAAAAGCTTACATATGATGAACTAATTAGTTTCACCCAAAAAGAAGGATTAAAAATTTGTCAAGATTTAAAATTACAAAAATAACTTAAGAAAGAAAGATATCAATGTAGAAAGGAATTAGGATCATTCTGTCACCAATTTGACATTAGGAATGAACCTTCTTCTTAAAAAACATGTTGCCCTGAAAAGCCAAAAAATAGGAAACGGGAAGAACCAATATTTTAGAATATTATAAAAAACCTAAATATAGAAAATATAGAAAAGGGAAGAAACAACAAAAAATAGAAAACAAAATTGATAAAACAATAAAATGTTATAGATGTGGAAAACCAGGACATATTTCAAAATATTGTAAAATCAAAAGAAAAATCAATAATTTAAATTTAGATGAAGAGATAGAACAAAAATTAAATGAAATCCTATTAGAAACAACTTCTTCTGAAAATGATACATCTATTGAAACAAATGAATTACAAATAGATGAATTACATACATTACAGTCTTCTAGTGATGAAAATGAACCTTCAATTAACATGTTAACCAAAGATCAAGAATTTATGATTGAAGTTATTGATAAAATTCAAGACCTAGAGCTTAAAAGAGAATACCTTTTGAAATTAAAATCCTCATTAAAAGATAAACCAGAAAAAGAAAAAGAAATCATTTCTAGTCAATCACAAATGTATAATATACAAGACATAATATTTAATAAATATGAAAAAATAAAACCAAGGCAAATTACAAATTCTGAATTACAGCTGGAAATAAAACAGATTAAATTGGAACTTTCTCAGCTTAAAACAGAACAACAAGAAATGAAAGAACAAATGAGGTCCTTAAAACACGAAATCGTAGAAAAAAGTTTGTCAGAAACTGAACCTGAAGAAAATACACAAGAATATATGATGATTCTAACTGAAGTACCTATTCAAAGATATTTAATAAAAATAAATATTGTTATAAATAATGAATTCCAATTAGAAACAATAGCCCTTTTTGATACAGGAGCGGACCAAAACTACATTAGAGAAGGAATAATTCCAACAAAATATTATAATAAAACATCAGAATCTCTTAAAGCTGCAAATGGTAAAAAAATTAAAAATTACTTACAAAATTCCCAATGCAGAAATATCCAACAAAGGTATAAAATGTCAAACATGTTTTTTAAGGGTAAAAGATATTACCCAAGATGTCATATTAAGAACCCCATTCATATCCTTACTCAAACCTTATAAAGTAACAAATAATTCTATCTCCACCAAAGTTTTAAATACTAAGGTAGAATTTCCTTTTGTAGAAACACCAAAAATAAGAAATCTCAACCTGTTAAAATCTTTATCCATTCATAATGGGCAAATTAATAATTTAATTAATTATAAACAGAAGCAAATCTCTTTTCTAAAAGAAGAAATATGTTTTAAAAAATTAACGGAACAATTACGAAAAAGAGAAATACAAAAAAGAATAGATCAAATCAAAAAAGAAATAGAATCAACAATTTGTTCTGACATTCCTAATGCCTTTTGGAATAGAAAAAAACACGAAGTAACATTACCATATGAAAACGATTTTGATGAAAGACAAATATCCACAAAAGCAAGACCCATACAAATGAACAAAGAAATGGAAGAATTTTGTAGAAAAGAAATACAAGACCTTCTTAATAAAAATTTAATTAGGAAGAGCAGTTCCCCTTGGAGTTGTTCAGCATTCTATGTAATAAAAAATGCAGAACTTGAAAGAGGAACACCAAGATTAGTAATTAATTACAAACCCCTTAATCAAGCCTTAAAATGGATTAGATACCCAATACCAAATAAGAAAGATTTGTTACAAAAACTTTGTAATGCAAATATTTTCTCAAAATTTGACATGAAATCTGGGTTTTGGCAAATCCAAATAAAAGAAGAATAAAGATATAAAACAACATTTACCGTACCATTTGGACAATATGAATGGAATGTAATGCCTTTTGGGTTAAAAAATGCTCCATCTGAGTTTCAAAGAATAATGAATGATATTTTTTACCAATATTCTCAATTCACAATAGTATACATCGATGATGTATTAGTATTTTCAAAAAATTTAGAAAAACACTTCAAACATATATCGATCTTTATAAAAGTCATAAGAAATAATGGTTTAGTAGTTTCTAAATCCAAAATAAGTTTGTTCCAAACCAAAGTAAGGTTTTTAGGTCATTATATTATCCAAGGAACCATTACCCCAATAGAACGATCTATAGAGTTTGCTAGCAAATTCCCAGACCAAATTCTTGATAAGGTCCAATTATAAAGGTTCTTAGGAAGCCTCAATTATGTCATAGACTTTTATCCAGGTCTTAGCAAATTATGTAAACCGTTATATGATAGGCTCAAAAAGAATCCACAACCTTGGACAAATAACCATACCAATATTATCACCCAAATAAAAAAACAAATCACTAAACTTCCTTGTCTATATTTAGCTGATCCAAATGCCCCCATGATAGTCGAGACAGATGCTTCTAAAATAGGATATGGTGGGATCCTAAAACAAGTTAAAGGAGGAAAAGAGCAAATAATCCAGTTTACTTCCAGACACTGGAATCCTACTCTGCAAAATTATAGTACCATTAAAAAAGAAATTTTATCAATTGTTTTGTGCATTACAAAATTCCAAAGTGATTTATTAAATCAAAATTTTCTTTTACGAATCGATTGCAAATCAGCAAAAGAAGTTTTACAAAAAGATGTTCAAAACATTGCATCAAAACAGATTTTTGCAAGATGGCAAGCAATCTTGAGCATATTTGATTTTGATATTGAATACATCAAAGGAGAAACTAATTCTTTGCCTGATTTTCTCACCAGAGAGTTTCTTCAAAAATGCCCCCCAAACTTCGAGACAAAGGAAAAGGGAAAATAGAAGAATCATCCAAAACCCAAATCATCTCAAAACCAATTAAGTCATGGTATGAAATTTGCCATGAAGAAGATGAGAAATCATCATCATCGTCAAAATCCTCCAAAAATACAATAATTCAAGATGCACAAGATCCAAATGAGATTGGTTCTCAAATCAAAAAATGGATTGAGTCCCTATCTCAATCTCCGGAAGTAGCATTGGCCTTTTCACAAATGAAAGAGGAAACTCCTCTCAAACAAATTGCTGCTGAAGCAGCAAAGGTTTCAAAAAATAAAGAGATTGTTTTACACAAACCAAAATCTCTTAAAAATGTTTTAAAAGAGACTTCTCTCCAAGATGTTTTTCCAAAAGAGATAGCAGTGTCTTCACAGACTGCTACACAAAAATCTTTACAATATTTTCCAAACAAATATTTTGAAAAAATTTTTGTTATGGAGGAAGAATTTTCAGAAAAACCTCCACAAATACTTGCAAAAGAACTTTTCAAATTTAATCTAATATTAGATTAATATTAAATTTAATATTAAAAAGATTAAGTTTAATCGTAGTTGAACTCTCTAAACTTTCCTTATATAAAGAGAACATTAGGTCATTATTTTTGACACATTTGAATTCAAGAGAAAGTTGTAGAGAAAAAAATTCTCTAAAAAGATTATTTTAAAAAATTTTCTAATTTGAAGTGAGCCCACACTAAACAGACGTGAGCTTGAGGATAACGGATTTATTATTTTAGATATCACAATTAAGATCTTATTTTGGAAAAAATTTTAAAACTCTATTTTTCCTAAATTTAATTTTCGTTGCGTTTTCCAAACCTGTTTTTTCTAACAATTTGGTTGTTGGGTCTCTTATCTCTAGTGAAGGTTGTTTTAACCATGATGTTACTAGAGATTTAACTTAGCTCTGATACCATAAAAATTTTCAAGAAACTATTTCAATAAAACTATACTGTCTTTATTACGTAAAGAGCTGAGTTTAAATAAAAAAAAAGACTCAGAACATAGCTAGAAAAATAGTTTCCTTATTCAATAAACTATTAAAAGATAAAAAAAGTCTTCATAAAAAATCTCAATTGATTATTCTAAGATTATCTATCCAAATAACTTAAAAAATTATCCCAAAATATACAGGAGTTCTCGAAATATACGGGTTTTCAACACATATTTTGACAAAGCTACCCACTTATTAGCTAAATTTTGATTTTGATTTGTACCTTGACATTTTTAACAGAAATTTTAAGCACGAGTAATGTGGTTAACCCAATGAAATTACATGTACTAAATTGACAATTTAGATATTATGCCAGGGCCAAACACCATATTAACCCAAATATTTTCTTTATCTCTGCAAAGCCCATTAACGACTGTGAATTAAACAATCGAAACTCATTGCGCTCTAAAATTAAAAAAAGAAAAAATTCCATTCGGTGTCTTCTCTATGGGCAATAAAACCCTCAGTATTCATTCAAATTTACGATCTAACCTTCTTCCTTTTTCTTCAACTAACAAAACTAAGCTTCTTTGTTTTGATTTAGGACGACCCTCGGTTTTGCCATTATTTACGGCGTTACCCCTTTGTAAGAAACCCTAGTGTTTGATTTTTTTTTTTTTTGGTAGTTGTGTTCGGATTTCGGATTTTTCTAGAGTTTCGTATCTTTTTTTTTTTTGGAGCTTAGGATTGTGATATGAATAGTAGAGGGAGGTATCCACCACCGGGGATCGGCGTTGGCAGGGGGGGCGGAGTGAATGCTAACCCTAGTTTTCAGTCCAGGCCGTCGCAGCAACACTACGTGCAGAGGAATTTGGTTCATAATCAGCAGCACTTTCAACAACACAATCAGCAGCATTTTCAACAACAACAACAGCATCAACAACAACAGCAGTGGCTCAGGCGTAACCAGTTACCCAGCGGCAATGACTCCAGTGTCATCGATGAGGTCGAAAAGACCGTACAATCGGAAGCCGTTGACTCGAGGTCCCTTTTGAATTTTATTTCTTGTCCATTTTTTGTTATATTTATGCCTAATCTTTTTTTTTCTTTTGTATCCTGTGGCATTATCTCTCTTCAATTCTACACTTTTTGAGTGCTCCTACTGTGCTTAGGAAATAGTTTTTATGGTTTGATTTATTCCCAAACTTTCCATTTGTTAGGAAGGACTTGACGAGGGAAGGATGGAATTTGCGTATTGCTTTCATGGTTACTCTTCGCTTATTTGTTGTTAAGCTTTTAACATTTCTTTTTTGTATAGCTATCAGTTCTCTTCTATATGCAATAGATTGAAAGTTTAAAACTTCATCTTTAGATACTCCTACAAATTTTGGTTTTCAGTTTTCTTGATTCTGTCTTTTCATTTAACGACATCATTTTATTGTGCATGGTTTTAAAATCTAATGTACATTTTCCTCTTTCAGTTCACAAGATTGGAAGGCCAGGCTAAAGATACCACCAGCAGATACCCGCTACAAAACAGAGGTATGTCTGTAAATGGTATTTTTCTGGTCTAGGTACTGAATTGACTACTTTCTTGAAGAATCTGCTTTTATCAGTTATGTTTTTATCGCAGTTGTGGTATAGGTTATGAATATCACCTAGATAATCATCATCCTAATAACTATTCATCATACCTTCATGAAACTATAAAAATTGTTCTCTGCTCTTCAGAATGGTAAAGAATAAATTGCTTTCTTAGGTCATTCTAGAAATGCAGGTGGATTATTTTCTTTTGCTTCCAACTATCCTGTTGTATATATAGCCACATACTAGCATAATGACAATTATAAATGGTCGGTTTCCAGAGTTCTTAACTTGGGGAAGGTTATACCTAGTTCTATGGTGTTGACGCCTTCTGGTTTGAACTTGCATATCGAAGAACTGTTTTAGGCAAGCATTACTCATTTCTTGGAAGCATATCATCTGTTTTTTGGTGACATATATCTCATCACTAAGCATGATAGTGGTGCAATTGTTTTTTTGTAGATTTTTCAAATGTTATAATTACCTGTTTACATACTAAACTGCCTATTAAATTGCTGCCAGGATGTGACAGCTACTAAAGGAAATGAATTTGAGGACTATTTTCTGAAACGTGAACTTCTTATGGGAATATACGAGAAGGGTTTTGAAAGACCATCTCCTATTCAGGAAGAGAGTATTCCCATTGCTTTGACTGGAAGTGATATTCTTGCCAGAGCCAAAAATGGAACTGGAAAGACAGCAGCATTTTGCATTCCCGCCTTGGAAAAAATTGACCAAGATAACAATGTTATTCAAGGTTAAATAACCATTTATATATTCTCTTTTTTTTCTTTTGTCTGCATCTATAATTGGTGCAGTTAAATGGGAATGGGTACTGCAAGTAGGATAACTTTGCCCTTTCAATTTTTTATTCTTCTAGTTGCTTGATCTGCCTGTCAATCAGATAGTGGGAAAGAGGCTTGAATGCTATTTTCTGCATATTGTTAACTGAGATTTGAATTATGGGAATGGGCATGGATGGACATGGTAGAGTGGGGGCTCAAACACCGCACCTGTTCCTGAAGCAAGTCCATCTTGTCTTCCTTCAGGCAAATAGTTGCAACTTTTGTTTTAGTACAGACATAAACATTTGCTTACCTTTCCAGGCTAAGTTTTTGCTTGAATCCTTTTTTGGATATTTATTTTTGGTGGGCAGCCAAAATCCTTTTTGGCTTCATTTGACATATGTATCATTTTCATGTCTTCTCTATTTGATGCTGGTACTTTTGGCCCAAGAAGTTACTTGAATTTATTTTTCTTCTTATTATACAAAAATTATCTGTTCAGTTCCTGTGTTTACCCAAAATATATGTTTTTGTGCAGTTGTTATACTTGTTCCAACTCGAGAACTGGCTTTGCAGACATCACAAGTGTGCAAGGAGCTTGGGAAGCATTTACAAATTCAAGTCATGGTCACCACGGGAGGCACCAGTCTCAAGGATGATATTATGCGATTGTATCAACCTGTCCATTTGTTGGTTGGAACGCCTGGCAGAATTCTAGACCTTGCTAAAAAGGGTGTTTGCATTTTGAAAGATTGTTCAATGCTTATAATGGATGAAGTAAGTATTTGGTTGTTTCTATGTGTATTTTTTTTTCCTTTCCAGTTTGGTTATTGTCCTTTCACGTTTAACATTTTAGAGAATTTGAAGTTTTGTATTTGGATGGACATGGAAGAAATATTATTTATTTATTCCTTTTGTATCTTGATGAGCAGTGATTTATTGTTTGTGTACTTTTTGGTTGGGTGAGATGTGGGTAGACTCTGCTTGCCTCAGATTTACAGTTTGGAAATATTAGCAATCAATTGAAGAGTTTATTGGTTTCCTTTTAAGGGTCCATATTCTAGAAACAGTTTTGGCTGTATAACTTATTGGATTTTTTCTTAACAAGTTTAAGTGTAATTGTAAGTACCTGTTCTTTTTGTAAGTTGGTTGTATGTCTCTAATCCATTATCCATAGATTACAATTTGCTTTGGGAAAGTTAACTGAATATGCAGTTACTGGAGCTTGTTGTGGAAGTGTCTTCAACTTTTCTTTGTGAATACTCACTGTATTTGGTCCCATAGTCTGCATATCTATTGTTTTGTAAAGACTGGGCATTTTTATTTTCTTTTCCTCATGTTCCCTTTTTGTTTTTTTCCCTTTTGGGTTTCTTATATTTATATAAATGCTAGTTTTGGAACTAGAATTCTGAAGCATTGAGTGAGTTATTAGTATGAAAATTCTTAACAAAAGAAGGAAGAAAGTTGCTTGTGGAATGGAGAATGTATTTGATTATTTTCCTTAACTTGTGTGCTTGATTTAAGTTTATGATCTGCGTAATCTGATGCTATGTTTTGGTTTCTTTCAGGCAGATAAACTTTTGTCTCCAGAGTTTCAACCTTCTATAGAGCAGCTGATACGTTTTCTTCCTGCAACTCGTCAAATTTTGTTGTTTTCTGCCACATTCCCGGTTACTGTTAAGGACTTTAAAGACAGATACCTACAGAAGCCTTATATTATTAATCTAATGGATGAGCTTACCCTGAAGGGTATTACACAATATTATGCTTTTGTGGAAGAAAGACAGAAAGTCCACTGCCTAAATACTCTTTTCTCTAAGGTTTATCCTTTTATAACTTTTATTTAGTATTTGCTCTTTTTCCCTTGTTTGGATGAGATCTGATGTAAATTTATTTTCAGCTGCAAATAAACCAATCAATCATTTTCTGCAATTCGGTAAATCGGGTGGAACTGTTGGCCAAGAAAATTACAGAACTTGGCTACTCTTGCTTTTATATCCATGCAAAGATGCTTCAGGACCATCGTAACAGAGTATTTCATGATTTCCGTAACGGCGCATGCAGAAATCTTGTTTGTACTGGTATGTTGTGCCATGCTGTGTGTTTCTGCCTTTTTGGTATATGAGCTAATCTATGTGCAATTTGACTATTTAACAAATAAATCACTGTTGGTACTGATAGTTTGCCAGGCTTGGTATTTGTTCTCTTTTCATATTCTATTTCTCTCTCTTTTCTTTTGTTTTGCTAGACAATATAGCTGAAATCTGTAATACCTTTTATTTGAAAGCACCACTGCTTATCTTTTTCAGTGATAGGCTGCCTTTGAATTTAAATGTCTCTCTTTCACAAAATTTGAATCAAGGGATTGAAGTATGCAAGTGTTCCAAGTTTCGTAATATATGGTACACTTTGAGCTATATTGAAGCTTTGCCTTTAATGTTTTTTGTTGTCCCCTCTTATGTAGTGGGCATTAATTATTTATTTCGACCAACATACATGAAATTTTAGTTTCATTAGGATTAATTCTCTATGCCAGTGCGGAAAACAGATTTACTCTATTCGTAAGCATTTTATAGAAGTCATTTTGTAAACAATAATCTCCTAATGATGTAATACTTGCTGCAGATCTTTTTACAAGGGGTATAGATATCCAAGCTGTGAATGTTGTTATTAACTTTGACTTCCCCAAGAACTCTGAAACATACCTCCATAGGGTATGGTGGCTATCTATTTGTCTCTCTTGCAACACTTACCAAACATATATGCATTCTTTTGCTGATCCTCATGAATATCTTCTTAATGAGCAGGTTGGTCGATCAGGAAGGTTTGGTCATCTTGGATTAGCTGTGAATTTGATCACTTATGAAGACCGCTTTAACTTGTAAATTACCATGTAACTGTTTTTAAACTAAAGTGCTATATGCATTGAGGTTTTCCTGATTCATAGAAATGTCGTATGGTCTTTTCTAACAGGTATAGGATTGAACAAGAACTTGGGACTGAAATTAAGCAAATTCCTCCACATATCGATCAGGCTATTTACTGCCGGTGATTTATAGAAGATGTTTCTTGTTTGGCCTACAGTGGTAACAATGGTGAGCAGCCACCCTCAAGTCTAGTTTTTGATTATGCGAATGAAGTGATTTCTCTGTTCCCTCTTTCCATATGTGTATCTTGTGAGATAATATTGATGATGTGCAATTACTTGCATGTTTGTTAGGGTTAATGAAGCCTGCTTATCCAAGGCGTCCGTCCTTGCTCATGGGTGGGTATATATATTCTAAAATATAAGACGGTGTTGGTGGAAGACTTCTTAGCGGGCGCTTTTATGCATGTAATCCTTGAATGCTTCTTTTCTATTGACATCTCAAATTTCAGAGTCCTGAAATGTTAGCAGGATATAGTAGACTAGGGAGAGTTTTAGATGAGTCTTGCTTTTGATTTAGTTAAGTTATGGTTTGGTACTGCTGTCTGTCTGTCTGTCTGTCTGATCATGGTGGAATTGTGGCTTGTGCTAGAAATTTATGTTTATGTTTCTTCTGTTGGTGCATTTTCTCATCTAAATCTTTGTGGTTTCAATGGATAAAAAACATCTCAGATTTCAAAACGAAATGAAAAGTATCGGCTGTTGTTTGATACATCATGTATGCATTTCCAGTTTGTTTACGACCTTTTGCAATTTTAATCTGAACCTGTTACTTATACAAATAATTCAGATAATTTAAAAAATATATATATATTAATTATTAATTCAAAATTATAGCATTTAAGAATATTATTGAATAAATAAATACGTAATTGGAATCTTGACTGTCTATCACTTACCTGCCAGTAGCGTAGTGTAAACCGAGGAGGAAGAAAATTCCATCCATGGTTTGGTATCTCATTTATTAGAGGGGGATGGAAAGAAATGGATCCTGGCAAATAATGTCTACTTTCGAGGCATTCTTACAGGTTGCAGCTGACAGATAACTTATTGCAAAGAATTTCCCGCAAGAAACGCTAGGAGTTAAATTGGACTGTCTTGCGGATGAAAAAAAATGGAGTAATGGGAAACTTTACATTTTGAAACGGATTTGAGTGGGAAGGAACCGACACCCTAAACAAGATTTAGTCTTTAGATGAAAGTAGTGCCAGCATGATGATACGGATCAAGAAATCGACAGAGAAGGGAAGAGAAGAAGAAAAGAGTTGAGAATTTCCTGATATTTTTCCTCAATCATGTCAGGCTTAAATTGCCAATCAGGGAAGACAGTTACAAGTCGTTACTATAGCTGTTATAACAACTCAATGATACACATTGTATCATTTAACCCTCCTACACTCTTAAAAAACACGTCGTATTATTTAAGCTATACTAATAATGCCTAACGCACCTTTTCATTAATGTTATTAACCAGGAATCCAATAACAGAAAATAACTAACTTTTAAATTCCATGTAACACCCTTAACCCGTATCCGTCACTAGAATAGGGTTATGGAGCATTACCGGACCTATTGGACAATTTACAATCAATATGGAAACCAACACATTTTCACATTCAAACCTATTTAAAACATGCTTTTCATAAGTAAATACTCATCATATACCAAATGATCAAATGGTCATCTTGAACCATCACCAAAAACCTTTAAAAAAAAACTCAAGCCTATACATGCCATATAACCAAAATCACAAAGCTTATAAATGCCAAACCATAACTGGATAGTGTGATGACATCTCCGACGACTTCCAAACCGAGCAAGCCTCCGAAACTCTATAAACAAAGAAAAAAAATAAAAATAAAAAATAAGCTATAAGACTTAGTAAGCTCGTATAGAAATAAACTCATGTTATTAACTAACCGTATTTAAAACAATTAATCAAAATATGATATAATACATATGATTGCACCATTCTATTTCAAATTCATGCACATAATTAATCCAGATTTTCATGAGTTTATTCATTCAAAACACGTATAGTTTGATACTTCTTATCATTTCATTCACATTTTCATATGCGTAAACAATTATATAAATATACTTTATTATTCAATATCATCACCTTTTCTTTAGCCAAGTAAATTATCATCAAATAACAATATTTCGCACACCATGTGCCATATGTATATTTAGTTAACACAACTATAACTCATATCTCACATATCATTCAATTCATACCTCATTATAGTCAAATAAACACATTTTGGCATGAATCATACTTATACATAAATCTTTCTCATTTCATATGCATGATACACTAAGAACTTACCAAATTACCTTCATATGATTCTCATTTAGGTTCTATACGTATCTGTATCACTTAATTCAATTGTACTTTCATTCTCATCTTGACTTTGCCCGTTGAATCATTCGGAATCGTTAAGGATACTCAGAAATCATAATAGCTCGTACAATGTCATATCCCAGATATGTTCTTACATGTTATTACATATCGATGCCACTGTCCTAGACAGGGTCTTATACGAAATCATATAACGATGTCAATGTCCCAGACATGGTCTTATACGTAATCACAGTACAATGCCAATGTCCTAGACATGGTCTTACTTATTATCACATATCGATGCCACCGTCCCAGACAGGGTCTTATACGAAATCATATAACGATGCCGATGTCCCAGACATGGTCTTATACGTAATCACAGTACAACGCCAATGTCCCAGACATGGTCTTACATGTTATCACATATCGATGCCACTGTCCCAGACAGGATCTTATACGAAATTATATAACGATGCCAATGTCCCAGACATGGTCTTATACGTAATCACAGTACAATGCCAATGTCCCAGACATGGTCTTACATGTTATCAAATCTTGGTAACCTTAATGTTATGACATTTGTATCTTATTCTATTCTTTAGGTTCATACGGGACTTTTGGACGTCGTAACTCTGTCAATTTCGTCTCGTTTTCATGACCATTCATCACTCAATTCAATTTAATAATAATTAAGCATTTATAAGAAAAATCTAAATACGTTATTACCATACGAACTTACCTCATTCGCTGTAACGACAAATTAGGTCGACTAATCCGATACTTTGTTTTCCCCGTTCTAGATCCGAATCTCTCTTTTTTTTTCTCAATCTATATAATAATAAAATTTTCTTATTTAATCATTAATTCATTCAATTTAACATAATTTACACATTTTGGCAAAAATTACACTTTTAACCACATAATTTCAATATTTCACAATTTAATCTCTAATTTGCATTTTCATCAAAAATTACTTCATAAAATATGAAAATCGAACATCAAATATTCATATTTTACCATTAAACATTAAAGAATACATAAGCTCATCAATGGCAACTATATTTTGCGCAAGTATCAACAAGCACTTGTTGTGTTCGAGGCTACACGAGCCTTGAACGTCATGCTTCATTTGTGGATCTTAAAAAGGGGAAAGGCATGCTCACAAATAAACATAATCGAGTTCTTACGAAAAATATTTCATTTCTATACACATAAATCACGCATCATAATTTAAATATTTTTATCATTTCATATATCCAATACTTACCTATATTTTGTATTAAAATTTGCTATCAATATAATCGATTTTCATTTAATTTACCATACAAGATCATGCAACACGATAGCTAAATTTTAAGTACATGGCTTCTTGTCCGGTTTTAAACAGTACAACAACGACTCTAGTGTATAGACGGGTTTGAATATCATACACATTTAACCTACCTAAACAAAACACTCCAGTGTTTTAATTTTTAGCGTGCATTTGGACATATTGAATTCTAGCATGCATTCGGACACTAAAAAAAAAAAATCAATATACATTTGAACATTAAATTTTCACTAGCTGACAAAAAAAAATTTTCAGACAATTTAACTCCCTACATCCTTTCAACAAATGCTTGGTTCCTTAGCTTCAACCAATAATAATGGGACATTACTAAAACTGAAATTTGGAAATGTAAATCCTAAATTAAACTGTTTTAAGCTCCAAAATTTAATAACTCTTCAAACATAAATCGAACAGTAATGCATATTAATTTCAACCATCTTTATATTTTGCTTATTACCACAAAATAGGACATTTATCAACCACCATTTTACTTTAATTAGAACAGTAGCAGATCAATTACACCAAGATTTATTGCACTATAAAATACAGCAATTACATGTTGAAACTATCAGCATTCAACAGCAGGTCTCAACACCAACTATACATTTATTTATCAACTCTTCTTCACTTCTAACACCATTATTTTGGTAACAAATAACATGTATTTTAACTACTAACTTTGCTTAACAATCCTTAAATCTGCATTTTACTTGCATGTATTAAACACATAATAAACATGGAAAAATTTTCAAAGTTTCATTGCAGTGACTTACCGAACAGCAGCTGAACCTACTCTTGAGCAGTTTCTTAAGGAACCAACTCCTAAATGAGCTCAAAAATTAAACATGCAGCAGCCCTCTTCTTCCCTCTCCATTCGAACAGCCAAGAAAATAGGCAGAACTCAACAATTTTTTTTTATTTACTTTCCCTTTTTTTTTCCTTCCCATTTCCGGTGGAAGAGATGAGAAAATAAGCTTAAAATTGTTTTTCTTTTTCTTTTTACTTAATTAACTAATTACCAAAATATCCTTTAAAAACATTAGTAATTACACCAAATGTCACTCCACTATCATCCACTAACTCATAAATGGCGTATTTACCACTTAAGGACCTTTACTTTAATGTTCTATGCTATTAGAAACCTTTAGCTTATAGAACACAACTTTTACGCTTTACGCGATTTAGTCCTTTTTACCGAATTAAATATTCAAACAGTAAAATTTCTTTACGAAACTTTCACATAATAATTCTATCATGCTGTAAACTTTAATATAATAATAAAATGAATATTTTAACTTTGGATTTGTGGTCTCAAAATCACTATTCCGACTTGACCCAAAAACGGACTGTTACAACTCTCCCCCCCTTAGGGATTTTCGTCCCCGAAAATCTTACCAGTGATTTGGTTGAATATTTGCTTTCAGATTGCCTTATCACATAGCCTCAGACTTCTCAACTCTTTAGTCTCACAAATTAGGATTTTGATCTATTCTTCATTATAGATCTTCTCAAGTTCTGGCGGTAATATAAGTTGATAAACCACTGGCCTTTTTCTCTCAATAATCTCGTACAACCCGATGAAACACGAACTCAACTTCTCTTTATGGCTAATTCAAGAAATTATATTCCCATATTAACACTTTTACAAACACTCTGTTCACTAACTGAAATTCAATGCTTTTACGTATCATTTTCGCATATGTTTTCTGTCAATCTGAAACTGCTTTCAGACTGTCGCGAATTACTTTCACTTTCTCTTCAGTCTCTCTAATCACATCAACCTCGTAATTCTTTTTATTCATATAAAACTTCATACGATGCCATCCTTATGCTCAACTAATAAATTATTATTATACGTAACTTAAACAACGGTAAGTATTTTTTTTTCAAATTCTAAAACATAAAAAAGAAATATTACCTTGAGAATCTGAATCTCTCCCTCAGATTAGCCATCCGAAATGATAGAGTTTGGCACATTGTGTGATCTGAAAATCTCTGACATGGATAACTCGGCTAATCTATCAAGAGAAAAATCTATACGTACTGAGATAGAATGTGTAGACTTCTTCAAACGACCAACCATAATTCAGATAGCATCTATCTTTTACAAAATTCATCGAAATTCTATTTCATTATTACTCATATATCAACACATGCGGTAACAGTCCCAAAGACACTTGATGATCAACATTAACCACTGTGGGCCATATGTAACAATTGTTACATAATTTATGGATTTCTCGATATATGAACTCTATTTTGAAACAACAAACAATCATTGGTTCCAATCTAAAATTTTTGAATCATGAGTCAAATTACGTTGAACCCCTTTTTAACTTGCAATTCACTAACACCTTTATGAATTTCACCAATTCGCTAAATGCTTTTTAACTCAGCTAATATCTACCTATCATCCGATAAGATCAACCGCATATTCACCGCTCGTAAAGTACACATAGGTTTCCTGCTTAGAACATCCATGACTGTAATCGTTTTTCCCTGGATGATAATCAAATTCCAACTTGTAGTCTTTCAGCATTTCAAGCCATCTTTTTTTTTATAACTTTATTAGCGTATAATTAAACCAAATCAAACTTTACAGAATAAGAACTTCCACAATCGAAACAACTTTAATTTACCATAATATTTCTCAAATAGAACCATTCTGATTGATATTATTCTGTATCACGTCTTCTTGATTATGAATTCTTCATTCGGACTATTCTTCAATTAACCCGTGAATGTACAAATTCTTCATCATTCGACGATTAATGATTGGAGCTGGCTCTTTAACAATTGCTCCATCAATGCCAACAATGGGCAAAGTTGTTTGAACCACTGAATGTCCAACATGTTTTTTGAGTTAGCTTACATAAAAAGTAGCATGGATGCATGACCTAATAGGCAAAGTTAACATGCATGCCACCTTCCCCACTCAAGCCTCTACAGGGAAAGGCCTATAGAACTTAAAGGTTAGCTTTTTATTCCATGTCTTTCTCATAATATGTTGTCTATAGGGCTATTGTTTCAAATACACCAAGTCCCCTACCTTATAGACCTTATCACATCCCCCTTATCAGCCAAGTGTTTCATGCGTTCACGAGCTCTCTCAAGATGGAATTTCAACTTCTACCTGCCTGGTTGCCTCTCAATGATGTAAGCTCCTATCCACAATAGCCACACTTGACATACCAGCAAGATAAGACAAGTGTATGAGAGGGATTTGCCTATAAGAAGCCTCATATGAGGAAGTTCCAATTGCTGAATGGAGTAAAGTATTGTACCACCACTCTGCCAAAGGCAACCACAACATCTATTCTCTAAGTTTCTTATCGAACATGCATCTCAAATACCCTTCTAAGCATCTGTTTAATACATTTGTCTGACCATCAGTTTCAGGATGGTAGGTTATAGAAAGTTTCAACTTAGTTCCCAGTCTCTTGAACAACTCTTGCAAAAAATTAGAGACAAAGATCTTGTCTCTATTAGACACAATCAATTTAAGAGCTCCATAGAGTTTGTAGATGTTATTGAGGTATTCCTAAGCCATTGTGACTGCTGCAAAGAGATGTGAAAGAGCCACAAAATGACCATACTTGGTTAACCTATCAACCACCATAAAGATGGTTTCCTTGCTCTTTGAAGTGGAGAGGCCCTTTATGAAATCCATGTTCATTTCAGCCAATGCTAAATCAAGTATTGGTACTGGCTACATCAGTCTAGGCTTAGCAACATTATCACTCTTACATTTCTGGCACACCACATACTCTTTCACTCATTGTTTCACATAATTTGTCATCCCTTTACAATATAGCAAATTAGACAAATGGCCCCTCAACGTGCTGCAATAGAAATATTCAAAAAGTTCATTCCTCAGTTCACCATTTGCTCCTACTATAATCTTACCCTTTCTCCTAAGGTACTGAACATCCCAAGAATACTTAAGATGCAAGGCATGATTTACTTGGATGTTAGCTTGAATTTTTGTAACTTGGGATTAGTTTTCCATGACCCTTTAACCTTGATGAGTTGTTCTGATACCATGGAATTGCCACTCATTTGATTTAGCTGCACAGAAGACTTTATTAGCTTCCTTTGTAAGGCATTAGCCACAATGTTATGCACCTCTTTTCAATAGAAAATGTCATAATCATAGCCTAACATTTTGGCCATCCATTTCTGCTGGAATGGAGTAATAGCTTGATTCTCAGAAAGAAATCTCAAACTTTGATGGTCTGTTTGAATCTTGAAATGCTTGTCAATCAAATAAGCCTTTTACTTTTTAATAGCCATGAGAACTACCAACATCTCATTGTTAGAAATGGATAAGGACTAATGTTTGAGACCTAAAGCTTTACTGAAAAAAGTAATAGGCTTCTCTCTCTAATGTAACACAATCCCCACACCATACCCACAAGCATTTGTATCAATACAAAATTCAGTTTGAAAATCAGGAAGTGTAAGGATAGGAGCAGAACAGACTGCTTTCTTCAACTGTTGAAAGGCTTGAGTGGCTTACTCAGCTCATTTCCATTTATTCTTCCTGAGTAAGTTAGCAAGGGGCTTGGCCAAGACTTCATAATGCTTTACAAACCTTCTATAGTAACCGGACAAGCACAAAAACCCTCTGAGCTCCTTAATTGACTGAGGAACAGGCCAATTTTCTACACATTCTACCTTGGATTTATCCATAGCTACAGACCCTTTAGAGATTACATGCCCCAAATATTCAACTTTTCTGACCCCAAACTTTCATTTTCTCATTATAGCAAAGAGCTTATGTGCCACACTTGGAAAAGTCAAAGCTTAGGTTGTAAAAGTGACTTTGAGGACCAAATTTGGGCGGGCTCTAAAATAAATAAGAGTAATTGGCAGACTGAATAATAAAAGATTAGATTTCAACCTTAAGTTTCATTACTTTTGAACTAGAAATATCTCAGTAGGAGACATGATGATTAAGAACACCTACACTTAGATGTTGAATTGATATTAATAAAGGAAGCGCAGGAGTATTATATAAGGGAGAGACGTTCTCCAGGGCAGTTATTTCTTCATCTTTTCTCTAGTTTGTTTTGAAAGAGAGAAAGATTAATGACCATTATGCATGTAAGAAAGAGACTAAATTTTGAGTCTAAGAAACTAAAAATTTTCGTAGATGGTAAGCTTCTTAACCTCTTTGTATTAGCAAATTTAAGAAAATAAAAGAAAGTTAAGGATTCAGTTAATCCATTGATTCTGTTCTGTAATGGGTAAAGTTGCGGATAGTTATTAAACTACTTTTGTATGCAAACAAAGTATGGTTCTTATCATTATAAATTATCTTCTTAGGATTTCTGAAATGGTTGTTGTGTTTAGTTGGCTAAGGAGGCTCGAGAAATAAGGGAAAAACTAAGTAGATAGATTCAGTGTCAATTTTAGGTGAGTTCTTGAACTCAGGTATTAAATGGTTGTTCATTTTTTTCAGTATTGTGTGCTGGGTATGTCTAATTGAATGTTGTGCAAATACATGACTGGTTGTAAGTTCATCCATATGGTGTAAATGAAATGTGTGGTGTAATGTGTATTGTGCATGAATGGTAGTATTGGTTGAGTGCTTGTGTATGAAATGCATGTATATGAATGCCATGCAGAGTAATGGAGGTCTGTCGAAGTATGATAAAGATGAGAGGAGTAGAGGAGAATATGATATGTTACATGTTTTACCTCTGGTATAACATGAGAATGGAAATCGAGATTGGCGAATAACCCAGACCTTGCAAGGGAACACGTATGTCTTCAAGTTAACAAAGAGGATTTGCGGAGGTCTGGGCGGACTATACAGAAAATGAATATTAATGGTATTCAACTTTGTAGAGGTTAGGCTAGTTTGTACAGAGAATATGTGCACATAGATATGAAAGTCTTTTTATAGGTAGTATGAAAGCCCTTTAAAGGTAGTATGAGAGTTTGTGGAGTCTAAGGCTTTAAGCCATATATGTGAAATACAAGTCCATGGCCATGGCATGATTTAGGGAGTTACGCCAGAATCGCATATAAGGTATAATCTGGAGAGGTCCACCAGATTCGTTTACATGGCATAATCCAGTGGAGGTCTGAAAGATAGATCACATATGTGAATCTATTCCTATATGAGGATTTTATTTTATGAATTCGCATTTTATGAGTCCGTATATGAAAGATATGACAGCCCGTCAGGACTATCTTACAAAAGGACAATCTTTCAAGTGAGAGTCCGTCAGGACTGTCTTATAAGTGAGAGTCCGTCAAGACTATCTTACAAGTATGAATCTGCCTACGTGTACTCTATTTCTAAGAGTGGGCCACTATATATGGGCTATCTGTTATTACGAGACAGATGCAAATTATGACAGTCTGCCAAATATGTTTTTTAAGCTTAGTGTCGAAGCTGGACATGAAATTCTATCTTATGAATGTTCGCGGAACCACTCACATATTGGAATCTATTTCGATATGAAGATATTTTCTTATAAATCTATATCTATATATATAAATCCATAAGTCTGTATCCATATATATTACCTTCTAAGAATATAGGAATTCGTAAAAGGGTCTATTCTCCAAGATGATTTATCTTTCAAGTGGAAGCCGCAAAAACTATCTGCCAAGAGAGTGTCTGCAGGATTTTACCGTCATACGCTAATTCTCCATAAAATGGGCAGTGAAGGTATTTTGCGTTTGTACTAATGGTAAGTCGTTAATACAACGTTAGTTATCCAATAGTTGAAAATGGACAGGTGAAAGTAATCCATAAGGGGTTCCATAAAGAGAAGCGATGAAGAGGAAGTTCATAACATAGAAGATAACATATCGATCTATGAGATGTAGAGGTATGTGTGATGAGAAGTCTACGCTAGTAAGATTGATGAATTGTCCCAGTGCAGATAAAGTCAAACATGAATCTGAATCATGAATTTCAAGCTTGCTAGTGTTACGCTGATACAATGTATGAACCACTCACTAAGTTCATTTGAACTTATGTATGTGTTATTATGTTTTGCAGGTAAAAAGGGAAATTCAAGGATTCAACTAGGGACCAAGCCAAAATTTGTCGTACTCAGGTAGGCTTGCTTTTTAGTCGTAATATGCATACAACGGGACGACCTAGAGGCAAAGCCTCAAGGTCATAGTCTAATTTGTAATTAGATATGGTTAGAAGATAAATTTAAAAACTAAATAAATATTCAATATGTCAAAGTTACTTTCTGAAATTTTTGTATCTTAAATTAAAAGTGTATAATTGAAATAAATTTGTGTATGTGGCGAAGTCCATTAGCTAATCGTGTTTAAATAATATTTGTATTAAGTGAATATGAATTGCGGAAATATTAAAGAATGTGTTAGTTAAATTTAGACATGTAATGTAGCACCCTATAGTCCGAATGCAGCAATCAGGTTGGGTATGGGGTGTTACATTATGCTTACTCAACAAGGGTAAGACTTCTCTTAAATGCAACAAATGTTCGGTCCATGTAAATAAATATACTAAGATATCATTAAAAAAAAAGGATTGGCCTTCTTAATAGAGGTTTGAATACAACATTTATAAATGCTTGGAAGTTGGAAAGAGCATTGTTGAGGTCAAATGGCATCACCAAGAACTCATAATACCTTTCATGAGTTTTAAAAGTAGTCTTGTAGATGTCAAGTTCCCACATCTTGATTTGATGGTGACTAGACCTCAAATCAAAACTTGGAGAAATAGGAAACCTTCCCTAATTCATCTAACAATTCTTTAATCACAGGTATAGGAAATCAGTCATTGACAGTAAGCTGGTTCAATTGCCTATAATCAATGCACAATCTCCAAGAACCATCTTTCTTTTTCACCATTACAATTGGTGAAGTAAATGACTTGTTATTGTCTTTAATGATGCCAACCTGTAACATTTCCTTAATCGTTTTCTCCATATTAGTTTTCTGCACTGCAAGATATCTATAGGGTTTGACTTTCACCACTTGTTGTTCATCTATCAATGGGATATTGTGGTTTTGTAGTCTAGGGTGAAGCAACCCTTTAGGCTCTTGGAAAAATTCAATGAACTCATCCAAAAGGAACTATGAGTCCGGTTGAAGAGAAGAACTTGAAACATTCAAGGCTGCTTGAGCTTTAATGGCCATAACTATAGAACATAGTCCCAATTCCTTTCTCAAAATGAAAAGGCACCTTATCATCTGCTTCTTATACGAAAGATGTAATTGGTTTAAGAGACTTACAAAAGAGTTATGGTAAGTATCAACAAATCTCTTTTACTTCAAGGAGATCAGATCAACCATAGGATCCTGAAATGTTTATGAACCAAATTGATCCCTCAAACTTTGAGCATAGGAATCTCAATTGAGCAGGTGAAATCCCCTTTGCTATTGAATGCAAAAATGGTGCCAGTCTAATGCCTTCCCTTCAAAATGTAACATAATTGTATGAACCTTGGCATTGCCAAGTACCTTTTCCCTTTTAAAAGACTATTCCATCTTGGTTGACCAAAATTGAAAATTAGTCCCATCAAACTTGGGATAATCCAACTTCAAGGGATAAGATTGACCCTCCAAAAAGCCATACTATAGTGAACCCAAACCCACATCTTCCTAGAAAACAACATGAGTAGTGGTAGGACTTTTTGGAGGAAACCTTGGAGGAGCATCCCCAAGAATGCCATTGCCTTTATCCTAAGCAACACGAGAGCTAACATCAATGTTTGATTTGCCAAGGTATTACTCAAATAGGGTTTTCATCTCATTTTTAAGTTCAATATGGAAATCATCCTTGAAGCTAGCCAACCGAGCCTCCAGCTTCTTATCCAGATTGATTTACAGCTTAGAGAGCTCTTGTTGCAATTTGCTCACCTTCTTCTGAGTATGTGTGGTAACCCCATCACCCACCATGAAGAATCAAGAGGCTCTAATACCCTTGAGTTGATAATTTCTTGATTTTTTTTCTTAATAACTTGGCTAATAACATGTCAACCCCCAAAGTTGTTACTACAGTTGTTATAACAACTATCTTGCACCCTTAAAACACGATGTATTACTTAAGCTATACTAATGTCTAAACGCACCATTTCATTAATGTTATTAAACAAAAATCCAATAACAGAAAATAACTAACTTTTAAATTTTATATCACATAACTTGTTTTTTGGAAACCAAATTTATGAAAAGGTTAAAATATGCCATAAGTTTCTATATTTCTTGAACATTTAGAATTTAGTCTGTATATTTTTATTTTTAGAAATTTAGTTCCTCTATTTTTTAGATTTCAAATTTCAAATCTAACCATTAAAACCGTTAAACTTTTTTTGTTAAATTTATTGGTGTGACATTTTGAAATAATAAAAAAACTCATTTGGTAGCTATGTAATTAAAAAAAAATGTCATTGTAATTAACCTGAATTTAACAAAAAAAGTTTAAGAATGTTAATAGTTGGACCTGAAATTTGAAATCTAAAAGTAAAGAAACTAGATTCCTAGAAATAGAAGTATAGAGACTAAATTTTAAAATTTAGAGGAGTGCAAGGACTTATAGCATATTTTAGCCTTATAAAAATATATGAAAACCAAATGTGACTTTAGTTGAAATGGTAGGGTTGAGGGAAGGAAGATTATGGAGCCTTGGATTTAAATATTATTATGTGCATATGTTTTTTAAATTGTATGTGAAAAGATAAAAATACTCAAATTTATATTTATTGGTTTATAAAAATAGATAAAATATAGTATGGGCATAATAATAAATTTAATTCTTAACGTTTATATTTTTTTGTCAATTTTGCCCTTGTTCATTTTTTAGTTAGGTTTAACTCCAAACCTTTTAAAAAGAATTAAAATTGACCATCAACTTTTCAAAAAAAGTTTGGTTGTTAATTTTTTTAATGAAAATATTGACTAAACTATTAAATTTTTAAAAATGACACTCATATGGCAATCCATGAGTATGTCATACTAATTTTTTAAAAAGGTTTTTATGAACTTCTTATATTTTTTTTGAGTTTTGAAATTTTTTAATATTTTTCTAATTTTTTAATTATTTATTGATGTGACATATAAAGTAAAGTGTCGTGTCAATATACAATACACGTGGACTGTCATGCGAGTTGCCATGTTAACATCATTAAATAAATTAATATTTTAATCAACATTTATGTTAAAAAGTAATTTAACTCTTTTTGAAAGGGTAATGATCAAATTTAACTTTAAAAAAAGAATAAAAGCTAAATTGACAAAAAAAACTATATAAACATCAAAGATTAAATGTATCATTAATAATTTCTTTTCTCAAAGCTAGTATATTGTAACTTTAATTCCACTTTTTGAGCCTAAAAGGATGCAAACGTGGGATGGTACTGCTTTAGATGTGCTTATTACATTTAAGGTTAATATATATGAAAGTACTTAAACTTGGTAACTTATACCTACATGATAATTAAACTTTTTTAGGACCTAATTGGTACCTAACTTGAAAACTCTAAGTCAACCTCGTATATTTTTAGGTACCTAACTAACATCGTTAAAATGCGCTAATGTGCCATTGACAACCAATAGCACGGTAACACGTGACACCCTCGCATTTTGACACGTGGCAAAAAATAAAAATAAAAATAAAATATTTAAAATTTATAAAAAAAAAAAAGTATACTTTGTTACACATAGGGAATGAATCTAGATAAATAGTTATTTAGGTTTATTTGAATTTCGACAATCATTTGGCCAAGTTCATTCTAGACATACCTTTTTAAGATGCCATTTTTTTTATATATTATTGTTTTAAAATTTAAAATATATAAAATCTAAAAATTTAAAATATTAGAATATTATTTAACATTAGAATGGACCAGGACAATTGCTTGTCAAAATACATTTGAACTAGGACAACCATTTATCCATATTCATTCTCGACATGTTTTTTTAGTAATTTTTTTAATTTTTCATAAAATATTAGATTTTATATTATTATGAAATTAAAAGGACCAAAAGAGAGAAGGATAGGGAAGGAGATGGAGGAAACGAGAAAATAAAAGATGAGGATGAAAGGAAAGGGGATGAGGGATGAGAGATTAAGGACAAGCATTTTAGAATTGGACCGATTAGGTCATCAGTTTGTCGATCCAGTTGGTCAGACTGATTTGATCGATTTGGACAGTTTGATTAAATAGATCATTAGAAAATTTAGAAAATGATTAAAATCAGTTCCATCAATCCGTACTAGTTTTCGACTCATCAATCCCAAGTCTTTTCTCGAACCGGTACCCCAACCAATTCTCGATTCAATCGGTTCAATTTGGTTCCAATAACATTGATTAAGGGGCTAATGAGGGGAGAGTGCCCTAAATCCCAGATTCAAGTATTAAAATGGGCCAAAATAATTTATGGTAAACTACACCCAATGTCACAAAACTATTAATAAGTTTATTTTTGGTCACTCAACTTCAAAATGTTATAAAATGATCATTGAACTAATTGAAAGTTTTCATTAATCTTGAATACTGATCGCCAGATTGATTTGGATCTAAGGTAAGTTATTCTACTCGTCGATGATATTGATCCACTGTACTGACCGTCGAATCATTGTTTGAAGCTCGCTTGTAAGACTTTTTTTTTTTTGGGTAAACTACCTAGTTGGTCACCCAACTTTTAGGGCACTTTCATTTTGGTCACCCTAAATGAAATCCTTGTGATTTCGTCGCCCAACTTTTAAGGCGCTTTAATTTTAGTCACCTAAGCATTAAATCTCTAACAATGGTTAAATGTACATGTTACATCATGTTTAAAACTTGTATTTTGGTCATCCAACTTCTAAGTTGCTTTAATTTTGGTCACCCAAAAAATATAATTTTCAAGTATTGATTGGGGGTAAAAGCACATTAAGAATTAAAATGAAAAAGTGATAGAAATTAAAATAATCAATTAAAAAATATCAAATTGTACTTGTTTACCCCATTGCCGGAAGTTCTATTTTTTTTTCAATATTGAAAATTTAAATTTTAAAACATCAAAATCAATTTAATAAATTATTGAAAATTATCCCTTGATAGTGTCAGTTGATTTGTTAGTATAATATTGAATTTATTAGATTAATCTCCTTCTAAAATTTAAAACTTTATTTTATGTTTCAACTCAAATAACTAATATTTAATGATTGTCTACAAAGCCCAAATTTTTTTTGTTATTATATGTTCTTGAATATTCAATGCTAAGATAAAAACAAAGAAAAATCATTACAAATAATTAGTTTTATCTTTCATGCCAAACAAACCGAATTTTTTTATCACTTCTTTACCCAAATGAAGAATAAATAGTTAATTTAATTAATTATAAGGATTTTTCTTTGCTTTTAGCTTAGCATGGAAGATTTAAGATAATATAATCAAAAAAATTTTAAATTTTGTAGACAATTATTAAATATTAGTTATTTGAGTTGATTTTGTTAAGAATAATCTGGAAACATACAACAGAATTTTAATCAATTTTAAAATTATAGTAACAAATTGATTGACATTATGAAGGATAAAAAAAAAATCAACAATTAGTTTAATTGATTTTGATGTTTGAAATTTAAAAATTCAATATTTTTAAAAATTAGAATTTTTGGTAACGAGATAAATAAGTACAATTTGACAAATTTTAATATTTTATTTTAATTTATACCTTTTTTTCACTTTAGTATTTGTTTACACGATCAATACTTTAAAAAAATATTTATTGTGTGACACAAATGGAAGCAACTTAGAAGTTAGATGATCAAAATAAAAGTATAAACATGATGTGATGTGTACAATCAACCGTCGTTAAAAATTTAACGTTTGAATAACTAAAATGAAAGCATCATAAAAATTAGATAACGAAATTATAAAAATTTCATTTTGGGGTAAAAATTAGATGACTAACTAAGTAGTTTATATTTATCTTCTTATAGAAAAAAAGTTAACAATCAAACGACTTAAATAAAAACTTTCATAGCTCAAACTTTTCTTTTAAATATGATTGGGCTTATAACGAAAATAGTAAAAATTCGTGAATAGCTTAAATAAAAAGTTTAAAATAATTAATTATTAAAAAGTAAATAATTAAAATATAAATTTACTAATAACCTAAAATAATAATTTCTAAACTTAGGTATAAATTAAATGATAAATGAGTAAAAGAGACATGGGATAATATCATCTGCAATGAGATGTAATAATTACAAACCGACCTGATTTAACCCCCAAATGATATTCTACTTGCCATTGACCAAATTTATTGTTGAACTGAAATGACTAGCCATGTCTTTCTTCGACTTTTAAAAGGAAAGGAAAAACATTTCATTTTCTCACAATATCCACACAAGCTAATAAGAAAATGAACCCTTTCTCCATTCATTAGTTTGATTTTCCAAACTGAAAAGTCCACCTCCAGAAGCCAATCCCACCCCTCTCTCTGCCCCCACTTCCCACCCAACACTTGGTATTTATGCGGGGTGAGTTATTTCATGGCCAATGTCATTGTCATCGCCATTAATCCCTTGCATATATTTTTGTCCTTTCTCTCAGAGAATCCATTATTAATGCTTTCCCTTTCATCTTCATTGCACTTTCTTTCTCTCTCTTTATTTCTTTTGATTTCTTTCTTTCTATTTCTCTGCAACTCAGACACCTCAAAAACAGGAACCCCTCATTAACTCTCTTCACTGTTTGTACAATCTTTTTCTTGTTTTATTATCTTCTCTCAATGATAAGAGTTTTCAACATTCAAGTGTTTCTTCAATCAACATAAATACGTACCATATTAATTGAAAAGCAGTGCAAGTCAGCTTGAAACTCGCTGATCCTTATTGCTTGCTTGTATGAACCCTACTTTTATATTTATTACATAATAATCACTTTCAATTTGCCTAGATAACATCAAACTGCCTTCTTTTAAAACCCATCTCTTTTCACCCTCTTCTTGTACTTCTTTTTATGATTCTACTTTATAGCGTTTCATCACTCAGAAACACCCCCACTCAGCCTTCTTATTCATTCTGAAATTTGGTGTTGTTTTGGCATTCTGAAATCATAAATTAGGGAAAAGGGAATGGGGAGGAGGCCATGTTGTGAGAGGAAAGGTTTGAAGAAAGGGCCATGGGGTCCTGAAGAAGATGAGATACTTATAAATTACATCAACAAACATGGCCATGGAAGCTGGCGTTCTCTTCCTAAGCTTGCTGGTGATTTTGACTCCACTTTTGCCTCCTCACTTCAATCCTACAAAACCCCTTTTTCTCATAAATTCTATCTGCTTCTTGTCAATATCATGTACTATTTTGTATAAATATAGTTTATACACTTTGTTTGAACTTTGAAGCACTTTGGAAGTTTCTGTTTTGTCGTGTGAGTCCTCTACAACCCATAAAGGGACTGATTTCGACATTGACAGGTCTTCGTCGTTGCGGCAAGAGTTGCCGGCTTCGGTGGACAAATTATCTTAGGCCTGACATAAAACGCGGCCCCTTCACTCTTGATGAAGAGAAGCTTGTCATCCAGCTTCATGCCATTCTTGGAAACAGGTTTTTTTTTTCTTCATTTCTTAGCTCATTAATTTCTTAAAAGAGTTTCATTTATTTCATCTTCTTCGTGGAATCCAGGTGGGCGGCCATTGCTTCTCAATTACCAGGACGAACTGATAATGAGATCAAGAACCTATGGAACACTCACTTGAAGAAACGCCTACTTTGCATGGGTGTTGACCCACTGACCCACGAGCCGTTCACCTCTGGCGGTCCAACCACCAGACCACGTTCATCTCCTGCCACCCGTCACATGGCTCAATGGGAGAGCGCTAGGCTGGAAGCGGAGGCTCGCCTTTCCAAGGAGTCACTGTTCTTCAATTCACCACCAACGTCGGTGAAACCTGACCCTGACTTTTTCCTACGCTTATGGAATTCCGAAGTCGGAGAATCGTTTCGGAAATTGAACGGAGAAGCTAAAGCCGATTGCAGAAGCCCTATTTCGCAAGCCTCTTCATCCACAAAATGTGGGTCGGTTTCGGGTGTCACCATTGATGTTAGGCCCATCGCAGCAGGGTCTTCAACCCCTAAAAGCAGTCGGACTGAGGATCCCATCATGGTCGATGCATCTTTGTCATCAAGTTCGAACGGGTCCGAAGATTCATCAGACACTGCGCTGCAACTGCTGTTGGATTTCCCCATTAACAATGACATGAGCTTCTTGGAAGATGTTGATACTTACGCCACACCCCCGCAATGTTGACTCAAATATCAATCTCAAGGCATGATTTGTATAAATATTTTGCCACTGAATATTGAACCCAGTTTTAGAGCCTAAGGCAACTATATGGTAAATTTTATATTGCCTATTAAGGTGATGCCATGATTGAACCTAGTGTTTATCACACATATATAGTATAATATAAATAGTAGTTAAACGTTTGGAACTTTTAATATGGGATTTTGCAGGTTGTTTGCTTATTTAATTAACTGTAATGGAGGAAATGTATGATTCCCTTGTGCCACAGAATTCTGACCATTGAGCCTATGCTATTGACAGCGTTGAGAAAATCAGAAATCAATGGTCTGAGTCGGAGTAAAAAGAAAACAAAAACCTCTATTTGAAGCTGTCAAACATCACTCTTTTATACTTCAAAATTATCTATTTATACTCCTATACTTTGATTGAGTTGTAGTATATAACATTAATTAGCTAAAGAAATTATGAATATTTTTACGAAAATTTAATTTTTTTTATATTTTAAAAAGATCAATAAATAATTTGTATATGATTTAAATCCATCGTATTTGCATTGATAAAACTTTTAACTCTTTGCTCCACCAATGCTTTCTCTTAGTGAATAAAATAAAATAAAAAACTAATTTTCTCTTTGAAATGTTTTGTACATTTTAATATTGTTATGCACATATTTTTATTTCATCAATTGTATGTTTATATTTTTATTTAACCCTTAATTGAGTTAGTGTAGGAGATAATCTGACATCAATTTGGTTAGGAAAATTATGAAAATATCTTTTAGTATTAAAAATAAACTATATTATTCTAAGGCTCTTTAGTCTTTTTATTTAAAAATAATAATAAATAATTTGAATATGGTGAAATTCAAACCCATGATCAGGGCGAAACTAGAAAATTTTTTAAGGGGCTAAAATTAAATTGTAATTTTTACGATATAAAAAATGCAATTTCACTATTTTAATAGACTATATTTTCATAATTTTTAAAGGATTAAATCAAATTTTTATATTTTTAGGGAGGCCAAAGCGTAATTTTACTTTTACTAATTTAAAATTTTAAAAATTTTAAAGGGGCTATATGAAAAATTTTTCATTTTAGGAGGGCCAGATCCCCTGCTAGCCTCCTAGTTTCACCACTGCCCACGACTTCTACATCAACAAAACTTTTACTTGTCCACTCAAACAAAACTTTATCTTGAAATGTTTTGTACACTTTAATTTTATTATGCAAACTTTATTATTCCATCAATTGTATATATTGATAATGTTGTTAATTGAGTTAGTATTACAAGTTAACTAAACATTAACTCAAGATTGATGACAACACCATTATAAACAATTGTAGTGCATTTAATATTTTTAATCTGATGTATTTACATGTTTAAATTTTGTTTTACTCACAATTTAATCTAATATTTTCATTTTAATATTGCACATATGACATGTGTTATTATTAATTAGTTTCAAAATATATGTTTCATTATTTATTATATGATACTTTTAAACATACCCTGGTGTTCTAAATACGTAATTACCACATGCATACTCGTGTAATAGAATTTTTAGTCATTATTATTTCCTTACATTTTAAAAACATATGGGATCTTTTTAAACTCGTTTTATGGAGTGCTTTTTTTTCACTAACAATGATTTTAGATTTATTTTTTGGTTTATTCTTCGGTTGTGTAACACCCCCAAAATTTTTAATATGATACATGATACTATTCCGAGATTGGGTATAGTAAATTTGCAAGAAAATTTAAAATATGAGTCAAAGACATAATTTTTATGAAAGAAAATTTTGTATTGAAAATGGAAATCGATGAAAAGCATTTTGGATGTGGAAATGAGGCAAAAAGACCAAATTTAAAATTTAAAAAAGTTTGAGGGCTAAAGTGAAAATTTGACTAAAATAAGAAAGTTGAATTATTGTTGATTAATTGTCATAAGAATAAGTTGGAATATCTATTAGTGTGATGAAAATCACTTTTGAGATCAAATTAGAGAGATTGGAAAGTACATGGACTAAATCGTAAAATTTTTATTTATTGTCGAGAAGAGGTAAAAGTGTAATTTTTACCATCTCAGAATTATTATTAAGAGTTAAATGTGAATTTTGAGATTTGGATTTGATACGTACGCATTGTTGTGAAGAAATTGTGCAAAGTGACAAAAAAAAGGGTAAAATGATAATTTTACCACATAAGGGGGATTTTGGTCAATTCTTAAAAATCAAGTTTTGGAAATATTATTTTGATGAAATATTGGTATTTAGAACTATTTTGGACCATTGGATGTGAATTGTGGTGAGATGAGTTGTGGACCACACATTTAAGATGTGTGTTGACTTTGACTTGTTATGATAATTTTTTTTAAATGGTTTAAAAAGTGGGAAAAAATGAAAAACTCATCCCCATCAACTTGTTGCATGACCACCCCCCATCCCATGGAGTCTCTCTTCTTCTCTTTAATTTTTCTTGCTTTTTCTTGAAATCGCTTTAAAACCCACTGCTCAAATCTTTAGTTTTTGTCAAAATTACTAAGAAACTCATCTCCAAAACTCATTTCCACCTTAAATCTCTCCACTTTCAGCAAAGGTTTGGTTGAGTCTTAAGAGATAAAATTGAAGCTAAAGAGAGAAAGCTTCAATAAAGTAAGAAATGGTGTTTCTCAATCCTCCTAGATTGTTATTTGATATTGATTGCTTTGAAAATTCTTGGAAAGTTTTAATTTTTAATATATGGTTAAATGTTTGTGTATGATAAAATTAGGAAGTGTTGGATATTGGTATTTCAAGCTAGGATTGTAACACCCATCATTTGTACAGACTATTGGTACGGGCTAGTGATGCCATATTGAAAAAATACTCACACTTAAAAAACTTCCTTTGGCAAAATTTCATTATAAACGAATTTAGTTGTAACGCCCCAAAAATTTGAATATCTAACCGTTGAATTCTATAGTAATTAAGTCTTTATATTTGTGGCTATGTGTTTTGCTAATGTTCGAGTCGTGTCTTAGAAGTTTTGCTGATTCAATTTTAATTCATCTATGCTATTGAGCTGTTGACTTCAACTTAATTTTGTGTAAATCTATAAGCATTTGTTTATCCTTTAATCTTGTGTTCGTGTTTCAGTGTATGCGTTAGGTAATATTTTTGCTTAATGTCGGAATTTCGATTGGTGGTTAACTTAAATTGAACATTTCCTTTTCCTACTGCTATCCAATTTTTTTCCTTTTCTTCTTCCTTTTTTGTTCCTTTCTTTTTGTTTTTTTTCTTTTCTTTTCCTTCATCCAATTGTTGCTTGTATTCGCACGTTTTGGTTGTTGCTGCTGTTGGGTAAGTACAAGCATCCTTAATGTCGGTAATCGTAGAACTTCCGTTAAACGGTGGTTCGTTTGTTTTTGCCGGAGTTGTTTACAACTCGAATTGGTTAAACCTTCCTTTAAGTGACCGTTTCGTTTCATTTTAGGCGAGAATATCAAAAGCAACGATTCTCAGCACAATAACTCGAGTAATCGCTGTTAATTTTGTCAGTAAGTTCGAAACTTTCGACATAGTTTTCTATGCGTAATTGGGTATTGTCGTCAATTAAATTGTTCAATTGTGTTATTGAATGGTCGTTTTAGACTTCGGGAGTCTTCTACGTTGCTCTTACTTCAAAACTACTTCAGGTACGTACTGACAACCCAAGTTTTTGCGAATTTTGGACGCTGAAAAAACATGGTTGTCGATGCTACACGACTGTGTGCCAGGCCGTGTGGTAGGCTGTGTAACTCACTGTTTACCAAATATGAGCCACATAGGCAAGGGACACGGACGTGTGTCCAGGCCATGTGTGATTAGGTTAGTGTAGGGTTCACACAGGCCAAGGACACGAGTGTGTGTCCAAGCTGTGTGACTTACTGTTGCTTTTAGAGATCACACGAGCCAAAGACAAGGGCGTGTGACCAGGCCGTGTGACTCACTGTTTGCGATTTGGGACCACACGGGCAGACAACATGTAACAGCCTGTTTTTGAGTCTGATCGGAACAGTGGTTTCGGGACCACTTAACCGAGTAAAAATATTTATTATATTATTTTAATAAGTTTTACAGCATGATGGAATTATAGTATAAAAATTTCATTAAGAAAATTTACCGTTTAAATACTTAATTTGATAAAAAGGACTTGATCGCATAAAATGTAAAAGTAGCATGCTATAAGTTAAGAGTATTTATTTGCTGATAAGTTGAATGAGAGGTCCTTAGTATGTTATTGGACCAATGATAGTGGTGCTGGTCATAAATGACCTTAAAATATGTGAATTATGCTTTTATTTCATTAAGGTTAATTTGGTAAAATGGTTATTAATATTGAATTAAAGTAAAAACAAAACAGAAAGTGGCAATCATTTTTTTTCTGCACGATTTTGAAGTTTAGAAAGCCAAAGTCATGGCTTTTACATTCGGCCAAGCTTAGATTCTCAATTAGGGTATGGTTTTTATTCCGTTTTTAATAATTTTTTACGTTTTTGAGATCGTTGCTTTGTATTCTAGCTAGCCCGTACCTCAATTTCTGAAAATTGAGATGATTTTGAAATGTGCCATTGTTGAATACTAGTATCTTTTGAAGTATTATGCTAGATTATTGATGGGTATTGAAATATATACAAGTTTTATAAAGTAAATTTTGACAAAAATGAGCATTAGGGATTTAATTAAAAAAATAGAAATATTATGTTAGAAATGTGAAATAAATGAAAATATGGGCTGATTAGAAGATATATAGTATTCGGCTAAGAATACGTATAAAGAAATTTCGTATATTTTGTGTATTTGTGAATTAGGAACTAAAATGTCAAAATGTGAAAATATGATGGCTATTTTGTAAAAATGCCAAAATATATTTATATGGATTGGAATGATTGATTTGGTGAATAAATGAGTTAAATTTGAATTTGTATGGATCAAGATAAACAAATACCGGAACTTGATCGGAGAAAACAAAAGTTAGATGGGTAGACGAAAGTATTCGAGCAAATACGAAGTACGTTCATGTAGCTAGAATTGAATTATTAAATATTTGTAATTGTCCAAAAATGAATGTATGTAAGTTGAATGAATGATCTACTTGAATTTTAAATTACAGATATACTATTATATTACTGTTTACATGAATGCAAATGAAATGTTACAAATACTATATACGTTATATAGATTTGGTATAATAATAGGCATTGAATATGAAATTTTGAGTATTTAAATGTATGTATTTAATTATATTGAATATATATATATATATACACATATGAATTGAGAAATTGAGCTATTGATTTTTCATTGCTTAATTAATGAAATTGGATAATACCAAGCCCGTTTGAACTTTAGAAAATCGTCGGATACGAGTGACTTGTCACTAGGGTTATCGTTTGGTCGAGCTCTTGCATTTGTTGCGGACTCACCACAGCTTGTATGAGCTTACCGTTTCAGCTCTATGGAGCTTACCGTTTCAGCTCGATAGAGCTTACCGTTTATCAGCTCGGAATGAGCTTACCGATCATGGCTCGAAAGAGCGAAAATGACAATGAATTGATGAATTTCTGATAAATACACTTATAGTGTATCACCCGTGTATCCCTCGATGTTCTAATAGGTTCAACGGGCATAATTACTGTTACTGATCATATGAATAAGTTATATAATTATTTGGATGAATTACATTGATATGTATAAGTTACTATTGATACGGAAAAATTTCTGTTATTACAGATGAATTACAGGTTACACGAATAGGATGGAATTGATATAAATGATATATGATTTACATGAATTATTTGTTTTATGAATATATGAATTATAGGGACGACATGATATATTTAGCTATATGACTAACTCGTGGATGGTGATGTGAATAGACTTTGTGGACAAATGAGTTGATTTTAATTGTTTTAAATGCTTAAATGTTAAATTGGTAAGTTTAATTCTATATTATACGGCTTAATAAGCTTAATGCTTACTTCATTTATTTTCTTATGTTCTATAGACTTCGGAAGCTAGCTCGATTTTGGACTAGGTCGGAGATTTGCTATCACACTATCCAAACAATTTTCGGTACTTTTGGACCTTATGTAAATAATGTAAATATGGCATGTATAGTTAATTTTTGGTATGAATTTTGGGGTTTGATCAAGCTATGTGATATGGCTTGAGTTGGAAATGTTTAGTTTAGAATGGAAACATTATGTGTTATGTTCATTTTGGGTGCACTTTGATAAATGGTATTTTGGTATATTTGAATATATAATGCATTGGTTGCGATTTGATATTTGCAGGGAAGGTTCAATAGTTATAAAGGGGTTATGTTCAAATTTTTCTAAAATAAAAAATAAAAAAAATGAATGAAGTCAATTAGTAAGAATTTATATGAATTTATGATTATATATGTTTGTTATTTATTTAAGAATTACTGTATATTGTCCGAGATATCTGGTAATGCCTTGTAACCCGATTTCGGTGACGGTTAGAGGTTAGAGGTGTTACACAACACGAGAGTGTGTCAGGTCATGTAAGACACACGGGCGTGTGCCAGGCCGTGTGGGGTCAGACAAGCGTTGTTTAAAATGAATGTAGGCCTTCCGTAGTGCACTTATGATCTGTATTAGACTATATGAGTTGCTATCTGATAATCTGATACTGAGCTATAAGTATATAAATGGATACTAATTGTAATGACTAATGATGATATTGATGTATACCATTTAAATATAAATTAAATCTGAATGACGGTGTGCGAGTTCTTAATATCTGTAATTTGCATTTGCATTGGGTGGGAATTGTGTAAAAGAGGAAGTAATCTGTTTGATTCAGTGGCTAAGCTGCAAGTTATATGTTAATCAGGAGTTCTGTTGCAATTAATCTTGTAGCTGTTCTACAATTACATTGAATGCGTCGGACCGACACTATATGGTGTGTAGGGTTGGAAGGGTTATAAACTCATTTATCAGTGTGTTGGGTTGGTTGGAGATGGTGTGTAGCTGATGGGGATAGGAATAACTGCATCTGTTTCTGATCTATTCTATATCTGAACTGGAATTGTTCTGCCATTCAACTGATGTGTAGAACTGTATTGGATAATCTCCAATTTTGAATGAAACTTGAGTTTAGGAGTTTATTATTATAATTGTGCTTCTAATTGAATCTATATTGGTCATACATTGAGTTCTTAACTCATTTTGTTGTTGACTGATTTCAGGTAACTCACAATCTTGATCGGGTCGGCGTAGTGGAAGCTCGGTCAATCTACATATTCACCTTTATTTATATTATCAATAGTTTCAGTATTTCTTAGTATTATGACTTTCTAATGCTGTTGAATTATCAGTTGGACTTTATGATTGTTATAAGCTATCAAATGGTTTCTTTTACTCTGTTTATAAAAGCTGGTATTCCTAGTAATGTTAATGTAACACTTCGGACTTAGTCTTAACGCCTAGGCCAGGTTTGGGATGTTACATTAAAGATCTCAATCATCCATAATAACCCATTTATAAACCCATTTGGTACATTTTCAAACTTTAAACAAATTTATTTTCAAGTGTTAGGATAAGGTAAAAAGATAAAACTAGTTTTTGTTTACTTATTCGATTTAAAAGGCACACTTCCGGAGGTAAAATAATAAAGCAATATCTTGAAAATTTATTCACATTTCACTTTGATTCATTAAAAGGTCATTTTAAAGGTCTTAAAACACTTTTCAAATCATTTCTAAGGTTTTGTTGTAAAACTATATCGTTTGGACCTTATTCGAAGTTGTTTTGGGCTTGAAAAACACAAATTTAGGAATACATGTGCAAATGTATCGATACATAGACTCTATATTTCGGTACCTAGCCTTGATAATGTAGTATTTTGGCTACTAGCCAAGTACCGATACCTAAAGGCAAGGTACCGATACTTGGGCGTAGGAGACTTGAAAATTAGCTGAAAAAACTTCAAAACACTCTCGAACATCATCAAAGGATATCAATAAGTTCCAAATAATTTTAAAACATGATCAAAACACATTTGAAGCCACATCCATCAATAAACATGTTTAAGTCACTATTAAGATAATCACTTTAATATTAAATTAATAAAATACTATCAGGATAAGTATTAAAATTAAATTTATTAAAATAATATTATTTTTAGAATAGTTAATTTAAAATCAAATTATCCAGTAGAGTTCCAGTAAGAGTGTCATTCCTCCACTGCACAATCGTCGAAGAACCATCGTCGAAGAACCATCGTCGAAGAACCACCCACCGACCATCGAAATGTCGGTGTCACCACCACTGGCACCGTCGTGTTCGATGGTGCCATCGCAGGTGCGACACCCTCACAGCACCTCGAGTCGGTTAAACTGTTGCTAGTTTGGTTTGGGCCAGTGACAACCCGATCAATTCGGTCTAACCGATCGACTCGGTTTCACATACGAGGCTCGGTTCAACTAATTTTTGGGTCTTGGTCTTGATTTTGGGTTCTTAGGCCCAATTTGCGATCTCAGGTCTAACTTTTAAGTTCAATTGCCCATTGGGCCAATTGTCTGACTTGAAAATTAATTTTCAAAAATATCATATTAGTTTTAATTAATTTGATTAATTTAATTTTACTTGATCAAAATTAATTTTCCCAAAAAATACTAAGATTTTCCAAATTAATTTTTCAAGAAATTTTTTTAATCAAAATTTCTAGTTGAACAATTCTCACGATCGCCTAATTTAATTTCACATCGAATAAATCGACTCAATTAAATTATTTCCAAAGTTGTAAAATTTTCTTTTGATCTAATTACAGTTTGGTCGAGCTTTTGTTGAACTAGCAGAGGGACCAATCAGACATATACAATTAGGCTCTAATAATTACAATTATATCCAAAAGCATCGTTCTGATAATTCGCAATTACTTAATCATGGAGTCAGCTCATAAGAAGTACCATGATTGAAAACTCCTTATTGTATACTCTTTACAAAAGCAATTCATCCAACTACTTTACCTAATGATCTCGTCATATGTGTGTTACCCTTATATGATATCCTTTATTCCTTTGAGTTAATTCCATTCACTCAATACAATCTTATTTTATCTCATTATCACCATTGTGTCTTTTTAATGATTAATATGATCACTGTTAACAAATGACTGTGATAAATTGCTCGCTCATGAACGAGCAACCCGTGGTCATGTTCCATATTTATCAATCCATACAATGTCAATGAGAGGATATCGTTAACTCTTTAATCGAGCTATGAATTCCATTGTTTCTAGTAAATCCATGTCATAAACAAGTTATGTACCTAACATATCGCCTATGGGCTCAATCATCTTTAGAGTATAAGCCTCCACTTATATTAAAGTACATGAGTTACATACGTATTGTGAGTGACTAACTCAGGATTTAGGTACACATCATTAACGTCACAAGTGAATTAATTCACAAATTGATTCAAAATTAATTCATTTGGGGTCTAGCCCAATATATCATTCTTCCAATGAATATATCTATGTCTCTACCCGTAGAGTCAACTACTCCGATATCCAAGACTAGTCATCTTCCCAATTGGAATTGTAGACGACATAATAATCATTCTTAGTATTTGAATCAAATGTTCAATTTGATTCTTTTACGAGATTACGGACTTGTTTAGATTATCTACTGAAGTAAGTTATCTTTCTCGCAATGCAAACATTCTTACAGTGCCACTTATAATCAGTTTAAACTTAGACAATCAATGAGCTAATATTTGCTTGTTATAGTTCCGCTATGTATGCAAAGCATAAAATACAAAAATACAAATGACATAATAGTAAAATATGAAATTAACTTTATTTATTTATACATCGTTCAAATACATAGAAAAAAAATTACATGTTTACTACAATATGGACACGTTTCCCAACATTACCCTCATAGGAATACATAGAAAATAATTTTATGTTTACGACAATATGGACACGTTTCTCAATATTACCCTCATAGGATATCTTTAATCTCTTTGGGATAAATTTATTCTCCCAATATGATCATATTTTATCTCATGGTATCCATTATATCTTCATTCATGAAAAGTCAATTACTATCATATGGTATTTAAGTCATTCATCACAAAGACAAACGACTCGTGGCCACGTTTATTTTTCATCTATCATGTAATGTCAATAAGAATATATCATTTACTCATGTCTTGGTCTATGAATTCCACTATTGTGAATTATGCTACATACTGCAGAAGTCATATACCCAACACACTAACTTTAAGTTCATTATCTATTTGAACTCAAGCTTTTACTTACATCAAAGTATATGAGTCACGTATACATAGTCCATCATCCACTCAAAATTAATGTATGTCACATTATGAACATCATAAGTGAATAAATTTATAAATGAATTTAGGATCTATTCTACTTGGGTCATGTCCGATGTACTGTCAGTCCAATCAGTCACATCTATGTCTATCTTCTAGGAGTCATCCACTCGGATGCCCAAGACAAAACATTTCCCCAATTAGACTTTATATATTACATATTAGTCTTTCAATCAATTTTCTCATTTCCGATTAGACTAAGGACATGTTTAGGTTCATCTACTAATATAAGTTGTCTTTCTGTATTACAATCAGATCACGTAATACTGCTTAGTATTGGTTAAACATTAGACAACTGGTGAGCTAATATTTGTTTTCATTTTTCTTTGCATGCAAAAACCATTTAGGACAATATACAAAAGATATTAATGTAATTTACGAATAATTTTATTAACCCATCAGTTCAAAAAAATTACAAATTTACAAATTAATATACAACACTTAGGGCACCAGATCTAACAGACTCCAGGTGAATATTTAGATAGGTGAGACCGAGAGGAAAGCCTATTGAGAATCAATACGATTGCCCCAATTTAGCTTGGTGAGCCTTTTGAATCCCTAATTCAAAAATTAATCAACAACATGGAAGTCAACCAACTATTTTTTTTTCCATTGAATTGTTAGTTGTATACTTTTGTCTGCTTCGGAATTTAGTCCTTTTTTAGTGTTAGATAGGTAAATAATGTAATTACCCCTTGAATATGAATTGTTGTACTATAATAATTAGTGATTAGCTAACATGACTTATTGTTTGCATGTCTTTTACTCTCTTGGGTTTCATTGTAACACCTATAAATATTGCAACTGACTTGTCACACTTGCAACACACCACTATTTTTTTATTGTATTCGTGTTGATTCATAGCCTCGATGCACGCACGTCAGGGCGCAGTCAATTATGTTATTATACATGATCAAAGATGGATTTAGTTACGATTTATGTAACGAAAGTCGCCTTGGTTCTATGTTAATATGATTAATGGACGAGATTGTTTGTAATACCTTTTGAATATAATAATAAAGTTTTGAGCTCATAAGATTACATAATGAAATGTAATAATAAAATAATTAGTATATATATATACATATATGTGGTCCAAGTGAGAGATTGTTGGAAAAAATATGGACATCACATATATAATAAGAATAATTACATGTTATTATTTACTATAATAAAAAATTTAGCCAAATTAAAAGTGATCTAATTTGGTTAAAACTTATTGGGCTTCAGTTATTAAATAAAGTATAAACCAAATATGTGTCGATACTCTAGTAACTAATTTCTAATTGATGATAGGCTAATTAGAAATTAAGGTTAATATGAAAAAGTTATATATTAGGGTTTTGGTCCCCAAATTACGCATACATAACTTTTCTGACATCTCATCTTCAAAAAAGAGGGAGTCACCCCCTTTTAAATGACTTGTGTGTTAATTTGGAAAATCAAAACCATAAAACTTAGAGATTTTAAGATATCGATGGATTCAGATACATTTTCACATCTAATTTTATTCTTGATGATTTAATATGTCAGATCCTGATTTATGATTCTAAGTTTTGTATAAGAGTTTTATGATTCTAACACTTCATTTGATTAAGATAAATTTCATTGTTCAAACAATGTTTGAGATTTTTAATTCAGCTATTTAAAGGTGAAATTAGACATTAGTTTTCCATTAATGACCGTAATCACCAACCTTTGCCTCTTTCGGATATCGTTGACGTTGGTTAGTATGAAGGAAACGTATATTTCCCCTTGTGGAGCCATCCCTGTCGAAAGCGCGGCGACAAGTTCAGTATCTAAGTGGTATTGCTGGATGTTCTACCTAGTACTATCAAAGTCTAAGGAAGCATCTTATATTTAAGGCTCCCTTCAAGGCCGATGAAGAGCAGTGAATCCGGTAATTTTAGAGTAGCTATCTCAACACTGCGGCAAAACACAAAAAATGTCAGAGGCAAGATTTACGCTCGAACTTTAAAACCGAACAAAACGCCTCTCCTTTAATCGATGGCCCTAAACTACCCGGACCTCGGGAATCGAATGGGATTTGGAACGACCCAACAGTAATGTCGTTTTACATTTTTCTCTTACTCAGTTATTTTGTTAAATCTGTTATGACGTTAGCTGCATGTTGCTTTTATATATCCGATTGGAAACTATCAGCAGAGTATGAATTTAACAGTTAAGAATTTCTCTCTCTTCTTCAATTTTCTCCTCATCCGTTCTTTTGCAATTTTCTTCCTTTATTTCATTGCTTCCTCTCGTTCATTACAAATTTGTTAGGTTTCATTTTTATAAAATGTTGATTATTGCATCACCATCATTTAAATCTATATCATTAAAATTATTATCAAGATCTCTTTTTCTCAAATAATTTTCGAAGTATGGATCATCCCAAATCTACTTATAAATGAAGCTATGTAATATATAACATACTAGTATGATCCCATATTATTTTTTTAACTATACTAAGATGATGTTAATATGAGAAATATTCTTTTAGAACAACAAATGTCCTCTAAACCACATTTTGAAGCATTTTGTATTTGCATAATTAACATCTCGCATATAAATTTGAATTTACAATGCAAATAGTTTCTAACTTTAATCATAAAAACTTATATAAACTTAATTTGAAAAACAAATTATACTAAGTTATAATTATTTTTTAATATGTAAATTAAATAAAATAATATAAAATTTATAATATATAACCTTTATAAAAATTTTCCAATTAGTTTCATAATATTTCTTATAAATTATATATTTTAATAATTTAAAAAAAAATTACAAATAAGTTATGATAAATTATAACATTTTTCTTTAAGAAAAAGTATATTATTTTTATAATACAAAACATAGACCGATAGATAAATTATGTCTATAAACTTTTTTAAAATTTTATAAAATACATAAATTTTTTTATAATATATACATAAATTTTTTAAGATTTATAATATAAATAGATACTTAGCTATAAGCACCCAAACACTATATTCATACAATATAAATTTATATAAAAAAAGATTTTTTTAAATAAATTTTATTATAATTTCTTGCCTAATTACTCCAATTCAATGAGACTTAACCATTATAATAATTATCCAAATATGCCACCCTTATATAGTTACAAACAATTACACCCAAACTCAACTCAATTATTAACTTTCCAGACATTACTTAAGGAGGGTTGCAAAGATATAAGCCAGGAAAAATATTTTTGTAACATATCAGCTATGCCAGTTGTTGTGAAGAGGGTGAAAGAGTGCATTTCCAGGATCAAGAATCTAAAGTCTTGTAATGGCAGTATTGGATTATACATTCTACTTTTAAAAGAAAATGAAGGCCGATTCTCATTTCATAATCGAATCTAGATTGCAATTAAGTGAAGCAAATTTCATTTTCTTTTTTTTAAATATCCAACACAAGTAAAAGAATGCTATCCGAATCAGTACTCCAAACTCTCAAAACAAAACTGAAGAGAAAATTTAACAAATCTAAAAAACTCAATACTTGCTTTGAAGCACAATCGCAGGGCAACTCACTTCTTTTTCTCCCCACCTCCAGCTGACCTGCAAACACACAACAAATGCATCAACATAAAAAGCCTTGGTCCAAATACAAATATTGATAAAAATAGTTCCATTTTTTATCCTATCATCATTAGCCTAAGTTACCTCATCTTGCGGAGAACGCTAGACATCTCCTCCCGCTTCTTCTTGGCCCGCTTGTGAGTGCCTAGCTTTCTCTTTGCCACCTTCAAAGCACGCTTATCTTTCCCAACTTTGAGAAGTTCAGTTATCCTCTTCTCATATGGAGCGAAACCAGCAACCTCCCGAATTAGGCTCCTCACAAAGTGGACTCTCTTGCTGGTTTTCTAGAGCAAAAATTAAAAAAAAAAAACGCCATAAAACATATATCAATGATACAGAGTACATCATTAAGACAAAGTGGAGATAGATTGATATAAAAAACAAGAACATGCAGATATACTACGGTTTCAAAAGAAAAAGAAGCCACATCTAAAGTAGCTTGAAAAGACTTCATTAAAGGTTTTAAAGGCGCATAGAATTGAGACTGCAACTTTATCAAAAGCTATTATAATAGAGGCTTACCCCCTTTCTATTAGAAGGGCGGGGAGCCAATTCCTTCTTGGTAACAATATGTCCTTTGTTTAAGCCCACAGAAAGGCCAGTTTTAGGTTGACTTGGAGCCATCGCCTGAGAGAATCATCACACATCACGACAAATCAGAAATGAAATCAGTCTAAGAAAGGAAAGTTAATTCTGTAACTCACAATAGAGATCCCAAACAAAGAGGTAGAGGAAAGTAAAGAACACATGCATTCCAAATTTACCAAACAATCAAGGAGAAGATTTGTTTGTTTTTAAATGATGAAAAATGAAAGGGGTGTTACAAAAATCAGCATATTCTGGTAAATCAGAATGCCAAAACCAAAAAAGAACACCCATAAGAATCAAGCAATACATCATAAATCAAAATTGTAGAAAATCACTCATGTCAAAGCTACCAGCACAAGTACAGACATCAGTTCCCAAGCTGTTTCATCAACAGTGATTAGTTAGAATATTTACAGGCTTAGTTATAAGAAAATAAGGATTAAGACCAAAAGAAAAGTACCCTAAGTAGTCCGGACCTAGCAATCTATAGGCTTTCAAGATATTTCAACATAGGCAAATGGTTGGGAATTTGGGATTCCATAGCACATTTCTTAAATTCAAGAGTTTTAACCCTCCAATAGGATCATTTTAAAACTGCATAAAACTTAAAACATGCTAAACAAAATAAAAAAAAAAAAACAAACCAAATTATCTACTCAGTTTGAGAAATGATAACATCATTTGGCACTCAATGTTAATCAGATATGACAAATTCCTCTAAGTATATCATTATACAGTACAATGGCAGTAGGCTAAAAAGGATCAAATCAGACGGTTGAAATTCAGCACTATCTTAAAAGTATGTCTCAATCAAATTTCTCAGTTTCACAGACTAGTAACTGCTTAGTACTAGAAGGGACAAGTACTTTCTCAAAAACAAACTCGAGTGAGGTTTCAACTTAATTTCAGAGGGAAAAAAAAAAAGAAGACTTGGATAAACTTCAGATTTTAATTTTGGAACCAGTGAAAATGTGTTAACCAAATCATTCAGGAAAACAATGCCTAAAATTTTCAAATCCCAGAACGTCTAATCGCTTATTGTTCGTTTTATAGAAACCAAAAAAGCAACAGAGCCCCAACTTCATGCTATTTACATACGTTATAAATTTCAACATCAAACAAGATCAGGGAAAGAAGGAAATAACACATTTCCTACACAAACAAAATAAAACAAAGGCAGATGATGTAGCAGTTTCAGCGCATTTTCTCACCTACCAAACAGCCCTAACAGAAAATCACCTAAAAGAACTCGAAGCTGCAAAAAATAGAAAAACAGACATTAGCTTCTGAAACCCGGTAAAGATCTTAAGTTTCAATTTAGGCTTAGAACAAAGAAGGGCGGCCAACCTTCCCGACCGTGCAAGGGGAAAATAGCTAGGGTTTTGCATGATATGCGTATTTATAGGTGGTAAATCGGGTCGAGGCTTTTTTGGGTCCATTAACCCTATCGTTAAAAAATTAACAATATTGGGTCCACGTTGAACCCAAAAGTTAAAGAAGAAAGAGGTTTCCATTTATAGGCTCATGACTGAAGACCCAAAAGACCAATAAGGAGACCGGTCTAATTTTTTAGGCTCTCTGTTTCAAATTCTGCATTTTCTTTCTTATAATCCACGATTTTCATATTAAAGTTACCATATAGAGTATATATGAAAACTTATGGGTTTTGGGTTAGTTTTTTTAATTTTAAAATATTTTTAAAATTATGTTTAAAGTGACTCCCATTTTTTAAATATGATTTTTTTTTACCATTAATAATAATATTTTAAATAATAAACAATTTTAAACATCATATGTTACATCATAATTAAAATTTAAAACTAAAATCTCTTAACATAAATAAATAATAATATAATTGCATGCAACATTAAGGTATAACATCTTTTTTTTAAATAACTTATATAAATAATAAGTTAGTGCTTCACATGGATAGAGAAAACTAATTAATATATAATATTATATACTCATTCTGCATCAAATATTGTACCTCTAAAGAACTCGAGTCCTCCTTTATGGAGTAAAATGTGACTTACCAACTATGACTGCAGAGATGAACACAGCGGCCGCTCGAGTGAGTCCATCGGTTTATGAATGCCGTTATGTTGTTCAAAATTGGATCGGATTCATAGGTGTTTGTTCACAGCTGGTTGGGTTCGGTTGAAGGGTTGGATTTTTGGGGTAGTTCATTATTCAATTCATTGGTTTTGCAGGAAGAAATTTGGATGCAATGCTAATTGTAAACACAAAAAGGTGTTTATGTAAAAGAACATTGAACATCACACAATCAGCAGTAGTGGAAAAGGGTTATTTGATAGCCCCACATGGTTTGCCAGAGGATAGTGGATAGCCAGCTCCAGGACGCACAATTCTGGTGTGCAGAGGAAAGGAGTGTGCCCTCAAATTGGGAAGGAATCCCTTGCCTCGTCAAACATACATCACTCTCCTAATAATAAAAAAAAACTCACAAGCCAGCTATGGCTATCAACACTAGAGTTTTTCGTCTGCTGAACTAAACTTTCTCAAATTACTTCAATTTTCACAAATTAAAACATGAGAAAAGAAAGTCTACCGTCTGTTCATACACAACTAAAGCTTCTCAAATTACTTTCAACTACCATTTTCACAAATTTTGAAATTATGGACTAAAACAAGCTAAAGTGAAGTGATTTTGACCCAATAATTCATTTGATACCCGGAATTCCATTCAAACATCACTCAATGAACCACTCCTTACTATGAAACGCCTCAAGGGTTTTGTTGGAGAAGAAGTTGAGGAAGATGATCTGAAAGCTTCAACCTTATCCTTGCATTTGGTGTTGTCTCCTTTGTTCTCTTCCAAACACTTCTCCATGGCCTCAGAATTGGCTTGCGACAATCTCTTCTTCTCTGTCACATTCACACCACCACTCGCCGCATTCACCTCTTTCTCTTTATCCATTGCCTCAATAAATTTCACAAACTCAACTAAAACCCACAAATAATTTCCATGAGAAATTAAACAAGGCAAAAGACGATAAAAGAAAAGAGATTCTGGGTTTCATTGTTTCAATAGTTTGGTTAGGATAGAAAAAGCATGTTTTCGAGAGGAAACAAAAAATCAAAAAGAGAGAAGATATAGTTAGCAAGATAAAAACATGGTTTCGTCTGATATTAACTAAAAAACTAATGAGAAATACATCTAAAACAAGAAGAACATAAGGGTAACAATGAAAAAGTGGGAACTTTGAACTTACTCAGATAAAGCTAAATGATGGGAGTAGTGAAGTTTGCAGATGAAGAGAGCGTTGGAGAAAGGCTTTGTTTTAAAGAGAGATGGAGCAAGAATTAGGACTTACAGAGAAAGGCATTGAAATATTTTCTCGAAATAGTCGTTATATATAACACACATAGATATTTCATATTTAGTCGGAGCAATACTCTTTATGTTATCTTGGTTAAATTCTGCTGTTAGTCCTTGTACTTTGTAAAAATTATGGATTTAATTTTTATATTTTAATTTGGTATTTGTAGTCCCTGTACATGTAAATTTTAAATTTTCAAAATAAGAGAATATGGGTTAAATCTACAACTATATGCACAATAGAAGACTAATAACTGAATTTAATTGTTAAAATTTTAAAAAATACAGCAACTAAAATTAATTAAATTAAAATATAAATATTAATTATTTTAAATCTAATTATATAAAAATGAAAAAATAAATTAAAAATAACATTTTAATAAATAGAAAAAGGAGATTATAAATTAATTTAAAGATGTATTAAAAATTATAAATGTAATTAAAAAGAAAGAAAAGGAAGACATGAGTTTGTAATTGTGGTATATATATAACTCCCATAAACTGAAATGAAAATTGTGCTCTCAAATGGGGTTAAGTAGATGCAGATAGGGTTAATAGGATAGTTTAGAAACCAAAAGGAAATTAAAAAAATGTGAATGCTTTTACCTACCAGTTTAGCATTTGGATTGTGTGAATCATAAAATAATGTTGATGTATGTGAATGTGTGTGTTAGTGGGTCGAGAAATTAGTCGCGATCAAAGATATTATAATATACTCTAATAAATTTAAAATATCATATAATATATTAAATTAGGAATTAATTGTGTTTAAAATTTAAATTCAATGCAAAATATAAATATTTCTATCATATTTGAGATTATCTAATTTTAAACTATTTTGGAAATATAAATATACAAATATTTATTCCATTCTGGTACGCGAGTATGAGAATTGGGATGTTTGGTTGATGAAAACTTAATGGCGGACTTTCTTGCGTGGTGAACTATAACTTCTATGTTAAACACTAGGTGATAATTGCTTTGACTGCGGCAGGGATGAAGTTATAAATTCTTTTTAGGGAGTCAGTGAAATTATAATTTTATTATTTTAATAGTTGATGCCTTTATAATTTTTAAAAGATTTTTTATCATTTTTAGGGGTTAAAGTATAATTTTATCTTTTTTAATTTAAAATTTTAAAGAGTCTAAATAAAAAATTTTCCATTTCAGAAGGGTGTCAACCTCCTAGCTATGCTCGGTGCGTTGATGTCTCTATTTGTATCACCTTTTGGTACTTGGATTTTAAAATTTTATTTATAGGTTGCCGATTGAATCTTAGTTCGATTAGCGTCAATATTATTGATAAGGAGGATGTGGGTTTGAGTACGCTAATGTGCATTTATCTTTTTATTAAGGATTAAAGAGAGATTACGAGAAGATTTAAGCATTATATAAAAAAAAAATATAATAAATTTATAATGAGATTAATATTAAAAAATTATTTATTTGCCAAGAAATATATATATAATAAAACCCTGGAATATATAGGTTGTATTTAAGAATGTTACTAAACCTCGTAAAAGTCATTGTTTTGAAAATATGAAACTGAGGATAACGAATGATTGGATAAAGTTGAAAGCCATACTGATGTGTGTCTTCCAAATACTAAAAAAATTAAACAACGTTTAATTAAGGATATTAATTTCTAATATCAAGGCAATGATCTAATTTAAATTTAAGTTTGGGCTTCTTCTTTATTTCTTTTATGAAACTTTAACAATCATAATATAATTTAATGTGTGGATTAACAAATTTTGGGGGTAAAATAAAATATAGTTCTAGGGGATGGCTTGCCTCAAGAATTTTAAATATGAAACATTAATATAGTAAAGATTGTGAAGGAGATTTGATGGTTTAAATAATAGAAATAAAATCGTTGAAACCAGGAAGATTAATGTTGTATAAAATAAAGATGGCATTGGTATTTGTATGAAGGAGTAGAAAATGACTGTTGCTGAAAGACACTAGATTGGAATTCCAGTGAAAGTGAATGCAAACAGCTTTGGAAGAGCTTTTGTTGTTGATCCAACGAAATGACAAGTTTGACTATTAAAAAAAGTGGGAATAGAGTAGTTTGCGTGATGTAAATCTCTATTGTTCAATATAATGTAGGGCTTGAAGATTCCTCCTTTATAGAGAAAAAAAATATTTTAATAACATGACCAACATTGTGCTAAATTTAATGGAAATAAAATCTAAAGGCTAATCAATATGAAAGGCAACATTTAAGGAAAATGCTATTGCCAAAAGAAAAAGTTTATCCTTATTAAAAAAGGTGAAACATAAAAACAAAACAAAACAAAAACAAAATTTGTAACATTTTCAATGATTGATAAAATAAAAACAAAACAAAACAAATGTTTAATTTTAAAATTATGATAATTTGTCATCGATTTCAATTAAGGAAAAAAAGTAATATTAAAATAAGCCTAAATTAATTACAATATTATTTAAAAATGATATTTATTTATTTAAAAAATATTTAATATTTTTCATTTCAAAGTTTATTTACCAATTCCTACTTATAGTATGTATTTGTTTATTTACTTAAATATAATTAGTTATTTAAAATTAAAGTTAAATATTTTTAATTAATTAAAAGTATTAATATTATTTTTATAAAAATAATTAATACAAGATGTAATATTTTATATAAAAGCTATCATATATATTACCTTACTATTTTAGTTTAACATTGTTAGAATAGGATTTGATGAAAAAAATTTAAATGTCCAACAAGAATTTTTTTAAAAAACTATTTAACAAATTAATAACATTTTGTCAATATAATTATATATATAAGATGGAAAAATAAAGATATAGACACAAATAAAAGATAAAAGTTTATTGAATAAATTTATTAATGTAATTGAAAAGTAATTGAAAAGAAAACGGACAATAAGGGTGAGTTTGGATGGATGAAGGTTAGTGTAAAAATAGCGATGGCAGTGAGATTAGATACTGTAGCGTAAGATAAAAAGTAAGCTAAACACACCGTACTGCACCCCACCGCCATCCAAACCCACCCTAAGTCATAAAACATAAGAACGTAATACAACATAATTGTTAATTTGTAGTATCTTAATCTCTTTCACAAGATATAAGTTATGTTTAGTATCATTTATAGACTTGAACATTGTACGTATTCCTTGCAATCGAAATCGAAAAGAGCTTTTGTGTTTACAATATTCATGCTCAATTTGGTTGTAATTATAACTTCCAATTCATAGTATAAGTTCCAAAAAGCTATTTCATTATTGTGAAAAAAAACCTATTAATTGATGTACGTCAACATATAACTTTTCTAACATGGGAGACAAAGTGTTCTTAAAGGTCTCGTCTTGGAAGAAGGTGCTTCAGTTTGGTTGGAAAAGAAAATTGAATTCAAGATTTATTAGACTATACGAGGTACTGGAACTTATTGAATAGGTAGTGTATCGATTAGCATTAGCTTCTGAGCTATCAAAAATTCATAATGTTTCCATATCTCTATGTCGAGGAAGTATAGATATGATCCTTCGTATATTATCACTCTTGAGGAAGTGGAAATTCAACTTGATTTGACATATGAGGAAGAGTCAGTGAAAATTTTGGCTCATGAGACCAAAGAGTTGAGGAACAAAAAGGTTTCGTTAGTGAAAGTACTTTGGCGCAATCACAAGGTTGAAGATGCTACTTGGGAAAGTGAGTGAGCATGTTATGAGACAACAGTATCCCCAACTATTTGGTTTGGGTAATCTTTTAGATTGAAATTTATGAAGGGAGAATCATAACACCCTAATTTTTTTTATTTATTGTATAACGACACATCGAGGAATCCAATAGAAATCTAATATGAGAAAATTAAAATTTCAGATGGACTATGTTAATTTTAAATTATTGAGGAGCTTTTAAAAAGACAGTTTTAGTTAATTTGACTGTTATCGGTTTAATCGAGTAAAGTACAAGGTTACGGGTAAAATGATAATTTTTCTATCGAAGGTTATTTTATACATTTAACAATTATTAGGAATTAAATATTGAGCAATTTTAGACTTGTGGTGATGAGATGATATTAGAACCTTTTTAATCCAATTTTATTGTATAAATGGCATTTTTGACACATGTTAACATGCCTTTGACTTAATGACCAATCTTATTGAGTGTTATATTAATAAAATAAGAAATAAAAGATGAAAGTATCATCTTTTTCATCCATATTCAGCTGACTACCTTAGGGAGAAGCGTTTTCACTGCTTTCCACCATTTTCTTCATATTTCTTCAATCTTTATCCATCTCTCTTCCAAATTTCCACCATTTCTCAACAAATTTTTGTAATATATCTTCACCTTCAAACCTTTACTTGGTTAATCCTTTCATAATCTTCATCATCCAAGTACTTAGGATTTGAACCCTAGTAAACGAAAGTGTGTTAAGATGAAGAAAGAAGGTAATCAAGGGTTGAGTTTTATAGTGTACATATCATACATGTTCAATATCATGTTTATTGTAAACTTTTGAGTTGTTAAGCCATATTTATGTCATTTAATAAATTTTGTGCTTATGTTTTCATGAAACTCAATTAAAGAAGGAAGGGAAAGTGCTAGCAAGGGGAAGGAAAAGCTTGTTGATTGAGGTGGATTTAGGCTTCGCCAACTCTTTTGAACATTTTAGTGTGGGAAGATATATAGAAAACTTATGAAATCTTTTATTTAAAATTAATGTTGTTTATACTTGATTTACTATCATTGAATTGAATATATTATAGTATACAAATATTAATGATTATGAAAGTGTGGTTAATGGCAAGATAATAACTTTATGAGTGATTTTGAAGTTAAGTCTCTTTGTGGAGACATTTATAGGAACATGAATCTTGATTTGAAGGGTTAAAGTTATGAATGGAATCATTGTTCCGTATTGTAATGGCTATTGTCTCGGATATTGTTTTAAATTTGTAAACTAGTTTGTAGATGCAAATACGAATATTTTGGAAATATTGAAACAAGGCCTTAGTAGCTTAGTTAAATGGCTAGGATACAATTGGCATGACAGTAAGGGACTCATGTTTTGTACTTCTGTACTCATGTTACTTGCACTTCAATGCTCCTATTCCTAGCATTTTGGTGCAATCATGATATGGTCTGACACTTGTGTTTTGGCGCTTTTGTTAATATAATTTCAGATAATTTGTCCCTAGTATCTTATCTTTGTTTTCTAGGCACACTAAGGGCTGAAGTTTACTAGCTATGATATCTAATAATAACTTGATTTTAGCATGATAAATACAAACACATGAATTGTTCGATGCAAATTCTTGTATGTATTGTCATATTACTAATTGTTTTTTGTTTCTCTGAATTGTCATTTTGTTGTCAATCACATTAGTTCAAAGAATATTATATAATCTTGTACCTGACCTGAAATGATTTCAAAATTGTATATTACTCTTTCTTAAACATTGAGAATTGTTTTCAAGAAATTCTATAAGGTTGTCAAATGGTGTTTTATTAAAAGAAAATTTTGACTATGGTTTGGAAAGTGCTCCAGTAACACCTCTCAAAATTTGTTAGGATTCTTCCTCCAGCAAGCATCTACATGAAGCTTTTGATACGTTAGGGACATTGTACCCTCCAAATCAACATCCAAATAAATTGGTTATCTGAGTACAAGTAACATAATGGTGCCTTGCCCATTATTGGTCCTTTTTTAAATCATTTGGTCTCGCCCTATTCCCTCATTAGGTGGCAAAATACTGGCTATAAGAGTAAGGGTATCATGGCTTTACCACTGTGCTAGAGTTTGCTAATCCCATTTGCCAACATTGGTCACTATATCACATACAAGTGCTTCCCTATTAATGCCCTCAGAACTTGATCTATAGAACCAAAAAAGGCCACAGTTAGGGACCCAATTATGAATCCAAAATCTAACCCTTCGCCCATCACAAACCAACCATAGAAAGTTACCTCACACATTGTCTCATACATTAACAATAGAATACCACATAAACGGGCATCTTATACGATAAATGCTTTGCGGACGCTCCTCTTCTATCTTATACTTGAACTTGAGAACTTGGGCCCACAATGCTTCAAGCTTAGTGATCAGTTGCATACCCAATTTTATCAATAAAGACATATTTTGTTCCTTTAGTTTACGAATACCCAGACCCCCATTACAACAAGGTTGGCAAATATCATTCCAGTTCACAAATGCCATTTTCTTATAATTAGCCCTTATACCCTAAATGAAACCTCTAACAAGCTATTCAATTTGCTTCCAACTTGTAGTTCAAAGAAGTTTGAAAGAAAAAAAAATACAATCACAACAATTAATTACAATAAAAATATACTAACAAACATTAAATTAAAAATAATATTCATAGGGTACAAGTGCCATGGAGGTTCCTGTACTAGGAGTAAGATTGCATTTTTCCCTCTCTACTCAAGAAATGAGCAAATTAGTCTTTGTACGTTAGATTAAAGCACAAATTGATCTTTTTGTTAAAAGTTTCATCCATTTTTACTGTTAAGTGCTAATGTGGTTGATAGATCAACTAGACACTTACACTTTGCGTGCCATGTATACCTCATGCTGATATAAGATTCATTTAATAAAAATGAATGGAATTTTTTAACTAACTGTGAATGGATGGAAGTTTTTATGTGGAGGGACTAATTCAAGAAACCATACAATAATATGTCATAACTTAATAGTAGAAATGAATGTAATTTTTAACAGAATGACCAGTTTGCACTTTGATCTAACGTATAAAGACTCATTTGTCTATTTTTAAGTAGAGGAAAAAAATACAACCTGATTCTTAGTATAGAAGCCTCCATTATACTTTTATCTATTCATGGCAACACTATATTAAAAATATTGCATTTATTATGAATATCTTATTAAGTGGATATCCATCATGATCAATATAAAGTTTTGGTGTACTTTAAATTCTAATAGTTATTAGAATTAGATCTTTACTTCTTTTATGCTTCTTATGCCTATAAATAGAGACTCTGATGAAGCATTGTAATTATCCCTTTTGATCAATAAAGTGCATCCTCTATTACTTTCATATTTTCTTTGTTCTTTATTCTCCCCATCTCTTTTTATTTTATAACACGTTATCAGTACGATGATTCTCTATTTTTTCAAAATCTTTCGAAGTCGTCCCACAGATAAAATTCTTTTTCACTTTAAACTTTCACCCTTACAACGTCATCTTTGAGATGTTGAAAGATTCAATCTCAGAATGAATTATGGTTCTTATTCTTGATCTTTGATTTATTGTACAAGCATGGGTAAAGTATAGATTTGGTAAGAAACTTTTATATTTCGACCATATTTTTTTTCAATTAATGTATAACTACTATTAATTTTTATTTGACATAAATTTGACATTCTGATGGTATTTGATTTTTTCCTTTTTAGGTTAATTTTTTTATGTAAAAAACATAATTATTGATTAGATATGTTTGTTATTAACCTACCATTGTTGATTAAAAGGAAATCTGATAGGATCTATTTAGTTTTATTAACTTGCTAATATTGAATGATTGTATGATATCTTTTAAATTGAACTTATAAATTTTTATTAGAGCAAGATAAGATTTTATAACATATATGTGATATTGAAATTTGGTACAATGTGTATAAGATAATTTTCAAGCATCGTACATGAAAATTTTGATTATTCATTAAGTGATTTTTACTATTAGATTGTAAATGTTATTACGAAAATAAAGTTGTTTTACTACTTCTAATAGTGCTCGTGATAATAGTTAAGGTGATAACGATGATGTTAAAGATCTTCAGGTATATTTTACTATGTTTTATTTATTATATCATGTTTATTATAATTGGAGACTAATCATGACAACATGAATAGATAGAATTTGATTTGAAATCTCACGCATGTTTGCGATGGTGATTATGAAACAAAAAATCTATTGGGATGTTTATAAATCCGTCCTCATAGATTTGTTGCATTCCCCGAAGTGAATGTAAACATAAAGAAAATAAAAGATATACTCATGGACCACTAAAATTGGGAACATAGCAATAAATAAGAGAACAATGAGAGTTCTCAAGATAACTTTTCAAAGGGTAAAGAGAACTTATGTTATCAATGTGACATGAAAGATTATTGGTCACATATGTGGTGTATACTTAAATATTTTGTTTCTGTTAATATTCTTTGAGGAAGGATATGAGAATGGAGTAATAAATTCTATCATTATAGATAGAAAATAGTTATCTTATTTGGTACTAAAACAAACAAATATTATTCCAATATTTGACAATACAAAATTAGTCAAAAGCTCTAGAAGAGCTAATATATTAATATCTTGTGATAGTTAATCTATTGGTTTTAAAAGATATGTATAATGGATCTTATATTGAGATTGTGAATGAGGAAAATATTATATTTCATATGAATCACTATTGCTATAAATATCTATTTTGAAAGGATGAAAGAGAGTGTATTGTGTTATTAATGTATATTTATTTTATAATCTTTGTGATCTTCTTTTGTCATCATCCCCATTAAGGGGTTGGAAGCAAAATATTTGACTATGAAAGATATATTTATGAGAAATAAAATATGATAATTCTATCTAAAGCTCGTTATGGTTGGATACACCTAAAGTTGCAAAAAGTTTTTAGATATTTGAAGATTTTGGCATATTCCCTAAAGCGAATATTGCATATAATTGTTTGGAAATTATATTTATTTTGTTGACTTAGTGATATTATAATATTCACATTGATTTAGACATTTCCAGTAGTAAATGTCACAATAGTGCTCATATGTGGATGCAAAGTAAAAGGAATGATAGTAAAATTATTAATTTGTTACAATTTAGTACAATTGAAACACATGTTAAAGTAAACCAAAAGTTTACTAATACAAATGCATTTATTGTTTGGCGTGACCAGTTAAACCATCCTGGCTTATATATGATGCGAAAATTAATTGAAAATTCATATAGACATTCATTACAGAACTTAAAGATTCTTTAATTTAAAGAATTCTCATCTGTTGTTTGTTCCCAATGAAAATTGATTCTTAGAAACTCACTAGCTAAAGTTGAGATTTAATGTCTTGCGTTTCTGAAATGAATATAGGCTCATTCATCCATCATGTGGATGATTTTGATATTATATGATTTTGGTAGATGCATCTACAAATAATCACATGCATTATCAATTTGCAACATGTCGTTTGCAAGATTGCTTATTTAAATAATTAATTTCAGATCATGCAATTAAGACAATTCATCTTGCTAATACTGATGAGTTTATATCTCAATCTTTTATTGATTGAGCTTGGAAAACTTTTGTAAAAGTTTGTGCATAATGGTTTAGAGAAATTATTGATTAAACACTTCTGATTAATGTTTAAACCATTACTTATGAGAACTAAACTTTCTATTTCAACATGAGATTATGTTGATTTACGTGTTGCACACATCAAGCCAATAAGTTATAAATAATTCCCATTACAATTGGTTTTTGATCAAGAGCTAAATATTTCTCATCTTTGAATTTTTGTATGTGCGTATATGTTCCAATTGCTTCACCACAACGCACAAAGATGAGTGAATCCTCAAAGAAAGTTGGGAATATATATTAATTACAAGTTTATTTGTATTATTATGAATGCATTGGAGATTCAATTATGACATTATTTGTGATTATAATTTTGATTCGATAATTTTCAACAATGATAACGCATTACAATTTAACTATCATATGTATTTACAAAATTAATGAAAATAATCAAATTAATATTTTAATTTGAACCAAAAGTCCCAATAGGACAATCAGTTAGAACAAATAATATTTTGATCGGTTCCAAAGATGAAAATTCTTCTAGATGGTCATATAGTGAAGGCGGGTGCTCTAGAAGAGACCCAAGACATAACTAATAAGTAAAACTTCAGAAGAGATTCAGGTACCTGAAACTGAATTTTAAAATAATGAAAATAAGAGATCTCGATAAGTTATGTCAATTCGAGAAAATGTGGAATCGAATAATAAAAGTGGTCGACAATAATTTTGCATGCAATATTATTATTGAAATAATGAAATAAAAAGAGGATCTTGAATAAATCTATTGAGAAATATAGATATGGAATAAATTGATCAAAATAGAAAGACGCAACTCAAGTAAAATTAAATTCGTAGAGTTTTTAGACTAGTAGTCCAAATATCTAAAGATATAAAGCCAGTGAGGGTGCAAATGAAGTAGTTTTGCAAAAGCAAAATAAAAATATAAAGTTTTTTGCTAAGTACTGGTATTGATTATGAAAAGATATAATATTCTTTTGTAGTGGATGCAATAACCTTTAGATATATTATTAAATTGACAATTCATAAAAGATTTAACTAGCGTCTAATGGTTATTGTTACAACTTTTATAAATCACTATATAGTAAAATTTATATTAAAATCCTTGAAGGATTTAGAATGCTAGAAGCATATTGAAATTCTTGGGAAATTATTCATTTATATGAATTGAAATAATTGAACATATGTGGTAAATTTGACTTAGTCAATAGTAGTTGAAAGAGGATTATAAAATGATCCAAAATACCTTTTTCGTATTTTTATAGAAGAATCATGTTTAAAGTTTGCTATGATTATTGTTGAAACTCTTGAAGAGATCAAAATATATTTCCCCCAAATTTTCCCACACTCATGAGTTTTAAAAGAATTGTAATATAAATGCTTATCAAATACATTCAAATAGTCATTTGAAAAGCTAGTATTCAAGATTGAATACGTAGAATATGAGAAAATATGTGATGTTTTCATGAGGGGAGTAAATACGCGTTGCACTCTTTTTCCCTTAATCGAGGTTTTGTCTCATTGGGTTTTCCTGTTAAGGTTTTTAATGAGGCAACATATTATGCGTATTATAGATTATGTACTCTTTTTCCTTCATTAAGTTTTTATCCTGCAGGATTTTTCCTATTAAGTTTTTAATGAGACAAATTATCTACCAATGGACATCTAAGGGGGAGTGTTATGAATATCTAATTAAGTGAATGTTCATCATGATCAAGATAAAGTTTTGGTGTACTTTAAATTCTAATAGTTATTAGAATTAGATCTCTATTTGTTTTATACTTCTTATGCCTATAAATAGAGACTCTGATGAAGCATTGTAATAATTCATTTTGATCAATAAAGTGCATCCTCTATATTTTGTCCTCCATATTTACTTTGTTCTTTATTCTCCCCATCTCTCTGTCTTTTATAACAGCATTAATATTATTTTTTACTATATTTTTTCTTTTGTCCATCATATAAATAGTTATAAGTCCATTTGGTTTATATATATTCAACTTATAAATCTATAATATATATTGAGTTTATATATGATATATATTATTAATTTTGATTACTCATTAATTCGGTCAAATTTAAGTATAAAAAAAGATGAAAATTATAATATAGGAGTTTTAGAGAGAAGGTCAAATCAAAGGGGGAGAAATCAAGGTAATCAATTCCATTTCGGTATCGCCCTTATTGGTCGAAACACTTCGTTCCAGTAGTAAACCAAAACAAGAAACTCTAGGTACCACTCTAGTGAAAATTTCGATCAGTACCAGCTGTACCGATGTGTACCAGTTGATTTTGTTTGTAATGACCGAAATATGGTGTATCGTCCAATAAAAAAATAAATTTTAAAATATAACATAAATTTTTTATTTTTTTATTTTGAATTTATAGAATTACGGATGATCTTATTTTTTTAATTCATATAATAATTCTTTTTTCTTATTTATTTTTAGTTTAATTAACTATGGATTGCATTTGTGAATTTCTTAAAGAATAATTTATTTAATTTATGAGTATTTTATAATTAATATTTATTTAATCTCATTATTTAATATTTATAATATTTTTTATATACATATATGAAATATTTTTAAAAAAATAATGATTAATCTAAAACAATACAATAAATCGAGATCAATATATACCAATATCAATAAAAAAAAACGGTACACTACCATAGATGAAATCGGTCCAGATTCCTAAGCAATTTGACCGGTTAATGGGTCCAAATATTGTGCCCTTAACCTCAACTTCGGCCCTCTTGAGATTTTCCTAGTCATTTTCTTCTTGTTAGTAATTTCTAATTTTAAACAGATTCTCTTGTTGGAGGGGTTTTTTTTTTTTTTTAATTTAACAATTATTATAATTATACGTGCGATAAAATAGAATTAAATCTAACATAAAGTATAAATGAATAAAAAATCGAAATAAACCACACATAATAATTACACATGAAACAATTGCATATACATAATGAAATTTAGACTTAATTACTCAAAGACTCATTCAACAAACACACCTAAAAGTTGCCAATAAAGTTTTAAATCTTAAATTGAGTCTCATCATATTTAGATTTTCTTATTCAAATTTATTTTATTGTAAATCCAACATATTCAGTCAAATTATGTATTATAATGGTTTCTTGTAATCTTAAAAAAAAAAAGCACACTTAAAATTTATTTTTTCTTTAATTATTTTTAATATTTGTATTTAGTATAATAGTAACGTTCTTTTTATATTTTATAAGTAATTTTAAGAATCTGGTATGTATTTTTTAATATTTTACTATATTTTTATAAAATATTTGTCAATTTTTAAGTCGAAAACAAAATTATAGTGAAAAGGTATATATATATATATATATGTATTTGCCTTCGTACATAGCGTGCGACTCCGTACCTTCATTTATTTAATTTTATTATGCTTTCAAACCTAGGTTTGATAGTGTAATAAATTAAATATTATAAAACTTGAAATCAGATTACAGTTTGGAAAGTTGGAAGAGTTAAATTATTCAATAATTGATGGCTGGCTGGTTAACATCGTCTCTGTCACATAGAAATGAATCAAACAGAATATACTTCTATTTTATGGTATCAATCTTACTAAATATTAATTAAATTATTATAAAGTTACATCTTGTAGTTTGCACCAAAATTTGGACTGTTGCAACCTGTAAGGAACGTCTAGTTTTTTTTTTTTTTTTAAATTTATCTATTTATTATTATCATTTTTAATAATTTTATTATAAATTTTAATATATAATATTTAAAAATACTCATAGTCCATCCTCAACTTATAAATAAGAGGTATATACTCGAACCTATATTTTCCTACATTGATAACAATACGTATAACAATCAAACTAAAACTCAAATAACATTTATTAATAATTTTTAAATTATAATATTTTAAACTACACTGAAAATGATCGCTTAAAAACAGTAAACACATAAATAATAATAATAATAATAATAATAATAATAATAGGAGGATACTGGTTGATTGACATTTGGATTTGGTTGATAAATACAAAACGGGGCTTGGTGCCAAATTATTTGCACGAATATTGTCAACACGCGGTTAAGGATTTTATTATTGTACTCTTTACTTCACAAAAAAAGAAATTTAAGGATGATAACGACTCTGTAAATTAAGAAATTATTTTTGGTCTCTTTAATGCCTTTCCAGCTTTACCACTATTATAATTGGTGCCTGACAGTTGTATTAATAAGAAGTTTTTTATATTATTCGTGTCTGTTTTATAGTCGATATTCAGAGTTTGTAGTTATTCTTCTTAATATTATTGTTTTCAAGATTCGAATTTATGTCTTTTCCTTAGGAGAACAATGTGTCTCACCATTATACCTAACTATTTGTAATAAATTTGGATGCATTATTTTCAATATATATTAAATAGTATTCATAATTTTTTATTTAATATTTAATTAAATTTAAGTTGTATTATTTGAACTAAATAAATTATAGGTGCAATATTTAAATATGTTAAATATCTGAATATAGCATGTTACAAAAAATTAAAATGTAAAATATATAATGAATTTAGACGTTAAAGTTTGAATAAATTAAAGATACTTGAATTATGCTGAGAATAATAATTAGAAAATATAAATTCGAATATTATTTAAATTTGTAATATCCAAAATCGTTAAGAGTTTATTTGGACAACATAAAGTAATATGAATGAAAATGTAATTATTAGGGTAGTAATTACGCTTTCTTGTAATTATAAAGAATTGTAATTCCCTAAAGTGTTTGATTGATATAGTGTAATTACATCGTAATTCTCTATGTCATGTTTACAAATTGTAATTACACAGTTTAATTACTATAAAAAATTCTAAATGAGTAACAAAAATTAAAATCAAATCATCATGTATAATATATTAGTCTAAGAAAGTAGTCGATAAACATCATATGCAATTTTATATAATTGCTCCAGCATTCCATATTTGTTGGGTTATTCCATCTTTAACATTTAACATATTCTCCTTGTCATCATATGTTGGTCTTTAACCAAGCTCTTTGTCATTTGAATCTAAATTTAAATATGTATCATTAAGATTATCAATATCTCCTTCTTCTATGTATTTTTCAAAGTATGGATCATTCCAATTCCATCTACAAATAAAGTTGAAGTATGCAACATGTTAATATTATCCAACTTTTTTTTTTTATGCTATACTAAGGTGATGTTAAAATAGAAATTTGTTTTAAAATGACAATTGTCATCTCAACCACATTTCAAAGTTTTTAATGTCTCAAATTAAAGAGTTTGTGAGTCGTTCTAGTGTTTGTGTCCAGCTCCATTTTCTTAAATGGTATTGTACCCCACGATATAGTGTAAGAAGACCTTTTATATTTGATTAACTATCATTTACCAAGTAATATTTAGGTTTATAGTGCAAATAATATGTAGATTTAATTATAAAAAAAACTCATATAAATTTAATTTAGAGAAAACTTATGCTAGATTATAACACTTTGTATAATATGTAAATTAGGTTAAAAATAACATAAAATTTATAATATATAACTTTTATAAAAAGAATTTATAAAATGTCCAATAACATATAAATAATAGAATTTTTTGCCATAGTTATTTTTTAAAAATAAGTTATGGCAAAAAATTATAACAATTTTTTTTTTCAAAATAAGTATATTATTTTTTATAATATATTGCATGTTGACATAAATAAGTTATGTCCATATTTTTTTGCTATAATTTGTTATAAATAATTACATTATAACACTTTTATAATACATTAAATGATTTTTATAATATACTTTTTGACAATGACTTATAGAAATTAAATAATCTATTTTTTGTTATAAATTTATAAAATACACACATTATTTTTTATAATATAATTTTTTAGGATTTTTAATATAACTTTAAAATTTTTAAATATAACCATCCCAAGCACTAATACATGTCCATGCTTATAATATAATTTTCACAATTTAAACTTGTATAACAAATAATTGTTAAAGTAAAATGATATACGAGTATTTGGAAAGCCCATAAAATAATTGGATTTGGGTGTAATTAGCTGCGCAAGTACTCAAATTCTCATCACTTAAGAATTGGAAGGTGGGGACTCACTAATTACAATAGTAACTCAAACATGTCATCCTATGAAATTCAATTACTAAATATCTCTCCAAACACTACCTAAATATCTAAATCCATTAGACAAACTAATTAGATTAAATATAATAAATTTAAATAAAATATGATTATACAATAACTGCATCAGCATCGTACAATAATTTTAAATCAATGTGATTTGCGAATGCAACTTAGAGTTTACAAAGATAATATATTGCATATGATTTTATATATTTAATTAGTGTAAAGTATAGGTAATATATTTAAATATGATACGTGAATAAAGACTTAAAAAGTAAAACAAATAATGAATTTAGATATTAAAGTAACCTGAATTTGGTAAATCGTCATATCATCGTGTTTGAAAGTATCTAAAATATGTGATGATCCTAAAATCAAACAAAGTAATTAATTTAAATATCATAATTTTAAAAGTCGGTATTAAATTTATATAAAATAATTAAATTTCATATTATATAGTTAGAATTGTGAGTTTTAAGCAACGCATTGAAGAATAATTAAGTTTAATAACTTCAGAATATTATATGTGGTTCATATTCAACAGACAATCATAAATGTTTTTTTTTTAATCAACGTGATTTTTTGAATCTCTTTTAGAGTTTACAAACATAAATATATCATAATATAATGATAAATACATTGCATGTAATTTTAATATGTTTAAATATGATTTTTTTATTATAAATTCTAGGGATTTAACCAATACTATTTCTCAAAATTCTAATAGAATTAGAATTTCACCAACTTTTTATCTTCTTTTCCTAATTAGATTTTCATATTTCCCCTTTTCAAATCCTAATAGAATTTGCTCTCCATCTTTCTATTTATTCTCTTTTTATTTTCTTTCCCTCTTCTTTTTTTTTACACCATATTTTCATCCTAATTGTTGATAATTATTTAGCTTTCCCGAATCAAATAATCGTTCTTTCTATCGGTTTATAATTTTCATAAAAAAAATTCAACATTCTTGCCAATAATCAATAATTACATCTCGTTTCCGATGTTTAGATCCCAAATGTTCGTAATATTTCTATCTGACACTAATCTTACATTAGATTAATTAATCTTCTACGGTTCTTGCCAAATCTTTTGTCAATATTGTCAAATATTGAAACCAACCGTTAATTCGAGTGTAAATGCCGTTTGAAGGATCGGATTTAGGTGAAACGAATCAAAATCGGGCGTGAGGAACGTCGATCGGACTTTCGGTGAAAGGTGTGTGTTCTTTTACAAGTGAATCGAGGCAAACCGTGTGTAGGATTAGGGCCATACTGCCTCCCACACGGGCGTGTGGACCACACGGTTATGTGCCTCTGAAAACCCTAGACTAGTTCATGAACCACACGGCCAAAATTTGTTACACGGCCTGACAACATGACCATGTAACCCCTCCACACAATCTACAGCATCCCACACGGCTGTATGACCTCTATTTTACAGTTTTGCCCAAAATATTTTGAATTGTTTAGTTTAGTCCTCGTATAATCCCCAAATTATTTTTAGAGATTTTATACACTCAATTGAGTCCCTGATGATATGAGTATTCTAGAGTCCATGATCTAATTAACTGAATTATTACTGTTATATGCATGATATGTGAATAATACATGCCTACTGACACTGTGTTTCTAATGAATTGATAATGTTATTCATACCATTGTGTTACTGTTTATATGTTATACATGCCTACTGCTACCGTTAAACCAAATACATGCTAAGCATGTTTATTGCTACTGTATTGATCTATTACAAACATGATAAATGCTACTGTATCGACTTGTTATAAGCATGTTATTCACCGTACTGATCTACTAGAAGCATGACAAGTGCTACTGTATCAATTAGTTATAAGCATTTTATTGCTACCGTATTGATTTATCATAAGCATGATAATTGCTACCGAATTGACTCGTTATAAGCATGTTATTGCTACCGTATTGATCTGTTATAAACATGTCATGTTACATTGCATGGGGTTAGACGATATGAACCGAGGAAGTAGTCGGCAATTTATTTGCACGACCAATGCTTCATCCATAATGTATTACAGTGGTTCATACACAACGTATTAACAGCTTTTATCTATTCGTACACCAATATTTTTATCGTTAACAATTCATCTGCAACGATCAGTGGCTCATCCACAACATGGTGTAAAGGTAGAAAGAACTCCTATTACGGTGTGTAGCGGAGTTGGGTAGGATCCTTTTTGATAAATTGAAATTGCATTGCATCCATAAGTATTTACATGGCTGTGAATACTAAGATATTATATTGATGAGTTAATTTGAAATATCGATATTCTGAATTGTTATTCAACTGTGATTTATTCTATGAGTCGTTATTCTATATGATTTGTCTACTGTTTGCACTGATTTCCTTGTGATTGAACTCACACTGAGCTTCTTAAGTTCACTTCCCCATTATTCCATTAGGTTAGGACATGGACTCGACATACGGAGGGCTCAGCTCAGATTAATTTCTATTAAGAAGTATTTTAGATTTACTATTTGAAATTTTTGTTATTTTGGAAACTATATCGCTTTATTTGAATTATGGTATGAAACTTTGATTTTGAGTTTATTTAGCATGCATGGTATTTAATTTAAATTTAGGATAATGAAACATGGATTTAGAATTATTTATGCATAAAATTATTTTGATTTTACTTATTTAAAACTAAGTTGAATATCACTTTTCTACAACTAGATTATAATTTAATTTTGAGTAATGAATAAATTAGAAATTAACTAAGTTTTCAAAAAAAATCACCGTTACAAGGGAAATGTTAAACTTAATCGATTTTCGATAACTCGTGAGTTTTTCTGCGAATAGGCTAATTTTTTCTCAATAATAAACAAATGTTTTAACAACCATTTTATAAAACTCCAATTGTACTAGGCCATTTCGGTAACCGATGTATTCTTCCGAATTCGATCTTAATGTCTAAGTCAGGTTGGAGAGGTTCCATATGAAAAATATTTTTCATGGTTGAATATCACAAGTAATCCATTATTTGATAGATGATCATAAATGTATTCTTTTTAAATCGATGTGATTTGCAATGTGACCTGTAGCACATGCAGGGGAAGTTTTCTCTTTTAGAGTTTACAAACATATATACAAGGTAATATAGTGAAAAATACATATTTAAATGTATTGCTTGTGATTTTATATTTTTAATTTTTTAATTTCTTTTTAAAATATTGTATTTTTAATTATTTTAATTAGTGTAAATTATAGGTAAGAATATGGTAAGTTAATAAAATTTAAAATAAATATTTAAAAATTAAAATAGGACATGAATTTAGATATTAAAACTAATTTCTTATCTGGTGCAATGCCCGAGTTTGCTTATATATGTCAAATAAAGTATATTATGTTAATTAAAAAATGGTTACAAAATTTCTAACCTTTTAGAAATATTATGATTGAGAAAGTAAAAATAATATAATCTAAAATTTTAATTTTTAGAATCTCGATAATTTGTATTATGATTAATTTGTTTGATTTTAATTTTAAAATAATATAATATAAATGTGATTGAAAATCGTATGCAAGTTCGGGCAATTTACCAATAAAAGCTTTTTTTTTCAAAAATTACCGAAATGGGCCAATTATTTAATTATTTACCGGAATGGTCCATTTTCCGCGAAATCGTGTCCACGTCAGCGCGATGTCAGGGTACGCGCCAGGAAATCGCTGCCACGTTAGCGCGAGTTGCTGACGTGGCAGTGATTTCCTGGCGCGTACCCTGACATCGCGCTGACGTGGACGCGATTTTGCCGTTTTTCCTATGTTAGGTTTTTTTTGGCTTTTAGGGTTTAGGGTTCAGGCTTTTTAGGGTTTTTAGGTCTCGGAAGAAATAATTTCGAGTTGACGTTTCTGATCAAATAGTATAAAATCGCTTCTAGGAGGATGCTATTTGAGAAGAATTTGTGAAATCGCGCCCTCGTGGACGCGCTTTTGCTATAGTAGGTTACGGAAGAAATAATTAATTTTTTGACGTTTCTGAGCAAATAGTATAAAATCGCTTCTAGCAGGATGCTATTTGAGAAGAATTTGTGAAATCGCGCCCTCGTGGACGCGCTTTTGCTATAGTAGGTCACGGAAGAAATAATTAATTTTTTGACGTTTCTGAGCAAATAGTATAAAATCGCTTCTAGTAGGATGCTATTTGAGGAGAATTTGTGAAATCGCGCCCTCGTGGACGCGCTTTTGCTACAGTAGCATGTTTGGGCTGAGGCTATAAATTAGGCAGAAAATATTCTGAAATTCATAAGTCACAGCAGAAACAATTTAGAGAGGCTAAGAAGGTTAGAGTTACAAATATGAGTGAACGTATTAGTGCTGTTATTTACTACGATGGTGAGGCTTGCCACACCGAGAATGGTGTTGTTTTTTTGTCGGAGAATACGGTGCGACTGGTATTTAACCATAACATAGATTTGACAGAACTTCGTAAAAGAATTAGGCGTAAAGTTTTCGGAATGACGCCAATAAAAGTTCTGTCTATCACGTATCGATTTTGTTCTTCTGTTGATCCGGTGACATATGACTCGTTCGACATAAAAGGTGCTCGTAGCTTGGAGGCAATTGTGCAGACTCATCTTGCTAGTGGAGCACCTTATATTGAGTTATATGTACAATTTACATCGCCTACTGATGTACTTGCGACCGGTGTTCGAGATGTATACACCACCCCTGGCCGACACTCGGTCAGCGGGTTACAAAATACGGAACAGCCCATGTTCGGTAGCGGTGTGGAATGCACATCCCCTGCAAGACACTCTATCGGTGGATGGGACATGTACATCAGTGGGTCGATGTTTGATGCTGAAAATACGTACTGGGGAGCGGCATCAAGTTCTAGCGGGTGGCAATCTACATCTAATTGGGGACGTTATCAAATGCCCAGAAGAAGGGATGATGTACTCCCTACGACGTCAACCGGTGAGGGGACCTCGTACACTGCAGATGATTGTGGGCTAGAAGATGACTCCGATGTGGATTCACCTCGAGAGCCCTGGCCAGATGGTGAAGAAGTTGGCTTATTTTCTGAACCGGAGCCTATTCCAATAGAAGCTGAAGATGTTGAAAGGAGTTCAAATGAGGAAGAAAATCCACGATTCAGAGCATACTCACCTCCAGCCCACATGCATAATGTTGATCTATCTGCAGATGATGCGTTAGAGTTTCCAGATCTACCACACCGATTGCGTGATCGTACAAGTTCGGGGGTAGATTTCGGTGAACTTGAAGTTGGTAATCAATTTACCAACAAGGATAGTTTTATTGGTGCTTTGAAACAACATAGCATCAAAAACGGCGTTAACTACCACGTCGTTAAATCAAAATCTGATAAGTTTGAGGCGAAGTGTGCGGTGCAAGACGACACATGTTCATGGAAAATCCACGCCTCGTTAAGGAAAAGGACAGGGTTGTGAGAGATAAAAAAGTACAAAGGTCCACATACATGTGCTGCAGGTATAGTATTGACGGTATCTGAATAATACTTTTATTATGCAATGTTGCATTATTTAATGTACTCCATTTATAGGTGTTTCACAAGATCATCCCAAAATGGATTTAGCTATGTTAGCTAGCTTGATACTGCCCACGATAAAAGCAGATCCTAAGACTTCAGTGTCGGTGTTAATTGCCAATATCCGCAGCCAAATGGGGTACACGCCTTCTTATCGCAAGGCTTGGATAGCTAAGCAAAAGGCGTTGGAGAAGATGCATAGTGGGTGGGATACCTCATATAATGAAATATGGCAGTAGTGTCAGGTGCTAGAAAGATACGTCCCAGGTGCCATTACAGACCTTGAAATGGAACATTCGTACTACAACGACCGATTGCTACGTGGATGCCAAGTGTTCAAACGCCTGTTTTGGACCTTTAAGCAATGCCGAGACACATTTCCATACTGCAAGCCGTTGGTACAAATTGACATTACCTTCATGTTCGGTACGTATACTCATCAGCTATTGCTTGCACTGGCACAGGATGGCGGTGGGAGAATTTTTCCAATTGCATTTGCAATAACACCGGGGGAGTCGTCTGATGACTGAGATTTCTTTCTCTCTAGGTTAAGGAGGCATGTGTGCCCCCAACCTGATATCTGTGTTATTTCAGATCGGGGCACCGGTATACTAGCTGCATTTGATCGATAGAGAAGCTTATGGCAGCGCACACACCATAGATATTGCCTAAGACACGTTGCTTCGAACTACTACAGGCAATATCCATCTAAGAGCGAACAACGACAAGTGACCAACATGGATATTTAGTCTATATTTGTGTTATTTCGTTTGTCAATTTGAATTAGTTTTATTGGTAGAAGTGATATAAATTATTCGCTATGATCTTATATTGGCAGGGTATGAAATAAATAAAGATCGTTTTCACGAGATGTTGGCAATTTTACGTTCAATTAACGGAGAAGGGGCAGGCTACCTTTGTAACATATGTTTCGAACAGTAGGCACAAGCATACGATGGTGGCCTACGATATGGCCATATGACGTCGAACCTGGCTGAATGCATAAATTCTGTTCTTAAAGAAACGCGTCATCTACCGATAACATCAGTTGTGCGGGAGACATACTTTTGTTTAGCGGTGCTATTTCCAAATCGAACAACAAGTTATGCAGTCCAGATGTAGGGAGGCCATGTATGGAGCAGTAAGGTAGTTCAAGAAATTAACAAGGCCAAGGCGAGGGCAAACACCATGCACATAGTGTGTCACGATCGAGAAAATTTATGGCTTCGCGTGACAGAGTTTGACAGACCGCACCCAGGTATTGTTGGCGGGCAATATCGTGTACACTTGCGAAATAGGACTTGTGACTGTGAGATGTTTGATGTACTTCGTTATCCATGCGCTCATGTTATTGCAGCTTGTCAGAAACTCCGTCTGGATCCAATGAGTTATGTGGACGAAGTGTATAAATTAGAAAACATGTATAATGTCTGGAGACACATTTTCCCACCGGTCCCAGATGAACATAAGTGGCTGCCCGTATCTCTTGCTCTTTTTAAGCTGTTACTGGATAGAGAATTACGTCGCAAACCAAAGGGTCGACCTTGCTCGACTAGAATACGTAACAATATGGATATCCAAGAAACAGCCAGTCAAACGAAGTTGTACGGATGGTGTAGGAATCCAGGCCATACAAGTCGATTATGCCCTAATCGCAATAGTTGAATTTAATTGTAAAAAAATTAACTTTGTGCAATTATTAATTGATAAATTGTATTAACTCAAAAAATTGTATTAATGGTTAGTAAAATTATCAAATTATATAAAATTATTAATTGTCAGTACCAGTCAAAACATTTTTCCAAATCTAACATTATGTGAATGTAAAATTATTAACTTAGTTTAGGGTTTTTAATTAAATTAGGTTAGGGTTAGGGTTTTTAATTAAATTAGGCTAGGGTTAGGATTTTTAATTAAATTAGATTAGAGTGTTAGGGTTAGGGTTTTTAATTAAATTAGATTAGGGTTAGGGTTTTTAATTAAATTAAGTTAGGGTTAGGGTTTTTAATTAAATTAGGCTAGGGTTAGGGTTTTTAAAAAATTAGGTTAGGGTTTAGGGTTAAATTAGGTTAAGGTTTTTATTACATCAAATAAACTTCTATTTTATTACATCAAATAATATCAAAATAACTCAAAAAATTTCTATTTTTTTACATAAAATAATATCAAAATATTCAAAATATTTGTACAAATAAATTTAAATACGGCAATCAATGTCTATGCCCGGGGGATTTAGTGCCACATGGCGGCCGTCGACGGTTACACGTTGGATTCCTTCTTTCTCTAGCTTTCGGCGACGATTGTTGTTCTTCCGGTAGGGATTCTGGTTCTTCCGGTTCGGTATCTGGTTGTCAGACTTAGGATGATAATCCACCTTCAAAGAATAGTGTATGTGGAGGTGTTTGCATCAGGAACGGCGACGGTGTTTGAAACCCATATGTTGGTGGGGATTGGTAAAAAGGAGAGCTCCCCGACGGCCCCCTTGCGATCCTTCGTGCACCGCTGGCCTATACATCGGGGGTCCACTCGGTATAACAGGAAATGGAGCTGAACCGGGCATTTGGCTCCAACCTGTCATAGGACTCGAAAAAGGATACATATAAGGGTTAGGGTACATATAAGGGCTAGGAAACGCACCTGGCATCATCTGAAAAGGCAGTTGCGTGGGTATTATCGGTTGAACTGCTGCGACGGGTGACTGCATCGGTGCTCTCATTGGGCCTGGTGATTGCATGGCCGCTGATGATGAGTCGGGTGAATGTCTGGGCCTCGTTGAGGGGCTGCCTTCGTCGTCTTGTTGTCTTGGATTTAGAGGCCCGCGCCTTTCCCTTTCGACACGTATTTGCCGCTGCCTCTCCTTTGGCGTCAGTAAATACGGCTTGCCATGGATCCTAAACCATGGCATGTATTCTGGAACGCACGATAACTCCGGAACGATGATTGGTTCCCGAGTAGGTAGATATTCATACTGATCTTCCCACATTTCCATGTACTCAGACCAGTATCTCGTCCAATCCGTATTCAATTACCGAAGGTTGACTTTGTGTTGATAGTCAAACACCTCAAGATCCACCGGAATCAGTTGTCTACATCCAAACTGTCGTAGCACTCTGTCTGTCTGGTGCGGCTCCACGGTTGCGTAGTTGACCAACACGATTTTCACGTGCCAAGCTTGTGGATTTTGTAAAAACTCTTTCGGGATTACTGTCCAAATTGCCGGATCCTCGTATGGTGTCCATTGAAACTATATAAACATGATAGAAATATTAGTTATATACATAATACTAAATACTAAATACTAAATATCAATCGACTAGCGAATGTATGGAAATATCTATTTGTAACAATACTTACTTCTGCTTCCGACTGTTGGTCCAATAGAAGCTGTATATCTTCAAGAGAGGACGATAATCGAGCATAACTTACCGGATGGTTCCACCTAATTAAATAAATTTTTAGCATACTTTTATTTTTAAAAATTTACATAATAATTGTAAAATGTAATATAAAATTTACCTCGTTATGAGTGGGAATGTATATGGGTGGTTCACTCGAGGACGTAGAAATAGAAAGCGAAACCGTGCCCATGACTGCAGTAGTGACAGGCAACCTCCGATGTTTGCTCTCCTCGGTCGCGTCGCCCCGCACATCTCCCAATATAATGTTGCCAAGACGGTAAACCCCCAACTCAATTCACCGGCTCCTCTAAAATCAACGAGTTTTAGCAGCCATCTTAGATGTACGCGGCTCCGTAACGTGTCAGGCATCAGATAACCTCCAATTAATTGAAGAATGTATGCCCGAGCATATCGGATTCTTTCAATTTCGGTTGAATCTTCATTCGGATCAGGGAATGTGTCACGTAACCAGCCCATCTCGACCTTACCTCCCTTCATTTTCTCCAGAATAGCGCCCAAAAGCTCGTAGCACACCGCCTCCCAATTGCTAGATTGGGCAGACCCGGTGACTGGGTGCCCGTCCACTGGTAATCCCAACTGTAGACTAACATCTTCTAGAGTGATAGTGCACTCTCCACATGGAAGATGGAATGTGTGCGTCTCGGTTCTCCACCTCTCGATCAACACACTGATCAGTTTCGGGTCCAACTTGCATCCCCGACCTACCGTCGCCACGTGTTAAAAACCCGCTTCCCGCAGGTAGTTCTCTACCAACGGTGATGGAGGAGCATGCATATTCCGGATATTGCATTCCAATACCCGATCTACCTCCTTTTATAACAAATAATAAATTAAAAATTATATAAAAATGCATAAATAAAAAATTCTTAAATAATATTTAAATTTTAAATTTAACACTTATCATTTTCATTTGTTCCACCAATATGTGATGCCTATCAAGACGAGTCAATGATCCGGCCATTGATGAAATCATACAAATTTTTACGATTTATAAAAATATAAAAAAATTTTAAAATTATTTAAAAAAAGGAAATTGAGAGGAAATTGAAATTAAATATGGATTTGAGAGAATTTTAGGAAATTGAGAGAATTTTGGAAGGAAATTGAGAGGAATTGAGAGGAAATATGAGAGAGGATTTGTTTGTGAAAAAATAAAAAGGGGTGGGGGTATTTATACTTTTTTTTTACCGTTGGGTACTGTTCACGCGCGGACCAAATCGCGTCCAGGTCAGTAACTCGCGCTGACGTGGCAGCGATTTTCTGGCGCGTACCTTGACATCGCGCTGACGTGGACGCGATTTCGTGAAAAATGGACCATTCCGGTAAATAATTAAATAATTGGCCCATTTCAGTAATTTTTGAAAAAAAGGGCTTTTATTGGTAAATTGCCCTGCAAGTTCACTATTTACAGGGTGAACAACGTTAAGTTCCCTTCAATTACCGAATATGGGAAATTATATTTGATATTATTAAATATGTTTGTAATTAATTCACAATTTGTAAGAAATTTATTTTAATCCCACCACTAAGAAAAAAATAAAAAATAATTAAATTAATGCATTTATGAATTATTTATATTTTCACTTTTTTTAATTTTAAAAAAATAACACTATGGTATCGTATGGTGCTTTCTCATGTTATAATTTCAATAGAATGTGACTCCTTGGAATGTAATTGCTGGGAAAGTTACTTTACAATTTTGGTATACAATGGAAGATAGTGATTAAAATCCCAAAAAAGTTACATTGACACGTTTGGTTCATTAAGTACTTTTCTAAAAATATAATGATAATTTACAAATTTAGCTTATTACATAAAATATAATATTCATGTATTTAATTTTTATATTAAACTTTATTCTTAAAAAATTTGGATTAAATGTTTAATAATAAATTTTAATTGATATATTTTTTTTCAATTTAAAATGTTAATTGAAAGCAATATTGTTTCAAATTTGTCCTACATATATTTTCTAAATATAATAATGCACATATAAAATCATGTATATATAAAACTTGTTCTAGAATAAATTAAAAAACTATATATATAATACTTGTGAAGAATCAGTTGAAGTAATTGAGAAAATCAAATAGTGGGACAAAAGAAGAAGGCAATGAATTTTTTTTACGTTTATTATAATTGACTACTATCCTAAATCAATATAAAATAGGGATAATTTTATCTTAATGGTCTTTTTAACTTTCCAATTTGTATGGGAAAATAAATTTTCCACCTTTTATCATAGGAATCACATCGACATATTCACGAGAAAGTAACTCACAAGGAAAAATTAGATTCTAAGAAAAGTAAATAAAATTTGACACACCAAACATTGAAATTATTTTCCAACTAATAAATTTCCAGGAAAGTGATTACTTTCTATTATACCAAATGCTACCTATATTTGGGTAAATAATTGTAAAGGAGAGGCAAGTAAAGTAAAGGAAAAGAAGAGGAGGGAAGGGAAGGATAAGAAAATGAAATAAAATATCTTTATTTCATTTGAATAGTTAAAATTAATAAGGAAAAGGAGATGAAAAATTTATCCAAAAGGGGAAAGGATTTCCCTTTCCTTTCATTTCCCTTGTATTACCTCATTCCAAACATAGAGTAAGGGAATGATATTCAAAAGGATATATTTTTTTATAAATGTTGTTATAATATATATAATATTCAAACATATTTTTTTCACTTTTACACTAAAACATTGCACTTAATGAGACCCATAAAAATATTCACACATTAAATGTATATGTGCTATAAGAATGTAGAACTTGTTAAACATTGAAGCCTACCACCTAAGCTTGTTTCCCTTTTTTTTTTTCCTTCTAAAACATTACTTTAGTGTATATGTATATACCCGGTTCATGAGATCCATGAACGCAACCGGAGCATTCGTCAAATCGAATGGCATGACAAGGAACTCATAATGCCTATAGCGAGTCCTAAAAGTAGTCTTATGCACATCAACTTCCTTCACTTTCAACTGATGGTACCCGAAACGAAAGTTAATCTTGGAGAAAATCGATGCCCCACGGAATTGATCAAACAGATAATCAATCCTTGGAAGGGGATACTTATTCTTTACTGTCAATTTATTCAACTATTGGTAATCTACACACATCCTCATAGTACCTCAGAAGTTCCAGAAGTTGTACTTTCAGTCCTTTTAGCTCCTTCAGTACCATATGGTAAGGAGCGATTGACAACAGAGCTGTCCCAAGCTATACCTCAATTTTGAACTCAACCTTTCTATTTTTTGGTAACTTCCGACAATTCCTTGGGAAATATGTCCAGAAATCCTCTAACTATCCGGATACTCTCAACAGAAGATCCCAAAATACTCTATCATACACAAATGCCAAAAATGCTTCACACCCTTTTTGGACTATCATTTCATCTACTAGAGTGAAGATTACATCAGGGAGGTAATCTTGACACTCACCAACCATTACAATCTCCACATCATCCTCAGTTTTCAGAGTTAGCTTCTTGGTCGCACAGTCCAAACTGACTCAATACTCCACAAGCCAGTCGGTACCCAGAATCAGATCAAACTCCCCGAATGGTAACTCCATCAGATTAGCCGGAAATATAACACCTTGGATCTTTCATGAAAACCTTTTATACATCTTACTAACTTGTACAAACTGACCCAATAGACTAATCACAGAAATCCCACTAGAAATATCCTTGACAGGAACCCCCAAATTACTAGAAACCCCACTAGCTATGTATGAATGCATGGAACAAACATCAATCAATGCAAAATAAAGGAGAGAATTGATAAAAAAATGTATTGGCTATCACATCGGCTGCATCTCTATCCTCGCAATGCCTCATCGCATACATCAATGCAGGTTGTCTCATATCAGTCTGATTAACACCTTTACCCTGTGCTCTCTGCCTACGACCTATACCATTACCACCTATAGCTTGACTACGGCCTCTATGTGGCTACTGAATAGCTCTATGACTGAACTAAACTTGGAGCTTGCACTTAATTGACCCGATAAGGATAGTCATGTGGTGTTCCATAGACCTGCATCTAAGAAAAGCTCATAAGCTTCTTCAACACTCGCTCGGATGACGCCTACCATAATCACTACAGATTTGAAACCTCACAGTAGTAACCGGTGCCTCAACCTACGGAGGTTTGTCAAACCTGACCTATTTCTTAGGCTGCTGAGTAGAACTAGAAGGATCCGAATCCCTCTTATTCTTATTCTGGCCCCTTTTCTTATCTCTCCTTTCGCGTTTCACGCATTTAATTTCCTTGGTGATCTTAGTCTTTCCACTAGTGTTTTAAAGATTTTCTCTTGCTGTGGAGCCACTAACACTTTTAAATCATAGTGGAGTCCGTTCTCAAAATGAACAATCTTATTATAGTCCCCCGTTACCAGACTATGAGTGTACCTGTTCAGCCTCTAAAATTTGTCCTCATACTTAGCCGCAGTCTTATCCCCTTAAGTAAGCTCGATAAAATCTAACCTCCAAGCCTCAATATACCTCACCCTCATATATTTTTTCTGGAAGGCGCATTGAAAGAAAGCCCAAATCACTTGCTTAGGCTGGGTGCCTCACTCAATCGATTACCACCATTGATACGCTTCCTCGCGAAGCAAGGATACTACACCCTTCAGTTTCTGCTCAGGGGTGCAGTCCAAATCATTCATTATTCTCTTGATGGCCTCCAACCAGGACCCAGCCACTGTTAGGGTAGTCCTAATGACACCTTTAAATAACTTAGTCCCATTCGAATGAAATCTTTCAGTTACTGGCCTTTGGTTATCAGATCTAGTTTGGGCCCTAGTGACCTTCTCAAGCACCCTCAACATAGCTTGGGACAGTGCGTCGTCCCCAACAGTTTGAGCTTGAGACTTGGTCTCAGCAGTAGGTGTCCCAGTAGTCTCATTTGTATCTAAATTAGACATGCTACCCATCGAAGATGGCTCAACTTAATCCCCTTTTTAGTGCCCACCGCGCCCACGGGAACTACGTTCACGGGTTCCTCGCATACTCATTATGTTTAAATTATCTACAATTTAGAGTTTTATATATAAAGTTAGGTTTATTATTGAAAACCCTAAGTCTACAATTTTATCAGAAGTTATCATAGTGTCTTTTCTAAAGTAGAAGAGTTTCTACTCTATAGTCTCTACAGTTTTCATTTAACTAAAGTGACTAAAGTAGTTACTTGGATTAGTGTTTGGAGATTCAGATTCACTTTTTACAGACCCAATTATCAAAATTAATAAAAAAATACAAGTTATTGAAAATAATTTTCGTAAAAATTTTGAACCCAAAAATCATAGCCCGAGTTTTAAAGCTAGGCTTTGATGCCACCAAATGTAATACCCTAAACTTGGCCTAGACGTTATGGCCGAATCTTGAGGGATTACATACTTTCATTTTAAAACCAAAAATTAAGATCGGACATGTAACATGGAGCTAAACTTGATAATGATATTTTTTAATTTTTAGGGAAAAACACGTTTTTAAGGTAATTCATTTTAGTTACAAAAAAGCACTTAAGATCACTTAGTTTTGCAGCAGAATTCTTTAAGTTATATCGAACTTTGAAAACCATGGTTTAATTTGAAATTCAACGAATTTCTGTTTGAAATAAAATAGTTTAAATGCGATTAATCAGTTCAAAAACGACAAATAAAACCCAAAACAAATAACAGTCCCTCAAGAGTCCAAAGCAGTCCAATTAGAAATAAAACTTTAACTGAACCCAAATTATAAAACAGAAATTTTAATTCGATCTCCCATAACGCCAACCCATCCTAAGTTTGCTGGTTACCTGAGAGGAAAACAAACAAAGAGTGAGCTTACGAGCTCAGTGTGTAACACATCCCAAGCAGCAAATCAGATACACATAAATTAACAAATATGTTTTCGGATGCAATTCAGATACAATTTCAGATATAATCTTAGATGCAAAGTAATATGCAATATCAAATATAGAATCAAATCCTACCCCTATCCACTACACACCATCTCCATCCATCCCTACACACCAGTTAGGGTATCATGTACCCATCCAACCCTACACGCCAATAAGTGACTGTATGTCACTTTTTAGAAATAGAGCAGACAATCTGCTAGATAATAATACATGGTAAACCGCTAGAAATAGATAAATATGGTTAAGCCACTATAACATATACATGTTTTTACGACTAGATAGGGTAGATTATTAAAATGCCAGTGCTTCCTCTGTCAATTCATATTCCCACCCCAATGCTCATGCAAATACTAACAGATATCACAGTCACATATGTCATGCATGCTTTTCACATAAGACATGCTATAAAAAATTATCGAAATACAATTCGTATATATTTCACATACCATAACTACATTACATATAGTAACATACTATCAAATATCATGATTTCAAGTCTTATTATATAGTATGGACTCTATGGAGTGACTAAATACGAATCACACAACAATTCGGGCCTAAAGAATATTTTTAGAAAATGGGCCCACACGCCCGTGTGACTTACACAACCCAACTGGCCTAGCCCGTGTGGGCTACACAGTCTGGAATACGGCCGTGTGGCTCACACGATCGTGTGGCGTCGACAGTCCACTTTTTAGTATCGCACCGTTCGCTTTTTTTTGGGTTTTCATTTCACACTTGGTCTGTTTTTGAGGCAAACTCAACAGTGAGAAATTCAGTACCTAAAACGACGAGTAAAATCATGAGATTTAACAACGACAAACTAAGATTCTGAGTCCCTAACTCGTTTGCTAACACCAACAACATAGTCTTAACATCGAGATTTGACCTTAAACATCAAATCAAACTCTTACCCTTGAGAAAAATAACAGCCCACCAAAATATTTTAGATCGCCAGAGGATTAGTTGTCTCGTAAACTTCACCTAGAAAACCTAAAAGATTAATAACGAAGTTCATAACTTCGATAATACAACACTTGTGTGTGAGGAAAAACTAAACTTAAACAATGAAAAATACATTACACTTATGCCAAGATTAACAACGAAAAATCCTTTCGAATATCCCACTTTCGATCGAAAGAAGATCAACAGTACAATAATGACAACAGTTACGAATAAACAAAAAAGAAGGAAAAAGAGAAAATAAAGGAAAAAGGAAAAGGAAAAGAAATCAATAGAAAGAAGAAGAAAATGTAACAACAGAGAAAGAGGGAGAAAGAACGTGAGGAACATGAGAAAGAAGGAGAGAATTTTTGGGGGAAAAAAACCTTTTGTTAATTGTTATTATCATTATTTAAAAAAGAAAAGAAAAGAATATCTAACCAACCATATTTTTCTGATAACTAATTAGATTATCCACAGTTTGAAATTGACTCAAACTCATCCACATGCCACCACAGTGCATGGGAATAAAAATATTTCCACTTTGTATACGCAAGTATTTGAACACAAGATCCAAAGGTAAACTAAAGCCTTATTATTGAACTAGCAAACTCATTCTATCATTAGTTGAGCGAAAATAATATATAAATTAAATGTTCGTAGATAAGGGGTTTAGACAAAAATAACAAAAATTCAAGAAATAGAATTCAAACCCAAAACCTCTCACACACTATTCACAACACTTAACCATTGAACCAAGTTAATCACTTTAACAATTTCTAACAATTAAAAAACTTAAATTTTTGGGCATTACAAAATTTATAAAATAGTTAATTTTAGAATTTTAAAATATAATTAAAAATTTGAGTTTTAAACAAAACATTTCAAAGAATAATTAAGTTTAATAATAATGCAATGTATCAACAATATTCTTGATGGTTCTTTTACAAGTAGTCCATTACACCACAAACAATCATAAATATAGATTTTTTTCTTTTTAAATTGATGTGATTTGTGAATGACATATAATACATGTATGGGAAATTTTCACTTTTACACCATGTTTGGTTTGGTGTATTGGCATAGCCAATACACCCCTAATCGGTGGGCCGCACCTAATGCAGCTGTATTCCGTCGTTTGGTTTGATGTATTGCTAATACGGGTGTAATCCTTTACCTTCCTAATCGGTGAAAACCACCAATTTCTAATCCCTTGATTGAGCTCAGTTTAGACGCTGCTTCAGTTTTGGTCCCTGTTTTACCCTCCCCATTCCTGCTTCTGTTTTACCCAAAATCCACATCTTCTGTTTCTTTCTTCTAGCTTTCTTCTCCACTCTAATCGCCTCTTCTCCTTCTCTTTTTTACCTCTCTTCTGTTTCGTTTTTCGGTTGCGACGGCGAAGATGATAAAACCAGTGCTGATTATTACTTCGATTCTTACTCTCACTTCGGTATATTTTCTGCTTCTCATCCTCTTTTCCAAGATTCAATTTTGAAGTTTTTTTACTGATTTTTCTTGTTGATTAGAAAACAATGAGAATGTGAGGATTTCTTAGTGTTGCCTTTCACATTTTTGTGAAGAAGGTTCGAATGTGAGAAGAAAGTTTCTATCTTCGCAAAAGTTAGAGCTTGTTGAGTTCAATAGTTTATTTATATCTAAGTAATTTGTGGTTCACTGGTTGCATGTTTATGGGGCTAGCATGTCGGTATTAGGTAGGGCATTGGGTTCGCTGATGTTTCAAGTCATACATTCTTGTATTTATCTCCAGTGAGCACTTTCCTCTAAATCTTTGTCCCCTCTTTTGTGTATGTGCAGGTATTCATGAAGTAAGTGTGCAACAACTTGGACATTTGAATCTTGTTTCGTTTTTGTCGAGTTATTTATGGAATGGTTCTGCTTCAGTCACCATTATTTTGTGATCTATTGGGTGCCGAATATCTGTGATTGGAGGGTTGGTTGTAATTTTTCTGTTTGTTTAAGCTCATACATGAATTAATGCATCACAGTTACTATCCAAAAACTGTCACCATTAATTTTTCTGTGCCGAATATCTTCCTTCTGTTTCTGTTTTATGTGTTGTTAATAATCTGTCTGACCAAATTCTTACACTCCTGGCGTCTATCTCTTATTTGTCAAATGCTGTTCATATTTTTCCCTTTCCTAGGTTGAATGCTCCGATATGGCTGACATGGCTAAATAAATTGTTGAAACAAATGGCTTGCCTGATGGTGAAGTTTTTAAAATTGTTGTGTCTTCTTGTATTGCTTCGTGTGGTTGGGGGCAGCTAGCTACTTTGTTAGTTAAATTCTCCGTTGCATGCTATGATTTGCAGAAAGTAGCTTAGATTCTTGCTATAACTGTTAATTGATTGAGATTTTAACTCCATCATCATGTCAAGCTCTCTTGAGCAGTTTGCTTCCTTATTATTTCGTGTGGTGAACGGGCTGGGCCTTTTAAATTTATGAACAGCATTTGCTTCCTTCACCCGTGTCAGGTTGATGATGGAGTTGTGCTACCAGATGAAGCTTCTCTTTACTTGACAGCAATTGAGGATGCCGAGTACAAAGACGACAAGATCGAATGTGAGTATAACAGACTGCTAAATTGATATAAATCTAGGTATTCATGTTCATATGTATTTGTATAACTTTCAACGAGTTTTTCTATTGTGTTTCATTGCAATTCAACTTTATGTATTCTTATATATACCCCATCTTTTCTACATGGCATCATCTTGCTACAGTTTGGAATAATGTTTATGGCTTTGACATGAGTTGTATAAAAAAGCAAGCTATGATGGAACCTCTTGTTGACACGGTTGACCAGAAACAAATTGTAACAAATTGCCACCTTCTCAAGGTGAGAAAATACACAAGCATATTCCTGTATGTATGTATATATCATTGGGTATCTATATATATGAACACTTACTGGAAATTATTTTACAAAATAATGTGTTTGGAGTACAACTGAATTATTTATTTTGGTTTTCTGGTTTCAGACAATGGATATTTCTAAGATGGTTCCTGGGGATGCTTCTTTCACTGCACCTTTCAAGCTTATTGCAGAGCGTGATGATTACATCCATGCTTTCGTTGCATATTTTGATGTTTCGTTTACCAAATGCCACAAATTGATGGGTTTCTCTACAGGTTTGTATCTACATCAAAATTCTCCATCCTTTGTCCTTTCCATTTTATCTACGAATAGAAATTAGCAAGCCAGCCTAGAAGAACTTTGCCTTGGCTAATGGCAAATACAAAATGCAGGACCAAGATCGCGAGCTACCCATTGGAAGCAAACAGTCCTATATCTAGAGGATGTGTTAACCATCTGTGAAGGGGAGACAATAATTGGGAGCATGACTGTTGCACCAAACAAGAAGAATCCCCGAGACGTTGATATAATGGTTAAATATTCATTGAGCGGACGACGTTGTGTGGTTTCGAGAGTTCAATTCTATAAGATGAGCTGATTTTGTTGCAGAGTATTTCATCACCACTACTAGCTGTAGGATACCTTGTTTGCATGTTCCTTAAACGTTTCACCAACATTTTTTTAATTCCTTTTCTACTTTCTTTTTTCTCGAAAGGTTTTCCCTGAGAAAGAAAAACACATAAGATGCATGTACTTCATTAACTCAATCCAACTGTTTTTTTCTCATATATGCTTCATATTGAGTCTTGTGTTTTGTGCTGATGTGAGGGAGCATATATACAAATGACATTGGATGTATGACATAGGACTAAATAGATTTTGAGCTTTGACAAGCTGCTTATAAGCATTGTTTCTCATAGAAGAAACACATTATTGGAGAAAGCTTTTGAATCTCCCAACTATTGGATTTGGGTTTCTTTTTGACAATTTGTTTATTGTGCTTTTGTTTAGATGATGAGAAAGGAAAGTCAAGAATTATATTTACTCGTTAAGTTAAATGAAGATATTTGTAATTTAAAAAATAAAAATTCAATATAAATTTAAAATAAGAGTTTAACTAAAAAATAAGAGTTAGTGGCAAAAATTAATAAAATTTAAATTTTAGTGGTAAAATTCAATAACATAAAAATTAAGTTACAAATTTACTCATTTTTTTAAAAAATTAACGGCAAATATAAATAAAAATAAAGTACAGTGACAAATTTCAATATTTATCTATAGTATGATGACAAATTATATATTATTATTAAATTATATTTAATAATAATTATGTTAAATTATATTTTATAGTATTATATATTATGATTTTAGAAAATTCATATAAGAATATTTAATATTAAGAATTTTATTAAATTATATATTTTAATTATAATGTATTTAATAATAATTATGTTTAAATATGATTAAATTATTTATTATTGATATTAATAATCTTATTAAAATTTAAATAACAATAACAATATTTAATATAAATTTCTGCTAATAACAATACTTATATATTAATTATTAACAATATTTATTATATATTAAATAACAATAACAATATTTAACAATAACAATATTTAATAATTTACCAAAACAAATTTTTGCTAATTATTAAGAATTTTATTAAATTATATATTTTAATTAAAATATATTTAATAATAATTATGTTTAAATATGATTATAATATTTATTATTGATAATAATAATGTTATTAAAATTAAATAACAATAACAATAATCATTTACCAAAACAAATTTATGCTAAGCGTATTCTAGTCAATTTAGTTTTTTCCATTATGCTATTACACCTCTATTCCATTCAACCAAACACAAGATTACTATTACGCCTCTATTCCATTACATTCAACCAAACAGTTGATTTGCTATTACACCTCTAATCCAATACACCTCTAATCCAATACACTTCTAATCCAATACACCTCCAATCCAATACAGCGAACCAAACGCACTCTTAGAGTTTACAAACATAAATACTGAATAATATAATGAGAAATGCACATTTAAATGTACTGCATAATGTTTTAAGTGTTTATTTTTTAAAATATTTTATTTTTAATAATTATAAATTATAGGTAATATATTTAAATACGTTAAATATTCGAATATGATAAGTAATAAAATTTAAAATGAATATTTAAAAAGTGAAAATATAATGAATTTAGATATTAAAAATTGAATATTTACCTATAAAAATAATGTGAATTTGGTAAATGAATATTCAAAAGTTAATATCTTCTTATCCCCATGTGCACCAATTATGTTGAGAATATTAATTAGAAAAGATGAATTTCAATATTATTTAAATTTGTAATATTTAAATAAAAAAAATCGAATGTCTGAAATATCTAAATTCGTGGTCATCCCAAAATCAAACAAGCTAATTAAATATAATATAAGAATTTTGAATACAATATTAGTATACAATTTCTGCATGAACATATAAAATTAGAGAAAAATTAATTATTAAATTTATATAAAATACTTATTTTTCATATTATAGAATATAGTTAGAATTGTGTGTTTTCAAAGAATAATTAAGTTTAATAATAATGTAATGTATCAAGAATATTCTCTGTGGTTCATATCACAATTAGCCCATTACTTTATAGATGGTCATAATTGCTTTTTAAAAAATATTTTTTTTAAAGTAATGTGATTTGCAAATGCGACTTGTAGTACACATATGGCAAGACTTTTCTTTTTCTTTTTAGAGTTTACAAACTTAAATATAAGATAATATAATGAAAAATACATATTTAGATAACTATAATATAAAATCAAATCAATACAAATTACAAACACATGAAGAATCAATATACAAATTTAACTAGGAAAACCTCTACCTTTCATAGAAAAACCTTAGCTTCTTAACTTTTTCAAACAAAATTTGTTTTGTCGATGACAGCGCCAGCGAATGTTGGTTGTTGGTAACGACATTTTGAACATTATTTTTCATGGTTTTTATTTTGTTTTTAATTTCAGTCCATATTATCACGGTTTTGTCCAGAATTTTATGATTTTATTTTGTCCACTCTATTTTCTTTGAAAGCACATGTAGTTTTATTTATAGTTTTTAGTTTTTAGTTTCTAGTCGTTGTGAAGCATATATATGAGATTTGTTAAGGTAAGCGAGCCCCTAGGTATATTAGGAATCATTCTCGAAAGGCCTTATCACGATAAATTAAGGTGATAGTGATAGATCCGAGATGATGATTAGGAGGAGGATCGGCCATCTGAGATTGGCTTTTTGTGCATCATTGATACGATGGGTCTCTTGGGGGTTTTGGAAATTTTTTCTTGGTTGATTGGTGTTCATCTTTAGGTTGATTTGAGATGGTAGGGCTAAGATGCAAATTTTAGCAATTTGATCAAGTTGATGCATCTTTGGTCTGTTTCTTACTTATTTCAGTGTTGCAGTTGCTACAAGTTTTTTCTTTCTCTTTTTTTTTTTTTGAGATTCTTCTGCAGAGCTGGTATTTGTGCATTAGTTTGTAGTGATTTATTTACTATTTGTATTATGCGTCATGCCTTTGTATTCTTATTCTTATAGTTTCTATTAAGAATAGTATTTTTGTAACACCTCGATACCCGACCTGATCATCGGGTCTGAGCTACAAGGTGTCACATTCGTTGCCGAAGCAAGTACAATCAAACTACATTCAATTTATACCAATAAATGATTAAATTTCAAACAATAAATACATACGATTATAATATGATATACATTCATTTTTGGATCGTATACGAGATTGCAAAAGTTCTATTGCTATGTACCGCCCTCAACCCGATCTGATTCACCGGGTTTGGATCTCAGGTGTTAAACAATACAAAATATTTAGCGAAAAGATATTAGATTTTCTTATTTAACTTAAAACCTGTTATTTGAAATTCTAAGAAAAACTTAACATTTGAAAATTTAGAATAAAATATGGAATGAATAACTTATTACACCAGTATTGATAAAAACCTTTAAAAGTTAGAAACTATTTCAAGACAGACTCAATGGCATGTTCAAGAAACTATTTCAAGACAAACTCAAGGGCATGTTCAAGACTGTGCCACATATCCACTATATGCATGATAGCTTATTTCACCACCAACTTGGTGTACTCCTAGTGTTGTCCCTCCAGGCGAAGTCTCTTTTCAACATTCTTGAAAATAAATAACAAACCTTGGAAGTACAAGGGTACTTAGTGAATCTCACCATAACCATACCTTTATGGATACTTTACAATCTTATATATGAACTTCTATGAGCCAACCATAGTTTGCACTCTTTACTTCAGCTGATACCAACACCATGTGATCATTCTTTTATATGCCAATATCATGCCCTTATCATACTTAGTCTTCCATATGTTGTTAACTGAGGAATCCCTCCAATAATTTCATGAATCTCTTATCCCATAATACTTACCTAACAAAACATACCTTTAGAAACTACTTCCAACACTCCTCACCTTAACTCATTCTCTTATTTCAAACAATTGCTCACTGACATTATCTTGGGTGAATACATATATATGGCAGATACTTACATAGACTTTCATACCATTGGTTCACACTCAGACATACCCTGAACTAGTTCCTTACACATACCCCTATTGATAATTCACAGCATTTAACATCTAGATGAGCTCCATATCATGCTATTATAGAATCTCATAATAGCAATGATTCAGATTCAGAATAAACTTAGAAGAAGATGCGATATCCCTTACTTTTCATACTTACAGATCATTGTAACATATACCCTTCTTGACATACACATACACATACACATACACATACACATACACATACACATACACATACACATACACATACACATACACATACACATACACATACACATACACATATCTTTGTAATGGAAAACCCTTAAGACTTTATTCAACTCTTATTCCAGAGCATATCAATACCTTATCTTGGTTACATTTATTTCATAACAACTAGAATTTACTCATGTTTTACTTTAGAGATAGACATTCAGATTCATAGCTTACCAGATGTTCCTAATAGTTCACACAACATAGACTTGGCAGAATACACAATATAGGCAATTGTATAGAACACGCCACTAAGGCGATCCATTCAAAATTTTCCACAAAGGCATCTTTTTTCAAAGTTCGCCACACAGACTATTCTTAACTATCGTGTTTACGATATGGATTTGCCTAAACTCACATTACATGAGGTTTGGTCATCATTGTCTTGGGACACGCTGAGAACCCAATTAGGTAATCACCATTCCTTAATTCTTTTCAGCGTGTGCCATGGCCATGGGTTTTCCTTCAGAGTTTATATAAGAGTTTTTATTTTTAGTCCCGACGGACTCCATTAGACAACACCGCGATGAACAGACACAAACTCTCTTAACCAAATCTTCATACATTGACACAATCTAAATTCAACCTTTTACTTCACTAACATACACCCAAATAGAACACACATTTCATATTTATTTCACATTTTGACCATTAAATTTTCTAATTTCACAAATAAATTCCTAATTTGGATTTTTATCAAAAATCACTTAATTAAACATAATAATCAAACATCAAAGATTTATTTTCCATCATCAAACAACAAAAACCACAAGCTATCATCAATGGCAAATTTCAAATTCATCAACAATACCAAAAATTAGAGCATGGGCTAGCTAAAACACGAAGCAACGATCTCAAAAACATAAAAATTATCAATAACTGATCAACTAACATACCTTAATCAAAGATTGAAATGGCCGAACCCTAGCTTGCTTATTTCTTTCTTTTTTTCTTTCAAGATTCGGCAATATGGATGAATGAATCATCCACTAACATGTTTTATTTATTTTATTACATATTACTTTACTTTTTACTATTTTAACCTTAAGTATTTAATTATAACTTTTATAATGGTTGTCTAAATGTGTCCATGCATAATTCTAATCTAAATATCAACATAAGGACCCCACATAATAAGAGCCATAGCAAAATAGCACTTTAACAATTAGCTAGCCACTTTTGCATTTTATGCGATTAAGCCCTTTTTTTTTCCAAATTAAACACACAAACGGATAAATCAAATCATGAAAATTTCACACATGTCAATTCACATACTATAAGCACGAAAAATAATATTAAAATATTTTTTTGAATCGGATTTGTGGTCCCGAAACCATTGTCCGACTAGGGTCTAAACCGGGCTATTACAACTCTCCCCCCTTAGGGATTTTCATTCCTAAAAATCTTACCTGCGAATAGGTTTGGGTAACGTTCTCTTATAGCATCCTCGGGCTGCCAAGTAGCTTCTTCAACATCATGCCGGTGCCACATTACTTTTACCAACGAAATTTTATTATTTCATATTTCTTTAATCTCGTGAGCTAAGATACGAATCGGTTTTTCTTTATAAGTCATATCAGACTGAATTTCTATCTCTGACGAAGAAATTACGTGTGAGGGATCAGATTTGTATCATCGAAGCATCGATATGTGAGACACATTGTGCATCTTTTCTAACTCAGGTGGCAACAACAATCTGTAAGCAACCAGCCCGATACGCTCAATAATCTCATACAACCCAATGAATCTCAGATTCAATTTGCCTTTATGACCGAATCGGAGTATTTTTCTTCCACGGTGAGACTTTCAAAAACACTTTATCCCCGATCTGAAACTCAATATCTTTCAATTTCAAGTCTGCATACGATTTCTGATGATCTGATGCTGCTTTCAGACTATTGTGAATCACTTTTACTTTCTGTTTAGTCTCTTTGATTAAATCGACCCCGTGTATCTTATCCTCACTGAGCTCAGTCCAATACAAAGGTGTTTGACATTTGCAACCGTACAGAGCCTCGCAAGGTGCCATTTTGATACTCGATTATAAACTATTATTATACGCAAATTCAATCAATGGCAAATATCGTTCCCACGTACCTTCAAACTCAAGAATGCAACATCTCAACATATCTTCGAGTATCTGAATAATTCGCTCGGATAGACCATCTATCTGTGGGTGAAAAGCAGTACTAAAGTGTAATTTTGTACCTAGTGCATCTTGTAGTTTCTTCCAAAATCGCGATGTGAATCTCGAATCTCTGTCCGAAACAATAAATATAGGTACTCCTTGCAATTTCACAACCTAAGAAATATACAATTCAGCCAACTTATCAAGCGAATAATCTGTACGTACTGGAATGAAATGAGCTGATTTAGTCAATCTGTCGACAACTACCCAGATTGTATCTTTCTTACTCAGTGACAAAGGCAAACCTGTTACAAAATCCATCGTGATTCTTTCCCATTTCCACTGGGGAATCATAATTGGCTATAGTAACCCAGACGATACCTGATGTTCGGCTTTGACTTGCTGATAGATTAAACATTTTGAAACATATTCAGAGATGTCATTCTTCATACTAGGCCACCAATAAAGTTGTTTTAAATCGTTGTACATTTTCGTGCTTCCCGGATGTACCGATAGTCTACTGCTGTGAGCTTTATTCAAAATCATCTTAATCAACTCTATATTTCTCGGAACACAAATACAGTCTCTGAACCTCAAACAACCCTCAGCATCAATTTGAAACTCTGAATCAGTATTCAAAACACATTGAGCTCGTCTCGCTAATATCTCATTATCTACTTTCTAAGCATCATAAATCTGTTGTAAGAATAAAGGCCTTGCTTTCAATTCAGCTAAAACTGCACCATCATCAGACATAGACATCTGAGCATTCATAGCACGTAACGAAAATAGTGATTTCCGACTCAAAGCATCAGCAACAACACTTGCTTTTCCCAGATGATAATCAAAAACAAGCTCGTAGTCTTTTAACAGTTCTAACCATTTTCTCTATCGCAAATTCAAATCTTTCTGGGTCATCAAGTATATCAAGCTTTTATGATCTAAATATACATGACATTTCTCACCGAGCAGATTGTGACGCCAAATCTTCAATGCAAATACAATAGTTGCCAATTCCAGATCGTGTGTCGGATAGTTCTTTTCATGCGCCTTTAACTGTCTCGAGGCATAAGCTATGACTTTGCCTTCCTGCATCAAAACACATCCCAGTCCATTCAACGATGCATCACTATAAATTACAAATTCCTTTCCCGACTTTGGCTGAACTAGTACTGAAGCTTTTGTCAACAAAGATTTCAACTGATCAAAACTTTTCTGACCACTCAAATTTAACATCTTTCTGAAGTAGTCTCATCATTGGGGTTGCAATTATAGAGATACCTTTTACAAGCCGTCTATAGTAACTGGTGAGTCCCAAAAAACTTCGAACTTCTGAAATACTTCTCGGAGGTTTCCAATCTAATATTGCCGAAATCTTACTCGGATCAACCCGAATACCCGATGCTGATACAACATGTCCCAGGAAACTGACTTCTCGCAACCAAAACTCATATTTACTGAACTTTGCATACAACTGTTTATCACACAAAGTCTATAGTACTATTCTCAGATGTCCGACATGCTCAGATTCATCACGGGAATAAATCAGGATATCATCTATGAATACAACTACAAATTGATCCAAATACTGTCTGAAGATCCAATTCATTAGATCTATAAAAGTAGCAGGTGCGTTTGTAAGTCCGAAAGGCATAACCAAAAACTCATAGTGTCCGTACCTCGTTCAGAAAGCAGTTTTCGGCACATTGGAGTCTTTAACTCGCAGCTGATAATAACCCGATCTCAAATCTATCTTTGAAAACACAGTAGCACCTTTCAACTGAGCAAACAAATCATCAATTCTGGGTAGAGGATATTTGTTCTTTATAGTCACTTTGTTCAACTGACGATAATCAATGCACATTCTCATCGTGCTATCTTTCTTTCTCACAAACAGAACCGGAGCACCTCAAGGTGAGATACTAGGTCTAGCGAACCCTCTGTCTGTCAATTCTTGCAACTGAGACTTTAATTCTTTCAATTTGGTCGAAGCAATTCTGTACGGGGCTATCGAAATCAGAGTTTCCAGGTACTAATTCAATACCAAACTCAACCTCTCGAATCAGCGACAACCCCGGTAACTCTTCAGGAAACACATTAGGAAACTCACAAACAACAGGCATTGATTCTAATTTCTTATCTGTCACATTCGAATCAATCACAAAAGAAAAATAGGCTTTGCATCCCTTTTTCACATAATTCAAAGCTTTCATTGTAGATATCACTCTGGCAACCCGTTCAGATCACTAGACTCAATTCGGATTATCTCATCATTCTTGCATCTCAAATAAATAGTTTTCTGTTTGCAATTCACTATAGCATTGTACAAAGTTAGCCAATCTATACCCAGAATTATATCAAATTCATCAAAAGGTAACAACATCAGATTAGCCGAAAAATAGATATCTCGAATCATTAATAGACAATTCTTGCACATTTTATCAATCAAGACACTTTTGCCAAGGGGGTTCGATACTCTACACGCAAAGTCTTACTGGATACTAAATTCATGCATATATACTAAATTCATGAACCCTTTGGAATTAAATAGGATACTCAGATAACTCAAAAAGCTCATTCAATGCCAACGTCCCAGACGTGGTCTTACATGAAATCAAATATCGATGCTACTGTCCCCGACAGGGTCTTACACAAACTCCTATACAATGCCGATGTCCCAGACATGGTCTTACATGTAAATCGTAAATCGATGCCAACGTCCCAGACGTGGTCTTACATGTAATCACATATCGGAATCCTATGTCATGACATAAGTATCCTAACTATTCCTAAGTTTCGTACAGGGCTTTCGGACTTCATAATTCGATCGATTTAAACTCATAAGTAATACTCCAATGCTTAGTTCAATTTGGCATATACACATATATTTCTAATAATTCAATTTGGCACTTATAAAATATATACATTCAAATTTAATGATATATAATTACTTATGTACTTACCTCGTCCTGACACGAACGGACCTGAACGACTAATCAACAACTTTCGACTTCCCCCGATCCAAATCCAATTTCTTCTTTTCTTGATCTAAACCAATTCAAATTTAACTTATTTAATTAAAAATTCCTTCAATTACATCCAAAAACACATAAATGGGTATTTTGCACTTTAGACCCTAACATTTCACATTTTCACAATTTACTCCCTATTTCAAAACAACACAAAATACTCAAAATTTCATTAAAATCTAGTTAGGCCGAATTCTCCCTATGTCCCTAGAAGCCCATTAATTTTATTTATTTCACATTTTGACCCTTAAATTTTCTAATTTCACAAATAAATCCCTAATTTGGATTTTTATCAAAAATCACTTAATTAAACATAATAATCAAACATCAAAGATTTATTTTCCATCATCAAACAACAAAAACCACTAGCTATCATCAATGGAAAATTTCAAATTCATCAACAATACCAAAAATTAGAGCATGGGCTAGCTAAAATACGAAGCAACGATCTCAAAAACATAAAAATTATCAAAAACCGATTAACTAACATACCTTAATCAAAGATTGAAATGGCCGAACCCTAGCTTGCTTATTTATTTCTTTTTTTCTTTCAAGATTCAGCAATATGGATGAATGAATCATCCACTAACATATTTTATTTATTTTATTACATATTACTTTACTTTTTACTATTTTAACCTTAAGTATTTAATTATAACTTTTATAATGGTTGTCTAAATGTGTCCATGCATAATTCTAATGGCTAAATATCAACATAAGGACACCACATAATAAAAGCCATAGCAAAATAGCACTTTAACAATTAGCTAGCCACTTTTGCATTTTACGCGATTAAGCCCTTTTTTTTTCCAAATTAAACACACAAACGGATAAATCAAATCACGAAAATTTCACACATGTCAATTCACATACTATAAGCACGAAAAATAATATTAAAATATTTTTTTGACTCGAATTTGTGGTCCTAAAACCACTGTCCGACTAGGGTCTAAACTGGGCTGTTACACCATATTTTTTCTTTTAGCTCTTTAGAAACTCCCCTTGCTGGAACCTAGTTTCCATAATTCTAGGTTGTTCCCCCTCCAATCTCGTCGACTCGTTTTCCAACGCAACAAATCTGGAGTCATTCAAGATTTTTAAGTTTTGATTACGGTTTTCAGCCTGATTACGCCTAGATTTACACTCAACAATCATCTATGGGCCAAACACTTCCTCCGTCGTTGCCGGAGCTGACTCATTACCACTAACTCAGAGACTCCTCCTAGACCACCATCAGTGCTTCGACCTGTCAAAGAAGAAGGGCAAAAGGTTTTTAGATATCCATATTTGCCACAGGTAAAACAAACCGCAAGTAGAGCCTCAAACTCTACTCTTTGCATTTGACTATTGACTAGAACTTGCGAGGTTAACGATTTTTCCAGGTCAACAAACACCACCATCCTAGTGAATTGACCCCTTCCTCCACTGTCTGTTTTAATATCCATTTTGGCCACTTTTTCGACCAAACTTTCGATTTCCTCTAAAACCTGTTTCTTATACAGGAATCCAGGCAACCCCAAAAACCAGATCTAGGCCAGAACCATGCTCGAAAAGGGCTTCGACGGGTTAAAGTCCACCGTCTACGATTGAACTTTAAGGTAGTGTCCAAACACTATTTATGGTTCTTACATCAAAATCATCTTATAATCATCTTGTTTTGGAAAGAGACCAAATAGTAGTCGTTTCCTACATCCATTAAACGAAAAGGTTGGGAGGGTTTCTAGAGACTGGAAATCCGATTGTAAAGAACTCCATTTCCTATATTGTGCCCCCAACAATTTGACCACATTTGTGGTCTCCATATCCTTAACCAAGATTTTCTTAATTCGTTTAGAGAAGTCGATGGTTAGAATACCGTTGATGGTAGATTTTAGAATGTCTCCATCTTCAAACTTTAAGTCCACATCAGTAGCACCATCCGAGATCTTGGAGGAGGCCAAAGATCCGGTGTTTTTCCTTCCCAACAATTTATCTTTCCAAGAAATTTCACTCACCAAGGCCGTATCAACCACCATGTTTTCTGCTGAATCATCTCCCATATCTTTGAATCTAACTTTTTTGGTGTTACGGTCCATGTTAGAGCCATCAGCATCACCCATACAATCGTCGGACAAGGTTTTGAAATCATTTATCGCCGAACAAGAGCTTTTAGTTCCAATTTTTTAATTTAATTCTTTTGTGCAAGATATTAAGAGAATTTCATTTTAGTTTTGAAAGATCTAGCAGTGTCTTCCACTCCAAATTCAGACATCTTTCCTATTATTGTAAATGTTTCTGTAATAAAGTTGAAGTAGCTTTTTTTTTAATTTTATAATTAAATTGATGACTTAATTAAGAATATATAAAGTGTCTAAATATAGTATAAACACATAAATAAAATGATAACCCGATTAGAAATAACATCAACTCGGCAAAGTAATCAAATGTATATATTATAACATCGATTTTCGAAAGATTAAGATCACAAATAAATAAATAAATAAACAAACAAAATAGTCAAGCGGCCCCCCCCCCCTCCCAATCTACACTTTCAAGACATCTTACGTGGAGCCCAACGGTAATTCGGTGGAAGCTTCTTCTTGAAGGAAATAAATAAAATGAAATGAAAGCTCAACGCATCAAAAATCAGGAACAGACTTCGAAACTGATCCTCAAAAGGGGGAAAACTGTAATAATTTTTCAGTGATAATGAAAAAGGGAGGCTGCCGATCTTTCAAAAATTTTTTATTTTTATTTTTGTGTATCTAAAGTTAATTTCTCATCCATTTTGCAGTCATTGTCTTGTTTTTTTTTAGTTGTCATCGGAACTACAGACAACGACTCCCTTTTATTAAAACACAAAAAACTTACCGTCCTCACCTTCTTCTCTTCATCTTCCCCAAACCCCCCATCGGTTTTAGCTCCTCAGTCATAGATGTGAGGAGAAAGTATATTTTGTTTAGATTTTTGGTGAGTTTAGTTGAGAATTTTTCTTTATCTACACTTTATGATTATTTTATTAATTCCAACATGGCTCTGGTGAGTGTTGTGCCTGCAATAACTGAAGGCGTGAACTCGATGAGGTTTTGCGATGTTAGAGCTCCGGGGATCATGTCGAGTGGAAGAGAAATCGTGGAGGAAACGGTGGCGCGTATAATTGAAGAGAAAATCTATGTGGCGGTGGGCAAAAATGTGGATAAATATAAATCCGTTTTGTTCTGGGCTTTACAACATTCAGGAGGAAAAAAGATTTGCATAATTCATGTTCACCAACCCGCTAAGATGATTCCGGTTTCTGAAAGTAAGTTTGATTTCAATTGACTTTTCTTTATTAATGCTTAGAGTTTATTCAGGATGAAAAAAAAAAAAAAGGGAGGGGGTGAAAAACTAAAAAAAATTAAGAATAAAGTTTCCTTAATTTGGTTGATTTTCGGGGACTTTAGTTTATGTGATTGTTCGATTGAAATAATTGGATGGATAAATGGATTATTTCGAAACTATTACAGTATCACTTGTATTATTTTCTCTTGCTTGATTTTGTGTTTTCTAATTGAGAAATTGTTTTATGTGTTTTTGGTTTTGCAGTGGGTACAAAATTTCCTGCTAGTAAACTCGAAGAACAGGAAGTCAAGGCATACTGGGAAATTGAAAGAAAAAAGATGGAGAAGATGCTGAATGATTACCTTCTGCTTTGTCTTCAACGTGGGGTATCAGTTTCTTCTTTCACCTTAGTTTATACGATTGTTGACTTCTTGTTGAATTTCAATTCGTGCTAGAAGAACTTTTAATTCTGAACAAATTAACACTGATATGAGCTTATGATTGCGATCTGCAGTGACTGCACATCAAGATCAGGAAAATTTCAGCTAAAATTATTGATCTATGATCACTACCTCTTTCAGTTTATTGTTTTTAGTCCTCAATTTCGATTGTGAATACCAAATCAACTCATTTGGGAAGTTTCTAATCTGTTCTTCTATTATTTTACTGTAGGTGCAAGCAGAGAAGCTGTACATTGAAAGGGATTCTATCGAGCAGGGGATTTTGGAAATGATATCTAAGAATAGGATCCTTATGCTTGTAATGGGAGGAGCAGCAGACAAACATTATTCAAAGTATAAACCACATAAGTAATCATCTATCCTCAATCCCAACATAGGATCAACTAGACCAACAGTGGATCTTCTAAGAGACTTGCATGTCTTGCTCCCTAGGAAGCACACTTAAGATGTTGTTTACCTTATTCCTTTTCCATTGCAGGAAAGTTGTTGACCTCAAGTCCAAGAAAGCCATCTTTGTGCGTGAAAATGCACCTAATACCTGCCACACAATATGGTTTCTCTGCAAAGGGCTTCTTATCTACACAAGGTATGCTTGCTTTTGATGAGTGTCTAACTTTTAAAGGAATCAAGCTTTTCATCTTTACAGAATGCCTGTACCAGATGGTCTGTTGTTGACTCGTTAGAGATAGAGTACATTTGCATTTCCATATTATGAAATTGACCTATTACTGGCTGCTTCAGTGACTAATGTAAATAAAATATGGAAACAGGAAATTAAGTTCAGATGTAACTGATACAAAGGTTGCATCATCATCACTGCCAGCAAGTCCAAACCTTGAATCTAGTGAAAATCACTTCAGGTCACAATCTGTAATACTGCGACAAACTAGTCGAGTAAAACCCTCTACTTCTGCACCGGATTCATTGCGTAGAGTAAGATCTGAAAATGTTTATGGGCATGTGGGAAGTACACTGGGTTTTCCTTCTCCTGATGGTAATGAAGGGCTATCAACTCCGTGGAACAGATCTGATGTAGAAGGGAGTTCCAATGAATGGGATGGTTTATCCAGAAGTCCTCAGAATTCAGTTTTGTCATCAAGTTCTTCAAATGGAATGGCTGATGCAGCTTTGGTCCCATATATGGGAACTGAGGTGAATGGAAATGGATTACAGTCTTGTTTAATTCCTCATGCTGAAGGAAATTTCAATCTGTCATCTCTTCCCAGCATTCAGGTACGTGCAAAGCGTTCATCTGATATCTGAGACTGTCTAAGCTTCACTTTCTTATTTTTCTCAAACTGACCAGCCCGCTTGGTGCAGTGCCAATTCTTTTATATATATACTATTGAAAAACAAATGGTTTATTGATTTGTATAGGATGTAACTACCGATAACACTCTTTATGACCAACTTCAACAAGTAATGGCAGAGGCAACAAACTCGAGAAGAGAAGCATTTGAAGAGGCAATGAAGCGTTCAGAAGCTGAGAAAGATGCTCTTGTGGCTATTCGTAGGGTAAGTTTTCAGATTCGAATTCTGTAGAACACACACCAACACAAGATGATTATTTCATAAATACTCTTCCAGTATTGGGAGATTGTCAGAAATTAGTACTTGATGCTATTATCTGAAAAAGGTAAATCCTGTGTTACTTTTTCTTGCTATAAAATGTAATGTTAATGTAATGTATAATTAATATATATATATATATATATATATATATATATATATATGCACGAGTTTCAAAAATATTTTGAACTAACAAAAATCTTTATCATATTACTGCATTAACATTAGAATAATATTTTATTTTTATTATTAAATTTTTAATATTAGGAAAACATTTGACAAAGCTAAAATTAGACTTTCTATCATGTTAAATTACACTTTTACTATTATTTAAATTATTCAATTTTTACTAAACTTTTTACTAGTATTTCATAATGTAACTAACACTTATCACTGTAAAATAGATGCATTAAGGTTGAAACGTTTAAGCATTTTTATTCAATTAGTAGCTAAAAAGTAACCAAAAAAAGTTCGAATTTCATTATTATTTCCATTCAAACTTTAATTGTTGTAATATTTAATTATCAAAATAGTTAATATATTTTAATTATGTTTAATGATTTGAATAATATTACTTTGCTTTAATTACATGAAATAAAAAATACATTATTTTATGGATTAAGAAATAAACACCTAAAATCACATGCCACAAATGTGATATTAGGAACTAGTCTTTTGTAAAAGAACTAATCATAGCTTCTAATTTGCAGGTCAAAGCATCAGAAATCCTGTATGCACAAGAGTTAAAGCAAAGGAAAGAAATTGAGGAAGCATTAGCAAAAGAAAAAGACGAACTTGGCAAGATGAAGAACCAGCGAGATGAGGTCAGGATAGAACTTCAAGCTGCCTTGGGTCAGAAATCATCACTGGAGAACCAAATTGCAGAATCTGAAAAGGAGGTTAAGGAGCTCCAGGAGAAGATATTCTCAGCTGTTGAACTTTTGCAGAATTATAAGAAAGAAAGAGACGAATTGCAGATGGAGCGAGACAATGCACTCAAAGAGGCTGAAGAGTTGCGGAAAAGTCGAGCTGAGCCCTCAGGTGCACATATGCATCAGTTTTTCACTGAGTTCTCTTTCACGGAAATTGAGGAAGCAACTCTCAACTTTGATCCCTCTCTGAAGATTGGGGAAGGGGGATATGGGAGTATTTATAAAGGTAATCTGCGTCATACCACTGTGGCTATAAAGAGGTTGCATTCTAATAGCTTGCAAGGTCCATCGGAATTTCAACAAGAGGTATAGTCCCCTAAGTATTGTTTTATTTATTGTTTGGATGGACTTCATGTTAGTTGAACATATTATTAGTGGTATCCGTGTCTTAAATTCAGAGCCTATGATATATCCAGAAAAAGCCCAAGGAGTTAATTATAGATTCTGTTATTTGGTTATTGTGTTTGCAGCATGCCTTGTACATATCTCAAAGTTAATTGGACCCATCCTGGAACTGTATTTTGTGCCTCAGACTGTCTATGTTCTTCCGTCTCTAGCAATTCTGCATCCTCAAAAATAAGCTTAAAATTATCTATTTGTTAACAGTAGTATCATGTTGTACGTGTAAAATATATATATTTAGTTCTAGTAAGAATTGAAATGAAAAGAAAAGAGACTGCTATATGCACAATAAAAAAACATTTGAATTCCCTGACTGTAAGAACAAAGAGCCCTACACTTCATTGCTTTCTACTTTGATAGTGTCATCAATTTTGTATTTGGTTAATGACAGAATATTTTACGTTTTGCAAGTGGCAAAGAACAGCACAATTAAAATATTGAAACTGTATCTGGTTATGAGTTTTTTGTGCATTGAATGATATCTTTTGGTTGTGTCTTAGGTTTGTATCTGGTTATGAGTTTTTTGTGCATTGAATGATATCTTTTGGTTGTGTCTTAGGTTGATGTTTTGAGTAAGATGAGGCATCCAAATCTGGTAACTCTGATTGGTGCATGTCCTGATGCTTGGACTCTTATTTATGAATATCTTCCCAATGGAAGTCTTGAAGACCGACTTAGCTGCAGAGGCAATTCCCCCCCTTTATCATGGCAAACTCGTATCCGTCTTGCTACTGAGTTATGTTCTGTTCTCATCTTCCTTCATTCAAGTAAGCCTCATGGCATAGTGCACGGTGATTTGAAGCCTGCAAACATTCTTCTTGATGCTAATTTTGTCACTAAACTGAGTGACTTTGGAATCTGTCGTCTGCTAAGCAACAATACAACCATCTGCTGTAGAACTGGCCCCAAAGGAACTTTCGCATACATGGATCCAGAGTTCCTTTCAACTGGAGAACTTACTCAAAAGGCTGATGTTTACTCTTTTGGAGTCATTTTGTTACGGTTGTTGACAGGAAGACAAGCCTTGGGTATAATAAAGGAAGTGCAATATGCATTAGATAATGGAAATTTGAAAAATCTCTTGGATCCTTTGGCTGGAGATTGGCCTTTTGTGCAAGCTGAGCAATTGGCTAACCTAGCTTTGAGGTGCTGTGAAATGAATCGGAGTCGTCGGCCTGACCTTTCAACAGATGTGTGGAGGGTGCTGGAGCCAATGAGGGCTTCATGTGGAGGCTCATCCTCGTTTCAGCTGGGTTCTGAAGAGCAATGCCATCCTCCTTCCTATTTTATCTGCCCCATTTTCCAGGCAAGCTAATCTATGCTCCTATCTTTCATAAACTTCATGGAATAGCACATCTGCAATGATCAAATTCTACCTTCCTCTCCCCCATAGAACTGGGTAATTAGGAAAGAAATAAAATGATTTCTTTTCATCCCGTAGGAAACAATTCGCCAATGTGGCATACAGGGACAACAGAAGACATCCAATAGAATAAAATTTTATTATAATTCTTTCAAAGCAAACACTTGGCCAGTTAAACTTGTATTACCCACCAAGAATGTCGTGACTGTAGATTAGAGAGCAACAAACTAGCTGCAACTTCAATTAAATCTTGTAATTGCTACATTTCAGGAAGTAATGCAAGATCCCCACGTAGCAGCCGATGGTTTCACATACGAAGCAGAGGCTTTGAGAGGTTGGTTGGATAGTGGGCATGACACCTCACCCATGACAAATATTAAGCTGGCACATTCCAATCTCGTTCCTAACCTTGCTCTTCGATCTGCCATTCAGGAGTGGCTGCAACAACACTAAAATGCAGTACTACCATTTTAGTTTTTTGCTTCTATATATTAGTTTGTTGTTTATAATTGTACCCTTGTGTAGCCAAAAGCTAAAAAGAAAAAACCCGATTTCTCTCTCAAAGTATAATATATATATACACGCATACGAGAGAGATTTATTTGCACTCATATAAAATTAGTTTTACACACTCCTGTTATTTATTAGTTTTGTGTATGATTAATGTATTAATTATCCTTTTATCTATAATGTAAAAAGTTTTTAATCGTTAAATATATATTAGTAGAAATATTGTTTTAGATCAATGTGATAGATATATGTAATTGATAAGAGAATTTATATGCATGAAAAGTACAATTATATTAACAAATTCAATTCAATCGTTAAAATATTAAGTATTTGTTTGGGTTTTTGATATCTCAGACCTTGAGGTCTTACTTCAGTGTCATTATCGTATGCATACAAGAGATTGTTAGTCTTCCACATATGAGAGATGAAAACTATGAGATATCTAGATGCCGTGTATTTGTAGCATGTTACTTGACTGCATATTTGTAATAGTTTTCAAGGATTTTTCATATATTTGTAAGATAAAACTTTCACACTCACGTCTGAATATGTATCTTAAAATAAATACCTAGATACAAGTAATCTATGGGAAAAGAAAATTTTCGGATCACAGAACAATTGTGGGACTCAATGCTTCTTCTCCTTCAAATATTAGTCTTTCTTTACATGGTAGCAGGGATGAAATCACTGTTTTTCAGAATGACTCTCATTAGGCTCCACTCAAATGGAAGTACACTACAGTTTGTCATTAGTTCTTTTTATCTAGTTGTGTTATAATCTTTAGGGTTCCGAAAAATGCAGTAACATCACATGTTTGCGTGACTTAGAATACAAGTAATATATAACTCTGTTATTTCCTGATAGGAAGGTAATAACTCTATTATAAGAAGGGTTGAGTGCTGGGCTTTGCTGTTCTATGTGGCCTACGTACATTATACCCGAACCGGACCATAAGATCCAACTATCAAAGCTTATTGTACAATACGAACCTTGAACCGAGTCAGGTATATCATCCTATGTAGTTAGTTTTCTTTGCTTGGGGAACTAATAAGAACAAAATAAAATAAAATAAAATAAAAAACAGTAAATTTAAGGTTTTTTGTAAAAGGTTTTTACGATGTTTGTTTCTGAAAAATAAATGGGCCGTTACAAATCAACCCATATTTGCTTTATATATATATATATAAATAAAATGTTTTACAACATTTTACAAAAGCTCATCCGCCTTGTTTTTAAATACTGTGGATTTTCTTTTCTGGTTAAGTGTTGTCTCTAGTCTTTTTACACCAATCCATCATGATTTTTTATTTGTTGACAGAAAATAAAAATGATCCCGTATTGAATTTTAACCGGTTCACCTTAAATTAGATTTATAATAATAAACCAAGCAAACAATCTTTCGATTAATTATGTTAACTGAATTTCAAAAAAAAAAAACTTGCAAAATTAATTTATAAATGAGATTTGTTGTGAATCCATTTATTAATTCAATTATTTTTTAATTATATAATATTTACTTTTATTATGTAATTTATATATAAAATTGGGCTTCAAAGTTTTACCTAAGATTAGCTTAGTTGTTTTATTGTTGTTAGTATATTGAACAATTTGCGCTTCTGGATAATTTTAATATAGCTTTAATTATGCACTTAAGTATTGTTGCTGGATTATATTTCTACGAGTCATATGATTACGATATGTTTTGTTCAATTTATGAGTTTGATTATTTTTCCAATTATGCTACCAATTTTATACATATTACTTAAATTTTAGGTTTTTATGTTATTATAGAAAATATTATTTCAAATCAATGTTGTTATTAATTTAATTAATTAATTATCAAAATTTATTCTCTAAATTAATTATGAAAAAAATTCTCTTTAATATTATATTTGTTTAATTAAAAACAACTTTTGTAAAATGTTTTCATTAAATTTACCAAACAATAGAAATTTTTTAAAAAAAATATCCAAACATTGAAAAATATCATTTTTTTTCCTTCAGAAAATCAATACATTTTCTAAAAATCATTTTTTTATAAAAAAATTTGCACCAAACTATTAGGCCCAAAAATACCAAGAGGGGTGAATTGGTATTTTAAGAATCTTCGCAAACTTTTCTAAATGATGAGGAAAGGAAAGAAAAGCTTGGACAATTCAATTTATAATGATGCAGCCCAAATTAACTACCTCAACTATCTTAGCTTTCCACCACTAAAGATATCTCTAATTCACTACTAGAATCAATATTTTGCAAAGAGAAGATATAACCTTTACAAATCTTCATCTTTTTCATAAGGTTGAGATAGAACCTCCCCTACTTTTTGTGGGTAAACTAAAATCCTTTTTAGTTTCCATGGCTCAACTAAAGCCTTCACAATTTACAATTGGTGATATGATAGAGTGTAAACAAAGAGACCTCTATAAGTTATGTGTTTACAAAAATTAAGTTCTTAAAAAATTGAAATGATAGAGATAAAAGATCTAACAATAAGCTCCTAGAGAATTGTCGAAACCATTTTTTTGGAAAAAAAAAATAAAAATTAGTTGTCGACTTTAAAAAAAACAAAAATTGGGAGTCGCCACCAATTTTTTTATTGAGGTGTGATTGGATCACCTAAAAAATAGCTTTGGTCTACGAGTTTTAGAAAAATGGATCCGGGAGTCGGTTACGTACGGGGAAGGATTAGCACCCTCGTAACGCCCAAAATTGGTACCTAGTTAATTAATTAGTGTATTAATGTCGAAAATTTAAAAATATGATCCTTAATAAAAACTTAAAAACGTTACTTATTAAGACTCTTATCATTTAGGAGAAAGAAAATGTCACACCCAATGCGTTAGGGCACGACATTCTAATTTCTCAAAAATGAATTAGTCTAAAATACTCGTGTAATAAAATTTAAAAGAATATTCATTTGTTTAAGATTTATAAAGAAATCGTGGCCCAATACGTTTGGGCACAATTTCTCAAAATCCTAAACTTGGAATATTTCCTTTGTTATTATTATTATTTTTTAAATCTTTGTCTCAAGAAATCAATACGTCACATCCAATACGTTAGGGTACAACATATTAAATTCCCGACAACAAGCGTTTCATTTTATTTTTTGATTAATGAGCAATTCTCGATTGTTAGATTTAACGAAGAAAATTGGAACCCAATACGTTAGGGCTCAATTTCCTTGAAAATCCTAAATACGAGTATTATCTCAATTTTGAAAATTTTAAAATCGAGTAAAAAAATGATGTAATGCTACATTAAGTGTAAAATACAATAATAAATACAACAATAGCATAGAAATAAACGAAATTAATGTACAAAAAAAACCAATGACATGTAAAGTATCAAATAAATGAACAAAATATAAATGAAAACATAAATCAATAAACAAATGAAGAAAATAAACAAAGAAAAAATAAATATAAAGGAAAAAAATGCACAAAATAGATACATTGAAATTATGGAGAATAAAAGACGTAAACATAACTTACACATAAAATTTTGGGTTATAAAACTTATATATAAAATACATAATGCATTTATGAAAACAAAGAAAAAAAATATAACTACATATACATATGTGTTAACAATATAAGTAGGTAGTTAAACATTTTCGAAAATAAAAAAATAGATATATACCTATATTAAATTTTTAAAAAAATACCTATGGGGTGAAAACTTAATATAAATTATAATATATACAATACTGCATGTAAAAGTTGAAACAAACTAAATATATTAAAAATGGGATTTTAAAAAAAAATTATATTTATATATAACAAATATGAGATCAATAATACTATATGAGCATATATGTATAGAAATAATTTAATATAAATTGTATATATATATAATGGCATTATATAAAAAAATATTATGAAACTTTAAAACATGGAAATATATATAAATGGATTTTAAAAAAAAAAAGATGTATTATAAAATAAAACTACTAAAATATTGAATTAATCATAAAAATATAAAATTATACATCATGAAATTAAATAATAATATATAACAATTTAAAAAATTTTAAAATATTAGTACATAATGGAATAAAATAATGTATATAAAGAGTTAAGTAAATTAGTATATATAGAGAAAAATAATAATAATAGTATTAATAACAATAATAATAATAGTAATAGTAATATTAAACTAATTAATAAAAAAACAAATATAAAAAAAAGGATTAAATCGCAACTAGAACAGAATTATTAGGGAACAAATGAAATTAAAATAAAATGGAGGATTAAACTACAACATGTGAATTATATGGGGGCCAGGTTGGAAAATATTCCGCCTCCCAAAACGCTGCGCAGCAACATGGATTAAAATGTCATAATGGTAAAGTTTCTGTGCCCAAGTTTAAAAAAGAGGAAGAAAAACTTAATTAAACAACACAGCGAGAAGGGAGGACCAACTGCGCAAATTACCCCTTAAGGGCAGGAACGCGCGGATCCTGCCTGTGGGCCGAGTCAACGCGCGGATCCTGCCTTAGTAAACGGCGCCGTTTTGGTATTTTTATTTAAACTAAATTTTTTACAAAAATCATTTATAACCAGAAAAAATAAAAAATAAAAACTAAAACTCTACTTTCTCTGCTAGGGTTTTATACCCTGTTTCAGCCGCCGTTCAAGCCTTATGCCCATGCCCTGATTTCGACGGAGAAGACACCGGCTCGACGACTCTAACGACTAGGTAAGTTTCCCCTCTTCCTTTTATGTTTTAAGTTAAAAAAATAAATAAATAAATAATAAAACTAAATAAATAAATAAAACATACGCCCACAAAGTAAACCCAAAAAAATAATCACCTCTGTTATTCAAAAATCTTTGGATCTGTTATTTTTCTTTGTATCTCCTTACACTGAATTCCCTTCTTTTTTATCAATTCCCCCCATTACAGTATTTCAATCCTCCTTTTATAACCCTAATAATAAAATATATAAAGGAAAAAAATCTGTTTGATTTCTTCTTGATTTGCAATCTTTGATCTTGTTTCCTTTTTTTGTGTTTATTTGCTGTGCAGGTAAAGACATGGAGATTCAGGCTTGGCTGCAGCGCGGATGATTAGAAACCCTAGGATTTCTGACTTTTTTGCGCCACTGTAATTTGGGCCTATTTTGTTGGGTTTGGGCCACTATTTTATCTTATTAATTGGGCCATACAGGCCTGTTTGTAATTAGGGTCTTTTAGACCCGGGCAAAATCTGGCATGTACAACTGCCCCTCTTTTCTCGTTATTGTGTAACAAGAACAGAGCAAAGACTTTTAAAAATGCCTAATTTTCCCCGGTCGTGCTGGACTTTCGTACTCTTCTTCTTCAAGTAGCCTCATTCCTTCCTACTGCATCTTCAGAGGTATAGGAACTAGTGTTTCAATCTACTCCACTGCAATGCCAGGGAGATAGGATGTGTACGCTGTAGTTTCTCAAGAGAACAAAATTTGCTAACTTTAATCTGCTCCACTGCAACTCCAGGGAGATAAGACTTATAGCTTCAACTTAATCTGTTGCAATTTGATGAATTTGATGCGATCTACTCTACCGTAATTTCAGAGAGATAAGATCCATCATTCTAATCCACTCCACTACAACTTTAGGGAGATAAGATTTGTTTATTTAGTCTGCCTCACTGCAATTTCAGGGGGATAAGACTCACTTTCTTGGGTCTGCTCCATTGCAACTTCAGGGAGATAAGACTTGATATGATCTGCTCTCTGCAACTTCAGAGAGATAAGATCGGTTTTAATCTGCTCCACTGCAACCTCAGGGAGATAGGATTATTGGCTTTAATCTGCTCTACTGCAACTTCAGGGAGATAAGATTTGCCATCTTTAGTCTTTTAAATTGCAATGTTGGGGAAACGAGATTCATCGCCGTAGCTTCAATCTGTTCCACTACACCGCCAGGGGAGTAAGATTCGCCGTTTGCGGCTTTAATCTTTTTAATTGCAATGTTGGGGAAACGAGATTCACCGTTGTAGCTTCAATCTTGTTCCACTACACCGCCAGGAGAGTAAGATTCGCCGTTGCGGCTTCAATCCTTTAAATTGCAATGTCAAGGCGGTTAAACTGATGTCTTCGATCTGCTTCACTGCCAGTACAGGAAGGCAAGATATGCTATTTTCAACCTACTCCACTGCTGCTTAGGGAGATAGGATTCACAATATTCAACCTATTCCACTGCTGGCCAGGGAGATAGAATTCTCAATCTTCAACCTATTCCACTGCTGACCAGGGAGATAGGATTCACAATCTTTAACCTATTCCACTGCTGACCAGGGAGATAGGGCTGGGGTCATCGATCTGTTCGCTATCGGTGCAGGAAGGCAAGATCTGCTATTTTTAACCTGCTCTGTTGCAACCCAGGGAGGCAAGGCTGGTGTCTTCGATCTGCTTCGCTGTCGGTGCAGGAAGGCAAGATCTGCTATTTTTAGCCTGCTCCGCTGCAACCCAGGGACGCAAGGCTGGTGTCTTCGATCTACTTCGCTGTCGGTGCAGGAAGTCAAGATCTGCTATCTTCGATCTACTTCACGCCAATACATGAAGACAAGATCTGCTTTCTTCGATCTACTTCGCCACCAGTATGGGAAGACAAGATCTGCATCTTCGATCCACTTCGCTACCAATATAGGAAGACATGATCTGCTATCTTCGATCTACTTCACGCCAATACATAAAGACAAGATCTGCTTTCTTCGATCTACTTCGCCACCAGTATGGGAAGACAAGGTCTGCATCTTCGATCCACTTCGCTACCAATATAGGAAGACAGGATCTGCTATCTTCACTGATCTGCTCTTTGGGGAACATGACTTGTATAATGAACCTAATTATGCCTAATGATTAGGATGGCATAAAATGAATCAAATGCTCCTAACTAGTCATGTGTGAATGGTGTTTGCACGAATACAGAATTTTTTTCGAGAATGATCCCACTTAGGTTGTCATTGCTCGAAGTTTATTAAGGCTTTAACACTGATGTGCTACAACGCCTTCTTGCTTGACTGGCTTTTCTGAAGAAACATTTAGTCAGGTTGCCCCCCACTGTAAACCTCAAAGTTCAATCTATTGGGGCGCAAAATTTGTACCATCATTCTTCTACTGTAACCCAAAGGTAGGAATATATGGCTTTTTCTCGATCATCTTCTATCACAATTCAAGGATACAGGATCTAAATATCTCTGGTCCCTTACACCATTCCCAAGGTATCGTGCCAAAGGCTCATGCATAAATGAAGGCTTTCTTCTCCGAGGAAACCTCTTCCTACTGTCTGGTGATCATTGCTTACTTGTTTATTTAAGCTTTGTCATTTTGTTCAATCAATGTTTTTAACAACAAAATCCAAAGAGAAAATCCTAATTTAGACTCTTCATTTTCAGATTTCCAACCTTTAAACATGGTGCGTTCTAAACAATAGTCCTGTTTCAGGTTACTGTATTATTTAGAAACTTCTAGAGTAATATGCCAAACTTCCCTTGTGAATGTTTTATTAGTTCATTAATCGTTATTCCAATGCAACTTGCTTGCAAAAAGGGTCTAACAATGGATGAGAATACAATTCGTTCTGAGCATAGCTCGAAAGGAATATATTATCAAAAAATAGTAAATAAGGATAACAAAGAAATTGATTAGGAATGTGTATCTTGGAAAAGAATGAAGTATTCCAAGAATAGCAAATTCAATATAAAAATTGGATGCCCCAAATATCGTAGCTTGAACTTCTCTATACAAACTTTCTGAGTTTGACATGTGTTTAGGAGATCTACAGTACTCTGTCGATGTCCCAAGATGTTGTCTACCCTTTCCTGTTGATTTAAGATCATCATATGCCCCAATCTGATCAAAATTTGAACTGCTCTGATCACCTCATACCCCATTCTGATCAATATTTGAGCCGCCCTTTTCGGGTTTTCAACTCAAATCCCCTTTGGTCTCAAGGCGCCCTTTGCGGGTTTTCACCTTGGCCTCTCTATTTTCTTTCTTCTTTTCTCTCTCTTTTTTTTTACTTTTTCTTCTTTTTTTTTATATTTTGAAATATTTTTGATTGAATCTGAACTCATAGGATTAGGCATGTCCTTGTTATCCTTTTTGATCAAAATCGACGCTTTTCCAAATAAGGCCTTCCACATAAGGTCCTTCCTAGCTTGGGATGAAGTTCTTTTTGGATGGGAAGGATCTTCTTCAATACCAGGTCCGTCTCAAGGAATTCTCTAGGACGAGCCTTTTTTGCGAATTTGCATCATTTGCTTTTGACGCATTTGACCATGATGGATAACTTTGAACATTCCTCTTCAATCAGTATTGGATTTAAAAACTCAGAGAGAAAGAATCTTGTCTTCAATAGGCAAAACCGCGATGGGCCCAAGAGAAATGCATTGCCCCGGCAGAGTTTTTTTTTGCTCCATCTTTTTTTGGGCAATATAGCATTAATTGTGAACAGACTGCAAACTTTTGATATTGTGCTATTGTTTAAATTTAGTACATTGTCAGATATGATCCTTTTGGCGTTCCATACGATTTTTCACGAATTTGCTAACTGTCGACTTTGTGACATTGGCATATGAAGCAGCTTCCACCCATTTAGTAAAGTAATTGACGACCACAATGATGAATCGATAACCATCAGACTCTTTTGGTAAGATCGACCAAATGACCTTCATGCCCCACATAAGGAGAAGTCATGTATCCCAATGATTCTTTGTAGGGTAAGGTCTGTTTCTCGACTTGTTCTACCATCCTTAACAGGTCCAGAAATAGGCTACAATCTATGTCATCTTCAAAGTCATGAGATCCCTTTAAACACATTCCTCGCTCAAAAAGAAATTCTAAGCCTGTAGTAGCGTCACTCATGTTATTGATATCTGGAGACCCAATATAAAAGAATATACAAAATTATGAATGAGAGAATGATGTGGAAGAAAATCCAAAAGAATGAAAGAATAATTATTTCAAAAGAATGAAAAAATATTGGCTCAAAAATGAATGCAAAGATATATTTTATTAGAATAATGACGTTCAGACATGACCCTATTTCACAAAGGAATTTCTATCATTTTTAGGTTAAAAACAACAAAAATGTTCTAAACATTAATCTAAATAAGCTCTAAAAATTACAGGGATTTCTTCCGCAGTTCAATTACTCAGAACACTCCCAGATTTATAAGGGCGGATATCTAACAAGGTTCCCCTTTCATTTGTGTCTCCCTATATGTCATTGATGTGAACACTTTCCAACATCTCTTCATATATTGCATTCACCCCATTGTCAATCATGATTGGGTAGCGAATTTTCTGCATTAAATGAGCCATCCAACTTGACAATACCCATGTTGATAAATTTTTCAACTAGCTTTTTGAAGGTAATGCAATTCTCTATTGAGTGTCCAGTAATTCCCGCATGATAATCGTATTTTGCATTTGCGTCGTACCATTTGGGATACGGAGGTTGTGGAGGATTCACATGTAAAGGAGAAACAATATGCGCATCGAATAAGCTTTGATACAGCTCCTTGTACGACATTGGAATTGGCGTAAACTGGAGTTTTTCAGTACCTTACTTCACACATGATTCTTGTCTTGATAAACCCTGCTAATTAGCAATCGATTTGCTGTACGTATTCACGCTGTTCGCCTCATTTTCTTTTTCTTTTGAGGCTTGCCTTCTATTATTTCCTCCAGCATCAATCTTTCCACTTCTGATAGCCTTTTTTATGATTTCACCATTCATAACTATGTCAGAAAAGCTTTTTGTGGCACTTCCTAACATATGTGTGATGAACGGAGCTTTCAATGTATTTATGAATAACATTGTCATTTCCCTTTCCAGGAGCGGTGGCTGAACTTGGACGGTGACCTCCCTCCACCTCTGTGCATATTGCCTAAAACTTTCACCGGGCTTCTTTTCCATGTTTTGTAGAGTGATTCTATCAAGTACCATGTCAGTTACATGATTGTACTGATTTATGAATGCCTGTGCTAAATCTTTCTATGAATTAATCTTGGCACGACTCAATTGATTGTACCACTTGGACGCTGCCCCTGTGAGGCTATCCTAGAAACAATGTATCAACAGTTGGTCGTTATTAACATACCCAGTCATCCGCCTACAAAACATGGTAATATGAGCTTCGGGGCTACTAGTTCCATTGTATTTCTCAAACTCGGGCATTTTGAATTTGTAAGGGAGTACTAAATCTGAAACTAAGTTCAATTCTTTAGCGTCAATTCCATGGTAGCTCTCAGTACTTTCTATCGCTCTAAGTTTTTCCTCCAGCCATTTATACTTTTCTTCGAGCTGTTTTGGTAGTTCATCCTTCATTTTCTCAACTGTTTCGTCGAAGTTAGGGATAGCAAGATTAGCAAGGTTATCTCTGGGGTTAGAGCTTGATCTAGCTTGAAAATTCATTGGTGTTACAGCACCATCCTGAAACTGTTGAGGCTTGATGGTGACAGAGGATTTGCGCGGACATTCCTCAACTTGCTGAGGGATAAAGCCTGAAGAATAGACAGGTCCCTCATTGTCTCCTTCTTCAACATTAAGTACAGAGCTTTTTCCTTTATCAATTCTTCTAGTCAGCAACTGAGTCAACTTAGCCATCATATTCCCCTGAGATTCCATCATTTTGTCCATCATTTTTTGTTGAATCTTCTCAAGCTACTTATTCATTTGTTGTTGAAGTTGATCTTGCATTTCTTTTTGGAACTGCTCTAGCCTTTCCATCCTTTGGTCCATGTCCTTAGTTTTTGGTCGAGTACCGTAGCAGTGTTTGGTGGGTTGGTTAGTTTCCAGATTTACTGAAATAAATTTACTCAATTAGACTCTTTCAATGCATATGATGTCATGTAATGCAGATGCATGAAATGAATGCCTAAAGAGACATTGATTCTGATTCAATTACATTTAGAAAACTTTTCTAGAAAACAAATCTCTTTACATAAAATGGATATTTATACGGCCTTGCCCTCATAGGCGAAGACATTTGATCCTCTTCTTCATTTGAGCGTTAAGATAAATCTCACGAACTCTTCAAAAGGGACGTCTCTTCTATCTCCTCTTTGCTTAATCCGGGCTGCAATTCATTTCTCACTCATCCTCGTGATGCTCGTTGGCTTCTCTTTAAGAAAGTTCAGCGGCTCTTGAATAATCTTTGTTATCTTGAATCTTTGGGCAACGGAGCCATAGTCGTGTAGTCCTCCATTAAACTATCATCCTTCTCTTATCACGTTTTCTTGGACCATATTCGGACAACCATGTTGTCATCCACTTTATCAAGAAACTCATTTTCTTATGACAAGCTCTCTATTTAGCAACTGAACGTGAATCAACACCTCTTTTTTATAATGAAAATGCAATGCAATTATAACCATAACAAAACGAAACAGGTTAGTGTAAAACAAAAGCAAGCAAGAAAGAAACAAATTGAGCATCTACTCGGGAAACCACTAGGGTTTGGTGTAATTATTCCTAAGGTGGGCAACTAGGGTTCACTATATGTAGTTTGGCTCTAAGGTAAGGGTACCTGAACCAGCAGATTCCTCGATCCTCACCCATTATAGGCTCATACGGACCAAGTTCAGTTCAGGGGAATACATTTCCCTATGGCTGCACGGAGATGAAAATCTCACGAAGACATAGGTACGGATGTATCCCGAAAGCAATCCGCTATCCTGCACGGAGGTGAAGACCTCACGAAGGAAATAGCTTCTCACTCCCACTTAGAAGGGTAAGATCATTCAACTCATGTAATGTATAATGCAAAGATCAATTAAGTAAGAAAATGAATGCAAAAGGATCTCATGAATTTTTTTTAAAAAATATTTTCTCTACCATGAGACAAAAATTAATCAACTTTGTGGCTCGACTCTCTTATTTAAAAAAAAAAGTCCCCAGTGGAGTCGCCAAGCTGTCGAAACCATTTTTTTTGGAAAAAAAATAAAAATTAGTTGTCGACTTTAAAAAAAAAATTGGGAGTCGCCACCAATCTTTTATTGAGGTGTGATTGGATCACCTAAAAAATAGCTTTGGTCTACGAGTTTTAGAAAAATAGATCCGGGAGTCGGTTACGTACGAGGAAGGACTAGCACCCTCGTAACGCCCAAAATTGGTACCTAGTTAATTAATTAGTGTCTTAATGTCGAAAATTTAAAAATATGATCCTTAATAAAAACTTAAAAACGTTACTTATTAAGACTCTTATCATTTCGGAGAAAGAAAATGTCACACCCAATGCGTTAGGGCATGACATTCTAATCTCTCAAAAATGAATTAGTCCAAAATACTCGTGTAATAAAATTTAAAAGAATATTCATTTGTTTAAGATTTATAAAGAAATCGCGGCCCAATACGTTAGGGCACAATTTCTCAAAATCCTAAACTTGGAATATTTCCTTTGTTATTATTTTTTTAAAAAAAATCTTTGTCTCGAGAAATCAATACGTCACATCCAATACGTTAGGATACAACATATTAAATTCCCGACAACAAGCTTTTCATTTTATTTTTTGATTAATGAGCAATTCTCGATTGTTAGATTTAACGAAGAAAATTGGAACCCAATACGTTAGGCTCAATTTCCTTGAAAATCCTAAATACGAGTATTATCTCAATTTTGAAAATTTTAAAATCGAGTAAAAAAATGATGTAATGCTACATTAAGTGTAAAATATAATAATAAATACAACAATGTCATAGAAATAAACGAAATTAATGTACAAAAAAAAACCAACGACATGTAAAGTATCAAATAAATGAACAAAATATAAATGAAAACATGAATCAATAAACAAATGAAGAAAATAAACAAAGAAAAAATAAATATAAAGGAAAAAAATGTAAAAAATAGATACATTCAAATTATGGAGAATAAAAGACGTAAACATAACTTACACATAAAATTTTGGGTTATAAAACTTATATATAAAATACATAATGCATTTATGAAAACAAAGGAAAAAAAATATAACTACATATACATATGCGTTAACAATATAAGTAGGTAGTTAAACATTTTCGAAAAAAAAAATAGATATATACCTATATTAAATTTTAAAAAAAATACCTATGGGGTGAAAACTTAATATAAATTATAATATATACAATACTGCATGTAAAAGTTGAAACAAACTAAATATATTAAAAATGGGATTTTTAAAAAAAATTTATATTTATGTATAACAAATATGAGATCAATAATACTATATGAGCATATATGTATAGAAATAATTTAAAATAAATTGTATATATACATAATGGCATTATATAAAAAAATATTATGAAACTTTAAAACATGGAAATATATATACATGGATTTTTTTTAAAAAAAAGATTTATTATAAAATAAAACTACTAAAATATTGAATTAATCATAAAAATATAAAATTATACATCATGAAATTAAATAATAATATATAACAATTTAAAAAATTTTAAAATATTGGTACATAATGGAATAAAATAATGTATATAAAGAGTTAAGTAAATTAGTATATATAGAGAAAAATAATAATAATAGTATTAATAACAATAATAATAATAGTAATAGTAATATTAAACTAATTAATAAAAAAACAAATATAAAAAAAAGGATTAAATCGCAACTAGAACAGAATTATTAGGGAACAAATGAAATTAAAATAAAATGGAGGATTAAACTACAACACGCGAATTATATGGGGGCCAGGTTGGAAAATATTCTGCCTCCCAAAACGCTGCGCAGCAACATGGATTAAAATGTCATAATGGTAAAGTTTCTGTGCCCAATTTTAAAAAAGAGGAAGAAAAACTTAATTAAACAACACAGTGAGAAGGGAGGACCAACTGCGCAAATTACCCCTTAAGGGCAGGAACGCGCGGATCCTGCCTGTGGGTCGGGTCAACGCGCGGATCTTGCCTTAGTAAACGGCGCCGTTTTGGTATTTTTATTTAAACTGAATTTTTTACAAAAATCATTTCTAACCAGAAAAAATAAAAAATAAAAACTAAAACTCTCTACTTTCTCTGCTAGGGTTTTATACCCTATTTCAGCTGCCGTTCAAGCCTTATGCCCATGCCCCGATTTCGACGGAGAAGACACCGGCTCGACGACTCCAGCGACTAGGTAAGTTTCCCCTCTTCCTTTTATGTTTTAAGTTAAAAAAATAAATAAATAATAAAACTAAATAAATAAATAAAACGTACGCCCACAAAGTAAACCCCAAAAATAATCACCTCTGTTATTCAAAAATCTTTGGATCTGTTATTTTTCTTTGTATCTCCTTACACTGAATTCCCCTCTTTTTATCGATTCCCCCCTATTACAGTATTTCAATCCTCCTTTTATAACCCTAATAATAAAATATATAAAGGAAAAAAAATCTGTTTGATTTCTTCTTGATTTGCAATCTTTGATCTTGTTTCCTTTTTTTGTGTTTATTTGCTGTGCAGGTAAAGACGTGGAGATTCAGGCTTGGCTGCGGCGTGAATGGGCTAGGTGGTTGCGGCGCAGATGATTAGAAACTCTAGGATTTCTGATGTTTTTTGGGCCACTGTAATTTGGGCCTATTTTGTTGGGTTTGGGCCACTATTTTATCTTATTAATTGGGCCATATAGGCCTGTTTGTAATTAGGGTCTTTTAGACCCAGGTAAAATCTGGCATGTACAAGAATATTTACAAGAGAAATGAAATAATAAATATTTAAACACTATTCTTTTAATCTTGATGCTTGGATATCTGTCTCTTGAGCGTTGAAGTATATTTATATCAAGAAACAAGTTTGTACACGTTTATGACCATTGAGAATGAATTCTAGCCGTTGGAGCATTTATTTTGTACATTTAATGTAACTTGCAGTAGTGTGTCTCGAGACATAAACCCCTTGTTTCAAGACATGAAGAAAAAAATAGTCGTTGGCAAGCCGCGTTTCGAGATATGGATAGTGTGTCTCGAGACATTTGGTCATATGTCTTGAGATAATTACTCGAATGTCTCAAGACATGGCTCCATTAAAGCAACCCTTAGCTTTGATGTTGTCTTGAGACAAACATGCTTATATCTCGAGACATGTCTATTGTCTTGAGACAAGACTCACTTTGTCTTGAGACTAAAGTCCCTCAAATAGAATTTTACATTCAAACTTTCATGTCTCAAGACATATGGTATTATGTCTCAAGACTTTCACATCAAAGTTCCTTAAAAAAATATTTAAAACACCTTAGAACACTTTGGTATTGACCCAAGAACATTTGGATAAATTAAAACACATTTAAAACGTGTTTTTTTTTTTTAGTATATTGCAATTCATTCTAAATCATTTTGTCATTTTCAAAAGATAACTCCTCTTAATGAAATATTCCTTGAAATCTTTTAAACATAAGCACTTAAACAAGACATAAACATAGTAAATTTCAATAAGAGATATAATAATTAAGCATTAGAGAAATTCAATAAAATCCAAGACTTTAAAAAAACTTTATGCATGCACTCAAGATAAAGTACCTACTAATGTCATACATTTAAACAATGCATCAATAAACATACATGCATGAACATTAATTCATTTGCATAAACATATGAACATATACATTCAACGTAAAGTGTCACACCTGAAATTTTAATCAAGACTTGGTCATATTGGACTGGATACCCTGAGTTTTTTTATATGTTTCAATTTGATCCTATTACATTCTATCTGTACCAAATTGTAAAACTTGGAGGTTGGATTAGGCGTTATTGAAGATTGTCAAATTTCTGAGCGACCTGTTGGGGAATAATGACTCATTTTTAATATTTTATATTTAATCGAGTTAGTGCTTGCATGGAAAGTGATGAACAATTAGTATGAGAGTGGCTATATAAGGGGTGATGGAAAACGGTGAACATATAATTTTCCTTTTTCCAACTTCTCAACTATCATTTTCTCTCTGGATATTTTGGGACCAGAGACAGAGGAATGAAGGGATCGAGCTACATGAAGGTGAAAAATAGCAATTTAGCTTAATCAAATGTGAAATTTTTGAAATGGTAATGTTCCTATACTCTTCTGTATCTTTTTTATTTGAAGGAAAGAAATAAACTATGGATATCCGACTAAATGTTGGTTGTGAGGAAAAATAAACATGTTAAGTAAACAAATTAACTCTGTATATTTCCAGAGCTCAATTATCATGCTCATAAATGTCTCACGGTCGGTCCTATATGGTTGTTACTATTTAGACAGTGAAAACGGAGAGGTACCATACAACAAGGGGAAAGGCAAACTAGTAGGTGGTGCATCCTTGAGGTATTATGCCGGTGAGTTATTGAACTTGAATTTTCAATGTTTGTCTTATATACCTTTGTACTATGTTGTTCTGGTTGCGTGTTATGCTTATGAGGAGGTGATACCTTGTCATGGTAAAGTTACCAAAAATTTGCGGATGCATGCTACGAGATAAGGTGCATGTTGTTGTGAGCTCAAGTTTTAGTGTATGATGATAACTAAATTATTCATCAGTTACCTTGCATATATGTGGTTTGATAAGTTTTTGTTTTAGTGTTGATGTATGCTATGTTAGTGTACAAATGCATGCCCTATTGTAAACATAAGTTTGACGTATTTATGAGTGGTTTCTAGATAAATTACTACTAATTATAATACATTGTTAAATGTTTGACGTTATTTTTGGATAAAAATAATTGATATATCGAGTATAGAGGGATGTAATGATGGATTCAAGAATAAGAAGATGTCTTGTTATGCACTTTGTGCCACCTGTTATCTGGCTTTGCGGAGGTTCGGTTGGAGGGCACGTGGAATATATATATGCACGTTATTTTAGCTTTGTAGAGGTTCGATTGGACTATACAGGATATATGCGCACAAGTATGCGATGACCCTAGTTTAATGCTTAAAGCCTCATGAATGTATGCAAGTCCCCTGGCAATGGGCATCCGCAAGTTATGACAGTCCGCTGGACTTGTCCTCATGTTTCAAGCTATACAAGTATGTTGGATGTGTTCTCAAGATTCCATGCTAAGGTTATACGCCGGACTCTGCTATATGAAAGCTTGCAGAACTATCTATTCTTTGTATCCACATGAAATGACTTCGCATGTCTTAACTCACCAAGCACGTATTCTACATATATGAATTTGTATCTATAAATATTATAAACAAGTGTCCGCAGGAATTATCTTTCATGCAAGATTCCATGGGGACTATCATTTAAGAATGTGTCCGCAAGTCTAAGTCTGGGATATGAACCCTATATCTCAATCCACTTTTCATGAATTTGTAAGAATTATCCTTCAAGCATGAGTTTGCAAAGATTATTCCATAAGTATAGTTCCGCAAGGTTTTTCCTCAAATCATGAATCCGTACGTACAAATCCACTAACTATGTATCCGCGCAAATGAGTAATTGTTCATGAGTCCGCATAAGAATGAATCTGTATAGGAATAAATTAGTACAAGTATCAATTCGCATGAATGAAACTTGTGCATATGAGTCCTCAAGTATGGATCCACACGTATGTTTTAGCCAAGTTAATCCGCATTATGTCCAACCATCAAGCTAGATTATGGAAGATTGTATAATAAGGATAAGTGCACAAGAAACATTCATCAATCATGTATCCGCTTGTATGGTTCTGCCAAGTGTGGGATTGGATGAATGAGTATGCATGGTGTGAACCCGTTCATCTAGTATTGCTAAGTATGAATTCATATGTGTAATGGCCCAAATTTAATATTATCGGAACAGTGGTTTCGGGACCACAAATCCGATGAGGAAAATTTTATTTTTCTTATATTTTTATGGTCTATGATTTCACAAAATAATTTCGTGAAAATTTCGTTCGAAAATTTCGACGTTTGGGCACTCAATTTAGTCAAAAGGACTAAATTGTAAAAAGTGCAAAAGTTGAGTTCTATATGTTAGAGGTGTCCAATTGTTATGAAACTTTAAATTGGAGGTCCTTATATGGTAATTAGACCATTGGTAACTTGGTAGACAAAAATGGACATGAGATAAGTGAAATAGAAATTTTTTAAGTTAGGGGCAATTTAGTAATCTAGTAATAAAAAGAATTAAAAAGGGAAAAAGATGACAAAAATCATCATCTTCTTCATTAGGACGAAATCAGCAAGGGAGAAGCCATAGTTAGGGTTTTCAAGCTTCCAAGCTCCATAGTAAGTGATCCCAAGCCCCGTTTTTAATGTTCTTTACGTTTTTGGAGTCCCGGTAGCTTAATTTAGCTTATTCTAGCAATAATTTAACCTAGGGTTTATATTTGGAAAAATACCCATAGGTGAAAAGTGTTTATTTTGATGTTTTATGATAGAATATGAAGCTAGAAATTATGTTAAACAACTTTTGCTAAGCGATTTTAAGTGAAAACGAGTAAAACGACATAATCGGTAAAAATACCTAATGTTCATAAGTAAGTGTTAGAGTGGGAATTTGATGTTGCCATAGAAGGGAAAAATGTTCAGCATGTTATAAAACATAAGAATAAGAGATGAAGTTTAATTTCCGAGCCTTGGGGCAAAAATGTAATTATGCAAAAGTTTAGGGGCAAAATCGTAATTTTGACAAAGTTAGAGTCGAGGACTGTTTTGATGAATGTGAGTATTAAATAAGTTAAATTTGCTATTTTAGATCAAGAAGAACGAAACTCGAGGTTAGACAAAGGGAAGAATAAAGTTGAAGACTAAGTTGGTGAATTGGGTTATAGTTGGTACCGAGGTAAGTTTACGGTAAATAAATGCAATATTTCAATAATTATTATTAATGCTGCTATTTTCCAGCAACTATGAATTTATTCCATGAATTTATTTGATGTTGATTCAAGTATAAAATGATGAAGAATTTAATATTAAAAAGTCTCGTTGATACATAAGGATGGTACTGGATACGAATGTCATGACATTTGGGTAAAGAGGTCCCATGTAAGACCATGTCTGGGACATGGCGTTGGCACCGAGATGAGAGGTCCCATATAAGACTATGTCTGGGACATGGCGTTGGCACCGAGACGAGAGGTCCCATGTAAGACCATGTCTGGGACATGGCGTTGGCACCGAGATGAGAGGTCCCCCGTAAGACCATGTCTGGGACATGGCATGGGCACCGACATGAGAACATCCCATGTAAGACCATGTCTGGGATATGGCTTTGGCATGTTATTATCAGAGGAGACCCGAGTATCCTTATTATTCCAATGTAGTTCAACGGGCTAGTAAACGAATTATGTTCATGAAAGTTCAGATAAAAGCATGAATGGCAAGCTCAGGTAAGTTATAAGAGTTAAGAACTTATCATATTATCAATTGATATTCAACGATGCAGCAAAAGAAGAGTAAGTTATGCACATAAGTATTCTAAGTAAATAAGCAAGAGAACTAGAATAAGATTAATTCAAGAGTAAACTAGAGATATAAACACTTGAGTTTAATTATTTGTGTTTAATGTTGTTATTTATTTGCTAGTAAACTTACTAAGCTTAATGCTTACTTCTTTTATTTTTCTTTCTCTTATAGTATTGCAAAGCTGCTTCAAGGATCCTAAAGAAGTCGGAGATCGTCTACACTATCAAGAACTATTGCTCGGTATTTTTATGTTGAACCATGTTGAGTATGGCATGTATAGGGATTTAGTTATTTTAAATGTTTGTAATTATGATCTTGCTAAAGAATGATGTGTAAGTATTTGATGATGAATGGTTGCTAAAATGGTTAAGTATGGAAGTGTTTGTTGTTATAAAAGTCTAGGTGATAAACTATGCATGGAAATCATAAAAGGGTAAAACTTTGCAAAGAAACAGAATTCAGGCAGCAACAGTGACGTGAATTTAAAAAATCACCTAGGATAGTATAAGATGAATTAGAGAGTGAATGGTATATTGATTTAAAGCTTGTTGAGTCTATTTTCATATAAAAATAACGGTGCAGCAAAAGGAATTTATATTTTAAGATATGTAAATTTTGGTGAGACAGGGTCAGAACAGTTTTTGGTGTCCCCTGTTTTGAGTTTAGAAAATCATTAAAAATTGTACAAAAATAGTTAGGAGATGTAGTTCATATGTATAGATTCCTTATTGAGTCTATTTTCTGTAGAAACAAGTAAGAACTTCATATGTAAATTCTACAGTGAGAAAACTTATTTTTAGTGACAAGAGGTCAGGACAATCAGGTGGTGAAACAGGGGAGACTTTAACTAATAAACTGTACTAATTGGCTGAACCAAAAATTCTAAAAATTTTATGGTAGGTAGATATATGAGTCTAGTTTCAGGGAAAATTTACGTAATTAAATTTCGAGTCCCGTAGCTCAAGTTATAATTAATTTAGTAACTACTGCGCAATTGGACAGATTGCTGTATATAGTTAAATTTATTTTCAAAACAAGTTTTTATGTTTCAAATTAGGAAGATAAGCTAAGTAATGCCTCGTGCTCGACTCCGGCAACGGTCTCGGGTAAGGGGTGTTACATTTTGTTGGTATCAGAGCAGGTTTAGTCGGTTCTCGGAAATATGCAGTATGAATAAAAGTCTACCTATACATGCCATACTTATATATTTTGATAGTGTGACGACTCCTGACGATTTTAAAATGTTTTCTTTTATAGTTATGGATCCTGAACGAGCTAGTACAGATGAAGTAGAGAGTAATGCACCTGCTTCCGCAGAAGGGACGGCGCCACTAGATGTTAATGTTAGTGAAAGGCCTGCATCAGTTAGACAGGGAGGAGGAGCTAGAGAAGCCTTCTTCCAAGCCATGAACGATTGGTTTGCCGAGTTCGTTCGTACGAATCCGGCTGTAAGACCTCCACCCCCTCAGGATTCACAGGTTCCCCATGTAGTTTCCCCAGCTGCAGGTATAGTTATCAGGGACAGACCACCTGTTGATAAAATTAGGAAGCAAGGGGCTGAAGAATTTCGGGCTACCAAAGATGATGATGCAGAAAAAGCAGAATTCTGGCTTGAGAATACCATCAGGGTTTTTGAAGAATTATCTTGTACGCCGGAAGAATGTATGAAGTGTGTTGTTTCACTTCTTCGAGATTCAGCTTACCATTGGTGGAAGACCCTCGTGTCAGTAGTACCGAGTGAGAGGGTTACTTGGGATTTCTTTCAAGAGGAGTTTCGAAAGAAGTATATCAGCCAGAGATTTATAGATCAAAAAAGGAAGGAGTTTCTTGAGTTAAAACAAGGTAAGATGTCTGTGACTGAATATGAACGCGAATTCGTCAGACTTAGTAAGTATGCACGGGAATTTGTATCCACTGAAGCCAACATGTGCAAGAGATTTGAAGATGGGCTTAATGATGACATCCGACTATCAGTGGGTGTATTGGAAATCAGAGAGTTTGTTATTCTGGTAGAAAGAGCCTGTAAAGTAGAAGACTTGTTAAAAGAAAAAGAGAAAGGCAAAGCTGAAGCTGAAGTGCAGGATACAAAGAAGAGGCAAATGAGTAGATCATTTCAGTCTACATCTAAGAGGCCTAGGGAGCTCTCTAGCGGATCACATTTTCCAGCTAGATATTCTAGTCGAAGCAGGGGTAGAAGATTTGAGGGTTTTAGAGCCCAAACCACTACAGTTGCAAGTACAGGCAGTACTCGACCTCTTAGGCCGGAATGTCCTCAATGTGGGAGACGCCACCCCGGAGAGTGTAGAGCAGGTGAAAATGTTTGCTTTAGATGTGGAGCGTCAGATCACTTTGTTCGGGATTGCCCTGAAACAACTAAAAGAGAAGAGATAACTAGTGCGAGATCAGGAAATGATCCTACCAGAGGTAGACTGCAGAGAAACCCAGGAGTGGGAGCGAGTAACAGGGGTGCATCCAGAGATTCAGCAGCTAGATCCGATGTTAAAGCACCTGCAAGAACATATGCTATTCGAGCTCGTGAAGAGGCGTCCTCTCCTGATGTAATTGCGGGTACATTTTCTCTTTATGACACTAATGTTATTGCATTAATTGATCCTGGCTCTACACATTCATATATATGCACAAAACTAGTATTTGTTAAAAATTTATCTGTTGAACCTACTAAATTTGTGGTTAAAGTCTCGAACCCCCTGGGCCAGTTTGTGATGGTGGATAAAGTTTGTAAAAATTGTCCACTGATGGTAAAGGTATTTGTTTCCCAGTTGACTTGATGTTATTGCCTTTTGATGAGTTTGATGTGATATTGGGCATGGATTGGTTAACTCAGCATGATGCAGTAGTAAACTGTAAACGGAAATATGTTGTGTTGAAGTGCCAGAATGGAGAATTACTTCGGGTTAAATCTGATCAGACAGAGGAATTATCTGATGTGATTTCAGTAATGATAGCTCAGAAGTGTGTTAGAAAAGGGTATGATGCTTATTTGGCATATGTGTTGGATACTAAGGTATCTGAGTCAAAGATACAGGCAATGCCAGTTGTATGTGAATTTTCTGATGTGTTTCCAGAGGAATTACTGGGGTTGCCACCAGAAAGAGAAGTGGAATTTTCTATAGATCTGATTCCGGGAACTACCCCAATTTCCATAGCTCCGTATCGTATGGCTCCTACAGAATTAAAAGAATTAAAGACACAATTACAGGAACTTGTTGATAGAGGTTTTGTTCGTCCAAGTCATTCACCTTGGGGTGCTCCAGTTCTATTTGTGAAAAAGAAAGACGGGTCTTTGAGATTGTGTATAGACTATCGGCAGCTCAATAAGGTAACTATAAAGAATAAGTACCCGTTGCCTCGAATTGATGACTTATTTGATCAGCTTAAAGGTGCCACAGTATTTTCGAAGATTGATCTCCGATCGGGTTATTACCAGCTACGGGTAAAAGAGTCAGATGTGCCAAAGACAGCTTTCAGAACCAGGTATGGGCATTATGAGTTTCTGGTCATGCCGTTTGGGTTGACTAATGCACCTGCAGTATTCATGGATTTGATGAACCGGATATTCAGACCATATCTAGACAGGTTTGTAGTAGTTTTCATTGATGATATCTTGGTCTATTCCCGAGACGAAAATGAGCATGCAGAGCATTTGAGAATTGTGTTGCAAATTCTGCGAGAAAAGCAGCTATATGCTAAATTTAGTAAATGTGAATTTTGGCTGCGAGAAGTGGGTTTTCTCGGACATATTGTATCCGCAGAAGGCATCAGAGTAGATCCGAGTAAAATCTCAGCTATTGTCAATTGGAGTCCCCCGAAAAATGTATCTGAAGTTAGAAGTTTCTTGGGTTTAGCCGGTTATTATCGGAGATTTGTACAGGGGTTTTCTATGATAGCTTCTCCGATGACCCGTTTATTACAGAAAGATGTTAAATTTGAATGGACAGATAAGTGCCAGCAAAGTTTTGACCGATTGAAGGAGTTATTGACGAAAGCACCTGTATTGGTACAGCCTGAATCGGGTAAGGAATTTATTATTTATAGTGATGCATCATTAAATGGTTTGGGTTGTGTCTTGATGCAAGAAGATAAAGTAATAGCCTATGCTTCAAGACAACTTAAACCACATGAAAGAAACTACCCAGTACATGATCTTGAATTAGCTGCTATTGTATTTGCATTGAAAATATGGCGGCATTATTTGTATGGTGAAAAGTGTCATATTTATACTGATCACAAAAGCTTGAAATATTTGATGACACAGAAAGATTTGAATTTGAGACAACGCAGGTGGCTTGAATTGATAAAAGATTATGATTTGGTTATTGATTATCATCCGGGTAAGGCTAATGTTGTAGCTGATGCTTTGAGCCGGAAATCTCTGTTTGCTTTACGAGCTATGAATGCCTGGTTGTCACTGGCTGATGATGGTTCAATTATAGCTGAAATGAAGGCTAAATCGATGTTTCGTCAACAAATATGTGAAGCTCAGAAAAATGATGAAAGTTACAGGCTAAACGGGTACAATGTGAGTCAGGTAATGATTCGGAATTTCAAATTGGGACTGATGGTTGTTTATTATTCAGAGGCAGAGTATGTGTACCAAAGGATTCCGAGCTTATACAGAAGATTTTACACGAGGCCCACAGCGGTATTATGTCTGTACATCCGGGGAGTAATAAAATGTATAATGATTTGAAAAAGATGTATTGGTGGCCAGGTATGAAACGTGATATCTCTGAGTTTGTATCAAGGTGTTTAGTATGTCAGCAGGTTAAAGCTGAACATCAGGTACCTTCGGGGTTGCTTCAACCAATCACTATACCAGAATGGAAATGGGAAAGAATCACTATGGATTTTGTATCTGGGTTACCGTTGTCTCCGAAGAAGAAAGATGCCATTTGGGTAATTGTTGATCGATTGACAAAGTCCGCGCACTTTATTCCGGTCTGTATGGATTATTCTTTAGATAAATTGGCTGAGTTGTACATATCTGAGATTGTCAGACTACATGGAGTGCCAGTCTCCATTATATCAGATAGAGATCCCCGATTTACGTCTCGTTTTTGGGACAAATTGCAAAAAGCTTTCGGTACTCAATTGCATTTCAGTACTGCATTTCATCCTCAGACAGATGGCCAATCTGAACGTGTAATTCAGGTATTGGAAGATATGCTCCGATGTTGCGTACTAGAGTTTCAAGGTAATTGGGAAAAGTATCTACCTTTGATTGAATTTGCTTACAATAACAGTTATCAGTCCAGTATTAAAATGGCTCCGTATGAAGCTTTGTATGGTAGAAAATGTAGAACACCGTTATATTGGACAGAGCTCAGTGAAAAGAAGATACATGGGGTTGATTTGATTCGGGAAACAGAAGAAAAAGTAAGGCTGATTCGGGATAGTCTAAAAGCAGCTTCCGATCGTCAGAAGTCATATGCTGATCTTAACGAAGGGAGATTGAATTTCAGGTGGGTGATAAAGTGTTCCTAAAAGTTTCTCCTTGGAAGAAAGTTCTCCGGTTTGGTCGAAAGGGTAAATTGAGTCCAAGATTTATCGGACCATATGAAATCATAGAAAGAATTGGACCGGTTGCTTATCGATTGGCATTACCACCGGAACTCGATAGAATTCATAATGTTTTTCATGTATCTATGCTACGACGGTATCGATCAGATCCTTCACATGTTATTACTCCGACAGAAGTGGAGATTCAACCGATATGACTTATAGTGAAGAACCGGTTAAGATATTAGCACGAGAAACAAAGGAGCTTAGAAACAAAAAGGTAAATCTGGTGAAAGTGTTATGGCAAAAGCACGGGATTGAGGAAGCAACATGGGAACCGAAAGAGACAATGAGGAAACAATACCCGAATCTCTTTACTGGTAAGATTTTCGAGGACGAAAATCCTAAAAGGGGGGGAGAGTTGTAATGGCCCAAATTTAATATTATCGGAACAGTGGTTTCGGGACCACAAATCCGATGAGGAAAATTTTATTTTTCTTATATTTTTATGGTCTATGATTTCACAAAATAATTTCGTGAAAATTTCGTTCGAAAATTTCGACGTTTGGGCACTCAATTTAGTCAAAAGGACTAAATTGTAAAAAGTGCAAAAGTTGAGTTCTATATGTTAGAGGTGTCCAATTGTTATGAAACTTTAAATTGGAGGTCCTTATATGGTAATTAGACCATTGGTAACTTGGTAGACAAAAATGGACATGAGATAAGTGAAATAGAAATTTTTTAAGTTAGGGGCAATTTAGTAATCTAGTAATAAAAAGAATTAAAAAGGGAAAAAGATGACAAAAATCATCATCTTCTTCATTAGGACGAAATCAGCAAGGGAGAAGCCATAGTTAGGGTTTTCAAGCTTCCAAGCTCCATAGTAAGTGATCCCAAGCCCCGTTTTTAATGTTCTTTACGTTTTTGGAGTCCCGGTAGCTTAATTTAGCTTATTCTAGCAATAATTTAACCTAGGGTTTATATTTGGAAAAATACCCATAGGTGAAAAGTGTTTATTTTGATGTTTTATGATAGAATATGAAGCTAGAAATTATGTTAAACAACTTTTGCTAAGCGATTTTAAGTGAAAACGAGTAAAACGACATAATCGGTAAAAATACCTAATGTTCATAAGTAAGTGTTAGAGTGGGAATTTGATGTTGCCATAGAAGGGAAAAATGTTCAGCATGTTATAAAACATAAGAATAAGAGATGAAGTTTAATTTCCGAGCCTTGGGGCAAAAATGTAATTATGCAAAAGTTTAGGGGCAAAATCGTAATTTTGACAAAGTTAGAGTCGAGGACTGTTTTGATGAATGTGAGTATTAAATAAGTTAAATTTGCTATTTTAGATCAAGAAGAACGAAACTCGAGGTTAGACAAAGGGAAGAATAAAGTTGAAGACTAAGTTGGTGAATTGGGTTATAGTTGGTACCGAGGTAAGTTTACGGTAAATAAATGCAATATTTCAATAATTATTATTAATGCTGCTATTTTCCAGCAACTATGAATTTATTCCATGAATTTATTTGATGTTGATTCAAGTATAAAATGATGAAGAATTTAATATTAAAAAGTCCCGTTGATACATAAGGATGGTACTGGATACGAATGTCATGACATTTGGGTAAAGAGGTCCCATGTAAGACCATGTCTGGGACATGGCGTTGGCACCGAGATGAGAGGTCCCATATAAGACCATGTCTGGGACATGGCGTTGGCACCGAGACGAGAGGTCCCATGTAAGACCATGTCTGGGACATGGCGTTGGCACCGAGATGAGAGGTCCCCCGTAAGACCATGTCTGGGACATGGCATGGGCACCGACATGAGAACATCCCATGTAAGACCATGTCTGGGATATGGCTTTGGCATGTTATTATCAGAGGAGACCCGAGTATCCTTATTATTCCAATGTAGTTCAACGGGCTAGTAAACGAATTATGTTCATGAAAGTTCAGATAAAAGCATGAATGGCAAGCTCAGGTAAGTTATAAGAGTTAAGAACTTATCATATTATCAATTGATATTCAACGATGCAGCAAAAGAAGAGTAAGTTATGCACATAAGTATTCTAAGTAAATAAGCAAGAGAACTAGAATAAGATTAATTCAAGAGTAAACTAGAGATATAAACACTTGAGTTTAATTATTTGTGTTTAATGTTGTTATTTATTTGCTAGTAAACTTACTAAGCTTAATGCTTACTTCTTTTATTTTTCTTTCTCTTATAGTATTGCAAAGCTGCTTCAAGGATCCTAAAGAAGTCGGAGATCGTCTACACTATCAAGAACTATTGCTCGGTATTTTTATGTTGAACCATGTTGAGTATGGCATGTATAGGGATTTAGTTATTTTAAATGTTTGTAATTATGATCTTGCTAAAGAATGATGTGTAAGTATTTGATGATGAATGGTTGCTAAAATGGTTAAGTATGGAAGTGTTTGTTGTTATAAAAGTCTAGGTGATAAACTATGCATGGAAATCATAAAAGGGTAAAACTTTGCAAAGAAACAGAATTCAGGCAGCAACAGTGACGTGAATTTAAAAAATCACCTAGGATAGTATAAGATGAATTAGAGAGTGAATGGTATATTGATTTAAAGCTTGTTGAGTCTATTTTCATATAAAAATAACGGTGCAGCAAAAGGAATTTTATATTTTAAGATATGTAAATTTTGGTGAGACAGGGTCAGAACAGTTTTTGGTGTCCCCTGTTTTGAGTTTAGAAAATCATTAAAAATTGTACAAAAATAGTTAGGAGATGTAGTTCATATGTATAGATTCCTTATTGAGTCTATTTTCTGTAGAAACAAGTAAGAACTTCATATGTAAATTTTACAGTGAGAAAACTTATTTTAGTGACAAGAGGTCAGGACAATCAGGTGGTGAAACAGGGGAGACTTTAACTAATAAACTGTACTAATTGGCTGAACCAAAAATTCTAAAAATTTTATGGTAGGTAGATATATGAGTCTAGTTTCAGGGAAAATTTACGTAATTAAATTTCGAGTCCCGTAGCTCAAGTTATAATTAATTTAGTAACTACTGCGCAATTGGACAGATTGCTGTATATAGTTAAATTTATTTTCAAAACAAGTTTTTATGTTTCAAATTAGGAAGATAAGCTAAGTAATGCCTCGTGCTCGACTCCGGCAACGGTCTCGGGTAAGGGGTGTTACAATATGTTTAACCCACCAACCGAGAATCTACTAGGATTCCTATTAAGCATGAGTCTGCTGGGTATATCCGCTAAGCACTAAACCAAAATAGAATTATCTGTTAAGTCTCTCTGTGCATGTGTGTCCATTAAAGTGATTACGAGTGGTCTTTTTGTGCGATCAGTGATTATTCATAAATGGTTCCAATCTATGTACAGTGTTAACACACGAAGGTTTTCAGGAAAAAATGTGTCCCTATCTATATACGATGCCATATCTATCACTTACTCTGTTCGGATAAACAGAATTATATTTTATTTTCATAAAATAATGGGTAGGTTGCATCAACGAACTCACTAAGTTCATCTCGAACTTACCACGTTTTCTTTGTTTGCCTTTCAAGTAATTTAAGCTAAGGAAATCGCAAGAGAGGGACTAAGCCAGAATGTTTTGAGCTAGTGAAAACTTGTCCTCTTTGTTTGTAACATGCATGAATAGGGCTACCTATAGGTTATGTACCTCAAGATTTCATTTCATTGTATAACTAAACTTTAGGAATGTTGTAAGGGCTCAAGGTATTGGATGTTATAATTTAATGAATGAGATAAGTTAATTTACTTACGCTTGGAAAGTACTTAAAGTTAGCTATTACGAGTTAGCGAATAGTGTAAGAGGACAAGAATTCAAGAGGTATCATTGAAGTTTGGTCTATTGGTGTGTGACATCCCCGTTTGACTGGTTATCTAGTCAAACGATCGGGGTGTTACATAAAGTGCATATGAAAATTTCATTTTTTTCCCCCTTTTTGGTATATCAAAAAGCATTTAAAACATTTGAAGAATGATACCAAATTTAAAGATATTTTCAAAATTAAAGCTTATGGAGAATAAAGATTGATGCAAAAATACAACGAGTCATAATATATTCATGTAAAGATCATGTCAATTGTATTCTCATACTCCATAATGAACTTCATGAAAAATGATATGGCAAAGAAACATACTTGAAATTCAATTATAAAGAACATTTCACGCAAAAATTCTAAGGATCATACAAATAAGTCCTAATTGCATAAAAGTTCATATAAATTTATGCCTAATGAAATATATCAATTTCTACCTAAACTAAGATACCAATTGTTAACAAGAATTGAAAACAAATCATGAATTAAGAATAAAATAATCGTATGCTAATGATAATTCAAAAAAGTCACAAGCAATTTATATTTCTATTTCTAGTGCTCCCCTTACTAGATGCAAATTTTAATGATTTTTTCCACTTTTTTATATACCAAAATCTATAAAACAAAATAAGACATGAAAAGCAAAATGGCATCAACAATGTAGATATCAAAAGCTCATCAAAGTTACAATGATACCAATTATGAAAAGCATAGGAATGAGAAACAAATATGCAACAAAAAAAACATATTTCATTGAATGAATAAAACAAATAAGCAAACAAAATGCAATTCATTCAATAAGCATACTTAGTATCACAAGTTTTCACCATGTTCAATAAAGATAAATCTTTGAAGCATAGGACATGGCAATGATATCAATTCAATAATATAACAATATAATCATAGTATGGATATCAATGTGAGAATGACATGAGAGAGGTGATAATGACATATTAACATAAAATAAATTTCAAATAAAATCAAAAAATATGTCATGGAATAAGTATCTAAATGATATATGAAGTAGTAACAAGATACCAATAAGGAGTCCTGAACCCTAAGACCTAATCCTAAGACTAAATCTAATCCTAATCTCTTAATTTAAGTCTAATCCGAAGTTCTAAGTTCTAATCCTAGTTTTATGTCTAATCCTTGACCTAATACTAATACTAGTACTAAGTTTAGTTTTAAAAGTTAATTCTAAGACAAATTCTAAGCCTAAGCATGGTCCTAAAGTATGTTCAAATACTTTTGTTGCACACACATTAGTGAAATAAACAGTAATGTAAAATATTTATTTAAATCACAAGACCGAACCAGAAAAATATATATACATATATATAATCTAAAAAATAGAAATAAAGACTGGATCGAAATATTATACTCATAGGTAGGTAGGAAAAGCGGACTGGTAGTTGAGGCCTGTTTTCACAGTTTCCTTAAGATAGATTTGCATCTCCTTTGGTGCTAGAGAAATGTTGGTCGACTGTCTCTCAAAATACAACAATATATGACTAAGCTTTCCATTTTCCTCAACATAATTCATAAGTGGCTTACTTTGAGCATCAATTTCTCATTCATCACTCAACTATTTTGAGCATATGATATATTGTTGTAAAGGTCTCATGGGGTAGAATATAAAACCATAATTTTATAATTCAAATATTCACCTTTACTAATTGAGAATATGCCTCAAAGTTTCTAAAAATCTATTTTTTCCAACAACTTTTACAAAAAAAAAAAAGGTATGTTCAAATACTTTATACATAACTTAAGATAATGGGATAATTAGAGCTTGAGTGAAGAGTTTAATAACTTTATATTTGTAAAATGGCCATCAAAGGTTCAAAACAAGAAAAGAGCATTTTTTTTTATATCATCTTGAACATTTTCAACAAAGTTTAGTAGATAAAGCCAAGTTGTTCAAATGATTTTAAGGCCTTAATTTCAAGAAATAATATATATATATATATTTAAGCCTCACATTTTCTTGAAAAAAATCTAATGATTTTCAATAAAGATCAATGAGGTACAAAATATTTTTATCTTTATCGAAAAATTCAAGCTAAGATAACCCCGAAGTATATGCATAATTATGACTTGACCATACACCCCTATATGCTCCTAGGAATCTAAAAATGTACCTAGAAATTGCCCAAAGCTAGATGTCTTGAGACATTTCCCACAAGAGCATGTCTCAAGATAATGCCACAGAAATGCAGAAAAATGCAATTTAAACATGCCAAAATTCATATACAAGTATACCTAAAACCTATACAAATAATTCTAACATGTATACAATTCTAAAACATGTACAAACAATGAGCCATAAAAATACAAACATGCTTGAATCAAAGAATCACTAGGTGACCTCTTTCTTTGTAAGCAAAAAGTATCTTAAACCAAAATACTAAGTGATCAAAAAATTAAAAAAAGGAAAATACACTTAGTAAACGACATATTAGGCACATGTTACAAATTTCAAACATGCTTGCATAAAATGCACCTATATACAACATAGATTTATCTATTGACCACAAATATTCTAAAATGTACACTATATACATGAATCAAATAAAGCTTAACTTTTAAAATTTTTAGAACTCATTTTTGCTTTGAAAATGATCATTCAAATAGTCAAAACTTTAAAATCACATTTTAAATCAACTTGAACTATTCCAACAACTTCCAAACAACGAAACAAACTTGTCCAAGTAATCAAATGACCTAATTAATAAGGAAATTTCAAAATCAAATCTGTTCAAGTAATCAAATGGCCTAATTAATAAGGAAATTTCAAAATCAAATCTTGAAAGTATACATTTCCTTGAAATTGGACTCAAAATAGACAATCATGCTAAAATATCATTTCAAAGCTCTTTAAACCATTTAGTGAAGTTTTGTAACCCATTTAAAGTGTTTCTAAATGGTTTCCATGTCCATAAATCATCAAATTTTGGTCATTTAAGTTCAAAGTGTCCTATAAACTTGCATTTAGAAACAAGCTTTGCAAGTTTATCAAATTTCTTTGTCTAAGCAAAATCAAAACTAAATTATCAAATTGTTCAAACCATTTTATCAAAAGCCACTAGCTCAAATAAATTTTAAAATTCTTTTTGAAAAAAAATATTTTTCAACAACAAAATTATTAAGCTTTTCATGCTCCTCTTAGGATGTGCACATGAATATGACATGTTCTAACTAGAATGCATCCTAAGAAATTCTTCAAGCATGATCATATTAAAATCAACCAATTAACCACAAATCATGCTTGAACATCCTAAGAATATCTCTAAACATGATATCAGTAATATCCATAAATTCAATCGAAGATCATGCTTAGAAGAAAAAAAACATCAATAGGCAACCAATTTAATAATTTTCAATGAAGTATTGGCTTAGAGGTTACCCATCCTTCATTTTTGTGTGATAAGAGCATTTAAATACTTTTTTATTTGTTCCTTTGTCACATCTCAAAAATCAGGTTAGTAGAACCGAGTTTTTAAATTGAAGGTTTGTGTTAGATATCGTAAATTAGGGTCGTAAATGAGTAACTAAAGTATTAGAGTAACATAATCGGGTTTTTATTTTATTAACTAGCTTAAAATAAAATTTAATTTTGAGATCTAATTTGAAAAAATATTTTTTTTAATTGAATTAGGACCTTATTGAGAAAGGGAAGAAGTAAGGAGTGACCAGAAGGGCAAATTGCCCAATTTTTGAAATTAGTCTCCTACAAGGACAACAACTACCGTCTTCCCCTTTTTTCAACACCCAAATCATTAAAAAACTTCTCAAAACCTAAAATTAGAGAGTTTGTTCAAAATTAATTCATTACTTCAGATTTATTAACCTTCCAAACACCAAAATAACCCCTAATTTCAAACAAAATTCGTGTTTTCTACCCTAAATTCATCATTGTTCTTCTTGAGTTCAAATCCAGAATTAGAGTTTGTGATCATATTTTTCATCAAAATAAGGTAACATTCTGACTTTTTAGGATTAAATGAAGAATGTGGTTAATTCAAATCGAGTTTTAAACGATTATATTTGGATTTGATGTTTTTAAAGTAAGCTTGGATTCAAAATGGAAAATCTCGTAATCTTGAGTAAACCCATTTTTTAAAGTTATTTTTGATTCATTATAACCTAATTAGAAGGTATTTAAATTCAATTTGATAGTTCATAACCGATTTTTTAAGAATCAAACATTTTCCCCTTTAACATGTTCTTGAAAGCTTGAATTTTCCAGAAATTTTAGAATCACGGAATTAGGTGAAATTAATGGTTTAGATATGAAATTAAATGATATTTAGGATGTTTGAAATCGAATATAAAGATTAGAAATGAGATTAGAAGGTTGAAACTTCAATTTTGACAAAACTAGCTAGTTTTCGGTAGTGAGAAAGGAAAGGCTTGAATTGTGTTTTCCTTATTGTTTGGTAATGATCAAGGATATTTTTTATTAGTTTGGAAATTTTTTATGTGTGTAAAGTGTCGCATCAATCGGGAGCCACTACGAGTAAGTCTAAAGGCAGGGAAAATTTTGTTTGAGCTTTCGGTTAATAAGCGGAAGCGTGATCGGTGACTGTCTGGAGTCGCTACTGGTATGCACGATTCATAGTGTTAATTGGGACTTTAGGAATAGTCTAAACCTCTATACTAAGTTCCAAGTGTAATTCTTTCTTATACCTTTCACCTCGTTGTGAAATTATGCTTAATGAATGTCAAGTTGTGGAATGTGATGCTAACATGACAGGTAATATAAGTGAACACTTGTATGTGGTATGAGATAATCTGATTTTAATGCACACATATGTGGTATGAGATAATCTAATTTTAATGCACACATATGTGGTTGGATATGTGATGGCTCAATGAGTATAGTTGTGGCACTTAAAGTGCAATTAAATGTGAATTCGATAAGCATGCATTGTGTACAAGTTTGTGATGTGAATTGATGATGATGAACAGAGATTATGTGCATTAGCACATTAATTAAATGTGTGTATTTGCGAATATTTTGGCCTTGTGATCTCTTGAAACCGTTGGATATAGTTGGCATGCCATAGGATTGTGAGTACTCACATTTGTATTTGTGATTTGGGCATTGAGGCCCTGGGACAGATTAGAGAGATAAGGGAATGTCGAGCTAAGCTCCATTCATTGGGACATGTTGGTGTGTTGGAGAATGTTTAGCTTTATGCTACACTTATGAGATGGAAATCCTTTTATTCAACGTGTGGTGATAAAGTCCACTTTTTATGTTTCTATCACATCCCAAAAACTGGATTAGTAGAAATTTGGTTAATAAACCGAGAGTGGTTACGCCTGATTTTTTTTTTAGATAACCTTAGCATATTTGATAATAAATAGGTATTAATTATAGTGATTGAGTGGTGGTGGAGCTATCCTTGATGACCTGTGTTTGAATCCCTTCCTTCTCATTAATTTCTATTTGGTGCAAAATTGTCTCAAACCCTTAGCAAAGATCATCCCATGTTTTAATTATTTTCTTGTTAAAATGATCACAAGGAAGAAAGTGGTCAAGTGGTTAAGTGTTTAATATGTTTCTTAAGGGTCCTAGGTTTAAATCTATTCATCACCACCTTTTTAATTAAATTTTTTTGTGAATTTTTCCATGTGCTAAATGCCCTTGTAGTCCAACCCATAGTTTCCATACTTGGGAAGATTCTTCCCTTATTTACATGGTCAACATTCCCTCAATAGCCTCCTTTACACTCCCATGGTCCCCTTTTTGCTCCTTTGCCCCTCAACATACCATTCTCTTCACCCTTACCTTGTGTGATGATTCATTGAACCTAGACAAGATGAAGAACACCCTTTTGTTTCATCTTTCCATCTTTTCATTATTTTCCTATTTTTTTGCCACTCCTTATATGCTCCTCTCTTTTCTCTTCTTCCTTTTTACACCACCTTGAACCAGCATTTATATTATTTTTTCCTCCTCTCCTCCACCACTCATTTGCCTCAAACCACCATTGTCACCATCAGACCTCCACCTTGTCGTTACTCTTCTCCTCTATTTTCTCTACCAGTACCCTCCTCCACCGTGACAACCACCGCGCATCTTCGCTCTCTTTTCTTCTCTTTTTTCTCTTCTCATTTCTCCTCTTTTAAGTGAGTGACTGAAAACATATATTCTTTTCTTCTCCCCCATCGAACCATTGCCTCTGTCTTCAGACCGTCGCTGTTCCCGTCGTCGTCATGACACCATCACCAACAGTTGAGATTCTTCATCCTTTCTTCTTCATTTTTCAACCTTTGTTATTCTTTTTATTAATAAAAAAGTTTGCACTATTTATTGTATTTAATTCTTAATCCTAAACTTTATTTTCATGAACTTACTTTCAAATAATTCTCCTTTTTAGATCATTGTTTCCCCTCCGATTCATGATCAAAAGGATCCATCGATCCTCCTGTTACAACAAAGTTAGTGTAAGTGTAAGGGTTGAGTAGAAATCTCCCTACTTTTTTCTTGACCGAATATTTTCTTTTAAGAAGGTCATAGTGAATTCTTTTCTCATGTATTAATGTCTCGTATGTTATGTTTATTGAAGGGTCAATCGACACCAATTCGAGAGACCATTAACGTTGGGAACTAAATCACTAATCCGAGTATTTTTTTAGGGTAAGTATTAATGGAAATCGATACTAACTATCATATCAACCTTAATAACGATCATAATTAATGTAAGGTCGCTATTTATTGTGAATAGGTAATCTAATTGTTAGATCTAAGTGTGGACGTCCTTAGAGAGTTGTTACACATCAGATCGACGATCAGGTGTGAGTTTTAACACTAAACTAAATTAAGTCTTTGTTTTATATTAATAAAAATGTTGTTATATAAATAATGTTATTGATAATGATACTTTATGTATCCATAAAGAGAGATAAACCATCGATATGGATTTTTTTCAAGTAAGTATTTCCCAAATTGTATATGTTGTGAAAAGTATGTTGTGTGATATTGATGCTTATTATTGATTTGAAAAATATGTACATCTCATTCTCATGTTATGTGATTATATGACATACATAATGTTCGCATGAAAATAAATTGTGAAATTTTCATACCATGTATACATATGATATTTGCATGTTAAACATGCATATATGATTTGAGTGATTTTGGTCATATCACTTATATGAGGTGGGATATGAGAAACGTGGAAGTATGTGGCAATTTATCTAGATTAATATGACACTGTTCACAATTTTGATTATGTGGCAGTATATTTGCGATTTGGGTGGCTTGTCCACGATATTGATTATTGGCAGTTTATTTGCGATTTGGGTGGCTTGTCCACAATTTGGTGTATTGGATGGACGAGTTTTGAGGAACTCGATTTTGGTGTGTAGCAGAGATAGGTAGGACTATTTTCATAAAATCTGTAACACCCTAAACTTGGCCCAGACGTTATGGCTGGATCTAGTGATGTCACATGATAGGGTGCTTGAAAATCGTATCATCGCGTTAAAACCATTTCCATGAATTCCTTATCTTAATATCTTATTAGTTCTAAAATTGTGTTGCTCATGTAATCGATAGTTTCAAAACGTTATTCATTTGCGGAAGCTTTTAAAACAGATTAAACAATTGTGCGTATAGGAAAAACATTTGTTTCTTTTGAAAACTGAGGTTTCGTACTACTAGCAGTTGTAATCCATAAGGTAAAGATAATTAAAACCCAAAACCAAAGTCCGAAATTCCAATTACAACCCAAAAACTTAGCCAATAAAAATAGAATAGAAGTAAAACAAATTATCGTAAATATGAGTTAAAAACCATAAAAGTCCCAAAATCATGGTCACCACCGAGTCATCCGCCACACCGATCCATCTAGATCTGGGGATTACCCGTGAACATTTAAACAAAAGGGGTGAGTTTACGAAAACTCAGTGTGTAATCCTACAAAAAACAAACAATAGCAAATCACAGTGCACGGTTAAAGCAGTCCTGGGCCTAAGCCCTTTTTCAGTATCAGTAACAATTTAAGCCTTAGCCCATCTCAGTACAGTATCAAATATGCAATAGGGCCTTAGCCCATCACAGTATCAGTATCAAATATGCAGTAGGGCATTATCCCATCACAGGATCAGTATCAAATATGCAGTAGGGTCTTAGCCCATCACAGTATCAGTATCAAATATGCAGTATGGCCTTAGTCCATCACATAATTAGTTTGGGCCTTAGCCCATTCAAATACAGTCTTAGAAATACATTAGAGTCTTGGCCCACATCAGATACAAAATGCAGATACAGCAAATCAGAATCCTACCCACTAGCCTCTACACACTATCTCCGTCTAACCCTACACACCATGTGGGGATTAAATCAACCCACCCATCCCTACACACCATGCTGTACCGAAATGCGGCACATAATCAGAAGGTTGCGGCTGAGTTACCAGATAACAGGCTTAATAGCCTTTCAGACACTTCCTCCAAATATCATCAACCCACCCCGATGCAATGCAACATACAAAATATGTCATGCCATTATGCAATTAATAGTACATACATTCAGATACCATAAGTCATGATCGGTATAGAAGTCAGACAGACAGATCACACATATAGGGGTTTAAGTAAAGCTTATCGACCCTTCAATAGGTCCACAGTCGACTTGGGCGACCCGTGCAACCTTACAGAACTTTTTAGAAAAATGGGCTCACATGTCCATGTGGCCCACTCGGCCCAAATTGGCCTTGGCCACATGATCCATTTTTAATGTAACTCGTGCTAGTTAATTATTCATATATGTGTTCAATATTTACGTATATGTTCCTTCAAAGCTATCTACTTGAGTCACTGTTACTAAATTATTTATATCTTGAGCTACAGAATTATGAATTAAGATCTACTTAATGTTTTTGAAACTAGACTCAAATAACTTACTACCATAAAATTTTTAGAATTTTTTGTTTAGCCAATAAGTGCAGTAAAATATTCAAACTTACCCCTTTTTTGCTATCTGACAGCTTCGACCCTTCTTTCCTAAAAATTAATCATCTCTTAGTACAAAATTTGGATGATGTTTACATTTGCTTCTATTGAAAATAGACTTATTAATAATTTAAACATGTAAATTTTAACCCCTAATTATTTTTTTGCAATTTTTGATAATTTTCCAAAGTCAGAACAGGGGAACTCGAATTCATTCAGACCCTGTCTTACAAAGTTTATTCTTCTATGAGAAACTAGAATCAATAAGCTTTAATTCTATATTTTTTTTCATCCTCTAATTTTATTTTGACAATTTATGATGATTTTTCAAAATTAGGATACTGCTGCTGTCCGAGCGGTAAGTAATTTCAGCTTTTCGCCGAATCCTCTTTTTTTGCATTTCAGGTACACACCTGGTTTCAATTGAAGCTAACACGATCCCTGAGCACCCCAAAACCTATTGTCAACCATCCAAAAACCAATTTCAGTGACTTAAACCGATACCAAACTGAATTATTAAGAACAGACCATCCCCAAATATTTCTGACAACTCATACCTTGAATGCACAATAATGAAATTGCACTTCATCGGCACCGATTGGAATCCACAGCCGCCTAAGAGTCTCCTAAACATGAAATAATTCCATTAATTACCGATTTAAGGATACCAAAACTAAAACACGCCTACCCAACTTACCGAAACAAATGAAATCGATGGTTGTACCCTAAGAGACGATTTGCAAAAATAAAGAAAACAAAAAGAGAGGGGAAAGAGAAGAAAATTCAGCTATAGAGACAAAAGATGGAGGAAAGAAAAGCAAAGAAAAAAAACTGGTAGAGGATGGAGTTAGACATCGGTTACAAAGAGGACTTTTGGGGAAACTAATTCGCTTAATCTCACTACCCACATTATCTCAACCACCCACTATTTAGTTATCAATTATAACTCAAACTCTCAGTCACCAAGCCGAGCAAAAGTAACTTTCCCTTGCCCACGCAGAGATTCAAACCCCCACCTTCCAACTAACACTCTGCTTAACCACCAAACCAACAGGCCCATTCTGTTGTATATTTACAAACATTTAAATAAAATCCTATTGGACAAAGTTAAGGCTTTACTCAGAAAAATCCAAAATTTTTTTCCAAAGGCATGGCTTGAACTTGGGACCTCCCAAACACTCCTAGAACACATAACCATTAAAGCTGACAGATATGTGTGCCATACATTCACAATATTCAAAATTAAAATTTTGGGGCGTTACAAAATCTGTATCGTTTTACAAAATGTACATTGACATGATCATGCATAGTATAAAAGTGAAATATTTAGTTATATGAAATTGATATGATTATTCTGATTGCATAATGTATATGTTTATATGTATGTGATTGTGTTTATGTTAATCTCACACTAAGCTTTATAGCTCACCCCCTTTAGTTTTCTGATTTTAGATAACCCCGAGGTTAGGATTCGATGACGACATTTGGAGGAGTTACTCGGAAGTCTTTTTAAATTAAAGTAATTAAATTTTATTTTGATATTTTGATTTTGTAATACGTTTGAGTATGGACTGTGGCATGGGACTTTATTTTGAGTATTTTTCATTCTGATTTGCATAAATTGCTTGCATGGCATTAAGTTTTTAAAAAAACTGTATAAATTAGTATTTGATAAGATTTCGCTTGAAACTCAATTTTTAAAATAGAATTTGTCAATAACACATTTTTCCATTGCATTTCTGAAAAACTAGTTTTTAATAAAATTAGAATTAGTTTTCAAAATTATTAATGCTTACAAATGATTTTTCTAAGGCATTTGATTTATGAAGTTAATATGTTTTTATTTCCGAAATAATGATGAATAACCAAGTTCTCCAATTTTGAATAAAAAGACAAATGATTTAGAAGTATGATTGAAAGTCCGAAATAATTTTGAATAAATGATTGAATGTTTACAATTGAGATATTATTTATTTTGATTCCTGAAATTTGCACAATTTTTATGAAATTAAAATAAACATTTTATTTCATTTGTTTTGAATTGAGAACCCAATAGTTTTAAATTTTTTTTAAATTCCAAAAGTTTACTTCGGTCCTTTTTGTGGACAAATAGTTTTTGAAATGAGATTGAAAATAAAGTTGAACATTCGATTTTACTAGTTTTGAACGAACTGCGCAATTGGTTTAAAAAAAAAGTACGTTTGAAATCAAGAAAAGTTTCTCTGGGCCATTCCGGTGGCCAATGTAGCTTTCCGAATTCGGTGTTACAGTTTCATAATCTCAGGCAACCAAATTATCATTATTTGAAATATATATGATATATGTTGTGTGTAAATGGATGTGAGTATATAATCTAGACTTGTGAGATAATAAAGTATGAATATGTTATTTTAAGCATGAAAAACGTTTCCAACTTGTGATTTTTTTTTTTTTTTTTTTGCATTCTGGGTAAAAGTATCGATACTCACATTGGATTTTGAAAATTTTCAAAATGGACCTTATTTATGAATAAATCCATTTCTATTGTTTATTTAAATGTTTAATTAGTCATGAACTCATCTTTTATTTAAATGTTAATTGTAGTAGTCATTGCTCTTAGTTAAAACTGTGTTTGCATGTGTATAGGTTTCCATAGTTGTTGTAGCATCCTATTACTCAGGTCTGACAACCAGACCAAGTGAGGGGTGTTACATCGTCATTGCTCCAATTCACCTACAAGAGACACTCACTTGAATTTTGGTACCCAAATTACTTTGGGTCCTTGAACATTAGTCACAAGGTCTCTTGTTCCCTTAGGAACTCGTACTTGTCTAATTTTACATTGAATCATTTTCTTTATTGGACAAGTATGTATAGTATGTCCATGAAAATGACAATGTTAACACTTTGCCATATTTGAAAGAGTTTTCAAAAATGATTTTAGTTTTCTTTTTCAAGCTCTCAAATTTTCAACTCAAAGTTTTCTTTTTCAAAAAATTCAACTTTCTTCTGGGAAGCCTCAAAATTCATTTTCAATTTTTCATTTTAGCTTTTCAAATGAATTTTTGTTTTCAAAAGGAAATCATTCTCAAATTTAAATTTTGATTTTTTTTTTTTTTACATTTGGAATTTGTGGTGTCAAATTCCAATACTAACTCATTGAAAGCATCTTATAGCTCATCAAAAGAAAATCATTCTCAATTTTAAATTTTGATTTTTTTTTTTTTGCATTTGGAATTCATAGTGTCAAATTCCAATACTAACTCATTGAAAGCATCTTGTAGCTCATCAAAAGAATATGAATTTAAATAATATGAACTAGAAGATAATTTTTGCTCTTCAACAGCCATAAGACAAATCACCTTTGGATTTGTGGGGTGTTTTTCACTTGATTGCTCATCTTCGATTTTATTGCCATTAGTTGACTAATCTTTCTCACAAGGCTTCTTCATATCTTCTTTTTCATTCCTGTCTCCATATATTTTCTCTAGTCTATTTCATATTTTCTTGGCACTTTCATATGAAGAAACTTTGTTGAAATCTTCTTCGTTCATAGCACAAAAGAGTGTATGCATAGCCTTCGAGTTGGATTGAGTCTTTGCCTTGTCATTTGCATCCCATCTTTCTTCCTCCTTGGGTGTCTCCAACAAACCTCTTGAGATAATCTTCCAAGCACCATAATCAAATGCTTGGATAAAGAATTTCATTTTCACTTTCCAATTAGAGTGGTTTTCTTCATTTAATAATGTAGGACACATGGTGTAATAACCTTCTTGCAAAGTTGTTAAACTTGACTTCAATATCATCTTTAAACTTAGTATTTTTTCCTTTGATCACCTCTTCTGATGGTGAAACCTTTGATGGAGAACTTTTAACGAAGAAGGGTTTTGAAACTATTTTTATTTCGACAAAAACTTTATAAAGTTACTTGTTATAAAGTGTCCAAATTTTACAAAACATATTCATTTACTTGTTTATTACCGAAACCGTCGTGAGTTTATTCATTCGCCAAAACATAATTTTGCAGCGGAAATTTTAAAAGTTATTATCTTTTAGAAACCGAGTTTGTGTTTCCAGAAAAACATTTGTTTGCATAAAACCTTCATTTTCTTAAATCATTTTGACATACAACGCAAGATAGAAAACAATCAAAACCAAAACCAATAGTTAAAACCATACAGTCCAGAGAGTCCCAAAGTAACAAACTCTCAAATAAATCCAGAATTTTAAAAATACCAAAAACTCAAAGGCAGTTTTAACTAGTAGTCACCGCTGAGCCTCCGTCACACTGACCTGCCTATGTCCGAGGGTTACCTGTACAGAACAGACAAACAAATGTGAGTTTTCATAAACTCAGTGTGTAACCAACAGACATAGACATGCAAATGTACACAGCATTCTTATATGCGGAACAAATACAAATACGGACCTAAGTCATTAGCAAATATAGATATAAGAATCAGATAATCCAAACAGATATGCAGAATCCTACCCCTATCCTCTACATACCATCTTCGTCCATCCCATCACACCATGTGGGGTTAAACACACCTGCCCATCCCTACACACCATATAGCGTCGATGCGATACATAACAAAATAATGTGCAGTCAAGCTGTTAGAAATTACGCGAAAGGCTGCTATACAGATTACTTCCTCCACATATACAAATCCCACCCCAAATATAGATACAGCATGCAGATAACAGATACAGAATCACAAGATTAACATGCTCGTATACAGATATTATACTTACTTACGAAAAATAGTCAGACATGCATATCAGTTTCCTACTCAGATCAGACTATCAGATTAACAGATCGCATACAATGGGTTTAGTTATCCCTTACTAACCCTTTGGTAGGCCTACAGTCGATCGAAATTATCTGTGCGACCATAGGGAAATTTTTAGAATTTTTGGCCCACATGCCCGTGTGAGCCCACACACCCAAATTGGCCTTGCCCGTGCGGCCCATATGGCCTAGACCAAAGTCCACACGCCCGTGTGGCTCATACACCCAATCCGACCTAGCCCGTGTGGCCCACACGGCCACACAATTGTCAACCCATGGCTCTGTCTCGTACACGGCCTTACCCTCAACAGTTACACGGTCGTGTGTCATAAATGGCCAGCCACATGGTCGAGCACACACACATGTGGCATCGACAAACATAATTTTTAGATTTCACTGAACCTTGTTTTCTCATGTTTTAGGTACACACTTGGTTCGATTTCGATGCTATTGCGATCTCGAGCCCACTAGAATCTAAAAATAACATTCCAACGATCAATTCTAAGTACCGAAACACCAATTATCAGAGCCTCAATTGACATACTTGAATGAAGTACACAAACGAAAAGTTTGATCACTTACCAGAACAGTTACAACAGCCCTAACACTCTACACGATAGACGATGAATTCTGATCCCCTTGATTAGCACCTAACACCAGAATACACAACATTAATGCAACCGAAAACAACCTACAATCACACAAAACTTCAAGAACACTTACCAACCACAATCCGAGCAGGGATAACAAAACCAAAACACAGAGATTGATGACAGTTTTTGAATGGAAAAGGAGAAGGTAGCAAAAAGAAGGAAAAATGAAAATGTAGAGAAAATGGGAGAACAAAGTGACGTTAGTTTTTTTTAAAGAGAAAGAAACAAATTTTGAAAAAAATAAAATAAAATAAAAAAATCCCCTATCCCTCAAATTTAGGCAAGATATCTTACTAACACAATCCCAACTACCCACTCTCTCATCCACTTACACAACTTCCAAACCCATCCAAACTCTCTCAGACAACCGAGACAAAAATTAACATCCACGCTCGCACGAGAATTCGAACACAAGACATCCAACAAGCTAACTCCTTACCACTCGAACTAGCAAGCTTATTCTGATATGAGTTTACAAACAATATAACATAAGCCTACCCAGTAGGGATAAGGCTAGGATTAAAAAATAACAGAATCTGCCAAAAGTGAGACTTGAACCTAAGACCTAACACACACACCCAAAACACTTAACCACTAAAGCAGATACATATTTATGTCAAGATTTATAGAAACAGAAATAAATTATTCAAGGCGTTATAACTCTACCCCCTAAAAGAAATTTTGGCCTCAAAATTTACCTGATCCGAACAGATGAGGATACTACTAACGCATTGAGTCCTCAGGTTCCCACATGGCCTCCTCAATGCCATGATTCTACCACAGAACCTTAACTAACGGAATAGATTTCCTCCTCAGAACTTTAACATCTCGATCCAAAATCTGAACCGGCTCCTCCTCATAGGTTAAATCTGGTCTAACCTCGATCTCCTTAACAGAAACAATATGAGATGGATCAGATCGATACCAAATCAACATCGAGACGTAAAACACATCATGGATACAGTCTAACTCTGGAGGTAGATCTAACTGATAAGCAACTGGTCTCATATGCTTCAGAATCCGATACGGTCCAATGAACCTAGGGCTTAACTTGCCCTTATGACCGAACTGCAAAACTTTCTTCCACAGAGATACCTTAAAGAATACGAAATCACCCACAGAGTAGTCGATATCCCTCCTTTTCAGATCCATATAAGACTTTTATCTATCAGAAGCTGCCTTGAGACGATCCCGAATCAATCTAACCTTATCTTCAGTCTCGAAAACCAACTCAAGACCCAAAACCCGTCGTTCACCCAACTTAGTCCAACATAGTTGAGTACAACACTTACAACCATATAGAGCCTCGTAAAGTGTCATATGGATGCTAGACTGGAAACTTTTATTGTAGGCGAACTCAGCTAATGGTAGAAAATCCTCCCAACTACCTCGAAAGTCAATCACACAGCTCCAAGACATAAACTACAGTATCTGAATCACCCTCTCAGATTGACCATCGGTCTGAGGATGAAACATAGTACTAAAGTCTAATCTCAAACCCAGAGCTTCATGAAGTTTCTTCCAGAACTGAGAAGTGAAGCGAGGATCCCTATTAAAGATTATCGAAACTGAAACCCCGTGTTTTCTTACAATCTCAGAAAAGTAGAGATTCGCTAACTTTTACAAAGAGTAGTCTATTCGAACCGGAATAAAATGGGCGAACTTGGTCAATCGATCCATGATGACCCAAACAGAATCCTTCTTAGTGGGTGTTAAAGGCAACCCACTAACGAAGTCCATCGTCACACATTCCTATTTCCATAAAGGAATCTTAACGGGTTGGAGTAAAGTTGAAGGCAACAAGTGCTCAGTCTTAACTTGTTGGCACGATAGACAACAAGCAACAAAATTTCTTACCTCTCGTTTTAACCTCGGCCATTAATACAGTTTACGGAGATCCCAATACATTTTATTACCACCGTGATGCATAGCGTACGGGCCATTATGCGCTTCCCTCAGAATCAACTGTCTCAGATCAGAATCGTTAGGTACACAAACCCGTCCTCAAAAACACAGAACTCCACCCTTATTTAGTCCAAAATCAGATGCACTGCCACTCTCAACCTGACAAAATCGCAGAGCCAGAGACTCATCCCCTAACTATTTTTCCTAAATCTGTTTAACCAAAGTCGGTTTAACTTGTAACTCGACTAACAAACCCCCATCATCAAACAAACTGAGACGAGCGAATATCACCCTCAAAGCAGACATTGCTCTTCGACTGAAAGCATCGATCACCATATATGCCTTACTAGGATAATATTCTATCGTGCAATCATAATCCTTGAGCAGCTCAATCCATCGATGTTGCCTAAGATTCAACTCCTTTTGAGTAAGGAGGTACTTGAGGCTCTTGTGATCGGTCTAGATGATACACCTCTCACCATACAAATAGTACCTCTAGATCTTTAACGCAAATACCACGGTAGCTAACTCGAGATCATGCTTCGGGTAATTCACCTCGTGTGACTTAAGCTGTCAGGACGCATAAGCCATAACCTTACCATCTTGCACCAATACACATGCCAAACCAACGTGCGATGCATCACTATACACTACAAACCCCTTACCAGATTCAGTTTGTATCAGAATAGGAGCCTGAGTCAGACCAGACTTGAGCTTCTCGAAGCTCGATTATTGTTCATCAGTCCAGACGAAATGAACATTCTTACGCAAAAGCTTAACCAGAGGAGCTACAATCAGTGAGAACCCCTCAACGAACCTCCGATAATATCCCACACTACCCGAAAAACTACGAATCTTAGAGACGTTCTTAGGCTGTTTACAATCAAGCACAGCCTCAATCTTTCTAGGATCAACTCAAATCCCCTCAGCAGAAACCATGTGCCCTAGAAATGTTACCTCTCCCAACCACAATTCACATTTGCTCAACTTAGCGAAAAGCTATTTCTCTCAGAGTATCTGAAGCACTACTCTAATATGCTCATCATGCTCATTCTCAGTTTTAGAGTACACCAGAATATCATCGATAAAGACTACGACGAACTGATCCAAATACGGTTGAAAAACCTGGTTCATTAGATTCATGAATACAATCAGAGCATTCGTCAAACCAAAAGGCATAACTAGGAACTTGTAGTGCCCATAACAAGTCTTAAATGTCGTCTTATGAATATCAGCTTCCTTAACCTTAAGTTGATGATACCCAGAGCAGAGATCTATTTTCCAAAATACTAAAGCCTCTTAGAACTTATCAAATAGGTCATCGATCCTCAGAAGTGGGTATTTATTCTTCACAGTCAACTTATTTAGTTGCCGATAGTCGATGCACATCCTCATGGTACCATCTTTTTTCCTTAAAAACAGAACAGGTGCCCTCCACAGAGACATATTAAGGCGGATAAAACCACGATCTATAAGCTCTTCAAGTTTAGCCTTAAGCTCTGTAAGCTCTTTCAGTGTCATACGGTATAAAGTGATGGCCACCGGAGCTGTATCTAATATAAGTTCAATGCCGAACTCAACTTCTCGATTCGGAGGTAACCCAGTAACTCCTTGGGAAAAACATCCAAAAATTCCCTCATTATTCTGATATCCCCGATAGAAGAATCTCTAGAAACTGAAACACTGACGTAGGCTAAATATGCCTCACACCCTTTCTAAACCAATTTCTCGACCACTAGAGCGGATATCACATTAGACAAGTAATCTCGATGCTCGCTGATCATGACTACATCCTTATCATCCTCAGTCCTCAAAACAACCCTCTTACTTGCACAGTCCAAACTAACTCGGTGCTCTACTAATCAATCCATGCCTAGAATTAAGTCGAACTCCCCAAACGGTAGCTCCATCAAATTTTCCAAAAACACAACCCCTTGTACTTCCAGCGGTACATTCCTATATAGACTATTTACCCGAACAGATTGTCCTAATGGACTTAGTACAGAGATCTCATCAGAAGTACACTCAATAATAATCCTTAAGTTTTCAGAAACTGAACTAGCTACGTAGGAGTGTGTGGATCCTATGTCTATCAAAAAAGTATATGGAACATCAAAAATAAAAAAACGTACTCGTGATCACATTAGGGGCATCTCTGTCCTCTCGGCATCGAAGAGCATAAACTAGTGTAGGCTACCTAGCCTCAGTTTGATTAGCAGATCTTCTCGTGCTCTCTGTCATCGGCTCGTACCATTACCACCCCTAGTCGATCCACGACCCCTAGGTGGCTACTGTACTGCCCTCTAGGCTAAACAAAACCTGATTACGTAGCTTGCATCTGATCAACACAATGTGGACACTCTCTAATATGGTGCTCTAATGACCCACATCACAGACAAACCCCCAATCTCCTCCAACACTCTCCCGACTGATGCCTACCACAGTCACCATAAGGTTGAATCCTTCCAGGAGCAATAATAACTCCAACTCTAGTAGGCCCATCAGGTCTTCCCGTTTCTTAGGCCTTTGAAAAGAACTAGATGGCTCCAAATCCCTATTATTCTAGCCTCTCTTTCGGTCTCTATTCTGGAACTCCACGCACTTAACCTCTTCAGCGATCTTCGCATTATTTACTAAAATAGCAAACTTTCATTCCCTCTGCGGAGTATTCAATACCCTCAGACTATAACTCTCTCTCCCTCTGTAGAGCAATCAATACCCTCATACTATCCCTCAAGTCGTCCTCAAAACGGACACATTTCTCATACTCGGATGCCACCATGCCTCGAACGTAGCTGCTCAGTCTCAAAAATTCAGCCTCATACTCGGCCACAAACTTATCACCTTGTATGAGATTCATGAACTCATACCTACAAGCATCAACATAGCTCACGCCCACATATTTTTCCTAGAATGTAGTCTTAAAGTAGTCTAGTTCAAAAGATCCAGTTGAGTACCCTCCTCAACCGATAACCACCACTGATAAGTTTCATCACGAAGCAATGAAACTGCACCCTTTAGTTTTTGCATAGGAGTGCATTCAATGTCATTCATTATTCTCTCATTGGCCTCTAACCAGTATTCGGCCACAGTAGGGGCGAATCCCATGACGCCCCTAAATAGCTCAGCTCTATTAGACTAGAGTCGTTCAGTTACCGACCCACAGCCCTCAGATCCAAAATAGGGTCCAGTGACCCTTTCCAAAACTCTCAACATGGCTTGGGACAGTGTGTCGTCCCCAGCCGGTCAGCTTTGAGACTCAGTCTCAATAGAAGGTGCAGTCAGGCTCTCACTCGTATCCAAATTCAGTATACTGCCTAGAGAAGAAGACTCAGTTCGAGCCCCCTACGACGCCCAACGCGTAAAAACCTCGACCACGTGTTCCTTGTGCGCTCATCGTAATTTGAATTTTATCTACATTTCAAAATTTTATGCATCAATTTCCATGTTTATTAACAGATGTTTTATGTTTCAGTTATCAGAAGTTCAGAAGTATTTCAGAGCTTTTAGTCTCTAACTAACTCAGTACAGTTTCAGAGAGTTCTAACTACAGTGTTTTCTAAGTTCAAAAGTACTTATAGGATCAGCGCTGGAGACTCGATGTACCACATACTTACTTAAAAAGAAACAAATATCTTTTTGCAAACTAGTCCCTTTTTAAACCTAATTTTGGAACCCAAAATTCACAGCTCGAGTTTTGTAACCTAGCTCTGATACCACTAAATGCAACACCCCAAACTTGACTTAAAAGTTATGGCCGAATTTGGGGGTGTTACGAAGAAGGGTTTTGAAACTATTTTTATTTCAACAAAAACCTTATAAATTTACTTCTTATAAAGTGTCAAAATTTTACAAAACATATTCATTTACTTGTTTCTTACTGAAACCATTGTGAGTTTATTCATTCACCAAAACATAATTTTGCAGCAGAAATTTTAAAAGTCATTATATTTTAGAAACCTATTTTTTGTTTCCAAAAAAACCTTTGTTTGCTTCAACCATCATTTTCGTAAATCGTTTCGACATACAACATAGGATAGAAAACAATCAAAACCAAAATCAACAGTTAAAACCATATAGTCCAGAGAATTTCAAAAGTTACAAACTCTAAAATAAATCCATAATTTTAAAAATACCGAAAACTCAAAGGCAGTTTTAACTAGTGGTCACCGCTGAGCCTCCGTCGCACTGACCTGCCTATGCCCGAGGGTTAGCTGTACAGAACAGACAAATAGATGTGAGTTTTCATAAACTCAGTATGTAACCAACAGACATAGACATGCAAATGTACACAATATTCTTATATGCAGAACAAATACAAATACGGACCTAAGTCATTAGCAGATACATATATCAGAATTAGATAATCCAGACAGATATATAGAATCCTACGCCCATCCTCTACACACCATCTCCGTCCATCCCATCACACCATGTGGGGTTAAAAATAGTTGCCCATCCTTACACACCATATAGTGTCGATGCGATACATAACAAAATAATGTGCAGTCAAACTGTTAGAAATTTGGCCAAAGGTCACTATACAGATTACTTCCTCCACATATACAAATCCCACCCCAAATACAGATACAGCATACAGATAACAGATAACAGATAATAGATACAGAATCACATGATTAACATACTCGTATACAGATATTATACTTACTTACGCAAAATAGTCAAACATGCATATCAGTTTCCTACTCAAATCAAACTGTCAAATTAACATATCACATACAATGAGTTTAGTTAGCCCTTACCAACCCTACGATAGGCCCACAGTCGATCAATATAACCGTGCGACCCTAGGGAAAATTTTAGAATTTTGGGTCCACACGCCCATATAACCCACACACCCAAATTGGCCTTGCCCGTGTAGCCCACATGGCTTAGCCCAAATCCTACACTCTCGTTTGCCATGCCCATATGGGCCCACACACCTGTGTAGCCCACACGCCCAATCCAGCCTAGCCAGTGTGGCCCACACGGCCACATAATCACCGTTACATGTCTATGTCTCATACACGACCTCACCCTCGATAGTCACACGGTTGTGTCACACACGGCTAGCCACACGGTCAGCCACACGCTCGTATGGCTTCGACAGACCCAATTTTCAACTTTCATCGAACCTTATTTTCTCGTGTTTTAGGTACACACCTGGTTTAATTTTGATGCTATTGTGATATCGAGCCCACCAGAACCCAAAAATAACATTTCAACGATCAATTCTAAGTACCGAAACACCAATTATCAAAACCTCAATCGACATACTTGAACGAAGTGCACAAATGAAAAGTTCAATCACTTACCAGAACAATTACGACAACCTTAACACTCTACGCGATAGACAATAAATTTTGATCCCCTTCATTAGCACCTAACACCAGAATACACAAAATTAATGCAACTGAAATAGACCTACAATCGCACAAAACTTTAAGAACACTTACCAACCACAATTCGAGCAGGGATCATAGAACCAAAACACAGAGATTGACGACAGTTTTTGAACAGAAAAGGAGAAGGTAGCAAAAAGAAGGAAAAAATAAAAGTGCAGAAAAAAAAAGAGAGAACAAACTGGCATTAGTTTTTTTAAAAAGAGAGAAACAAATTTTGAAAAAAATAAAATAATATCAAATTTAGGCACGATCTCCTACTAACCTAATCCCAACTACCCACTCTCTCATCCACTTACACGGACTTCCAAACCCATCTAAACTCTCTCAGACAACCGAGACAAAAATTAACATCCACACTCGCACAAGGATTCGAAAACAAGACCTCCAGCAAGCTAACGCCTTGCAACTCGAACCAGCAGGCTCATTCTTATATGAGTTTACAAACAATATAACATAAGCCTACCCAGTAGGGATAAGGCTAGGATAAAAAATAACAGAATCTGCCAAAAGTGGGACTTGAACCCAAGACCTCTCACACATACTCAAAACACTTAACCACTAAAGCAGATACATATTTATGTTAGGATTTACAGAAACAGAAATAAATTATTCAGGGTGTTATAGAACTAGTTCTGATAGCTATTGTTAGGCCCGAAAATATCCAGAGGAAGGTGAATTGGAATTTTAAGAATCTTCATAAACTTTTTTAAAAGATAAGGAAAGGGAAGAAAAGTTTGGACAATTCAATTTATAGTTATTCGATCCCAATTGTCTACCTTCACTACCTTAGCTTTCCACCATTAAGGATTTCCTAATCCACTACTAGAATTGATACCTTTCAAGTAAAAGGTATTATCTTTATAATCCCTTTTTTTTCACAAGGCTGAGATAGAACCTCCCCTCTAGTTTTTGTGGCTAAATTAGATCTCTTCTTAGTTTTTATGGCTTAACTAAAACCCTACCAATTTACAATTGGTGATATGAAAAAGAGTACACAAAGAGACCTCTTCAAGGTATATGTTTACAAAAATTAAGTTCTCAAATAAATGAAATAAGAGTGATAAAAGATCTACCAATAAGCTCTTAAGGAATATTTACAATAGAAATGAAAGAATAAAGATTTAAACACTTTTCTCTTGATCTTGATGCTTGGATATCTCTCTCTTGAGTCTTAAAGTGTTCTTGAATTGTACTTATATCAAGGAACAAGTTTGTGGACGTTTATGGCCGGTGAGGATTATTTCTAACCATTGGGAGCATTTTTTTAGTGCATTTAACGTAGCTTGCAGCAGTGTGTCTCGAGACATAAACCTCTTGTGTCGAAACAATAAGAAAAATATAATTGTTATAGTTGTTGCAGGTTATGTCTCGAGACATTTAGTCATATGTCTCGAGATAATTACCTGAGTGTCTCGAGACATGGCTCCCCTAAAACAACCCTTAGCTTCAACTTTTGTCTGTTTCGAGACAAACATGCTTATGTCTCAATACTTGAATTTCAAAGTCTCTTACAAACATTTTAAACACCTTAGAATACTTTAGTATTGACCCAAGAAAATTTTGATAAATTAAAACAAATTTAAAACATGCTTTTGAGTATATTGCAAGTATTTGAGAATGCTTTAAAAATGTTTGATAAAATTTTCAACTATATTTTCACCAAATGATTTAGGAAATATAATACATATACAATTTATCTTAAATGTTGTTATATCAAAAGCTTGGGACATCAAAGCTAACATAAATAGACCCTTATTGTTAATGGCTTAAATTAATTTTTAAGTTTCTAATAATATATAATATTATAATACATTTTTCCTAACATTTATGCTACATTTGGTTACTATTATAATGATATAAGGAAGAAAATTATTTAATTCATGTGTTAAAATAGTTAAACATAAAATAAAAAATAATAAGTATAAAATTTAAACTTGAAATTAGAAGGATGAGTAAAAACTCTTGTAAAAAATAAAACCTCTTCAAAATAAATAAAAATATTTCCTTCTCTTTAGTACAAAAAAAAATCATTTAAGTGACTAAAAATTACCAATTTTGATTAGTTTATAGTTAACTATGACTAAAACATGTGGAAAAATATTACTCATACCAAATGTAGCATTGTTATTCATTTTTAAATTATTGTTATTTTGCTTTATATAGTCTGATTAATAGCACGTGTTCATCTGCTCCCTAGCACATTTGGTTTTTCTTGCGCTCATTGTATGTCTGTTTCTTTGTGTTTCTAGTAGTTTGTGGCGGTTTTGGAATTTTTGTGAGTGTGTTCTAGTGGTCTGGTTTGGTTGTGGTTCAGTGGGGCCATAGAAATAGGGTTGGTCGATTTACATATTATAGAAGATAAGGATGATGTCCTACCGATCAAAGGGGTTTCATCTACCCTTCAGGATTTATACAATTTATGTTTAGTGGGTTGTTTTCCAACTGCCAGTGTAGTGCATTTTCCTTCTATGCGAAATACGTTTTTGAATATTTTTTACCCTTTGGAACGTATACCGATATCAGATCTAGGGGAGAAAAGGTTTCTCTTTCGTTTTTTTCATCAGGTGGATATTAAACAAGTGGTCAAGGGTGCTCCATGGACATTCAACAATCATCTTCTTGTGTTTCATCATCTGAAAAGAAAGGAAGATCTGATGCTTGTGCCATTGGTTTATTCTTATTTTTTGGTACAGGTTCATGATCTCCCACTAGGTCTGTTCTCGAAAGTAGTGGCCCGATAATTGGGAAATTTGTTGGCTTGTTTGAAGAGTACAACATGAAGTCTATTAGTAGTGGATACACTTCTTATTTGTGAATGACGGTAAGGATTGATGTTCTTTCTCCTTTGAAGTGAAGAAAGAAGATTCATTTATCTAAGGGAAATTTTGTGTATGTTCGATTCTGATATGAGAAACTAACATTATCCTGCTTTTTGTGTAGTTGTTTAGGGCACAGGGATAGTTTATGCCTAGTGAGGTTGACAAGAAAGGTTACGAGTTCAGATTTGGGTTGGGATTTAAGTTTACGGGCGGTAGGAAGGAGGAGGTTGGGGTGGACAATATTTAGCTTAGGACTGAGGCTATTGGTGGTTTAACAGGGAGGGTTTCCTTGCCTAGTACTAGTAGAATATTTCTTTGGGTTTCCCCTTCGGCTATTGCTCAGCACCTGTTAAATCTTGTATTAAGGGTTAATTTGTAAGAAGTGAGTACCAGTGTGAAGGCGGATACGGTTGGCTTAGTTCCTATGGTGCATAATGTTAAGGATGCACTTGAGGGATTGATGGTAAGAAGCGACAACATATGATTGGTTCTCCTAGTCGTGTTTCTGATACCTCAGATTCTATAGGGGTTTGTGACAAGCATTACTTGGCTTGTCATGATACTATATCGACGGCTACTATGGGGTAGGTTGGTCGGCAGCCATGAAAATTCTTAGTTGGAATGTCTATGGGTTGGGGAGTCCACGGGCGGTGCGCAAACTTCAATATATGCTGAGACTGCATAATCTCCATATTGTCTTTTTTATGGAGACTAAGTTGGATTGCATTCATATGGAATTTGGTCGACGCAAGTGTGGCTTTTACCATGGTATAGAGGTTCCTGCAGAAGGTACGAGGGGGTCTGGGTATAGGCTTGAGATCAGATATCGTGGTGGATCTACAAAGCTTCTCTCACTTTCACATTGATATTCAGGCCCATGATATTGATGGGGGGCGAATTGGCAGTTCATAGGTCTTTATGGCTCTCCTAATATTCGATTTCAAGTAGAATCTTAGGAAATCTTACGGACTTTGGGACAAGATCAAAGTCTTCCTTGGTTGGTCTGTGGAGATTTTAATGAAATCTTGTTCTCTTTTGAAAAGAAAGGTGGCGCTCTAAGAGATGAAAGATGTATGGAAGAATTTCGTCGTGTTCTACAAGGTTATCATTTGGATGATTTGGGCTATGAAGGACCATGGTTCACCTAAGAAAGGGGTAATCTTGTGGACAATAAGATCAGGGAAAGGTTGGATAGGGGGTTCCTAATCAAGCGTGGTGGGATCGCTTTTCTACTTTCTCCTTGAGGTATTTAGAGCACTCGATTTTGGATCATTGCCCTTTATTGCTTGATACAGAACGTACAATAATGTGGAGTGTACAAACTTTTCGATTTGAAGCTTGGTGGGTATTGAAGGAGTCTTGTGAATGGGAGATCAAGCGACTTTGGGAGGGTAGTGAGGGTACTATTCCACAGCGTTTGACTATGCTTTGCCATGGTTTACAAGTATGGACGGCAGGGTTAGAAGGTAGTTGGGGAGAGGATGAGAGGCATGCATAAGTGGCTCCGAGATGTCAACACCGGGGACAAGAATGATGAAAATTTGATGGACCTTTTGAGTGCAAAACTAGAACTGAATCTTGAGATTGACAAATCTGAACTATTTTGGGAACAGAGAATCTGTGCTAATTGGCTTAAGTTGGGGGATTGCAATAAGGGTTTCTTCCATCGATTTTCTTCTCATAGGCGACGGGTGAATAGAGTAAGCTACCTTATTGTAGAGGATGGGACTTTGGTTCGTGATAGTACGAGCCTTTTTTATGTTGCTACTGCATATTTCATTGATTTGTTCACATCCTAGAGGCAAGGGGACTCGTAACATATTTTGGAGGGGGTTCGTACTTGTATTACTGACGCTATGAATGCTTCCCTCACGGCTAACTTCACTCAGGAGGTGTACTTGACTTTACAAGATATGGCTCTGACAAAGGCTTCGGGTCTGGATGGGCTTCCTGCTCTGTTTTACTAGAAATATTGGCATATCATCGGTCGGGATATTGGTGCCTACTATCTTAGTGTTTTGAACGATGGTTTATCTCTTACTGATATAAATAAAACCCATGTTGTTATTATGCTTAAGGTCCCTAATCCTACTAGAATGCAATATTTTCGCCCTATTAGCCTCTATTCTGTTTTATATAAGATTGTCTCAGAGGCTATTATTAATAGGTTTTAGAGAGTATTGCATCATTGAGTAGATAAGGCCAGAAGTGCCTTTGTTCCTAGACGTCATATTACCGATAATATTCTTTTAGCCTATGAAATTCTTAATACTTATTGCCGACGTAAGAGAGGACGAAAATCTACTTCAATTTGAAGCTAGATATGAGCAAGGCCTAGATCGGGTAGAGTGGGGTTTTTTGGAACGCATGATGCTTCATATGGGTTTCTCTACTCCTTAGGTGAATCTTATTTAACATTGTGTTAGTACTGCCGCCTACTCCATGGTATTGAATAGTGAGGTGAGTTGATAGTTTTCTCTGGGTAGGGGTCTTTGGCAGGGGGATCCGTTGAGTCCATATCTTTTTCTTCTTTACTGTGAGGGGTTGTCCTCCCTTATGCGTTTAACACTTCGAGTTAATTTGGTTAAAGGTGCGACCATCAGTAGAGAGGGTCCCTAAATTTCCCATTTGACGTTTGTGGATGATTGTATTCTGTTTAGAGAGGCTAGATGTTAAGGGTGCTTCGGTTCTTAAGCATATTATGGAAGAGTATGAACGAGCCTCAGGACAATGTGTTAACTTTGATAAGTCTTCCTTCTTTTTCAATTCGAATATTGACAAAACTCTTATGGCTATGATCTCCTCTCGTCTGGGGGTCCAGGTTTCTATAGAGCCTGAAAGATATTTGGGTCTGCCCAATTTTATTGAACAGAATAAGAAGTGGGCTTTTCAAAATCTAAAGGATCGTAACAAAGTTGGATTGAGAGCTGATGTGTTTTGCCCCTTTCATTAGGTGGTAAGGAGATTTTTATTAAGAGTGTTTTGCAGTCTATTCCTACCTTTGCAATGTCATGTTTTTTTATTATCAATTTCATTCTATTTGGATTTGGAGCGTCTTATTAGTCGATACTGGTGGAAAAAGCATTGGGGTCGTAGGGGAATTCATTGGTGTGATTGGTCAGTTGCTTGTGCCTTGAAAGACAACCGGGGTTTGGGTTTTCGAAACTTTTCTAATTTTAATATAGCGCTTTTAGCAAAGCAAGGTTGGCGGTTGCTAACAAATCCACACTCTTTGGTGGCACGTGCTTTAAAGGCAAAATACTACCCGTGTAGTGATTTTATGAGTTCGCGTTTGGGAGCTTACCCTTCTTACCTATGGAAGAGCATCCGGGCAGCAAAGGGTTTGCTTCACTTGGGGCTGAGTTGGCGCATGGGTACGAGTACCAGCATTTGGATACAAGATGATATTTGGATCTCGGGTTTTTCTACACACACATTACAAGATATTAAAATTCCTTCGTCATTTTTTTATGTATCGGACTTGATTAATCACCAAAGTAGGTAATGGGACGATCAATTACTTACTTCTGTCTTGGGGTGTGACATTACCAACCGAGTGCGCTGTATCCCCCTTGCTTGGGATTCTCATGACGATGTTTTAGTCTAGGGCGCCAATGCATAGGGCGAATACTCTATTCGGTGTGGCTACAGATTATTTACTTCTTCAAGACATTTTAAGACTCCTAATATTTACAGACCTTTCTACAACAAGCTACGAAACTTACAACTTCCTGAAAAAATAAAAATTACAGTTTAGCAAATTTTTCATAACTACATTCCTAGTTTTTCTAATCTTTACAATAGACGGTTGCGTACGAATGTGTTGCCCTCGTTGCTCAGTTTAAGTTAAATCCCTTGAGCATGTCTTTCGGGACTATCCGTCAGTACGCGGTATATGGGCTAACCTACACATCACATGGCCTAGTGAGTTATCAGGTTCTTGCTTACAGGATTGGCTTTTTTACCTATTACAAATCTACCCTACTAACCTTTCCAAGAAGATTGTTTGTGTTTTCTGGTTTATTTGGCATGTTGTGTTTTCTGGTTTATTTGGCATGCCAAAAATCAAAAATTTCATATTAACTCTATCATTCAAATTCAGGCTCCAATCAGTAAGGTGGAATTCTATCTTCTAGAACTAGATGCAGTAAAGGAAAATTTACCTGGATGCCCAATTGGGGCTGAGTGCTGGAGGCCTCCTGAGCGGTGCTGCCTGAAAATAAACTTCGACACTGCCTACAATGCTCTTTCGCGAACATCCTACATAGGATTAGTAATTAGGGATAACCAGGGATTGGTACTTGGCTCAAAATCTGAAACCCATATACACATACCTTCCCTGTTTACTGCAGACACTGTTGCGTGTCTCCAAGCTGTCTCCCTGGGATTCATCTGGGTTTTACGGAGGTGATCCTTGAAGGAGATTCACTGACTGTGATCCGTAAGATACTTTCTCCCCTACTTGATAACTCGGCCATCAGAGCGTACATCTGGGATATTAAGGCGAAGGTAAGGCTCTTCCGACATTGCTCTTTTGTACATGTGTTCCGTGAGGGAAACTCAGTTGCACATCTGTTGGCTCAAGAGGGACTTTGAGGAGGGGGTTCACTGTTTCTGCGTGGGAGGGTGCCTGACTTTGTGCGGTTGGCTGTGGAATGCGATCGCCATACCTTGGGGGTGTAGGGTTATCAGGGATAAGTTGAAGGATCTTAATTGGTTTGGTTTCTTTTTTATCGCATGGGGGGCATTTTTAAGAAGGGCTTCTGCTATGATTTCTGGATTCATTTTGTTGCTGCTGATGGCCTGATTTTGCTGCTGCTCTTTCAATTGATCTGATAGATATATTTCTGTATCATGTCATCTAGAATATGAATCCCTCATTTTAACTGTCCGTCAATTTACCCGTGAATGCACAAAATTTATTCTCGTACCTGAGGATAAACTCAAATGCATATAACTCAATTAACTTTTCAAATGAATAACCCGCTCTGATTAAAACAACTAAGTCGATTTTTATCTATCGGATAATAACTTTTCAAAATAATCCTTTCTTCTTGTTGTCAAGATAATCCAGACATACAATCTATCATAATTCCATCAGAATACTAATCAAAGATCTTTACAAACTACCTTAGCTCAAACAAGACATAACATCCCGTTTTAACTCGTTGACATAAATCGAGATTACCTGATTAATAAAAATCAATATGCAAGGTTGAGCTCGATCTTCCACTGTCAATATTTTTTCATTACCTAACCCCTTCATGAAAACTATAAATGGGATAAATATAATAGAACTATTTCAATTATTAACATCGGAACTTTAATTCATATCGAAGCCGCCACCATCAGATGAATTAAAACCATAGTATTTTAATAAGACCGATGTTACAACCGTATAAATAGAATAATACCCCGACTATTAATAATGCACTCCAAAATAGAATAGGAAAATCGAAGGTAGTCCCAATAATAACCAGTGCAGTAATACAACTTCTATAATCTGAGATCTATATCACTGTGCTCCCATGATCAAACCAAGAATTATAACCATAATAGATGTAGTTACCCCTGGCCAATGAATATCATTTACAAATGAACCATGTTTGATAGATTAAACAATAAGAATGATAAGAAAACTGAGATAATGAAATCCAAGATGTGAAGCTATACTGAATTTCTGAGAATACAACCTGTATTGAATGATAAAGAGATCAATGATACCCCAGAGGAAATCCAAAAGAATAATATCACTCATACGTATTGAAACCAGTTGTGATAGAGACAACATAAGTTGCATATGTATATAAAGCAGAGCAACAATTAGTAGAAGTAGTAAAATAGCATCATATGAGTCTTATCGTTGAATCTTCTACTGAACATAATAGAATAGAATGCCAAAGAAAGATAGAGTAATGCCAATCATAAATCAACCAAACTAGCAATACTTCCGTCTAACATTGTGGTTAGATAGCATTCTTTTATGATAAGAATCACCTCTAAAAATGAACAATTACAGATACCTCTGAGAATAAATGAACATATAGAATACCCAGAAGAGATCGTTGTAAGCTACTCGACTATAACCGCTACATTTAAATATCTTTGCAGTTCAAACACTATCCCACTAACTACTAAAATCATTGATAACTCTATATTATCCCGTTTCACTAAAGAAATCAATTCACAAGAAATCTCGATTAACCTATTCTTTAGATACCGTACCTAAATAAGTTGATTACCGTGAATAACCTTTTTTTTAACAGCAACATTGCGTTTCTCGAATGAACTTGAGAAAAGAAATCTAATATCTCTTCTAGAACTCTCTTTACTTGCTAACCCATTCTCGGCTCTGACCGCATTATCATTCATTCAGCCACTAAACTCTTCGATTTCATACTTGTGGCCTTAATCAACATAAATCTTATGAATTTTGTTGTATAAAACCTTGAGGGTGAAGAGGTGGAAATCGTAAAGCCTCTAAATTTGACTATCAGATGTATACACTTAACATAACACTCATCATTAACATAATCATTATAAACATTTATTCATACTGTTATGAGTTCTGACTCATCATAAGCAACTTTTTACTTATACACACATGAATATTGCTTCCAGCATTATTAGAATTAGCTCGGTTGGAAAATATTTGTCTAAAAAATGAAACAAATTTTATCAGCGTCAAGAGATATCACACGATCACAGGTTATATAATGGCATGTATTTCTGGACTTCATACATGCTACGTTTAGTTCGAGAACCGACTAAACTGTAGCTCTGATACCACTAAATGTAACACTCATAACCCATATTCATCGTCAAAATAGGGTTAGGGTTACGGAGCATTACCTGAAACTTTTAACTTAGAAAATTCGATTACAACCATTTATAAAACACATTACATTCCATTCAAACACATGCATAATGTTCCTTTTTCGAGCCCTCAAGGCCCTAGAAACACTTTAGAAACGATTCAGGACTAAATAAAAAATAATTAGAACTTCATGGAAAAAGATAGAAAAATTCACACTACAGAGGTCACGCGACCGTGTGGCCAGGCTGTGTGACTCACATGGCTGAGACACACACCCGTGTCTCAGGCCATGTAGACATTTGAAGTAGGAACACACGGCTGTGTCCCAACCTGTGTCTATGCCCGTGTAACTCTCTAACTTGGGTCACACAGTCAAGTCACAGGCCCGTGTGCTAGGCTGTGTAACTCTCAAAATGAAACCTTTAAAAACCTACAGGGGACACACAGCCGTATCGTGTGGCCGTGTGTCGCACACGCCCGTGTCTTAGGCCGTGTGGACAAGAAATAGGCCAAATTTAAGCCATTTCTTTCGCCTAATTCAAGAACACCCTTACAAGTCATTTGCACCTATATTCTAGCATTCAAAATGTACCTAACACATGTATATTCAAGCTAGATCATCATAGTATTTAATCATACAACCAATATCCCAAAAGGCATCTCAACCACAACAATCAAACATGACTATACATTTGCTAAGTTTAACCACAAATCAACTAACTTTTATAATTAATTTTATGCCAACATTTACCACAATGTTCACATACCAATATCATACTCAAAACAACATTTCATAGCATGGCAACATAACAACTAATGTATCATCTAAAATACCATAATTACAAGCCAATCATAATGGCCATATCATTAAGCACAAAACACCTATACATGTGCATATTTAACCAGTTTTAGATTAACTTGTTTCTATATCAAACATATCAAAATGACCTTACCATTGGGACTACTTCTCACATGCATCAAAACCATTTAAATGTCACCTTTCTAACCAATTCCAAATGGTTCCAATAACCAACATATATACATACCAAATTATGTCCAAATGGTCATAATTCAAACAAATAGACTTGACTAAATTTCATATCAAAACATGCCCTAAATGATCACTTTGCAAACATGCCAACTCTTCCCGCTTTGGCCATAAAACCATGCATCAATTTGATCTTATATACACCAACCTTTAAATATCAAAGTGCCAAAAGCACACCAATCATCAATGCATCAAATATCATAATTTTCACAAATTCAAAGCAACATTACATGTTGATATCTTTAACTAAAACATTAGACATACGTCCACCTATACATGTCATTATAACCACGACCAAAGCATCAAAATCTATCGATAAAATTGATGGATAGTGTGATGGATCTCCGACTAGCTTCCAACCCATATTGAGCTTCCGATAATTTGTAAAGTAAGAGAAAGATAACTACGTAAGCAATGAATGCTTAGAAAGCTTGTATAAAAAATAAACATAATATTACATTTCAATAATGAAATTTATAGGTTAAAAGTAAACCTATACTAATGTCTTAAGATTTATCAAACCATATTCATCAACTCACAAATGAGTAAGTTCATTAATGTCGCATATTTATTGACCATTCATAACATGATAGGATTTCATGAGACATAATATATAATCATCAACCTTTTTATAAAATTATATATCTTTATATTTACTTACTTTCCTTTCCATTCCCAAATGCTTATCATAAGCCTAAACAACATTATTAATTCTCAATTCAAGGTATTTATCCATGACATAGATAGATTCATTCAATGCATAAGCAATTTACTAGCATATGAATACATCATTTATCTCATTAAATCTCTTTATAACATCATAATTCATCCCAATTATGTACTTACCATATCACTCCTTTTTGTTACCCGTTTCATATGCATAATATAAGTTTAATCATAAACATCAATCATGTCCACAAGCTTGGCATAAGCCTAAGCGCATCAACAACACATGTTAGTTCATTTAAACATGATTCATATGAATTTAACATGGATAACCATTATACTTGAGCATAATTCAATTGGATTTATTATCCATCTCATAACATATCATGTTTTCCATGTATCACCATTTCAATAAGTTTCATGCATACATATCTTAATTCATATTGAACATTTACCATTTCATTTGCACAACACATAAGACATAAACATAGCATTAACCATAGTCACAAGTTAGTGATTAAACACTTAACTTAGCAAAAATCACCACATGATAAACTAACTTTCATGAATATAGCATATAAGCATTCATACTTTTCATGAACATGACTATACATACTTTAATCATCAAAAACTCATACCTTTCCATACTTTCATGACATTGCCAATCGGAACACCTACCGTTCCTTCCCTTTGTATACCCGTTGAACCACTTAGAATAATATCGGATACGCGAGAATCTCACACACTGTGTGCTAACATATGGTCAAAACCATTTCTTTCCTTTTCATTTATATAGATGCTCTCTCTCGAGCCATAAATGGGTTTGCTCACATAAGCTTTCGGTCGAAACGTAGCTACACGGTGCTGCTCACATAAGTTGTCAAGTATCCACAACACATGTCAAAACTCAGCCACCGGTAAGACGTTCAGGACCAACACCTGAAACATGGTAACCCTAATGACATGTCATTTATATCTTATATATTCCCAAGGTTCAAACGGGGCTTGATAGTCGTCGTATGTTGTTGAATTTCTATTGTCTCTTTACTCGATAAATTGTATAATAACATATATATATATATATATATATATATTGATTCAATCATAATAGAATCACATACTAACACTCAATTAATCAGCATTATACAGAATTTAGTTCATATGAACTTACCTGGCAAAATTGCAGAAATGTTAAAGTATAGGGGTATTTTGGTAATTTTCCATTCTCTCCGATTTTCCACCCGATCTTGATCTAAATTAATAATTTCATTCAATCTATTAATTTAGACAATAAAACAATGTATTTTATGCAATTTAGTCATTTTTGAAATTTTTATAAAATTGCCCCTAAAGTTTTACTTTTATTCAATTTAGTCCTTGAGCCTAAAACATGCAATTTAACCATTTTTACCCAAAATTGAGCCTAGATAAATACTTATGGCATCCAATACAGCCCATTTATACAAAAATTTCACAACAAATCCTTATATTTTTATTATTTTAACAATTTAGTCCCTAATTGATAAATTCATCAAAAATCACTTAACAAAATACTTTTAAATACCAACTAATATTTCAAATTCATAATTTAAAATAAAAAATCACTAGATTCATCAATGGCAACATTCACAATCTTTAACAGTTTCAAAATCAAAGGTACGGGTTAGTTGGACCTAGTTGCAATGATCTCAAAAACATAAAAATTATTAAAAACAAGACTAAAATGGACTTACATGCAACATCCAAAGCACGGCCGAAGCTTTAAGGTATAACCATGGTTTCTTTCTTCTTTAAATTCGTGAAGAAGACATGAAAATGATTATATAACATTTTAGTTTTATTTTATTTTATTTAATTATCAAATTACCATTTTGTCCATTTAATAATCATCAAATTTTCATGCTTTTAGTTTCCCAAAACCGTTAAATGGTTTAATTACCATTTAATTCTCTTTTCCTTTATTCAATAAACCAATGAATCACTCAAATCAAATAGCGATCAAATTTTACATCTTTTACGATTTAGTCCTTTTTAATTAATTAACTATCGAAACGTTAAAATTTTTCAACGAAACTTTAATAAAACCTTAATGGAATTCTATTAATATTTATAAAAATATTTATGGCTTGGTTTATAGAAACAAGGTACCGATACCTTATTTTCTAAAACCACTTGACATTAGGGTTTTACCACTAGAACTTAATAAATCGTTTATATAACATAAATTATTAAATCAAAAACCTTTTTAAAACCATGTTTGACTCTTAAACATTAAATAATAATATTTACGAACTTACTCGTCGAATTTAGCGGCCCCAAAACTATTATTTCCGACACCACTAAAAAACGGGCTGTTACAATTCCCATATAAATTATTCTTTCTATACCATTTCTTAAAGTTCAAATTGCAACAACCTAGTGATCAAAAGTTTTATGTTGAGTAATTACACTTACTCAAGAAAATTAAACGTAAATATGATACACACTAAGCATATAATTGTGAGGAGAAAGGATGATGTGAAATAATGATGTCACATCATCTGTATCTCTTTTTCAATAGTTTAAATATTACATCAATATTTTCATCCTAAATTTCAGCATTTTCGTCCTGAAAAAAAAATCAAATCCAAATGGAAATCCTGAAATTCAAGATGAAATTGCTGATGTGACATTAAACTATTGGATGGAGATAATATCTATGTTTCATACAATCTTTTCTCCTCCATTCTTGTTTGTTTGATGTAAATAATTAAATACTAAATTAAAAATATTATAATATTATAAGAAAAGAAAACTGAAAGTTAAGTTTATAATAATATATAATATTATAATAAAAATGCGTTAATTTGCTTATATTTAAAATTTTAATAAATGAAAATATATATAAAATTATTAAATACTAAATTAAATTTTATAAATATCTTTTAAAAAATAAAAATAATATGGGTAGACAAAAATATATTAGATTAGTCATTTACAAATATGTGTGGATTTGAACAAAATTTTATATCCATATTTTAATTTGAACTAAACTTGAAAAAAACATAAAAATATATTAATATTATTTATAAAAGCAATTTGAACCCAACCAATCCTCATCCATAAACCTCTATCTAAACACATATCTTGTTCTAGAAAAAATTAAAAAAAATATGACATGACGTAGTCAAATGTTTATCTATTTTCTTAGTTCACGAGGAGTTTAATGGTGTGTTTGGTTGGGTGGAAAAATAAAAAGATGGGAGGAAAAAGTGAAAAAGTGAAAAAAAAAAATAAATTTTGATTGTACTTAGTAAAAAAAGAAAGTAAAAGTAAAAAAATCTAATTTTCTAAAATAATGCATAAAAATTAGTTCTTCCAAATTAAAATGATGAGAGAAGAGAAAAAATATATTTGTATATTTTAGATTAAAATCATGTATATTTCAAATGTTTTATTTTTCTTTCTTTCATTTTTTTCAACTCCATCAAATGGATGAAAAAAAAATTCATATTCCCTACCAAGTACATCTGTGAAAAAAAGAATTTATATTTTTCATTTATATCTTTCTATCTCCTCAAGTTTTTATCCTTTTAATTTTTTTTCAAAAGAAAATTTATATATTTCATTTCTATCCCTTTAATTTTTCATTTTCTGTTCACTAAGTGTTTGACTGCCTTATCTCATAGATGAAGATGTGGAATACATTTAATGGACTTGAAATTATCAATCATCTATTAAGAAATAAATAAATGTAATCCAATTTTAGGTTTTAACATATGAAAGTGATTTCACTTTCAGAGAAATGCATGCATTAAGACAGAAAGAAGGAATAATATGCTTTCTATATCCAATCCAGTGAATAAAGAAGAAATGATGTTGGCTTGTGGAACCCAGCATTCACCATTGAAACCATGGGTTTATAAAAATCCCAAAGTTATTTTTTTTGTTGTCAAAGCCAAAAAAGAGTTTGGAAATCAAACATTTCCTTTTTGACATTAATACTAATAAAACTAAAGAAGTATTTGGGTATTGGTGATTAATTGCTTGCAATGACAAGTCACCCAACAGGTCTTAACGCAGGGAATCTTTTCCTGTTTGAAATAGTTTCATTGACCCCGTCTTGACTAGGAACTTGCCTTGAAGGTTTCTTTGGTTTACTACTTTCACCCCATATAAATAGAAACAAAATTGCTTTGGATTTGGCTTTAACTGACCCTATGTCTGCAACTTCATTGCAGGTGGATTGAGGGAGTAATTAGGAGAAGCATGGGTAGTGAGGATACCATATATGTTGCAGTGGGGGGAGTTGAAGAAAGTGAGCTCACTTTGTTATGGGTTTTACATAACCTTAAGCCTCGGAAAGTTTGCATTCTTCATGTTCATCAGCCTTCCAAAACGATCTCATCCTGTAAGTCAACTCTCTCTCTAGTAGTATATGAATTTGGACTGTTGATTTCTAATGGTTCTTTGAGATTCTTAGCTGCATGTAATCTGATTTTTTTTTTCCTTTTTTTTCTTCCCTCCCCTTATGGAGTGTACGGAGTCGATGGGAATTTAGCTGAAATCATTTTTGATCAACAACAAATCAGAGGTCTAGAGGAAGTTGGAAAGGAAATGATGAACCGGATCTTGGATGAATACCTTCTTTTTTGTAGTCAAGCTGGGGTACTATTTCTTCTTCCTCTACTGACTGCTCATTTAATGGCTCTACTGAACTCAGCAGAAGACCGTGTTTGCTTAATGGAAACTTATTTACTTCCATTATCTATGGATTTATAGGTTCTGTAATCAGAGAGTTGTACTTTTTTCTTTTTTCCTGAAACAGTTCTTCAATATTGTGTAGGTCAGTGCCATAAGACTACATATTCAGATGGATGATGTTGCAAAAGGGATTGTGGAACTGATTCGTCGGCACAATATCAAGAAGCTAGTGATGGGCGCAGCAGCTGATGAGCAGTTCTCAGAGTACAAATAATTTTGTTATTAAACTGTTCTCAGTTTCCTTAAACGTTCATGAATGATCTTACTTTCTTTCTTCACTCTTCAGCTGAACTTCACCTTTTTATTGCAGGGGAATGTGGCTGATGTCTGAGAAAGCACAATATGTGAACGAAAATGCACCATTTTCATGCCAAATTTGGTTCATTTGCAGGGAGCACCTTGTCCACACAAGGTAGCTCACTGATTGTCACTAATGAGATTACAAGTTCCAATTGCTTCCATTGTAATGACATCGAGGTCTTTACTGCAGGTTTGAAACTGGGCAATCATCAAATGCACCAAGTCCATCTGGCTCTAGTTATTTGACAAGTTCTACTGAAGCTGCTGGTATTTTTGGCTCAACTGTGTCCGAGGAAAGAGAGGAGAGTGAATGTGAGATTGAGCTATATGATGTGCTTCACTCTGGAGAGGTTTGTGATTCTTTATCAATGCCCCAATGTACCATAACACTATAGTACAGTAGAAGTTCATTTTCCATAAAAGCTACATGTCAAGAACGTCTACATTCATGTTCTCTATTGTCATATGTTGATTATCACCACTGCCATTCCGTCATCTTTATAGCTTAGTCTTGACCTGGAAGCTGAGGAATGAAGCGTTTTTCAGATTTGAACTGATGTATGCTGATGTCTTTGAATGGTTCATGGTTTGTTGGCAGGAAGGAAGTAGCAGTGATCAACTATTTGATCGACTTGAACAGGCACTGAAGGAAGCTGAGTCATCGAATCAGAAAGCATTCGAAGAGTCCGACAGGCGAGTTAAAGCTGAAATGAATGCTACCCGAGCTATGCGCCAAGTAATGTCTTCTGCATTTCAGGCTTTGTTTTCCCCTCTTCTATGAAGTTGCAAATTCAGATTTAGTATGGTTACTAATCCCTGCCCTTGAATTGTAGGCAAAAATGTTAGAAAGGTTGTACAATGAATGCAAGAGACAAAATGAGACAGCACTTGCGAAACAGAATGAGAGCCTTGAAAATATTAAGAGGCTGAGTGAAGAAGAGCTTTCAGTTTCTAGGGAACAAAATTCTATACTGGAAAGCCAAGTTGCCAACTCAGAGCGCAGGATGAAACAATTGGAAGATGAATTATCATCAGCCTTGGAGCAGTTACAGGTTTCCCTGAAAGAACGAGATGAGTTGCAAATCGAGCTTGAAAATAGTCATAAAGTGATTGAAGAGCTTTTGAGAAAACAAGCAGAAGAGACCTCAAGCACACATATGGACCAATTCAACCTTGATCAGTTGTCTGTATCAGAGATTCATGATGCAACTTTGGATCAGTTAGAGATTTGCCAGAAAGAAAAGGATGAGCTGCAGGTTGAGCTTGAAAATACTCGTAGAATAAACAAAGAGCTTTTAAGAAAACAATCCGAAGATACCTCAAACTCTCATTTGCAGCAACCCTTTATAGAGTTCTCTCTGTCAGAGATTGAGGAAGCAACTGAAGACTTTGACCAATTGTATAAGATAGCAGAAGGAGCTCGAGGGAGTGTATACTATAAATGTGCCCTACGTCACACTGAAGTGGTTATAAAGGTGCTCGGCCGAAATAGCTTTCAGGATTCCAATGAATTCCTACGGGAGGTACGGAATCTAAATCTTACATTCATTAGGCATCTTAGATTTTATTGTTGTCTTTCAGTTTGAAGGCTAACATGCAACTGTTGAGAGTAGAATTTTTAGAATCAAAGATGTTACCGATCTGCAATAAAATGAAATAGAGTATGCTCTACTGTATTTCAGGTTGATGATTTGATTAAATCGAGGCATCCGAACCTAGTAAATCTCATTGGAGCCTGCCCTGAGAAAAGGGCTTTAGTCTATGAATATGTTCCTAATGGAAGTCTTGAAGATCATTTGAACAGCAGGAACGACATGCCTCCACTGTCATGGCAATCTCGGATGCATATAGCTACTCAGCTATGTTCTACACTAATGTTTCTACATGCTGGTAAACTAGTGCATGGCAACTTAAAGCCGGGGAATATTCTCCTCGATGACAACTTTGGCTGCAAACTTAGCGACTTTGGATCTTGCCGTGCATTCTCTCTCGTTGAAAACTCGAGCAATATGACAGAATCAAGCAATCCGAATCCTTACCTTGATCCTGATTTTCGTAATTCAAGAAGAGTATCTCACAGTTTAGACTTATACCCTTTTGGCATCATAGTATTACAGTTACTTAGTGGGAGATCAACTCAGGGTATAGCCGAGAGTGCACAAAGCGAGCTATTAAATGGTGGAAATCTGAGTTCCTTCTTAGATTCTTCAGCTGGGAACTGGCCACACCAAGTTGCGCAGTTGACTCACTTGGCTATAAGATGCTGTGACACAAACCGAAGCCGTCGACCTGATCTTGCTTCAGATGTTTTGAAGGTACTTGAAACGATGAAACCTTCCGTAGCCTCAATAGCATATGCTCCAGAGTCCAACGAAGATAGCGAACCGCCATCTTATTTCCTTTGTCCCATTTTACAGGTTAGGTTCGCTCCGTTTGGTCTTTCATTGAGTGGATTACTTAGTTGAATCCATTAAAACATAGTTTTCTAATTGATATTACAGGCAGTTATGAGTGATCCGCATGTGGCAGCTGACGGTTATACTTATGAAGCAACTGCATTGCAGGATTGGCTGGCTGACCATGATACTTCCCCTATGACAAACCTCCGGCTTCCAAATCTCAATCTTATCCCCAACTTTCCTCTTCGTTCTGCTATTCAGCAATGGCAGGAAAACCGTTGAAACTCTTTCTTGTTCCTCCAACATGTTTGACTATTCCCCCATGTTGTCTCTTTCATGTTTATAAAAAATAGTGTAATACTATGATTCCGATATGTTGTTTGCATATATATTATAATGTCAGAGTTCAGAAACCGAATACTTTATATATCTAGAATTACAAAAATATGTATCTTGCGTTATTGACAACAAATATATATTATATAAAGGAAGCTGTGAATAAGAAAAGCAAAAAAAAAAAAAAAAAGAGTTGCAGATGTTGATATTTACTGATATGTTGAATGTGATCCGGGTTCTCAAAGAAAAAAAGAAAATTACTTCGATGGAACACAACATTCATGCAAAAAAAATCACTCAGAACTGCAGTCTCGAACTCATCTAATTCTTTCTCATCATCTGATCATAGGGTTACAGAATCGACTGTAAAACTCCTATAGAATTAGTTGAACTGGATTAAAAGTTACTGTTACTTGTCAGTCTCTATAAGTGTTGAAAATACTGCAAATATAACATGCTTCTCTACAACCTGAAAGGGTAAGAGCTTTTCAACTGATTTCTGTACTAGTCACCAAAACTGGCGAACAGTTGAGCTACTTATTGTTCACAGTTTATTACCATTATTCCTTTTGTTCTAAGGGCTGAAGTTGCACATGCGGACAAGGTCTTTCTGGTTCTCCTCTTGTCCAGAGAGTTTTGAGATCAGCCCTCTTCTTTCCCAGTGTAATTAAGGTACCTGCAACCATGCAATAGATGAATAAATGGTAAGATAAATAAAGTGGAAGATGACATTTTGTCGGGTGTTTATGAGCATGGCCATGTGTAGCGACCACACTGTTTTTAATCTCATCGACACTTACCAAGTGTGAAAGGAACAATGTAAAGCAAAGCAGGTTGGCCATGTCCATCCATCAAGTTCAAGGCGACATACGTGACCAGAAGACCTGTGGAGTGAATTTAAGGAATAGAGAATTAATGGGCAAGACATAAGAAAAGTAAAAGGAAGCTGCAAAATAATATTCATATTGCACAATACAAGGGGTCCAACAAATCTGAGGGACATCATTTTTGTGCTTTCAGATTATGGGACTATTAAACAAGCTCTGCAAGTATAGTTGAAACAATGTAAAACTCGAACTTGGCTTGGTTCCGTCAAACTCCCCACATATATCAACTGGATGGCTCAGCAAGTTTACAATTTGTCATACCTAAACCATAAGCAGTCATTGCCCATACAAAGTATCCTGCTCGAAGGCTCTTCTTTGTCATCCAATCATATCTGCAAAATTCATCAATACTATCAGTCAATGAACAGACTAAACATAAGAAACAAATCTCTTTGTTTGGAACAAAACTAATTGCTGTAACATTTGAATGAAGGTAAGACTTAAGAGTACTCCAGAAACAAATAAAAACAACAATTTCAGGTTTAAACAAATATTTGTAAATATTGCCACTAACAAATTACAATCAGCATCTTTTGGCTTATGGTTAAATCTTATAAGGTCTTAAACCATACAAAAGCATAAAGAACCAGCAAAGATAACAAAGATCAAATTTAATTTCTAAATCCTGTGGAAAGCAGACAGCTGACGTTCCAATATTCAAACCTTAGAGAAAATGCCACAACCAGTCCAGGTAAGATTATGTCTCCAAATCCAATAACACTGTAGCCACCCCAAGGATCAAACATCCGTGGAATTTTTAGTAGCACTGGTATGCCATCCTCTCCACTCTTATCACCACGAGCTACCTATATAGAAGAAAAATAATAAAGATAACGTCATTTCCTCAATGGTCCAACAAGTCTATAGAAAGAATATCAACCCCTTAAGATCTCCAATGGTGAAGAAATAATGCTCATAATTACTTACAACTATCATTACACTCTCATGAAACCACCATTTGGAAACAAATACCCAGAAGATATCGTACAAGAAAGCACAACCCAGAAGAACGGTTCCAACCTGGTTCAGTAAAGAATCACCACTAAAGAGCATCAAAAGAATAAACTGACACACTTCAATTATTCTCAAATGTAAACTAGCTACATGCATGTGTATCCAGTATGTACAGACCTATGGACAAGATAAGACCGATATAATACAAAAAAGTGCATGTGTCTCTAAGCAGTAGGTAGAAAAAAGCCAAATAAATGAAGGTACTCACCTTGAGATTTGGCACACGAACAATCTGAAGGACTGTGATTATAAGTGCAATGCCCTGATTGAAAAGGCAAACAAGGAGGTTTAAATATCATCAGTTCCTCACAAAAAGAATGTAAATCAAACTAAGTTCCAAGCATATTAATGTTCAATGTGAAGAGATGTCACTAATAGCAACTGAGGACATCAGATACAATACAATAAAATCAACCGATCAGCATTTAAGCACTAATCACAAACATGATGGTTAGATACAAAAAAATGTGGTCTTACAAGAATATCTTGACCTATCCAGGCAAATGAGATACGTCGATACACTGCCCAAACAACAGCAAATGTTATGCAGAAGGGGCAAACAGCCAGTGTCAGATGCGAAACAGCTCCAAAGAAGGGTACTTTAATAAATGATTCTGCATAGCGTCGAAACCACCTGAAACTACATGCATATTTAGCTGTCAGTGTCATATGACTTATAACTTGCTCACTAAAACTTGAAAGTAAAGCATGTATTCTAGGGAAAAGTGTTGCTCTTAGAACATTGTAAGACTTCCTTGTTCCATATCTTCATGAGAGACTTTGGTTTTCATGCTGTTTAATTACAGTCATATCGAAGCAGAAGAATCAAGAAGATGTACACGTAAACACGCAAAAGCAACAGGGAAGTAATATGCATACCATGCTAAAAGTGCCCCAAAACACGTTTGTAGGCCCTGGAAGCATAAGGATAACAAGGATCAGCACTTATCTTAAAGAAACATCCTCAACCCCCAACCCTATGCCCTTTTTATCAGGCCTTGTCTCAAGAGAATGTCAGGAAAATATAACATGCAAATCAAATTCGGCTTCTGATAAATTAAGTTATACACCCAGGCATATTTATTCAACAGATGTTTTTGAATTGAGGTTCAAAAAAATTGCACAGACAGGCATGGGTTCTCGTCAAAATCTTAGCCTCCGTAAAAACATAAAGGACTAGACATCACCAAGTCCACCAAAGAAACTATGAAACAGAGACAAATGCTGGTTATCTATAAGGAACAAGTTGTCCCTGATTACAGCTTCTGAAACTGGTATCCCCTCCTAGGGAACAGATTCAAGATTTTCATGTTGAAAAAATTGTTTTCTTCCCTGAAATGGCATGCATCTGATAAAGTTTCCTGAAAAGTGTTCAGACATAGATCATGGTGCTCGATGTGCACAAGATGCGCATGTGCAACAAAATGTAGCTTTCGCCAAATGGCTTCTTAGATCATAACCATTAGTCACATTTAGTGACATTGCAGACTCTGTGAATTAATTTAGGCTAAAGTTTTCCAAAGAATCACAGACCAAAAACAGGAATAAAGAAGCATATAAATACGAGAAAAGAAGACTAGCAGCATTAGTTCAATCATAAAACTCCAAACAAAAATATTGAAATCTGTAGGAGAAAACATGAAGTAGATCAGTAATAACTTGTGAACTACCAACAAAAAGATGAAAGGAATGACCCACACTGAGCTAAGCATACAAATATATGAAGATAGGCGCACCTCTACTCCACCGATGCAGAAAAGAACCACCAGAACCTCGACAAACCAGAATGACATTAGCTTGTAAAGCATGACCAAGAAACATGAAGCAATTACAACAAAGAGAATTGCTGATGTTGTATTTATGTCAACAAAACCACTTGAACCTGCAGCTCCTACTTGTAGAAATTCTTCTGAAGCATCCTGTGCAAACATCATCAATCAGCAAAAGATAGTGATGAATGATTGAATTGTACTGAAAAAGCTTAGCTACATATATGCTAGAAGAGAATTTTAACAAAGAATGCATAAAATTAAGGTATAAAAGTGACCTTGAGTAGCTTCTCTTGCTCAATAGCAACTTCTCTAGCCGTCCATGCAGACCAATAAGAGGCACACAAGATGGTACCAACAGCCATTAGCCACAAAAAAACTTCAGCAATATCAACTGCTGGGCGCTTTGGAGAGTAAAGAGCAACAGACACTACATAAAGATGAAAATTGCAGACAATTTAAAATCCATCTGACAAAATGCCGTATAGGTATTCCCATCCCAAGCAAGGTAAAAGATCAGAAGAAAGCATTTTTCTGGAACAGCAAAAAGGCAGGATCAAGTGTGACAATGGTAATAAAAGAAATGCATAAGAAAGAAAGTCATACCCATGGTGGTGTTAGTTATATATTTTTCCAAACGTGAACCAGCATCCTGTGGGAGCATGACAGCCGGTATTTTTATATTTACATCAGCATCAGATTCACAAACCATCTTGAAGAGTTCTGTAGAATAAGATTAACTGATTCAATGTTTAGAAAGCAAATACAGGTTTTGGACTGCTGACAAGTGCCCAAACCTGTAATTAGCCATAAGAATAAATTCTATCATTTTTAATGTAACATTTATTTTCCTTTCATGATTAAGTTGATTAAGAATCTGATACTACCACAATCGTAGCTCAACTAAGCTCCAAGGACTGCAAGTGTTGACATCACAAACAGCTATACAGAATGTGGATGAATAAAATGCAATGATATTTAAACACGTATCATGAAGAACAGGAAATGTAAGATCATGAGCAGTTTTCTGATCAGAGTTGTGGTATGGCTATAGTTGAAAAACGGAAAGATGTCATAAGCCAATGTAAGCCCACAAAATTTCTTCAAATTTCCAAATTGAAGCAATGATCTTATCATGCATCTAGCACAGAAAATCTTCTTTTTCTTTCAGTTCAGACACAAAAACTTACTACAAAATGAGATGAGACCATCTGTCAAGAGAATGCCTCTAATAAAGGCAAGTAGTATATGAATGAGCATAGGGTATGGAATTAATTTTTACCACAACAGGCCATCAAGATGGAAGCTCTTACTAGTTGCACGTAAAAGGACATGAGATACCTGTTTGGTTGTTTATTATGAGGATGGCAGAAGCACCAGCTTCTTCAGCAACATTTGCCTTCACTGTGAAACTACAGTTACCTCGATGCACCAGAATGACTTCCCCTGTAAGCTACCAACAGAGAGGATGTTCAAGATTACAAAAGAGTAAAGGAACCAGAGTAAGGGAAACTGATCAGATGAAAGCACATGCATATGTCAGGAACCTAATTGGATGAATACATTGTAAAAAGGATCAGAATTTGAAAACCTTATTCCTAGGTTTGCTGCAACAATCAGGAGGGTCTGCAAGTGCAAGTTTGGTATGGCTTGCATGTTTTTCCTTCGACTCCAAAGTAGGTCCAAAACGAGCGCCAACACCAACATACTCATTGTCTTCTAAACCCTCAATCCAGGTTGGGACTTTTACCTATAACAAATTGGATCAATCTAATACAAAATCCATATTCATAATTTACATTAACGATGTACCAAAGAATATGAATAAAGCAAGAAAAATAATTATGACTAAACAAGTACCATCTCTAATTCAATTTTAAAAGGGGAGCAAAGAAGTAACAAAATCTATTATTAAGTCCAACATTTAGAAGGGGAAAATAACAAACAAAAAGATGTCAAAGTATTAACTATTTACTTAACTTTTGTAAGCTAAGTTCAATTTGCAAATATTAGGAGATTAAAGACATTCCAATGGAAAGAATCCAAGTATAATGCACTTTGGATCTACTTTAAAATTAAGCCTTCCTTTGGCTGTTAGGAAATGTCTACAAGTGCTACACCATTCCAATATTATGACAAAAGAGTCTTCCTCAGATTAACCCAAAATAACTATTTAGCTTCGTTTAGATAAACTATTCTTTCCAATGCTTTAAAAAAAAAAAAAAAACAAAACAAAACAAAACAAAAACCAAAAACAAAAAAAAAAAAAAAAACCCCCAAGATAATGTATTTCCTCACCTAGCCTTAATAACCAAAAAAAAAAAAAAACAAAACAAAAACCTATACCATAGTTCACGATAATTTAGCTCAAAGAAAATTATACAATTCATTAACCTTTTGGATCACCAAAAAATAAAATTACTCGCAATAATTTTTCATCAGGATCAAAATCATCCAAACAAACCCAGAAAATAAAATATTCCCAGCAATCAAACAGGAAGAACAAAAGACAGTCATAATTTAGAGAAAATAAATCTAAAAAAGGAAACAGTTAAACTACATATCAACTTTTAAAAAAAAAACATCTTAACCCGACAATAAGTAGAAAAAGAAAAGCAAGATTCTTTCATCGTTCATTTTCTTAGCAACCAAACAGACATCAATGAGAAAGCTAGGGGGGAAAAAGTAAAGGTAGTAAAGTATAGGGGGTTTTTTGTGGGAATACCAGAACGAAGTTATTAGAACAACCAGGTCTCTTTGGAGCAACGTTGTCGATATGAACAATATCTCCAGCCGAACCCAACCTGGCACTCAAAACTACAACTAAAATTACTATAAATACATCCCAATTTATTTCCATATTTAGAAAGATTTACCATAGGAAATAAGAGGATTATTGGTTTTCCTCCTTTTCTTTCAAAGAGATAAATGAAGGGGGGGAAAAACGAATTGAAGAGGTAATAATGTGAAGAAGATGAAAGCCGGGGGGAAGAAAAGGAAAAATTATCACTTTATTAATTTTTAATTTTCGGTTGTTGTCGTTTGAAGGTTGGAACATGAAATAAACGCCGCCTGGTAATAGCTGTTGACTGGATTTGCTTTTTAAAAATTTTTTCCTGTGTGGTTGACGCTCTAGGTCGGGATTTGCACTTCACGCTTTTTCAATTTTAACATTTTTATCTGTTTCAATAGAAAATAAATATTACAATTTATTTAATAAAATGTTGTAAAAATTATTTAACAAAATATCACTGAAAAAAATAAATGGATAAGGGATTATTAATATATAAACTTATATTAGGGGACCCTAAAATAGATTATTTAATTTTTAATCCTTTAAAATTTTAAGTTAAATTATGATAAAATTGTACTTTACCCTCTAAATATGATAATTTTTTATTTAATCCTTTAAGAAATTATAAATATATAAATTATTATATTGAAATTGTATTTTAACTCTCGTACACATTTATAACTTAATTATATCCCTCTAAAAGAATTTCTAACTTCGACCCTACTTTTACTTTAATTTTTATCTAAACGCTAAATTACTCTTTTAATAATAAATCAACTCATAATAATTTAAATTCATTATTTTTGTTATCAATTTGAATTTTTTTTCTATTTTATTTTTTATTTTTCTATAAAAATACTTAAATTATTTTAGATATATTATTTTTATATTCAAATTAAAATATATCTTTCAAAAGTTAATACATTAAAGAAAACATAAGCATTAATATATACAGAAATGCCTGAACTTGACAAATTGTACCTACTTGGTACCTATGTTGGGATCTAGTGCCTTTAGTGTAGTATTTTCATCTAAGTATACTTGTATTTTTGAAAAATTTGCTTTAATGAAATATGCATAAATTATATTAATACCCTTTGTATATTATCTCTAATGCTTTTTCACGCAAAGTAAAATAGAAACAAATATTGGCTCACTAGTTATCTAACATTTAACTAATATTAAGTGGCATTACATAGTCAAATTGTAATATGAAAAGACAACTTGTATTAGTAGATAAACCTAAAAATATCCCTAATTTAACCGAAAATGAGAAAACTGATTGAAAGACTAATATGTTGTTTATCAAATCCAATTGGGGAGATGTTTTGTCTTGAGTATGGATGACTCACAGAAGATAGAGACATAAATGTAACTGATTAACTGAACGTACTTTAGATAGGACCTAAGTAGAATAGATCTTAGATTCTTTTATGGATTTATTCACTTATGACGTTCATAGTTTGGTATACATTAATCCTGAGTGAATGATGGGTTATGCATGCATGACTCGTATATTTTGATGTAAGTAAAAGCCTGAGTTCAAATAGATAAAGAACCAAAAGTTGGTGCGTTAGGTATACGATTTCTGTAGTATGTAGCATTATTGACAATAGTAGAATTCATAGCTCAACTAATGAGTAAATGACATCCTCTCATTAGCATTACATGATAAATGAAAAGTAAATTTGGCCACAAGTCATTCTTCTTTGTGATAAATGACTTAATTACTGTTTGATAGTAATTGATTTTTCATTAAGGAAGATGTAATGGTTATCATGAGATAAATAAGATCATATTGAGAGAGCAGATTTGTCCCAAAGAGATTAAGGATATCATATAAGGGTAACACATTTATGACAAAGTCATTGGACGAGCACTTATTAAGTAGCTTTGTTGGCATTTAGAACAAAGAAAGAACCCAAAATAGAGAATTAGCAGTATAACAAGTCTACTTTATATTTCATTTTCTTCAAGCTTTACAATGTATATGAGTTTCTTTATAAGAGAACTCAACAAACCCCACTAAAAAATCTTGAAACTTGAAATACATTTCTTTTACACAAGTAAATTAACCAAACATGTCAATCATTACTTAAACACATCAAAATATCTACCAACTAAGATTACTTTTACCTAAAATAAACACGCACTCATCACTGGTAGCGTCTTCAACCTAAAACAAACACATTCCACAGATACACTCCGTATGTCTTAAACCTCGTCATACAAATCACAGCTTGTGCTCACTTGGTCAGTCTACCAAGCTTGTTGCATTCACATGATCACATGATGGCCTGCATAACGATAGTCCGTGAGGCAATTCACCAGATGATTATCTGCCAAGTAATTCACATTTGGATTGTCCGCCATTTGTGTGAGTTGTTGCATGATTGGCCATCTCGCAAAACTCCACCTTGGCCACCATGCTGCGAACACCAATTCCTTTTCTGAACCTTTCGAACTTCGCCTTTCCTAAAGGCTTGGTTAGAATATTCGCTGGCTTATCTTCAGAACTGCAATAAATTAAGGTCACTTCCTTACTCTGTTCAACTTCTCTCACAAAGTGATACTTTATCTTGAAGTGCTTTGTCCTCCCATGAAAAACGAGATTCTTCGCAAGTGCAATGGTAGATTGATTGTCACACAAAATCTTTGTTGCTTCAGTTTGTACAAGATGCAAGTCGCCAAGAATTTTTCTCAGCCAATTTGCTTGGTTAACTGTTGTTGTTGCAGCTACATACTTTACCTCAGTTGATGAATAAGCAACAATCTGTTGCTTTTTGGAGCTCCATGAGAATACGCCAGATCCAAGTGAAAAGAAACAACTAGAGGTACTTTTCATGTCATCCACCGATCTTGCCTAATCAATGTCTGTGTAGCCAACTAGCTTCAATGTTTTTTCCATTTCACTATAGTATCGTGACTAACCTTTCCCCAATGACATATCATTACAAAAGCAACTACTCAGTACTCGTCCAATAACCTTGTCATTAGTGTGTTACCCTCATAGGATATCATTGACCTCTTTGGGAAAATATATGTTCTCCCAATATGATTCTATTTTATCGCATGGTAATCATTACATCTTTCTTCATGAAAAGTCAATCACTATAAAAAAAAGTGATTAAGTCATCCATCACAAAGACGGACGACCCGTGGTCACGTTTACTTTTCATCAACCATGTAATGCCAATGAGAGAATGTCATTTACCCATGTTTTAAGTTATGAATTCCACTATTGTGAATGACACTACACACTACAGAAGTCGTACACCCAACGCACCAGCTTTTGGTTCCTTATCTATTTGAACTTAGGCTTTTACTTACATCAAAGTGTATAAGTCACGCATACATAGTCTGCCATCCACTCAAGTTTTAGATACGCTATACTATGAACGTCACAAGCGAATAAATCCATAAACAGATTCAGGATATATTCTGTTTGGGTCCTGTCCAATATACTATCATTCTAGTCAACACATCTATGTCTCTATCTTTTGGGAGTCATCAGTTCTGATGCCTAAGATAACACATCTCCCCAATTGGACTTGATAGACGACATATTAGTCTTTCAATCGATTTGCTAATTTCTGATTAGACTAAGGACATGTTTAGGTTTATCTACTAATACAACTTATCTTTTCGTACTACGATTTGACAATGTAATACCGCTTAGTATTAGTTAAACATTAGACAACCAATGAGCAACATTTGCTTCCATTTTGCTTTGCATGCGAAAACCATGTAAGGACAATTATGCAAATTATATGGATGTAATCAATGAATTTGTTTTATTAACCAATCTGTTCAGAAAAATTACAAGTGTATATTGACAAAAATACTACACTTAAGGCACCAGATCCAACAGTTTTCTCTGAAATGGAGAAATGAAATCATTTGGAAATGAATGTAGGTTTTCAAAAATGGGAATGAAAATGGAAATGATCCATTTGCAATCCTAAATGAATTACTTAAAAAATGATCGGAAAAATGAGTTTATGTTTTTGGACTGTTTTGAAGCCCGAAAATGAAAACAAATCATTTGGTCATAATGAACATGTTGTGTTGTGAAATATTGAACTTATTTTCTCAAAATTTTACCAGGGCCAAAATCGTCAAATTTTTAACAGGAGTAAAATCGTCAAAATTTTGTTAGGGATAAAATAGGGATGAGAAAATTATTTCATATATAAATATTAAAGTTTATATTGGGAAATAGAAAAATTGAATCGGGTTGGATCACATTACAGAGTATCGGGTTAAAAAAGCCTAGGAAGTACTCGTAATGGGACCCGATGTGAAAGAGACCTAAAAACCCTCATGGATATGAATGAGGCGATAACCCTAATAGGAATACTAGGGTGTACCATCCACCCTAGTCTTATTCTAAGTAGGATATTATTTTTCTATTTGAAATAAACCATTACAACTCAATAAGAGTGCTACCTTTTCTTCTTATAAATAGATCCACCGATAGAGCTATTAACACAATTTAGACAGATTATTATTCTGCCAAAAAATAGAGAGAATTTATTCTCAACTATTACATATAAATTTTCTGGAATAACAATTCTATCGGTTTTTATTAAGAAGGGAAAATTTTTGTTTTGACCCCAAAATGAGAGAAAATTTTTTCTAGTTTTGTGTTTCGATTCAATTGGTTCGAGCCCACACTCAAAGCAGTTCGTGGTACGGGAATAGTAGAGAAGATCGTTTGGCTGAAAATCGGGAACAACGAATGTCCGGTAAGCCGAAAACATATGTACGAATTCAGTTAAGGTTTACTGCTATAAATATCACAAACAGAGTCGATTTTCAAAATTTTAATTCTCCGCTGTGTATATTAATTGTTAAGTAGGTACCAAGTAGGTATAAATTGTAAAGTTCAAGCACTTTCGTATATATTAACTCAAAATATAAAAACCAATAAAGTTAAAAGGTTAAAAATATAAAATGGATTTTTAAAAAATTAATACATTAAAGAAAACATAAAATACAAAGAATTAAGGTTAAAAATATGAAATGAAGCCAACAACTTAAAAGGGGCTACTGATTAAGAGTTTTGTGTTGGTATTCAAAGATTAAAGTTGAAGTATTAGCAATGTTATCTCCTCCCCTAATTTGTAATGTAACAAAAAAAGAAAAAAGAAAAATAAAACTATGAAAATGAAATGAAATTTTTTAAAACTTTGATTTTACATTTATTAAAGATTAATAATTTGATACACTAGGTTGTTAGTTGGATAGTGCCTCTCTCTTATGGTTAATTTTCTATTTTGCTTTACTATTAATTGTTTTTTCCACTTCATTTGCTTTTTGTTTTGCACCTTTGTTTTGGGTTTGTAAATCCGCTTTGGTCTTAGTTGCCCTTGGGCTTTCTTTGTTTTCGAGCAAAATCAAGCAGTTGTTTTGCTCTCTACTCTAAAAATGAAAAATGATGTTCTTATCTTCTCGTAAAATAATAAAATTATAAATTAACATATTGTAAAATTTACTTTCAACTCCAAAATTGAAAAAAAAAAACGAATTTATAAATTAATAAATGATCTCTTGAAAATTTTCTAATCCCTTTGTCTAGATTCGCCTATATACAAAATTGAGCAAATATGTGGAGTTTAAGAAAAAATTTAATGAGAAAAGGAGTAATATCATTTTCATAATCCGATGAATAATATAAACCCTCAAATTTAAAATCTTGGAGTCAAACCAAAACCAAGATTTTAGGAGGAACTCGCAAAAGTCATGTTGTAGGGGTTGGGAGTTGTTGAAAAAGAGAAAAGCGCGTGGGAGAATATGTAATGGGAAGTTCAAAGGTTACCGCCCACCGTCTAAATTGGTTACAACTTTCCGTACATACCGTACAGCAAAAGCAGTAGAGAATGGACCTGACCTCATGGGATTGGGCGTCGCAGAGTTTCTTTATACAGACGGCAATGGAAAGGAAGGGAGCCCTCACATGGATACCCACAAGGTCCACCGCCACTTATGCACCCTACCCTACTATTCTTAAATGCTGGAACCACTCGTGTGGGAAATGCCACATGTGTGGACCCTACCCTACTATTCTTAAAGATGATTACGTGTTGAAAATTCAAAGAAACAATGATACTGGAATTTGGAAAGGACAATTTATCGATTAGACCTTTTAATTTTGATGCCACACGAAAACTCCATTTAATTTTTTATTAGAAAAGCACCCATCCCACCGAATCATCTTTTTTATAACTAAATTCCGTGTACAAGAGGATATATCACTGGGAAAAGAAAAAAGACAAAACATGGGACAGGAACATACATACCCAAAAGGTCAGATAAAGTCTGAAACAATACAGCATACAATCACCCTTCGAAAAAATAAGATTCAACAAAACTGAATACAGATTTCAGCATAAGTCTGAAACAATACAGCATACAATCACCCTTCGAAAAAATAAGATTCAACAAAACTGAATACAGATTTCAGCATACTCCTTCACTATCTTTGAATTGCAATCTCCTTTGTATTACACCTGATTAGATGGTAGTTGAAAAGCCCTTTGCCTTTCATTCTAACTTTAACCCTAACACATGATAAGGACAAATATCGGCCTAGTGAGATTTAAAATTCAATGAATACAGATCTACTTTATTTTGGGGTGTTGTTTTTGTTTTTTGTTTTTTCTTTTGTCCTTGGTAGCTTTCCTGGAAAATGTGATTGACTGAATTGGCTTCTCTCACAATCAAAATTGGACCCTGACAAGCACAATAAATAAAATGAAGTTGAAAACTTACAAGGGATCTACAATGCCAAGGATCTCAACCCCTCGAGGTGCCATCATCTGATCAAAACTGTACAGGCTGTGAGACCCGAGCTGAGGAAGTACCCTCATAGTGAAATCATCTCTGGTCCGGAGCTTGAAGGCCTCACCACAAATATATATATATATATATATATATATATATATATATATATATTGTTGATTCTTGACTTAATTAATCGAACGAGAATAATGGTGAACAAGGTTCAGTTTTATCTTCAAAACAATTAATTCTAGAACCAGGAAAATCATTAAATGAAGTTGGGCATCAGTGGAACAAATGAGAATGAGGTCATGTAGGCTTTGTGCTGTTAACACGTTCATGTAGTTATCTTCGCAACAATGGGTACAGTGTAAAAATAAATAAAATAAATGGAAATAATAGAAAACACGTTAAAAACTTTCACAAATAAATTCTCATGTTTGGCTTGATGACAAAGGGATGTATACCCATAAAATTAGGGTGGACAGCTTCTTTTGAACGTATTGATACCCCTCCATTAGATTTCATTGCATATATATAGCATTCTTTTGATATTCTCGCTTTATGATCTGATGTAATTTGATACATTAAATTAGGCTCTTCAATACACTCGAAGAATTTATTCTCAAGTAATTTAAGTGTTTTTTTATATATTTTTTTCCAGTTTTAACTTTAAACATTAATAAACATTTTTACTTAGTTTTAGACCTTTTGAGACCCAAATTGGTCAAATGTGTCATGGGAAACCTAACGATGAGAGACGATAAGGGCTCAAATTCGAGGAGAACATCATTCAAAGTGGCTATCACGGCACCGATGTCATGAAAGTCCTGATATCTCTAAAGGTGTTGAAGTGAAGAAATTGAGTCCAACTCCATTGATGTCGCTACACCGAGGAGTGGCTATCGCGACACCAAAACCCTCCAATTTAGTCACTGTTTGGGGCCTTCGTGGCATGATCTTTGCTCTTGTTTACTGCACCGCTGGTATCGCAGGTATCATTTGGTTTTTGGGTAATTCCTTTTGAAATTTGTTTGTTGGTTTCTGTTCCATGATACCTGAAGATGGGCAAGATTAGGCTGTTTGTTGACATTCTTTTGTTTTTTTTCCATTTCTGTGTATGAGGTTGCAGATCTTGCCCCCCATGCCTATTGGATTTGCAGTGTTCTTGGTTCACTTGGCAACCATCCCCATAACAGGAACAGGCATTAATCCTGCCAGGAGCCTTGGAGCAACCATCGTCTATAACAGGAACCATGCTTGGGATGACCATGTAAGTTAAAAACTATTATAACCCGTTTGACATATAATCTTTTCTTTGATTCGATTCAGATTTGACATAATAGCTTTACATTTCATATTAAGGAAAAAGAATAATAATTGTTCCTTTTGACAGTGGATCTTTTGGGTTCGACGCTTCATTGGAGTTGCACTTTACCATCAAATTATCATCCGAGCCATCCCATTCAAGACCAAAGCTTGAAATTATGGTTTATGGCCTGTATCTAGTGTCGAAATCATTTTTTTGAAAAACAAAAATTTTTAGGTTGTCGACTTTAAAAAAACAAAAATTGGGAGTCGTCACCAATATTTTATTAAGGTGTGATTGGATCACCTTAAAAAATAGCTTTGGTCTACGAATTTTAGAAAAACAGGTCCGGGAGTCGGTTACGTATGAGGAAGGATTTGCACCCTCATTACGCCCAAAAATTGGTACCTAATTAATTAATTAATGTCTTAATGTCGAAAAATTTGAAAAATATAATCCTTAAAAAAAAGTTAAAACGTCACGTATTTAGACCCTTATTATTTCAGAGAAAGAAAATGCCACACCCAATGCGTTAGGGCACGACATTCTAATTTCCTCAAAAATGAATTAGGCCAGAATACTCGTGTAATAAAAATTTTAAAGAATATCCATTTATGCAAGATTTAAGAAATCGCGGCCCAATACGTTAGGGCACAATTCTTCCAAAATCCCAAACTCGGAATATTTCCTTTATTATTTTTTAGAAAAAATCTTCATTTCGAGAAATCAATGCGTCACATCCAATACGTTAGGACACAACGTGTTGAATTCCCAATAATGAGTTCTTATTTTTTGATTAAAGAGAAATGCTCGATTGTTAGATTTAACAAAGAAAATCGAAACCCAATACGTTAGGGCTCAATTTCCTTGAAAATCCTAAATACGAGCATTATCTCAATTTTGAAAATTTTCTATTTTTAAATTTGAGTAAAAGATGATGTAACGTTATATTATATGTGCAAATATCGTGATAACAAATACAACAATAGCATAGAAATAATATAAACAAATGAATATAAAAAAAACAATATTCCATGATATGCAAAATATTAAATAAAAAAATAAATATAAACACAATTAAATAGCGAATGAAGAAAGTAAGCAAAATAAACAAAAAAGAAGGTGTATAATATACACATTGAAATTATGTAGAATAAAAAAAACATATATATAAATTATAAAATATATGTTAAAAATATAAGCATGTATTTAAACATTTTCGAAAATAAAAAACATATGTATATTCATATATATATATATATATATATATATATATATATAAAATATTCATTAAAAAAAATAAATACATTTACATGTATATATATATATATATATATTATAAAGAATGTATAAACATATATAAATTATAAAATATGAAAATATAAATATTATAAAATATAAATGTATATAAAATATATAAAAACTATGAAAATAAAATAATAATAAAATATATACATAATATGCATATGTATTTAAAACGTTTAAAATATTCCTATATAATCATACATATGCGCATATATATATATATGTAGGCATAATAATAATATATAATATAATAAATAAAAACTAATAATAATATTGTAATAATAACACTAATAAACAGTATTAATAATATAATAAAAGAAAACTTAAAATAATAAATTAAGGATTAAGTTGAAAATCAAAAAAATTAAAGAAAAAAAATGAAGGGCTCAATTAAAAGGCACGAATAATTCATAGGGCTCGAATGGGAAAATATCTTCATCCTTTGAAACGCGTCACTTTATTAGGGCTAAATAAATAAATAAATAAAATTCGCAGTGGTATCACCTTCTCCCTTTTTTAAAATCGTAGATAAGTAAAAAAATAATCGAAAAAGAAAAAAAACAGTAAGCCACCTTTAAAAAACTGCCAATCGTTCTCCCTTTTTTATTCTTTCTCTTCTCCTCCCCTTTACAATGAAGGGAGAGGCCTCTATTTATAGTTGAGCCTTCCCAAATCCAACGGTACAGATCAATTACATCAACGGCTAAGATTAAAGGGTATCTACAAATTAAATCTCTAAGATTACAAAATCATATATCTAAGATTGCATATATCATATCTAAGATTGTATATATCATATCTAAGATTGCATATCATATCTAAGATTGTATATCCTCGAAAATTATGTTTCCATATGTGAGCCCGGGCTAAAATTGGGTATTACAGCTGCCCCTCTTTGCTCGTTGTCGTGTAACAGGAACGGAGCAAAGACTTTAGAAATGGCCAATTTTTGCTCGGTCACGTTGGATCTTGGTGCTCTTCTTCTTCAAGCAGCCACATCCATCCTACTGCATCTTCAGAGGTATAGGAATTGGTGTCTCGATCCACTCCACCGCAACATCGGAGAGATAGGATTGGTGACTCGTAACTTTTAATCTGCTTAACTGTAATTTCAGAGAGATAAAATTCATCACTCTAATCCACTCCACTACAATTTAGGGAGACAGGATTTTGTTTATTTAGTCTGCCTCACTGCAACTTCAGGAGGATAAGACTTGTTTACTTAGTCTGCTCCACTGCAACTTCAGGGAAATAAGACTAGACGCGATCTGCTCTCTGCAACTTCAGAGAGATAAGATCCAAGGTTTTGATCCGCTCCACTGCAACTTCAGGGAGATAGGATTATCGGTTCTAATCTGCTTCACTGCAACTTCAGGGAGATAAGATTTGCCATCTTCAGTCTACCTCACTGCAACTTCAGGAGGATAAGACTTACTTGCTGAGTCTGCTCCACTGTAACTTCAGGGAAATAAGACTAGATGCGATCTGCTCTCTGCAACTTCAGAGAGATAAGATCCAAGGTTTTAATCCGCTCCATTGCAACTTCAGAGAGATAGGATTATCGGCTTTAATCTACTCCACTGCAACTTCAGGGAGATAAGATTTGCCATCTTCAGTCTGCCTCATTGCAACTTCAGGAGGATAAGACTTGCTTGCTGAGTCTGCTCCACTGCAACTTTAGGGAGATAAGACTAGATGCGATCTGCTCTCTGCAACTTCAGAGAGATAAGATCCAAGGTTTTAATCCGCTCCACTGCAACTTCAAGGAGATAGGATTATCGGCTTTAATCTGCTCCACTGCAACTCAAGGAGATAAGGCTGGATGCGATCTGCTCCACACTGCTTAGGGAGATAAGATCTGTAATCTTTAACCTGCTCCACTGCCACCGAGGGAGGCAAGGCTAGTGTCTTCGATCTGCTTCACTATCATTACAGGAAGGCAATTTCTGCTATCTTTAACCTGCTCCGCTGCCACCGAGGGAGGCAAGGTTAGTGTCTTCGATCTACTCCGCTATTGCTTAGAGAGATAAGATCTGTACTTTTCAACCTACTCCACTGCTGCTCAGGGAGATAAGGCTGGAGTCTTCGATCTGCTTCACTGTCTGTGTAGGAAAGTAAGATATACTATTTTTAACCTACTCCACTGCTGCTCAGGGAGACAAGGCTTGGTGGCTTAAATCTGCTTCCCACTATCTTGGAAGGATAAGATTTACCGTCTTCGATTTGCTCCACTACTACTTAGGGAGATAAGATCTGTAATTTTCAACCTACTCTACTACTGCTCAGGAAGATAAGGCTGGGGACTTCGATCTGCTCTCTGAGGAACATGACCTGTATAATGAACCTAAATATGTCTAATATTAGGATGGCATGATCGAAATGCATCAAATGCTCATAACTAGACATGTGTGAATGGTGTTTGCATGAATGTAGAATGCTATTTTTGAAAATGATCCCTTTTTCACTTAAGTTATCATTGCTCGAAGTTTATTACGGCTTTATCACTGACGTACTACAACGCCTTCTTACTCGACTGGCGTCTCCACTTAGTTAGATTTCCCTCAAAATTCAATCCACTAGGACGTAAAATTTGTACCATCATTCTCCTACTGCAACCCGATGGTAGAAATATATGGTTTTTTCTCAATCCACTCCTATCACAATTCAAGGATACAGAATGTAAAATTCTTTGGTCCTTTACACCATGCCTAAGGTGTCGCACCAAAGGCTCATGTGCAAATGAAGGCTTTCTTCTCCGAGGAAACCTCTTCCTATTGCCTGGTGATCATTGCTCGCTTGTTTATTTTAGCTTTGACACCAACCTGACATCTCGTCACTTTGCTCAATCAAAGTTTTTGATAACAGAATCCAAAGAGAAAGTCCTAATTTAGACTTTTCCTTTTTAAATTTCCAACCTTTAAACTTAGTGCATTCTAAATAATAGTCATGTTTCAGGCTCCTGTATTATTTAGAAACTTATAGGGTAATATGCAAAACTTCCCTTGTGAAAGTTTTATTAGTCCATTAATCATTATTCTAATGCAACATGCTTGCGAAAAAGGTCATAACAATGGATAAGAATAAAGTTAGTTCTGAGCATAGCTCGAAAGGAATAAATTATCAAAAATAGTAAAGAAGGATAAAGAAATTGATTGGGAATGTGTATCTTGGAAAAGAATGAAGTATTCCAAGAACAACAAATTTAAAATAAATAGTATGGAGACGAGGTGCCCCAGATATCGCAGCTTGAACTTCTCTGTATAAACTTCCTGAATACCATTCTGAGTTTGACATGTATTTAGGAGATCTACATTACTCTGTCGATGCCCCAAGATGTTGCGTACCCTTTCCCGCTGAATAAGGCATAGCAAGATCACAGCATGCCCCATTCTAATCAACATTTGAGCTGCTCTAATTACCTCATGCTCATTCTGATCAATATTTGAGCCGCCCTTTTCGGGTTTTCAACTCAAATCCCCTTTTGTCTAAGGCGCCCTTTGCGGGTTTTCACCTTAGCCTCTCCATTTTACTTTTTCATTTTTCATTTTTTCATTTTTTCATTTCATCATTTTTTTAAGACTTAAAGTGCCCTTTGCGGGTTTCTTACCTTGGTCATCTCTTTCCTTAAGCGGAGTATTTCCTGACTGAATCTGAGTTTACAGGACTTTGCAGGTTTATCATCCATCTCGCTCAAAATCAAAGCTCATTTGAAAAACAGACCTTCTCTATAACATAAGGTTCTTCCCAATCCGTTTCCCTCCAAAATATATTTTTGTAGAGGGAGAATCTTCAATATTAGGTCACCCTCGTGGAATTCTCTGGGCTGAACCTTTTGTTAGCTCGCATTATCTTCTTCTGGTGCATTTGACCATGATAGATAACTTTGAATATTCCTCTTCAATCAGAATTGGATCCAAAAACTCAGAGAGAAAGAATCTTGTCTTCAATAGGTAAAAACCGCGATAGGCCCAAGAGAAAGGCAAAGCCCCGACAAAGACAAGCTCTTGTCATCCCTTTCGATCAGAATCAATGTCATTAAATAAAAATCTTCCACTTTCATTTTGTATGCGAAAGATCTTCTTCAGTATCAGGTTTCTATCATAGAGCCGAAATTTAACTATGACGAAAAACCTTTAGATCTTCCTTTTCAATATGAAGAAATGGCAACTTGACTTTAACGGGCAAAACTATGATGAGCCAAAAAAGAAAGCATTGCCGCAACAAATAATTCTAACTACATTGTTCGTGTTGTTTATCTTGAACATACTGTAAATTTTTGATGTCGTACTGCTGTTCAGATTACAATGACAATGCTTAACCTGGGCATATCCTGGTATGGCTATGTGGGGACATCTTTGAACTCTTGAGGTAACTCAACAAGGTCTTGTTTTGTTTCTCCGGTTATGTACATTCCTTTAATGTCACAATCTCCACTGTCTCCTTAGGAAGTAAAATTTCCTTCATGCTCTACCATCCTCAACAAGTCCGGAGATAGGCCACAATCTGTGTCATTTTCAAAGTCATGAGATCTCCTTAAACACATGCCTCACTCAAAAAGAAAATTTTGAGTCTGTCACAGCGTCACTCACGTCATTGATATCTGGGGACCTATAGCAAGTACCAAAGAATATACAAAAGAATGTATGAATAATCATTTGTACAATTATGAATGAATAAAAGAATAACTTGGAAGAAGATTCGAAAGAATGAAAGTATAATGAAAGAATATTGGCTTAAAAAAATGAATGCAAAGATGTATTTTATTAGAATAACGACGTTCAGACATGAGCCTATTTCATAAAAGAATTCTTATTGCCTCTAGGTTGAAGGTAACAAGTGTGTTTTGAACATTACTCTGAGTAATCTCTAAATACTACAGGGGTTTCTTCTGCAGTTTAATTATTTAGAACACTCCCAAGTCTATAAGGGCGAAAATCTGACAAGGTCCCTTCTTCAGTTGTTTCATCGTGAACACTTCTCGACACCCCTTCATATATTACATTCAATCATGATTGGGTACTAGATGAGCCATCCATCTTGACAATACCCATGTTGATGAATTTTTCAACTAACTTTTTGAAGGTAATGCAATTCTCTATAAAGTGTCCCGTAATTCCCGCATGATAATCGCATTGTGCACTTGCGTCGTACCATTTGGGATATAGAGGCTGTGGAGGCTTCATACGTAAAGGAAAAACAACATGCGCATCAAATAAGCTTGGATACAGCTCCTTGTATGACATTGGAATTAGCGTGAACTGGAGTTTTTCAGTACCTTGCTTCACATATGATTTTTGTCTTGATGAACTTTGCTGATTAGTAATCTATTTACTGTACGTGTTCACACTGTTCACTTCATTTTCTTTTTCTTTTGAGGCTTGCTTTCTGTTATTTCCTCTTGAAACTGTTCTAGCCTTTCTATCCTTTGATCCATGTCCCTAGTTTTGATCGAGTACCGTAGCGGTGTGTGGTGGGTTGGTTGATTTCCAGATTAACTGAGAAATGATTTATATCAATTAGAGTCTTTTAGTGGACTTTAATGCTATGAAATCATGTAATGCGAATGCATGAAATGAATGCATAAAGAGACGTTGATTCTGATTCAATTCCATTTAGAGAACTTTACTAGAAAACAAATCTCTTTACATAAAATGAATATTTATACGGCCTTGCTCTCATAGGCGAAGACATTCGATCCTCTTCTTCATTCGAGCGTTAAGATAAATCTCACGAACTTTTTAAAAAGGATGTCTCTTTTATCTCCTTTTTGCTCGATCCAGGCCGTAACTCATTGCTCACTTGTCCTCGTGATGCTCATTGACTTCTCTTTAAGAAAGTTCAGCGGCTCTCGAATAATCTCTGTCATCTTGAATCTTTGGGCAACGGAGCCATAATCGTGTAGTCCTCCATTATCATCCTTCTCTTATCATGTGTTCTTGGACCATATTCAGACAACCATATTGTCATCCACTTTATCAAGAAACCCATTTCCTTATGACAAGCTTTCTATTTAGCAACTGAACGTGAATCAACACCTCTTTTTTTTTATGATGAAATGAAATGTCATGTCGTGCAATCAAAATAAAACACAAAAAGTCAGTATCATAAGATATAATCAAGAAATAGTAAAACAGCTAATCGGATATCTACTAGGGTTCAGTATAGTTCTACCTAAGGTGAATTCCTAAGGTTCATTATATGAGGTTTGGCTTCTAGAGCAAGGGTACCCGAACTAGCAGATTCCTCAATCCTCACCCATTATAGGCTCATATGGACCGAGTTCAGTTCAGGGGAATACATTTCCCTATGGCTGCACGGAGATGAAAATCTCACGAAGACATAGGTACAGATGTATCCCGGAAGCAATCCACTATCCTGCACGGAGGTGAAAACCTCATGAAGGACTAGTTTCTCGCTCCCACTTAAAGGGTAAAATCATTCAACTCATGTGCAAACAATACTTAAATACATTAAGCAAGAAGATAATGAATGCAAAAAATTATCATGAATTTTTTTAAAAAATACTTTCTCGACCATAAGACAAAAATTAATCAACTTTGTGGCTCGACTCTTTTATTTTTTTTTAAAAAAGTCCCCAATGGAGTCGCCAAGCTGTCGAAACCATTTTTTTGAAAAACAAAAATTTTTAGGTTGTCGACTTTAAAAAAAAATGGGAGTCGCCACCAATCTTTTATTAAGGTGTGATTGGATCACCTTAAAAAATAGCTTTGGTCTACGAATTTTAGAAAAACAAGTCCGGGAGTCGGTTACGTATGAGGAAGGATTTGCACCCTCATTACGCCCAAAAATTGGTACCTAATTAATTAATTAATGTCTTAATGTCGAAAAATTTGAAAAATATAATCCTTAACAAAAACTTAAAAACGTCACGTATTTAGACCCTTATCATTTCAGAGAAAGAAAATGCCACACCCAATGCGTTAGGGCACGACATTCTAATTTCCTCAAAAATGAATTAGGCCAGAATACTCGTGTAATAAAAATTTAAAAGAATATCCATTTATTCAAGATTTAAGAAATCGCGGCCCAATACGTTAGGGCACAATTCCTCCAAAATCCCAAACTCGGAATATTTCCTTTATTATTTTTTAGAAAAAAATCTTCATTTCGAGAAATCAATGCGTCACATCCAATACGTTAGGACACAACGTGTTGAATTCCCAATAATGAGTTCTTATTTTTTGATTAAAGAGAAATGCTCGATTGTTAGATTTAACGAAGAAAATCGGAACCTAATACGTTAGGGCTCAATTTCCTTGAAAATCCTAAATACGAGCATTATCTCAATTTTAAAAATTTTCTATTTTTAAATTTGAGTAAAAGATGATGTAACGTTATATTATATGTGCAAATATCGTGATAACAAATACAACAATAGCATAGAAATAATATAAACAAATGAATATAAAAAAACAATATTCCATGATATGCAAAATATTAAATAAAAAAATAAATATAAACACAATTAAATAGCGAATGAAGAAAGTAAGCAAAATAAATAAAAAGAAGGTATATAATATACACATTGAAATTATGTAGAATAAAAAAAACATATATATATATATAAATTATAAAATATATGTTAAAAAATATAAGCATGTATTTAAACATTTTCGAAAATAAAAAAACATATGTATATTCATATATATATATATAAATATAAAAAATATTCATTAAAAAAATAAATACATTTACATGTATATATATATATATATATATTATAAAGAATGTATAAACATATATAGATTATAAAATATGAAAATATAAATATTATAAAATATAAATGTATATAAAATATATAAAAACTATGAAAATAAAATAATAATAAAATATATACATAATATGCATATGTATTTAAAACGTTTAAAATATTCCTATATAATCATACATATGCGCATATATATATATGTAGGCATAATAATAATATATAATATAATAAATAAAAACTAATAATAATATTGTAATAATAACACTAATAAACAGTATTAATAATATAATAAAACGAAAACTTAAAATAATAAATTAAGGATTAAGTTGAAAATCAACAAAATTAAAGAAAAAAAATGAAGGGCCCAATTAAAAGGCACGAATAATTCATAGGGCTCGAATGGGAAAATATCTTCATCCTTTGAAACGCGTCACTTTATTAGGGCTAAATAAATAAATAAATAAAATTCGCAGTGGTATCACCTTCTCCCTTTTTTAAAATCGTAGATAAGTAAAAAAAAATCGAAAAAGAAAAAAAAACAGTAAGCCACCTTTAAAAAACTGCCAATCGTTCTCCCTTTTTTATTCTTTCTCTTCTCCTCCCCTTTACAATAAAGGGAGAGGCCTCTATTTATAGTTGAGCCTTCCCAAATCCAACGGTACAGATCAATTACATCAACGGCTAAGATTAAAGGGTATCTACAAATTAAATCTCTAAGATTACAAAATCATATATTCTAAGATTGTATATATCATATCTAAGATTGCATATATTATATCTAAGATTGCATATATCATATCTAAGATTGTATATCCTCGAAAATTATATTTCCATATGTGAGCTCGGGCTAAAATTGGGTATTACAGTGTTTCTAGTTAAGCACGGTTGAGATATCGTCATGCTAATTCCCTATAACAGTCATTTTAATCCCTTTTATTTACCATCCATGCCATGCCATTCCTATTATTAATTTCGAATCCCATAGGGGGGTATTTCAGGACCTTTAATCTCTCTAAGGATTATATGCCCACGTGTCGTTCCCTCGACCCTCCTTTGCTTCGGTATATAGAAACCACTGAGATTCTTCCCGCTTTGAAAATAAAATAAAAAACCTCCGCAACAAATTTCTATCGAAGGAAAGGAACAGAAGGATCTGTTTATCCGTTCCAGCGTCAGAGGACGTTGGTACTAAGAGCTAAAAGCGGTGTCGTGTCATAGATTTGAACTGAAATGGTATAATTACTTGTTAGTTCTCTAAAGTCGAGCTTTTTCACTGTAATACTTGCATTTCACCAATGGCTATCGGCGGTCTGATTTCCAACCGGAGTTTCGGTTCTTTTATCGGATCAGGTATTTTGTTTTACTTCCTTTAATGAATAACAATCCTGTGTGGAGATGATTTCAAGGTTTCTTTTAGCTTAATATTTATCTGCTTTTTTTTCTTTGGGATTAATACTTGCATTTTCCTCCAATTTATTTGCTCCTGGTTACATTTTGTTTTTTTTTTCTTCAGTTTAGTCTCTTTGGATTTGAAGTATACTTTGAAGTGGATGAGAGTAAGTTAGATCCGTGGAATCATTGAAGTTTGAAGAAGTTTAGATGGAAATTTGATTGCATGCAATATTCTTATTTTATTTTGTATTGCGAAGTTGAAGTATGGAGATGATAAATGATGTTGCTATTAGATTGATTTGATAATTTTGTTTTATTGCTGAATTTGGTGATTTAACTGATAAATGGTGTCACCAATTGATGGATGAGAAAAGAATAATTTCAGGTTTTTAATACTTATTATCTTTCAGTAAAATCCCTTAGGATTGTTTTGTAAAACTGGAAGATTCCTGATTTGGGATTTTGATTGGTTAAAAGTTTTGATGGGTATGAGGTCGGTGTGGACTGTGGGGTAAAAGTTCTTTACTGGTCATAAGCTTTGGGGAATTCGCCTTGTCTTTCCAGGTCCCCTAGGCGTGTATTATATTCAGCATCTTGGATTTTAATTGTTTTTTCCCTTCCATTTAGAGATTTCTTCTTTAGGTTCATTGCCATATTTTGGCAATTCCCATGATAAATCAGCACGCAAATGAAGGTTCCCTTACGTCACGAATATCTCTGTAATTTGTAGTTTAACTATGACAATGGTAGGTAAAGTATGTCAAGGGGAACAAGCCATTTTGCTTCACAAGGGAGAGAGATCAGGCATTGCTGTTCTGCATGGTAACATGTTTTACCCGAAGTTAAGGAGTCAAACAGCAAATGGTTTTTTATCTGGATACACATGCGGCCGCTATCTAAGGAGTACTGTTCATTTAGATGAAAACACTTTGAAACCTCTATCAGTTTCACCTAATGGCAGACAACTTATTTCTTCAGTGTCATTGTGCCACTGTAAGAAGTCTCACAAAGTTTCCCCGCGACAAAGAAGTAGAGGAAGTTTTGGATACTATTCTTTTTCAAGTCCAGTGCCTGGAGGTTGCCTTGAGCCAAGTGACAAGGATGGGATAGGAAAAAACAGTACTTCTGCTTACTATAAATCTGAGGAGTATGACATAACAGAAGCAAAGGTGGACTCTTTGCCATCTCCAGATGGAACGAACGAAGCTATTCTAGTTGGAGGAGACATGCAGGAAGCAGTCCCGTTGTGGCAGGATTTTCCAAAGCGCTGGGTTATTGTGCTGCTATGTTTTGCAGCCTTCCTGTTATGCAATATGGATCGTGTGAGTAGTTTTCTTCATGAACAACAGCACTGTAATACCTCTTTACTTGGATGCTGAGTGAGCTGCTTGCTATATATGCCTTTTGCAGGTTAACATGAGCATTGCTATACTCCCCATGTCGAAAGAGTTCAACTGGAACAGTGCAACAGTTGGTTTGATTCAGTCCTCCTTTTTTTGGGGATACTTGCTCACTCAGGTCTGGTTCAAATATATTAAAAATGCAGAATTATTTAATTTCCCTCGAGTATGTCCATGCATCAGCATATAATGTGTCAACTTTCTAGTAGTGATGTTGCATACATGAATCTTCCAAGTTTGATGCACACTTTAGCATCTAAGTGGTTTTCAATTCAGTGTTTGCTGATGCTAGAAATTTGGTAATCTTTTTAATCTGATATTTACTTTTAACATTCAGATTCTTGGAGGCATATGGGCAGATAAAATTGGTGGGAAGTTAGTCCTGGGGTTTGGAGTTGTCTGGTGGTCAGTAGCTACTGTTTTGACACCTATTGCCGCAAGATTTGGACTGCCATTTTTGCTAATTATGCGTGCTTTTATGGGAATTGGCGAGGTTGGTTCTGCTTTGCTTGTTAGTTTTTAATTTATATCTATACTGCCTGTGGTTAACTACCTACTTCCAAAATTCAAAATTCACATACTAAAGCAGCCTTTTTTGCCTGTACAAAAAGGATAAGAAGATAGTTTTTTATTTTTATTTTTTAAATAAAGTTAAATTATCAGTTAGAATGAGATGAAAGAATGAGAGGAAAGGAAAAAGATATTCTCATCAACTTAAATGGATTAGAGGTTTCTACTATTTTAATTCCATGTACTTTTCAGTTCTTTTTTAATATATATATTTATTTTTTATAATAATATTAAACCAAATTTATTGTGGCCTCTGTCACTGTTTCCTTATTGAGTTTGCCAACAGTTCCCTACCTTCCTAGAAGAAAGTGTAAAGGATACTCATCTGTTTGAACTATTTTCTTTACAGGGTGTGGCTATGCCAGCGATGAACAACCTACTTTCAAAGTGGATTCCAGTGTCAGAGAGAAGTAGATCGCTTGCACTTGTGTACAGTGGCATGTATCTTGGTTCTGTTATTGGGCTGGCTTTCTCTCCTATCTTAATCAACAAGTTTGGGTGGCCATCTGTATTTTACTCATTTGGCTCCCTTGGAAGCATCTGGTTTGCATTATGGTTGAGAAAAGTGAGTTGCTAATTTCTTTAGCTTTTATTCGAAGTATGTCAGAAGAATCAACATAGAAATCTCTCCTCTGAAACTCACCATTTGTAAGTGATTTTGGCTGAATGATGCTTGTTTTGAGTTCAAAACAAACTGAACCTCTTCATACCATGGTCCTATAAGACATGTTAGAATGCGAGTTGTTTCTGCTCCTGTTATTGCTAAAATGTTTTTGATTCCCAACCTTATTTTTTCACAAGGCACTCTAAACAAGGAGTTTTGAATATTCTTATAAAAGAAGTGAATGAATCAATGTACTTGCAGATGGATGTCACTCATGACTTTGAAAATTCTTCCTGCCGTTTTTCTGGTTGCTTCTCAGGCATATAGCTCCCCAAAGGAAGACCCTGAGCTAAGCAAAGAAGAAAAGAAAATAATCATGGGAGGCAGCATATCCAAGGAGCCTGTAACGGTCATTCCATGGCGATTAATATTATCAAAAGCCCCTGTTTGGGCTCTCATAATTTCTCACTTCTGCCATAATTGGGGAACTTTTATTCTCTTGACATGGATGCCTACATACTATAATCAGGTAATTGAAACGTGCTTCAATGAACAATGTCAACTTTATAGTTGACATTGACTCCAGTACATGCTTTTCATTTGCTTGCTTGCGCCATGTGTTCTGAATGTCGGATATTGACTGACTTCTATTACTTGTATTAAGGTAAGGAGAATTGGCAGGCTTTTATAAACATATTAGCGAATAAAATGGTGAAATTGCATTTTAACTCGTATCAAAATTTATAACTTAATTCCATCCCCCACCAAAAAAATAATTTTCTGGCTCCGCCCCTGCCTGTGCCGGCCTTAACCTGCCAGAAATGCATCACAGCAGTGCTGTGGATTAGATTACGAACATTATTTACTGAATTTCTCACTACCGTTGACCTTTTACGAAGCCAAGCTAGCAGCCAGAAAATTATATTTGAATCTGGATTTTGCCTTCCCATTTACTTTGATATCCAATGTTATTGTGGTTCTCACAGGTTTTGAAGTTCAACCTGACTGAATCTGGACTCCTCTGTGTATTGCCATGGTTGACTATGGCTGCCTTTGCGAATATAGGAGGATGGATCGCAGACACACTAGTGAGCAAAGGTCTTTCTGTAACAACAGTTCGTAAGGCAAGGATCAATTCTCTTTGATCCTTAGAATTTGATTTATTTCAAAGGGTTATTAAATATGCTTGAGAGTACCAACTTTTTTTAATCTGTTTATATCCCTTCTGATTCTTATTTTAAATTCAATCCCAATTTCGTCTTTCCTGTAAGCATCATGCCCTCATGGTGTCACAAGCTATTGAGCAGCTAGTACCAAATTAGAAATTTCAAAGTCAACTTGATCAATTGAGTGAACACAAAAGTACACACTGGAATCTATGTTTTTTGTATATATACTATGGAGTCTAACATGGCATTAAGCACGACCTTTTTTTCAAGATGAGATGAAAAGATATTTAGTTCTGTAGAAGTGTTGGTTAAGTTATGGTAACACTACTTGACTCATATTCCTTTTATGTAATCATGTCTGAAACCTATTAATTCTGCAGATCATGCAATCGATAGGTTTTCTAGGGCCGGCCTTCTTCCTTACGCAGCTAATCCATGTCAAGACACCTGCTATGGCAGTGCTGTGCATGGCATGTAGTCAGGTATCATCTTGTTTTCTTTCCATATCACTTGAGCTCTGAATTGATGCAATCTAATATTCTTTTTTTATTTCTTTTCAATTATGAGCTTCTTATTGGAACAAACTTCCCTTTAGCTTATAACAAAACCAGTGTGCATAGTAAACTCATGTAAGGAAAAAAAAAAGAACTCCTGTCTTAGGTGTTTGGTTTCTGTTGAGATTAAAATCAGACGAAGCTAACTGAACTTTCAAATCTGACTGTGATTTTGATCAATAAATGCTTTTGTCTGGCAGGGATCTGATGCATTCTCTCAATCTGGTCTTTATTCCAATCACCAAGACATTGGCCCACGATATGCTGTAAGTTTCTTATAATACAGTATAAAGTAACATATAATTAAAGGTGATGTTGCTTGCGATTCTAATATCTTGTTACTTTCTGCTTGTACCATACTTGTGATATGCTTTTGTTAAATTTGCAAGATTGAACCAATCTTTCCAAATGGTTGATGCGATAATTGATAACATCAATCTGATCTTGTGTTATGGTCCCTAGTTATGGATCGAGTCACCGGTCGATTTGTAGGGAAATTGTTTGACTTAGCGGGGCTTTTCCCCTTGTTTTTTCTGCGCGAATGACCTATAACGAACAGGTGGAACTCGTGGAAGGGAGTTCCAGACCTCAGATTCATTGAGAGAGTCTTAAATCTCTTAACTTTTAAAATAAATTCTGACTTCACTTTATTCTTCCAAATTGGCCTCTTTAAATAGAGGTTACATAGTTCAAATAAAAATAAATCTTCCAATTAAGGAAGGACTCCTAATAATATAAAATCTCCTAATTGAATTAAATATCAGCTACGGGAATTTTCTAATAATATTAAAACTCCTAATCAAATAATAAACTAATCTAATAGTATAATAATATTATTTGACGTCTAACATGTTCTCTGCCAAGAGCTAGAACTAATAACAACAGATTGATTATTGAACTTATGATCACTCTCAATATACAATATCATTATTGAACTTTTTTTTAAAATTCTGGATAATTTCCTTAATGAACAATATTTCTTGTTTCGAATGGCATTTTTCTTTTTCTGAAAGCAAGTCGTTTGTGTCAATCACAGGGAGTTCTATTAGGGCTGTCAAACACAGCCGGAGTGCTGGCTGGTGTTTTTGGGACTGCTGCTACTGGTTACATACTCCAACGAGGTATATGACTGAATCTATGCTTAGAATATTTTACCTTGATGTTGAATTTTTTCTCGAATTTCTCGTATCAAGTTTATTAATACATCTGCAAATTTCACCCCTGCAGGTTCCTGGAATGATGTGTTTAAGGTGTCAGTTGCATTGTACATCATAGGCACGTTAGTCTGGAACTTATTTTCAACCGGAGAGAAAGTTCTCGACTAAGAAAATGCTATACAAGGGAGAATGGAAGCCTACATAACTAAAAGATAACTTACAAAGTAATAGGAGCAGACATGCCATGGTGCCAGGGTGACTGAAACAAACCCTGCTAAAAACAGCAAAGTGCCATAGTTTAACATGTAAGGCCCTCCTACGTTGGCTGGAAAAATATGTATTTTTCAGGCAAAGTTCCTTCTTTCGTTTCATTTATGTGTTCTTATGGTGTATGTGGCAATCCATGAAGCATCTTCTTTGACCATTAAATGCTTACAGGTTATATAATTCATACCAAACTTCCCAATGCAAACTTTCATGATCTCAAGTTTGTTCTGAACGTGCATGCTGCTAGCCGTGCTTTGAGCTTTCAATTAGAAGTGTAGAACCATACTATTTTGACCTGATCTTCTAGTTATTTGAAATCCAACGGGAGTGTTGGATATGAATATATATACCATATACTTTTCTAGAAAATTGAGAAGTGTAGATGATGAAATTTTGGGACCAATTACAATGCTCCACATGTCAGAAATGATAACTTTATATATTTTGTCATTATTTTTCTCTTTAATTAATTAAGAGGTAAATAATAAAAAGTTATATTATCACTAATTAAATTAATTAAGTGATAATAATAAATTATTTTTATCTCTAATTAATGAGATAAATAATAAATAAAATAATTTAATTTTTTTGGATCACTCCGATAAAGCGTTTATATTCTATTAGATTTTTTTTATTTGAATGACTAGTAATGCAAATGGGGTCACCTTTAAGTTATTTTCTGCATTTACAAGTTTCAGAAAGCTAGAAGCTTTTTGAAGGGAATATTATGTAGATTTGAAGCTTTCTTCAAAATCTCAAGAAATTTTGAAGAACTTGAATACATCTTGAATAGCATATCAATTTTGAAAAAAAGTTGTATTTCAGTTTTGTTCAACTAAAGAAAGGAGTCCATCTTGAATAGCATATCAATTTTGAAAAAAAAGTTATATTTCAGTTTTGTTCAACTAAAGAAAGGATGTCTAGACTTGTAACATGTCAAAATTTTCGACGACTTGTAACATGTCAAAATTTTCGACTAGACATGTGAATACTATTTTAATAATAAATATAGTGAATTATTGAGGAAATTAAAAAAAATCAAATAAAAGTATTATTATGATAATAAAGTGATTTTGGATATGGGAAATAATGGAAAAAATTTTAGACGTGAAAATGTGATGAAAGGATCAAATTACAAAATTTGAAAAGTTAAGAGGACTAAACTATAATTTGATCAAAATGTGAAAAGTGAGTTTAGTATTGATCAATAGAAGTAAGGATAAGTTGGAAAATGTTTTTCATTTGAGATTAAATTGAAAAGATTTGATAGTATAGGGATTAAATTATAAATTTACCAATTTTTATGAGAGAAAGGGTAAAACTATAACTTTCATTACTTAAGGATGTGTATAAAGTATTAAATTAGATTTATGGAATTCAGGTTGACGAATAACTATTTTTTGTGAAGAAAATGTGCTTTGAGGTATAAAGGGATAAAACGGTAATTTGAACCTAAAAAGGTATTTGGGTATTTTTTTAAATATTTTACATTGGAATTATTATTTTAATTATATAATTAATTTATGAAATTATTATGGATCATTGGGCTAATGAAATAAAGAATTTGAGCTCAAATTTCAAGGGTACGTTTTTTAAGGGTACGTTTGGTTCACTATAATAGAATAGAGCTGTAATGGAATAAAACTGTAATCAGTAATTTAATTATTTGGTTGCATGGAATGGAATAAAATTGTAATAGTATTCGTATGTTTGTTTGAATGGAATGATGTTATAATAGCATAAGGAAAAAAACTAAAATGACTAGAATACCCTTAGCATAATTTTTTTAGGTAGATAATTATTGTTATTGTTATTAAATTTTAATAAGATTATTATTAAAAATAATTTAATAAAAATAATAAATTATTTAACCATATTTTAACATAATTATTATTAAATATAATTTAATAAAATAATATATAATTTAATAAAATTCTTAATATAATTATTATATGAATTAAAAATCATAATATATAATACTATAAAAATAATATATAATCTACTTTATTATTTTTAAACTGCAATACAAATTTAATGTGCTAAAATATCATTAGTGAAACAAATAATTTAATTATTCTACAATAAAAAACAAAATATTAGAAGTAATAAATAACTTGAGAATTATATTTCACATCCAAACATAATATTCATATATTAACAAAAAGTTACATGATTTCATTAGTTTATATGTCATAATCCAAATGTTTTAAAATTTTACAACATCAAAAAGTTACAACATTGTAATGACATTCTATCATGTCATTATACCATCCAAATATCACAAACACAAAAAATTACCAAAATATCATCAACACAACCATGATTTTTAATGGTCAGCAAGAAATCTTCTGACCCATTCCAATCGCACAGAAGAAGGTAAACTAAAGAAAATGAGCATTTGCGTTGGATGATCTGGAATTTTGTTCAATGCGCGATAGCGCTTATCCTCAGTTAAACCTTCTACTTCACATAATGTTGGATATAATGTTAGAGCCCTTTCTTGAATGGTCATTTTTGACTTTTGTTGAATTAGCACTTCGGAGGCAATACTCTTACTGATTTCAACCCCAACGGCCCGTATGTTTTCCGCCAATAAAGTGGCAGCATCATGAAATGAAGTAGAAGAAATATGATCACTTGCATCAGAAATCTTTTTTTTCTTCTTTGAAAATGTAGAATCACCTTAGTTTCTAGCTGGTTGCGGTTATGTAGCTAAAAGATCCATGTCATCCAAAGAAACATCAGCTTCGCATCCATAGAAATCGTTTCTTTCTTCATGATTATTTGTAATAGCTACATCCTCAACATCTATTTCTTCAATAATATCAACGGCTGTTTGAGCATCTTTCCCAGTGGCTCGATCTTTTGCATAGATGGTAATAAGTTGGTCATAATAAAGGAAACTACGATGTTTGAATTGACCGGCTTCTTTATGACTTTATAAAAATGAGGAATTCATATTAGATATAAGTTTGGTCAAAATAAGATAATAAAGACTTGAAATAATTCTTACATTTATATTTGAGTTCCACACCGCATCTTCAGCAACAACAAGCTGCCTATGCTCATCCCAACCAAAACCGCTATTGTTTTTTCCACTAAGCATGTCATAAACGATTGACCAATCCCTTTTCAATGTCCTAATCCTCGATTCAAGATTAGGTTTAGCCTTATACATGACATTGGGTAAAACTTTTTCTAACATTTTTTTCCAACTCATTTAAATAACCGGCTTTGAATCCCGTATCAGCATTGAAGGTTCCAACATTGTGCAAGTCGACCATACAGACAACCAATGCAACATCTTCTTCTGAAACCCATTTCCTTTTGGTTCATCAAGAATTTTGGGAAGAAACACTTGATTGTGAAAAACCTGACACAACTATCTTAAGTAAAAAAATAAATTAAAATTAAGTTCAATATTATGAATTAAAAGGTCAACACTTTATAAAATTATAACACATGATGAATCAAAAGAAAATAAATTATAATTCAACAAGTCTAGTACAATACAAAAAACAATTCAAACACCACCAAAGTTTCATAAATTAGATACATGAAATAACATAAACAAATTGATGTTTACTATTTTTACCCTAAACCTAATTAATTTCTAGATGCTTGTCATTCATCGAACATTTGGTTGGCTAGTTCCATCCTCCAAGTAGCCCATGCATCCGATGGATGAATATTTACGATATTCAGTTCATCGTCATCTATCACATTACTAGGTAATCATTCTCCCAACTCTGCTTCAATAGGACCAAGACTCATATAGGTTCGAATAAAATTATGAAGCAAACAACATGCAATAATGATTCTATTGTGCACCCTCACAGGATAGAATGATGGACTCCTAAGTATTCCCCATCTAAGTTTTAACAACCCAAAGCATCTTTCAATAACATTACGTGCTGAAGCATGTTTCATATTGAAAAATTCTTTCGGAGTACCTGGCTGGTAACCCTGATGCCACTCATTCAAATGATATCTTTGTCTTCTAAAAGGTGCAAGAAATCCCACACAATTTATGTATCCAGCATCAACGAGATAATAGCAACCTATAAAAAAAAACTATTTGTCATGGTTAATTTCCCAAAAAAGTATAATCTTAAAGATTAATTCAAAGTCCTCCAATTTTGCACTTTACCATGAGGAACTTTTAGTCAATGTCTCTTACTAATTGCATCTCGAAGAACCCATCCATCAGCAACAAAACCTTCCCAACCAGGAAAAACATAAACAAAATGAATATCAGGTGTACAAACATCGAACATATTTGTTGCTATGTCACCTTTTCGCGTTCGATATCTAGGTTTATCAACTGTTGGAACCCTAATCTTGATGTAGGTTCCATCTAAAACACCTAAGCAATTCTACATCACATGTATAAAACCTTGAGTTAGGATACTATATTTAAATCTAAATCAACTAAATTATGTACAAGCTATATATAGAACTCACTCCAATACCTTGAACCATTTCAACCTTAGGTCTGTAGAATTAGCTGTAATTGGTTTTTCCTTTTTAAATAACACATCTTGTAAGCGTATAACAACATTTAAAACATTGTGAAATAATCTGCTAACGGTTTCCCTGAACCTATTAAAGTGATGCTTGATAACTCAATTTTTAAGGTGATGAAAAATGATCTGTAAAAACATTGCCACTTGGTTATCAATAAGCATGTTCCTTGACGACTTCAATTCCTTTAAAGTTTGTAACATCTCACATAGTTTAAAAAAGGTAATTATATTCATCCTAACTTGTTCAATACAGGTCTCGTCACTAGCATATACAAGTCTTTTCACGTAATCTCGTTTTGCATAAAAATCTAAAATATAGGATCTAATCCTTGGTCTATAAGTATGTAGGCTATGGATGGCACCCAATGTAACTAGGAACCAACTCGCAACTGTACACATTTACAACCATATTGTCAATGTAGACGAGCCATTACTGCAAGATATTAAAGTGTTACATATCTTCAAATCGTAGTAAAATGGTCACATTTCTCTAATACTAATTTCAATAACAATAAAATAAAATCAAAGAATTTAATTGCCCAAGAACTTATAGTGATTCAGTGAATACAAGACGCTCAACTATGGGTGGAGGAAGCAATCAAACAAGCCAAAGAAGAAGAAGAAACAATAACACACTATCAAAGAAAAATGAACAATACATATTAAGAATCTTTACAAAGCACAAAATAGAAATTACAACTATCTTTGCAAGTAAAAAACTTGAAACTCATTTCTTTATCAATTACCCAAAAAAGAAAAAAAAAAGAAAGAAAAGAAAGAATGTGTTTTTGTGGATTTGATTAATTGATTACTGACGTTTAATAATTATTTTTAAAACAAATACCCATTTGATTAATATGAATTTAATAATTTTTATGAGAAAAGAAAATAATGTCTTAATTTCTTTTATTTTGTATTAACTCAATTCGATTATAGGTATATAGTGTGTTAAATATCTTAAAAATTATGTATTTTAAAATATTCGATTATTATTATTTAAATAAAATCTAAAATTCCATATACATTACATTCTTACCATAACATGATTTGTTTGTAGCATTTTACTTTTTTTTTTTTGTTTTTGTTTGTTGAGATAATTTTTGTAGTGTTAATTATATTTTTTAATCAAACAATATAAGTAATATAAAACATTGTTTGAAGACCAAAATTAAATATAACATAAATTAAAGATATTGAAAATAAAAGTAGTTTAATAATATATTAAAAGATTAAAATAGTTTTAAATGAAACATATCAAAAATAAAAACATATCAAAAATTAAATATAACCAAAATGTTCATGTTTAAAGTAAAAAGATCAAATCCGAATTGTAAATGTAGTTTAACATGTATATATTGTCTTTTCCGTATTACTAGAAAAGAGTAATGGCATCATCATTCCAGTGGAGATATTTGTTTATGTCCCTTTTCCTTGTTCCTTTTTTTGTTGTTGTTGACTCTAGGCATTTGACAGCCTATGAGAGTGTGCTGCTCTTTACCTTGGCAGCCTCTTTTTCCATTAACAAATTTCATCTTTCCAAAGTTGAACACATAGCCAACTTACAACAAAGACACTGGGAGGGTATTGTTACCTTAGCACACCCTTGAGTGATATTTTTCCCCTTCTTGTTGCTACCTTCAACCTACAATGATGACCAATAAATTAATTTCCTTTAGGAGTTACAGAGGATGATCAAATAGGTTCATAGATCCCTTACTTTGATGATGAACGACTCGATGTTCATAAACAAATGACTCAGCATTCTACCACTTAAAAGATGATTTGTTCAAGGAGTGGAATGATTTACTTTAAAACTAGTTTCTATTGTTCAAAGATGCATAGAACACGGGCATAAATCACTTTGAAGTTCTTACTTATAAATACATGCAATGAATCTCATCATAGCATAGGCTGCAAGACAATTTTGCCAAGTATATTCAAGGATAACATGAATTACATGTGAGACATGAAACTTACCAATCTGCTTATTTGCAAAAATAAGAAAAATAAGAACTGTGTCTCCTCTCAACTCCTCTTCCTGTAAAAGATTCACACTTGAAACTTGTCCAGAATAAGCATTAATGAAATACATAAGAGAAGCATTGACAAATGAAGTAGGATATCGTAAACACCAAGTAAGCGCTGTTGGTTACAGACATATAAACAAGTCATCATCACATTCTAGGAAGCAGAAAGAAGGTTTTCATGTAGCATTCTTTCTTTTTGTCAAACTTCTAAAATACAAATGCTACTATAGTGGACCATGAGATCAATGTTACTGCCTGCAAAGTAATCTATATATCATCTTCAATACATGTAATACTTATAAGATATACCATAGCAAGGTTTTAGGAAGTTTTTAAGAAAGAGGATGATTAATATTTATAAGATACACCATAGCAAAGTAATCTATATATCATCTTCAATGCATGAAATGTTACTACAGACGCTGGTCTATACTAGATGCACCGTTTTATTGAATATGGGAACAAAATATGAACCATATACTAAAATTGAATAGGTTGATTAATCTTTTCGTCTGTCATGAACACACGAAAGCATAGATGTAAACTTTTATTTTATTTCAACACTTTTAGACATTGAGATAACCTGAAATAACGCTAATAAATTAAATCCCAAATCCTAATTATGAAAGTGGTACAAACAGTGGCATCCCATGAATACAACATTGAAATGCTATGATAGACTTAAAGTTAGTTTGTTTTAAAGGTAAAAAGAAAACGGAAATTCACTTATTAGCCATGGGATTGTTAATAACAATAGTTATAAAATCTAGGCATACACCTCTTTTACAACTTAAAAGAACTTACGGGATGTCATATAAGTTTGAGAGCAAAAACTATTAGCTTAATTAAATTTTTAAGCGGCCAGATGCAGACTCATAAAGACAAAATTTGCATAGAGCTTCTAGAAACCAAACATCTTATTTCGAAGTTGCCACTGGCCAGCAAAATATTAGTAAATAATGAAGGAATATAAAAACAATGCATGTTTGTGAAAGTTACCTGATACTTGTCTGTCCAACTGCATCAGTAAATAATAACGATGTTATCAAGACAAGAAATTGACATCACTTGTTTTAAAATATTAAAGCTCCAAATGATAAAAGAAAGCAAAATTGCAAAACAAGGTATTAAATGAATACATGTCAGTCTAATACTAAAGCATTAAAATTCCACAACTTAATACTATTAGTTTTGACGAAGTTCAGTGGCTTTGAATAACAGCAAACTTGGAATCAGAAAAGACGAACCTTAAGTTTGCAAAAATAGCTTTTGGATTGGCAGCTAGAGATAGAATATCCCATATAATATCATATTTCATCCAATATCGGAAAAGTAAAGCTTTGATGATAAAGAGTGATCAGTGCTGTAAATTTGCTTAAAGCTGCTACTATGATGGTTTTACGGAAGAAATACCAAGAACAGATATATAAAGATATCGACAAGAGGCAAAAGAATCATGTAAGTTGCGGATTAAAGCTACTTTATGCAGTTGAGATTTACAATAACATGCATTATCTCAAGCCTTTGATATAAGAAATTATGAACTTTGCCATCTTTTTACCTTCAAACAATCAAATCGATAAGAAAATATTATAAAACTTTCAGGACATTACTATAAAAAATCTACTATACATGTTAAAGATCCAAATCAAGAAGTACTGATCATCATACCTAAATCCCACACTTGAAATTTGATGTTATTGTACTGCAGTATTTCTGCACACCTCCCTCTCACACGCTGAGCCGGCAAGGGCCCACTCAGCCCCTTCCCAAGCCGACTGGTTGTTTGATTCTCTCTCGTCCCAAGCCACCTTAATGCCCCCACTTAGCACGCAACTTGGGTAAGAAAAAAAAGACAGACAGGAAAATGAAAGGAACGGTAGAAGGAAAAATGTTTACCTGACCTTGGATGAAGGGGAGGAATGCCGGAGTCGAAGGAAGCATGAAATGACTTCCGTTTGAGTATTTTTGAGGTGAGAATTTGTGAGGGTAAAACATGGTTCATATGGCAACGAATGGGTAAACGGTGAAGAGGAAAGGGAATAGAAATCCCCAAATATCTCTGCTTAAGCCCGGAATGGAATACACTCGTAATAGGGTATTCCGTTGAACCAAACATCTGTTTAAGTGGGTCTGCAGAATAGGCTTGTAATAGGCATGCCATTACCTTCAACCAAACATCCCCTTAGAGTCTTAAAGTATATCAAACTTATCTTAATAACGAAGCCAGAAAAATTTTTTAGGGGGCCGAAATTAAATTTTAACTTTTATGATAGTAAAAATGCAATTTTACCTTTTTAATAGCCTATATCTTTATAATTTTAAAGGATTAAATCAAAATTTTATCATTTTTAGGGGGCTAAAATATCATTTTACCTTTATAAATTTAAATTTTTAAAAGGTTTAAATAGATTTTTTTTTTTATTTTAGGGGTTCTAAAGTCCCGCCAATCCCCCTAACTACGCCCTTGACTTATCTTAATCTTGATATATATCCACTTAATAATACAATATTCCTGACATGAAATTTTTTTATTTTTAATAATTAAACTTTTTTTTATATTCAGATTCATTTCCATGTTTAAATTTTTTGCAAATATACTTGCTTTGTCTTTTATATTTTGCTTTTTTTAATATTTATTTCTTAATTGTTTTTATAAACTGGTTGAATCTAAATCTGAAGGTCCAAAATTCGGCCTCTTTGGTATTTTCAACCACTGTTAACACGAGGACTTGACTTTCGATCCAATTACACACGTTGACAAGCGACAAAGATATAGAAATTCGTATACTAGCAAAAGTTGGATACGTCCTTCAGTTAAAATATTTATTTCTATGATGATGAAACGAAGGTATAATTTACACGTCTCAGCTATCAAATACTCTAGATAATAATACCCGCAAGGTGCAGATATGGAAACCATTGTATTGAAACCACGAAAAGACTGGGTTCGAGGAACCTACACTACGTTAATGGTAAATCTAATTGCAATTGTACAAACTATGAACCGCCCCAGAATAAACTCAATGGCAGCACACATTTTCCATTAGCTGATCCTCTACAAGCTCATAAATGGCTCGGTCTCCTTTTACCTGCATCTGTTCTCAACTTTTTCACAGGATTGGCCCAACCAACACTCCCACCGTTCGGCGGATGAGCAGGCTGGTGCCAACTTTGCTGATGGGCGGTCTGCTGGGTCAGTCTAGCAGCATCCTTAGAAAATGATCCTGTTGTCGGACTCTTGATGCTGCGTGCTATACTTGGGGGTGAAACAGGGCCAGCCAATCCAGTCCTGGGCTTCACCATAGACTTTTCCCTGTCTTTCCTCTTCTTCTTGCAAATAACTAGCTCTCCAGGATGTGTCAGAATAGAATCGTCTTGTTGGTATAGTTCCTTGGTAATGCCACTTACACACCCAACCATTGATTCCTTTTGGGGCATGTGCACTCTAACCCTTGTGTCCTCACCAGCATGACTGGACCGGCGTTGCAATGACTTTTGAGTGAGTCCTGAATCAGATTCCACCTCTTTTATCGGCTTTTGCCTCTTGCCAACAGCAGCCTGTCTGGCAGATGAGCCCATGGTGGAGGTAGATACCAGACTAGAGAAGGAGAGAGCATTTCTAGCTTCTCGGAAATCAGTATCTGGAAATGCGATCTTCAACAAGTCAAAAAATAGATCATGTACTTTCCTTGCTTCAGACCTGACCTGCATACCAATTACATTTCCAAAGTACACAGATCAGGACATCAATGAGAGAATTATAGGAAGGGGATTAGAACATTTTCTAGGTGATACAAATTTCTAGCTTTTTCTTTTGAATGGATTTCTAGCCACTTGAAAACACAAAATACTAGTATGTGAATTTCTTTGAAAAGCCTTCGAAGCAATTGCTCCCAGAAAAGACTATCCACGGCAAAATTCAAAAGAACGATGCAAAAGTGAGTTGGCTTATGAACATGTAAAGATGCTGAAGGACAAGTTAAATAGATATCATACCTCGAGAGAAAACCCATAAAATTGCATTGCACTTTTTAACACTAACTGCACATCTGCAACAAGCTCCATAACCCCACTGTACTCTAATCTGTCAACACGCTGATCAATCTTCTGCAAATCCAAATTATTACTTCCACTTCCACCCATATAACCAGATTTTTCAATCCTCTTCCACAAATCTGTTAACGAAGGTACAATTTGTTGACCCTCCTTATATATTCTCCTCTGAAGCTTGCTAATCACATTTTTACACTGGACATATGAGAATTTTTTAGTCATTTACTTAATAGAAAATAGCATAACATGTAACCTAAGCAGTTAAACAGGTATTAAGGTCAAAGGTTAAAAGTACTCGTCTTTTAAAAGGGAAGATATTTTGATATACCAAGTTTCCAGTTACTTGGCATATGGAAACCATGCAAAATATCAATGACTCAAGACAAAATAACATGAAGATCAATTCTGAAAAACACAACATAAACGGACATGGCAAAGCAAACAAAAAGGTAGAAAAAAAGATAAAAGCATATTATGGAACACAAACTTCCTAATCTCAAAAAGAAAATCCTCATCATGCATAAAATGCACCCCACTTATTCAAATGTGTGTTCTAACAAAACCTAAAGCTATTTTGTTGATGAGAGCACCCACTTAGGTGAAATCTGTGTATCCTGCAGTATTTGGTACAATAAGAAAGATGCAAAATGAAGAAACCGAAGAAATTCAGGACCATAGCTTTGCCTATTAAGTGCCTACAAGCAACACCATCAAGCAATTCAAAATACAAAAGCAAGGTTTACAAATCCAACTTAGCACTAATGACCAGCAAAAATCCATGATGGATAAAATAGTAAAAAAAAAAAAAAAAAAAAACTGATTCACAATCAGACACTACCAGAATTAAAGTCACCTCAAGTTTACCTTTCTTTGGATGAGATCAGACATCTTAGCACCAGAATTCGAAGACCCACTGGTATTAACCAGTTTATTGTCCCAACTCTCTCTGGAGGATTTACCAGCATCTACAGGAGCAGACTCAGAATGCATTTTACCAGACTTCAGAGATGCATGCAACTTTGATGTATTAGCTAGTTTTATTGAAGGTAAGTTCCTCCTACATTTTGAAGATGAATCACTTGGATCATGCTTGATCGCATTACGCTCCCGAGTTGCTTTTGTTTCAGTGTCAATCCTCAGTTGTGATTGGTATTTTTGGTCTAGCTGGAAAGGCAACAAAGATGAATCTCCACGTTCGAGATGAGGCACTTTGGTGACAGATTTTTCCTCTGCCCTTTCTACAGTATGACGAGGTCGAACCCGAATACTACGCTTTCTTTTTATCTTGGGTTGGACAACTTGTTCATATTCACCTTCATCACGATCATGAATCCAACTTTCAGACTGCTGGTGGTCCACGTGAGAATCTCCTGATGCTGCAATTTCACCTTCCTCTAGTTCATCAGGCTGCCAACATTAACATAACATAAGAAAATAGCAGAATTGAAAAATGCCATAATAACAAATCGATAAAGGAAAAGAGACATACCAGCCTTCTTACAACAGAACCAGGCCTAGCATCTAATGCGGAAAGAGAGCCAAATTTCTGAGGAGAAATGGGAGACACTATCTGCTGTGGTTTTCGACTGTCCAATGATGATCCAGAAGAACCAGCTTCATCAAGCATCCGATCATTTCTAATGTGTTCTGAAGTCTGGGCATATTCATACCCATCATCGCCAAGAGGGCCATCTTCTGATTGGTACTTAGTAATAGGTGGGTCCCCAACAGCACCACTAAATTCATCATCTTCAAATTCTCCAATTTCCCCCTCTTCCTCATTCCCAGAATAACCATTTCTCTCATCAGAACTTGCTTCAGAGTATTCCCCATTCTCATTATCTATTTCCTTATAGTTAGGATGCTTTTTCCCCTTGGGACGACCCCTTTTTCTCTCTGTCTCCATTTCATGGGATTCAGCACCAACACTGGCAGAAAATAAAATATTCTTTGATGGCTTTTTTGATAAAGTAGCCACAGTAGCATTCACTTCACTTGTACTGGCTCGAAGCCACTTAGGTACCCGTTCATGGCAAGTCATCTCCTCAGTCCAATCCAGTTCTTCATCCATTTGATCAAACAACTCCACTTCTTCCTCGCTTCTTGCTATCATGCGGTTTACCTGGTGCAACGAGGGAACATCATGGACAGTTTCCTGATACCTCTCCTCATCGTGTAATAAAGTTTCTAAAGTCATGCGTCTCTCTTCATGTGTTGTTCTCTGGTCAAAACGTCCAGCATTGATTACTTCATCAGCCATGTCGATTTTATATTGTTGAATGTTATTCCTTATGAGGCTCTCAATTGACCCCATATATCTATCCTTACCTGCAAAATCATCCTCAAAATCAACTGTACCCCCACTCCTTATTTCATCCTCCTCCTGCTGACTAGAGATTTTGTCAACAACTGCTTCCATGTAAATGACTTTGACCTCCCTTGTTTGTCCAATTCGGTGAGCTCTAGCAACCGCCTGTTCCTCATTTTTAGGATTAGGATCAGGATCATATATAACAACAGTGTCAGCAGTTTGAAGATTTAAACCACGTCCAGCTGCACGTATACTTAGTAAGAATATGAAGCATTCAGAATCAGGACTATTGAAGTCAACAATAGCTGATTCACGATCTTCCAAGCTAGTTGTTCCATCAATACGTCTGTAAACAAGCCTCCTCCACTGCAAGTATTCCTCCAAGATATCCAAAAGCTTCGTCATGGTACTAAAGAGTAATACACGATGCCCAGTTCTCTGCAGTTTTATTAGGATCCTGTCTAGGATCCACAATTTCCCACAAGATCTTACAAGGAAATCTTTAGATAAGTCATTGAAATACGGGTAATTAAGCAAAGGATGATTGCAAGTCTTCCTGAGCTCCATACACCGGTTATTTAAAGTTTTATACACCTTAGCTTGGTATATTGGGTTCTTTTGAACCCTGCGCTTCTCATCTTCAGGATCAACTCGAAGAGTCCCAGTTGATTTTATCCAATCATAAATGGCACTCTGAATGGCCGACATTCTGCATCTTAAAACTATCGAAACCTGCAATCAACCAATGAAATAATGTCATTGGAAACAGCAGTATGTTAAGTGATTATAAAAGAAAGACAGCAATAACAGTATACCTTCGGAGGAAGTGAACCTTCCACATCTTCAACGCGACGTCTAAGCATAAAAGGCTCAAGAATTTGATGAAGTCGGTGGATGATGATAACCTTCTTCTCCGTCTCAAGCCAATCATCCTCTGCATTGTGGGTAGGGCCTTCCTTTTGAAATGGTTGTGAAAACCAATCATGAAATGCCTTGCGATTATCAAACACTTCAGGAAGGAGAAGATTTAACAGGGACCAGAGTTCTTTCAAGTCATTCTGCAGTATTAAAACAAACAAATAAATAAATTGTTAAAATTATCAAATAAGCAATAGGCACACACGCACGCATATAAGAAAGTGAGCATGGGAAAAGAGAAAAGGTAAATAGGTTTATTACTTAAATGAATCAAATACGCCATACTGTAGGATATAAACTGAAGTGTAGAAAACAGGCTAACTAAATGAGACACACCGTAAAAACAAAAGAAAGGCAAGAAACAGCTAAAATATGGTTAGGAAAGTACTCTCTAATTCCTACCATGCGGTACCTCCTTTTTCATCCCTCGCATGGATATTTAGTGAATAACCAATAACAAAAGACATGAAAACGTAGTAATGGGAATTTAGGATATCTCAAGTTATGAGACACTTTTCATAGAGGGCCTACCCTAAATGAAGATGCTCTTGTGTGCGTGCCTCAGCATATGCAAAGTAAAGTTGTCAAGAAAAATGGTGGTCATATTATTTCAAGTGGATGCCAGTCATGGAAGTAAAGCAAAAGAGTTGTTTAAAGGTTTTCAATCTGTATGCATATATGTATGTGTACTTTTTTCTATTTCCAATCATATCAGAGAGCTGCCTTAACAGACCTGTAATGGTGTCCCAGTAAGAAGCAAACGCCTTTGGCAGCGGTACCTATCAAGATCACGAGCTAAAACTGATTCTCTGTCTTTCATTCGCTGGGCCTCGTCAATTATAATGTACTTCCAATCAATTTTAGAAAGTTTAGACCGATCGTACATGATGAATTCATAAGTTGTCACAAGGACATTAATTTCATAGCCAAAACCTCCTATGAAACAAGTAAACATAAAGAAAGTTCAGCAAGTTTTGACACTTCAAGAAATAACTAATCACAGAAAGTTGTAGTTCTTACTTGAGAAAATAATTTTGAACGTTGATCTTTTGCTCCAACATAGTAGATGCATGACACAGATGGCAGCCAATTATGGAGCTCACTCTGCAAAAGGACTCAGTTATATCTATTCAAAGATATCAGGAAAATGTCAAAGCCATCAATATACATCAAAAACAAAACTAACCTTCCAATTTACCAGAACTGCATTAGGAACGATTATAAGATGTGGACCGTAGTTTCCTTTAAATTCCATCAAATAAGCAATCAAAGCCATAACCTACACATTAGGGCAAAATCTAAGAAGTTATCAACAGCACTATTGTATCTTTTGATTATCTACTGAAACAATAAATGCTCTAACTAATCCCAACACCTGATCTAACTCCCAAATAACAATACCTGAACAGTCTTCCCAAGGCCCATCTCATCAGCCAATATACCATTTAATTTATTGTTATACAAAGAAAGCATCCACTGCAAACCAACCTACAAAATAAAATATGTAGATGTCAGAGAAATTTTAACTTGCTATAATTAATAGTATTAAACTAAAAGGGCCAAGAACCGAGAAATTTTTTTTTTTTTAAAAGGTAGGAAAGAAGCCCAATATTTTTAATATAGCAACCTACAAGCTGATAGTCTCGTAATGTTCCAGCTCGTAGCATCGACGGTTGCCTTATGACTCTTTCATTAATAGCATGAGCAAGATTATAGTACCTGTTTATGACCACAAAAAACAACAAATAAATAAAATTGCCAGAATTTTGGTGGCTTCTAAGAAACTAATGCCCTTATAATAAACAAAAACGTAAATCTAAATTGACCATATGAAATGATAGTTGTTGAACTAAACATGAGAAAAGACCATAAGCCTCATCTAACTGTCACATAATTTACACCCTATTCCAATCACGCTTTGTAACTGAAGAACCCCTCTATATTATCAGTAAGTCCTGTGAAATGAACTTTATAACATAACTTACTTGCTCACAGACGAACCATCCCTGTGTGCATTCATTTCCATAAAACGATTTCTTATCATTACTTCCTCTCCAGCACAAGCTGCTGCAATCCTAACTTCTTCTTCTGATAAACCCTTTTGTCAAGAAGTAGAAAACAAGAAAATAAGTAAAACAGAATCAACCTAAAGCTTATGAGGAAAGGAAATTGAATATTATATTTGGCTCCAAAAACAGTCCAAAAAATTCAAAGAAAAAAAAAATACAGAAGAGGGTACAAAAGAGGGAATGTTTAAGAAATCATGCCTGTAACCTTGCAGCAACAGCAGCAGCATTTGCTGCCTCCTCCACTTCCTGCTGACTTTTGGCAGCTGTTATCTTACTTCCCAGTTTATGAAGATACTCTTCAGTCTGTGTCAAGAATGATGAAAGAACTTCATATCTCTCTGCAGCATCACCAGGGATATTTGTCTGCTGCTCAATCAACATCTCTCTGTACCTTTCAACATCATTATTCTTCAAGGCCTCCATCCTTTTGTTCCTATCATCATCTTTCCTCTTTGAAAACTCCCGTAACATTCTCTCATGGTACTTGGCAACTCCCCTATTGCGAGCAGTTCGTGCATCACGGATGGCCCAGTGAGCTTCCAGGAGCTTCTTGCGCCACTGAAAAATGGATTTCAATTGCTTCTCTCTCAGGGCCTTCTGAGTGGCTTGTATTTGTCTTGCCAGCTCCATACGCTGACGCTCACACAGGCGGACAAATTTTCTGTACGGTCTGTCAGGCATAGCCGTTATCTCTTGTTGCTGCTGGTCAACTTCATCCCTCACACGTGCCTGCACATCTATAAGTCGAAGCTTTTTTTCTTCAATTTGCAAACGCAGGACAAGATCTGGCCTGATCCTTTTCCTCTCCAAATTTACTGCTAGTAAACCACCAATCTTCCTCAAATTTTCTGATCGTTTCTTGCTAAAGACTTCCAAACCTTCCTGAAAGAGAAGCTCTTTGACATCATAAGCCAGAGTTAGATTATTATTGCTGTTAGGCATCACTGAACCATACGAGTCATGTTTCCTAGTGAAGAAAGGAAAATCAAATAGTGGTCCATGATACTTTCTAGAGGAGCCAGGATCTTTTGGCTGGGGGGCAGAGTTTGCCTGCACAGGTTTTTTAACTTGCCCTCCATCAGATGCAGCAAGTTGAGGTGCAACAGCCTTTCCCCTATCCACACTAAAATCACTTCTAGCTGGAGTTTTTTGAAGACTGTGTTCTACTTCTTGGTCAGACTTGGCAGAAATGACAGAACCTTGCTGCTCTTCTTTTCCAGCAGGTAAAGTAGATGAAAATTCCTTGGCCACAGATGACACCCCTTGCATATGAGCTGTTGATGAAGTTGCTTTATCATCTCCTCGATATGCTTCCTCTTTAACAATATTATGTCCATTGGTAGACGGCCCAGCCTGTGAAACCTTCTCCTTTGAATCTGAATATTTCTGAGGATCTTCTACAATCTTTCCACCATTTCTGTCCTGGTTATTTCCACCTAGAGGAGGAAGTTGTGGCTGCCGCAGCTCAACAGGAGGGGGAACAATGGCTCGAAGAAGCTCATGTGGAAGTGTACCTTCTCCTTTCTGTTAATGACCACAAGAATCATTATGGCCCACACATTATTCTTTAGTATACTTTGTGCAATTGGTAGAAAGTAAGGGAAAATGCACAAATGTCAGATAGGCAAGGATAGGATGGGGAGAGAGAAATAAGCATACCTTCAGGCGCCTAAATGCTAGTATTTGTGCTTTGAGAACATGGAGTTGTTTTTTAGTAAAACCAAAACGTTGCTGTGGCATCTGCATAGCTGCTTTGCCTTGTGCTGGTAAGTTTTTAACAGACCCTCCATCATTATTAGGAGCAGAAGGCTGTGGGAAATTTTCATTTAACTGTTTACGATACTGCATTTCTGCTGTTTCTGTGCCACCTAATGAATTCTTTGTGAGCAAAGATGGATTGCCACTCAGGCTAATATTTGGAGATGATTGCGAAGGACGCACAGAAGGCATCTCATTTCCAAGAACAAGTGGCTCTCTGGGAGGGACCTGTTTATCTTGGCCGCAAATAGCTAACTGCTGCATTGCAATGTTGTCAGCATTGTCAACCACCCCAGTGCTGGAAGTTGTGCTGGGTAGAGCTGTTGGCTTGGTTTTTGCAGAGCCAGACTGGCTAGATATATCACTTGATGAACAGCCACGGGGAGAACTGTCACTTGGAACTGATGGAGAAGTGGTCTGTGGCTTGGACACAAGCACAGGTGATGACTGAGAACCCATATTGCTTTCATTTGTTTTTTGGTGGGCAGCCATCCTAGATCGCATGAGTGGAATGAGTTGTGCCATCAAATTAGCATTTGCAGGTTGAGACAGATCAATATTATGCTCAAGTGCCCACGACTGCAACTGTGCAGCCATAGCAAGTTGATCGTGTCCCGTGTTCTGAACAGTTTGCTGAGCTTGTTGTGCCTGCATGGCCCTTAGAACATTCCCATGCATTAATTGTCCAGTAACTGTTCCTTGGGTAGGTGGCTTGGGCTCATTTCTTTGGTCAGTAGCTGACTGTGGTCCATGCTCAATCTGCTTTTCAACACGACCAAGCTGCTCAGATGGGTTCTTAGAGGATGATGCCTGAGCCTGATTAGCTGCCTGCATAGAAGTAAGTTCCAGCGTTTTAAAGTTTCCAATTCGCATGTCCTGATCCTTAACAGATGCAGAGCCCAAAATAGCCATCTTAGCTTGCTGCTGCGCCAAAAGTGTCTTCTGTTGCTGAGCAGTCTGGTAAGCATACTGATAATAAGCTTGCTGAAAGGGAGTCAGTGTTTGTCTCTCAACACCTTGACTCCTATTCTGACTGTCCTGGGCAGAAGCATGTTGTTGAGCCAGATCAAAAAACTTCCTGGACTGTTGAGGCGGTTGCATGGAGCCTGGAGATGAGGGGAAATTGCTTCCTCCCAACATACCTTGAAGACCACTGGCCTGATATGCTAGGATGGATTCATTTACTTCAGGTTTTCTAAGTAGCTGTTGTGACTGCAAGAACAAATATAAATGCAAAAAGATAACTGATGAACTTCTCAAAGAAAAGCATAACCATTAACTAGTAGCTAGAAGCATTAACGACTCAATGAAAAGAGTTGAGCAAAAATCAAGGGCATCTTCATCAGTCTATGTTGCTCAAAGAGTAAGATAGCAAAGCACCAAAGTCATAACAGTAAAATATTATAGAATTTGGAGCCCACTAGGTGATTCCAGCATAAACAAGAAGTGACAGACAAAACACTGATGCTTTAATCATCCTTAAAAGAGAAATGTAGAAAGAATGGTGGTCTCACTACAAGAATATCTAGGAGTTAATGCCATAAAAGTTTAATCTGTACTATATAAACCAAAAGGAAATCCAAGGAAGGGCATATAATTCTGGGGTGGGAATGCTAATTTACGTAATAATATAATCAAAACACTAAACAGTAGGCGCAAGAAACAAAAGGAAGGTAACATTCCAATACAACCAGTGAATAACACTCAAACAATAAAGATTCCATATCGATTCTAAATGGGATGAAGAAAAAAAGAAGGCTAGGTTCTTCTACACATCATCTAAGGAGATTTGAGGTAATCAAACAAAATTTAGAAGCTAGTCATGGTAACCACACATATTGTATCAAAAAGAAAAGACTAAGTCATAGTAGAATGCTATCAATCAAGAACAATTTCACCATGCTTTGATAACATGTCTGTTGATCTTAACCTTCAACCATGCATCTAAGTTGATTAATTCTGTAGGAGAGCATAAAGAACAGTTCCATATGACTCTCTCTCACACTCACTTTCAAAAAAAGTGCTGTGTAGAAAGAGGGCAGTGTAAACTAAATACTTGGAATTCAAATGTTTCTATTAGCATTTCTAAAAGAAAAGGATAAACAAAGCAACAAACACTTGAACCTAAAAATAGGGATAAAAAAAAAATCTGCTCTATAAGTTCGAATTGAAAGGCCTTTATTCATCTTTCTAGAAACAAATAGCTTAGTACGGTTGATTCCCTTGACACCTATGAGCTCAAGAGTTTAATGCTACTAAATATAACTCTCCTCTAACAAACACCCCATGGCAAGCTAAGTACCAAGAACTAACTAATCAACCTTGTGTCCTAACGTAATTATATCAGAAATAGCACTTATTCACAAAATTAGAATCCCCAAAACCCGCCATATTCACGAATTCATCACTCCCCGTCTGCAGAAACATACTGAGCTCCCAAAATCACGTGCCAATACAACTAAACTTCCCTTAGGTTGACTGAAATTCTATACACACTCTACCTGCCTAGAAGCTATTTGCTGCTGCGACTGCTGCTGTTGCACCGAATCATATCCCCAGTGAGGGGTCGAAACGGCCGATGACGACGAAGAGGGCGAAGCTGCGGACGATGTGGATGTAGCCCGTCCGACCGGGCCCACTCCCAGGTTCCGGCTGGGCCCAGCTCCGCCACCACCACCAGATTGCATAAAAAACTTGCCCCAATTGTCTTCAACAAAAATTCCCTCGCAAATTCCAAATTATTACAATAAAAATTCAAAAAAAAAAGGAAAGAAAAAACCCCCCCACCACACTCACAACTTGAATCCCTCCAAAAATCCTTTTTTTAATGAAACCCCTTTTTTGCCCCCCGATCCCAACGTTCAACAGAAAATTAAAAATAAATAAACTAAAAACAAAAGCCAACAGTTGAATTTACTTTGTTTCTCTCTAAAGAAATCCGAAATTTACGGTAGAAATGATAGGCCGATCTTGATGAGCTGAGCAAAAAAAACGAATTTAAAGCGAACAACGAAAAAATAAAATAAAAAGTTAAAAATCGGTGATTCGACTCACTGCCCACTAACCACTAATCTCCCTTTGAGTTTCCACGCAATTGTGTAAATTTTTGTTTCCCCACGGGTCAACCAAACCCTAGTTAGGTTATTTTTAAATTTCCTTTTTAACTTTGAAGAAAGATTAATTTTTTTTATTATTTTTTTCCCTCTTTTGGTTGTAAATTTGTAATTAAGAGGAGGCATTTTATTTGCTTTTATTTATTTATGCGGTGGGGTCCACTGGGGTCGGGGATTGTGCTTACGGCTAGAAATTTACGGAAAGGGCAGAGCATGAAACTTTTACCCTAGCGTTTTAGTGATATTTACATGGGAGACCCCTAATGATAGGAAAAGTGCTAAACTTTTTTACTATTTTAGTTTTTCCCGTCAAAAAATAAATAAATTAATTTTTATATATTGAATTAATGAATAAAATAGCTCTTTCCTTAAATTTACATTGTGAGAATTTTATAACTATTAGATTTTAATAGGCGAATTTTGTTATTTTTAAAAGAAAAATTTAAAATTTTTATAACTTTATTTGTAAACTTTTATATAATTTTTATTATTTTTTAAATAATTTTTATATGTTAAAAGGACTTAATTGATTTTTTTTAAAAATTTGTTACTAAGGGTACGTTTGATTCACTGTAATAGAATAGAGCTGTAATGGAATAAAACTGTAATCAGTAATTCAATTGTTTGGTTCAATAAAATGGAATAGAATTGTAATAATATTCTTCTATTTGGTTGAATGGAATAATGTTGTAATAGCATAAGAAAAAAAACTAAAATGACTAGAATACACTTAGCAGATTTTTTTTAGGTAGATAATTATTGCTATTGTTATTAAATTTTAATAAGATTATTATTAAAAATAATTTAATAAAAATAATAAATAATTTAACCATATTTTAACATAATTATTATTAAATATAATTTAATAAAATAATATATAATTTAATAAAAATCTTAATATAATTATTATATGAATTAAAAAATATAATATATAATACTATAAAAATAATATATAATCTACTTTATTATTTTTAAACTGCAATACATATTTAATGTGCTAAAATATCATTAGTGAAACAAATAATTTAATTATTCTACAATAAAAAACAAATATTAGAAGTAATAAATAACTTGAGAATTATATTTCACATCCAAACATAATATTCATATATTAACAAAAAGTTACAATATTTCATTAGTTTATATGCTCATCCTTAGTTAAACCTTCTACTTCACATAATATTGTATATAATTTTAGATTTCTTTCTTAAATGGTCATTTCTGACTTTTGTTGAATTAGCACTTCGGAGGCAATACTCCCATTGATTTCAACGCCAACGGTCCGTATGTTTTCCGCCAATAAAGTGGCAGCATCATGAAATGAAGTAGAAGAAATATGATCACTTGCATCAGAAATCTTTTTTTTCTTCTTTGAAAATAAGGAATCACCTTGGTTTCTAGCTGGTTGCGGTTGTGTAGTTGAAAGATCCATGTCATCCAAAGAAACATCAGCTTCGCATCCATAGAAATCGTTTATTTCTTCATGAGTATTTGTGGTAGCTACATCCTCAACATCTATTTCTTCAATAATATCAGCGGCTGTTTGAGCATCTTTCCCAATGGCTCGATCTTTTGCGTAGATGGCAGTAAGTTGGTCATAATAAGGGAAACTACGATGTTTGAATTGACCGGCTTCTTTATGACTCTATAAAAAAATGAAGAATTCATATTAGATATAAGCTTGGTCAAAATTAGATAATAAAGACTTGAAATAATTCTTACATTTATATATGAGTTTCATACCGCATCTTCAGCAACAACAAGCTGCCTATGCTCATCCCAACCAAAACCGCTATTGTTTTTTCCACTAAGCATGTCATAAACGATTGACCAATCCCTTTTCAATGTCCTAATCCTCGATTTAAGATTAGGTTTAGCCTTCAACATGGCATTGGGTAAAACTTTTTCTAACATTTTTTCCAACTCATTTAAATAACCGGCTTTGAATCCCGTATCAGCATTGAAGGTTCCAACATTGTACAAGTCGACCATACAGCAACCAACGCAACATCTGCTTCTGGAACCCATTTCCTTTTGGTCCATCGAGAATTTTGGGAAGAAACACTTGATTGTGAAAAACCTGACATAACTATCTTAAGTAAAAAAATAAATTAAAATTAAGTTCAATATTATGAATCAAAAGGTCAACACTTTATAAAATTATAACACATGATGAATCAAAAGAAAATAAATTATAATTCAACAAGTCTGATGGGTGTCGAATCCACCAATATAAACCTACGCCTTAATTTGTAAATTATGCAGTATAGGGAGTAGGGTCGATTCCTCAGAGACTAGTTTACTGTAAATTGTTGCTCTCTTGACCAGATTTATGTCGGGGTAGCTGTCGTGCCCAAGAAGTTCGGGGGGATAAAATTTGAAAACCTGAAATAAACAGAAAAATAACGTAAAAAGTAAAAGTTGAAAACAGAATAATAAAAACAGTGAAATAAATATTAAGAAAAATTAATTAGAATAAGCTCAGCTTTAGGCACGAATTTTCCTCGTCTTTAAACCGATCCTCGAAATTGGATGAACTCCTCTTTTCCAATAAGCTAGTTATAGCTACCAAGGACGTCTCGGACACCAACTCTTCATTGTGTAAATTAGTTATGGAACGTCCAATAACTAACCCTTACCGATCGAACAACCACGAAACGTTCGTAATTTAGAACTCCGGCAGCTTTGCATTCTAGAAGAGCCTAGCTCGAACCAATGCCCTCAACCGCGTGGGACATTTAAATCCGGTTACTACTTCCCTTGACGGGACCAAACAGCAATCTCCACTTGGCACGCCAATGTGTTCACAGAAAACCGATTAGAAACGTTCCTTTCGGAATTCCAACTGTACGTCTAATCACACTAAATCAAACGACGTCTTTTTTGACTTAGTGTTGATCTAACTTTGTGAGCTGACAAAATCATACTCTTAATTCGGAGAAGTAATAAGTACTGGAATTTTAGGTGTTAAATGGCTCGGGTTCGTAATTCACGGGTTTTGACGAAGCTAATTTCAGCCTAAAGCTGAAAATGGGTTTAGTTGGCTAAGGTTTGGGACATGTTGGGTATAATTGGATAAGGTAAATGGATGAAAAGATGGGTGACGTGATTGATTATAGGGGTTGGAAAAATATATTAAAGTGGGGTGGTTGACTATTGGGAATGAAAAGAGAATTTGAAAAAGAAATTGTAAATTATGAGAGGTAACAAGCTGGAAATTTTAAGGAAAGGAAACTAAAGACAAATAATAAATTGTTAATAGTTGAAAGTAAGGTAAATGGGTGGTTGGCTACGGGAAATTAATAATTTGAAGGAAAGGAAACTAAAGAAACAACAATGCTACGTGAGAAAGGAGAGAATGAATTGAAAGCTAAAGGCTTAATAAATTGATTGATGATTAAAATGAACAATGTAGCCTCTATTTATACTAGTAGCCTTACTAAATTAAGAGCTAACTAATATAGAAATTTAAGGAAAATATTCCATAATATAAAAAATATCCCAAAATAATCTCCCACTAAGTCAACAATTTCAGCTAATTATTCTTGGAAAAATTCTGCTTTGGCCCTCCTTCTTTGCTTCTTGCTTCAATCTAGCCCAATTTTTTTCCTTTTTATTCTATTTAGCCCCAAATTGCATTCCTGCACCAAATTCAATAAATATGGCAAAATTAGTGGTGCATTCTCATAAATTAACCAATTTAATTACATAAAATATGTAACTTTAGCATTTAATCAAAGTCTAGTACAATACAAAAAACAATTCAAACACCACCAAAGTTTCATAAACTAGATACATGAAATAACATAAACAAATTAACGTTTACTATTTTTACCCTAAACCTAACTAATTTCTAGATGCTTGTCATTCATCGAACATTTGGTTGGCTAGTTCCATCCTCCAAGTAGCCCATGCAGCCGATGGATGAATATTTACGATATTCGGTTCATCGTCATCTATCACATTACTAGATAATCATTCTCCCAACTTCGCTTCAATAGGATCAAGACTCATATAGGTTCGAAAAAAATTATGGAGCAAACAACATGCAATAATGATTCTATTATGCACCCTCACAGGATAGAATGATGGACTCCTAAGTATTCCCCATGTAAGTTTTAATAACCTAAAGCATCTTTCAATAACATTACGTGCTGAAGCATGTTTCATATTGAAAAATTCTTTCGGAGTACTTGGCCAGTAACCCTGACGCCACTCATTCAATTGATATCTTTGTCCTCTAAAAGGTGCAAGAAATCCCTCACAATTTGTGTATCCAGCATCAACTAGATAATAACAACCTATAAAAAAACCTATTTGTCATGGTTAATTTCCCAAAAAAGTATAATCTTAAAGATTAATTCAAAGTCCTCTAATTTTGCACTTTACCATGAGGAACTTTTAGTCAATGTCTCCTACTAATGGCATCTCGAAGAACCCATCCATCAGCAACAAAACCTTCCCAACCAGGAAGAACAAAAACAAAATGCATATCAGGTGTACAAACACCTAACATATTTGTTGCTATGTCACCTTTTCGCGTTCGATATCAAGGTTTATCAACTGTTGGAACCCTAATCTTGATGTAGGTTCCATCTAAAGCACCTAAGCAATTCTACATCACATGTATAAAACCTTGAGTTAGGATACTATATTTAAATCTAAATCAACTAAATTATGTACAAATTATATATAAAACTCACTCCAATACCTTGAACCATTTCCACCTTGGGTCTATAGAATTAGCTATAATTGGTTCTGCCTTTTTAAATAACACATCTTGTAAGCGTATAATAGCATTTAAAACATTGTGAAATGATCTGCTAACAGTTTCCCCGAACCTATTAAAGTGATGCTTGATAACTCAATTTTTAAGGTGATGAGAAATGATCTGTAAAAACATTGTCACTTGCTCATCAACAAGCATGTTCCTTGACGACTTTAATTCCCCTAAAGTTTGTAACATCTCACATAGTTTAAAGGAGGTAATTATATTCATCCTAACTTGTTCCATACAGGTCTTGTCACTAGCATATACAAGTCTTTTCACATAATCTCATTTTGCATAAAAATCTAAAATATAGGATCTAATCCTTGGTCTATAAGTATGTAGGCTATGGATGGCACCCAATGTAACTAAGAACCAACTCACAACTGTACAAATTTGCAACCATATTGTCAATGCAGACTAGCCACTACTGCAAGATATTAAAGTGTTACATATCTTCAAATCGTAGTAAAAGGGTCACATTTCTCCAATACTAATTTCAATAACAGTAAAATAAAATCAAAGAATTTAATTGCCAAAGAACTTATAGTGATTCAATGAATACAAGACGCTCAATTGTGGGTGGAGGAAGTAATCAAACAAGCCAAAGAAGAAGAGGAAGCAATAACACACTATCAAAGAAAAATGAACAATACATATTAAGAATCTTTACAAAGCACAAAATAGAAATTACAACTGTCTTTGCAAGTAAAAAACTTGAAATTCATTTCTTTATCAATTACCCAAAAAGAAAAAAGAAAGAAAGAAAAGAAAAGAATGTGTTTTTGTGGATTTGATTAATTGATGACTAATGTTTAATAATTATTTTTAAAAAAAAACCCATTTGATTAATATGAATTTAATAATTTTTATGAGAAAAGAAAATAATGTCTTAATTTCTTTTATTTTGTATTAACTCAATTCGATTATAGGTATATAGTGTGTTAAATATCTTAAAAATGATTTATTTTAAAATATTTGATTATTATTTTTATTTAAATAAAATCTAAAACTCCATAAACATTACATTCTTACTATAACATGATTTGTTTATAGCATTTTACTTTCTTTCTTTTTTTGTTTCGTTTGTTGAGATAATTTTTGTAGTGTTAATTATATTTTTTAAGCAAACAATATAAGTAATATAAAATATTATTTAATTATAATTTTTAATCAAACAATATAAGTAATATAAAACATTGTTTGAAGACCAAAATTAAATATAACAAAAATTAAAGATACCAAAAATAAAAATAGTTTAATAATATATTAAAAGATTAAAATAGTTTTAAATGAAACATATCAAAAATAAAAACATATCGAAAATTAAATATAACCAAAATGTTATTGTTTAAAGTAAAAAGATCAAATCCGAATTGTAAACGTAGTTTAACATGTATATATTGTCTTTCCCGTATTACTAGAAAAGAGTAATGGTATCATCACTCCAGTGGAGATATTTGTTTATGTCCCTTTTCCTTATTCATTTTTTTTGTTGTTGTTGACTCTTGGCATTTGGCAGCCTACGAGGGTGTACTGCTCTTTACCTTGGCAGCCTCCTTTTTCATTAACAAATTTCATCTTTCCGAAGTTGAGCACATAACTAACTTATAACAAAGACATTGGAAGGGTATTGTTAACTTAGCACACCCTTGAGTGATATTTTTCCCCTTCTTGTTGCTACCTTCAACCTACAGTGATGACCAATAAACTAATTTCCTTTAGGAGTTACAGAGGATGATCAAATAGGTTCATAGATCCCTTACTTTGATGATGAACGACTCGATGTGCATAAACAAATGACTCAGCATTCTACCACTTAAAAGATGATTTGTTCAAGGAGTGGATAGATTTACTTTAAAACTAGTTTCTATTGTTGAAAGATGCATAGAACACGAGCATAAATCACTTTGAAGTTCTTACTTATAAATACATGCAATGAATCTCATCATAGCATAGGCTACAAGGCAATTTTGCCAAGTATATTTAAGGATAACATGAATTACATGTGAGACATGAGACTTACCAATCTGCTTATTTGCAAAAATAAGAAAAATAAGAACTGCTGCTCCTCTCAGGTCATCTTCCTGTAAAAGATTCACACTTGAAACTTGTCCAGAATAAGCATTAATGAAATACATAAGAGAAGCATTGACAAATGAAGTAGGATATCGTAAACACCAAGTAAGCGCTGTTGGTTACAGACATATAAACAAGTCATCATCACATTCTAGGGAGCAGAAAGAAGGTTTTCATGTAGCATTCTTTCTTTTTGTCAAACTTCTAAAATACAAATGCTACTATAGTGGACCATGAGATCAATGTTACTGCCTGCAAAGTAATCTATATATCATCTTCAATACATGTAATACTTATAAGATATACCATAGCAAGGTTTTAGGAAGTTTTTAAGAAAGAGGATGATTAATATTTATAAGTTATACCATAGCAAAGTAATCTATATATCATCTTCAATGCATGAAATGTTACTACAGACGCTGGTCTATACTAGAAGCACCATTTTATTGAATTTGGGAACAAAATATGAACCATAAACTAAAATTGAATAGGTTGATTAATCTTTTCGTCTGTCATGAACACACGAAAGCATAGATGTAAACTTTTATTTTATTTCAACACTTTTAGACATTGAGATAACCTGAAATAATGCTAATAAATTAAATCCCAAATCCTAATTATGAAAGTGGTACAAACAGTGGCATCCCATGAATACAACATTGAAATGCTATGATAGACTTAAAGTTAGTTTGTTTTAAAGGTAAAAAGAAAACGAAAATTCACTTATTAGCCATGGGATTGTTAATAACAATAGTTATAAAATCTAGGCATACACCTCTTTTACAACTTAAAAGAACTTACGGGATGTCATATAAGTTTGAGAGCAAATACTATTAGCTTAATTAAATTTTTAAGCGGCCAGATGCAGACTCATAAAGGCAAAATTTGCATAGAGCTTCCAGAAACCAAACATCTTATTTCGAAGTTGCCACTGGCCAGCAAAATATTAGTAAATAATTAAGGAATATAAAAACAATGCATGTTTGTGAAAGTTACCTGATACTTGTCTGTCCAACTGCATCAGTAAATAATAACGATGTTATCAAGACAAGAAATTGACATCACTTGTTTTAAAATATTAAAGCTCCAAATGATAAAAGAAAGCAAAATTGCAAAACAAGGTATTAAATGAATACATTTCAATCTAATACTAAAGCATTAAAATTCCACAAATTAATACTATTAGTTTTGACGAAGTTCAGTGGCTTTGAATAACAGCAAACTTGGAATCAGAAAAGACGAACCTTAAGTTTGCAAAAATAGCATTTGGATTGGCAGCTAGAGATAGAATATCCCATATAATATCATATTTCATCCAATATCAGAAAAGTAAAGCTTTGATGATAAAGAGTGATCAGTGCTGTAAATTTGCTTAAAGCTGCTACTATGATGGTTTTACGGAAGAAATACCAAGAACAGATATATAAAGATATCGACAAGAGGCAAAAGAATCATGTAAGTTGCGGATTAAAGCTACTTTATGCAGTTGAGATTTACAATAACAGGCATTATGTCAAGCCTTTGATATAAGAAATTATGAACTTCGCCATCTCTTTGCCTTCAAACAATCAAATCGATAAGAAAATATTATAAAACTTTCAGGACAGTACTATAAAAAATCTACTATACATGTTAATGATCCAGATCAAGAAGTAGTGATCATCATACCTAAATCCCACACTTGAAATTTGAAGTTATTGTACTACACTGTTTCTGCACACCTCTCTCTCATACGCTGAGCCAAAAAGGGCCCACTTAGCCCCTTCCTAAGCCGACTGGTTGTTCGATTCTCTCTCGTCCCATGCCACCTTAATGCCCCCACTCGGCACGCAACTTGGGTAAGGAAAAAAAGACAGACAGGAAAATGAAAGGAACAGTAGAAGGAAAAATGTTTACCTGACCTTGGATGAAGGGGAGGAATGCAGGAGTCGAAGGAAGCAAGAAATGGCTGTCATTTGAGTGTTTTTGAGGTGAGAATTTTGACACAACTTTTAGGGCCTTTTCATTTTAGCCACCCAAATGTTAAATCTCTAATGACAATTGACTATACAGATCTCATCATGTTTTACATTTTTATTTTGATCATTCAACTTCTAGGTCGATTTTATTTTGGTCACCAAAAAAATATCATTTTTTTAAGTATTGATCAGGGTAAAAGAAACATTTAGGATTAAAGTGAAAAAGTGATATAAAATAAAATAATGCATTAAAAATTCAGTCATATTGTATTTGTTTACCTTATTGCCAAAATTTTTAAAATTCCTTTTCTTTTCAATATTGAAATGCAACACCTTATACTAGGGGTGAGCATTCGATCGAATCGAATCGAAAATTGTCGAGTTAATCGAGTTTTCGAATCTCATTTTATCATCCTAACTTTATTTGAAGTTTTCTCGAATCGAGTCGAGTGAGATGGAATTCGAATTGAATCGAATCGAATATATTTGTTCGAGTTAAATTTTAAAAAATAATTTTGGGTCCTTGTAACCACTTTCACCCATCGTAATAAAATTTGTCCACCTTAATCAGTTTTTTGATTAACTTTCATCATCTCATAATTTATTTATTAATTTTTTATATATTGGTTAGCTTCTTTGCTTGCTTTGTTGTTTCAATTATCTTCAGATTCTAGTCACTATGTATTTTGGAATTAAAAAATATATTAAATGTAAAAATATGATTTTTAAATAAAAGTTATTTTAAAATAAAATGTGAAATTGATACCAATATAAAATTTTAACACGAATATTTTATGGGATAATTAATAATTCAATTTTAATATAAATATTCAATATGACTAAATAATTCAATAATATAAATAATATAAAATGTGAAATTTAATTTAATAATATAAATAGTAGATATAAATAAAATTATAACTATTTATGTTTAGTGATTTTTTTTTGGATAATTTTGATTTTTTATTTGAGAGTAAAGGGTGAGAAGTAAAAGTTTAGGGGGAAAATAAAAATTTTTGGGGAATAAAAGTTTGAGGGAAAGTAAATAGGGGGGAGTAAAATTTTGGAGGGAAAATATGAAAAAAAATTGGAGGGGGGAGGGTTTGGGGTAGATGAGAGGTGGGATGGGAAGGGAATAAAAGTTTTAGGGAAAAAGTGGGAGGGAGTAACAATTTTCGGGGAAAATAAAAGGTTTTGAGGGTTTTGGGGAGTAAAATTTTGAGAAAAAGTAAATGGGAGAGTAAAATTTTGGTGGGAAATGGATCTTGGGTAGATTGGGGGGTTGGGAGGGGAGGGGAGTAAAAGTTTTGGGGGGAAAGTGGGAAGGAGTAAAAGTTTTGAGGGAAAGTAAAAAGGTTTGGGAGTTTGGGGTAAAAATGTAAAATATTATAGTTTGATATTCGAATTATTCGAATTATTCGAGTTATTCGAATTCGAAAACTCAACTCGATTCGAGCTCAAAATTTGAAAAAAAAAATTCGAGTTGATTCGAATAACTTGATTAACTCGAATAACTCGATTCGTTTAACTCGAAATTCAAATTTTTTTCGATTTTTTCGAGTCGAATCGAGTTTTGCTAACCCCTACCCTATACCCGCCCCGATCATCGGGTCTGAGCTACAGGATGTCACATTTATTATTGGAGCAACTATGAAAATTTACATTTAATTTATACTATTAGATTAGTAATTTCTACCAAGACATGCATTCAATATGGTATACAATCATTTTCGGGTCTTATACGAGCTTACAAAAGCTTTAAAGATAACCCGAGATAGAAATAGGACCTAATTGTAAAGAATTCAAAATAGAGACTTAACGTTGCAACGTGAGGGGGTTTCTTGTCGCGCAGTAACATACTATTTTGGCCTCATCGAGATGACGTGGTTCCTCATTGTGTCATGGCCTGGAGTCTATATCTCGTCACAACGACACTCGTATAACATCACAATGTCACATACTGTTTTTGCAGTTTCTAATAGACATCAACTTGCAATTTCTTCCCAAACATTCACTATACATGTTCAACTTATAAATAGCCAATGCAAATGTCACATCCTAAAAATCGAGTTAGTAGAATTAGGTTAGCGGACCGGATATCCAATCCAAATTTCAAAATTAGGATCATAGTGATTAATTAAATAGAATATTATAAAATAATAATTGGGATAAAAATTTTAGGTCAGAAAATTTAAAATTAAGTGTCTGGTTACTAATTTTCTTAAAACGAATTTTAAAAACTAAACTAAATTTGAAAATAATTAAGGAAATGGGTTTTAATTTGAATTTAAGGACTGATATGAAAAAAAGTGAAAACTAAAAATGGCCAAAAAGGGCAATTATCCAATTTTTAAAAATTGGTTTGCCTATATAAACCACTGATTTCTCATTCCCTCCATTTATCTTTCCATTTGAAAAATTTCTTAAACAAAAAAATATGATATTTGCTCTCAAATTAACTCATCCCTATTGCTTGTCTAGCCTTCCAAACACCAATTCTTCCTTCAATTTAAAGAAAAGTCTACTTTTCTTCATCATTTTTGTCATTGTTCTTCAAACATTTTTCACTGAATTAGATCTAAAACTCGTTGTTCTTCTCAAATTGAGGTAACATTCTGATTCCTATTGATAATTCTAAGCTTGTTGTTTTTATAATTTGAGATTTGATAAACTATTACAAGATTTCAATAGATCTAAAACTTTTAAATCGAATTTTGGTTCAAAAATGGTGAAATTTGAAATATTAAGTCAACTAGTTGTTTTAAATTTATTTTTAACTTACTTTGAACTAATTAGAAGGTTTTTGAACTCAATTTAATAGATTGTTAACAAATTTTTATGAATTGAGAGTTTTCCCTCTTTTAATGTGCATGAATGATCAATTTTCTAGAAAAGTCAAATTCGAGAAATTAGATGAAATTGATGGCTTATATTTTTAATGATATGATATTTACAATGTTTAGAAACTTGTTTGGGGATTAGGAACTGTAACACCCCAAACTCGGTCTAAACATTATGGCCGAATCTGGCGTGTCACATCAAAGCGTCGATCAAAAACTGAATTTGTCGTTAAAGGTTCATTTCTATGTTTAAATCCTTTTGCTCGAGTTTAGCGAATCATCTTGTCAAAAACATTTACTTAATGTCTGGCATTGATAATTTAGGTTATTCCAATCGCGGAAGCTACTAAAGTTTGAAATGTAAAAACGTATGTTTTTAAGTGTTTTTGCAAAATAGTTGTTAATTTTGAAAATCGGGTTCTCTAGAATTTTTGAGGCCTTATTACAACTCGTATCAAAATCAAAGTGCTTTAGTAAATGAGCAAAACGGAATAAAACTTGTGCAGTTGTGTGGCCCTCTCTGAGTCCCTCGCAGCTCTGAACCATCTAACGTTGGGGATTACTTGAAAGGTTAAAAACGGGGTGAGTTTATAAAAACTCAGTGTGTAATCCCCTAACATTCAGTCAGTAATATAAGCAGTAACAGTCTGGGCCTGAGCCCTTTTCAGTAACAGAACAATGTGGCTTTAGCCCAAAACAGTAAAAGTGTAGTATGGGCCTTAGCCCATTACAGTATCAAAATCAGAAATAGAATACATGTGGGCCTAAGCCCAATACAGTGACAGAATCAGTAATAGAAATGCAACAATGCAATCATGCAACCCATCCCAATCCAGCTAACACACCACCCGTACCACCCAACACACTATGTGGGGATAAAATCGACCCACCCAGCCAACACACCAAAATTAGCACCGGTTGCGGCACTAATCAGTATCGCAGCAAAGCTGCCAGTAACCAGAATGGCTAAGAGCCGTAAACAGGATATCTATAAGCTATAAACAGAATGGCTACAAGCCATAAGGACAGTAATATGATTGGCACAAAGCCATCAGTAGCAGTGATATGATCGGCACACAGCCATCAGTAATGGTATTATGATCGGTACAAAGCCATCAGAAGCATCGCAGCAAAGCTGCCAGCAACAGTATCGCAGCAAAGCTGCCCGTAATAGTATATGTGGCCAAGCCACCAGTAACGGTAATATGATCGGCACAAAGCCATCATAATGGTAATATGACCGGCACAAAGCCATCAGTAGCATCGCAGCAAAGCTGCCAGCAACAGTATCGTAGCAAAGCTACCCGTAATAGTATATGTAGCCAAGCCTCTAGTAACAGTGATTATGGCAAAGCCACCAGTACAGTACTTCCTCCATAACAATATCCCAACCCCATGCAGTATGTCGTGTATGCAGAATGCCTTGCTCAGAATTAGTCATACAAATCACAGACAAATTAGTCATACCAATCACAGATAAATCAGTCATTTAAATCACAGACAAATTAGTCTTTTACATCACGGATAAATCAATCATTTACACTCGATAGGCAAAATAGTCATTTACCCTCTAGGGGCATTACGGTCATTTTACCTTACAAGGGTTTTTCGGTCATTTAAACCTATGGTGGTATTATGGTCATTCTACCATACAGGGGCATTACGGTTATTTTACCCTATAGGGGTTTTTTGTCATTTTACCCTACAGGGGTATTACAGTCATTTTACCTTAAAGGGGCATTATGGTCATTTTACCCTATGGGGCTTTTTGGTCATTTTACCTATTTTGGGGTCTCAGTACAGATATCAACCTCTCAAATGGTCTGCAGTCGTCTTGAGCGACTCAGGTAATCTACACGGCCAGAACAGTGTATATGGGCCCAAAACCCGTATTGGGCCCAAGTGGGCCCACACGCTCGTGTGGCCCATTTAGTCCAGATTCACATACGGCATCACGAGCCTTATAAACCAATCTATCAATGATCACTTATCGAGGATTTTACCCGTGTGGGCCCACAAGTCCACGGGGCCCACGTGGCCCATTTCGACCCATCGAGGCCTATAACGGCCTAAGACTACGAGAGCGCTCGTGGTGGCCTCTACAGACTAATGCCCATGTTTGTGGGCTCGATTCACCACACGTACGATCACACGCTCGTGTGACATCATAGCCATATTTCTAACTTTTTGGCATTTTGCCGATCTACAGCCATAATAGTGTAACAACACATACTTTCATCTTTTTAGCTGATCATCGAATACCGCATACAAATACACACCTGATTGCAACAACGAAGAGTGCGAATAATCTGGAGCACAAATCCTATAACCAACACAACACAAGATTAACGCATACCCTTAATTCATAAACTTTATTTACTAAACCACAAACACTCACCTTACTAGATCTAACAGATACTAGCGCCTCACTGCTAATCAAGCGCAAATCAACCTCCTAACATGATTCGGCAGTTCAAAAGTTGTTAGAAAACAACCATACATTCGGCCCCCAAGAGAAAGAAAAGGGAAAACTGAAGCTTGTTAATAGAGCCAAAAGAAATTTGACTAAGAACGAAATAATAAAGTGATTGTAACACCCCATTACTAATAAAAAAACATATTCTGCCAATAGTCAGTTTGGAAGATTCGGCCCGAAACAAGAAGAACAAAGAGATTTGAGAGGGAGAGAGTATGAGAATTCGGCCTAACAAAGAAAGGAAAAACGAAATTGGAAAAGAAGTAGAGATGAAAGTAAGAGAGAGGGTCGGCTATAGCAGAAAATGACTAAAGAAGAGATGAGTAGGAAGTTTCAAGCAGAGAAGAAACAATATTCGGGTTCTTTTAGAGAAAAGAAGCAAAACTAAAGCTGAAAAGGAGAGACCAAACGGCAACATACAAAAGTGCCAGCCAGGAAAACCACTCCGGCACTTCGGATATACCTAACAAAAGCCCCTAGCCAAATTTCCAAGAGCAAGAAACCTATTTCGGCACAACTTCTCAAGCCTTCAAACTCCTTAAAAATCTCTACCCCCCTCTCCTTAATTTTCTCCCCTTATCCCTTCTTGATATCCTCCACAACCAACTCACAAGACCAATTCAAACTCTCCAACAACAGAGTTCAAATCCAGCACCAACTCTTGCCTCATCATGAATAAAATATATAATCCCGTTTGCATACAGTGAGACTCGAACTCCAGTCCCCTACCAGAAATAGCACGCCACCTTGCCACTAGACCATCCCCTCTCTTTGTGTCATAAAACAACCACAAATAATTATAAATCCTGTAAGCTAACATCCAAGTTCCCTTAAGAACCCAAAAATTAAAATTTTTCCAAAGGCCAAACTTGAGCCCAGGCTTCTCAAGCACTCCCAAATACGCTCAAATCACTTAGCCACTCAACCAAACATGTAATTTGTGTTACTCACTCGCACAACTAAAATATCTAAGAGCAGTCTCCTATCCGCTACCAAGCTCAAGGCCTAATACTTCTAGGCCCAAAATTTGGGGCGTTACAGGAACAAAAATTGAGCAAGAAAATATCTTATTTCGGTAAAACTAACTAGATTTTTGTATTCAGAAAGAAGAGCTTAGATCTGTGTTTTTAATGTGACTTGAACGTGTTTGTGGTCGTTCATAATGTGTTTATGAACAATATGTTTACATTTTGTTTAATATGTATGCAAAGTTTCGGATTTATCGGGAGCCTTTATAAGCAAGGCGAAAGGAAAAGAAAAACTTGTTTGAGCTTTCGGTGTACGAATGGAATTGACTAGGTGAGCAATCTGGTGTGATGCATTTATGCACAAATCAAAGAGTTAAAAGGGAGCTTAGGTTAGCCTAATCATCTATCCTAAGTTCTAAGTGTAAGTGATCCTACTTAAGCTTATGATATTTTGTAATAAATGCTCAATGTTGTGATTGTTGTATGTAATGTGTTATCATGATATATGCTATATGTATATGATAGTGAATGATAAGTGATTTGTTTGATTTATGCACACGCATGTGATTTTAAGTGAATGTGGCTCTTTGAGAAATTAAGATACCACTTATGAGTGCATTAAATGTGATTGTGAAAGTGATGTGTATTACTATTTTTGACAAGCAAAAGTGTGCATAAAACAATAAGTAAATGTGTGTATGAGTGGATATGTTGGCATTGTGACCTCTTGGAATCATTGGATATCATTGGCATGCCATAGGATTGTGAGTGTTCACCACTATTTGCTTTTGTGTGGGCGTTGAGTCCTCGGGACTGTTTTGGAGAGATAAGGGAATGTTGAGCTTAGCTCCATTCATTGGGACTAGTTGGTATGTTTGGAGAGTGTTAGCTTTATGCTATACTTATATAGGACTAATAAAGACTCTTTGGTTCATTTAGAGTGTTTGGAGATCTACTTATCCAATGCATATGTTTCATACATGTTTCATAGTCACAATATGCCAATATATTAACATGAGATGCTATAAAGATATGATTGATGCAATGCCATGAATAAATGTTATAAAATGCTTTCTATTAACCTTGATATTGTGGATTCTTTATACAAATATTTGAGCACTCATTGAGCTTGATTAAGCTCACACTTTTAAATGATTATTTTTGTAGGGAAATAGTTGATAGATAATGAGGAAGTGAGCAAGCAAGTAATCCATCCATGGCATCCTATTTGAGCATGTGTGATGTGTTTTCAATTACAAAAAGTAAGGCAATGTGGGACTATTCTAGAGGGATTTAGCCTTTGATATATTGTTGGGTTGTAAATGGACATGATGGATGTAACAACCCGTTTTTTAATGGTGTCAAAAATACTGGTTTTGGGACCACAATTCTGACGTGTCAACCTGTAAATATTAATTATTTAATATTTATGAAGTTATTAGTGCCATATTAAATTTTGGTCTAATAATTTTAATGTTAAGAAAAAGACTAAATCGTAAAATATGGAAAAGTTGCTTACTATTGATTTTCTTAACATAAAGGCCTAAATATTTAAAGTAGGAGGATTTATGTTGTAATTAGACCATAACATTTTAATATGGATGGTTATGGGTTGTAAATGTTAAGTTTTAAATGATTTAATTAAGGGCAATATGGTAAATAATTAATTAAAATATAAACAGATGAAACAAACAATGCTATCATCTTTCTTTTTGTTCTTTGCCGAATTTGGGGGAAGAAAAAGAGCCATGAAAGTGGCTTGAATGTTCGGTTATTTGAGGTGTTGCATGTAAGTTTGTTTTGAACCCATTTCTTGTAAATCTTATGTTTTTGAGATCGTTGTAGCTTAATCTAGCTAGCCCAGGGACTATTTTGTGAAAATGTCAAAGTTTAGAAAAATTAGCATTGATGTTCTTGATGTTTATGCTTTAGTTTGAAGCTAAATGATGGATTTGAACTATTTTGTAAATTAATTTAATAGGTTTGGTGTTTAGGGACTAAATAGATAAAATGTTGAAATTACTTGGTTTTCTTGTGAAATTTCAGCATGTGTGAGCTGATTTGGAGTAGTCAAAAATTTGGTTCTATGGGTATAGGGTTTAATTTTGAAAATAATCTTGTTTCGGTTTTAGGGACCAAATCGAATAAAGGGTAAAAGTTTAGGGTAATTGTGAAAAAGTATAAATAAGGGAAACATATGCACTAAATTGAATATTATATGAAATTAAAGCTAATAATTGAAATAAAATTATTTTTTAGATCAAGAGCCGATAGATATTCATGAAAAAGGGAAAATTACTGATTAGTCTCTAACATTACAGTATTTGTTGTTTAGCCCTGATAATTTTATACAGTATTAATGAATTATCATTAAATGAATTATATATATACGAGTTAAGTGTAATTTCATGTGAGAGCATATGTCAGATTTATGATTTAATGAAGCGTAAATATGTTCTTTTGACTTGGTTAGAATATGGTTGTGAATGTGTTGTAATACACTCTTGTTTAACCTTTGATGTTGTGTATACTTTGTGGGTATTCTGACATTCACTGATCTTGTTTAAGCTCTCCCACTCTTTCTAACCATTGCAGATATTTAGCGTTTGCGGTGTGAGTGCTGCAAAAATTCCAAGAAAGTGATCCAAATTAAGCTTTAGTATTTAAGTAGGTGAAATTATTATTATTATTATTCTTATTATTATTATTATTATTATTATTATTATTATTATTATTATTCGTTGAAATGTGGAAATAAAGGCAATGTGGTTAGAACTTTGGCTGGTTATTATTATGTTCTTGTTGGTTTAGTATGATTGTGAACTTCTAGAATTTTTGCTTGGTAATTGTAATGCGTAGGTTTGTGCAAGTGTACACAGTTGTTATCAAGTAATAGGTAAATAAAATAGTTATTGTCTCCACAGGGACTGTATAAGTTAATCAATTAATTATAAATTTAGAGTTAACAATCTGGTGATAAAAACACAATATTCTTGAGTGGTGTGATGTAAAAATAATTACTAAATGTAAGATGATCCCTAATGCAATTTTACTCTAAATGCGAAGTATGATGTGAAATGTATGAAATGAGTTTAGCAGCAAAAACACAAAATTCAACAATCAGTAACATGAATAGGTTAGGATAATTACACCATTCAACTTAATTCATTTTTCTCATGCTTAACAGTGTTCGAAAAATATTCCATGGTGACTCGGTCTTTCATGAGCTTTGAAACCAAATTAAGTCCTTTTAGAATCTTTTACTTAGTAAAATATGCATTTACTGATCATATTAAACTAAGGGTTTCTTAGAATTCATGTGAAGTAACAGGGACGGGTTAGGTTTCAAACAATTTAATCACATAAACCTAAAAACTATGCAAGATAACAGAGTTCGTTAAAGTTATTATGAACCTTTAATTTAGTTAGGTTAGGATCTAAATTAAGTATGCCCTTTTCAACTATTGTGTCCATTAGTCGTCGTCTGGTTAGGATCGCTCAACTAATTTCAATGCATCCAATCACGTATAAATGAAATATATACTTGATTTTAATTGAAAACATGAATGACTGAGGCACAAACAATATAAACATGATTTAAACAAACTTCATTGAATTGATGCAATCATCCTAGCTAAATAGTTTTAAGCTACCATTGCTGATGGGAAGATAGCAAAGCACATTGCAAACTTGATTAAAATCAAAGAAACAAGTAAATGAAGAATAAACTTTGTCGAATCAGTAACCTTGCAAACTCCGATTGAAGAAGTTTCCTTCTGTCCTTGTGTTGCTCTTTTGCTAATAGCTCCTCAAGGTGGCCAACCAAGAGATGATATTATCAAGGTTTTTCTAGCTAAGAAAGAAAGAACTATAGGATGCTATGCGTGGGAATGAAGAAAGGAAATAAGAGAATGGAAGAATGATATGAAATGGGAGATAAGAGATTGAGTAAGGGATGAGAGATATGTGAGCTGGGAGTAGGTATTTATACTTGAGGTTGGTGAGAGAGTTTACTAAAAATAGTGTGAAAAATATCCCCCCATTTACTCCTTTACTTGGCTGACCACACATTGTGGAAAATGGTGGATGATGGTTGCTTGATTCAAGCATGAAATCATGCTAGAATCAAGAAAGGGTTGGACGGTTTCAAGGGAAAGCTTCATGAGCTCTTTTTTGATTTAATTTCAATTGTAAAGACCTCCAATAAATATCCCAAAACTGATTTTTGGGCAGCCAACATGCTTGTGCTGAATTGGGCTTATATTCCCCTTGTTTGGACAGTTTTGTGACCCATTAAATAATCAGACTTGTCCACCATGTAACATCATTTTTAACTGGGTCAAAGTAACATCTCCATGACCCAATTTGTATGGTTTTGTCATCCAAGTAGGGTGGAATTGCTCATGTCTATGCAAGAATTATAATAAGCTTCAAATTATATCAACTTCATGGTCTTTCTGCATAATAAAATATAACATATTAATAAATAACATGAAATAATTTAATTTATGCACAAAATTAATAGAATAAAGCACATATTTGCATTTTTTTTATAAGTTCATGCCCACCATCGGAATATAAAAAAATCCACCTAATTAACTAACAAATACTTGGAATTAATATTATTTTTAAATTAAAAGGTGTTATAAACTGCTAAAAAAACCTATATAAATTAGAGTTTACAATAATTATTACTGTTTATAAATGTTATCACCATGATTTGGATCGACAAAGTAAATATGTTATGTTGGACTGTGTTTTGGGTAAATTTGATGCTTGATACTGTGAGGATTAATGCATGTTAGAATAGAAATATGTTGAGCATGTTTGTAACACCCCAAACCCGGCCTAGACATGGAAAGGGATTTGAAGACAAGATTGTCGAGTTTAAAAATCGTTATAGTAAGTTAGCTTTTATTTAATTCGAAAAAAAACTAGTTGATTTGCTTTAAAACTTGTCTCTTAGTGGAAGCTTTTGTAACCAATTAATTCAGGGAAAATTGTTTCTATTTACGAAAAACCTTAGTTTTTAGAAAAAAAATACCATGTTTTGTGGAGTAACAGTTTTAAAAAAAATTCATAAAAAACGGTATAAAGTCCCAAATTTAAAGCCAACCAGTCTATAATCCAGAAGATACATCAAAAACCCTAAATAAGTAATAAACTCTAGGCATTAACGGAAAATAGTCTAAAATTTACGTGTGGCCACCATCGAGTTCTCCGCTGCACTGACCTGTCAAGTCTGGGGATTACCTGTACAGATTAAACAGAGAAAGGGTGAGTTTTCGCAAACTCAGTGTGTAATCCCCACAGAAAACATGCATACAGATAATCAACAAAATTCAGTTAGATACAGTCTAGGGCCCGTGTCCATCACAGAATCAATTTGGGCCTTAGCCTATTCAGATACACTCTCAGAAATACATTAGGGTCTTGGCCAATATCAAATACAGAATGTAGATACAGTAAATCAGAATCCTACCCACCAGCCTCTATACACCATCTCCGTCCAACCCTACACACCATGTGGAAATAAATCAACCCACCCATCCCTACACACCATGCTGTACTGAAATTTGGCACATAATCAGAAGGTTGCAGCTAGAGCTGATCATGGGTTGGGCGGCCTGGCCCGGCCCGACGGCCCGCCCGAAATATGGAAGGGTTCGGGTAAAAATATAGGCCCGAAATATGAGTTTGGGTAAAAAAGAGGCCCGTTTAGAAAATGGGCCGGGCCTCAGGCAAAACTTTTTTGGCCCGGGCTCGACCCGGCCCGAATATAATAAATATATATTTTTTATTTTTAAAATACATTTCCCATTTTCCCATTTCCCATTAGACATTTAGTATTTATATATAAATATATATAATAAATATATATAATAAATTGGTTGCAAAAAGGACAATGAGGACGATGAGGACGATAAGGATGATGTTTCTTCGGTTTCTTCTTAGGATACTTCCTTTCTAATTGTTGAAAATTTAATTTAGCTTACAATTTATATTTTGTTATAAAATTAAATATGTTGATTGGTTAATTTATGGATATTCTGGATGGTTGATTATATTTTGTAGGTTTTTATACAATTTTGGTGTTTACTAAAAAAAAGGGCTGGGCCGGGCTCAAGCTTAGAAACTTTTTCCCGAGTCGGGCCTAGACAAAATTTTAGGCCCTTATTTCGGGCTGGGCCCGGGCTCGGGCCTAAGATGCGAACCAAAAATTTTTTGGGCCCGGCCCGAACCCGACCGGCCCGGCCCATGATCACCTCTAGTTGCAGCTGAGCTGCCAGATAACAGGCTTAATAGCCTTTCAGACACTTCCTCCAAATATCATCAACCCACCCCGATGCAATGCAACATACAAAATATGACATGCCATTATGCAATTAATAGTACATACATTCAGATATCATAAGTCATACTCAGTAAAGAAATCAGACAGATAGATCACACATATAAGGGTCTAAGTAAAGCTTACCGACCCTACAGTAGGTCCACAGTCGACTTGGGCGACCCGTGCAACCTTAAAGAACTTTTCAGAAAAATGGGCTCACACGCTCATGTGGCCCACTCGGCCCAAATTGGCCTTGGCCACGTGATCCATTTTTAATGTAACCCGTGCTAGTTAATTGTTCATATATGTTTTCACTATTTACTTATATGTTCCTTCAAAGCTATCTACTTGAGTCACTGTTACTAAATTATTTATATATTGAGCTACAGAATTCTGAACTAAGATCCGCTTGATGTCTTTGAAACTAGACTCAAATACCTTTCTACTATAAAATTTTTAAAATTTCTGGTTCAGCCAATAAGTACAGTAAAATCTTCAAACTTACCCCTATTCTGCTGTCTGACAATTTCGTCCCTTCTTTGCTTAAAATTGATTATCTCTTAGTATAAAATTTGGATGATGTTTCCATTTGTTTCTATTGAAAATAGACTAATTAATAATTTAAACATGTAAATTTTAACCCCTAATTATTTTTCTCCAATTTTTGATGATTTTCCAAAAAAACAGGAGAACCCGAATTCAATCTGACCTTGTCTCACAAAGTTTATTATACCTCACGATTTACAATTCTATTACTTACACCGTTTCTTCTATTAGAAATTAGACTCAATAAGCTTTAATTCTATATTTTGTTCATCCTCTAATTCGATTTCCAAAATTTATGGAAGTTTTTCAAAGTTAGCCTACTGCTATTGTCCAAACAGCAAGCAATTTTGGCTTTTCGCCGAATCCCTTTTTTTGCGTTTCGGGTACACACTTGGTTTTGTTTGATGCTAAAACAGTCCCCGAGCACTCCAAAGCCTATAATCAAGATACTCGACATCAATTTAACAGATTTACAAGCGAATTGACAACCAAGAACGAACAGAAACCCAACTTACCACCAACGATAACCCTCCGTTTAACTATTGTTAAGACGAGAAACTGAATTCACCAGTCTGAGCCTCCCCCTAAGCCTAAATCGCAGAGAAAAAACATTACCACTTCAGTCGTTAAGATATTCATGACAGAAACAAGGAGAAACACTTATCGAAACGAAGCGAGCACTAAGCGCTGCAAAAACGAAGGAAAATAAATTGATTAGGGAAAAATCAAGAAGAAGAAAAAGAAGAGAAAGATGGAAAAGCTCAGAGAATTTTGGCAAGAGGAGAGGGAGAAGAATAGAAGGCAAAATTTTTTTTGGAAAAGAGAGTCAAAATTCGGGTATGGGAAAAAAATAAAATAAAATCCCGATAACCCCCCAAATCCCTTAATGTTCTCCCCTAATTCCCACTACACATCCACTACTCAGAATCCCCCTATTACACAACTCTATTCCGAAATCTGAGTAAAAAAAAAATACCTTTGCCTACATAAGGATTCGAACACAAGGCCTCCACCATAATAACACACCATTTAACCACCAAACCAACAGGTCCGTTTTAATGTAATTTACCCAATAATCAAATAAAAACCTATTAAACAAGAGTAAGACCTAATTCATTCAAAATACCAAAATTTGCCCAAGCAAAGGCTTGAACTTGGGACCTCCCAAACACTCCCAGAACATATAACCACTAAAGCTGATAGATATTTGTGTCATATTTTCACAATAACGAAATTAGAAATTTTGGGGCGTTATAATGTTAATACTTTATTTTGTTGTGTTTTTGCGAATCTGAGCAGAGGTATCGATACTCGGGACATAAATATCAATACCTTGGAGTTGAATTGCATCTTTTTGAAGTTAGTAGCTTAATTTGGTCTCGATACCCAATCATGAGTATCGATACTCAAGGTGAAAATACCGATACCTTTGTCCATGTATCGATAAAATGCTTTCGTTTAGAAATTTGATAGAATGCTAGTTTGGTATTGATTTTCTTACTAGTATTGATACTTATCTTCCAAAATATGAATACCTGTAATGGCATATCGATACCTACGTGGGTTTTTTTTTATAATTTTATCAAATGGTCTCTAAGCATATTCTTAAATTGTTTATAATGTTGATTAAGGTATGTTAAGTCATTTTAAATGTTGTCTAAGGTGTTTAAGACTTATTACTCATCTAAATATTTGAAAGTGACGATGGTTGCATGTATTTGAGACTGTGTGAATATGTATGAGTTCGATGTTTGATGTAGTGTCCTGTTACTCGGGCTTAACAGTCGGGCCGAGTATAGGGTGCTATAGTTTATTATGAGTATTGATATAAAGACTCACCTATTGAATGTTGTGATTGGCAGGATTATAGTTTATTAACTATTACTGTGTAATTTATATGTTCATATGGTAAGCTTATCTTTTTAACTGTTGAACTTAGTTACTAAGCTCTAGTAAAGCTTACTCGTGTCATTTCTTCTATTTCTTTGTAGATTACGTTTTGTGGAAATCAGGCGATCAGATCAACTTTAAAAATCACACTATCCGAATATCTTTTGGTAGTTTTTGAATGTTTAGTTTTGGGTTATATGGTATGTAATAGGTGTGTTATGTGTATGATTTGGATAATGCATTCATGTGATACAACTTTGGTTAGTATAAAGTTGAGTGAACTTGTTTGTATATGTATATTTAGCTTTAGGTATGCAAATTTTCATGTAAAGATGTTTTAGTATTTGCTGTGAATTTTGTGAAGGCATTTGAAATATGGTAAGTTTGATGTATGTTTTTGATATGGATATGTGAACTTGAATGTTATATCTTTTAGTGTGAAATGTGGATAGTTTTTTATAATTGAATTGTGGTGTCAATGAGGGTACATTAGTTAGGCAATTAAGATGTTGGTTTTGGTATGTTTTAAGCCTATTTGAATATGTTTTTGATATATGGAAATGATTGATTTTGGGTTAGCTTGATAGGTAAGATTTGGTTAAAAGATGTCTTGTTTTGAAAGCTTTTTAAGGTGCATACGACCTAGGACACGATTTATCATACGATCGTGTGCCATACATGGCATCTTCACACGGCCGTGTATCTTTTTAAATTCTGGTGTAGCTTTAACTCACACGGTCACAAAGAGTTACAGAGCCTGGCAACACGGCCGTGTGACCTCATTTCAAATACCCACACGGTCTGCGACATGACTGTGTGACCCTATTTCGAGTTGTGCACGGTTTGGCCACATGGCCATGTCCTTGAGCCACACGGCTTGGGCTTTGTCACACTGCTTAGCCACACAATCGTGTTACCCCTGTTTTCAAAATTTTTAAATTAGTTCCTGATTGTTCCCAAACTATTTTTAAGGCCCTATAAGCTTATTTTAAGGCCCATAACTATATTATGCTATGAATGTTATTTTCATTTGAATATTTTTCATCTAAATTAATATACATATTTTTAAATGATGTTAAATGTTTCAATATGTGTCGTAATACTTTGTAACCCTAATCCGACTATAAAGACAGGTTAAGGGTGTTACAATGGACTGTTAAAAAGGTTTTGGAACTTTGGATTTACTTTTGGAATGATGTTTGTGATGGTTGATTTGAGCATGCATGATATTTGTTGAATTTTGTGATAATTTGTATGCAATTCTCTTGGTTAACATGTGATATGTAGGTGGAATGGCATGCCGAACAGTGAGCTAAGTTTAAAATGACCAAATGGTACGAAATGGACCTATAATGCACTTAGAAATGCATGAGATGCAAAATTGGTATGTTGAATATTTTGAATGGTGAATTTTTAAATGCATGCTAGCATAGCTAATTGGTTAGAGTGTCAAATTTGGATAATGTATGTCTTAGTGCAATTGAGCATGATTGAAATGATCTATGTATGCTATATGACATGTTACAACTGTGGATTTGGTCAAAATGCATGAAAGGGTATGTTTAATTTTGCACCAAAGTGTCATATGCAGGTTGCTAGCCTGCTATTGTAGAAATTGTAGACTACGTCGCGACAACGTTGGTATGATGTCACGACGAGGGATCGGCGTCAAGATGCCAAAAATCACGTCATCGGGATGAAAAGTCTTTTCCAGATCATGTCATGATGTGAGGTTTCGCGTCATCACGATGAGACTCTTTGAGTGTTTTTAACATGTTTTGTTATCCTTGCAATTGAGTCCTAATTTTTGTTCAATGCAATTGGAGTCCTTAAATGCTATGAAATGTCTTAAAGTTTTGCATGATTAATTAGTATATATTTAATTTCATAAATTTACTTTTAATTTTGTGAAAATATTTTCTGGATATTTTTTCAAATTTATGATTTAGTCATTAAACATTTGTTTTAAAATTTCTTGAGTTTTACTTATCAATTTTGGTTGGTTCTTTCAAATATTGTTTTAAATAATACTCCATAGACTAAATGTATGCTTGATTTAATGTAGGGTTTTCTTCTTCTCGTACATCTAGTAGTTCCTCGCCTACTTCAGCAGTTAATATGGACGTTTTAGCATTATTAGATGTAGTTTGCGAGAATTGTCACCACGCCAATAGCTAGTAAGACTCAGAAAAGGCTGAGGGTGGAAGGTAGCACCTAGGATATGTTGGAAAAATCCCAGTTTGAAAATAATTTTCTTGCACAGCAGAAAATTAAAATTTTGAAAATCAACCCGGTTTGTGGTATGTATAGCAATAAACCTTAATGAATTCATACTAGTGTTTTCAACTTAGCGGACATTCATTGTTCCCAGCTTTCAACCAAATGATCTTCTTCGCTATTCTCGTATGATGAACTACTTCGAGTGTGGGCTTAAAGCAATTGAATCGAAACAAAGATCTACAAAAAGTTTTCTCTCCTTAATAGAAATAGGTAGAATGGTTATTCTGGAAAAATATATATAATAGTTGAGAATTTTTGGTAAAATAACAATCTCTTAAAGTTGTGTTAATGGCTCTTCTAATGCCATCTATTTATAGGAAGAAAAGGTAGAACCCTTATTGAGTTGTAGTGGTTTATTTCAAATAGAAAAACAACATCGTACTTAGAATAAGACTAGGTTGGACAACACACCCTAGTATTCCTACTAGGGTTAGCACCACCTTCATGTCCATGAGGGGTTTTTGGGCCTCTTTCACATCGGGTCCAATTACATGTACTTCTTAGGCCTTTTTGACCAAATACTCTATAATATGATCCAACCTGATTTAGTTTTTCTATTTCCCAAAATAAACTTTAATATTTATATATAAAATAATTTTCTCATTCCTATTTTACCCCCAATAAAATTTTGACAATTTTACCCCTAGTAAAATTTGACGATTTTACCTTAATAAAATTTTAATTATTTTGCCCCTAGTAAAATTTCAATAAATTATGTTTAATATTTCACAACTCAACATGTTCACTATAACCAAATGGTTTATTTTCATTTTCGGGCTTCAAAACGGTCTAAAAACGTATACTCATTCTTCTAATAATTTTTTAAGTAATCCATATAGGATTGCAAATGGATCATTTCCATTTCCATTTTTAGAAACCTACATTCATAATCATTCCTGAATGTTTCTCATTTCTCTTTTCCTATTAATTTTGTTCATTTCTATTCAAACACGCAATTCATTTATGGTTTCAATAAGCTAACAGAGAGACTGATTGGACATATGTAGTTGAGGTTCAAATGATTTATAATTAAGTTTCAGTCTTTTGCCTATTAATTATAAGCTTATTTAGTCACGAAGTCATTCCACTATAGTATCGTGACTGAGCTCTCCCTAACAACATACCATTACAAAAGCAACTACTCAATGCTAGTCTAATGAACTTGTCATAAGTGTGCTACCTTCATAGGATATACTTGACCTCTTTGGGATAGTATTCATTCTCCCAATATGATCCTACTTTATCTCATGGTAACTATTACATCTTCCTTCTTGAAAAGCTAATCACTATCAAATAGTGATCAAGTCATCCATCACAAAGATGGACAACTTGTGGCTATGCTTACTTTTCATCAACCATGTAATGCCAATAATAAGATGTCATTTACCCATACTTTGAGCTATGACTTCCATTATTGTGAATGACGCTACATACTACAGAAGTTGTAGACCCAATGCACCAGCTTTTGGTTTCTTATCTATTTGAACTCAAGCTTTTACTTACATCAAAGTGTACGAGTCATGCATACATAGTCCTCCATCCTCTCAAGATTTAGGGATGCCATACTATGAACGTCACAAGAGAATAAATTCATAAACAGATTCAGGATCTACTATGCTTGGGTCATGTTCGATGTACTGTCAGTCCAGTCAGTCACACATATGTCTCTATCTTCTGGGAGTCATCCGCTCTAATGCTCAAGAGAAGGCTTCTCCCCAATTTGACTTAATAGATGACATATTAGTCTTTTGATCGGTTTGTTCATTTTCGATTAAACTAAAGACATGTTTAAGTTCATCTACTAAGACAAGCTATCTTTCCATACTACGATCTGACCACGTAATACCGCTTAGTATTAGTTAAACATTTAGGCAACCAATGAGCAACATTTGCTTCCATTTTGCTTTGCGTGCAAAAACTATGTGAGGACATTATACAAAAAAAATAATGTAATCAATGAATTTGTTTTATTATCCAATCTATTTAAAAAAATTACAAGTTTACAAATGAATATACTACACTCAGGGCACCAGATCTAACAGTCTGCCACTTGCCTCAGTGAAGTAGATAAGCCATATTTGCATTCCTATGCTCTCCACCTGTTTCTCAAAACTCTTAGCTAGTAGAGTCTTGGTAAACGAGTCCGCAAGGTTGTCTTTAGATGCGACCTTAACTACATCTACGATTCCATCTATAGCTTCCTCTCTTATGATATGATACTTTTGATCGATATGTTTTGCCCTCTTATGGTTTCTCGTCTCCTTGGTATTAACTATTGCCACACTGTTGTTAAAATACATAGTGATAGCTTTTTCCATACTAGGAACGACTTCACGATCCGTGAGGAACTTTCAAAGCCATATTGTTTCTTTGGTAGCCTTAGAAGCAGTTACATATTCGGCCTCCACAGTGGAGTCAGCAATACAAGTTTGCTTTACACTTTTCCACACAATGGACCCACCACCTAAGACAAAAACACAGCCTGATGTCAATTTCCTCAAATTTCGACACGTTTGGAAGTTAGAATTAGTATATCCAATAGGAGTAAGGTATCCTCTGAAATACACAAGCGTATAATCCCTTGTTCTCTGTAAATACTTAAGTAAATGCTTAATTGCTTGCCAATGCCTTAGTATTGGATTCATCTGATATGAACTTGCCAACCCCACTGCAAAACAGATATATGAGCGTGTGCATAACATGGAATACATGAGACTTCTAATGTCAAAACATAAGGAACTTTTCTTATGTTCTCTCTTTCTTCCGCTCTTAGGACAATCCTTTAAAGAGAGATGAAATCCTAATATAAAGGATTGATTTCCCTTCTTTGAATCGGTCATTGCATAATGCTCCAATATCTTATCTATGTATGAAGCCTAAGATAGTGCAATCACTTTGCTTTTTTTAATCCCTCAAGATTCGAATACCTAGAACAAAATTAGCTTCTCCCAAGTTCTTCATGCTAAATTGTTGGGTTAACCACAGTTTAACCGATGACAATGTCCCTATATCATTCCCTATGAGTCGAATATCATTGACATATAGAACGAGAAAGACCACATTTCCATCCCTTAAACGTTTATAAACACAAGGTTCATCTACGCTTTGCTCAAATCCAAAAGTCTTGATCGCTTGAGTGAATCTTAGATTCCATGAGCGGGACACTTGCTTAACTCCATATATGGATCTAAGTAGTTTGCAAACTTTATGCTCGTTTCCTTTAGCAATATATCTGGTGGGTTGCATCATGTAGATGCTCTTTTCAAGATACTGATAAAAAACATTGTCTTAACATCTATTTGCCAGATCTCATAATTGAGAGCCACCACAATGGAAAGTAATATGCGGATTGACTTAAGTATGGCAATCGGAAAGAAGATTTCTTCGTAACCAATGCCTTCTTTCTGAGTATAACCTTTTGCTACAAGTCTAGCCTTATAAGTTTCCACTTTTCCATCCTCATTTCTTTTAATCTTGTAGATCCACTTACACCTTATGGGTTTTATCCCTTCCGGTAAGTCTATAAGTTCCCACACTAAGTTGTAATACATAGAGTCCATCTCAGCTTTCATAGCTATTTCCCAGAGCTTGGAATTAGCAATCTGCATTGCTTCATCATAGATGAGTGGGTCATTATCTTCCTGTTTGGTAGAGTTAGTGTTAAAAGCACTTCTTCCAGATTGGAAGAACTCAGGCCTATGAGAGACCCTCCAACTACGACGAAGCTCTCTATGCTGCTGATCGTTTGCAAGTCTACTATTAAGTGTTAGTTTTGGAACCATTTTCATAGGGTTTTGTATATTTCCCGAAAACTCCTGATGTACCTGTAACACCCCTAACCCGTATCCTTCACTGAAATAGGGTTTCAGGACATTACCAAGTAATCAAAATCTAATCATTCATTTCAAACATTTCAAAAATAATAAAATGATTCATCATTAACATGCTAAAATAATCATCCTAGGTGTCTAACGAATGTACCCTCATTGGTACCACATTTATATCATCAAAACATCAACCAAATTAAAATTATAAACATGTAAAAATTCATCAATTTGGCCTAACTCAAAACTACATAAAAAATTAACTTAATTTCACATGCACATATGTAGACTTGGTTCAATTTACCATGCCATAATATGGCTTCAAATACAAACACATGTTTAATTGTATATACCAAACCAATAGTACATTTATAATCCATCCACAAAATAACTATCATTTAGACGTGCTAGGTACATGCCGACATAAAAGATAAACATCACCACATTTGAGTTCGAGATCATTCTTGGATACTAAATCGACGATCAAAACTGAAGTACCTAATCTGCGCACGGAAAAACAAAATCGTATGCTGAGTAAAAGTTAGTGGTATTTCTATAATCCAGATATTTAAAGACAAGATAATATAATATGCACAATCGAATTATAAGCAAATATTAATATGTAGTATCATAACTATCATATACTAGTCTTTTGAAATTATATATACTAGCATATCACTTTATATTTTATTAAATTTGCACATGCTATCAAATGTCATTTGTTAAACAATGTCTCAATTCATACAAGTGCTTTATAAATAGTTATTAACATATCAAACCACATTTATTTGTACAATGGCATTAGTCATTCAATACTCAATTCATGAATACATCATTTCATACCATACTTAATTCTCATCACTTGCTATATAATATTTTTTCACAATTTGATCAACGTATCATTTAAACAATAACATTATCCATTCCATATCATATTCATGAGTACATAACTCATGTATCTCATTTTCATGTTTCAAATCACTATCCCATTTTCAATTCACATACAATATCATCCAATATCAATCATAGTATCGTTTTATTTAATTACTCCTATTAACATGACTCAGACTCGGAAGGATACACGGATCCAACCAACACACCAGTTTGGCACCCAGTGCCTCATCGAATAAATCTGAAGTAGTAACTGCACCCAACTCTATATAAATTTGACACCCAGTGTCTCATCGATTAAACCGAAGTAAATTGGCACCTAGTGCCTTATTGACTCGAAGTCGAAGAAATCCCTAAACTCTTCTTATTCTATGGCATGCCATCTACATCTGACTCAGCCCGATATAGTTAATAGGGTTTAATTTCACATTTCAGATATAGCCAATATCCAATACTAATTTTTCATATTATCACATATATACAAATGAATTTAATTCAATCTACAATAATCAATATCCAACTTTCACATTAACACATATATTCATTTCAATTCAATAATCAATACATTCAATATGTATCTAATTCAATCCATTTCAATCAATTATCAAAATGTCAATTACTCACCTCAACACTTACCATATGCATTAAATTGAATTATAACAATTAACAACTAAGTTCAGATTATAGAAATACAAACCGTGAATTTCGAGCTATTCTACGCCAATTTTATCTTTCCCCTTTTTAGTCGAGGAGTCCGATACGACGTTAGCTACAGAATTAAAACAATTAAAATTCATCAATACAATAAAATTTCAATATCATATTGAATATTGAATATTTAAAATTTACTCAATATTTGTCTAAATTCCATTTTAGTCCCTAAACCGAGACTAATTTTTTTCTTCACATTTAACTCTATATTTTCATACAAATTCCACTTTAAACTAAATTTAACTCCCTATTTTCACTTAAACCCCTAAATTTTGAATTTTTCACAATTTAGTCCCTATTACTCAAAATTTGCGATTTATTTTACAATTTAATCCTTTTTCATTTCTAGCTTAAAAATATATCAATTTAATCCCTAATACTTAAACTATTCAACAATAACAACATTTAAAATCTTAATAATTGCTAAAATTTTGACATGGGTCAGGTTCCTTAGATTAGGGGTGTTCATTCGGTTAACCGACCCGAAATAACATTAACCGAATTAACCGACCTTTCAAAATTTTTAACCGTTAATCGAACCAAAATTTTTTCGGTTAATTCGGTCGGTTAACCGAATTAACCGAATTACCCGAATTAACCAGATTACCCGAATGAACCGAATTAACCGAATTGAATCACTACATAATTAAATTATTTTTAGACTTTTAGACTTTAGTTTTAGTTTTAGTTTTAGAATTTTATTTTTATTTATTAAATTATTTGTAATTTTTATGATTGGGTTGGGTTGGGTAATTGGGTTGGGTTGAATACTTGGGTTTGGATTGGGTTTAGGTGAATAGTGGGCCTATTTATATATTATAATTTTATTTATTAATTTTTTCGGTTAAACCGAAAAAATTCGGTTAATCGACCGGTTTCGAACCGAAATAACCGTTAACCGAAAAATTAAAAAATAATTAACTAATCCCCGACCGAAAAAATTCGGTTAACCGACCGATTAACTGAATTCGTTCGGTTAACCGAATTTTTTCGGTTTTACCCGAATTTTGCACACCCCTACCTTAGATACCAGGATTCCAAAAACATAAAAATTACAAGAAAAGGGACTAAATTGACTAACCAATTGAACTTTGAACAATTTGGAGCCCTTGGCCGTGCGTCTCCTTCTTTTCTTCTTTCTTTTTTCTTTTTCTTTCTTTTCTTTCTTAGTTTTGTATCTTTTATTACTTTTTTTATTATACTTTAAATTATTATTATATAATATATATACATTTACTTAATTATTAAGATTCTTAATATGATAATATATTTTAACTTTAACTATTATAATATATAAAATAAATTTACACATATTAGTCACTAATACCGTCCACTTAATGGAATAAGGTATAATTATTTTTTTAGTCCCTTTAAGTAATTTTTAATCTATAATTCAACTTTCACCCTATACGCAATTTAGTCCTTATACCTAATTACTTTTAATTCAAGTAAATTCATTTAACCGAAGCTTAATTAACTACACAACTAGCTTCGTAAATATTTACGAGTCTGATTTACGGGAATGGAGTCCTGGGAATGCACTTATCGACACCCCTGACTATTGGGTCATTAAAATTCTCCCCCAAATTAAATTTTGTCCCAGAAATTTACTTAAAAAGAGGCAGGGGTACTGAGATCTCATCGTCTCTTCCGGTTCCCAAGTCGCTTCCTCGACACTATGACTATGCCATAGTACTTTCACTAACGGAACTCGCTTATTATGCAACTCTTTCACCTTACGAGCCAAGATCTTAACCGGTTCTTCTTCGTACGACAAATCGGGTTGAATCTCAATATCTTCTGTCGAAATAACGTGAGATGGATCCGATCGATAACTTCAAAGCATTGAAACGTGAAAAACGTCATGCATTTTCTATAGTTCGCAGGCAAAGCTAAACGCTACGTAACTGGTCCCACTATTTTCGTGATCTTATACGGTCCAATAAAATGAGGACTCAACTTCCCTTTTCGACCAAATCTCAAAATTTTCTTCCAAGGTGAAACTTTAAGAAATAATTTATCGCCAACATAATATTCGATATCTCGACGTTTTAAATTTGCATACAATTTTTGTCTATCGAAAGCTGTCTTCAATCTATCTCGAATTTTCTTAACAATATCTTTCGTTTTTTGAATTAATTCCGGCCCGATCATTCTTCTTTCACTCAATTCCATCCAACAAACAGGTGTTCGACACCTACGGCCGTATAAGGCTCCATATGGAGCCATTTGAATACTCGATTGAAAACTATTGTTGTATACAAATTCAACCACAGGTAAGTAATGCTCCTATCCCGATTCAAAATCAATGACACAAGTACGAAGCTTGTCTTCCAAATCTGAATAACACGCTCAGATTGTCAGTCAGTCTGCGGGTGAAAAGCTATGTTAAATTTAAGTCGCGTACCAAGAGATTTGTGCAACTGTTTCCAAAATCTCGAAGTGAACCGCGGATCTCGATTAGAGATTATCAACATAGGGACACGTTCAATCTCACAATTTCTTGAATATAAACTTCAGCAAGCTTTTGAAGTGACCAATCTGTCCTGACCGCTATGAAATGAGCCAATTTCGTAAGTCGATCAACAATCACCCATACAGTATTTTTCTTACTTGTCGATAAAGGTAACCCCGTTACAAAATCCATCGTGATACGATCCCATTTCCATTCAGGAATAGAAATAGGCTGAAGTAATCCTGTGGGAACTTGATATTCTTCCTTAACTCGTTGACAAGTTAAGCATTTAGCCACATACTCGACCACATCTCTTTTCATTCCTGGCCACCAATAAGATTTTTGCAAATCGCGATACATTTTCGTTCCTCCAGGATGTAAAGTAAAAGGACTATCATGAGCTTTGCAAAGTATCAACTCTTTCAATTCTGAAACATCCGGAATGCAGATTCGGTTATGAAATCTCAAGCAACCACAATCATCAATGCTGAAATTTTCTAATATACCATTCTGAACCATTTCTTTTTTTTTTCGTCAACTTGTCATCATCTAACTACGCTGACTTGATCCAACCAAACATCGTTCGTTTGATCTTTAATTCAGCCAATAGGCTTCCATCGTTATTGATACTAAGCTAAGCAAACATTGCTCGCAATTCAATTACTATTTTTCTACTTAACGCATCAATTAGACATTTGCTTTACCAAGGTGGTAATCAATAATGCAATCAAAATCTTTTAGAAGTTCGACCCAACGATGCTATTTCAAATTCAACTCCTTTTGAGATAGGAGGTATTTGACACTTTTATGATCAGTATAGATATGACACTTTTCGCCATACAGGTAATGTCTCCAGATCTTTAGAGCAAAAACCACAGTAGCTAGCTCTAAACTGTGCGTCGGATAATTACGTTCATGCGTTTTCAGCTGACGAGATGCATAAGCGATCACTTTCCTATCTTGCATCAAAACACAACCAAGACCGCTCAAGGAAGCATCACTATAAACGACAAAATCCTTTCCTGATTCTGGTAAAGTCAAAACCGGTGCTTCAGTCAACATCTGCTTCAATTTCTCAAAACTCTCTTGACACTGATCGTCCCAGACAAATTGAACATTCTTATGTAACAACTTTGTCATTGGCAAAGCTGTCTTCAAAAATCCATTTACAAATCTTCGATAATAACTAGCTAGTCCAAGAAAATTGCGAACCTCTGATACATTCCTCGGTGCTTTCCACTGAACAATTTCCTTGATCTTTTTCAAATCAACTCTAATTCTATCTGCCGAGATAACATGACCCAAAAATACAACCTCTGGTAACCAGAATTCACACTTACTAACCTTTTCGTGTAACTGTTTTTCTCGCAACACTTGCAAAACAATTTTGAGGTGTTACTCATGCTCGGATTCGATTTTCGAATAGATCAAAATATCATCAATAAAAACTACCACAAATTGATCCAAATATGGTTGGAAAATACGATTCATGAGATCCATAAATGCCGCCAGAGCGTTCGTACACCCAAAAGGAATCACTAAGAATTCATAATGGCCATAATGCGTACGAAATGCCATCTTTGGTACATCACTATCTTTCACTTTCAACTGATAGTAACCTGATCTCAAATCGATCTTTGAAAAGACAGAAGCTCCTTTTAGTTGATCAAATAAGTAATCAATACGGGGTAGAGGGTATCGATTCTTAATCGTCAACTTATTCAATTGTCCATAGTCAATACAAAGCCGCATCGAACTATCTTTCTTTTTAACAAAAAGCACTAGAGCTCTCCAAGGCGATATACTAGGGTGTATAAAGCCACGATCTAATAAGTCTTGCAATTGTACTTTTAATTCTTTCAACTCCGTGGGTGCCATACGATAGGGGGACATTGACACCGGAGCCATACCAGGAAACACTTCAATTGTGAACTCAACCTCCCGGTCTAGTGGTAATCCCGTAATTCATCAGGAAACACATCAGGGAATTCACAAACAGTTCAAATTTTACTGCACTGACTATCATCAGAAATCGAATTATAAGCACATATTAATGTCTAGTATCGTAACTATCATATGCTAGTCTTTTTAATTTATATATATTAGCATATCACTTTATATTATATTCAATTTATACATGCTATCATATTTCATTTGTTAAACAATGTCCCAATTCATACAATTGCTATATAAATAGTTATTCACATATCAAACCACATTTATTTTTACAATGGCATTAGCCATTCAATACTCAATTCATGAATACATCATTTCATACCATACTCAATTCTCATCACTTGCTATATAATAGCTTTTCACAATTTGATCAACGCATCATTTAAATAATAAAATTATCCATTCCATATCCAATTCATGAGTACATAACTCACGTATCTCATTTTCATGTTTCAAATCACTACTTCTTTTTCAATTCACATACAATGTAACACCCCAAACCCGACCTAGACGTTATGGCCGAATATGACGATGTCACATGGTAGTGTTTTCTGAAAAAGTGAGTTGTCGTAAAAAACCTCCTACCTATATAACCTCTTGACAGTATCTTATGTTGATTCCATGACGTGTTGTTCATTTTCAAAACATAATTCATACAATTATTCTCTTTCAAAACGTTATTAATTCTCAAAACGTCACTTATTGCGGAAGCCTTTTAAAACAGTTGCGTATTTGAGTGAATTTTGTGTTTGGTTCTTTTTGAAAACTCGATTATCCCTACTACTAACAGTTATAAATCAAAACAATAAAAATTCCAAATTAAAAATATAAATCCAAAGAGGCCATTATTACAATAAAATACCCCCAAAATAAATTCAAAATTATAATTAAGTACTAAGTCAAATTAAATAGGTCATATGGCCACCGTTGAGTTCTCCGTCGTACCGATCCGCCTATGTCTGGGGATTAACTCTACAGTCAAATCAGAAGGGTGAGTTTATGAAAACTCAGTGTGTAATCCCATATAAAGCAAATAGACAAAAAGCAATCATAGCCTGGGCCTATGCCCTTTTCAGTATTACTGACAATATCAGTTTGGGCTTTAGCCCATCTCAGCACAGAAGCAATCATGTGTTTGGGTCTTGGCCCATTACAGTAACAATAATCAGTATAGTAACAGATTATACAGTATACAGGTCTTACCCAGCCAACCTCTACACTCCATCTCCGTCCAACCCTATACTCCATGTGGGAATATAATCAACCTACCCATCCTTACACTCTAAAAAGTACTGAATACAGCATTAGACAGTAGTTTGCAGCTGAGCTGTCAGAAAATTAAGCTCGAGTCCTTTCAGTATACTTCCTCCGATCAAAATAAACCCCTAACCCAATGCAATGTAATATACAAATATGATATACTATAACATAATATCATGCATGTAATCAAGGCATACAGTATCAAATCAGTGGATCATTATCATGCTTATTCATATTAGTCATACAGTCATTTCTGTCAATTAGGGGTTTAGGTAAGCTTACCAATCCTACAGTAGGTCCACAGTCGACTCGAGCAACCCATGCAACCTTAGCAGTCAAACAGTGAAAATGGGCCCACAAGCCCATGTTGCATGCCCATGTGGGCCCACATGCTCGTGTGGCCCACACGGCCCAAAATGGCCTTGGCCGTGTGATCCACGCCCGTGTGGTTCACCCATGTGGAGCCCATATGTCCGTGTGGCCCACACAGTCCAATTCTGCTCGGCCTATGAATCGCACATGGCTAGTCTCGTTGATCATAAGCCCGTGATCGGTCACACGGCTCACCACATGGGCGACCGCACGCCCGTGTGGCATCGATCTTCACCTATTCCGACTCTTGTCGAATTCTAATTCTGGGGTTGTGTTTACACACCTAGTTTCTATTTGCTGAGAAAAATGCCCCAAGTCTTTGAAACCTACACTTGACCGAACAATCACCAATTATTCACGTAAACATTTACTTAATCGAATACACACAAGTTGACCAAGCGTTAAACTCACAACAACATTACCTTCGATCGAGTAAAGAGGGAGGTTTCACCCACTTAAGGCGTCAATCAGCGACCTCCAGCCCTTTAGTCAACTCCTAATCAACCAACAGAAAATCCCCTTAAACCACTTAACCAAACAAAAGTTAATAAAAAAGTAAAAACATAACTTACCGTACCATGAAAACGTACCCTTACTCACAGAATGAATGAACACAAAGAAGCAAATAGGAAAAGAAAATAGGTGAGAGGGAAAAGAAAATAAATTTTGGCAGCAATTCGGCAGCAAAGAGAATAAATTCAAAACATCAAAAGATTAGGAGCAACCGAGATTTAGGAAAAGAAACAGTTATCATTCGGCTTGGGAAGAAAAAGAAAAAGAATAAAAGATCAAAATAGAGAGAAAAACCAAAAGCAAAAATGACAAAACTATCAGAAAATTAGGGAATGAGAGAGGGTAGCTGAAATTGCCACTACTAGTTTCGGTTCTATCCAAACTCCTTCATCCAAATCTCCACAAAACACTCCCCTCAATCCCCAAATCCTTTAACAACCGAAATTCCCTAAACATCCTCCTAAAAATTAGCCACAACATCCCCACACTCCTCAAATACTCAGAAGTTTACCACATTTCAAACTCCTTTAAGGCACATGTACAAAAAAAATCCCTCTTGCATGTACAGAGATTCAAATTCAAGACCCCTAGTACTCCAACATCCTCACTTAACCACCAGACCAGCAGGCCAATTCTGACATATTTTTCCAATATTTATTTTTAAGCCTTCTGGCTAGAGATAGGGGTTTATTCAATTAAAAACAAAAATTTGCCCAAGCGAAGGCTTGAACTTGGGTCCTCCCAAACACTCCCAGAACACATACCTACTAAAGCTGACAGATATTTGTGACACAAACATACGGAAAAATATATAAGAGATTTTGGGGGCATTACATACAATATCATCCAATATCAATCATAGTATCGTTTTATTTAATTACCCATATAACATGACTCAGACTCGGACGGATACACGGATCCAACCAACACACCAGTTTAGCACCTAGTGGCTCATCAGCGTTATATAAACTTGACACCCAGTGTCTCATCGGTGAAATCGATGTAAATTGGCACCCAGTACCTCATCGACTCGAAGTCAAAGAAATCCTTGACCTCTTCCTATCCTATGGCATGCCATCTATATCCGACTCAGCCCAATACAGTTAATAGGGTTTAATTTCACATTTCAGATATAACCAATATCCAATACTAATTTTTCATATATTCATATATATACACATGAATTAAATTCAATCTATAATAATCAATATCCAACTTTCACATTAACACATATATTCATTTCAATTCAATAATCAATACATTCAATATGTATCTACCAATTCAATCCATTTCAAATTATCAATATGTCAATTACTCTCCTCAACACTTACCATATGTATTAAATTGAATTATAACAATTAAGAACTAAGTTCAAATTATAGAAATACAAACCGTGAATTCTGAGCTATTCCACGCCGATTTTATCTTTCCCCTTTTTAGTCGAGGAGTCCAGTACGACGTTAGCTACTGAATTAAAACAATTAAAATTCATCAATACAATAAAATTTCAATATCATATTGAATATTAAGTATTTAAATTTTACTCAATATTTGTCTAAATTCCAGTTTAGTCCCTAAACCGAGACTAATTTTTATTGTTCACATTTAATTCTATATTGTCATACAAATTCCACTTTAAACTAAATTTAACTCCCTATTTTCACTTAAACCCCTAAATTTGAATTTTTCACAATTTAGTCCCTATTACTCAAAATTTGCTATTTATTTTACAATTTAATCCTTTTTCATTTCTAGCTTAAAAATCTATCAATTTAATCCCTAATACTTAAACTATTCAACAATAACAACATTTAAAATCTTAATAATTGCTAAAATTTTGACATGGGTCGGGTTCCTTAGATACTAGGATTCCAAAAACATAAAAATTACAAGAAAATAGACTAAATTGACTAACCAATTGAACTTTGAACAATTTGGAGCCCTTGGTCGGGCGTCTCCTTCTTTTCTTCTTTCTTTTTCTTTTTCTTTCTTTTCTTTCTTAGTTTTGTATCTTTTATTACTTTTTTTATTATACTTTAAATTATTATTATATAATATATATGCATTTACTTAATTATTAAGATTCTTAATATTATAATATATTTTAACTTTAACTATTATAATATTTAAAATAAATTTACACATATAAGTCACTAATACCGTCCACTTAATGGAATAAAGTATAATTACTTTTTAGTCCCTTTAATTAATTTTTAATCTATAATTCAACTGTCGCCTTATACGCAATTTAGTCATTATACCTAATTACTTTTAATTCAAGTAAATTCACTTAATCGAAACCTTATTAACTACACAACTAGCTTCGTAAATATTTACAAGTTTGATTTACGAGAACGGAGTCTTGGGAATACACTTTCTGACACCCCTGGCTATCGGGTCGTTACAGTACCTCTTTACTTTGAGGTTTGAATTCATTCATGTTACTTTCCTTAATGAAAGTAGCATGAGTTAAGACTATAACAGTTTGCTCTTTTAGGTTATAAAACAAATTTTAACAGCCCAATTTTTAGTGGTGTCGAAAATAGTAGTTTTGGGACCATAACTCCGACATATTGGTCCGTAAATAATAATAATTTAGTATTTACGAGGTCATTAATGTGGTATTAAAATTTGGTTATGAAATTTTAATATTTAGATAGTTAAGAAAAAGGACTAAATCGTAAAAGTTGAGAAAGTTAATTCTATTACTTAAAGTTATTAAATAATTATAGAAAGGTAATAAAACGGACTAATATGGTAATTATACCATTAGATAAAGTGAATGGACGATTTATGTGTTTAATTACATAAAATTTTAATTAAAATCAAAAGACATAATGGCAATTTTGTAAATAAGCGAAAAACTTATCAAATTAAAAGAGAAAAATGAAACATTTCTCTTGTTTTTCTTCTTCAATAAACCGTGTAGCCATTTTTGAGAGAAGAAAAACTTTGGTTAGCTAGGGTTCATCAATAGGTAAGTGTTTTGATGCCCGTTTTTAGTATTTTTTATATTTGCGAATTTGTATTAGCTTAATCTAGCAACCCGAGAACCAATTTGTGAAGCTGTTAAATGTTACAATTCTTTTCATTGATGAGTTGGATTGTTATTGAGTGTTTATGGAAGATTATTGAATATTTTTGCTAGATTAAACTATTTTATAAAGTAATTTTTAATAGTTTTAATGTTTAAGGACTAAATTGTTAAAATGATAAATTTTCTTGTACATGAGGTGAAATTATTGCAAATATGGGTTGTTGGGAGGTCATAGATGATTCAGTTGAATTGGTTTTTAAGAAAAAAAATGGTTAAATTGCATGTGTTTAGGGACTAAATTGAATAAAAGTGAAAAGTTAAGGGCAATTTTGTAACATACCCAAAAAGGTCTTAATTGCATAAGATGACTAAATTTTGTTGTTGATTTAATTAATTGAATGAATTTATTATTTTAGACTAGTCATGTGTTTAGGTACCTAAGCAATTGGGTGAAAAATGAGCATGATTTGGGTCAATTTTGGGCATACACGGCCGTGTGACCCCTGTTTTGAAAATTTACAATTTTTCCCTGAATGTTTCAATTTGTTCTGATTTGGCCTGTGAATGTTCCTAACTTATTTTTAGTGCTTCGAAGGCTCAATTTAAGACCTGTAAATGTATGTTCTATTTTATTGTGAATCTTATATGAATTTATGCGATTATTTTATAATTGGATGCTAATTAAAATGAAATTTTTTCGACTTGTATGGTAACACTCTGTAACCCTATTCCAGTAACGGAGCGGGATATGAGTGTTACACAAATCACCCTTTGTTCCCTTTGGATATCCTACAAACATGCACAGTTTTATCTATGAGTCCAACTTTCGTACATCTTTATCAATAGGTGGGTCGAGCATCCCCAAATCCTATAATGATTAAGATTCGGTTTCTTATCATGCCACAATTCGTATGGGGTTTTCGATGCTTCCTTAGTTGGCACATCCTTCAAAATATAGTTAGTTGGCACATCCTTCAAAATATAGCAAGTCGTTTGTACAATATATCCCCAAAAAGAGATTGACAGATTCAAATAACTTAACATCAAACGTACCATGTCTAACAATGTTCGATTTCTTCCCTCTACCACACCATTCTGTTGTGGAGTGCCCAACGCGATTAATTGAGATAGAATTTCATTCTCTATAAGATACCCTAAAAAAATCATCAGATAAATATTCCCTACCTCGATCAGATCGAAGTGCCTTTATGGGTAAACCTAGTTGTTTCTCCACTTCCGCATGAAACTCTTTGAATTTATCAAAGGTTTCACTCTTGCGGTGCATCAGGTATACATTCCTATATCTAGAATAATCATTAATAAAGGTTACATAATACTCGTAACCACATCTTGCACTAACGCTTATAGGGCCACATATGTCAGTCTGCACAAGTTATAGGGGTTTTTCGACCCTCGTTCCTTTTGCATTAAAAGATCGCTTAGTCATCTTACCTTCCAAGCAAGATTCACATTGTGGAGGATCAACTTCTTTAAGTGAACTTAAGATACCGCCTTTCACAAGTCTAGTGATTCTTTATTGGTTAATATGACAGTCTCAAATGCCAAAGATACGCTTCATTAGGGTGAGGAGTTTTAAGTCTTTTATTCGATATTTCAGTCTTAAGCAGTGTGTACATCATTGGTTTGACAAATAGAGATTATTTGACATCCATCCATTACAGATAATATTGTGATTTCTATATATTGCAATTTCATTATTAAAAGTCACGGTCAAGCTATCTTTATATAAACATGCAACGAAAATTAAGTTTCTTTTGAAACTTAGTATATAGAAAACATCTTTTAAAATAATCTTCCTAAAATTTTCAAAATAAAGATGTACATCTCCCATTGCTTCAGCTGTCACACTTGTCACATTCTCGGTTCTCAACGATAAGCTTTTATCTCTAAGATCTTTCATCTTCTCAAACCCCTGTAAACATACTTCAACTCATCATATAACATGTTTCAACACAATTTCATACCAAATATCATATATAAATTAAATCATATTACTTTTTATTCTATTCAATTTAGTTCATATATTGATATTCAATCTCAATCATAGCGATTCAATTAAAATAACCATTTTCAACTCACCCCAATACAATATAATGCAAAATATAATAAATATGCAATATTTAAATTGATCTTGAATCATAAAAATACAAACCAAAAGCTCGCGTCACTCGTCCTCAGCTCTCACTTTTCTTTTCCCTCTCGACGGCCCGGTGTCATTTTTAGCTACAAGAAATAATTCCAACAATAACACAATACAAAATTACATCCAAATCACATTCAAATATAAAGCCAAACATATGCAATTTATTCAATTTAGTCCCTAAACTCAGAACAAGCATAACTTTCGATATAAAGTTTTAGATTAAAATCTGATTTCACATATATTCATTAGGGATCTTCTACTTCCTATTCCTACCAAAATTTCATAATAATTTTATATTTTATTCAATTTGGTTCCTAATGTACTAAACTAGCTTTACAATTTAGTACTTTTCATAATCTAAACTTAATTTCTATCAAGTTCACACCTAATTCTTCCAATTTTTAATAATGGCAACTTATCAAAACTTTAAAAATTGAATGAATTTATATATAGGCTATCTAAATCAAGCTCCCATGATTCAATTTTCATAAAATTTTTAAAAAAATGGCTAAGTACTTACTTGAAGTTGATAGCCGAATATCCAAGAGTTTCAAAGTTTTCTTCTTTTTCTTTGGTTACGGAGGACGACACAAGGTTGAAGATGATGACTTTCTCATAATTTTCCACTATATATATATATATATATATATATATATATATATATAGTGTGATTAGTGTGATTAAATTTTAATTAATTAACTTAATTAAGGTTGATTTTACTTTAATCACTTATTAACCAAACTTAATAATACCCATCAATACCGTCCACTATCTAATGCTCATTATTGGTTTATTAACCATTTTAGTCCTTTGTATAATTACTATCTAAGTCTCCAAGCTTTTTTCTAATTAAAAATCTATAGCGATTAAACTTTTACAATTTAGTCCATCGGCCTTAATTAGCTACTTTTTTAGCTAAATTGCAATTCATCTATTTAAAAACTCTGTAAGTATCCATATTTAATATTTATGGACTCAGTTTACGGAAATGGGATCTCGAAACCACATTTTCCAGCACCATTGGAAATCGAGTCATTATAGGTTTTGATTTTAAAAAGAAGAAGAAGAGAATAGTAGTTTTAAAAACTATTTTTTGGGTTTAGGCTCTAGGTTTTAGGAAAAATGGCCTAATGGAATTTTTAGGCCTCGAATTTTTTCAAAAAAATCAATCAAGCCATTTTGAACTTTTTGCACTCAATTAAACCTTTAAACTAACAAAACAGGCCAAATAGGCCCTTTGACTATTAGTAGTTAACAACAGCCCTGACATGGCATTGCCATGTCATCAAAATAAAAAGTTTCAAAAATTTTTAAATTATTTTTTTAAGTAATACACAATGAATCTAAACAAATAGTTGTCAAAGTTCATTTAAATTTGGACACCCATTTATCTAGATTCATTTTGGAATTATAAAAAACATGAAAAACTCATAAAAATTATAAAAAATCATTAAACTTTATAATAATTATTAGAAATTAACTAAAGACCATAAAATTTTTCAAAATTTCTAATTTTTTTAATCAAAAACCATAAAAAATTGAAAAAATAATTTATAAAAATTGTTAGAAATTAATTAAAAACCATAAAATTTTATAAAAAATATTACTTTATAAAATTTTATAAAAAATATATATATTTTTTCATTTTCATTAAATTATTTGACTAATATAACTAATTTTGAAATATATCAAACATTGAAATCCTATTTTTTCCCTCATGCAAACTATTGAAATTTTTTTTTAAATGTTAGGCTTTGTTAAAGATGAATGCTTTTTTTTTTTTTGAATTAATGGCTATATTAAATAGAAAATATTTTTTAAATTTTTTTAAAGAATATTTAACTTATTTTTGTAAAATTTTGTGGTTTTAATTAATTTATAACAATTTCTATAAATTATTTTTTCTAATTTTTATGGTTTTTAATAAATGTATTTTTTATAAAGTTTATAAAATATTATGGTTTTTAATTAATTTCTAATAATTCTTATAATTTTCAATGATCTTTTATAATTATATAATATTTTTATGTTTTTATAATTCTAGAATGTATCTAGACAAATAGGTGTCCAAATTCAAATGAATCTAAACTATTTTTGTCCAAATTCATTGTGTGTTTATTTAAATAATAATTTTAAAATATTTTTATTTTTTAATTTTTTTATTTCTGATGATGCCCGACGATGACGTGGAACTACCACGTCAGCCTTCGATAATGACATGGAAGTACGACGTCAACAATCAGTGATGACATGATATTGCCACATCAATGAACGATGTTAACATGGTTTTTATTAATGATCATGTCAGCGTTGTCGTTAACTAATAACTGTCCAGGTTAGTCAAAGGGTCTATTTGGTCAGTTTTGTTAGTTCAAGGGTTCAATTGGGTGTAAAAAGTTGGAAGAGGCTTAATTTATTTATTTATTTTTAAAAAAGGTCCAGGGCTACAAGTATCATTAAGCCCAAAAAAAAAAAATCTTGAAGGAAAACCAAAAAGATTTGAAAAAAAATAAGTTTTTTTCTAAACTTTTTTTTCGTTATCAAAATCTACAAATTTAAAGTTTTTCAGTTAGAGATTTGAATTTTTTGGACCGAAATTTTAAAGAGCGAAGAATATGAAATTTTGGTATCACATTACATTTATTGAGGACCAACAGATTGTACCAAAATTTTTAACACCATACCAATATTTCTAACATGAGACCAAAATTTTTAATGAATATCAAAATTTGTAATCAAATACCAAATTTTTTAACAAATATTGAAAAATCTGATAGGTGCCAAAATTTATAACCAAATACCAAAATTTTTCTTTTCCAGCAGTGTGTGTGGACCAATAAACTTTTCAAAATTTCTGTAACAAAATATCAAAAATTTTGACGGATGCCCTAATATTTAACATCTTCCATGAGAAATTTTGGTATCCATCATAAATTTTAGTATCTATTAAAGATTTTGGTGTTGAGTTAGAAATTTTGATACAACTTATTGATTCTTACACATGAATAGGAAAATGAAAATTTTGATATAGCAAAAAATGTAATGATTTTTTTTAGAAATAGTGATAGTAGGTTAAAAAATTTGACATTAAGTTATAAGTGTTAATCTTCCTTTTGGGAGAGTACGGCAGAGCAACTCGGGAATATTTATTTATGTACAGTCTGATTTTCCCAGACAAATCATGCGGCTTTATAATTTTGATACTAAAAACTTAAAATCTTAAACGGGCTTGGGCCTCACACCATTCTTATCAAGTCACAAATTTTGTCTTCCATACGTCAACAGGTTATGAGCCCCGCAAAAGAGTATGACTTAACTAAAACAGCCTTACTATTTATTTGTTCACTACCTGGAATTTATTGAAAAGCGATGTCTTAAAAATTAAAAATAGATAGATTACTGCTATGAAGTAAGAGTAAAAAAAATTTTATAATCTTACAAGCATTCAATTAATTAATATTAATCAGAATATGAAGGACAAAATCTAAAAAAATTTAATTTAAAACTCTAACTTTACAGATTAATTTGATTAAGTTTAGAGATAATTAATAATTGAATAATAATAATAGTTTAGACTTGTTTATGGGTTGAGTTATCTGTTTAAACTCGAAGGTCTGTCTAAAATTTTAAAAAAAAATTAACCCGAAAAATGTATTTAGACAAAAAATAGACACATTTAAAATATGAGCCGAATTTGAATTTGAACATTCAAGGCTCGAACCTAACCCGACACGTTTTAAGTTAGTAATGTTTTATGTTATATTATTTTATATATATTATATAATTTATAATACATAAAAATTAAATCTATAATAATATATAATACTAATTCTATGATATAAACATTAAAAATATTAATGTGACTATATATAAAAAGTTAATAAATAATAATATATTAAATTATTAAATATTAAATTAAGAATAATATAAATATATATTTAAAAATTTTTAAAAAATAGTATGAACTTAAATTAATTATTTATAAATATAAATAGACTTCAATAAAATTTAAAATTTATAAATATAAAATATATTAATATTATACCTAAAATAAACACCTGTATAGATTAAAAGGAAACTACAATAATTTAATTAGGCCACGCAAAACTTGATAGAAACCATGGCCATCATATTAAAGCTCCAAAATCTATATTCCTTCGCTGCTCCAACCTTTCCTTTCCACGCCAAGAAAAAGAAAATGAAGAGTTATCAGTCTATTCTTATTTTGCTGCTGATGATATTGCCGCTTATTTTATCCCCAAATGCAGTGGAGGGAGGCAAGCGAAAGATTCACATTACCGACGATCTGGACGACGTCGTTGACGATGAAGAAGACGAAGCCTGGAAAGAATGGGGTAAGAAGAAAACTTCTCAAGAATTCGATCCCCCCCCTTCCGATTTCGATAAGATGGAGCTTTCCCAGATTCAGGAGGAAATCATGAAGCGCCATACCGGCCCTGCTTTTGGCTTCGTTAAGCTCCGCTTGGGGATTCCCCGGGATAAGGTTTTCATTTTTGTTTCTTTTCTTTTTTAATTCTTCGAGGATCTGTTTCCGTCTCACTCATTGATTGGGTAATTGATGGGCATTTTTTTTTTTTTTGGTTTCAGAACATGGTAGCTGAAATTGCTCTGAAATGGACCCAACTTTTGAGAACGGGAGCGCTTGGGGTGAAATTCATGGGCATTGATTTAGGCACAATCATGTTCAACGTGGAAGATGGGCACAAAGTATTAGAGGTAAACATTAGATTTCCTTGTTCAGCTGCCAATATTGTCCCTTCTTTAAGTCATAGGAAATCGCTATGTTTTGGAATTACAGTTGAAGGAGTTCATACTGAGCCAGGACGAGGCCTACGAAATCAAGATTGGGGATAAAGTTTATAGAAGAGCAGGAGATCCGCCGATCGAAGTGGTCGCTGAGAAACTTCGCCAATCCAAGAAAAACGAAGAGCATGTGAAAGAAGAACTGTAATTGGCTGGAAATTCTATTCTAATGACTTCTTTGTCACGTTACTTGAAAAGATTAATTTAATTGCATTGCATTGCACGATCAGGGAGCATCTGATGCATTGACTCTGTAAAATTAAAGCCTGCTTGACTCAATTCATAAACCTATGCTTGTTATCTGGATTATTGATAATCAGAGCTTCTCCTTTCGCATCTTAATCCAAATTGATGGTGAAATTATAAGCATCTCTTATCTCTGGCAACGAAGTTATAGCCCATTTTAGCCATATGGGCATTTCCCGTGCTATATTGCTTGGATCATCAGAGTAATGCATGTTTTCCTACGCTTATTTCAAAGCAAACTTTTAAATAACATTCCTTTCAAATATTTAAAAGGTCATTTTCAAAACAATCATCAACTTCTAAATATCAATTTTCAGTAATATGTATATTGAATTATTTCTCATCATTGTCAACTAAACCACTAGTGTATAATGATAAAGATTTTGCATTGCTATCAAGTCTTTTGGTTGGCATTTATTTTTGGCAGAAATAAAATTTTAAAAGCTTGAAGGGTATTAAAATTTTGTTTGAAGAAGGCTTAAATTAAATACTTAACGATTGGGAGCTATTAAAATGTTATAAGATAATGGTCAAGAGGATTTAAAAGGCATTGTGTCCTTAAGATTCTAAAGTTTATCCAAGGATTAGCTCCGGACTCACTACCCGTAGTACTTGGTTTGGTACTGCCATTGCGCTTGATTTTGAGAGTAAATGAACATCTTTAGTAAAATATTTTTTCTCCTTACTTCGAGTAATTAGCAATACTTTCTTTGTGGACTTTCGGAAATTTGTTTATGTTACTTGGTAGGGAAATTTTGAGGCATGAGTAAAAAATCCTTTACATGTAAGGTCGATTGCTCATGTACTTTGAATCTTCATTTGGGTCAACCAATCGCGGAAGCTTTTATTAGAGGGGGTGCTCTTGGTCTAATGAATATCACTTACGTTGGTGTTTATGAATCTACTGAAAGTTCAAAAAGGAAAGTGAAATATGATGAAAGGAGGTTTAGAGAAGAAACAATAATCTAGAAAATTAATCTTTGATTTATGGTCAACCAAAACTACTATAGTGATGAAATGACTTTATATTGGACCAAGTTATATTAATGTTGGTTACAACCAAATGAGCTAAACATCCTAGCTAATTAACTTACTACTAGAAGTATTATACCTGAGTTAGTCACATTTTAACTCATGACTTACATCACTTTAACATTTTCTCCAACTTCACATCTTCTTGGTATATTGTTTGAAGCTCATTAAAAAAAAAAGAAACTAAAACTTATTCTTAAGTGGAGAGATTACAACATGTGTAAATGGCTTGGTTAGCAAATTGGCTATTTGTTCAGCAAATGGAACAAAATTAACTTATAACACCCTACATTCTTTCGGGTCACCTGAGTATGAGTAAAAAAGATATCTTAAAAATACTTGAGGCTTAAAAATTTTAAAATAATCAAATAAATTCTTATGAATGAAATAAAAATTTATGGCAGGAGTGAGTTCACATTCACTACATAAAATTTTTATTGGTTTATCGGGTAAGGTGGAAAAGATGGCGGGGATGCGCAGTTCACCTTGTTTTCTACAAGATAGAGAGATTCCATTCCAAGGTGGTCGGAGAAGGGAGATAAAAAGACGAGAGGGGATAGCCGGAAGAAGGAGGAGAGAAAGAGGGCCTACCCCTAGCTCCAAGCTTTGGGCCTTCTATACCCTTAGCCCCAATCTTGAGGTGCTAAATGTTGAGTTCTCATAGGAGGGTCATAGGCAAGTGGCCAAGTGGTCTATCACTATAAGCCTAGGAAGGGTGAGACATGCTTTTGGTCACCTTATATGGGACGTGATAGTTGGAGCCTAGTATAGAGGTTAATAAGTGGGGCGTTCTTGTCAATCAATTCAAAGGTGCTTCCGGAGGTATAACGAAGAGCCTATTCAAGGGTTATGTTGGTGCTATTCATGGGGTTCGAGTAGTTAGGGTGTAACAGAATACAACTTGGAGCCATTGTTCTTCCTAATAAATAGTGAAATATCTACTCTAGACACATTGAACTTCATTTAAGTAACCAAAAAATTCTTCAGCTTTTCAAACCAAGCCTTTAAGGTTTTTTTAAATCCATATAAAGTGTTGTACGGCTTAAAAACCAAGCCTTTAAGGTTTTTCTAAATCCATATAAAGTGTTGTGCAGCTTACACACAACATCACTACCTACCTCAAAATTAGGAGATTGGACCATATACATCTCTTTAGTTAACTCTAAATTTAGGAATACGTTATTTCTATCAACTTGCCGAAGGTTCCAACCATTTGTCAGTTTGACAACTAGTATTGTTCTGATAACCATTAAATTGACTACCGGGCTAAAATCCTCGTTATAGTCATAACAAACAGTATGTGAATAGCCTTTGGCTACAAGCCAAGTATGGTATCATGCTACAGACCCATTTGGATTTCTCTTTAATTTGAACAACCAATTACACCTTATAGGTTTCCTATTATAAAACAATGGTTGAAGGGACCAACTTCCAATTGTAATAAAAGCATTTAGCTCATTTTGAACAACTTGCTTCCAATTTCCTAACTGCATGGATTGATGAATGTCGAAAGGTTTAAGCTTAGATATAACATGAAAAACCTTTGGCTTGGAAATCCCTACTTCCCCTCTAGTCAACATGGGATGAGTATTTACTACCAAAATTTTATGTGATGATGGGGGAGATAGTACTAGATTTACTATGTTGCATCTGTAAGTTAACCTTAGAATTTGAAATAGAAGCACTACCACCCAAAAATGATCTACTTAATACCAATTGAATTGAAGTTGTAACTCTATCATTGCTAGGTTAAAGTGAAAAGGGCTGCCATGATGACTACAAATCACTCATTTGGACATGCTTAAAAGCATCAAATCTATATGAGCACTTTGGAGACAATAAGAGTTACCATTGAAAATTACTATGAGGATGCAATACTCTTTCTATTAAGAGAGCTGGAGTGATTCAATTATGCAAATTGCATAACAGGAAGATTCTTTCTTCAAAGTTGACAAGCCTTGAAAATATAGACCCTTCTAGTGGGATTGAGACACCATTAAACTTAATCCTTTGAAGAATATCCTAGAAAAGTATAAGCAACAAATAGCAATTATAGCTTATTTTGATTATATGGTCTCAAATTTGGAAAATGTTGATAGCCAAATATTCTTAATAACTTATAGTCAGGTTTCCCACCAAATAATTTCTTATATGGTTAAGTACCTTCAAATGAAGCTTATAAAAAAATACAACACTAGAAAACACATCTTTCTAGTAGTTGATAAGGATATATTTGTGACATTTTTTGTAGTCCTTTACACTTGTATTTTTTCTTATTTTAAAGTAAATTAGTTAGAATAGTTATTTTGATGTTTTACTCATTTAAGTTATGATGTAGGTTTGGTATGCATTTTTATATGAATTTTAGCATTTGAATAAATGTGATTTGATTGGGCTTAAATTTGTGTTTAATTGAGTGTAGGAAATAGGGAAGGAATGCCTTGAAGTGATGAAAATTGCTGGATCTAGTGCCTTAAATGTAACATTTTCATCTAAGTACACTTGTAATTTTTCAAATAGATTGGTTAACAAAACTATTCATGAATTACATTAATACTTTGTATATTGTCCTCACATGATTTTTGCATGCAAAGCAAAATGGAAGAAAATATTGCTCGCTGGTTGTTTATTGTTTAACTAATATTTAGCGATATTACGTGGTCGGATCGTAATACAGAAAGACAACTTGTATTAGTAGATGAACCTAAACATATTTTTAGTCTAATCGAAAATGAGAAAACTGATTGAAAGACTAATATGTCATCTATAAAGTCCAATTAGGGAGATGCTTTGTCTGGGGTACTAGAGCAGATGACTCTCAGAAAATAAAAGACATAGATGTGACTGACTGGACTGACTGTACATCGGACTAGACTCAAGTAGAATAGATCCTAAATATGTTTATGGATCTATTCGCTCGTAACATTCATAGTGTGACATACCTAAATCCTGAATAGATGGCAGACTATATATGTAACATCCTGAGATAGGGTCTGGAAGTTTTGGCTTCTCCAGTGAAAGTTTGCCAATGTTTCGACAAACTAGGGCCTTACGTTAATAGCCTCATTTTGACCTAAAACGGCTAACTAACATAATTAAATTATGTTGTATGGATGAAAACACCCTTGCTCTTTTAAGTGGCCACGTCACGTCGGTGTCGCGACACCCTCAAGCCTATGTCGCGACACTAATGGCAGTTTGCTTCCTTGGGCGTGTCTTCCAGACTATGTCGTGACACCCTCTTGTCTATGTTGTGACATCCTTGGTGGTGATCTCTTTAATGTATTTTAGATGTTGTGTTGCGACACCCAAGCGCCGTGTTGCAACATCGAGAGCAGTTTATTGTCTTTCTGCACTAAATTGATGTCTTGCACACTCACCTAACATGTTAGACTACCCTTAGGCCTAGTTTGGCCTACAAGGTCATTTAAAACACTTAAATTACTCATTTTATTATTTAAGTAGTAAAGATGAAAACTAAGTAAAAACACTACTAAATTGCTTTCCAAAAAGCTCATTAAGTATAGATAAATGTTTAATTTGCTACAATGAATTGCGGTAGATCAAAACTTCAACCTATTCTCAACTAAGATTGGAAATCTCATTCTCAAAATTGTCAATACACCAAAATATATCAAAATATCAATATCTAATCTTTCTCATAATCTTTGAACTCAAATACCATGTTAGGAGAGGTAGAAATTTTCATTACCTAGTATTTTGAAGCTTTTTCTCACTAGCTTTCGTTTTCTCTCTCAAGAAATATCAAACTCAATCAAAAATTGGTGAAGATTATAGAGGAAATGTGTTTGGAAGGTAATTTCCTAAGTGATTTTATTAAAAATCAAGGTGGGTGCGGAGGAGTTTTAGAAAAATTGCAAGAAATGCAAGGAAAACGAGAGAAGAAGAATCTTCTTGGGACAACATTGGTCGGTTGCAACAAGACTGATGAGGGTAATTCTTCATCTTTTTTCCTTAAAAAAAATATCCAAGTGGGCTTAAGGTAATGTCCGCCCATCCAAGTCTAAAGTTTTACAGCATGTTTGGTTGGCTGTAATACTAATACATTACAGCTGAATTCAGTGGGACCATCACTAAGCCATTATTTGGTTGGTTTTAATGAGCTATTACAGCCCTATTCCATACGGGATTCTTCAAGGCAAAAGTGTTGCTTACAATTCGGTGGTCTCCCCACGGAATAATGATTCAGCGAATGGGTAGGTGAAAAATTAGGTCAAACTTTCCAATTTAACCCTCATTTCTTTCTCACGCCTGAAGCATTTTCCTCTTTTCTCATTCTTTTTCCCATTTCCTCCCAACTTTATGTCCCTCTTTTTCATGTTTCTATCCTCACCAACCCTATCTCCTTTTGACAAACCCTAACAAAGCCTTCTCTTGCTTTCGATTGAAGTGGAAACTTGAGAAGAGAAACAATCAGATAGTGGTTCGATGTGAGCAGTCCTCCCTTAGGTAACTCTTCTCCTATTTTGATTTCCTTTTTTTCTAATTTTTTTTGTTAAATTAGTAGAAATAATAGGTTTCTTTTCAATTTTGAAGATTGATATTGGTTTTATATCCCTTTGACAAACCCTATCTCCTTTTGACAAACCCTAACAAGGCTTTCAATCTAAGAATCATTTTTCTAACTCCAAATGCTCTCAACAAGGCCTTCTTTTACTTTCGATTGAGGTGGAAACTTGAGAAGAGAAACAATCGGATAGTGGTTCGATGTGAGCAGTCCTCCCTTAGGTAACTCTTCTCCCATTTTGTTTTTTTTTCTAATTTTTTTTTGTTAAATTAGTAGAAATAATAGGTTTCTTTTCAATTTTGAAGATTGATACTGGTTTTATATTGCTGAACTTTAATGTCCCTTTCATGGTGTTTTGATAGTGATTCTTGAATTTTGATAGTGATTTTTTTTGATTTTTTGTCTTCTTGCTTGCAGTACTAACTGGAATGTTAAATATTTACCAAAACCCATAATTTTTTCTGATTTTTTTTCTTGGTTTGTAAACTTGCTTACTGCACTTAATTATAAAAATAGAATTTAGCTGCACTTAATATATTATATAATATAGTTTTAATGCTATATCTGTATGAGGATGGACCATCTTACCATATTGACTTCAAATATATATTATGCATATATGTGTGCTCAAATCATTGGTGATTGCTTACCACAGTGAGTCAATGATATTATATTTAATTTAAATCTAATTTGATCTAGTATGCTTCGTTCATTTATAATTTTAAAGTTTCAATTTTTTAATATCGAATTGGCACAATGAATCTCGAATATTTAATATTTAAGTTTGTAGTTGTAATTTTCTACTGGTTTTCTTTATTATTAGTCTGTCCCTACATTTTGAAGGTAACAGATAATTGAGTTTCTATTTTCTAAGGTTGTATAGTAATTCTCCTTAAAAACTAATGAAAACATTATCATATTTGTACCTATCTTTATCTGTTTTATGCAATTTAAATTAAGGGTATCGTTTATAATGTTGATAGTTGATTGGACAAAGACATTATAACTTGATCACCAGTCCATCGTAAGATTTTTGTATTGAGTTGCAGGCAATCGTTCATTACCCTCATTTTTCCACTGGTTTTCATCTATTTTGATTTATTCAAAGTTGCAGATTTTATCTGGAATTTACATGGTTGCTAAGGACATTTTCTTGGAATGATTAGTTCTTTATCCATTTCTATTCTCATTTTCCAAGTTTCATCTATTTGATTTCTTCAAAAGCTGATGGTGTTCATGTTTCTCTTCTGACAACTTTTTTTTTTCACTGTTTCTTGATGCCATGTTCAATTGTAAATAGTGCATGTTGTATCTTATCATGATTTATTGAATTATTATGGCTTTGAACTTGTAACATTGTGTTTCTCATTCTTCCTTGTTTGGTTGCTCATAAAATTGAGAGAAATGGGTATTTAACTACTTGATAGAACTTGTAACATTGTGTTTCTCATTCTAGTCTAGTCATCTATGCAAACCTTTTTCTCATTAGCATGTGGAAAAATATGAAAAATCGAAATCTAGATTCATTTTGGCTAATGTACTTATAAAAACCCTTAAACTATTTTACCTTCTATTTAAACAAACCTTCAAATTATTTTTGTAGTTAAATGATTTTTACTCATAAACCCCTTTGATTTTGATATTGAAGTAAAAATATTTTGAATTTCTAGATCCAATCTAATTTCTTATTGCTGTAATAGAAATTATATACACTATAACATCAATATAAACTTTAAAAGATCAATCAAAATTTTCATGTATTTGAATGATGATATAATTAAGTAATTTAATCATTATACAAAAATGTTGGTGCAAATAATTAAAATTGATAAAGTGCGTTCAATAAGAGTTGAATGTTGGTGCAAACAAGTAAAATGTTTGTCGAACATGGCATTGAATAAGAGTAATCCAAGGAAAATGAACAGACAATAAGGGTTGCTGCTGTTTAATACTATTGTTGTTCATTTTTTTTTACAATGTAATCTTAAGAAACTTGCATTTCTAGTGTGATATAACTTAAACCATTCCCTAAATTGTTTTTTTTCCATGTTTTATCGGTGTTACGTGTTTGCACTACTTGCTTGAGTTATTGTAGTTTAGTCATATGCTAGATGAGTATGCTTTAATTGTTCAACCTTATGTAATATTATGTGTTATTTTTAGTTTTATTGGTTTCATGGTTTCCATTCATTTTGCCTTTAGGTTTTTGTTAAGTTTATTTTTATTTGGATTTTTTAGTTGGAACCATTATGTGTTAAATGTGTATCCTCTTGAAATAATGGAATGGTTTGTGTTTTAGCTAAAGGAGTGGTTGAAGGTAGCAACAAGAAGGGGAAAAATATCACTTAAGGGTGTGCTAAGGTAACAATACCCTCCCAGTGTCTTTGTTGTAAGTTGGTTATTTGTAAATCATTGGAAAGATGATTTGTTAATGGAAAAGGAGGCTGCCAAGGTAAAGAGCAGCACACCCTCGTAGGCTGCCAAATGCCAAGAGTCAAAAAAAAAAAAAAAAGAACAAGGAAAAGGGACATAAACAAATATCTCCATTGGAATGATGATACCATTACTCTTTTCTAGCAATATAGGAAAGACAATATATACATGTTAAACTACATTTACAATTCAGATTTGATCTTTTTACTTTAAACAAGAACATTTTGGTTATATTTAATTTTCGATATGTTTTTATTTTTGATATGTTTCATTTAAAACTATTTTAATCTTTTAATATATTTTTAAACTATTTTTATTTTCGATATCTTTAATTTATGTTATATTTAGTTTTGGTCTTCAAACAATGTTTTATATTACTTATATTGTTTGATTAAAAATTATATTTAACACTACAAAAATTATCTCAACAAAAGAAACAAAACAAAAAAAAAAAGTAAAATGCTACAAACAAATCATGTTATGGTAAGAATGTAATGTATATGGATTTTTAGATTTTATTTAAATAAAAATAATAATCGAATATTTTAAAATACATAATTTTTAAGATATTTAACACACTATATACCTATAATCGAATTGAGTTAATACAAAATAAAAAAATTAAGACTTTATTTTCTTTTCTCATAAAAATTATTAAATTCATATTATTTTTTTCTTTTACTAATTTTAACTATTCAATCTCAATAATATATATTTTTCTATTCACAATTATTAATTCAAATAAAACATTAGTTAATTACAAAGTGAGGATAAATACAAACTTTTTAAAAGGTAAATTAAAGATCGAATATTTTAAAAATTTTCATATAATATATGTATATTTCTGTAGAACTTGAAACTGTGTTACTTGGATTTGGATGTATTAAATGGGTATTTTTTTAAAAAATAATTATTAAACGTCAGTCATCAATTAATCAAATACACAAAAACACATTCTTTTTTTTTCTTTCTTTTTTTTTTTCTTTTTTGGGTGATTGATAAAGAAATGAATTTCAAGTTTTTTACTTGTAAAGATAGTTGTAATTTCTATTTTGTGCTTTGTAAAGATTCTTAATATATATTGTTCATTTTTCTTTGATAGTGTGTTATTACTTCTTCTTCTTCTTTGGCTTGTTTGATTGCTTCCTCCACCTACAGTTGAGCATCTTGTATTCATTGAAAGTTTTTTGACAATTAAATTCTTTGATTTTATTTTATTGTTATTGAAATTAGTATTGGAGAAATGTGACCTTTTTACTACGATTTGAAGATATGTAACACTTTAATATTTTGCAATAATGGCTCGTCTGCATTGACAATATGGTTGCAAATGTGTACAGTTGCGAGTTGGTTCTTAGTTACATTGGGTGCCATCCATAGCCTACATACTTATAGACCAAGGATTAGATCCTATATTTTAGATTTTTATGCAAAAGGAGATTATGTGAAAAGACTTGTATATGCTAGTGACGAGACCAGTATTGAACAAGTTAGGATGAATAGAATTACCTTTTTTAAACTATGTGAGATGTTACAAAATTTAGGGGAATTGAAGTCGTCAAGGAACATGCTTATTGATGAGCAAGTGGTAATGTTTTTACATATCATTTCTCATCACCTTAAAAATCGAGTTATCAAGCATCACTTTAATAGGTCCGGGGAAACCGTTAGTAGATCATTTCACAATGTTTTAAATGTTGTCATATGCTTACAAGATGTGTTATTTAAAAAGGCAGATCCAATTACAGCTAATTCTACAGACCCAAGGTGGAAATAGTTCAAGGTATTGGAGTGAGTTTTATATATAGCTTGTACATAGTTTAGTTGTTTTAGATTTAAATATAGTATCTTAACTCAAGGTTTTATATATGTGATGTAGAATTGCTTAGGTGCTTTAGATGGAACCCATATTAAGATTAGGGTTCCAATAGTTGATAAACCTAGATATCGAACGCGAAAAGGTGACAAAGCAACAAATATGTTAGGTGTTTGTACACCTGATATGCATTTTGTTTATGTTCTTCCTGGTTGGGAAGGTTTTGTTGCTGATGGACGGGTTTTTCGAGATGCCATTAGTAGGAGACATGGACTAAAAGTTCTTTATGGTAAAATGCAAAATTAGAAGACTTTGAATTAATCTTTAAGATCATACTTTTTTGGGAAATTAACCATGAAAAATAGTTTTTTTTATAGGTTGATTTAGTTGATGCTGGATACACAAATTGTGAGGGATTTCTTGCACCTTTTAGAAGACAAATATATCATTTGAATGAGTGGCGTCAGGGTTACCAGTCAAGTACTCCAGAATAAAATTTCAATATGAAACATGCTTCAACACGTCTTGTTGTTGAAAGATGCTTTGGGTTATTAAAACTTAGATGGGAAATACTTAGGAGTCCATCATTCTATCCTATGAGGGTGCACAATAGAATCATTATTGCATGTTGTTTTCTCCATAATTTTATTCAAACCTATATGAGTCTTGATCCTATTGAAACGAAGTTGGGAGAAGGATTACCTAGTAATGTGATAGATGACAATGAACTGAATATCGTAAATATTCATCCATCGAATGCATGGGCTACTTGGAGGATGAAACTAGCCAACCAAATGTTTGAGGAATGGCAAGCATCTAGAAATTAGTTAGGTTTAGGGTAAAAATTATAACACCCCAAACCTGGCATAGACGTTATGGCCGAATCTGACGATGTCACATGGTAGTGCTTTTCGGAAAAATATGTCATCGTTAAATCCTCTTTTCTATTTAACCATTTTTTTATTATCTTATGTTAAATTCAAATCGTGTTGTTCGTTTTCATAACATTATTCATTTACAAATCGTTATTCAATTTCAAAACATTTTTTTATTTTTATTACGGAAGCTTTTAAACAGTTTGCTTATTCGTGATATTTTGATAAAACATTAATTTCATTCGAAAACCTGAGTTTTACCTAACCCTAGCAGATTTAAATCATAAAACCGTATAAAATCTAAAATTTAAACCAAAATTCGTAAAGGCTATAATTACAGCAAAATACCCCCAAATAAAAGCAAAATCATAAATAGGTAGTAAACAGTGTAAAAGAAGTCGTGTGGCCACCACTGAGTCCTCCGCTACACCGATCCGCCTAAATCTAGGGATTACCTGTACAGATTAAACAAAAGGGGGTGAGTTTACGTAAACTCAATGTGTAATCCCCATACAAATGACAAGCAGTAAATAGATAATCGCAGTCTGGGCTTAAGCCCTTTTCAGTATCAGTATCAGTCAAGTTTGGGCCTTAGCCCATCTCAGTACAAAAATAGTCATGTAGTAGGGCTTTAGCCCATCACATCATCAGTAGCAGTAACAGATATGTAGTCACAAAAACCCTACCCATCCAGCCTCTACACACCATCTCTTTCCAACCCTACACTCCATGTGGGGATATAATCAACCCACCCATCCCTATAGTCCAAGTGGTACCGAATGCGGCACTAGACAGTAGTTTGCAGCTGAGCTGCCAGTAAATTAGGCTCCAGGCCTTTTAGTGCACTTCCTCCAAACATTATAATCCTCCAACCCAATGCAATGCAATATACAGATATGACATGCTATAAAATAATATCATGCATGTAAAAAGGGCATACAGTATCAAATCAGTGGGATGTTATCAGGCTTAATCATATCAGTCATATAGTCATTTTAGTCAATTAGGGGTCTAGGTAAGCTTACCGACCCTACAGTAGGTCCACAGTCGACTCGGGCGACCCGTGCAACCTTAGCAATAAAATAGTGAAAATGGGCCTACAAGCCCATGATGTTCGCCCGTGCGGGCCCACACGTCTGTGTGGCCCACATGACCAAAATTGGCTTTGGCCTCGTGATCCATTTTACTGTAACCTGTGCTAGATAATTATTCATATGTGTCTCCACTATTTACTTATATGATCCTTCAAAGTTGTCTACTTGAGTCATTGTTACTAAATTATTTGTATATTAAGCTACAAATTAACAACAAATGTAACAACCCTTACCCGAGACCGTTGTCGGAGTCGAGCTCGAGGCATTACTTTACTTAACTTATTAGTTCGGGGCATAAAAATTTGCTTTTAATGTTTATCTCACTATTTATGATAAAGCTGTCCACTCGTGTAGTAGTCACTAAATCATTTATAACTCGAGCCACGGAACTCAAAATTTAAATCCGTGAATTTTACCTAAAACTACACTCATATATCTTCTTACTATAAATTTTTTCCAGAATTTTTAGTTTGACCAATTAGTACATTTTATTAGTTAAAGTCTCCCCTATTTCACTACTCGACTATCCTGACCTCTTGCCACTAAAAATAAGTTTTCTCATTTTAGGATTTTCATATGGTGTTCTCACTTGTTTCTAAAAAAATAGACTCAATAAGGAATCTAGACATATAAATTAAAAATCATAGTTATTTTTGTACAATTTTTAGTGATTTTCTAAACTCAGAACAGGGGACTCCAAAAATAGTTCTAACCCTGTCTCACCAAAATTCACATATCTCAAAAATATAAAATTCCTTTTGCTAAACTGTTATTCTTTCATGAAAATAGACTCAACAAGATTTCATTCTATATATAATACACCCTCTAATTCATTATATACTATCTTAAGTGATTTTTTAAAACCACGTCACTGCTGCTGTTTGAAAACTATTTCTTTGCAAATTATTACTCTTATGATTTCTATGCATAATTTATCACATAGACATGTATAACAACAAACACCTTCATACTTAGCCATTTTGACAACCATTCATCATTAGATATTTACACATCATTCTTTAGCAAAATCATAATACAACATTCAAAATAAGTAAGTCCCTATAAATGCCATAGTTCAAACATAGTTCATCATAAAATACCGAGTCGTTATGGTTGATAGTGTGGACGATCTCCGACATCTCTAGGATCCTCGACTTTGATTAATAATGCTATATAAAAAGAAAATAAACAAAGTAAGCATAATTCTTAGTAAGTTTACAAGTAAATAAATAGCAACATTAACACAAATAATAATAACCAAGTAACATAATCTTTAATTTCCTCTTTACTTACTTCCTTACTCGTTCTCTTGCTTGTTTACTTAGATAACTCATAATTATGACTTACTTTTCTCGTACTGAAATGTTGATTTTCAGTGGGTAACATAATACACTCTTAACTCTTATAACTCACTTGAACTTGCCATTTATGCTTTTAACTGAACTTTCATGAACATAAGTTATTTACTAGCCCGTTGAGCCACATTGGAATAATAAGGATACTTGGGTCTCTTTCTGATAATAACATGCCAAAGCCATGTCCCAGATATGGTCTTACATGGGAGTTCTCATATCGGTGCCCATGCCATGTCCCAGACATGGTCTTACGGGGACCTCTCATCTCGGTGCCAATGCCATGTCCCAGACATGGTCTTACGGGGGACCTCTCATCTCGGTGCCAACGCCATGTCCCAGACATGGTCTTACATGGTACCTCTCGTATCGGTGCCAATGTCATGTCCCAGACATGGTCTTACATGGGACCTCTCATGATCTCAAGGATGCCAATGCCATGTCCCAGACATGGTCTTACATGAGATCTCTTTACCCAATTGTCATGACATTTGTATCCAATACATTCCTAATGTTTCAACGGGGCTTGTATTACTAATACTCTGTCATCTCATACTTGAGTCAACATTAGATAAATTCATGAAATAAATATATAATTGCTGGAAAATAAAAACATTAATAATAATTATTAAAATATTACATTTATTTACCGCAAACTTACCTCGGTACCAAATATAGTCAAATCTACCACTTAGTATTCGATCTTATTCTTTCCTCGATCTAACCTTGAATTCCGTTCTTCTTGATCTATAATAGCAAATTTAACTTATTTAATACTCACATTCATTAAAATAGCCCTCGACTCTAACTTTGGCAAAATTACAATTTTACTCCTAAACTTTTACATAATTACATTTTTGTCCCAAAGCTCTGAAATTAAACTTCATCTCTTATTCTTATGTTTTACAACATGCTGAACAGTTTTCTCTTCTATGACAACATCAAATTCTCACTCTAACATCTACTTATGAACATTAGGTATTTTACCGATTATGAAGTTTTACTCGTTTTCGCTTAAAATTGACCAGCAAAAGTTGTTTAACATAATTTCTAGCTTAATATTATACCTTAAAACATCAAAATAAACACTTTTCACCTATGGGTATTTTTCCAAATATAAACCCTAGGTTAAATTATTGCTAAAATAAGCTAAATTAAGCTACCGGGATCTCAAAAACTTAAAAAACATTAAAAACGGGGCTTGGAATCACTTATTATGAGCTTGAGAAAGTGTGAAAACCCTAGCTATGGTGTTCTTCAAATTTTGGCAGCATGCTTTTTGGAGAAGATGATATTTTTGCCATATTTTTTCCCTTTTTATTCTTTTTATTGTTCAATGACTAAAATACCCTTCATTAAAACTTTAGTTATTTTTATCTATGCATGCCTATTTTTGTCCATGGAAATTTTATGGTCTAATTACTATTTAAGGACCTCTACTTTGATTATACACTTCAAATAAATCCTTTATCATCTAAAACTCATATTTACCCACTTTTGCAATTAAGTCCTAATAGGCAATTTAGGTATGCAATTAATAAAATTTTTTATCAATACTCTAATACTTATATCTAATCACTCGATAAATCATAAAAAAATTAATAATAATTTCTCTTTAAATCGGATTTGTGGTTATGAAACCACTATTTCGATAACCTTACATTTGGGCTATTACAACTCTCCCCCCCTTTTAGGATTTTCGTCCTCGAAAATCTTACCAGTAAAGAGGTTCGGGTACTGTTTCCTCATTGCCTCTTCTGGTTCCCATGTCGCTTCCCCAATCCCGTGTTTTTGCCATAATACTTTTACCAAATTTATCTTCTTATTTCTAAGCTCCTTTGTTTCCCATGCTAATATCTTGATCGGTTCTTCATTATAAGTCATATCCGGCTGAATCTCCACTTCTGTCGGAGTAATAATATGTGAAGGATCTGATCGATACCTTCGTAGCATAGATACATGAAAAACATTATGAATTCTGTTGAGTTCCAGTGGTAATGCTAAACGATAAGTGATCGGTCTAATTCTTTCTATGATTTCATATTGTCCGATAAGTCTTGGACTCAATTTACCTTTTCGACCGAACCGGAGTACTTTCTTCCAAGGAGACACTTTTAGGAATACTTTATCACCTACCTGAAATTCAATCTATTTTTGTTTAAGATTGGCATATGACTTCTGACGATCGAAAGCTTCTTTTAGACTATCCCGAATCAGTTTTACTTTTTCTTCTGTTTCCCGGATCAAATCAACCCCATGTATTTTCTTTTAACTGAGCTCTGTCCAATACAACGGTGTTCTACATTTTCTACCGTACAAAGCTTCATACGGAGCCATTTTAATACTGGACTGATAACTGTTATTGTAAGCGAATTCAATGAAAGGTAGATACCTTTCCCAATTACCTTCAAACTCCAATATACAACATCGGAGCATATCTTCCAAAACCTAAATTACATGCTCAGATTGGCCATCTGTCTGAGGATGAAATGCAGTGCTGAAATGCAACTAAGTACCCAAAGCTTTTTGCAATTTGTCCCAAAAACGAGATGTAAATCGAGGATCTCTATTTGATATAATGGAGACAGGCACTCCATGTAGTCTGACAATCTCAGATATATACAATTCAGCCAATTTATCTAAAGAATAATCCATACATACCGGAATAAAGTGTGCAGACTTTGTCAATCGGTCGACAATTACCCAAATGGCATCTTTCTTCTTCGGAGACATCGGTAACCCAGATACAAAATCCATAGTGATTCTTTCCCATTTCCATTCTGGTATAGTGATTGGCTGAAGTAACCCCGAAGGCACCTGATGTTCAACTTTAACATGTTGACATACCAAACACTTTGATACAAACTCAGAGATATCCCGTTTCATACCTGGCCACCAATACATCTTTTTCATATCATTATACATTTTATTACTCCCCTGATGTATAGGCATAGTACCGCTATGGGCCTCATGTAAAATCTTCTGTATGAGCTCTATATCCTTCGACACACATACTCTACCTCTGAATAATAAACAACCATCAGTCCCAGTCTGAAATTCTGAATCATTACCGGATTCACAATGTACCCGTTTAGCCTGTAACCTCTCATCATTTTTTTGAGCTTCACATATTTGTTGACGAAACATCGATTTAGCCTTCATTTCAATTATGATTGAACTATTATCAGTCAGTGATAACCGGACATTCATAGCTCGTAAAGTAAACAGAGATTTTCGGCTCAAAGCATCAGCTACAACATTAGCCTTACCCGGATGGTAATCAATAATCAAATCATAATCCTTTAACAATTCAAGCCATCTGTGTTGTCTCAAATTCAAATCTTTCTGTGTCATTAAATACTTCAAGCTTTTATGATCAGTATAAATATGACACTTTTCACCATACAAATAATGTCGCCATATTTTCAATGCAAATACAATAGCAGCTAATTCGAGATCATGTACCGGGTAATTTCTTTCATGTGGCTTAAGTTGTCTTGAAGTATAAGCTATTACTTTATCTTCTTTTCTGACACACCTCTGAGCTGTCATCACTGAAATCACATCAGATAATTCCTCTGTCTGATCAGATTTAACCCTAAGTAATTCTCCATTCTGGCACTTCAGCACAATATATTTCTGTTTACAGTTTACTATTGCATCATGCTGAGTTAACCAATCCATGCCCAATATCACATCAAACTCATCAAAAGGCAATACAATCAAGTCAACCGAAAAACAAATACCTTTTACCATTAGTGGACAATTTTTACAAAGTTTATCCACCATCACAAACTGGCCCAGGGGGTTCGAGACTTTAACCATAAATTCAGTAGGTTCAACAAACAAATTTTTAAAAATACTAATTTTGTGCATATTTATGAATGTGTAGAGCCAGGATCAATTATTGCAATAACATTAGTATCATAGAGAAAAAATGTACCGGTAATTACATTAGGGGAGCATACCTCTTCCCGAGCACGAATAGCATATCTTCTTGTAGGTGCTCTAACATCTGATCTAACTACTGAGTCTCTGGACATACCCCTATTACCAACTCGAAATCCTGGGTTTCTCTGTGGTCTACCTCTGGTAGGAGCATTTCCTGATCTCGCACTCGTTATTTCTTCTCTTTTAATTGTTTCAGGACAACCCCGAATAAAGTGATCTAGTGCTCTACATCTAAACCAAACATTTTCTCTTGCTCTACACTCTCCGGGATGGCGTCTCCCATATTGAGGACATTCTGGCCTAGGAGGTTGAGTACTACCCGTACTTGCAACTGTAGTGGTTCGAGCTCTAGAACCCTCAAATCTTCTACCTCTGCTTCGACTAGGACATCTAGCTGGAAAGTTTGATCCACTAGAGAGCTCTCTAGGCCTCTTAGACGTAGACTGAAATGATTTACTCATTTGCCTCTTCTTTGTATCTTGCACTTCAACTTCAGCTTTGCCCTTCTCTTTTTCTTTTAACAAATCTTCTACCTTACAGGCTCTTTCCACCAGAACAACAAACTCTCTGATTTCTAAGACACCCACTGATAGTCGAATATCATCATTAAACCCTTCTTCAAATCTCTTGCACATGTTAGCTTCGGTGGACACAAATTCCCGGGTATATTTACTAAGTCTGACAAATTCGTGTTCATATTCAGTCACAGTCATCTTACCTTGTTTTAGCTCAAGAAACTCCTTCCTTTTCTGATCTATAAATCTCTGGCTGATATACTTCTTACGGAACTTCTCTTGAAAGAAATCCCAGGTAACCCTCTCACTCGGTACCACTGACACGAGAGTCTTCCACCAGTGATAGGCTGAATCTCAGAGAAGCGAAACAACACACTTCATACATTCTTCAGGTGTACAAGATAATTCTTCAAAAACTCGGATATTATTTTCGAGCCAAAATTTAGCTTTCTCGGCATCATCGTCTTTGGTAGCCCGAAACTCTTCAGCCCCTTGTTTTCGGATCTTATCAACTGGAGGTCTCTCTCTTATAACTATACCTGTAGCTGGGGAAGCTATATGGGAAACCTGAGAATCATGAGGGGATGGAGGTCTCACAGCCGGATTCGTATGAACAAACTTGGCAAACCAATCATTCATAGCTTGGAAGAAGGCTTCTTGAGCCCCTCCTCCCTGACTAACTAAAATGGGCCTTTCACTAACATTAACATCTGGTGGCACCGTCCCTTCTGCGGGAGCGGACGTATTACTCTCTACTTGATCAGTACCAACTTGTTCAGGATCCATCACTATAAAAGAAAACATTTTAAAATCGTCAGGAGTCATCACACTATCAAAATATAAGTATGGCACGTATAGGTAGACTCTTATTCATACTGAGTATTCCGAGAACCGACTAAACCTGCTCTGATACCAAAAAAATGTAACACCCCTTACCCGAGACCATTTTTGGAGTCAAGCTCAAGGCATTACTTTACTTAACTTATTAGTTCGGGGCATAAAAAATTGTTTTTAATGTTTATCTCACTATTTATGATAAAGCTGTCCACTCGTGCAGCAGTCACTAAATCATTAATAACTTGAGCTACAAAACTCAAAATTTAAATCTGTAAATTTTACCTAAAACTATACTCATATATCTTATTACCATAAATTTTTCAGAATTTTTGGTTGAGCCAATTAGTACAGTTTATTAGTTAAAGTCTCCCCTGTTTCACCACACGACTGTCCTGACCTCTTGCCACTAAAAATAAGTTTTCTCATTGTAGCATTTTCATATGGTGTTCTAACTTGCTTCTAAAGAAAATAGACTCAATAATGAATCTAGAAATATAAATTAAAAATCATAATTAGTTTTGTACAATTTTTAGAGATTTTCTAAACTCAGAATAGGGGACTCCAAAAACAGTTCTGACCCTGTCTCACCAAAATTCACATATCTCAAAATATAAAATTCCTTTTGCTAAACCGTTATTTTTACATGAAAATAGACTCAACAATATTTCATTCTATATATCATACACCCTCTAATTCATTATATACTATCCTAAGTGATTTTTCAAATCCATGTCACTGCTGCTGTTTGAAAACTGTTTCTTTGCAAGTTATTACTCTTTCATGATTTCTATACATAATTTATCACATAGAAATGTATAACAACAAACACCTTCATACTTAGCCATTTTGACAACCATTCATCATTAGATATTTACACATCATTCTTTAGCAAAATCATAATACAACATTCAAAATAAGTAAGTCCCTATACATGCCATAGTTCAAACATAGTTCATCATAAAATACCGAGTCATTGTGGTTGATAGTGTGGACGATCTTCGACATCTTTAGGATCCTCGATTTTGATTAATAATGCTATATAAAAAGAAAATAAACAAAGTAAGCATAACACTTAGTAAGTTTACTAGTAAATAAGTAGCAACATTAAACACAAATAATAATAATAACCAAGTAACATAATCTTTAATTTCCTCTTTACTTACTTCCTTACTCGTTCTCTTGCTTGTTTACTTAGATAACTCATAATTATGGCTTACTTTTCTCTTACTGAAACGTTGATTTTCAATGGGTAACATAATATATCTTAACTCTTATAACTCACTTGAACTTGCCATTTATGCTTTTAACTGAACTTTCATGAACATAAGTTATTTACTAGCCCGTTGAGCCATATTGGAACAATAAGGATACTTGGGTCTTTTTCTGATAATAACAAGCCAAAGCCATGTCCTAGACATGGTCTTACATGGGAGTTCTCATATCGGTGCCCATGTCATATCCCAGATATGGTCTTACATGGGAGTTCTCATATCGGTGCCCATGCCATGTCCCAGACATGGTCTTACGGGGGACCTCTCATCTCGGTGCTAACGCCATGTCCCAGACATGGTCTTACATGGTACCTCTCGTCTCGGTGCCAATGTCATGTCCCAGACATGGTCTTACATGGGACCTCTCATGATCTCAAGGATGCCAATGCCATGCCCCAGACATGGTCTTACATGGGATCTCTTTACCCAAATGTCATGACATTTGTATCCAATACATTCCTAATGTTTCAACGGGGCTTGTATCACTAATTCTCTGTCATCTCATACTTGAGTCAAAATTAGATAAATTCATGAAATAAATATATAATTGCTGGAAAATAAAAACATTAATAATAATTATTAAAATATTGCATTTATTTACCGTAAACTTACCTCGGTACCAAATATAGTCAAATCTACCACTTAGTCTTCAATCTTATTCTTTCCTCGATCATCTAAAACTTCAAATAAATCCTTTATCATCTAAAACTCATATTTACCCAGTTTTGAAATTAAGTCCTAATAGGCAATTTAGGCATGCAATCAATAAAATTTCTTATCAATATTCTAATACTTATATCCAATCACTCGATAAATCATAAAAAAATTAATAATAATTTCTCTTTAAATCAGATTTGTGGTTACGAAACCATTATTCCGATAGCCTTAAATTTTGGCCATTATAGAATTAAGATCCACAAAATTTCCCTAAAACTAGACTCACATATCTTCTTACCATAAAACTTTTAGAATTTTTTATGTAGCCAGTAAGTACAGTTTATTCTTTGAAGTTTTCCCTGTTTTGCTATCTGATAGTTTCAACCTTTCTGCACTAAAAATTAATTATCTTCTTTTACAGAATTTGGATAATGTTCCTATTTGTTTCTCTTGAAAATAGACTCATTTAGGATTTTAAAAATATAAATTCTAAACCATATATATTTTTATACAATTTTTAATAATTTTCCAAAATCAGGACAGGGGATTCCGAAATCATTCTGATCCTGTCTCACTAAAATTCAAATATCCCATAATATGAAATTCTTTTGCTTACTTCGTTTCTTCTATGAGAAACTAGACTCAAGTACCTTTAATCCAATATTTTTATAATCCTTTAATTCATTTTTCACAATTTATGATGATTTTTCAAAGTTAGCCTACTGCTGCTGTCCAAACAGCAAACAATTTTGGCTTTCCACCGAATCCCTTATTTTTGTGTTTCGGGTACACACCTGGTTTTGTTTCATTGTAAAAACACTCCCGAGCACTCGAATACCTAAAATTGACCAAACGAACCTGGAATTAAAGACTTAGAATGACATTAAACCGAACCAAAAGTGATGGACAACCCACTTAAATCCACTAAAATCTTACCTTAGGACGAGCAACGTTAATCCACACGTTTAAAGAGCCGACTGGGAAACCCCACCACCTTGATATTCTCATAAACACAGGTTACATCGATTAAATACCATAAACTAACGTTGCTAGATCCCAAATCAAAGGAAGAAGGCCAAAAGAGATCACTTACCAGATGAAAAAGGGCCACGAATGCAAGAGCAATGATTGACTGCGAAAAATCAACAGGAAGCCGCGAAAAATCAAAGAAGAAAAGTGAAGTAGAAAGTCGACGTCAGAATTTTGGAGAGAAAGAGAGAGAAATTAATTTTGAAAAGAATAAAATAAAAAAGAACAAAAATAATCCTGATAACTCCTCAAATCCCGACTCCCCTATCTTCTCACAATTAACTACCCGCTAACAATCCACTACTCAGAATCATTCTTCTGCACAACTCTTCTAGGAAACCGAGTAAAAAGATTAACATTCTTGCTCACATAGATATTCGAACACAAAACCTCCAACACTCCAACTCCCTTACCACTTGAACTAGCAGGCTCATTCTGATATGGTTTTACAAATAATTAAACTTAAGCCCACTAAACAAGGATAAGGTTTTAATCAGAAAATAATTCCAAAATTTCGCCAAAGGCATGACTTAAACTTGGGACCTCATACATAGACCTAGAACACTTAACCACTGGAGTAGACAGATATTTATGTCATATTTTTACAAACAAAAATATACATTTCTGGGGCGTTACAAAAATATTAAACGTTAATTTGTTTATGTTATTTCATGTATCTAGTTTATGAAACTTTGGTGGTGCTTTAATTGTTTTTTGTATTGTACTAGACTTGGTTAATTATAATTTATATTCTTTTGATTCATCATGTGTTATAATTTTATAAAGTGTTGACCTTTTGATTCATAATATTGAAATTAATTTTAGTTTTATAAAGGTTTTTCACAATCAAGTGTTTCTTCCCAAAATTCTCGATGAACCAAAAAGGAATTGGTTCTAGAAGAAGATGCTGCGTTGGTTGCCTGTATGGTCAACTTGCACAATGTTTGAACCTTCAATGCTGATATCAGATTCAAAGCCGGTTATTTAAATGAGTTGGAAAAATGTTAGAAAAAGTTTTACCCAATGCCATGTTGAAGGCTAAACCTAATCTTGAATCGAGGATTAGGACATTGAAAAGGGATTGGTCAATCGTTTATGACATGCTTAGTGGAAAAAATAATAGCGGTTTTGGTTGGGATGAGCATAGGCAACTTGTTGATGCTGAAGATGCAGTGTGGAACTCATATATAAATGTAAGAATTATTTCAAGTCTTTATTATCTTATTTGACCAAACTTATATCTAATATGAATTCCTCATTTTTATAGAGTCATAAAGAAGTCGGTCAATTCAAACATTGTAGTTTCCCTTATTATGGCCAACTTACTGCCATCTACGCAAAAGATCAAGCCATTGAGAAAGATGCTCAAACAGCCGCTGATATTATTGAAGAAATAGATGTTGAGGATGTAGCTACTACAAATACTCATGAAAAAAGAAACGATTTTTATGGATGTGAAGCTAATGTTTCTTTGGATGACATGGATCTTTCAGCTACACAACCGCAACCAAATAGAAACCATGGTGATTCCACATTTTCAAAGATGAAAAAAAAAAGATTTCTGATGCAAGTGATCATATTTCTTCTCCTTCATTTCATGATGCTGCCACTTTATTGGTGGAAAACATACGGACCATTGGCGTTGAAATCAGTAGGAGTATTGCCTCTGAAGTGCTAATTCAACAAAAGTAAAAAATGACCATTCAAGAAAGAGCTCTAACATTATATCCAACATTATGTGAAGTAGAAGGTTTAACTGAGGATTAGCGCTATCGCGCATTGAGCAAAATTCCAGATCATCTAACGCAAATGCTCATTTTCTTTAGTTTACCTTCTTCTGTGCGATTGGAATGGGTCAGAAGATTTCTTGTTGACCATTAAAAATCATGGTTGTGTTGATGATATTTTGGTAACTTTTTGTGTTTGTAATATTTGGATGGTATAATGACATGATAGAATGTCATTACAATGTTGTAACTTTTTGATGTTGTAAAATTTTATAGCATATGGATTATGACATATAAAAATGAAATCATGTAACTTTTTGTTAATATATGAATATTATGTTTGGATGTAAAATATAATTCTCAAGTTATTTATTACTTCTAATATTTTGTTTTTTATTGTAGAATAATTAAATTATTTGTTTCACTAATGATATTTTAGCACATTAAATATGTATTGCAGTTTAAAAGTAATAAAGTAGATTATATATTATTTTTATAGTATTATATATTATGATTTTTTAATTCATATAATAATAATTATATTAAGAATTTTATTAAATTATATATTATTTTATTAAATTATATTTAATAATAATTATGTTAAAATATGGTTAAATTATATATTATTTTTATTAAATTATTTTTAGTAATAATCTTATTAAAATTTAATAACAATAACAATAATCATCTACCTAAAAAATTATGTTAAGGGTATTCTAGTCATTTTAGTTTTTTTCCTAAAGCTATTACAACATCATTCCATTCAACCAAACACAAGAATACTATTAGAGTTCTATTCTATTCCATTCCATTCAACCAAACAATTGAATTACTGATTACAGCTTTATTCCATTACAGCTCTATTCAATTACAACTCTATTCCATTATAGTGAACCAAACGTACCCTAGTCATTAGAAGTAGATTTGAGATTGACAATTCCAGATTTGAGATTGACAATTCCTATTATTGAGAAGAAATCATACAAGAGTCGAAAAGAGGCAAAATGATAATTTTTCATAAGACAATAATTAGGTCATTTGTCAAGTATTTTCTGATGAAAATATTATTTAGATGATATATTTGATAATTAAAATTTTCATGGACCTTTTGGACTATGATACGAGGAAATTGGGATCCAAATAGTGAGCTTGAGCTTAAAATAATGGCATGTGGGCTTGGAGGCTCGTTTGGTGTATTTTTAAAGGGAAAGAAAAGATAAGAAACCCCCCATTCAACCTCTATTCTTTTTGTTGCCGCCCCTCCCTTTCCTCCACGATTCTTCTTTTCTTTCTTCATTTTCTTCACTTTCCTCTTTAAATTTTCTAAAAACCCAACAATCAAACTCTGAGATTTTGGTAAAATCTGTTAGCAAACAATTTTCAAAACCCATTTCCATAATCAAGTACCTTATTTTCAGCCTAGGGTTTGAGGGATATTAGTGTGAGAAAATGAAGCTAGAAAGAGAAAGCTTCAATTGTTGGATCTGGTGCCCTAAGTGTAGTATATTCTTTTTATATACTTGTATTTTTCAAACAAAATGATTTAATAATAACATCTATTAATTACATTAATACCTTTTATATATTTTCCTTAATGATTTTGCATGCAAAGCAAAATGGAAGCAAATTTTGACTCGTTGGTTGTCTAACGTTTAACTAATACTAAGTGGTATTACATGGTTGGATTGTAATACAGAAAGACAACTTGTATTAGTAGATAAATCTAAACATGTCCTTAGTCTAATAAAAAAAAGAGTAAACTGATTGAAAAACTAATATATTGTCTATCAAGTCCAATTGGAAAGATGTTTTTTAAGCACCGGAGCGAATGACTCCCTTAAGATAGATACATAGATGTGATTGACTAGACTGACAGTACATCGGCTAGAACCCAAGTAGAATAAATCCTAGATCCATTTATTAATTTATTCACTTGCAATGTTTATAGTGTGACATACCTTAATCCTAAGTGGATAATTGACTATGTATGTGTGACTTGTATACTTTGATGTAAGTAAATGCTTGAGTTCAAATAGATAAGAAACAAAAAGCTAGTGCATTGGGTATACGACTTCTGCAGTATGTAACATCATTTAGAATAGTAGAATTCATAGCCCAACTAATGGGTAAATGATATCCTCTCGTCGGCATTATATGAAAAATGAAAAGCAAACGTGGTCACGAGTCAGTTGTCTTTGTAATAAATGACTTAATTAATAGTTGAGAGTAATTGACTTTTCATGAAAAAGGTATAATGGTTACCATGAGATAAAATAGGATCATATTGAGAGAACGAATTTATCCCTAAGAGATTAAGATATCTTATGAGGTTAACACGCTGATGACAAGGTCACTAGACGAACATTGATTAAGTAGCTTTCATAATGATATGTAATTAGGGAGAGCTCAACTACGATTCCATAGTGGAAGGAATTTGTGATTAAATAAGTTCATAATTAATAGGCAAAAAGTTGGAACTTAATTATAAATTATTTGAGCCCTAATTACATTTTTCCAGTCGGTCCCTTTCCTAGCTCGTTAAAACCAGAAATGAAGTGCATGTAGAACCAAGTGAACAAAAATTAATAGAAATAATGAAGTTAGTTAAATGGGTCACATTCACAAATGAATTCATTTTCTCATTGAGCATAGAAATGACTTGAGAATTAATTTAATATTTTCAAATTATTATTTAGTTAATTGTAATTAAATAATTGAAGTTTGAAAATAGAATTAAATTAATTAGTCATTATGGATCCATTGAATATGAACATTAAATATATTTCCTTAGAGATTCTTTTACGGTAAAATCATCATTACTTTAATAGAATTAAAATTGAGTTGAGAAATTATTTAATTGAGAAATTAATGTAGTTAATTTAATTAATTAAATAAACACGATTTATTTTGGGAATAGAAAACAAATATTGGATTGGATTAAATTATAAAGTGCTGAGTCAAAAGTCTAGAAAGCACATATAATTGGACCCAATATATGAGAGGCCTAATTACCTCATTTTACATATGAAGGGCAACAACCTTAGCATTTTTATTTAGGGTGTGACACCCCCTCTTCTAGTTAAACTAGGGGAGTGCTTTTGTATTAAATAAATATTATTTGTGTTATACTTATTCAATCAGAATTCTCCTATCTCTCCTTATAAATAGATGACACTGGTAGAGCTATCAATACATAAGTTTCATATATTTTTATTCTGCCAAAAAGAAATGGGAATTTATTTTCTAAGAATAAATTTTATTTTCTAGGAATAATAATTTCTACCGATTTTTATTAAGAGAATTACGTTCATACTGAAAGTAATAAATCATTTTTGTTTTGTGTTTGGTTCTTATTGTTCAAGCCCACACTTGATGCAATTCGAGGTACGAGGATAGTAAAGAAGGTTGTTAGATTGAAAGCTGAGAATATTTTGGCTCCGTCTTGCAGAAAACACAAGTACTTTTCGATAGAATGTTTATTACTGTAATATCACAAACCGACTTAGTTTTGAAAAATTTTAAATTTCCACTATAACAGTAAACCATTTTCATAACTGGATTTTTCCAACATCAATAAGGTAAGTATCTTGGATACTCTTGTCTTATTTTAAAGTTTATGAAATAGATAATGTTTATGTGATAAACATGGTGTAATTCTAAAATGATTACTAGTAAACACCATGGCTTAAAAGACATGGAATAAGTCAATAATGTGTTATGTTGTAGTTGTTAGTCATAAAATGCTTTGATAAATAAATACATGATATAGAGATATTAATTTCCATGGGCATGTTGATAAGTATAATTTGATTTGTAAGAATTATGTTATTAATGTAAAAATGTGGATAGTTGTCACTATGGCCATAAATGGGATGCAATGGTTAAATCCTACTTTTAGTTGATACCTTGCTAAAAACATGAAATTGTTATGTGAAAGATAAATGACAATAAAAATATGACTATACACAAATTGGAACCATTAGATGGTATGGACATGAGTATAAGGCCTAAAGAAATGTGGAAATGTGTTTGTAAATGCAAAACACTTATGGTGCCTACATGTGAAAAATGACTATCTTCAAGAGACTTTAATTGATATGGATTTGATCATAAGAATGTAAAAGCACTTAAAGTGCCTTTATATGATATGTATATGTATGCGTTAATGGCCTTGATGGATATATGTTTATTATAATGGTAAAGTGACCTAGTAGACTTAGTGAAATGTTAGGATATGGCTGGCATGCATGCCAATTAGGGGCTATAACATATGGGAGTTCAGTCAGAGGTTTCACACTTATGTGCGCTTTTTATCGCCTTTGGGCCTTGCACTTATGTGCATCTTGGTATGGTGTAGTTTACGCTTTTATAAGATATTTGGTGTGGTGTGGTGTGCATCTTGCTTACCAATTCATTTACCTTATTTTCTTCCCTTTTAGTTACAAGACATTTAGCTCATGAAATAAGCTTTTGCTTTTGGCCATCTATAGTCACATTTAAAGTTTATTAACAACATTTAACTCATTTTCACCCATAGTAAACTCTAGTAAAAATGACTTGGATACATGAGACTCCTCTACCTCACTAATGAGCATCAAAGAAATGAAAACGATGTATATAAAACATATAAAGATTAATGAATACGAATGGGAATTTTGAAAGAACATGTCAAGATACTATGGAATCGACTTAAGAGTTTTGAATAGGTATTTTCATTAACTGAATTGGTTAACAAACTGTTAATGTGTAAGTTGAGCGCTTACACCTTGGTAAATCGAAATGAAACAATGAATGGTACTAAAATGTGGCTTGGATGAAACTAGCATGAAATCTGTAACACCCCTCACTCGACCTGATCGCCGGGTCCGAATTGTAAGATGCTACATTTGTTGTCAGAGCAACTTCAAAAAATTTTACAAAATTCAACCAATCATATATGCAAACAAGTATCATTCACATTCTAAATATGCATCACAATCATTTTCAGGCCCCACATGAGCTTACGAAAGCTCTTTTGTTAACCCAAGTATGAATTAGGACCAAATTGTAAAGTTTTCAAAATTTTGGGTTGATGTCACGACTTTAGGGGTTCTTCGTCGTGATGTAACATACTGACTTGGTCTTGTCACAACGACCAATGCTTGATGTAGTAGCGTGACATAATGGTTTGATCTCATTGCGATGACATATACTCGACGTTGCGATGTGACATACTATTTTTAAGTGTTAAAGTGACACCAACCTGCAAATGTCCAAAACAATCATCTTATTTTTTCAAAGCACATTTCCCGGCCAAATACTCATCCTTCATAAGGTTAATTCTAAAAAATTATGCCATACCTATACAAGCTAATTTACAATTCAATCATTCAACATCAACTAAATCAACTATCCAACCTTTGGCATATGCAATTTCATATCAATTATACATTTCCAAAACATAACATTTACCTATTCAAACATTTTTCCTTTACAATTTTAGGAGCAAAGCAATCTAATGGACTTGACTTGAACTAGCGATAAATACACTAAATTGTGCACCATGTTTAACATTGAACTTACCCTTTTTAATTCATCAACCAATCTCGTTATTTCAAATAGTCCAATTGCAAACCTTAACATACCAAACCATTGAAAAACAATATCATCATTCTCATAGTATCAATATGACCAAAGCATGCATCAATAAGTTATATAACATACCAAACATCCAAAATCAATCATCACCACAATTTACCATTAGCGATTGACTCCAAAATGTCAAATTTACACCAAAGAGCCCTTATATACATGCCACAACCTTTAAACCAAAATAAACATATTACTACCAATTCGATGATAGTGTGAGCTTCGCAATGATCTGGCTTGACGAGTTCCACAAGGCGACAATCTACAAGGGAGGGAAATTGACAAAGGTAAGCATTAAGACTGCTTAGTAAATTCAAAGGAAAAATACTATACTTACCTTAATATTATGCAAGTATAAATGCAACCGTAGTTTGGCATATTGTTGGCTAGAACATGACACTCAAACATTAACAAGGTGAGCTTAAATGATGTACAAGGTTATCAATGCTACATGTTACTTAAGCATACAAATTTATATTATTTTCTTATACTCATCACAATGGCACATTCATTTAAAAAGTCATAAATATATTACAAGCATACGTAAATCAAGACAATCACCTTTCTCCACCTTCAATTATAACAATGCATCCATGACAACCAAAATCATTCAATGACAATTCAATTTGATTACCACATTCATTTAATCCTCTTTTCAAATTTCCAAGTTCATTTATGTCATTTTGCTCGATGAACCCTAGTAAAACGGACTTGGATATACGGGTAAAGTACACCACACCAACTTGCTCATTCGAGCTAAATATATATATATCAAGTTACTCGTCTAGACTCAAATTATATCACTACATATCAGGTTACTCATTCGAGCTAAACCTATGTCACATAATACCCGAGAATCCTCAACGAATGTTGGATCCCATTAAAATCTATGGTAATCCCCGTACAAGCACCCACGAGACCCTATTAACATACCAAACATATCCTAACCCCTTTGTAACCTCCCTAACCCGCCTAGACATTATGGCAAGATTGAGAAGGCTATATTAGCCACCGAAATGGTTAAGTAGACCATTTGACCTTTGAAAATCCTTAACACAACAAGTTTTGAAGAAAACTGTTATTGGTGATCCAAGTTAGATAAAGCATTCTTTTGTTGGGGTTATCTTACAAAAAACACTAACTTGTCTAACTTTAGGAAAAGTCATCACTCTTGAAATTAAATAATGTTAAAGTATTCATTTAATTAGGCCATCTTTACTTAGAGTCCATTTTATTATTGTTGCCATATTTTAGAAGACTAATTGATTTGACATTATGTTTTTAAAAAACCGAATAATAGAAATGCAGCGAAAAACCATTGTTCATGTCATTTTGGAAATCTTGTTGCCTTATCAATTTGTTTTTTTTTTCAAAAATGGTTTATTTGTAATGCAAAGGAAAATTGATGAACAATGTCAGTTTTACTTAAACCAGATATCATGCAATTACTGGTTATTAAGCTTCGATGATCCATGCATGGAAAAAATCCCAAATAAAAAATAATCAAGACATAGACCCAAGATATTAAAAATTACAATCCAAAAATCAATAAAGAACTTATGAAAAATACTTATTTAAAAACAATTTGATGTCTGATGTGATACTCCGTGTATCGGGTCCGATCCTAGTAATGAGCATTACCTAAGAAGTTTGAAACTATGGGGTGAGCTAAACTAGCTTAGTGTGAGTTTATAATAGTATAATCACACAATCATTCATACAAGAAACAATCATTAATGCAATACCATTCGATACAACACAATACAATACATAGCATAAATTAATGTCATTTGAGTATGTCGTGAGCATGATGCAATGCCAAAATGTTCCTACCCATCCATCCGCTACACACCACGAGCTCCCTAGAACCCGTCTGCCAAACTCTGAACAATGCGAGTAGAGCTCGATGTGGTTAAACCACTATTAAAAACAATGTAGTTTTACTACCAATCAATATGCAGACAAGCTGCCAATTTTGTGGGCAAGCCACTGGTTTAGTAAATGTAGATTAAATTGCCAATCATTATGTGATATAATCGCCAATCTCCCCATTACTCTTGGTGTAGTGCACTGACAACATTAATGTGGACTTAATCTGCCGTCGTTACTCTATGGAACTCCTCCATCATCCACAACATCCCACCCCATGCACATGTATTATGACATATAAGGAACATTAAGTACATGCTTACATTTCAATTTCTATACAGTGGCATGCTTCACATGCTTCCATTTCAATTTCAATTCAGTGGCATATTTTACACGCTTTTATTATATCATTCATTTGAATTCTCTAGTCATGCTGACCATGTGTTCAATTTCATAATCAATTCAATGACGCTTTATCACATTTCAAAATTATAATCATTTCAACGACAATTTATCATGCTACTAAAGCAACTTTCCAAAGCATGTATAGCAATTTTCAATTAATTCATTCCATGGCATCACACTTAAGCATACAATTCAAAATTTCAAATTTTCATTCCATAATAAGATATGCTCTAAAAAAAACCAACAACATTTAATAATCAACATATCATGCTATAACATATCATTACGAAAAAATCAATTTTGCATTCACACTATTTGTTAAGCTAGAAACGTACCTGATTCGACCACCTTTAAATTACTTACTTAGTAATTTAACCAAGCCCGACCAACAAGCTTAATTACCACATTAAATATTAAAAATACTCATTTAATGATTAATTTAGTAAGTTAGAACCCACACCTTAATTTCACAAATCATAGCACTAAACTATAAATCCGCACTTCCGCTCTTGAGCCTTAGATGAGCCTATTTCCAAAATTAGCACTTAATACGATAATATATGATTAATAAACAATCTTGAAACACCTAAAAGGGGTTCTGCCTAAGCAGTGTTTTAAGCACGAATTTTCAGATCTGAATAAACAAGTGGACTTACACTGCTTTGATACGAAACGCGAGTGCGAACGAGATCTATAGTCACTGCTGATCCAGGATGTTTAAATCAGCACCTAAAGATAAATAATACCCAAAAATAAGTAGCCAAAAACCCCCATTTAGACTTTAAAGCAATCAGCCAAAGCAGACATTATTAACAAAGCGAAACAATGCAAGATTTCACACAAGTTTGCACTTTGCACTACCCGTTACCCAGATTCGAGTTGTCGGATGAACGTCTAAGTTAATTACTCAATTAGAAACGTCTAAATCAGATCCAAATAGAGGGGAAAATCCAAAAACTTACAATAGTAGAGGCGACAACTAAAGAGAAATGACAGTCCCAAAACAATGGTGTTCTAAGAGGGTGGCAATACCATTTGAGACAATAGAAAAGATAGATTTGGGGCGACACAGGGAGGGATCTTTGGAAAGGCAAAAACAAAAATTTTAAGGGTTGGAATGATGATTTATTGGCTGTAAAAATAGCAGCCAAAATTGGCACACAAGGCACAACAATAGAGAAAGAAAAATAAGACTTACCGTCACTGATATGAACAAGAGACAGTAAAGGGGGCTGTTAGGAACGGTAAAAAGGGAAGTTTAGGGAAAAAAGGGAAGTTTAAGGCAAAAAATAGGGCTGGTTTAGGCTGCTAGAAAAAAACTCTAATAATAGGGTGACACAACTATGATGAAATCCCAAAGAAAGGAAGAAGGAAATCAAACTCGAGTTTCGAAGCGAATTGCACTGTCTCCCTGTTTTCTCTTAACCACTAGGCCAATTACTCATTATTGAAATAATTTAACCAAATTTAAACAAAAAATTTTGGATGTTACAGGTTTGGAGCAAAATTTGCAAAATAATAAAAATTGTGCAATGGAAGGAATTTGAGCTTGAGTTTCAAGAAAATTTAAACAGTTAACTAACAGACCAATAACTCATTTTCCCTAAAAATGCACAGATAATCTAAAAAATTAGGGCATGACCTCTCTCTTGGTTCACAAATCCGATTCTACTAACCCTTGATTTTTGGGATGTGACACTTTTACTAAGTTAACACGGACATCAATTTCATATAGTTCAATATCATCCCTGTAATTATCTATATTTTATATTGTACCCTGTATGTGATCACATGTTTCAATTGCACACCCTGTACACATTCATACTTTCATAATTGAACCCTACACTATTTCATTGTAACCAAATATCACGTAACATTTCAATTCAATCTATACTAACCATTCAAGCCAAATTCACAAATGTTCTAATTTTGTACAAACATATATAAATGGAATCAAATACAACATTTAACAAGACATAAAATAAAATAGTAAGCTCCATATGAACTTCCCTATTCAAAATGTGAAAAGAGTGGATACTTCAGGGACTAATATGTAATTTTAACTTTTCCCTTATTAGCTCCACTTTGATCCAAATCTTGATCTATACAATTATTTTATATAACCAATCAAAACCAAACATTTTTATACAATGTTATGATATACATGAACCTATATGAACCCATTTTTCATTATCCCTAGAATATTACATTTTATTCAATTTAGTCCTTGAACTCGGAACAGTCATAACTTTCAATTCCTAGCTTGGTTTAAAATTCAATTTTATATATTCTCATTAGGGACGTTATACTTTCTAATTCTAATATAATTTCATGCAAAGTTTCACATTTATTCAATTTGGTCACTAATGTAACAAAGTAAATTATAACACCTTATACCCTGCCTAGTTGCCAAGCCCGAATACGGGATGCCACACCACTGTCTCACGTCATATACAAAAAGTAAAAGTTTATTCTAACCAAACCATTTTTTATTTTAGTATTCATATAGTTTTTAAGTCAATTATAGTTAGTTATCAATGTTATGTGCAAGTCATACCATAAATAATCCTAAAAACGAGTGCTAAGATGCATAAGGTCCATTTAGCCAAATTATCAGAATGTGCCTGTAGGTATCGATACTGACACTAGGGTATCAATATTTTCTCTGTGTGGTATCGTTACCACCTAGAGAAAATGATACCAAACTTGCACTTTGTTTCTTGACTAAATCCCAAAGTCTCAAAAATTATCGATACCTACTATGAAATATCAATACTTTAACCTCGAGTATCGATACTCGAGAAAAGGTATCGATACTAAATCTCTATTCTGACTCCCTGCACATTTTAAAACATAGAGGTGTCGATTTTAAATCCTGAATATCGATACTGTTGCCACTGGACATAAAAATACAGCACAAAAATGCAATTAACTCATTCCAAAATAGATTCTAAGCATCATGCATCACTTACTTCAATAAATAATCATCCATGGCTAAATTTAATAGATCAAATCGGCAAAACATGACCAAGGAAGATACATCAAGCCATTATTACAGTTCATGAACATAAGCAGACATATAAACTCACAAACTTCCAAAACTGAAATAAAACGAATTCGCTAAATAATCCAAACAAATCAGGGAACTAAACAAGTCTACCACATTGCCTTATTTCCTAATACGAAAATAACTAAAAGAACACCTACGAGAATAAACGAGTCTTCCTTGGATCTCTCCCTAGGACAACCACACCACTCTCACTGAGCTGTTACTAATCTGTAAATGTTGAAAAGAGTGGGTGAGCTTAAACATGCTCAATGAATGAGTGAAACAACCATAACACAAACATTTCGTCATGCATCCATAATAACCACATACATACACGACATTAGAGTCTTATGTTTAGTAATGTGTAGCACTTTAACATGCATTGTCTAACAGTTCATTTGCATAACATTTATAAGGATAGTTTGCATAACAACCACATATTTATTAAGGCATTCATCATACAACAGACATATACAAATATAATACAAGATAATTTGGCTATTGAGCTATGAAACTTATAGTGAGCTCTATCATCACTTATCGGATACACAGATCTCCAACACACCAAACATAGACCCATAGAGTCAAACAAGTCTTAGAAGTGAAGCGTATAGCTAACACTCTCCTTATTTTCCCTCACATGTCCCGTTGAATGGAGCTTAGCTCACATTCCCTTATCCCTCCAAACATGTCCCAGAGCCTCAACACCAAAAATAACTATACATATAGGTGAGTACTCACAATCCTATGGCATGCCAACTATATCCAATGGTTTCAAGAATAACAAGACCAAAATGTCCAATTTAACACACATATTACTTACTGATTATTCGAGCACTATCACTGCATGTTAGCATCTTTTGCAAAATACTATCACTTCTATATAACATATATAAATCATGTATACATTTGTACTTCTCACAACAATTATCATATCCACATATCGCATATTTGAGCTTCTCATCACTATGCATAAGATCATGATCATGTAAGCACATAAACCTCACACAAATATAGATACAAGAAAACTGAAAATTGGAATTTATAGTCGGGTTTTGGCTACAACTAAATTCCCAAATACGCATGACTCTTGTCTACGAGTAACAGTTCCAAACACTCACCACTAATGCTTTCGCCGAGAAGCCGAAAGCTCAATCTATCTATTTTTTTAACTAGTTGAAGGCCTTAATAAATCCAAGGATTCACACAATATAATCATACAATAAACAAAGTCAAATAACAGCTAATGATTCATTCAAACCAACTAAAACACAAACCTAAGTTGAGTTCCCAAGTAGCTCAAAACCATTAACATAACAAACTTAAAATGCTCATAACTCGGACTATGCTTAAACTTTTCACCTAAAACGAATTCCGTTCATCTTATTAATTGTCTACGCCTAATTTTCACAAACTTCATTAAAACATGAGAAATTATTAACGAAACATTAATGTAATTTTAAAAACCTCTTAATAACATTGAAACTAATATAATAACACTTTAAAATCACATTTTTACTCAAAATCTTAGAATCCACCACTAATAACTCAATTTTTTGCTTTTATTAAAAACTTGTGATTCAATGGCTAATACTTCAATTTTAAGGAGTAGATAACACAAAAAACTCATAAGAATTTAAAATATTACCTTTGATGGAAGATTAGACGAGTTTTGACTCAAATACGAAAAAACCCATATTTAGAGAAGATGATGAGATCTATGGATATTTTGAGTGTTTTTCTTGGGGATTTATGAAGGTAATTGGCTTAGGAATGTTAGGAAATCAAAGTGCTATGGTTTGGGAGGCAAAAACCAATGGGGGGCAAGGGAATAGCAAGGGATGACAAAGCTTGTGTTGGGGAAAAACCTATCGTGAAATCATGTTGGTGGTGGAAGAAATAGGCTGAATTTTAAAATATGGACTAATTGCCTCTTAAAAACTCACATTTTTTACTCTATTTCAATTCAGTTCTTTTCCTAAAATTAAAGATTTCTAGAGCACTTGTTCAAAAATTTATTTAACAGTTAAAATGCCATAGTCGAATATAATCTCGATTTACCATACTACAAAATTTCGAGCACTCTAGAGCTAAAATTTTGAAAATACCCCTAAAACTCCTAAGCTCTTTTTTGGGGTGTTACATAAATAAACAAGCTAAATTAACTTGTCAATCTAGTTCTTTTCATATTCTAAGCTTAAAATCTATCAATTTCAAGTCCAATTCTTCAAGAAATCAATAATGGTAATTTTCTAAGACTTTTCACAAATTGGTACATAGGCTAGCTAAACCTAACTTCCATGACCCTAAATCTATAAAAATTACAAGAAAAAGGCTTGAAATTTCTTACCAATTAATTGTCGAATGGTATGAATATTTCTTTAGGTTTTCTCCTTATTTAGGGCGACAATGGAAGAAAATAGTTGAAGAAGATGACACCAATCCACTAACTTAACTTATATAGCATGATTAAGGTTTAATTAATTTAGCTTAATTAACCTAATCATGATTTAATTAACAATATTTATTCTTTAATCATATTTTGGTGGAATATGTCATCATCTCCCACTATCCCATAACTTAAAATGATCTATTTACCACTTTATACCTTAGGCTAATTACAATTTAAGTCCCTAAGCCTTTGACCAATTAAAAATCTATAATGATTGAACTTTTACAATTTAGTCATTGAGCCTAAATTAACTATTAATGTAACGCCCCAAAATTTCTAATTTCGTTATTGTGAAAATATGACACAAATATTTGTCAGCATTAGTGGTTATGTGTTCTGGGAGTGTTTGGGAGGTCCCAAGTTCGAGCCTTTGCTTGGGAAAATTTTGGTATTTTGAATAAATTAGGCCTTACTCTTGTTCAGTAGGCTTTTATTTGATTGTTGGGTAAATTACATCAGAATGGGCTTGCTGGTGTGGTGGTTAAATGGTGTGTTATTATGGTGGAGGTCTTGTGTTTGAATCCCTATGTAGGCAAGGGTATTATTTTTTTCCTCAGATTTTGGGATAGAGTTGTGTAATAGGGGGATTATGAGTAGTGGATGTGTAGTGGGAATTAGGGGAGAAGATTAAGGGATTTTGAGGGTTATCAGGATTTTATTTTATTTTTATTCCCATAACCGAATTTTGACTTTCTTTTCCAAAAAAATTCTCCCGTCTATTCTTCTCCCTCTCCTCTTGCCAAAATTCTCTGAGTTTTTCCATCTTTCTCTTCTTTTTCTTCTTCTTGATTTTTCCCTAATCCATTTATTTCCTTCGTTTTCGCATGCTGTTAGTGCTCGCTTAGTTTCGGTAAGTGTTTTTCTTCATTTCTGTCATGAATCTCTTAGCGACTAAAGTGATAATGTTTTTTCTCTGTGATTTGGGCGTAGGGAGAGCCTTGAACTGGTGAATTCAGTATTATCGTCTTAACAATAGTTAAACGGAGGGTTATCGTTGGTGGTAAGTTGGGTTACTGCTTATTCTTGGTTGTCAATTTGCTTGTAAATTCATTAAATTGATGTTGGGTATCTTGATTATAGGCGTTGGAGTGCGTTTTAGTATAAAAAAGCCAAGTGTGTACCCGAAACGTAAAAAAAAAAAGGATTCGGCGAAAAGTCGAAATTGCTTGCTGTTTGGACAGCAACAGTAGGCTAACTTTGAAAAATCACCATAAATTGTGGAAATTGAATTAGAGGATAAAAAAAAATGGAATTAAATATTATTGAGTCTAGTTTCTCACAGAAGAAATGGTGTAAGTAATGAAATTATAAATCGTGAGATATAATAAGTTTTGTGAGACAAGGTCAGAATGAATTTTGGTTCCCCTGTTCTGAATTTGGAAAATCATCAAAAATTGGAGAAAAATAATTAGGGATTAAAATTTACATATTTAAATTATTAATGAGTCTATTTTCAATAGAAACAAATGGTAACATCATCAAAATTTCTTACTAAGAGATAATTAAGTTTTAGCAAAGAAAGGTCGAAGCTGTCAGACAACAGAATAGGGGTAAGATTGAAGATTTTACTGTACTTATTTGCTAAACCAAAATTCTAAAAGTTTTATGGTAGAAAGGCATTTGAGTGTAGTTTCAAAAACAATAAGCAGACCTTAATTTGAAATTTTTTAGCTCAAGATATAAATAATTTAGTAACAGTGACTCAAGTAGACAGCTTTGAAGGAACATATAAGTAAATAGTGAAAACATATATGAATAATTATCTAGCACGGGTTACATTAAAAATGGATCACGTGGCCAAGGCCAATTTCAGCCGAGTGGGCCACATGGACGTGTGAGCCCGTTTTTCTGAAAATTTCTGTAAGGTTGCATGGGTCGCCCAAGTCGACTGTGGACCTACTGTAGGGTTAGTAAGCTTTACTTAGACCCTTATACGTGTGATCTGTCTGTCTGATTTCTATACGAAGCATGACTTATGATATCTGAATGTATGTATTATTAATTGCATAATGACATGACATATTTTGTATGTTGCATTGCATCGGGGTGGGTTGAAGATATTTGGAGGAAGTGTCTGAAAAGCTATTAAGCTTGTTATCTGGTAGCTCAACTGCAACCTTCTGATTATGCGCCGCATTTTGGTACAGCATGGTATGTAGGGATGGGTGGGTTGATTTAATCCCCACATGGTGTGTAGGGTTGGACGGAGATGGTGTGTAGAGGCTGGTAGGTAGGATTCTGATTTACTGTATCTGCATTCTGTATCTGATATTGGCCAAGGCCCTAATGTATTTCTGAGACTGTATCTAAATGGGCTAAGGCCCAAACTAATTTTGTGATGGACACAGGCCCCAGACTGTATCTAACTGAATTCTGTTGATTATCTGTATGCATGTTTCCTGTGGGGATTACACACTGAGTTTGCGAAAACTCACCATTTCTCTATTTAATCTCTACAGGTAATCCCCAGACTTGATGGGTCGGTGCAGCAGAGGACTCGACGGTGGCCACACGTAAATTTTAGACTATTTTCCATTAATGCCTAGAATTTATTACTTATTTGGGGTTTTTGATGTATCTTCTAGACTATGGACTGGTTGGCTTTAAATTTGGGACTTTATACTATTTTTTATTGATTTTTTTAAAAACTGCAACTCCACAAAACACGATTTTTCTAAAAAACTAAGGTTTTTTTTGTAAATAGAAGCTAACTTACTGTAACGGTTTTTGAACTCGACAATTTTAACTTCAATTCCCTTTCCATGTGACATCGCCAGATTCGGCCATAAAGTCTAGGCCGGGTTTGGGGTGTTACAATTAATTCAAAAAAAATAATGGATCAATCTTTAATATATTTTTATAAAAACTCAATAAATTTTCATATTTAATATTTATGGACTTGATTTACTAAAATGGGGTTCCCAAATCGCATTTTCCAATACCACTGAAAATTGGGCCATTATAAAATCCATAGGTAGCTCTCAACATTAATAAGGACTAAGATAATTAATTATACTTATGGAGCTTTTTGAGCTCGCGCGTTAGTTGTTTAAAGCACGTAGGTTTGGAATTATCGAAAAGTCATGGTGTTGGCTTGGGAGCATCGCATCATCCGTCAAGCTTTTAAGGTTATAATTCAAGTGTTTGAATACCATTTGTATTGGATTATTGGCATGTATAAAAAGACTTAGATTAGTTGAGCAATTGGAAAGTTAAATCATGAACTTGAGCCTCTTTCGTGTTTCTGTTAAACAAAATATGTATATTTTATTTTGGATTTGTTCATGCGAAGTTTTTAGGCTTAAATGAGTTTAAGTTTTGATTTATAATGACATTATTTATGTTGCAATGATGTTTTGAGGTTTGGGATATATTTTAGATTATTTTATAGTGTTTTGGTAACACTCAGTGAGTGATGTCGCAACTTCGTAGGTGCAACGTCGCAACTTCTCAATACTCATGTCATGAAATCATAAAATAGAAAGTCACATCACAACTTCATATATCCTGACGTCACGACTTCGTGCTCTATTTCAGCCTTGCACTATTTTAAGTCGTTTTGACCTTCCGAAGCTCGTTTTGAGTTCGGATCACCTTCGATCAAATGCAAATAAGTTCTAAATGATTTTAAATTATTTTTAAAACTTTCAATTTGTTAAAAAAATATTTTAATTATTTTATAAAAATTTTCTAAAATTTTAACTCTTAAATAAATTCGAGATTTCTTACTAGTACATGCTTTAGTAGCATCTCCTATCTGTATCGATCATCAGGATGAGTGACGGGTGTTACACTCCTGAAAAGACTTATGACATAACTAATTATTAAAACTCCAGAATAGGTTTAGGTAGCTAAAATTGAAGATGGAAATAGTGAAAATAAAAAGATCTTAATAAGTTATGTTAATACGAGAAAATATGGAACTGTGAAAATAAAAAGTTGTTGAAAATGATTTTGCAATGTTGAAAGAATCAAAGAAAATGAGAATCTTAAATAAATATGTTGAGAAAGATAAACATGGATAGATTGGCCAAAAGAGAAAGACACAACTCGAGTAGAATTAAATTTGTGGATTTTTTGGACTAGTAGTCCAAATATCTAAAGGTATAAAACTTGTGAGGGTACAAATTAGTAGTTTAGCGAAAAAAAAATAAGAAAAATGAAGTTTTTTTTTTCTAAGTCCTATCATTGATGGAAGATATTCTTTTGTGGTGGATGCAATAAATAATATTTTTTTGGTGGATGCAATAAACTTTTAAATATCTTATTAGTCTAACAATTTATGAAAATTTGATATGCATCTAATGATTGTTGTTACAACATTTATATGATACACTATATAGTGGAAGTTTATATTAAAATCCTTGAAGGCTTTAAAATGCTGGAAGCATATAGAAATTCTCAGGAAATTATTTAATTGTTTGCGTAAACTTTTATATGAATTGAAATGATTTGAACATATGTGGTAAATTTGACTCAATAAGTAGTAGTTGAAGGAAGATTATAAAATGATCCAAAATATATATTTGTATTTTTATAAAAGGATCATGATCAAAGTTTGTTGTGATAATTGTTGAAACTTCTGAAGAGATAAAAATATATTTCCCCAAAATTTTTCCTCACCTAAGACTTTCAAAAGAATGGTGATATAAATGCTTAAAAAATACATTCAAATGATCATTTGAAAAGCTAGAATTCAAGATTGAACATGTAGAAATTGAGATATCATGTGATGTTGTCATGAGGGGGAGTAAATACGAGCTTTACTTTTTTCCCCGTTTTTTCCTGGAAAGGTTTTTATGAAACATGTGTATTGTAGACAAGTTTACTCTTTTTCCTTCACTAAGAATTTTTTCCCATAGGGTTATTATATTAGTAAGGTTTTAATAAGTCATATTAACTACCAATGGACATCCAAGGGGGAGTGTTATGAATATTTTATTATTAAGTGGATGTCTATCAAGATCAAGGTAAGTTTCATGTACATTAGGACTCTAATAGTCATTAGAAGTAGAGTTTTATTTCAGTTATACTTCTTATGTCTATAAATATCCCTATTGGTGAATAAAAATATGTAGTTCTCTTTTACTCTCTTATTTCTTATTGTTTTACTTTTTTTGTTATTTATTTCATAACAAATCAAATTTTTAGTTTTCCAGTTTAATTTATATAGTTTAACTTTTAACCATTCAATTTTTTAGATTTAACTAATTAAACTGGTTGGCCCTAATTGATTTTTAAATTGTGTCGTTAACTTTATCTACCAAATTATCAAACAGAGCCATATTACATGAGATATTTCGTAAGTATAACTATCACATTAACCTTATCTAGAATTACATCAAAAAGGAATAAAATCTTTTTGAGTTGAGAATTGTCTCGTTGATCATTAGTTTTGGTTGTCTTTGGAATGCAAAAGTAATATTGAATAGTTAGGTTTTTTTGGAAGAATATGTATAATAACAACATAATAACGAGTATATGTGTTATTATTACTAGTTACAATGTTAATCATCAACTATTATTTTATATGTATGCAAAGAAACTATCAATAGAATTTTTCAAAACTAAATCTAGTAAATAAAATTAAGAAAGCAAATTTAAATGAATAATCAATAAACATAAAACTTAGTATTACAAGTTTATCTAATGTCTAGTTAATAGTTTTATCTCCACCCAATTTATCATAATAGAGTTGATTACTAATATGATATATTATTATTCCCTTAACCATTTTCCAAGAAATTAAAGAATTAATTTAATCTAATTATTAAGCTATATTCCTATGCTAATAATTTAGACCAATTTTTGTAATATTTATAATGGGTATACAATATTTAAAAAAAAAGAATATGTAGAACTAATAGCATAATACCATTGAATTTGTAAGGATTATGTTTGTATATGATTTTAATACAACAATATGATTTATTTATTAGAATTAAATTTTACAAACAATTTATGTTAATGTAATGCCCCAATTTTTGGAAGTTCGATTTTGGGATAGGATTTCTTAAATCAAGTCACTTTGGGAAATTAAAGTGATAGGTTTTTGGGAATTGGCACAGTGGAGAAATAATGGTTGGTTTATTAGTTAATATTAAATTAGATGTGTTAATGAGTTTGAGTTGAGAATTTGGAATTTAAGGCTTATATACTAGATAGTAAGAATTACAAAATTAATAGGGTTAATGTGTAATAACTAGAAAACAAGATGTTGAAGTGGTGAGCTCCTTATGGGTAATTAGACCAAGCCTATTTTAGCAAATCCCCTTTTTGAAAAATTGGTTGGTGTTGACCATTCTCATTTACACGATACACTCCCAAAAACATAAGAATTTTCTCAAGGTCTTCTTGCATTTTCAACTTCAATCTTTGATTTCTATTGATTCAAATCCTAAGGTAAGTTTGTTTTTCACTAAAATCTTCCATTAAAACAAGATTTTTTTCTTCAATCAAGAAATTCAACATTTTCAAGTCTTTTTCTTTTGTGTTTCATGTTAAAATTGGAAGAGCAAAGGAAGAGTTTTGAGTTTTGAATTCTTTGTTCAATATTTGATTTTCCAACAAGGTAAAGAGATTTCTAACCATAATCTATGATTTCTAGACCTTGAAAATTGATTTTTATTTTTCTTGCATTTCCTACCAATAAGGTAGAGTGAGAATGCTTTGATTTGAGGGTTTATTGTTGTTTATTGAGCTAGATTCATGTTATATTTAAATTTAGAATCATGCGAGGAGGTTAGATTTAAAGTTGGACTAGAGTTTGGAGCTTTGGAGTAGTAGTTGTTGGTAGTTTTTGAGTGTTTAGGAGTTCATAAACTTAGTTGTGAAATTAGATTTAGTTTCAGTTGCGTTAGATTGGAGTTCTCTTGAGTTTTTGAGAAAAGCAAGCAAGTGTTTTGCTTTATTGAATTGCATCTCATTAATAGTTTTTGTAATGATTCGATTTCTAGTGGTGTCAAAAAATGCAATTTCTATAACACCCACATACCTGACTTGATCGTTGGATCAAGGTACAGGGATTTCACATTCGTTGCCGAAGCAATTACAGAATTTTCAGATCGATTTATCATATTATTTGATTATTGAAGACTATTTTACTCATTTTAGTAATAATTGAATTTATGACAAAACTATTTATGAGTTAAAGAAGTTCAATTAAACATGATATTCAATCAAATATTACAAAGTTTTTAAAATTAACACAATTATTAAAGTTTTACAAATAAGTCCATTGGAGGACTTGCACTTTCTAAAGTAACTTACCCACTTTATGTATATTTCATATTTATTTCTAAATTGTGCCAATTAATTTAATTCTTCATAAACTTTTAGCCAAGCTTCCAAAATCACATCAATTAACAATTATTCACTTATTATTTTATCAATTCGTTTAAACATTCTCACATATATTAATCATTCCATCACTTATAACCAATTTGTAACATTTCAAATTCGTCTACTATTTTTTCCCTCCTCCTCTCCATTCCACATCCTTTATGTGTAATATTAACTATAATTCCACTATTTACTTATGTGTTCAAATCAAAGCTGTCCACTTGTGTCATAGTCACTAAATTATTTATATCATAAGCTATAGAATTTGAAATTAGGATCCACTTGTTTTATTTGAAACTAGACTCGATTAATTTTTTACTATAAAAATTTTAGAATTTCTACATAAGCCAATTAATAAAGTTTATTTTTCTAATTTTCCCCTATTCTACTGGTTAAGAACTTCGACCCTTCTTCATTAAAAATTAATTATCTTTTAGTTTAGGATTCATTTAATGTTACCGTTTATTTCAATTGAAAATAAACTCTTTGAGATTTTTGCAATATAAATTTAATCTGCTAAATTTTTTTGTACAATTTCTTATGTTTTTCCAAAGTCCAGGGGAACCTGAATCCATTCTGACCTTATCCTGCAAAAACTAATTTATCTCAAAATCTACAATTTCGTTGCTTACACCATTTTTTCCATAAAAAAAACTAGACTCAATAAGATTTAATTTAATATTTAATTCAACCTCTAACTAAATTTATATGATTTTCAGTGAATTTTCAAAGTTAAGCTATTGCTACTATCCAAACTATTTAATGAAAATATTTTCTTTCCATGATTCTTTGCACTATCATTCATTTAATCATACATAATCACCATACCTTTGATTAGTATTCAATATAATCACTTGTGTTTATATGTGGATTACATATTCACTTCTTAAAATTAGTATTTTTCATAATACAAATCACATTCTCCCCTACTTAACAATTTAGTGTTTTAAGTCTCTGTACTTTATCAAATACTTTCTATTTCTAGTATTTAGATTAAAATACATGTTTCATACATCTCATCCACAACATATTTAACTTCAAACTACACAACTGTATAATTTATTTTTAAAAAAAATTAATTACTATAAAAATTATCAGTATAATAATAAAAAACATAAATATTTTAAATATATAATAAAAATGAATTTTATATTAATATTTAATAGATATAATTATATTAATATTAAATAAGTTTTTTATTATATCGATTTTTTAACTGTCACATCAGCTTATCAGACCAAAATGGTCGAACTATATAACGTGGGTGTTTAAATTGCAAACTTTTTATTTTGGGTGTTGATAACTTTGAAATATATAGACATTTACAACACTCTCTAACGAGTAATTGTTGCAAATTCTAAGTGTTTTGATAGCGAGTTTTATATTTTTATTAAAAATTTGTAAAGTAGGATACAATTAAATTCAAAATTCTATTCTTACTTATTTACATGCTAATTTTACATATTTTTCTAATTTGATGCAATTTGGTGCATTAGAAGAAAAAGCAGTCCTGAAGCTCACCTTTTTTTATCCTCAATGCTATAGCATTTCCACAACATTAGCCATGCAGAAGAGGACTGATTCATGATCAGCTTTGGATGCCCAATTAAAGAAATATTGGACCTTGGAAACTCTTTTGACTCAACTCAAGAATTGGGTTAGCAAAATAGACAGCCTGATAGAGAGATAAGAACCCAAATTGTCCACTAAGAAGGAGAAGGCCCAATTGTCCATAGAGGTTCCTAAATCAGCCACAAAAATTCTCCATTTGACCATTAAACTCCTCTCTCCATTTCAAGGTTCTCTCCCATGAATCAAGCATGAAACTATCTAAAACTAGCAAAGTCATCCACCCTCTTTCCTTGAAGCAAGGGCTGACCATAAGGAGAGAGAATTTCAAGGCTCTGATTTGCTAAAATTATCTAGCCTCTTCAAGTATAAATACCCCTAGCCATTCACTCATCCCTCACACACCATCTTTTCTCCTATTTCTCTCTTCTTTCACGTCCCACTTGAGAGAGTGTTTGCAAGGTTTTAAGAGTAGCCACATTTGGCCTTATTGAGAACTTTTGAGCTTGGTATTCACAACAAGAAGGAAAGAATGAATGAGGAGCAAAGTGAGTAGTGCCACAGAGATCCACTAGAAATGGCTTAGCATTTCTCTTTCCCTTCCATCTTTTATTTTTGTTCAATTCAAGAAATATGATTGCAACTAAGTTTTAAGTTTTTAATATAATCATGGTTGCTTAATTTTTTTGGTGTTGTGATGATTTTAATTCCATAGCTTAGACTATTTAAATTTGTTAAAGATGTTCCGTGCATTTGATCTATTTACTCATGCAAGTAAAATTATGAACATATTTCTCATGCATTATGAATGAAAGGAAACGACTAAATTAAATAATTAATCCGATCAAGATTTTAAATAATTGACACAATACTTGTATGGTGTATGTTTGATCATTTAGTGATCAAAATAGTAATAATACTAAAAATGTTATTACCTTATATAACCTTTATATGATGTTTGCTTATGAAATTGTAAGTTTATTAAACATAGAAATATACTAGATAAACTTAGTAATTAAATAAGTTTAACATTTTAACTTAATTAAATAAGGTTAGTAAATTATCAACTTGCCACAAAGTCTCCGTAACATCTCTTAACATTGTTTAAATAATTCTATGTTAGGAAGGAAAATTATTCTAATGGATGCATGATATTGTGATTAACTCTTAAAAACTTGTGTACTTAATTCTTTTGTGTTTATTTTAATTTTGAGCATACTAAGGTTAGTTTTTAGTGTAATTAAAAAATTCATCACACTTTAATTTATCTTATCACCAACCAATTTTCTAAGTATTAATTTTGCATTTATTGATATGCATAAATAGTCCCTATGGAGCCGATAACTCTTACTCACTACTTTATTACTTGTCAACTATTGTATATACTTGCACATCAATCGAATATTTTTGAGACAAGTTTTTAAAATGAAAATTATTGATATTTTAGTTACTATCTATATAGTTTACCCTAAAAATAACAGGAAAAATAAACATTATATATAATTTTATCTAATTGCTCTAGCATTTCATATTTTTTGGGCTATTCTCTCTTTAACATTTAACATATACTCCTCATTATCATCTGTTGGTCCTTGATAGAGTTATCATGTACTCTTGAAAGTATGGAACATGCTAGTATGCAACATGCTAGTACGTATGATCCAACCTTTTTTTTTTATGCTATACTGAGGTTTTTTAGAACAACAAATATCCTCTCAATTACATTTCAAAGATTTGAATGTCTCAAATTAAAAAGTTTGTGAGCCGTCGCTAATGCTTGTGTCTGGCTCTATTCTCTCAAATGGTATTTTACCACCATAATAATGGTGCTAGAAAACATTTTGTATTTGAATAAATAGTATCTACCACATAATATTTGAGTTCATAATGCAAATATTTTGTAGCTTTAATTATAAAAAAGCTTATATAAACTTAATTTGGAGAAAAACTTATTACAACAACTCGATTTTCAATGATGTTGGAGAATGCGATTTTGAAACCCCATTTTCGTAAACCAATTCTGTAAATATTAAATATGAATATTTGCAGGATTAGTATAAAAATATATTAATGTTTGGTCTAAAAATTTTGTCAATTAAATGATAAATTAGGTTACAGAGACTAAATTGTAAAAGTCTAGTCGCTATAGGTGTTTAATTGGCCAAGGACTTAGGGGCCTAAATAGAAATTAACCCAAGGTCTAAAATGGTAAATAAATCATCTTAGAAAAGTTTTGGTGGACTGTAAGGTTAAGATTATTTAAGCATGATTAATATTAACCTTATAATTAATTAGTTACATTAAAACCTTAATGTTGATATAAATATTAAGTTGGTGGAATGAAAGAGAAATACGTCTCTTTGTCTCCAACAAAGGACCTTCCACCATAGAAGTTTGCTTGAAGAAAACTTTGAAAAACCCTTGAACATTCGACCATGATTTGGTAAGTAAATTTAGGTCATTTTCTTGTAATTTTTATGTTTTTAAGGTCATGAGAGCTTGATTTAGCTAGCTCATATACCAATTTATAAAACTGTTAAAATTTTTAAAAGTTGCCATTATCGATTTCCAGAAGAAATTTGTGTGAAATTGATAGATTTTAAGCTTAGGTTATGAAAAAGGACTAGATTATAACATTTAATTATTAGTTTTTTACATAGGGACTAAAGTGAATATAATGCAAAATTTTTGTGAAATTTTGGTAGAAATAGAAAGTATAAGGTCCCTAATGAATGTATTTGGAGTCAAATTTTATATCGAGACTGAAAATTGAAAGTTATGACTATTTCAATTTCAAAGACAAATTGAATAAAATGTAAAACTTCAAGGGTATCAAAAAAATGGAATTATATAGTTTCATTCATGTCATGACATAGTATGAAAATGTTTGTTATTGATGGATTGTATAAAATAATTGTTTAGATCAAGAACTGGGACAAAGTGGAGTTAATCAGGGAAAAACTAAAATTGTCGACTAGTCTATGAAGAATCAACTTTTTTGGTGTTTTGATCAGGTTAGTTCATATGGTAATTATTTACTTACATTTTTATGTTTTGAATTGTGTATATGTGTTTTGATTGTGGATTAATTGATTGTGAATTGGTTCTAAAGGCTAGAATTGAACTAAATTGAAAAGAAATGTTTATATTGTTAAAAAATGCCAGTGTGAACTTAGTAAATGTTTGGATACAATTGGCAAGCCAGTAGGGTCTTGTGCGTGCTTGTACGATATTGATTACAAATGTTATCGAGATCCAGCATTTGTTGTGGATTCTCAAATACATGTGACAGCAGTTTAACTCAGACGAGTAACCTGGTGTGTCATTTTTAAATGTTTAGCTTGGATGAGAAACCCGACATGTATATATTTAGCTTGGACGAGCAATTGGTGTGGTGTATACTAAGCCCGTTTACTAGGGTTCATCGGGCGAAATGGTTTATATAAAATTGAGAAACTGAAAGGGAGTGAATTGAACTCGACATACAAATGGCAAGTCAATGAATGTATTGAACATAAAAAAAAATTAAAGTAATGCCTTTAATATGATTGTGATTGTATAATTCCTTGATTGAATGAGTTTGAGATTAATGATTTAAAGTTATATGCTCACAACATTGGTGTCTTGTTTGATATGTCTAGCCAAAAATGTTGCCAAGCTACTGTAACTAAAAATTGTTAGGTAAGAATATGGTAAGTTTAGTATTAAAGCATATGAACTTATTAATTATTCTATATGCTTACCTTGATTGTTTCCCCTTTCCTTGTAGATTGACACCTTGCGGATCACATCAAGCTGAATTGTCTTGAAGCTCACGCTATCATCAAATTGGTAGCTATTTGATCATTTTGAGTCTAGAGTTGTGGCATGTATATATAAGATGTAACATGCCAAACTTGACCCTATAATAGGATTCCAGTATAGTGTGTCACTACATAAAAACAAACTAACTTTAAAACATTTCAGTGGAAACTTTGAATAAATCTTATACAGTTGTAGATATAAAACATATTTTAACTGTTATTTTAATAAAGTAAAAGACATATCATCAGTTTAAAAATGATAGGCAAGTCATATGGCGTATAAGTTCAAATATGGTAACTTCGTAAACAAATTGTATTATCTTATACCAAATATTAGTACTTCAAAAAAATCTCATCAAAATAGAGTCTTAAACTAAAAAAGTTCTTTATACAATTCCATTTCAACATGCAGTTATGCGCCACCCTTATATGACATGCATGATACAAACACAAAGTACTCAGCTCACAATCGTAACAACACTCTGGCGTAGTCCTTGAACAAAATCTTCCTTCTATCAACAATCTTGAGAAGGAAAAAGTAACAACCAAGTAAGTTCAAATGAACTTAGTGAGTTCCAAAAAGTCATCATACTTTACATCACATAATACATTATCCAAACCTTTTTGAAGATTATACACAATTTACATAGAGTACGCCCACTGGCTTACACACAAACAAACCCAGAACACAACTTACTTATCATTTAAGCATATATTGTACGACAACTTAACGTAACTCAGAAAAATCCATCTTTATGCTAGCCACATATCCAAAATACAAAATCAAAAGCATATCATTCAGACTTACTCACAATTATAGTCCCCCTTAACTCCTCATATCATTTTCATTCAGAACAACATGTTTTATCGTGATTTGCCAATTCGGTTTGCAATATATTTGCTGTACATGAGGCTACACAAACATATCTCTATATCCTCATCACCACATATCAGATCATATCGTATCCTTCATTTCAAAAGTAGATGGTAATGGCTTAAACATGAAGAATGACATTTACTTCACTTTACAGACACACTGTACTCAGACTGATAACTGTGGATAACCATTATCCACACAAACATCTTTCATTCATTAACTATTCACACACTTTTCATACTTTATAGAGGAATAATACTTACCTTACATGAAATATAAAATAAAGAAACTACAACACATGAAAATAAGAAGGAACTCACCAGAAACTCTAAGACAAGTCTATAAACCAAGTCCTTTGCTCTTATCACTTGGAACTTTGTTATCTTCTTGAGCTAAAATAAAGATAATTAAACATATCAGATTATCAATATGTCAAATTTGATTATGCATGCAAGAATTAACAACATTTAAATTAGAATCATGAAGTTTCCTTCTCCACACACCATACTAACATTTATGCATGTAGAATAAAGAACACATAAATGACTTAATGAATAACCTAAGGTTCATTAGTAATTACCAGTAAGTTGGTACTAACGTGTAAGTTAGGTGAATACTGCGAACCTTACTTTAGAGAGGTTTTCTAGACTTAATTTTTCAAAGAGTTTCAGAGAAAATCTAGGAAGAAGAAGAAAGTGTACAGGTGTTCAGAAAGACCACTGCTATCCTTAAATACTTAAACTCAGAGACAAGGAATAGTGGAAAAATTAGGTCATTGCACTAACTATCATGATTTCTGTGATTAAGTGCTCTTAACTTAATTTAATTCTTATCATCTACAGTAGTCTAGTTCCTAACCAAGTCTCAACTTAACTAGCCAAATTACCACACTTAAATAATAAAAAAATCTAAACAACTGCGAACTTGTTGAGTTCACCCAAAACATATGAGTGGGGCATATATTTACAAAAGAGTCCGCTAAACCACAGAACAGGCCAAAACAAAGAGTTCGCGAAATGGCGCATTGCATAGAATCCTATACTTAGTCAAAGCAAACACTTTACTTACTCATATCTATCCTTATTGTACCAATAACACACCAAATAGTAACTAGATACATAGACTTCACCGAGCAGGCTATAACAATTCTCCCCCACTTAAAATTTTTTTTTCTCAAAATTCATTCCTATGAATAACTATGGATACTGCTCTTTCATTACACTTTTTCTTTCCCAAGTGGCTTCTTTTGTATTATGATTTCTCCATGATACTTCCACTAATGGGATCCTCTTATTCCTTAGCCCTTTTACTTTACTTGCCAAAATATGAATGGGCTCTTCTTTATAAGACATATTTGGTTCTACATCTAATTTTTCAATCTGCACAATATGATCTGGATTGGATCTATATCTTCTTAGCATAGACACATGAAATACATTGTGAATCTTTGATAACTTTGGAGGCAAAACCATTCTATAAACCATTGGTCCAACTTGCTTTATAACTTCATATGGCCTTACAAATCAAGGACTCAATTTTCTTTTTTGACCAAACCTAATTATCTTCTTCTAAGAAGAGACCTTTAAGAAAACTTTATCACCAACTTCAAAAGAAATCTCTGTCCTCTCTAGATTAGCATAAGCTTTTTGACAATCCTATGCAACTTTCAAATGACTAAGGATAACAGAGACTTTTTCTTCTACTTCACGCACTAACTCAAATATTTCAAAATGTGGCATTTTTCTCCGTATAGATAGTGTCACCAAAATTTTAAGGCAAACACAATAGTTGCAAGCTTGTAGAAATACAAGTGATTAGTTAGGGGGCATGCAGATAGGTTGATTGTGTTTACTATAAATTTGGTATGATAGTGGATGATTTTAAATTCTTTATTACTAGACTACTAAGTTCAATATATTACACTGGAAATAGGCATTAAATAATCGAATATAGTAAATGGTATAGAGAATATAGGGAAACGAGCGTGCTAGTATGTATGATAAATAGTTAAATTTGTGATTGCTTGAGTGAATAAATTTGTGAATATTGAGATATCTAGAGATGATCTATGACATTGTTTGGTATACACCCAAAGCCAAAAAGCTAACCTTATTTATCAATCCCTAGTACCTTTTTTGGAGGAAAAAAACTCTTCTTGATGAACCTTCATGCAAAACTCGAGCCAAAACGTTAATTTGTACTTACCCTTTTCCTTTGGTCCCAAATTGCACGAATATAGACATCTGGCCATATGTATTGAGGGCTAAGTAGATATGTCACGGTGGATTTTGTACAAATAAGAGTGAAATAGGAAGAAGAAAGTGTGATATAGTAATTATAAGTTAGTTAACATGTGCAAGACAAAAGAAAAATTCAGAAAGAAAGTCAAAACGAGTAGAAAAAAATGTGAAACTCAAAAGCATTATGAGTGAGATGTGTGAAAAAGAAAAATGTGACAAAGTCGCGAAAGTAGAAAAACTCAATCATTAGTGCACAAAAACTTGTGAGCTATCTGTAGTTACTATATTATGTTGTAACTTCCTATGTGGAAAAATAAGGAAGGTGGGAGAAGGAGAAATAAGACGGTGAGCGGGTAAGGGTTGTTAAAGGGGGATAATAGGGAAAAATACAATGTGCCAAACTATTTTCGTGCTTGAAACTATTTTGATGCTTCCTACTCTTGAATTCCGTACTTGTCCTAAGCCTCAAAACGTTACAAGCCGAAAAACCCTATGTGACTTAGGTAAACTTATTCATGAATTGATATTATTTTGAGCAATTACAATAACGATTGTTTGTATTCTGCTAGGATAATCAAATTACCTGTATGTTTTATGGATGGAGTTATATATTTGAAAACCTTAATAACTGTATACTTTGTAATATACTGAAGTTATGTGTTTCATATTGAAAGTGGCGAATCATTTATATATCATGTCAGGATTATGTGTAAGTATGAAAATGCGTAGTTATCTACCTCGAAACCAATCTTTGTACTACACTTGCTCAAGGGAAACCTTTTATCTTTTATGTTTATATTTTTCCTTGTTTGAGGACAAGCAATGACTTAAGTATGGGGGAGTTTGATCTGTCGTAATATAGTGTAACATATTAAACTAGTTTTCATATTTAAGGAGTTTGAATACGAGCATTTTTATTTTGTTTTAGTTAAGTTTTCCATATTTGTTTTGAATTCAATGAAAAGTGTAATTTGAGTCTTTTTATGACCTTTGGGGCCGAATGAGCCCTAAGGGTGAGCTAATGTACTTAGTGAGTGTGCAGGATACCATTCAAAGGCACATGAACTCAAGGCTGGTCACTGTGTTGCAACACAGGAAGCTCAATACTACAACATAGGGAGCAGAATACAAGAATTTCAAGACTTCCTTTGATGTTGTGACATAGCCATAGGATGTCGCGACATACCCCAGAAGCCAAACCTGAACCAATCATACAGCCTTTAGTGTCACGACATAGGCACTAGGGTGTTGCGACACCGGTCTTGTATGATAACAATAATGAGCGAGGGGCATTTTGGTCCACAAAATGGAAAGTAACACGCAAACATTAGCTTACCTAGGGTTAAGGACGACGACCAACCCTAACTCTATAAATAGGCTCTTTAAACACTTCTTTAGGAACAACTTTTCAAATTCTATGTTTTTCTCTGGAATTTTAGTTTCAGTTTTCCTTTCTTTTAGGCTTTAGGTTAATTTTCAGTTCTTTCTATTCGTGTTCTTTGGAGAACTTACTTTGTAAACATGATCAAACGTTTAAGGATTATTGCACTTCATCATCGAATAGAAATAAGATTCTCTAAACTCTATTCTTGATTTATTCTTTATGCTTATCTTTATTATAAAGTTTATTATGTTTATGGATTTCTTGAGGAACTAATCCTCTTATGGGGGATTAGTGAGTGGAGGTATGATTGATTAATTTTTATGTAGGGTTTTCTTAGTGGATTAGCTGTTTGGGAGAGGAAGAACTTAAACCATAGGCTTGACGACCCTAGGAAGTCATTTAGATGGGAATTAACCCAAAAGTTGGTATGGCTTATCTGTGAACACCTTAACCCCAAACCAGTCTGGAATGTGAGGTTAAGAGAGAAGTTGTTATTACTGACTCGTTAGTTTAGTTGAAGATTGAGAGATCTTGCTTGTGTAATGACTAGTTAATTGAATACAAACTTGAAATAGGAATTAGTTATGATCACCAAAGCAAGCTAATCACCCATGTTCACATTTGATTAATTTTAGAAATTAGTTTTCTGAAATTTATTTTATTTATGCAGTTTTAATTCTTATTTATAAAAACCCAAATTTTCTTCTTTATGTTTTGTCGTAATATAATTTATTTATTTTACTAATTAATTCTATTTGCGTTTAGGTTAACTTTAATTTAGTACTTGCCTCCCTTGGGTATGATCCTCGGAGTACTTACCTACTACATTGTAAAACTATATTGCAACTTCACCCGTATGCTTGTGGACACCGCCTCAATTCCATATCTTTAGTTGCAATATTCACACTCTGAATGTTAATACGTCTAGAGGTGGTCAAGTGTATTGTTTTGGATTGAATCGTATAAATTGAAAATGTTAAATGACTGAAATGATAATATGTGTTCCGAATTGATATGTTATATGATGACTGAATAAAGTAATTGAAGTATATAGATTTTTGATGATACTGATTAAATGACATTGAATTAAGTTGAATGGCATTGTATAAATTGAATGGCTTTGAGACTTGTTTCTATTGATCTCACCTATTGTTGTGAATTGTGTTAATAGGAAAAATGCTTAGTTAATTACTTTGTTTGTAATATGAGAATGAAGGTAAGTTACATTGTTTTAAACCTATAAACTTACTGAGCATATTTAATGCTTACTCTGTTTCATTTTCTGTTTTCTATAGTTGGCATTTTGTGGAATGTGTCTATTAGATCACTCTAGATCTCATACTATCCAGCTTTAAACTCGGTAGATTTTTGAATTGTTCTTGAATCGATTATGTGGCATGTGTCTGGGTTTAAATGTAATTAAATGTTTATTTTGGATGTTGAGGAAATTGTCCTTGTTTATAATGTTTGGTCTTGAGTGCTTATATAATATGTATATAAGCTTTGAAATGAATATGTGCATATGTTCATGATGATTATGGAATGCTTAAGTATAATAGTGATAGTGAATGTTGATCAATGTGTGAATTATTGGTATGCTTGAAAATTATATGAAATGTTCAAATAGATGAAGTTTTGTTGGAGAACATGATACAATAGTTTGATGTCTAATTTGGATATTGTAGGCATGATATGTGGAATGGATTTGGTGTCATTTATGTAAGTTGTTAGTTATGGTAATATGGTCTATTATAAGTGGTAGCATTTGGTACTTTGGTGTTGTATAAAGCATATGTTTAGTCATTATCTATCTTGGCAAGGAATAAGATGTACTTTGGTATTAATTCATGTTATGTGATAGTGCCTTGAGGCATATTGGTTAGGTATAAGAAATGTTATGTTTTGGCATGTTGATGTGCATTGTGGACAGGTTTAAAGTTGGTTAAGTGCATGTTCTTGACCTAGTTAAAAATTTGGTTTTGTGACTTGTATAATAAGGTAATTTTTGTCATACACGGGCTAACACATGGTCGTGTGTCACGGACGGTAAGTGACACGACTGTGTGCTTTATTTTTAATTAGGATATCTTGGGTAGCACAGTTTCAAATTGTTACACGGGATGGCCACATGTCCATGTGGTACTGTAGATATGGTCATTGGATTTTTCACATGGCTTCAGTGAGTTACATGGCTTGGATACACGGTCGTGTGACTTCAATTTCACACGGTCACTGGTTGTAACATGGCCTAAACACACGGCCGTGTGACCCTATTTTTTGAATTTTCCTTGATGTTTAAAAGTTTTCAATTTAGTCCTTATTTTTACTCGGGTCAACTTAAAAGCTTTTGTAAGCTTGATTTTGACTCGAATTTAATTGTATACCATAATGTTTGAATGTTTATGACATGATTGATTGTTTGAATAACTTATTTATGATTTAATTGATATGTTTTTTTTGAAATGTTGCAAATTAATCATAGTTAAATTCTAGGTTGATATTAGGGCATACGTAAACTTGTACAAGGCCTGAGAAAAGTTGTCCTTAATGATAATGCATTGATTTGACTATCATTGTGTAACTCATGTTTTATTTGAATGTTAATTGTGTATTTATGGAGTAATTTCATGTTTATTTGAAATAAACAATATGAATTGAATGCGTTTTGTTTTGGTATTGGTTGTAGTACTCCGTAGCTCGGGTCCTGTGACCGGACTAGGTGAGGGGTGTTACAGTGTCAACCTTCCCTTTACAAAAACCATTTTCAAAAAAAAAAAAATTGATAATCTTTCATACCAAGCTCTAGGAGCTTGTTTTAAACCATATAAGGCTTTTGAAAGTTTGAAAACATGATTTGGAAATTTTTAATCTTCAAAACCGGGTGGTTGCTCAACATATACTTCTTCATTTATAAAACCATTTAAAAAAACACTTTTAACATCCATTTGATATAATTTAAAATTATTAAAGCATACAAAAGTTGGAAGCATTCTAATGGTTTCCATTCTAGCTACAGGAGCATAAGTCTCATCATAATATATTCCTTCCTCTTGAATGTAACCTTGAACAACAAGCCTAGCCTTATTTATCACTATGTTACCACTCTCATCTAGCTTGTTCCTAAAAACTCATTTAGTACTTATAGTAGAGTTATCACAAGGTCATTCAACTAAGGTCCATAATTTACTTCTTTCAAATTGAGTTAGCTCTTCTTGTGTAGCCAATATCCAATATTCATCATTTAATGCTTCCTTGATATTTTTAGGCTTAATGCTTGAGATAAATGCAACATAATTACAAGTATTTCTAAGAGAAGATCTAGTAGTTACCCCTTTGGATGGATCTCCCAAAATCTTACCATCCTTCACATAGTTGTATTCCTTTGGATTATTGACTTTCCTTTCCTCTAGAGTAAGCTATTTTAGAGCAACTGAGTTTGTTCTTGTGTCTTCTCATTCAATGATTGATCCACTTTCTCGTTATTATCAAGAATTCCAGCATCATCATCATCAACATAAGATTTCTTTTTAGGAGGAGGGTTAGAGTCATAAAAAACATGTATAGACTCTTCTACTACTAAAATTATTTTGTTAAAGACTCAATAAGCTTTAGAATTTAAAAAATAACCAAGAAAAAAAATCCTTCATCACTTTTTGCATCAAATTTGCCAAGATTATCTTTTCCATTATTTAAAACAAAACACTTACATCCAAAAGGAAGAAAAATAAATAACGTTAGGTTTTTTTATTTCTAAAAGAGTTCGTGTGAAATTTTCTTTAAAATAGCACTAATCATTACTTGATTTATAATGTAACATGCACTGTTTGTGGCTTCCTCCAAAAATTTCTTTGGCAAATTATTTTCACAAAGCATGGTTCTAGCTATTTCTTCTAAAGTTCTATTTTTCCTCTCAACAACTCTATTTTGTTGATGGGTTCTAAGTGCAGAAAAATTATGGCTAATACCATTTGACTTGCAAAAATTGTCAAAACTAAGATTTTGAAATTCGAGTCCATGGTCACTTCTAACACTAGTGATAGAAAAACCTTTTTCATTTGATTACTTTTTGAAAAAGTGACGAATTTCTCTAAAGTTTCATCTTTAGTACTTAAGAAAAGATATTGTTTTCCTCCCAAGCTAGTTGTTCTAGTAGGTCTAAAGAGATCTATGTGAATAAGTTGTAAGACTCTACTAGTAGATACATCATTAACAAGTTTAAAAGAGACTCTTTTATGTTTGCCTTTAGTACATGCATCACAAACTTTATCTAAACCAAAATCAATTTGTGGTAACACTCTTACTATGTCAATTTTAGCTAATTTACGAACTATGTTAATGCTAGCATGTCCAAATTTCCTATGCCATAACTAGGAAGTGTTTTCATTCTTGGGTATTGGCTGCCTTCGGATGTACTAATGTCCAGAGTGTGAATACTGCAATAAAATAGAGAGTTATGAGACGGTATTCGCAAGTATACGGTTTGAGTTGTAATATAGATTTTACAATAAACTAAGGGAGACGAGTACTAAATCAATCTTAACCTAAACAATTAAAGATCTAATTAATACTTTAAGTCATTTATAGTATGAAAGTAAAATAAGGGATAATTTTAGGGTTTCTTAAATAAAATAAAATAACATAATAGAATTGAATTTCAAAAGATATAAAGAATAAAGTGAATCGAATTTGAAGATGCATGATTAGCTCACTTCAGCAACCGCAACCAACTACCGTCTCGGGTTCCTCGACCACCAACTAGTCACTACCCGAGTAGGATCTTCCGATCTTCTACTAACATAATGAGTCAATAAGGACAACTTATCTTCCGACCTCACAGTCCAGATTGGTTTGGGGTAAAGGTGTTCACGAATGGGCAATACCAATTTTGGGTTAATTCCTACCTTGATGACTTCCTGAGGTTGTCAGGCTTAGGGTTTGTTTCACATTCTTCCTTTCCCAAACAATTGATCCATTGACTAACCCTAAAAAATAGTTAAGAGATCATGCTTCCACTCGCTAATCCCCCACAGAAGGATTAGTTTCTCATGGCTTTCATAAACAACATTAAATATATGAAAGAATTAATCATAGGGAATGGATTGAAATAGAGAGTTTAAGAAAAGCCTGATTAATATTGATAGTAAGCACGAATCCACAACAATTGATATCCTTTATAAATCAGAACTCTTGAAAGAGACAAAGAATAGATAAACTAAAACTATGAAAACTTAAAGAAAGCAAGAAAATAAAACTTAAACCTAATGAGAGAATATAAGCTAATGAAATGTGTCCATAATGTGTGTCAAAGGAGCCTATTTATAGCTTTTAGGTAGCCATCATCCTTAATTGTAGGTTAGCTGACGTTCCCGAGCTTCAAGTTCAATTGTGCAGTCCAAAATGCCCCTACTTTTTGTTTTATTCTCGTCACAGAGTCGGTGTCGCGGCACACCAGGACTTGTGTTGCGACATAGCAGCCAGTCTACTCCTCTGCATCTGTCTTCAAGGGTATGTCATGAAACCCTCAGCTATGTGCGACATTGAAGCAGTTTCTCACTTTTTTTTTATTTTTCTCTCTATGTTGCGACATCGGATCTCCCATGTTGCTACATAGCGTCCAGTATTGACCCGAAATGACTTCTAATGGTCTCCTGTACACTCACAAAGTATGTTAGCTCTCCCTTAGGCCTCATTCGGCCCTTAAGGTTAATAAAAGACTCAATGTGCACATTTTATTGAATGCAAATAAAACTAATGAAACTTAATTAAAACATAATGAAAATGTTTGTATTCAAGCTCCTTAAATGTGAAAACTAATTTAATCTGGTACACCGAATCACGGTAGATCAAACTCCCCCACAATTAAGTCATTGCTTGTCCTCAAGAAACATAAACAAAGATGACAAAATAAAAATGACGACCTTCGAACATGTATGCTATAAGTATAAATTTCGGACCATATGACTTAAGCATTACATGTTTACTAACAATTTCAACATGATGAGTAGTCGACTTACCACTTTTGATCACAAACATCTAAGTTTAATATGTTACAAAATGTACAAATATTAAGGTTCTCACCTATAGGAATCCATCAACAAATCATACAAGTACTTTGATTATTCGAGCAGAATACAAATATTCATTTATGCATATGTTCAGTATGATGTCTATTCATGTATGCGGATACTTAGGTCATATAGGGCTTTTCAGCTTGTAACATTCTGCAGCTCAAGACAGGTGTGGAATTTAAAAACATCAAGTGTCAAAAGGTTACAAACACGAAATAGTTCCAACATTCTTCCCCCTTAGTGACCCTTACCCGCTCACTGCCTTATTTCTCCTTCTTTCAACTTCCTTATCTCTCCATATATAGAAAATCATAGCATGATATAGTAACTACGGCTAGCCTACGTGTTTCAGTACACTAATAAACGAGTTTTTTCTATTCTTGTGACTTTGTCACTGCTATTTCTTTTTCAATTATTTTTCTCACTCAAGAATGCTTTTTGGCTTTTTACGTACTTTTTCTATTCGTATTACTTCTATTTTATGGATTTCTCTTTTTTTTTGCACTCTTGGGCTAACCTATAGTTCCCACATCACACTAATCTTTCCTATTTCACTCTATTTTTACAACCTCTGCATGATATATCTACTTAACCCTCAATACTATGGCCAAATGTCTATAATTGTGTAGTGTAGGACCAAAGAAAAAAGAAAAATACAAATTGATGCTTTCAGGCTTGGGGCTTGTAATATGGTTCGTTAAGAAGTGTCAATAGGCTTAAAAATTGGTACTAAGGGTGAAATGTAATTAGGACAGCTTTTTGGCTCTGGATATGTTCCAAACAATGCCTTAGGTCATCGCTAAATATCTCAACATGCACAAATTTAATCAACCAATCAAACACAAATTCAACAATTTATCATTCATACTAGCATGCTCGTTTCCTTGTATTTTCTACATCACTTGGTACAAATGATGGCTTAATACCTATTTATAGTGTAACATATAGAACTTTAGTAGTTCAATACTCAAAATTTTAAAATCTCCTATCATCATGCCAAATTTATTCATAAATACAAGAAACCTGTGGCACCCGAAACTCGACCAAGATGGACCGACCCGAATCTGAAGCGACACAATAGCCACTGAAGTGACTCTGCAACTCAAGACCACCCAAAACACACCCAAACCTTATAACACCTCAATTCTAACTAATTAACTATCTAATTTTAATGCGAAAGCGATTTTGTGAACCATTGCTAAACTATTTCTAACTATTTAACCATAAGGGTATTTTGGCAATTTTACCATCTAAAGTTAAATAGCCCCATTTTTTAGGTCTAAATGATTACCAACCTTCTTTTAGTCAATTTATGCAAGCCCTAAAAATTTCAATTTCAATCGAGTTCATTTACTAAGTCTAATTATTATGTTATTAATAGGAACTAAAACGTAAATTTTAGAAACTTTTAATACATTACCCAAAATATTATCTAAGAATATTTCTACCAAATTTTAACACTCACAAGTCTAACTCTAAAATATTATCGAGTTTCCCTATTGTTAAAGGCTTCAATTAATCTAATCAAGTTTTAGGACTAAATTATAATCATACTTAGCAACCATCAATTATATCACACAAGGTACATACCTTAGCCACAAGCATTCCACTCCTTGGCAAGCTACAATTAAACTATGTTAGTATAAAATACATGCTTCAAACACCATGTTTTCAATTACCATATGAACTCTCATCAACATACCATAAACTACACAACAATTAAGCATAAAAAGCAAGCGTTAAAGTAATTATAACATTACCAAAATAAATGTCCAATGCCCATTACAATTGAATTAAAACTAGTCCTAATAAGTGCCACAATGCCCCCTATTGTTTCTAAAAAATAATCCTTAAGCTATTACCGAGCCTTAATCTTGGATCGGCCTTGCGCTTACTCTTCAACTCCTCAAGCCGGAAAGGTCTCTGCACAGAGGTGTGAGGGCGTGAGCTTAAAAAGCTCGGTGAATGATTGTAAAAACATTAAGTAAATCACACCCAATTCATGCATAAATCCAGGCAAATTAAGCATTAAAATTTTAGTCACAATATCACATATTATAATCATAATAACATATGCAATTCCATGAATAAAATTCCAATTTAATATGGCATATGAAATCATAATTTAACTTATAAACATACACTTATATCAGCATAATACATCCATGGCAATATTTAAACGTACAATCATACATTGGATAAACGGATCTCCAAACTCTTACATATCAGAAACAGTCCCAGGTTGAACGGGCCGAAGCCACAAGCTCAACACTCCCTTATTTACTCCAAAAATCAGAACTTCTTGAGCCATAAGCTCACAAATAACACATATAATGGTGAGTACTTGCAAATCCTATGGCATGCCAACTACATCCAATGGATCCACCATGAATGTTGTCAATATAATCATACATAGAAGGCATAGAATCTGATGTTTAAGCACTTAATCTAAGATGTAAAAATGCCATTAAAAGCATGTAGCTTAACAATTTCAACATCAATATAATTAAGCACAACAAATGCCTTTGTCCATGAATCTTAAACAAATCATAACACCAATTTCAAGTGCTCAAAAATTCAGTAACTCATGCTCCAATTAACAATCCATTCAATCCAAATTAATCATGCCAAAAGCTTAACACAATTTTTCAAAAGCCAGTTGCAATAATGCTCTTGTAAAATAAAATTAATTTTTGCATATCCAACAAAATAAGATGTGATTAAGTTATTAAAAACACTATTTAAAAATTCAATTTAACACATAACCAGACAAATTTACCAATAGCCTTTAAAATCACTCACCTCCACACTTTGTTTTTCAAACAAAAGTGTGTTCAAGTAGGTAAGTTTGAGCCTTAAATCCAATTAGCATCATCCTCATCTCGGCGTGAAGCTTTAATAGAGACAAAATATGCATTACAAACTAACATTAACATAAAAAAAAGTCAAAATTTCATAAACCATACGGATCTAAATCATTTCTCTAGTCTACCTTACTGAAATTGCACAATTAAGCTGAAACATAAAATTCATCAACTAAACGACCTTCTCAGGACCACAAACCACTTCTAAACTTCATTCCTAGTCCATTAACATTAAACCAAAGAGTTAATTTTATCTATTAAATCATTTTAAAATTTTTTGAAAAATCAACTCATCTTCTTGATTAAAAATGAATTTATCAAAATTGATCAACCAAACGAGTTTGATCTCTTGTTTTATGATTAAAAACCTCTTAATAAACATATTTTGAGCTTAGACATCCATTAAAACTTGGATTCCAACTCAAAATCATGCATTCACCATTGTTGAGTTCCATATTCAAGAAAGAAGAAATCAAAACTTGAAAATATATTTTAATCAATTTAAATAGCAAATAATGATTGAAAACAACTTAAAAATGAATTTAGAGTTGAGAATTACCTTAAATTGATCTTAAATAATCAATTTAGAAGATTGAATCAAGATCCTTGAAGAAATTTTGGATGACTTTTGCTCAACTTTGGAAAACTTTTATGGAGATTTTGCAGAGAATTTTGAGAGAGTAAAATTTTAGATCTATTCTCTGATATGTGGTCTAAGGAAATGAGAAAAAACTGAGAGAAAAAGCTCTTAATTTGGGTGAAAATGATGTGCAAGGTGAGGTAGTTGCAGTGTTTTTAAAAAATGAAAACGTCCACTTGATTTTCAAAAATTAGGGAAATTGTCATTAGGCCACTTCCACATTTCCCTTGTTTTACAAAATACTCCTTTCCCTCCAAAATTTTGAAAATAATGATAATTTGCTATAAAACCACTCTTACATTTCCCTTATTTTGCAAAATGGTCCTATTTAGTTAATATTTTAAATTCTCTCAATTAAACCCCCATTTTAATTTATTTTCAATTTCTAATTAAACCTAAAATATTTATTTTACCCAAAAATTACTTAAAACCATAAAATTATTTTTCTAAAAATATTTTATTTTTTGGAATATTATTTACCGATTTTTAAATGAAATTAAGCTGACTAAATTTTAAAAAACAAAACACTAATAAACCCGATTAACTCTTAATTTTTACTTGGAACTAGGTAAACTTGCTCGAAACTACTAGACCTATTTTCAAGGCCTTGCACAACCTATGTACATGTTTCTAACCAATCACTTGTGTTTCTACAAGTTTAAACACACCAAGGGACAAGAAAAGGCAACAAAAATTAAAAATTAAAAAACCTATGTTATCCACAACACTTTAGTCGACACGTTTTCCTGAATGTGTACCGCATTAAAAGATAAGGAAAAAATTTACCTGATTGATCGTGATCGTTTTAACAGCTACTAGTGGGTGCTTCCTCCTTTGATCGTGTAAAGTTCAGATACCTTTGTGTCTGCTTTGTGTTGGGTTCCTACATAGAAAGTTTCAACAGAATGCAACATACTTAAATCTACTTATCAATCCTACTCCTACAAAGTCTAAATTAAAATTTTCAAAATATTAAAACAAGTCTTTATAAAATTGAAAAAAGTTTAATCATCCTCATCATCATCCATCTGCTCATGCTCGTTATCCCCCTCTTCTTCTCTTTCCTCTTCACTTTCATGCGCTTATTCTTCTTGGTCCATATTTGTCGGCCCAAACATGTCAGGGGTATAACTGGGAACCCGATTGTTGTTTTGCCTCATGAACTCTTAAAAATTGGTCTTGATTCCTACATCCAATAAATCATCCAATCTAACTTTGGATGACTGCTCTTACCAACGTCTTGTTGAGCCCGTGCCAACCTTTGTGATGAGGTGGGTGTAGCTACGGTTTCTTACTGTCGCTTGCTCCCGTCTTTTATCTGTTTGCCTTGTAGCTCGATGTATTACTGGAACAAGATGTCCTCGATAATGCTTCGGGATGGTTTTAACGACTGCTTAGTGGAGGTCATGGGTACACCTGCCTTTTTACATAAAGTCGTCACCAGTTGGAGAAAGAACACTCCCACCTTCTGGCTACTAATGCACCGTCCCGTTTTTTTCTGCAAAATAGTATAGAGTAAAACTGCTCTAAAAGCATTAATGTTAGAAATATTTAAAGTATGTACAATTTGTGTTCAAATGAATTGAATCCACATCTTAGCTTTAGGAAACATAATTGCTTGAAAAAAGGTACTAGGATATTTGTACTTGCATGATTCTTCCATTCACCTGTTACTTTAGTTAAAAAGTTTATAATACTATCCATATCTATGTTTCTAAAATATTCTAAGTCAGTTTCATCAACGAAATCGTTCTCATAATATGGAGCATTATAAAAGTCACAAATAATTCGACGGGTTACTCGTACCTCTTTCCCTCGCACTAGTACTATATCCCATATATGACCTTTAGTATTTTTAGATTCGTGGTCTCGTAAAGATGCATAAAATTCTTGTAAAACAAAAACCAGATTATTATCCTTTGGGATCATCCAAAAATGTTCCCATTGATGATACCTAACCAAAGGCCATATTTCTTTACACAAGATCATTGATGGATCAAATCCCCTCTCTTAAATGAATGTTTTCCCTTGAAGTTCATTGAAATACTTTTCAACAGTTGGGTTCGGAAAATTAGAGGGAGTTTGAACCATCGATGGCTCTATTTCTATAGTTCGCCTAACTTTCCTAGGAAGCATTGTATTTCAACCTTAAGCAAAGAATTCAATAGAATAATAAAAAGTTTGAGTTTAGGAACCCTTAACCTTAAGTATATAATCGAAGTTCGTTTGAATTCCTTACTTCCCCGCAATGCTCCCGTTCCTCATTGCACTGAGTATGATTAAGAAGTTTGTGAAAGGAAATTTGAAAAAAAAAATTAGGGGTTTAGGGTTTAAAAAATGTTGATAGATTGAGATAATTTGAGGGATTAGGGTTTAATGAGTGTTTTAATTAGGGTTAAATATGAGTTTATATTATAAAATAAGGTTTTAAAGGTTTAAAAATCGAGTAAAACTAATCTTTAAGCCATCGGGTTGCGTAATAGGTTGGGTCAACCCTACAGAAACTTGCAGCGATGTTGCGATATAGGGGTTCCGTGTCACGACATCCCTGACAGTTTACCGATGTCATGACACAAGGGTTTTGTGTCACGACACATCTGTCAGTTTGGAGATTCTCAGGGACTATCTGCTACATCGCGACTTCGTGTTGTGACTGTCTATTTCGATCTAAGGATAAACCTACATCAAATAAAGGTTAAAATCTAAACTATATGGTTAGTTAGATATAAAATAATTTACAAATATCATGCAAAAATTCACAAATTTTAAGTTATGTTACTAGATTTACCCAGCAATATTGCCAATTCACCTGCGGACAATCTTTTTATACTATTACCATTGGTCTACCATCGTCGTGCCATTCCGCTCTTGCCCACTTGCGTCGTTCCTTAAACCTATTTATTCTTTCTGTATTCATAAAAAGAAACATTTCCCTTGATTTGGGAACGTCAGAAATAGATAAAATTTTGCAATGCTCCCCTAATTTCTTCCTATTTTCCTCGTTCAGTTGATAGCCACATTTGAATGTTTCAGTCTCACCATTAATTTTTACTGTCAACTCATTTTTCTCTAAATCAATGGTGAATCTAGAAGTGGCCAGGAAAGGTCTTCCTAGTAAGATTGGTATCTCACGATCTTCTTCAAAATCAAGTACTACAAAATTCGTAGGAATAATAAAGCTTAGCACCTTGACTAACACATCTTCTAGTACCCCATTCAGTGTACTAAAGACATGTCAGCCATTGCAATTTTATTTCAGTTGCTTTAAGATTCCCTGACCTGAGTTTTTCAAAAATTAATAAGGGCATTAAATTAATACTAGTTCCTAGATCGTATAAGGCTCTATTAAAGTGAATACTCTCTATTTCTATGGGAATAGTAAAACTGCCTGGATGGTTTTAAACAAATTCAAAAACCATACAAATTCATCCTCATCCCGCTTTTGTCTTTTTTCTAAACTTGATAGAAATGGGACTTTCGTGATTTCGGCATCTTTAGGTGTCTTTTTTCCCATCTCAGCCGTTGGCACATTCTCCTCTAGTTCAAGTCCGTATACCACTCCTAGGGAATTATCTTGAGGTTCATCAGTATTATCCATAGTTACATCCGTGGTAGGTATTTCTAGGCTACTTAGTACCATGCCCGATCGGAGTGCTATAGCTTTCACATGCTCTTTACCTTCCCTCCATGGATTATCTTTTGTGTTATTGGGAATGCCTGTGCTAATTTATCTTTTGATATCGCCCATCAAGCTCATCAATTGTCTTATTTGATCTTCAAGCTTAGTCAATGTTCTTGTTGAGTTGGTACACTCAGACTGCACTTGCTTGACATTTTTTCTCATTTACATCTCCTCCTCAATTCTATCCAGACTTTGACCACATGCAGTATGGTCACTTGGGTTGGTTCTATCTTGGGGTTCCTTTAAATAAAGAGGTTGGTAATTAGTATTTTTAACTTGATTTGAATTGTTATCTCCTCATTGGTTTCCACCCCATCTCAAGTTCGGGTGATCTCTCCAGCCGAGATTGTATGTGTTTGAATAAGGGTTTCCACTCCTATTCCCATTGTAATTTATATCATCAGCAGGATTATTGAGATAATAAAAGAGTGGCTTGTCTCCTCCATGCATAGACGGTATTGAAGCAGCTTCAATAAGGTTGAGTCTATCCATTAGTTGTTGATACTTATCATCCTCTTGAGTAACTTTAACTGTAGCGAGTTTCTGGTCATATGTGAATCGATCAGTTGGCCAGTGATAGGAGTTCAATGCCATATTTTCAATAATTTTGTATGCATCCTTATACGTCCTATTCAAAAGGGCTCTTCTTGCTGCTCCTTCTAATCCTAATCTTGCATTTGCGTTCAACGCATTGTAAAATATCTACAATCTCATCCACTCAGGAAATTTGTTGTGCGGACAATTTTGAATCAACATTTTGAAGTGTTCCCACACCTCATAAAAACCTTGCCCTTCCATCTATCTAAAGACATCAATCTGTCTTCTTAATTGGACTGCTTTACTAATTAGGAAAAACTACTGTAAGAATTTTCCAGCAAATTCATCCCAAGTTGTGATAGATATTGGAGCCTGTGAGTCTAACTAAGAAAAGGCATTATCAATCAGAGAAAAAGGGAAAAACCAAATATGAATAACGTCGTCATTGACCCCGTTATACTTAAAAGTATCACAGAGTTGAAGAAATCGTTTCTAATGTTGATTAGGGTCCTCTGCCATAGTGCCCCTAAACTACAGATTATTTTGGATCATTTGTATCACTGTCGGTTTGATCTCAAAATTATTAGTTATAATCGCTGGCTTCGTTATACTTTCCTAGACCAAATCTAAATTTGGTAGGGCATAGTCCTATAATGTTCTCTCATTCCGAGCCATATGCACATTTGTGGGTAACTATGGTACTAGTGGATCTCTTAGGGCATTATCATCGGCATCACCAAATAGTGGATTTTCACGGGGTACGTTAACTGCAGCTGGTGATGGTGGATATTGCATTTGTTGTTGTTGCTGCTGCTGCTGTCAGTGATTTGTTTAGATTATTCTCTCTAGATCTGTTGCTGCTACAATAGGTGTGCCTCTACTAGGAGTCATACACCAAAACCAAAAAGAGTAGATTACTAATACTAAAATAAAATAATATCTATAGTTGAAAAAATTCCTAGTTATTCTTTTGGAATGTGGAAATTAAAATCAATCTAGTGACGTTGCCTCCCAGGAAACGACGCCACTAACTTGACCGTCTCCAAACGTACTAACATCAATAGTGTGAATACTACAATAAAATAGAGTTATGAGGTGGTATCCGCTAGTATATGGGTCAAGTTGTAATATAGATTTTACAACGAAATAGGTGAGTACTCCGAGGATCGTACACAAGGGAGGTGGGTACTAAATCAATCTTAACCTAAAAAATTAAAGATCTAATTAATACTTTAAGTTGGTTATAGTACGAAAGTAAAATAAGAAAGAATTTTAGGGCTTCTTACATAAAATAAAATAACATAAAAGAATTGAATTTCAAGAGATATAAAGAATAAAGTGAATCAAATCTGAAGATGGGTGATTAGGTTGCTTCAGTAATCTCAATCAACTGTCGTCTCGGGTTCATCGTCAACCAACTAGTAGCTACCTTGGCAGGATCTTCAAATCTTCCACTAACATAATGAGTCAGTAGGGACTACTTATCTTCCGACCTCACAGTCCAGACTGGCTTGGGGTAAAGGTGTTCACGAATGGGCCATACTAATTTTCGGTTAATTCCCACCTTGATGACTTCCCAGGGCTGTTAGGTCTAGGGTTTGTTTTACGTTCTTCCTTTCCCAAACAATTGATCCATTGAGTAACCCTACAAAACAGTTAAGAGATCATGCTTCCACTTGTTAATCCCCTATAGAAGGATTAGTTCCTCATGGCTTTCATAAACAACATGGAATACATGGAAGATTTAATCATAGGGAATGAATTGAAATAGAGAGTTTAAGAACAGTCTGATTAATATTCATAATAAGCACAAATCCACAATAATTGATATCCTTTATCTATTAGAAATCTTGAAAGAGACAAAGAACAAATAAACTAAAACTATGAAAACCTAAAGAAAGTAAGAAAACAAAACTTAAACCTAAAAGAGAATCTAGGCTAACGGAATGTGTCCATAATGTGTGCCAAAGGAGCCTATTTATAGCCTTCAAGTAGCCGTCATCCTTAACCCATGGTTAGCTGATGTTCTCGACCTTTAAGTTCAATTGTGCAGACCAAAATTCCCCTGCTTTGTGTTTTATTCTCGTCACAGAGTCGATGCCGCGACACACCAGGACCTATGTCTAACATAGCAACCAGTCTACTCCTTTGCATCTGTCTTCAGGGGTATGTTGCGACACCCTCAGCCTGTGTCGCGACATTGAAGGCAGTTTCTCACTTTCTCTATTTTGCTCTCTATGTTATGACATCAAATCTCCCATGTTGCAACATAGCGTGCAGTATTGACCCAAAATGCCTTCTAATGGTCTGTTGCACACTCACAAAGTATGTTAGCTCTCCCTTAGGCCTCATTCAGCCCTTAAGGTTAATAAAAGACTCAATGTGCACATTTTATTGAATGCAAATAAAGCTAAAGAAACTTAATTAAAACATAACGAAAATTCTTTTATTCAAGCTCCTTAAATGTGAAAAATATTTTAATCTGCTACACTGAATCATGACGGATCAGTTAGGAGACAAACATTTGAACTATGCAAGTCATCAAGATGCACCATGTATATGTTTTTGACTGCCTCTGGATGTATCAACTTTAGAGTAGAAACCCTGCAAAAAAAATATGAAAAGTTGGTATCCGCAAGTATACAGGTCATGTTGTAATATAGTTACAACAGAGTAGATGAGTACTTCAAGGATCGTACCCAAGGGAGGAGAGCACTAAGTTAATTCTAACCTAAGCACAAATAGATCTAATTAATAATTTAGATAAATTATATTACGATCAAATATAAAGAGATTTTTTTTGGAATTTTAATAATAATAATTCAAGAAACAAATAAGAGAATCTATCAAATCTGAGCATGGGTGATTAGCTTGCTTCGCAAATCATAACCAAATGTCGCTTCAGGTTTTCTTATTCAATCAACTAGTCAATACCCCAACAGGATCTTCCAATCTTCCACTAGAATAACTAGTCGACAAGAGCTACTTATCTTTTGACCTCACGGTCCAAACCGATTCAGGGTTAAGGTATTCATGGATAGGCCATACCAATTTTGGGTTAATTCCCACCTTAATGACTTTCTAAGATTGTCAAGCCTATGGTTTAAGATCTTCTTTTCCTGAACAGCTGATCCGTTAAGAGAACCCTATAAAACAATTGTTAAGTTGTGTTAATAGCTCTACTGGTGTCATCTATTTATAGGAAGAAAAGGTAGAACCCTTGTTAAGTTGTAGTGGTTTATTTCAAATAGAAAAATAACACTTTACTTAGAATAGGACTAGGATGGATGGCACACCCTAGTATTTCTATGAGGGTTGTCGCCCCCATTATGTCCATGAGGGGTTTTTGGGCCTTTCACACATCGGGTCCAATTACGAGTACTTATTGGGTCTTTTTGACCCAGTACTCTGTAATGTGCTCCAACTCGATTCGATTTTTCTATTTCCTAAAATAAACTTTAATATTTATATATCAAACAATTTTCTCATCCCTATTTTACCCCCAGTAAAATTTTGACGATTTTGCCCGTAGTAAAGTTTAGAGAAAATATGTTCAATATTTCAAAACTCAACATGTTCACTGTGACCGAATGGTTTATTTTCATTTTTGAGCTTCAAAATAATCCAAAAAACAAACTCATTCTTCCAATCATTTTTTAAGTAATCCATATAGAATTGCAAATGGATCATTTCCATTTTCATTTTCATTTCTATTCTCATTTTTGGAAACCTACATTAATTTCCAAATGATTCCATTTATCCATTTCGAAGAAAACCATAATCATTCCTGAATGTTTCCCATTTCTCTTTTCTCATTCATTTATATTCAATTCATTTTTGGTTTCAACAAGTTAGCAAAGAGATCGGTTGGACATATATAGTTGAGGCTAAAATGATTTATAATTAATTCCTTGTTTTTTTCCTATTAATTATAAACTCATTTATTCATGAAGTCATTCCACTATAGTATCCTGACTGAGCTCTACCCAACGACATTCCATTATGAAAGCAACTACTCAATACTCGTCCAATTACTTTGTCACAAGTGTGTTACCCTCATAGGATATCCTTGATCTCTTTGGGATAATATACATTCTCCCAATATGATTCTATATTATCTATTGTTAACCATTACATCTTCCTTTATGAAAGTCAACCATGATCAAATAGTGATCAAGTGATCCATCACAAAGACGGACGACCCCTGGCCACGTTTACTTTTCATCAACCACGTAATGCCAATGAAAAGATATCATTTCCCCATGTTATGGGTTATGAATTCCACTATTGTGAATGATGTTACATACTACAGAAGTTGTACACCCAACCCACTAGCTTTCTGTTCCTTATCTTTTTGAACTCAAGCTTTTACTTACATCATAGTGTACGAGTCAAGCATACATAGGTCACCATCCACTCAGGATATAGGTATGCCACACTATGAATGTCACAAGTGAATAAATCCATAAATAGATTCAGGATATATTCTCTTTGCATCCTGTTTGATGTACTTTCAGTCCAGTCAATCACATTTATATCTCTATTGTAACATCCCTAACCCGGTCAAGTAGGTTCGACCCAGATTTGGCAAGTTACATTAACCACCAAAGTGAATCTCTATTAACACCCAATCTAATCTTCAACACACCATTTATTTACAACATATATTTCAGCACAACAGTAGAAATAATTCATGCATAAGATATAAAACATACGAGCTAACAAGCATACACAAGTAAGGTTCGCACCACAACTTAGGCTTGCATACGTCCAACAACATAGTTTGCCTATCAGAATAACATATTCGTTCACAATACAGTATAAATCATGAGTTCGCATAAAATATAAGTTCACTTATCAGAGTAACACACATTGTTCTCATAAAAACATAAGCCATGAGTTCGTACAATAATACGGGTTCGTAAGGTAACTACAGTTTGCATACTTTCTAAGTTCGTACCTGAATATACAAAACTAAGTTCGCATGCAAAACAGGCTTCGCAAACATATAAGTCATTCACACACGAATTCGCATATGTGTATAAGGCTTTTGTACCTATATAGGATTCACATAAATATATGGGTTTGCACAATTTACCTAGGTTCGCCAAGTAGTAAGACTATTGCAAATAAAGGTACGCATGTAATTTTCAAGGTTACAGAAAAAGGTGGTTCGTAGTAATTCTAATTTGCGTATAATATCGAGAAGTTTTTCAATGAGAGAAAACTAAATACAATATAACACTCATGCATGAAGAAACATCAAACTTTATTCATAATAAAAAAATAATTTAATATTTTAAAACATGGTTCGCAAAACAAAAATAAACCTAAAATATAAAGAAATTATTTCAATAACAGAATCAAAATATAATCAATCTAAAACCCAAATAAATAAAACCCCATCGCCTATTTTCCAAGTTTGCCAATATCTATTCAGGGATGAGCCTTGACAAGTCATCTACCTCGCCATTACCATCTACAACCTACTTACCTGCAAAGTAAGAGAGGAGTAGGTGAGTTCATTAAAAACTAAGTGAATAATCAGGAATTGAAAAAGTATGCTTAAAATACAACGTTTAAAACATAAAGAAGGCTTAGTTTGAAAATCATGTCATGTGCTAGGTTCACAGTGAAAGTGGGAGACCCATTCCACAGATCCTGGTTATAAGAAAACAAGTAAGTCTGTAAAAATAGTTTCAGTTGTGCTTGTAGAAAATTATACTTGAAAACTTAGCTTGTTTGAAAACATATCTTGTATAGCATGAAACATACTCACATACTTGTCTTATCATAATGGTAGAGGTACATAAAACATGTTCTAGCTCACACTTATCATATCATAATCTGTTGGATATGCGGCTCTCCTTATAATGCCTTAGAATGACTCAAAGAGTCCTTATAACATGTCTCATAAGTGCAACGTGAAGCTATGCACTCTCCTATACACTAACATGTCCCAGTGAATGGAGCATAGCTCAACATTCCCTTATCTCTCCACATGTCTGAGGGCCTCAACGCCCAAAACACAGAAAACTTGTGGTGTGTACTCACAATCCTATGGCAAGCCATTATATCCAATGTAAGGGCTCGCTAAGGAGCACGCACAGAAACTTATCAAATAGAGCTCGCATAAGAAGCTTGTGAAAAACACAGTTTGTAAAACTGTACTATAAAAAATATCTTAAAACATAGGCTTGCTTAGGAGCTTGCATAAAACATATCTTTAAAGCATAACTTAAAAACGTATTCTTGAAAATAGAGTCTCAAAACTTGAAAATAGAGTTTCCTAGAAAACTTACTCTTGAAACTTGGTTTTAAAAAAAAGTTCTCGAAAACCATCACAATTCATACACAAGATACTAACCTTTAAACATTCATACTGAAAAACATATTAGTTAGCAAACTTATAGCAATTCTTAACAACTCATTGATAAAGCTAATAATTTAAACAAGTTTGGCTTTGTCCTTATTCCATACTATTAGATGGTCTGGCTGGTTTGCAATATAAACACACAAATTACTAAGCAGACAGAACTTTCAGAATTCACACATGCAAGTGAACCTAGCTTTCTGGATAATCATCTAACAGGACAGAGACTTACCTTGGTTGCTACGAACTTGGTTTAGAATAGAGATTTGACAATAGAATATTCAATGAGAGAATTTTTCATGAAATAAGGGTCGTATTCATAGGCACTAAGTGTCCTAGAAATCGTAGGATACCCTACTTGATTTAGGAAAGGTGTTACTTGCACGAAAAGTATTCCTAGATACACCATATCTTTAGTTACTAATTTGAATCTGACTTTAACTTTGACTGGTGAACCCCTAGTTCACAACTTACATGGCGAACCACCAGTTCACCAAACAAATTGGTGAACCCTAACTCGCCAAATAGATTGGTGAACCCCTATATCACCAAATAAACTAACGAACATGACTTTCAATGAATCTGGTGAATCCCCTTACCACATCTTTTGGCATATATTGCAATGTTGAAACATTGGCGAAGATTGAAGCGGAGGAAGCGGAAGAAAGATTAAATTCAAGTTGTTTGACTCAAGAAGGAAAGATTCGGAGGTGACTTGAAAGAATAAATAAACAAATTTAGAAATTAACTAAAACTAAAACATTAAAGAAGAAATTGAGGAACTAAAAATAAATAAATAAATAAATAAATAGACAAAATTTAGAAATGGAATGTGGACTGAATAAACTGATGGATATGATGGATAGAAGGATAAATGTCTAATTGAACCCTTTGAGATATGAATTCCAACAAACTCAATTAATGGCTCTAATCAACCCTCCAAGAAATAATTCTTGGCAAATTGAACGGTGAAGAATGAATTCCCAAAACTACTTGAAGAAAATCGAGAAGAAAACTACTTTTAAAAATCATAAGAAAGAAATCTTGCACAAAGAAATAAACTCCCAGAGTTAAAAACTTTATTAATGAAAACAAGCTTCTCCCCAGTGAACAATAAAGAAACCTCTATATAGGTTAGCAAATTACATCCAAGTAAATTATAAAGTATACTGAAACTCTAATTAATCTAAATAAGAAGTAGAATTAAACTAAACTTTCTTGTTTGACTAAGAAACAAAAACTCCTAAACAACTTAAAATACTTAAACAATATCAAAAATTCGGAATAAAAAAATAATAAAACCTAATAAATACAATATTGGGCTCATATATAACAAAAATTAAGCTTAAAAATCAAACCAAATATGATTTAAACTCGAATTAAAAGCCCGAAACTCGTAATTCCCGTCATAATCCAGTTCAAAAATTTTGCTCGCACAGCTTTCACTAAAACAATCATAACTTCATCTCCCAAACTCAAAATTGGGTGATTCACAGTGTGTTTCAAAGCTAAGAGGTAGGTCTTCAAACCCCATCCATACATGTATCATTCCTCGCTTTCCACAAAAAAATTCATCATCAAATCTTGTCTTTGGTTGAATAAGAGATAATCTTTATCATAGGTGGAAAGATTTAATAGAGAGCTCCCCGCAAAGGATCAACAAATTCCTAAAAGATGGAATAAGTCCACTAGACAAATTCAAGTTAGGGTTAGTGAAAACACAATAATTCCTCTCTTTTAGATAGGTTCACTCTTTCTTTCCATTCTCTTTTTCAATGTGAAATAAACTCTTTAATTTTACCTCGTAGGAATTTTCACTCACAAAAATTGGACCATTAAATTGACTTTTATCGCTCCAGGTCTCTTGTCTCTCAGCCTTTTTACATGAATCATCCGGACTTCCCTTTAACCCCTCACAAAAATTTTGTAAATTGAATTCATCATAATACAACTCTTTAGGAGGAGAATTAAGGTCTAAATCGTCCAAATTCATAGACTCTAGAAAAAATTCTTACTATCAACTTTTTTCGGTTAACAAAGTTCACTATCACTATCACTATCATCATAGTTCGCATTATTACTATCAACTTCTTCGACATCAAATTTGAAATAAGGTGTAATGTTAGATATAGACTCAATAATAGGCACAAAATCACACTTACTATCTTTACAAACGGTGTCACTTGAAGTTTCTCGCTCATCTATATCATCGTCGTCACTGATAGTAGTAGACGAAGACTCCTCAATAGGTTCTGTGTCATATTTACGTTCCTCGGCTTGCAAGTATGTTTTCTTAAATGAATATGTTGGACATTCAAAGGCTTTGTCATCCTTCGCATTACACCACATGCTCTTCCTAGCTCGTTCTCTTTGTTCTGCCATAAGTCGTTTAAGCTCATAGAAAATATTATGTTTTTTGTCCCAGCATGTTTCTTGACAAGTCCATGAACAATAGTAGGTTGAACGACATTCAAAACAACATGTCTGTGCGGGTTTTTTTTTTTACAAATATGACATTTATGTCTTGCCCAATGTTTATCATTGTTAGTTTCAATTCGAGACAAATTTTGACTAAAATTTTGTTGAACCGCCTCGTGATGAAGGACTTGAGCTTGCATTGTGTCGAACTTATTTTCCAAACGCTCTTGCGCCTCTTTGGAATCTTTTCGAAGTTCGTCAATAGTGCTATAACTTGGTCCATGGTAACCATGGATGGATCATGCTCTTCGTCCTTACTACGTGTACATACCATTATTAGAGCCTAAAATAAAAAACACTCAAAACACAATTGATCAAAGAAAATTAAACCTCATTGTTATACACTTGCAATAAAAAAAGATAAACTTTAAGAGACAAAGAAAAGAAGTTAAGATTATCTTGCTTGTAACATTTAAAGAGCAGTCAAACTCAATAATATTCAAAAAGATATGGGATCACTATCTAACAAAATTGACCTAAGGCTCTAAGAAGCCAAAGAAAAACTTGAGTCTAAAGGAAGTAATTTGCGCAGATAAATGAGAGGTAACTCTTTTTGTACCTATTAACACAAGAAACAAAAATGTGTTAGAATGTATAATAGAATAAGAAAATATAAAACAAAAGAAACCCTAATACTAGAATAAAAAAACTACATAACCAAAAACCCAAAATAATGGAAAACAACTTGAATTTTTTTGTTCAAGGTGTTCACGATTTTCAAAAAACACGAAATTTAAAGTAGAGTCTTCTCAAATAATGTAGATCTGATCTGGAAAATTTCGACAAAAAATTTGACCCACAGAATAATTTTTTATTTTTCTTTTTTTCATTTTTTTTTTGTTTTTACACTTTTCGATCACTTTTTTGTGGAAAATATTTTTTTTTATATTTTAAGAGAGTGAGGAATAAAAATGTAAAATTTCTGATCGTTTGACAAACGTTTACCCACTAAAAAACATTTTTTTCTGAAAAACTTTTTGCGTAAAAGAAAAAAAAAACTATTTTGAGATTGTTTACTAGAAATCAGTTTATAAGAACACAAAAAACACATAAAATGTCTGAAGTTGATACCAAATGATAAGGATTGAAGCGGAGGAAGCGGAAGAAGGATCGAATTCAAGTTGTTTGACTCAAGAAGGAAAGATTTAGATGTGACCTGAAAGCAAGAAACCAAACAAATTTAGAAAATAACAAAAAAAATAAGAAAGATTAAAAAAATAAAGGACTAATATTCAAAATAATAACTAATTAGCGAAAAGATAGATTAAAGTAAAGTGGAAGATGAAACGATAAACCGATGGATAAAATGAATAGGAGGATAAATGTCCAATTGAACCATTTGAGATATAAATCCTAACAAACTCAATTAATGGCTCTAATCAACCCTCCAAAAAATAATCATTGGCAAATTGAAGGGTGAATAATGAATTCTAACAACTACTTGAAGAAAATCGAGAAGAAAACTACTTCTAAAAATTACAAGAAAGAAATCTTGCACAAGGAAACAAACTCCCAGGGTTAAAAACTTTATTAATGAAAATAATTCTCCGCAATGAACAATGAAGAAACCTTTATATAGGCTAGCTAAGTACATCCAAATAGAAATATAAAGTATAATGAAACTCTAATTAATCTAAAGAAGTAGTTTTAAACTAAACCTTCTTGTTTCACTAAGAAACAAAAACTCCTAAACAACTTAAAATACTTAAACAATATCCAAAATTCGGAATAAATAAATAATAAAATAATAAAACCTAATAAATACAATATTGTGCTCATAGATAATAAAAAATTAAGCTTAAAAATTGAACCCAACATGATTTAAACTCGAATTAAAAGCTCAAGACTTGTAATTCCCATCATAATCCCATCCAGAAATTGTACTCGCCCCCAGTCTTCACTAAAACGGTCATAACTTGAGCTCCTGAACTCAATATTGGGTGATTCAGAGTGTGTTTCGAAGATAAGAGATAGATCTTCGAATGCCATGAAGACATATTAACCTAGAAATCTAATGCCCCAAAATTTTAATTTTGGGTATTGTGAATGTGTGACACAAGTATCTGTCTGCTTTAGTAGTTATGTGTTCTGAGTGTGTTTGGGAGGTCCCAAGTTCAAGCCAGGACTTGGGAAAATTTTGGTATTTTTATGAATAAGTCCTATCTTTGTTCAGTAGGCTTTTAAGAAAAAGTTGGCAAATAATTAACAGAATGGGCTTACTGGACTGGTGGTTAAGTGAAGTGTTGGTGTGAGGGAGGTCATGGGTTCGAATCTTTGGGACGGCAAGGGTTGTATTTTTACTCCTAATTTCGGCAAGAGTTGTGCTGAACTGGGTTTCTGAGTGGTGAATGTGTAGTGGGAAGTGGGGGAGCGATTTAAGGAGTCAATTAGGAGATTATGGGGGAGAATATCCAAAATCTGGTCACTTTTTCTTTTTTCGAAAAAATAGAGTCGTTTTTCTCTCCATCTTTCTGACGTTTTCTCTCTCCCATCTCTGCCAAATTTTTTTCTTTGCTTCTTACTCGGTTATCTTTTCTTTTCTTTCCTCTACTACTGCCAAAATTCCCTTGTTTCCCCAAAATCATTCTTTCCTCTTGATTTTGTAGCGTTAAATAGCACTTGTGCAAATTCAATAAGTTGTTGGGTATCATTTTAAGATATTATTTTGTGTTCAATATTCTAATTTTGAGGTGTTGGCTGCAGCATTTCGCGAGGATTAAGGCTCTTCTCATGATTTTCGTAAACGTACCAATTTGAAGTTTTGCGGTAAGTGTTCATAGTTTTGTGGGTAAGTATTTTGGTTTCGGGATTTTGATTAATCGCGAGGTAAGATTGATTATGGTGTTATTTGTTCAATTATAGGCTTTGGGGTGCTCAGGGACTACTTTAGCATCAAACAAAACCGGGTGTGTACTCGAAACGCAAAAATAAGGGATTCGGCGAAAAGCCAAAATTGCTTGCTATTTGGACAGCAGCAATAGTCTAACTTTAAAAAAATCGCCATAAATTGTGGAAAGTGAATTAGAGGATGAAAAAAATATGGAATTAAAGCTTATTGAGTCTAGTTTCTCATAGACAAAATGGTGTTAGTAATGGAATTTTAAAACATGAGTTATAATAAACTTTGTGGGACAAGGTCAGGATGAATTCGGGTTCCCCTGTTTTGACTTTGGAAAATTATCAAAAATTGGAGGAAAATAATTAGAGGTTAAAATTTATATGTTTAAATTATTAATGAGTCTATTCTCAGTAGAAACAAATGGAAATATCATCCAAATTTTGTACTAGGAGATAACTAGTTTTTAGCAAAGAAGAGTCAAAGCAGTCAGACAGCAGAACAGAGGTAAAACCAAAAATTCTAAAAATTTTATGGTAAAAAGGTACTTGAGTCTCGTTTCAAATACATCAAGAAGATCTTAATTCGGAATTCTGTAGCTCAAGATATCAATAATTTAGTAACAATGACTCAAGTAAATAGCTTTGAAGGATCATATAAGTAAATAGTGGAAACACATATGAATAATTATCTAGCACGGGTTACATTAAAATGGATCACGAGGCCAAGGCCAATTTAGGCCATGCGGGCCACATGGGCGTGTGGGCCCACACGGGCAAATATCATGGGCTTGTAGGCCCATTTTCACTGTTTTATTGCTAAGGTTGCATAGGTCGCCCGAGTCGACTGTGGACCTACTGTAGGGTCGGTAAGCTTACCTAGACCCCTAATTGACTGAAATGACTGTATGACTGATATGATTAAGCATGATGATGTCCCACTGATTTGATATTGTATGCCCTATTTATATGCATGATATTATGTTATAGCATGTCATATTTGTATATTGCATTGCATTGGGTTGGGGGATTATAATGTTCGGAGGAAGTGTACTGAAAGGCCTCAAGCCTAATTTATTGGCAGCTCAGCTGCAAACTACTGTTTAGTGCCGCATTCAGTACTACTTGGAGTGTAGAGATGGGTGGGTTGATTATATCCCCACATGGAGTGTAGGGTTGAACGGAGATGGTGTGTAGAGGCTAGATGGGTAGGATTTTTGTGACTGCATATCTGTTACTGCTACTGACACTGTGATGGGCTAAAGCCCTATTGCATGACTGTTTTTGTACTGAGATGGGCTAAGGCACAAACTGGACTGATACTGATACTGAAAAGGGCTTAAGCCCAGACTATGATTATTTGTTTACTGTCTATTCATTTGTATGGGGATTACACACTGAGTTTACGTAAACTCACCCCTTCTATTTAATCGGTACAGGTAATCCCCAAATATAGGTGGATCGATGCGGCAGAGGACTCAGTGTTGGCCACACGACTTCTTTTACACTGTTTATTACCTATTTATGATTTTACTTTTATTTGGGAGTATTTTGCTGTAATTATGGTCTTTACAGATTTTGGTTTAAATTTGGATTTTATACGGTTTTATGATTTAAATCTGCTAATGTTAGGTAAAACTCGGGTTTTCAAATGAAATTAATGTTTTATCAAAAATACCACGAATACGCAAACTGTTTAAAAGCTTCCGCAATAAAAAAATGTTTTGAAATTAAATAACGATTTGTAAATGAATAATGTTTTGAAAACGAACGACACGATTTGAAATTAACATAAGATAATAAAAAAAGTTAAATAGAAAAAGGGAATTTAGCGACAACATATTTTTCAAAAAGCACTACCATGTGACATCGTCAGATTCGGCCATAGCGTCTAGGCCGGGTTTGAGGTGTTACAAGAAATGTCTGGATCCCGTCCAAAAATTCGTCGCAAGTCTAGTGATTTTCCAAACTTGAAAATTGGCAACTTCGATGAAGGGGATTTAATAAATTTTACCCTGTCTGTGTATGTATCATTCTCCCTTTCCACGAAAAGATTTGTCCTCGAATATTGTCTTTGGTTGAATAAGAAAGAATCTTTATCAACAAATTCCTGAAAGAATGGAACAAGTCCACTAGACAAATTCAAGTTAGGGTTAGTGAAAACATAATCATTCCTCTCTTTTAGATAGGTTCTCTCTTTCTTTCCATTCCCTTTTTCAATGTGAATTAAGCTCTTTAATTTTACCTCGTAAGAGTTTTCACTCACCAAAATTAGACCATTAAATTGACTTTTATCGCTCAAGGTCTCTTGTCTCTCAGTATTTTTACATCAATCATCCTCACTTCCCTTTAACCCGTCACAAAAATTTTGTAAATTGAATTCACCATAATATAACTCTTTAGGAGGATAATTAAGGTCTAAATCGTCCAAATTCATAGACTCTAGAAAACAATTCTTACTATTAACTTTTCTTCGGTTCATAAAGTTCACTATCACTATCATCATGTTTGTATTATTACTATCAACTTCTTCAGCATCAACTTTGAAATAAGGTGTAATGTTAGATATAAACTCAAGAAGAGGCACAAAATCACACTTACTGTCTTTACAAACGGTGTCACTTGAAGTTTCTTGCTCATCTATATCATCATCGTCACTGATAACAATAGACAAAGACTCCTCAAATAGACTCTGTGTCATACTTACGTTCCTCGACTTGTAAGGATGTTTTATTAAATGAATATGTTGGACATTTAAAGGCTTTGTGATCCTTCACATTACACCATATGCACTTCCTAGCTCGTTCTCTTTGTTCTGCCATAAGTCGTTTAAGCTCATAAAAAATATTATGTTTTTTGTACCAATGTCTTTCTTGACAAGTCCATGTTCAATAGAAGGTTGAACGACATTGGAAACAACATGTTCATGTGGGTGTTTGTACAAATATGATATCTATGTCTTGCCTAATGTTTATCATTGTTAGTTTCCATTTGAGACAAAGTTTGACTGAAATTTTGTTGAATCACCTCGTGATGAAGGACTTGAGTTTGCATTGTGTCAAACTTATTTTCCAAACGCTCTTGTGCCTCTTTGAAATCTTTCCGTAGTTAGTTGAATAGTACTGTAACTTGGTCCATGGTAACCATAGATGGGTCATGCTCTTCATCCTTACTACGTGTACATACCATTATTAGAGGCTGAAATAAAAAACACTCAAAACACAATTGATCAAAGAAAATTAAACATCGTCGTTATACACTCGTAATAAAAAAAGATAAACTCTAAGAGACAAAGAAAAGAAGTTAAGATTGTCTCACTTGTAATTATTAAAGAGCAACCAAACTCAATAATATTTAAAAAATGTGGAATCACTCTTTAACAAAGTTGACCTAATGCTTTAAGAAGCCAAAGAAAAACTCGATTCTAAAGGAAATAAGTTGCGCGGAGAAAGGAGAGGCAACTCTTTTCGTACCTATTAACATAAGAAACGAAAATGTGTTAGAATGCGCAATAGAATAAGAAAAGCTAAAACAAAAGAAACCCTAATGCTAGAATAAAAAAAAAAACTACCCAACCGAAAACTAGAAAAATGGAAAACAACTTGAATTTTGTTTTGAGATGTTCACGATTTTTAAAAGTCACGAAATTTAAATTGGAGTCTCCTCAAATAATGTAGATCTAATCTGAAAAATTTCGACACAAAATTCAACCCACAATATTTTTTTACTGTTCTTTTTCTTTCATTTTTTTTTTGTTTTTGCACTTTTCAATCACTTTTTTTTGTGGAAAATATTTCTTCTAGAGAGTCCCAAGAATCAGAATGTAAAATTTTAAATTGTTTAGAAAACGTCTACCCATTAAAAAAATTCGAAGAACTTTCTAAGTTAAAGGAAAAAAAAAACTATTTTGAGATTGTTTGCTAAAAATTAATTTATAAAAAGAAAAAAAAACACTTAAAATGTCCAAATCTAATACCAAATAATAAGGATTGAAGCGGAGGAAGCAAAAGAATGGTCGAATTCAAATTATTTGACTCAAGAAAGAAATATTTAGATGTGACTTGAAGGAAGAAACCAATCAAATTAACCAACTCTCGAGAACTTTCCTTTAGCTTTGTTATGGATGAAATTGTGACATATAAAGCTTAATGTTTTATTTTGGGGTGTAAATTAACGTTAAAATTTATTAAATTTAACCTTCAACATTAATAAAAGGTTAAATGTTGATTTTCTTTAATTTTGTAAATTTTTAAAAATAGTTTTATTAATTTAGAAAATATTACATTTACAAAATTTTCAAAAATAAAAAAATTTATTATTTTGTAAATGTTGAAGGTTAAATTTATTAAATTCTTTTAAAATTTGAATTAAAATAACAAATTTTATAAACATTGAAAGCTAATTTTGTTGATTGTTGATTTTTTTTATATTTAAAATTTAATTGATAAAATATGTAAACATTAGAGGATAAATTTATTATTAGACTAATAAAAAAAAACACTCACACCAACATCAACACTTATAACCAACAAATTAGATTTCGATAAAGAAAAAAATTAAAAGTTCAGTTACAAAACTAAAACGTTCACTCCTTTTTATTCTATCATAGCATTGAATGCTATTAAATTATCTTTATTTACTCTCTTGCAAAATATAAAAATTAATTTTTTTTCTAACTTAATAATTAACAATAATTTATCAAAAAAATATAGAAATAGTTCACAATAATTAATGTCATTATCAATTATCCTTTTTTTATCACATTCTAGTAAAGCATGAACAAAATTATTTCTTCAATTATTGCCAACCTAATATCCAAATTTGTTACCATGGAAACTATTCAGCCCCTTTATTTGCATTTAGCCTATGAATAAAAAGAACATTATTTATTACTCAAAACCATATATGCTCTAGCACCTGAGACAGCCTTTCTTTTAATTGTCATTACTCTAATTTTGGTTTGGGGGGGGGGGGGGGGGGGGGGGGGGGGGGCGGGCCTTTTATCCATCCTACCGGCTATTGCTTAACTGTCAAAAACCCAATTAAGAAGAAAAAAAGGATATGCCAAAATACCTGTATTTAATTGATGTTAGTTATGAAAAATGAACATGATTATACCTCAAAAACTGAAAAGAGCATTAACCAAGGAAGGTGCTTGAGACCAGAGGTGTCTTCGCTCCAAACAACCCCTCAAAACAAAATCTTGGGCCACCAAAACTCACTTTTCAAAGGTACACCCACGGAATGTCTCTATTTTAATTGAAACCTCGAAAGAGCTAACAAAACTTTGCATCCTTTTTCAATGGGTTCCTTATTTACTTGGAAGAGTATCTTGATTTTTTCTGCGACTTCTTTGGAGATATTAAGATGGAGGTATATGGCTTAATTGCTTCCTGCCCAATGCCTTTAGCAACTAATTCAGATTCAGGTTCATCATCACTGTCAATGTTGCTTGGAGTGACCCGATTCTGGTATGCTCTACGCTTCAAAAGAAAGACATTGTAGTAATAGCAAACAAGTTCTTCCCTACTTTTGTTACGAAAATATTTGCAGATCTCATCCCAGAAACATTTCTGTTGTGATGAAGGATTTGACTTCACTATATTCGAAAACATCTTCTGTTCTCCTTCCTTCCAAGCAGATGCAACGTCTTCACCCATCTTATCAAATTTCAACTTCTTGAAAGCTGGACCCAGCTCAAGCTTAAGCTTTGATCTTTTCTCAGCAACATGAAATTTTACACATTGTAGAGAACCTTGAACTTGGCAACCACATGAATCTTGTCTGCCCTTTCCAATCCGATCTCTTTCGATCAAGAACCTGTTTTCCTTTTTCTCCAATGGCCAAAAACGAGTTCCCAACCATTTTGCATCACTTCCTGAAGATACCCCCGTCCAGACTGGTACCTCAAATTGAAACTGTGGCCCAATAGGAACTTGAATGTCAGCTTCATATTCAAAAACAGAACCTGGAGTCACAGAGTCACAGGTTCCATTGAAGTCACTGTGATTCCCTGAGGACTGTGAACAATTCTGTCCCTTTGCATCTGTTTTCCCAAAAAGGAGCTTCTTGGTGCAACTCAACCTTTCTCTGAGATTGTACCCAATTTTAGTGTTATCATCATACATGCAAGGATGCATCTTCTGAGTTTTCTACAAGTGTGAACGAGCAATTATTATAATATAAACTAAAAAAGAAAAAACAGAACAGAAAAAGAGGCATATAGTGAAATAAATGTATCGGTAACCCTAGAAATTCCCATTCAAGTTAAAGCAATAATATACACCCAGCAAAAATATTTAGTTAGGTGCCAAGAAAAGTAATAAATATTTAACCCTCTAAACTACAGCGACAACAATGCTTTTTTCCACAACCGGATCTACTAAGCCATTACATTCCATTTAAGATATCTTGAGATTTCCCATATATTATTTTCATGCTGATATTCTTTGAGAATATATGATGCATGTAATGAGTTGAAGCATTGGAAATTTAGACCAAATAAAGGGCATAAGCAGGGGCATAAAGAATAAAATGAAATATTTTAATGAATAAATTTTACACCAAATATTTGATACCGTCCTAAATGAATAAAATGAAATATGACTCGCATAAAAACCATATCTAAGGGCAAGCAGGACGAAGAATTTGATAATATTTTAATGGTTCCAGCAATAGCTCCTTTTGGTTCTTTTATTTTCCAACACCAAGATGGTTGCAATGCAGCCTATGTTATTTTTCATAAGGAAAGAGAAAAATGCACAATGGAGCATTTTCAAGCAGACTACCATCATAGCAATAACAAATTCAAGAATAAAATAATATGCCCAAGAGATATATAACAATATTAAAAATAAACTTGGATAGACACATGTAATAACTAATATATACATTGACCTCCCATTTGAATTGATGACTTAGATATACCTGCATTTTTGACTGGTCAGAACTTGAATGATCATCCTTTCTGTGAAAGGCAGCTACTCGAAACAATAAAATCTGCTTCCAAAGTTCCTCACTACCATAAGACTTCCACTTTGAGCTCTCCGGTAATGAACCAACCACCAGATCACATGGATCCATCGCAACCTCTTTAACCCAATTAAGCATTCCCCACATAGAATCCCGCTTCCTCTTATTTGAAGAAAATTTTCCTTAATGTCACTTGAACCCAACTTCACAACATCATCATCACTATGTGTGTATTTCTTACATTCAACAAAATCCTCCATAATTGCACTTGAATTCCTCTTCCTCTTATTTGAAGACAATTTTTCCTTAATGTCACTTGAATCCAACTTCACAACATCATCATCACTATGTGTGCATTTCTTACATTCAACAGAATCCTCCATAATTGCACTTGAATCCCTCTTCCTCTTATTTGAAGACAATTTTTCCTTAATGTCACTCGAATCCAACTTCACAACATCATCATCACTATGTGTGCATTTCTTACATTCAACAGAATCCTCCATAATTGCACTTTTCACCTCAACCTCATTACAAAATTTCTCAACATCGGTAGAGTTACCTGCACTTTTCACCAAATCTGAAGGCGTATGTACATATTCATCAACATTAATGAACTTTTTTTCACCATCTGAATCAACCACCACACTCTTCAAGTCATCATTATTTCGTAATTTTTCCACTTCGTTGTAATCTAAAAAATCCTTGGTTATATCAATATCCATAGATTGTTCGCCATTTACAATTTTTTCTCCTCCACCCGACCCTGCCACTACACTCTCTTCCACTTGAGAAAACTCCGATAAAAACCTTTTAAGCTCAATTCCCATCTCCACCAAATTACCAGTATAATGTGATTCACTCTTCAAGTCCTCACTTTGAACAATTCTCTCCAACCATTTCTCTAATGAAACTAAGTACTTAATATATACCAACTTAACCAATGACGCTACATTTAAACCCAACCCAGATTCTGTGGCAACTGAATCCCATAACCCACTTTCTGAAACAGCATTGTATCCACCTTTCTCTCTTACAACCAAAAAAAGCTTAAGCCAGTCCACAGGCTGCCCACCTTCAGCCATTGGAGGGAGTGAGCAAACACAACCTTGGGCACAGATCTCTTTTAAAAACAACCCAAGGAACTTGTTAAACCCAAATCTAAGCTTATCAGGTTCAGATTTCAAGAAAGACCCTTCAGAAAAGGGATACAAATCAATCGAAGAACCAGCTGGCTCGAGATTTTCAGGGGGTTTTTTGCAATCTAGTGAAGACTCGTCAGCTCTAATCGACAATCCTGGCATTGATTTCGAATTCAAACCCTACAAACAAATAATAAACAATTAAAAATCATACTTGAGCGTTATATAAGAAAGAAAAAAAAAAGAAAAAAAATACCCATTAAGCATCTGGGTCTCTTATGGCCAAAAATAGTCTGGTTTTTTTGGCGGGAAAATGACTAATCTAGGGTTTTGATTAAGATTTGTTTTGGGTTTTAGGTTGCCATTAAACGTTTTTCCTAAAACATTAATCAACAATTCTAAAAACAAGCACATGGAAAAGAGAAAACATACCATTATTTTCCTCTCTTTTTTTCTTCTTTGGGGTCTGGTATGGAACGGTTCCGGTGAGACTCTCTTCTCTTTGTCTTGGCCTTTTTTTCCCTTTGCCCCTTCTCTTTTGCCTTAATACATCTTTTCTACCCTTGTCTTTTGAGTTCTTTGCTAAGCCCTCCTTTGCCTTAGAGAGTTAAAAAACCTTGAAAAAAAATAAAGAAAAAATAATAAAAGGGACTAGAGAAGTTTGTGTTAAGGAGTTTCAAAAAATTTCCCAAACATCTAATTTATATGGGTACCATGATTGGTTAACCAAGGTTAATTATTAACCAGGGTTTTAGATTGAATCATTTGATATGGTTAGATAAAGGGCTTTTTAGAGATTTAAATCTTTTGTATAAATTTTTTATTTTAGATTCTTTCTTGATTTAATTACTTTTTCATCCAGCAATATTTAACAATTTTAATATATTTCCTTTTCAAAGAAAGATATTCAAATATATAAAATCCATGTACTAGTTAATTTATGAACAATATTTATGATTGAAGTTTGGCTATTAGTTTCCCTTTCTCAATTTGTGAGTTTATAATGATATCAAAAAACAAAAATAAAAGGAGAGTCAAACCAATGGTAGTGGATAGATCATAACAGTCGGTACGTATCATTTTAATCTTAAATTTGTATCAAGTAATTTATGTTTTGTTTCGGTCAAAATTTCGATGTGTTTTAGTTATTTCGATATGTTTCAATTCGTTTCGATCAATATTGACTTGTACCGGTGTGTAATAGTTGATAAAAATTTTGATATTTTAAAAGAAATTTTATTTTTATTTATCTTAACCATTTTAATTTTTCTATGATTATATTTAATTTTTTTTTTGAACAATATCATTATAAGATTTAATTATATCTGCTCTTTTTGACATAATGTCTAAAACTACCCATAACCCCTTCCCAACTCATAAATAGAAGGATAATGTGCTTCAATGCACCCGAACACACGTCTTCCTGCATTAGCAATAATGTCATACCAATCAAGTAAAAACTCAATTGACAATTATATTTAAAATTAAAAGTTAATAAATTAAATTATTGACCAAAACTTTTATATGGTTAATAAATAATTATTTAAAATTAGAAGTTAATAATTTATTAATCATATAAACAAATATATTTAGATGAATGTAATTGAGATATATTTGCATGCATATATAATATATAATTTATTTTATCAAAATAATATATAATTTAATAAGAAACTAAAAAATTGGACTATAAATATATATATAATACTTAAATGTATATATAATTTATCAAGAGACTAAAAATGAGAATATTGTTATAAAATAAAGAGAGATAGAGAGAATAATGAACAAAGAAAATATGGGAAGCAATAGAGAATGTATTTTATTGATCAATGAGATGATTACAATGCATCTTCAAAGTCTTTATTTATAAGCATAAGAAGTATTAAATGAAGTAGAGATCTAATTCTAATAACTATTAGAATTTAAAATACTTTAAAACTTATTTTGATCCTGATGGACATCTACTTAATAAGATATTCATAACACTCCCCTTTGGATATTCATTTTTAGATAATGTGCCTCGTTAAAACCCTATTAAGAAAAACCCTGTGGGATAAGAACCTAATGAAGGAAAAAGAGTACACAATCTTCTATTACAAGCTGCGTCGTCAAAAATTTTTACCAGAAAAACCCAATAGGAGAAAACCTTGGTTAAAGGAAAAGAGTACAACTTGTTTTAGACTCCCCCTAATGGCAACATTACATTACATCTTTGAGTTGTCGCATTCTAATCTTGTGTAGTAGTCTTTCAAATGTTGAAGTTGGTAATGCCTTAGCAAAAAGATTTGTTAAATTATTACTAGAACGAATTTGTTGAACATTTATATCACCTTTTTTCTCAAGATCATAGGTGAAGAATAATTTTGGTGAAATATGTTTCGTTCTGTCACCTTTGATGTAACCACCCTTCAATTGAGCTATACATGCTGCATTATCTTGGTATAAGATAGTTGACATATTTTCCTGTAAAGGCAAATTATATATCTTTTGGATATGTTGGGTCAATAACCTTAGTCAAACACACTCTCAACTTGTCTCATGCATTGCAATTATTTCTGCATGATTTGAAGAAGCTGCAGCTAATGTTTGCTTTGTTGAACGCCATGACATGGCAGTACCCCCACATGTAAATAAATATCCTGTTTGAGATCGACCTTTATGTGGATTTGATAAGTATCCAACATCAACATAGTCGATTAATAGGGATTTTGAATCATTTGAATAAAATAACCCTATATCAATTGTCTCTCTGAGATATCTAAATATATGTTTAATTCCATTCCAATGTCTATGTGTTGGAGAAGAACTAAATCTTGCTAACAAGTTTACAGTGAAAGCTATATCAGGTCTTGTGTTGTTTGCAAGATACATCAATGCCCTTAAGACACTTAGATTTGGTACTTCAGGACTAAGAAACTCTTCATCATTCTCGCAAGGATGAAATTGATCTTTATTCACACCTAACGATTGTACAACCATCGGAGTACTCAATGGCTGTACTTTATCCATGTACAATTTCTTTAATATCTTTTTCGTATAAGTTGATTGATGAACATAAATTTGATCTTTTAAATGCTCGATCTGTAAGCTAAGAAAAAAACTTTGTTTTTCCAATATCTTTCATCTCAAATTCTTTCTTTAAACAATTTGCTTTATTTTGGAGCTCTTCAAGAGTTCCAATAATATTTAGATCATCAACATAAATAGCAATTAGTTCAAAATCTGATCTAAACCTTTTTATAAAGAGACATGGACAAATTGGATCATTTTGTAACCTTCTTTTAACAAGTATTCATTAAGACGATTATACCATATACGTTCAGATTATTTTAATCCATATAAACTTTTCTTTAATCTGATCGAGCAGTTTTCGTGAAAAACTCTATATCCTTCTAGGATTTTAAATCATTCTAGGATTTTCATATAATTTTCACTATCAAGTGTACCATACAAATAGACTGTAACAACATCCAATAGATGCATGTCAAGTTTTTCACGTATTGTCAGACTAATAAGATATCTAAACATGATTACATCCACCACAAGAGAATATGTCTCTTCATAATCAATGTCGGGCCTTTGTGAAAATCTTTGTGCTACAAATCGTGCTTTATATCTTACAACTTCATTGTTTTCATTTTATTTTTGGACAAATACCCATTTATATCCTACCGGCTTTACACCTTTAGGTGTTTGGACTACAGGTCCAAAAACCTCACGTTTAGAAAGTGAATTCAATTCTACTTGAATTGCATATTTCCATTTTGGCCAATGTTTTCTATTTCTATATTTCTCAATAGATTTAGGCTCAGGATCATCATTTTCTTTCTTTACTTCAATAGCAACATTATATACAAAATTTTTGTCGACAACTATATTTTTCTAGTTCCATTTTTTCCCCGAAATAACATAACTTATTGAGATCTCTTCGTTATCATCATTTTTAGGTACCTGAATCCCTTCTGGGGTTTTACGATTATGATTAGTTATATCTTTGGCCTCTTCTTAGGAACTTGTTCACATAATATAATCACATTGAGTATTTGCTCCTTTCCTTTTACAAGGATTTTTCTTTAGAACCAATTGGTCTTCTACGCTTCAAGCATGTATTACTTTCTTTTGTCCTAACAATTTGCCCTATTGGGATATCAATTCATATTGGAGAATTTTTAGCTAGTATGTGAGATTTTGTACTTCTCTTTAGGTCAGTACATGAATCTGGCAGTTGATTGGTGATGTTTTGAAAATGTATGATCCTTTGAACTTCTTGTTCACATTAACTTATATGAGGATCTAACTGAGATAATGATGATCCATTCCATGTAATTTCTTTTACCAGCTGTATTATCTCTCCCCCTAATGTTGGGAATATTGTTTCATTAAAGTGACAATTAATAAATCGTGCAGTAAACAAATCTCTAGATAATGATTCAATATACTTAATTACAGTAGGAGATTCATAACCAACATATATTCCCAACCTCCTTTGAGGACCCATCTTTTTTGTTGTGGTGGAGCAATTGGAACATATACTACACGTCCAAAAATTCTAAGATGGAAAATATTTGGCTCCTGAACAAAAGCCAATTGCAATGGAGAGTATTTATTATAACTTGTTGGCCTGATGCGCATAAGTGCTGTTGCATGCAAAATAGCAGATCCCCAAGCTGTAGCAGGGAGCTTTGTTCTCATAAGCAATGATCTAGCTATTAGTTGGAGGTGTTTGATAAATGATTCAACTAAACCATTTTGTGTGTGAACATGAACTACAAGATGTTCAAATTTTATCCCAATTGATATACAATAATCATTGAAAACTTGGGATGTAAACTCACTAGCATTATCAAGACAAATAGTTTTTATTTCATAATTTAGAAATTGTACTCTTAATCAAATTATTTGAGCAAGTAGTCTTGCAAAAGCTAGGTTGTGAGTCAATAATAAACATACATGTGACCATCTACCAAATGCATCTATCAATACCATAAAATATCTAAATGGTCCACATGGTAGATGAATAGGCCCACATATATCACCTTGAATACGTTCTAAAAATGCGAGAGATTCAATCCCAATTTTAGCTGGTGATGGTCTAATAATCAGTTTACCTTAAGAACAAGCATCAGAAAAGAAATATCTAAATTCAAGAATCTTCTAGTTCTTTAATGGGTGCCCAATTGAATTCTTAATTATTTTTTTGCATCATAATAGATCTGGGATGGCCAAAATGGTCATGTCAAATAGTAAAAATATATGGTTCTACAAACTTCTGATTTGTAGTAACATGTGCCTCAATTGCACTAATATGTGTATAATATAAACCTGATGAAAAAGCAGGTAGTCTTTCCAAAACATATTTCTTTCCACATTCAACATTTGTAATATATAGATATTCAATATTTTTCTCATTCATAGTCTCAATATGATATCCACTAATACAAATATCTTTAAAACTCAATAAATTTCTTTAAGACTTAGTGGAAAATAAAACATCATTAATGACAAATTTTGTACCTTCAGGTAATAATATAATAGCTCTTTCGAAGCCTTCAATAAGTTTTGAACTACCCGATATTGTATTAATATGAACATCACTTATTGTTAAATGAGAAAATATTTTTTATCTTTGAGTATCGTATGTGTTGTAGCACTATCTTTAAGGCAGGCGTCTTTATTGATTTTGGATACAACAAAATTTTGTTGATCATTCATATTCTTCATAAAAATAAATAAAATATAACATTAGAAATGTTGTAAATATTTATTAAACATGTATAACTTGCAAGAAAATAAACATACTTAAAATAACATAAAAATGCCAAAATAACACCAACTTATTCTTTATGCAAGAAAACGAAACGTACTTAAAAACGACATAAAATGCTGAAATAACACCAACTTTTCTAATGATTCTCAAAGAAATATGCCACATCAAGGTGAGTTATATCATTAAGGCCATGAATTACATCACCCCACCGTTACTGTAATGGGCTAGGGCACACACTGATACTATTACTATTAAGGGCTCAAGCCTAGATTGATTCTGTTTCTTTAATAAGGGGATTACACACTGAGTTTTCGTAAACTCATCCCGCTTTTAACCTTTCAGGGAATACCCAGCGTTAGATGGTTCAGAGCTGCGAGGGACTCGGAGAGGGCCACACAACTGCACTTGTTTTATTCTGTTTTGCTCATTTACTTAAGCAATTTGATTTTGATTCGGGTTGTAATAAGGCCTCTATAATTTCTGGATTTTAAATTTGGGATTTGATGTGATTTATATCTGCTAGGAGTAGAACACGGTTTTCCAAAATAATAATTGTTTTCTAACACTTCGTTTCCGCACCTCATTTTTTTTAAATATCACGTTTTCGTAAGTCATTTGCTTTAACTTAAGCTTCCGCAACAATAAGGTTTTGAAGGTGATAACTTTTTAATAAACCTCGATTGAAAATAAACAAACACAAACTGAGGTTTTATACAAGTTTTAAATGGCAAGAAGTTTGAAATTTCAAGAAGGGTTTTTAATGCAAACATGTTTTTCAAAAAACACTTCAATGTGACATGCCAGATTCGGGCCTAACTTCTAGGCCGGGTTTGAGGTGTTACAGTCATGTGGGTATCCTGAATGAGCTTGAAGATATCTAGTTATTGTTAGATTAATAGCTAGAAGTGACCGCTGCCAAACATGCAAGCGTCTGGACTAAAAATACGATAGCAAAAAGATATGGAGTAAAGCAGCGGTGTTCACAAGTATATGGGTCAAATTGTAATATAATAAAGTGTTACAACGAAACAATCCGACAAGTATTCTGTGGATTGTACCCAAGGGATTGCGGATTGGAGAAATTTATTATTAAATTAATTATAGAAAATAATTACTAATCTAATTAAATCACAAATTAATAGTGTTGATTCAAAAGTAAAATAATAATTAAACTAATTAAATTAATTAATCTAAAATAACCTAACGAAATTTAATTAACCTAAGATATCCTAATGAAATTTCCTATTCCTAGTGTCAATGATGCAAATTCCCAACCTATGATCGGTTAAATCCCTAATTATCAATTATGTCGTTAATTACCCTCAATTGAGTTATTTACCACCCTTACCTAAGAATACCCTTTTGGTCTCATCTTCACTGAGGATTACCACCTACGTCACCCTTTCGGTTTTACCGTGTAACAACCTAACCCATATTCGTCGCCAGATTAGGGTTATAAGGTATTACTGGACATAACACAGATTAAAACAAGTATTCACTATTTTTTTTCGTAATTCAATCTTATCAATACACATACAATTTTAAATTTGAAACAATATAACGCAATTTATAAATCATAACACATGCAAATAATTATAATACATATAATTAATTTAATCAACTAAAGCTCAAATTAACTTCACAACTTAAAATTCATCCGTAAATCATATTATAGAATTTTAAGCATGTCAATGTCTACTATTTACTCACATATTGAAATAAATAATGAGTAACAAAAATCATGTTACAAGCACTCAATGCATATATAATTCAAACATTATAATATGACTTTAACAATATTGGCATTTACTTCATAAATACATGTTCAAACATATATCCTTATTTGTCATACATTGAATAAATATCAATGAAATTAACTCATAGACAATCTGTAGGTAATATCATTTTCATTTTCTTAAAAATTGACGACCATGCACATATTAAAAAAAAACGTAACAACCATAATACAAGTCCCAGTTTTTATTTTGTTCTTATACATATATGCTGCATAAATTAATGATATACTAAGACTGAACAACTTAACATATTATATACCATTAATTATATCACCGAATATTACTCTATTTCATACCACATTTGATAGTTCAATAATACACATGTTCTTCTAAGTTATTCAAATAATAAATATAATTACTATGCACACACTTTATGCTTAATAATATATCTACTTTTGGTATATTTAATGAAACCTAATATAAGGTTTATTAATCAAAATCATAAGAAACATTACACAATTTACTCTAAAACTTCCAAGAATCAAAACATGCATATTTTCCCTTTATAACTTGCGCATATATGGTCTCAAATATACCATTTTCAAAGTCCATATTTCTTTACCATACTAAGCTAGACATTACATATTCGAGTTTTGTTTATGTATCAACCAATCCATATTATATTTGCATTATGCTATAAAACACATATCATACTCGTTATTATAGGCCATCCCATTAACCTACTATACATATACACTTAAATCATTATTTTATACCAACCTATACAATTGAAACATGCCATTTCCAGTTTCATATCCAAGCCATAAGTCTTAATCCGAAATACACTAGAACATATAAACATTCATTTACTCTATTAATAGGCCGAAAGTAAGTAGTCACCAATATTTACAAGCATACTTTAAATTATAATTCTTAACCTATACTTACTTAATTAATAAATTCAAACGTACTATACCTATCATTTACATATATATTACATAAACTAAACATTATTTTAACATTACTTATCTAAAGAGATATAACAAACCTACTTACCTCAACAACTTAATTTGCCGAAACACATTAATGAAATATCACCATATAAATATCATCCACATAAAATTTAAACCATGATCAAAGTAAGCTTAAGTCTTAATTCAACCAAAACCAAACACAAACAAGAAAATTAAGCCATTTTTGCATGGCTTTAATACATACATTTTCGAATTAAGCAAACTCCAAAGCTAGTCTATACATGCCATAGTTTCAAAAGAAATTTCAGCTTATAATATACCGTAGTTAGTCTATAGTGTGATAAGCTTTACTGACAATCCCCGAGCTCGTAACGACTTCAAAATCTACAAAACAAAGGTAAACAAATACAAACACACACAGTAAGCTATTTAAAGCTTAGTAAGTCATAAGCATAAGCAATATTTAACTAATAAAGATTAAAGGCACATAATTTACTATATAAAGATATCATACATTACATAGTCATACTTTGATCACATATACAATTATAAAACCAAATATAACCTTGTATAAATGCATATAAAACTTTCACCTTTGGCAACATAGTTATCAACTAAAAACTGAATTACACATATATGTACAAACATGATAATTCAAAATTTATATTCACATACTATATATAATTCCAAATAGATAACTTACCTTATTTCCATATATTCATTTAACTAATACATACCTGCACATATAATTCAATTACATATCCATCTTCGTTTAACACTGCCCGTTTAACCGTTCAGAATTTAAAAGGATACGCAGATAATCGTAAGGCTCGTACAATGCCAATGTCCCAGATGTGGTCTTACATGTAATCACAGATCGATGCCACTGTCCCAGGCAGGGTCTTACACGAAAACACAAGTCGATGCTAACGTCCCAGACGTGGTCTTACACGAAAACACTTTTCAGAAATCCTGTGTCATGACATAAGTATCCCATCTATTCCTAGGGTTCGTACGAGCTTCAAACATTGATTATCAATCGAATCGAACTCGAAATAAAATCCCTATCCTAGCAGACACATTCGGCCAAGACAATTAACTAATTCAATAATTCAATTTACTACATATCTATTATATATTCATGAATTGTAACAAATTTAAATGCTTATCGACTTATCTCGGATATCGACGGACAAAATCGACTAATCGACTATTTTCGACTTCCTTCGATCTAATTCTATTTTCTTCGGTTCTCGATCTAAACATATTCAAATTTAACCCTTTTATTCATCAAATCATTTAATTTAATCCAAAAACACATAAATGGGCAAATTACCATTTTCCCCTAGTATTTTACTCTTTTTACAATTTAGTCCCTATAGCATAAAACACAAAATCTCACAATAACATAGTTAGGCCGAATCTTCCTTGTATTCATACAAGTCCATGCATTTCACTTACTTTACATTTAGTCCCTTAAAAATTTATTTTCACAATTTATCCCTAATTACTCAAATTCACCAAAAATTCAAAAACAAAACATGTTAATCTAACACATATATTTCATATTTCACCTACTAACATCATAAAACTCAAACATTCATCAATGGCATATTTCAAAATCATTAACAATTCACAAAATTAAGACATGGGTTTTGAAGTATTCAAAGCAACGATCTCGAAAATGTAAAAATTATCAAAAACCAAACAAAATTCATACATTAATCAAACTTGCAAGTGCCGAATATGTTAAAGCTTTTAAACATTCTTCTTTCTTCTTAGTTTCAACCAAAATATGGAGAAATAAAGCTTTAATTTTGATATATTAAACATATATTAACATTAATAATTAGTTTACTTTATTAACCTTTATATAAATATATATACATATATATAAGGCTATACTTGTACTTTGCCACCCACTAACTATATTTTGGCCTTATTACATCATAAATCCTCCATTTTATAAAGACAACAACAATTTGGTACCTTTAGATTTAACCCCTAAATTTTCATTTTACGCGATTAAGCCATTTTCTTTAATTGGTCACTCAAACAACAAAATTAAAACACGAAAATTTCACACAATTAAATTCACACATAATAAACACACAAAATAATATTAAAATATTTTTTAGACTCGAATTTGTGGTCTCAAAACCACTATTTCAATTAGGGTCAAAATCGGGCTGTTACATACTGCTTGACATAAGTTATACTCGATAGGATACCCTCTCGATCTCACCTATCTAGATATTCTACTAGGAGTGTCACTCCCTAATATACTAAATACTCTTGAATAAACACCCTATTTTAGGTAAATAATTACTTAATTAATAAACCAGTTCCATAACTGAATCATGCAAGATATAAACTACACACAAGATTTTATCCCAATATTCATGCAAAATTTAGTTGATTAAGTTAACAAAATATAAATAATGGAATAAAAGAATAAAGGAAAAGAGAATGCTCATTGATAAATAATCAAAGTGTGGTTCCGAAACAATCTTCGCTCGCAATCGCCTTCACATTGGAATAGAAAGATTCCGACTAAGCGAACATAAGAAATGCTAAAATAAAAATTAAAGAAAACTGAAAATTAAAAGTATGAAAATATCATTCGACGACTCTCTAGGGCTAATCCCTAGGTCAACTTTCTTCTAATGAGAATATAATCAAGTTTATATAGGCTACAATTGAGTGTTTTAAGTGCCTAAAGCATCTTTGAATTAATTTGGGGTTTAACAAGAAAAATACAATCTCGATGGCTGCCAAAATGTGGCTGTACCTATCCAGGTTTTTCTCGTGATGTCAAGGATCCCCACGTCATGATGTCGGCCCTATTTCAACCTTGGATGGTTTGATATTCAGTGTTGCGACACTATATGTTGATGTTGCAACAGTGGCGTCATCTTTTGTGTTCTTTGACTTTAAATGGAACCCTAAACACTCAAATAGCCTATTAGTCATTCCTGAGGTTTGAGTTGGTCTAATGGGTCATCAAAACACTAAAAAGTGCATAAAAATGCTTATTTTGCAACAAAATGAATCTAAGCTAATAAAACTAGAAATGTAACAAATAAACATAAAATGACTAGAAAATAAACTCGCTAAGTGCTGAAAAGACTCTAATTTGCCACAACAAATTGTGGTAGATTAAGAAGCCAATGTTAGTTTTTAAAATTTTCAATTATATAATAATTACGTAAGGATTTGAAATTTAATATTAGGTACGTAATAAAATTTATAATTTTGTATTGTAGTTTAAATAGATGTTATACTTTGATCCAAGAATTCAAGAATGCATCTCGATCGAATTTTTGATGGATCCCAATATTTGGCATGCCAAAGTGCCATTGATAGTTTTTGCAATAGTTGATATTACACAAGTCTGATCGAGTGATGCATCAATTGGGGTTTATGTAACATATTCCACCCTCAACCTAACAGCTTGATGAACTTCACAAGATTGGCTTGTGGGAGAGAATCAATGAAGGTTAGCCTAAATTCCATGCCAAGTATATTTGCATTTGGGAGCATAGGTAAGATTTCCTATGCGAGAATCAATTGTCCGATCGGATTTGGTGACGTCTTCAGATTACATGATAAGGTTTAGACTTCACAGTAAGTCATATTTATTATCGGAGGAGGAAAGGTGTAACACCCAATACCTGACCTGCTCGTCGAGTTCGAGCTATAGGATGCCACATTGGTTGTCGGAGAAACTACGATAAAATACAATTCATTTTAATAGTTAAGACATATTATTAAGTTCAAAACAGGACTACAACATGTTATACAAATATTTCCAGGTCTTATACAAGCTTACAAAGGCTCTTAAGGTGATCAAGGGGTTCCAAATTGTAATATTTTCAAACTATTGAGTTAAATTTGTGACTTCAGGGGTTCCAAGTTGTGACAAAACTCACTGACTTCCCTTTATCGTGACGTTAAAAGCCCGATGTTGCGACGTGACAGACTGGTTTCAAAAGGTCCAATTTGTACCAATTCATGTCACCTAATCAATCAAACAGATATCTCAATTCAACCATTTCAATAGTTTTAACAATTCTCATATGCTTAATTTTAATCATTAACACCATATGTAAATATACATTAGACAAATCATCACTTCAAATCCAAAAGATATAACCATTTCTACAATTTCAGCTATTTAACTTTTTCAACCTACTTATGCCATGTTCATATATCTATATCTATATCTATATCTATATCTATATCTATATCTATATCTATATCTATATCTATATCTATATCTATATCTATATCTATATCTATATCTATATTTAACATATTTAAACTTGACTCAAACCATATTGCTAATTCAAAATTCATAATGACCATTTCAATACAAAACTGACTTCAAATCCTAAGTACATGCCACATATCAAAATTAAAAAAGGATTATACAAACTTTGTTGAGTCGAAAGCTGTGATTTGGATGCTAAATCAATCCTCGAGACTTTGAGATTCCCTAATACCTGTGCTCAAAATAAACAAATCGTATGCTGAGTGATATTACTCAGTGGTACTACCATGATTCAAGTCAATAACATTAGCATTAATATGAAATAAACAATTCAATTCATGATTTAGTCATAACCATTTCATTTCCACCTATTTATGTCTTATGCTTAAATTCATATATAGCCACAATTAACAAATCTAAATGGACATATCATATTAACATACTACCATCAATGATGCATACGTTACCAGTTCAATTCATATATTAATAACTCATATGCCAATTTCATATATTGACTCATTCATATCGACTGCTAGGGCTCATTTTGAACAGGTTCGCATGATATTTCACACGTTATCGATAATCTCATTGTAACACCTCGTTAACCAATCTAATCGTCGGGTCTAAAGGTACCACATTCGTTGTTGGAGTTACTATGATCAATAAAATTCAAATCGACACCATTATATATGTAAATACAAGTAAAACATGTGTTTTAGACAATACATAATCATTTTCAGGTATTATATGAGCTTATGAAAGCTCTTTTGCTAACCCGAGGTCGAAATATGACCAAATTATAAAGATTCCAAAATTTTGAGTTGACATCGCAAAGCCGAGGTTCCTTGCTGCGACGGAACTCTCTTTTGGTGCTCGTTGTGACCTTGAGCAATGACATTGCCACATGGACTTTGCTTTGTTTCTTATTGATAAGTGTTAAAAGTAACATGTTTTAATCTTATTTTAATTCATTTTTGGGTTAATATTTGATGTTAATTGTGAACTTTATGCTCCTAATCCTTTAAATTCATGTTTTTATACTTAATAAAGCATTTCGGAGCAAAAGGAGCAAAAAACGAGCAAAAATTAGAAAATCAGAGTAAGTTATAGGAGCCATACGGGTCGACCCATTCCACACGATCGTGTGACCCACACGGGCTACCATGCAGTCATGTGGAAGGCCATGTCGATTGCGCGAATTTGCGATTTGAATAGCGAAAAAAATGTGATTTTTAGGTTTTTTTGAGCCTTTTAAGACATATATATGAAAAAAAATATGAAGATAGGAGTGAGCCGTGATAGAATATTCAAGAAAAAAACTCGAAAAATTCAAGAAAACAACTCGAAAAACACCATTGAAGCTGATTTTGAAGTAGATTTCCATCAAGATTGAAGATTCCCAGTAGATTTCTTAGGAGATTATCATGAATTTCTTTATTTCTTTCAGTTATACTGTGTTTTGGATGTTTTTATTTTCAAGCATGAATTAATTTTCTAAATACCTAGGGAGATTAAAACTATGATGGATTTTGTCATTTGATTTTTATTTTACACAATAAATACTTAGATCTTGTAACACCCCAAAGTTTGTATATTTGATTCCGTGTATTTATGACACAAATATCTGTCTGCTTCAGCGGTTAAGTGCTCTGGGTGTGTGTGAGAGGTCTTAAGTTCAAGCCTTGTCTTGGGAAATTTTTTTTTATTTTTCTGAACAAAGCCCTATCACTAGTTAGTAGGCTTATAATTAAATGTTGGTAAAATATGTCAGAATGGGCCTGCCGGTCTAGTGGTTAAGTGGAGCAAAGGAGCAAGAGGTCTGAAGTTTGAACCCTTGCTTGTCAAATAGGATTTATTTTTGCTGCTTGTGCTGTGTAAGAGTTTGAGGTGTGGTAAAATGTTGAGTGTTTGAGGTGTGTGGGGAAGTAGTGGATGGTTAAGGAGTGTTTGAAGGATGTGGAGAAGTGTGGGAGCGAATTTAGGGGTAAGTGGGAGGAAATTATGGGATTATGGGGAAAATATCCAAAATCTGATCATTTTTTTTTACTTTTTGAAAAAAAGAGAGTCAGTTTTCTCTCCATCTTCCTGACGATTTCTTTCCCCATCTCTACCATTTTCATTCCTCAATTCCTTCTCTTGCCGCCAAATTCTGCTTCTCTCCCCCACCCATGGCGTTTCTTTTTGTTTTTCCTGGCTTCAATCATTCGTTTGTGGCAACCTTCATTTCTATCTATTCGATAAGTGAAATAAGGTGGTATTGGTTTTCTTCTCAACTTTCAATTTTTTCCCTTATTGCTGAAAGTCTCTTAACATTTCCCTATTCTTTCCCTAGCCGAACATTCGCCTTGCTACCTTTCGATTTTTGGTCCTTTTTATTTTTACTCTCTTCCTGCGCATCGTTTTCTTCGTGTGTCTGGTAAGTCTAGTTTTGATTAACTTTAAACTAGGATTTGGGGCAAGTGTTAATATGGATTCTTTTGGTTTAGGGGTTTATTGAAGGGCTGTTTATCGCTCGCCAACGTTTTGAAGACGAGAAATTCCTACCACTTGATATAAGGTAATGTCGCTCGATAGAAGATCGCTATGCTTCGAGATTTAGATAAATTCGATCGTTTAAATGATTAATCTAGTATTTATTTCTAATTTTAGGTATAGGTGAGCTCGAGAGTTTTTGGACGTCAAAATTGAAGCAGGTGTGTAACCATAACACTGTAAATGAAAATTGACGAAAAGCTAAAAAGTGAGGCTGTTGATGCCACACGGGCGTGTTATCGACGAGGCGGGCTATGTCTGATACACAGGTTGGTCCAAATTAGGTCGTGTCGGCCCACACGGGTGAACCATATGGGCGTGTGGGATTTTTGGGCTAGGCCATGTGAGCTACACGGCCAAGGCCATTTTGGCCATGTGCACACGGGTGAACATCATGGGCTTGTAGGCCCATTGTCACTGTTTTATGGCTAAGGTTGCACGGGTCACCCGAGTCGATTGTGGATCTACTGTGGGGTCAGTAAACTTACCTAGACTCTTGATTGACTGAAATGGCTGTATGATTGATATATATTTACATGTTATCGAGCATGATGATATTTAATGAATTAATATTGTATGCATTGTTGCTATGATATAGCATGTCATTACTGTATATTGCATTGCATTGGGTTGGGGGTTGGTATTGTTCGGAAGAAGTGTAATGAAAGGCCTCGGACCTAATTTACTGGCAACTTAGTTGCAAACCACTATTTAGTGCCGCATTCAGTACTTTTTAGAGTGTAAAGATGGGTGGGTTGTTTATATCCCCACAAGGAGTGTGGGGTTGGACGGAGATGGTGTGTAGAGGCTGGTTGGGTAGGATTTTGTGACTGTATATCTGTTACTGTACTGATTATTGATACTGTAATGGGCCAAGGCCCTAATGCATGGCTGTTTCTGTACTGTATGGGGCTAAGGCCCTAATTGAAACTGAAGCTGGTATTGAAAGGGCTTAAGCCCAGACTATGACTGCATATTATCCACTTGTTCTATATGGAGATTACGCACTGAGTTTTCGTAAACTCACCCTTCTAATTTATTTGTACAGGTAATCCCTAGGCTTGGGCAGATTGGTGCGGTGGAGGACTCAGCAGTGGCCACACAACCTATATGACTCTGTTTCGTACTTAATTATGATTTTTAAATTTTATTTGGGAATTTTATTGTAAATATGGCCTCTATGGATTTCTTAAATTTGGGATTTTTTATTAGCTATCGATTATAACCCTTAGTTTTAGGAAAACTCGAGTTTTCAAAAGAACCAAATGTTTTAACAAAATACTCACGAATACGCAAAATGTTTTAAAAGCATCCGCACAGAATAAACGTTTTGAAAGCTTTTGAATGATTAATTAACACGATGTTAGATTTAATAAGTAATAATGAAAAGATTCTAAACGGGAATTTTTTAAGCAAGTTACAGTTTTCAAACACACTAACATGTGACATCACCAGATTTGGCCATAACGTCCAGGCTGGGTTTGGGGTGTTACAGATATTGTTCTCAATTATGTGTTCTTAATTCTTGGTTTGATATTTCTAGATTATTGACCCATATTTGATGTGCTTAAATCAGAGGAGGAATAGACCCTGTTTAAGAGTAGATATTGCGTAATTGAGTGGAGTTGCATGCTTCCTAGAAATAGTAAGACATAAATCTATCGAATTAGAGTAAAATCTAATAGGGGAATCCATAGATTGAGTAAATGTGATAATAGGGGTTTTAATTAGAAAGAAATTTTAGTTAATCAAGTTAGAGTCAATGGCTTTTACTCTCAAAAGAGATATTAGCATAATTTAGGGATTTCTACGGATCAAGATACTAAGTAAAGAAATTGCATAATTTAGATTGATAATGATAGATGAAATCTAGGTGAATTATTTCTTGGGTTTTGTTTTGCTTTTTGGTTGTTTAATCAATTATTTTCTTATTTTGTTCTTTTTTACGTTCGTAGTTAATTAATTTAGTTAATTTTAGTTTTAATCAATCACTTAAATTTATCGGTTAAATAATAGAAAGACAGTAATTACTAGTACTTATAGTCCTCATAGGAACAGTATCTTTGCTCATCGTAGCTATACTATTAATTGATAGGTGCATTTACCTTAATCAAATTTTTAGTTAGTTTTGTGGACATCAAGTTTTTGGCGCTGTTGCTGGAGACTAGAATATTAGGAAAACTTTATTTTTATTGATTTAGCTATTTTTTATTTTGATTTTAATATTTTTATTTTTAATTTAATTTTTACATTCTAATTTTTCATTTGTTTGATTCTGACAGGTTCTTTTGGTTTATGACTAGAGGAAACCCATTGGAACCATTAGTTTTTGATAGTGAGATCGAGAAAATTACTCATAGAAATCGGAGAGAAGTTAGAGAAGCAAGGCAAGGTCAAAAGATTTTAATAGATGATCAAGAGCAAAAGGATATTACTGTGGAGATAGAAAATAATCAAAATAATCAGCAACCTCTTGCACATCCTGCTCCTCAGACTATGTATAACTATGCTAAACCCACTCTTATTGGGGTTGAATTGAGTATTTCCAGACTGACTATTGTTGTAAACAATTTTGAGATTAAGCCGAACACAATTTAGATGGTGCAACAGTATGTTTAGTTTGATTGGTTACAAGATGAAGATTCGAATGCTCATGTAAGTAATTTTCTAGAGATCTGTGACACTTTTAAGATTAATGGTGTTACTGATGATGCCATACGCTTACGGTTGTTCCCATTTTCTTTGAAGAGTAAGGAAAAACTGTGGTTGAATTCACTTTTATGGGGTTCTATCATGACTTGGGCTCAAATGACTAACAAGTTTTTGTTGGAATATTTCCCACTAGCCAAAACAACTAAGTTGAGAAATGACATCTCTTCTTTTGTTCAATTTGATATTGAGACACTTTACAATACATAGGAGATATTTAAAGATTTATTGAGAAGGTATCCTCATCATGGACTACCTTTGTGGCTCCAAGTTCAAACTTTTTATAATGGTTTGAACCCCTCAACTAGATAGATGATTGATGTAGCAACTGGTGGAACATTGAATAACAAAACACCTGAGGTAGCTCAAGAGTTTATTGAAGAGATGACACTGAACATTGAATAACAAAAATCCTACCAAGGCAACTGGGTTTTTTCATATTGATATAGTTTCTATGTTGGCAAGTTAGGTTGAAGCTCTTGGTAAGAAAATTGATGGTTTGATTTTTTCTAAATAGGTGAATACGGTAATGTAATGCCATGCAAATGGAGCAGGGATAATCAATCCAGAAGGTCTTCCCTTCAAGTTTAACATGGAGCATGACCAATTCAATTATATGGGTAATAATTCTAGACATCAGAATAACCCCTATAGTAATAATTATAATCCAAGATGGAGGAATCACCAAAATTTCTCTTGGAGTGTTCAAGGTAATCAAAGATCACAACCCCCTTCAGGTTTTTAGCAACCTTATCAGTAAGAAAAGAAACCAAACCTTGAGGAGATGTTAGCTAAATTTATTTCGGTGTCCGAAACTAGATTTCAAAACATCGAGAAAACTCTAAAAAATTAGCAAGTATCGATTTAAGGGCTTGAAACTCAAATTGGACAACTTGTTAAACTAGTTTTTAGAGAGACATCAAGGTAGCTTACCTAGTAACATTGAAACCAACCCAAAGGAGCAAGTCCATGCAATCATTGTTCGAAGCATGGAAGGGTTAGTCGAGCTTGAAAAGAAGCTGGATTTAGAAGCCGTTGAGAAAAATGATGGTATTGAAGAAAGCAAGAAAGAGAATAAGCCAATGGTTAGAGAATACAAACCACAAATTCCATATCCTACAAAACTAAAGAAAGACCGCATAAACAAGTAATATGGTAAATTTCTTAAACTTTTTTAAAAAATACGTATTAACTTACCTTTTGTTGAAGCCATTTCACAGAGTTACGGAGTTTTACCATACTAAATGGAACATTTATCTTACAAGAGAAACAATCATGCAATTTAAGTAATAACATTTAATAACACAATTGAATTATAGTAAACATACGCTTAAGGGCCTTAAATCGAGTCTATGGGCCTTAACAATAGTTTGGAAACATCTGGGATCGAACCGAAACAAATCAAAAAATTTAGACAAAAATTGAAAATTTTTTAGTAGGGGTCACATGGTCGTGTGGCCAGGCCGTGTGAACATTCAAAGTCTAGACACACAATCATGTCTGTAACAACCCGATTTTTAGTGGTGTCTGGAACAGTAGTTTTGGGGCCACAAATTCGACGAGTAAGTTCGTAAATATTAAGTAAACGAGTCAAATATGGTGTAATAATAAAATTTTGATTTAATGATTTATATTAAATTAAAGAATAATTAGGTTCAAGTGGCATGTCCATAAAGTCAAGTGGTTATAGAAAATGAGGCATCGGGACCTCGTTTCTATAAATCGAGCTATAAATATTTATAAAATGTTTACGAAGTGTTATTAAGGTCATACTAAAATTTGGTTAAGAAATTTTAACGTTTAAATAGTTAATTAAGTGAAAATGATTTAACACAAGGATTAAGGGTTTAAATTGGTAAATTTTCCAAGCTTAAATATAGTGGACAGATGTGGTATGGTTTTTAGTGAAATTTTAATTATTTTTAATGGTTAATTTTGTAATTTGATAAATTAGTAATTAAAATAAAAGATGACAACATATATTACTATCATCTGCTTCCTTTTTTTTTTTTGAAACCGTATAGCCATGGTGAAGCATAAAAAACATTCGACCAAGCTATATTAAGGTGCATGTAAGTGAAATTTTGTCTCGTTTTTTATAATTTTTATGTTTTTGAGCTCGTATTAGCTTAATCTAGCTATCCTGAGGGTAAATTTGTTAAATTTTTAAATGATTAGAATTTTACCATGGATGAATTTTTGATGTTCTTGAAATTTTATGATAGATTATTAAACTTGGTTGTTAAATATAAGTATTTTGTTAAGTAATTTTTTATGATTTTCAAGTTTAGGGACTGATTTATGAAAATGGTAAAATTCAAGGAAATTATTGTAAATTATGGATAAATATGGGATGTTAGAAGATTAGGTAAAAATCAGCTAGCATGATTTATGGTTAACAATGATGAAATTTCAAGTTTAAGGTTTAAGGACTAAATTGCATAAAAGGGAAAATTTGAGGGCAATTTTGTAAATTTTTATTATGAAGGGTTAAATGTTAAATTAATTATTTAAATTGCTGGAATGGAATTAATTGAATAAAAATATTTATTTAGACTAAGAAACAACTCAAACGGATACTAATTGCTGGAAAACCAAAATAGCTGATTAGGCGTTGAATCACGTTAGGACATCTTTTTGACACAGGTAGGTTCGTATAGAGTTAAATTATTTTTATATGATGTTTTAAATGAGTTACTATGTATAGTTAAGTGAATTATGATCTTGATTTGATAATTGATATTATGGATATTGTTATAAGGTTAGTTGATTTAAAGTTGTAATTTATAAATGTGAAATTCATGATGGTAGACAGAAAAGTTATAATGAAATTGAACTAAAGGATTTGAGATGTAAAAGTCTCGTTTGAACCTTGTGAATACTTAGAATACGAATGACATATCATCAAGTTTATACTATTTCGGGTGCTGGTCTTGAATGTCCTACCAATGACTGAGGTCCTGCATTTGTTGCAGATACTCCACAGCTAGTGTAAGCAGCATCCTTTAGGTAACATTTCAATCCATAGCTTGTGTGAGCAGGCCCATTTCACAGCTCATGTGAGCACTAATAGAGAGGAAAAGTTACGGTTACATGAAGAGGCACACTATGCGTGAGCATTCCCAAGTATCCAATGTTATTCTATATGGTTCAACAGGTAAGTAAAGGTTAATGGAAAGACATGTATGAAAATTTAATGTTACTAATGATTATATGACAGGAAAAGGTGAAAATGCATATACAATATAAGAATGGTTGATAATTTATTGAGTGATGGATGAAATATGCATGGAATCTATTTCTTAATATATGTTTTGTTTTATAGATGTATTGTTTACTTACTATATTTATTAACCATATGATTTCAATGGAAAGTATGTGTAAAGGACATATGTATAGGTGATGGATTATGAATGAAGCCTAAATATTTATCATGTATATGCCATGAGTTACTTGGGATTTATATGTAATGATATATTTACTAACCTTATGAGGTGATGTGTATAGAAAAGGGAGTTTGGCATATGACTTGATGAGAGTAGGTTTGGTTGTTTAATTTAATATGATTGGTAAGTTAATTTTTGCCTATATGAATTTACTAAGCATTAAATCCTTACATAATCGTTTTCTCTATCTTGTAGATTATCGGGAAGCTCAGCAGGTTGGAATTTCGTCAGAGTATCGTCGCACTATCTATTTAACATATTTGTATTTATTGTTATTTTTGTTGATGGTTACAAATGGCATGTAATAGGGTTGAAAGATTATTCAACTGAAATTTGCTTGTCTTGAGTTGTGTCAAGCTTGTTGTGGTTAATAGGGTAAATGTTGGCATGAATAATAGTTGCAAACATGGGTGAATGAATGTCCTGCATACTCCATAGGTTCTAGATAGTATATAGTATGATGACATGTTTTGGAATGGTTATTTTGACCAGTTTTAGGTACTTGGAATATATGGTCTTTGTTGGTATATTTGTGATGGCATGTTAATGGTCATATGTGATATCATTTGGTAGATAAATGAAGTAGGTTCTATGCTTGAAATGCGGCTATATTTCTTTGATTTGATCATTGATGTTTTGATATGAATGTGGTGCCTTTGAATGGCATTTTGGTTAGATGAAATAGGATTCTTATAAGTGTTTGAATGATGCTAAGGTCAATTGAATGTGCTCACAAATGGGATGGATGGTTAGGTGTGTTTTGGTCTCTAAACGGCTTGAATTAGGGTCAAATTATGGAGCACACGGCCTGGGTAGATAGCTATGTGTCATTCGTAAATTCTTAATGTTTTAAGTTAGTGAGTTACACGACCTAGCACACTACCTGCGACACGACCGTGTGTAGCAAGTTAAAGAGTTACACAAGTGGAGACACGGGCTGGGACACGGCCGTGTGACCCATATTTTCAATTTTTGCATATTTTTCCTAGATCTTCTGAATTATTTCAAATTAGTCTCAAATTGTTTCTAAACTATTTTTAGGGCCTCAAAGGCTCGAGTTAAGGCCCAAATGCATATATTTGATAGGTTTTAAATGAGATTTATTTTATTAATGTTAAATGATTTTATTAAAATGTTTTGATGTTAAACATTGTTTTGATTATTCGGTAATGCTCTATAACCCGAATTTGACAATGGAGATGTATTAGGGGTGTTATATTTAATGGTATCAGAGCTACAATTTAGTCGGTTCTTGGACTGAACGTAACATGTATGGAGTCTAGAAATACATGCCATTTTATAACCCATGATAGTGTGATGCCTTTAATTCTAATGGGATTTGTTTTACATATAGATAAAAGATGTATTCCAACTAAGCTAATTTTGATAATGCTGAAAGTGATACTCAAGTCTCTGATTAAAAGGTTTCAATGGTGAGCAAAAAATTATAAAGGTTACAGTAGAGGTTCATAGTGTTTATATTAATAATGAATGTTATGTTTGAAGTGTATACATGAGAATAACAATTTTGTGGTTTTATGACCTCCACCTCATTATCCTTAAAGTCTTATACAATGAAATATTCATAAGATTTATGTTTATTAAGTCTGCAAAGGAGGAACAGAAGAGTTCAGTGATTGAATGAGTAATAATGGAGCTAGAGCCGAGAGTTGGTTAGCAAATATAAAGAGCTCTAGATGAGATATTAGATCTTTTTTAAAGATTATTTGGGATGTGTAACGTCACTGTTAAAAAAAGAAGTTATTCACTGGTAATCGACTTTATCTTGTATGGTATCTAAATAACGGGTTAACGGGGATTTCTTCTGAATTGATTACTTTAGTGGAACAGAATAATGTGAGATCACCAATGACTTTAGTAGCCACTGTGGTAGGATTCAAAATGTAAATAGACCTGAACACAGTTATTGAGGTTAAGTATTTTACAAGGATTTCAACTGGGTATGCTATGTGCTCTTTTGTCTATAGTGGTATGGGTAGTTGTTTTATATTCAGTTATGGTGCTTAACATGTAGGGATGTTGGCTAATCATAATATTAGGTAGAGATATTGTTAGTCTAACTGAATAATGATCAGCATTGCTCTATTTTTTTGGTATTCTATTCAATTATGTTTGGTAAATGACTATATGGAAAAACTTATGTTGTTACTTTTTTGCTTCTACTGGTTGTTGCTCTACTTTATGCATATGAAATTTGTGTTGTTTATGTCACAGCTGGTTCCAGTGCGTTTGAACGATATTCTCCTTCTGGATTTTTCTTTGTGGTATCATCAATTTCCTTAGCAATCAATATGCTCTTATTATGCCGCATGGTCTTCAATAGAAATATCTTGGATGTGGACGAATATGTACGGAAGGCTCATAAATTTGCATATTCTAATAGTATAGAAATGAGTTATATTCTCGGGAGTTTAGTAGGGCTTTACATCTTGGGCTTCTGTACCTTGGCTTTCTTATTGTTCTTATTATCTACTCTATCATATATGGTCCATCTGCAAAGGATATACATTGGCTTGGGACTATTACATTTGTTACAGTTATAATTCTTGGTTGGATCATGGGAGCATGTTGATACAGGTCTTAGCTTTTTAGAGGTTGTGTTGCTGTACTTGTTGTTGCTGGAACTATTTTGGGTTTTTCTCATTTTCTTCGGAGTGCATTATTGGTACTTGAGGCATTATTTTAGCTATACCTTTGTAGCATCTATCTTATTAGAGCACCGTGGTCCATCTAAGGGGAGGTTTTCGTAGGAAGGAGCAAAGTAATTCTTCTAGTTCATCTGATGGTTGTGGCTCCAGTATGGTTCAATGCTTTGATATTAACAATTGGAATAGTCTTATTATGTCAAGAAGGGATAAATAGTGATAAAAGTGTAGACGGTGGATGATCAAACTTAGCATCACACATTAGTTATCATTAATCTGATAATCTCGAATTATGTCAACAAGTCAAAACTAGATGTCATATTCTGTATGAACTAATACAGTTTGTTATGACTTTTGATTGGTATTATGAGGGAATTATGATAGATTTTATTTTTGAATTATCTTGACAACAAGAAGAAAGAATTGATTTGAATTGTTACTATCAGGTTGATAAAATCGACTCATTTTTTTAGTCAGAATGGATTATTCACTTGAAGAGTTAATTGAGTTCTATGTATTTAAGTTTATCTCTAGATTTGGGAATAAATTTCACGAAGTCATGGGCAAGCAGACGACAAGTCAGAATGAGAAATTCAGATTCTAGAAGACATGATACAGGGATATATCAACCAGATCAGAGATAGTTGGGAAAATGTTATTTTGGTTTAAATTCATTTTGATAATAGCAGCTATCATACTTGTATTTAAATGATACTGTTTGAAGCTTTTTATGAATGGAAAGTAGAACCTAGGTATGCTAGCCAGATGGAGCAACAACAATTTAATTGGGTCAGAGTAACCAAAATTATTATCAGTTGAGAATTACAGATGTAGATGTGTCAGAAACAACATTTAGAATCTGTTGTGTCTATAAGTCAAGGCAGGGTATCAAGTACTATTTTTAATATTATGATATGATATGAGTTTTGATTGGGGATGAGTTTGATGGATTTCATATATGGATTACCTTTAAGGTTGAGAAAGAAAAACTTGATCTGAATAGCTATTATCAGGTAGGAAATTTTGAGGACAAAATTTTCGCAAGGGGGAGAGTTGTAACAACCCATTTTTAGTGGTGTCAAAAATAGTGTTTTCAGGGCCACAAATCCGATGAGTAAGTCCGTAAATATTATTACTTAATATTTACGAGTCAAATATAGTGTAATAATAAAAATTTGATTTAATGATTTATGTTTAATGAAAGAATAATTAGGTTCAAGTCGTATATCTCAAAAGTCAAGTGATTTTAGAAAATGAGGTATCGAGACCTTGTTTCTATAAATCGAGCCATAAATATTTATAAAATATTTATGGAGTGTTATTCAGGTCGTATTAAAATTTGGTTAAGAAATTTTAACGTTTAAATAGTTAATTAAGTGAAAAGGACTGAATTGGAAAAGGTGCAAAAGTTAATTACTATAGGTTTATTTGCATTAAATTGATTTAACACAAGGATTAAGGGTTTAAATTGGTAAATTTTCCAAGCTTAAATATAGTGGACAGATGTGGTATGGTTTTTAGTGAAATTTTTTATTATTTTTAGTGGTTAATTTTGTAATTTGATAAATTAGTAATTAAAATAAAAGATGAACAAATTATATTACTATCATCTTCTTCCCCCCCCTTTTTTTATTTATTTTGAAACCGTATAGCCATGGTGAAGCATAAAGAACATTTGACCAAGCTATATTAGGGTGCATGTAAGTGAAATTTTGTCCCGTTTTTAGTAATTTTTATGTTTTTGAGCTCATATTAGCTTAATCTAGCTAACCCAGGGGGTAAATTTGTTAAATTTTTAAATGATTAGAATTTTACCATGGATGAATTTTTGATGTTCTTGAAATTTTATTATAGATTATTAAGCTTGGTTGTTAAATATAAGTATTTTGTTAAGTAATTTTTGATGATTTTCAAGTTTAGGGACTGATTTATGAAAATGGTAAAATTCAAGGAAATTATTGTAAATTGTGGATAAATATGGACTATTATAAGATTAGGTTTAAGGACTAAATTGCATAAAAGGTAAAATTTAAGGGTAATTTTGTAAATTTTTATTATGAATGGTTAAATGTTAAATTAATTATTTAAAATGTTGGAATGGAATTAATTGAATAAAAATATTTATTTAGACCAAGAAACGACTTAAACGGACACTAATTGCGGGAAAACCAAAATAGCGGATTAGTCATTAGATCATGTTAAGACATCGTTTTGGCATAGGTAAGTTCGTATAGAGTTAAATTATTTTTATATGCTGTTCAAATGAGTTACTATGTATAGTTAAGTGAATTATGATCTTGATTTGATAATTGATATTATGGATATTGTTGGAAGGTTAGTTGATTTAAAGTTGTAATTTATAAATGTGAAACTCATGATGGTATACAGAGAAGTTATAATGAAATTGAACTAAAGGATTTGGGAATTGAAATTCTCATTTGAACCTTGTGAATACTTAGGATACAAATGACATATCATCAGGGTTATACTATTTCGGGTGCTAGTCTTGAATGTCCTACCAATGACTGAGGTCCTGCATTTGTTGCAGATACTTCACAGCTCGTGTAAGCAGCATCCTGTAGCTAACATTCCGGCCCATAGCTCGTGTGAGTAGGCCCGTTTCACAGCTCGTATCAAAACTAAGGGAAAGAAAATGTTACGGTTACATGAAAAGGCACACTATGTGTGAGCATTCCCGAGTATCCAATGTTATTCTATACGATTCAACGGGTAAGTAAAGGTTAATGGAAAGGCATGTATGAAAATTTAATGTTACTAATGTTTATATGACAGGAAAAGGTGAATATGCATATACAATATGAGAATGGTTGATAATTTATTGAGTGATGGATGAAATGTGCATGGAATCTATTTCTTAATATACGTTTTGTTTTATAGATGTATTCTTTACTTACTATCTATTAACCATATGATTTCAATGGAAAGTATGTGTAAAGGACATATGTATAGGTGATGGATTATGTATGAAGCCTAAATTTTTATCATGTATATGCCATGAGTTACCTAGGATTTATATGTAATGATATATTTACTAACCTTATGAGGTGATGTGCATAGGAAAGGAAGTTTGGCATACGACTTGATGAGAGTAGGTTTGGTTGTTTAATTTAATATGATTGGGAAGTTAAGTTTCACCTATATGAATTTACTAAGCATTAAATGCTTACGTAATCATTTTCTTTGTCTTGTAGATTATCTTGAAGCTCAGCCGGTTGGAATCTGGTCAGAGTATCATTACACTATCTATTCGACATATTGGTATTTATTGTTATTTTTGTTAATGGTTATAAATGGCATGTAATAGGGTTAAAAGATTGTTCAAGTAAAATTTGCTTGTCTTGAGTTGTGTCAAGCTTGTTGTGGTTAATAAGGTAAATGTTGGCAAGAATAATAGTTGCAAATATGGATGAATGAATCCTCCTGCATATTTTATAGGTTCTAGATAGTATATGGTATGATGGCATGTTTTGGAATGGTTATTTTGACCATTTTTAGGTACTTGGAATACATGGTCCTTTTTTATTTTTTTGGGATGGCATGTAAATGGTCATATGTGGTATCATTTGGTAGATAAATGAACTAGGTTCTATGCTTGAAATATGGCTATATTACTTTGATTTGATCATTGGTGTTTTGATATGAATGTGGTGCCTTTGAATGGCATTTTGTTTAGATGAAATAGGATGTTTATAAGTGTTTGAATGATGCTAAGGTCAATTGAATGTGCGCACAAATGGGATGGATGGTTAGGTGTGTTTTTGTCTTGGAATGGCTTGAATTAGGGTCAAATTGTGGAGCATACAACCTGAGGCATGGGCTGTCACACAGCCATGTGACACACACTGCCTAGCTACATGACCGTGTGTCATTTGTAAATTCTTAGTGTTTTAAGTTAGTGAGTTACACGGCCTAACATTGTATCACTCCTAACCTATATCCGTCACCAGAATAGGGTTATAGAGCATTACCGTAAAATTGTAACTTAAAACATTAATTTCCAAACATTAGATAAATCATAGCATAATTCATTCAAACACATGCATTTCATTCCTTATTCGAGTCCTCGAGGCCTTAAAAACACTTTAAAAACAATTCGGGACTAAATCAGGAACATATGAAACCTTAAGAAAAAAGTTGGAAAAATTCACACTACAAGGGTCACACAGCCGTGTGGCTAGGATGTTTAACATTCAAAATAGGGACACACAGCCGTGTCCAAGCCCGTGTAACTCTCTGACTTGGGTTACATGGACAAGCCATACGCTCGTGTGCCAAGCCATGTAACTCTCAAAATACCACCTTTAAAACCTACAATGGACACACGACTGAGACACACACCCGTGTTGTAGGTCATGTGGACAGGAAATAGGCCAAATTCAAGCCATTTCTTTCACCCAAGTCAAGCATACACCTACAAGCCATATGCACATTCAATCAAACCATAAACATGCTTAAAACATGCATAATAAGACCAAATCAAAAGGACATTTATCCATAGAACCAATATGCCAAAAGGCACCTCAAACACAATATATCAAACATACCTAAACATGTGCATATTTAACTTATTTCCATACCAAATCATATCACAATTTACACATTTCAACTATACCATATTAGATTCATGCCATGTTAAAGTAACATTAACATTTGCACCATTTCTCACATGCATCAAAACCATATAAATGACACAAATCTAGCCATTGCCAAATTGTAGCAACAACCAACATATATGCATACCATATTTCAATCATGCACATCTATTCAAAACCTTTCTAAAACATATCATAGCTTGACCATGTTGAGATCAATTCATCACCTATCACTTTGACCATTCAAACATACATTATCACAGTGTCATAACAACACACATCAACAAGGCATCAAAAGTACCAAGGTTACATAAACCAAAATGACATATACATGCCAAACTAATCAACTAACTTAAACCACAAGTCCACCTATACATGCCATTATAACCTTGATTAAGACATCAAAATCTACTGATATAATTGTTGGATAGTCTGATAGATCTCCGATGAGCTTCCAAATTGATCGAGCTTCTAATAATCTGTAAAGTAAGAAAAAGGTAACTACGTAAGCAATGAATGCTTAGTAAGCTCGTAGAACATGAAACACAACTTATCAGTTCAATACTATAATACATAGGTTAACAACAATACTTTAAACTTAGTATAAACCTATTGAACACCATTCAACTCACAATTGAGTATATTCATCAACATCACATATACTTTTCATATAAAACATATTGGGATTTATAAGTCATACTACATAATCATCAACCTTTTCATAATATTATGAATCATTCTATTTACTTAGTTTCTCTTCCATTCCAAATGCTTAGCATAAGCCTAATTAACATTATCATTTCACAAATTAGTGTATTTATCCATGACATTGGTAAATTCTTCCATAGCATAAATAGACTTCTCACATATAAATACATCATTTATCACATCAAACCTTTTATAACATCATAATACATCCCAATTATGAACTTACAGTTTCATTCCCTTTTCTTACCCGTTTTATATGCATAGTACAAGCATAAGCATAAACATCAATCACAACCACAAGCTTGGCACAAGCTTAAGCACATGAATAACATATGTTAGTTCATTTAAACATAAATCATATGAATTTAACATAGATAACCATTATACTTGAGCATGATTCAATTGGATTTATCATCCATCATAACATAACATGCTTTTCATGTATCTCACTATTTCAATGTACTTCATAAATATATGTCTTAGTTCATATTGAACATATACCTTTCTTTTCCTTTTTCAGGCCCGTTGAACCATTTAGAATATCATTGGATACGCGGGATAGCTAACACTAAGTGTGCTAACATATAACTGTAACATTTTCTTTCCTTCATATCATTTCTCACACGAGCTATGAAATGGGCCTACTCACACGAGCTGTGGGTCGAAATGTAAGCTATACGATGCTCCTCACACAAGCTGTGGAGTATCCATAACAAATGCCAGACCTCAACCATCGGTAAGACATTCAAGACCAACACCTAAAAACATGATAACCCTAATGGCATGCCATTTGTATCCTACGAATTCCTAAGGTTCAAACGAGGCTCGATAGTCGTCGAAATGTCGTTGAATTTCCATCATTTCTTTACATGATAAATTGTATAATAACATATATATATCGAATCATTTACATTAGAATGACACGTTAAATAATCAATTTAATCAACATTTAAGTGATTATAGTTCATATGAACTTACCAGGCTAAATTGCATAAATATCAAAGTACAAGAGTTTTTTTGGTAATTTTTCATTCTCCTTAATTTTCCACTCGATATTGATCTAAATTAACAATTTCATTCAATTTATTAATTTAGATGGTAAAATAATTTATTTTATGCAATTTAGTCAATTTTGACATTTTTGCAAAATTGCCCCTAACATTTTACTTTTATTCAATTTAATCTCTAAGCCTAAACCATGCAAATTAACCATTTTTATTGCAAATTCATAACAGTCGAATATTTTTAGCTTCCACTTCAGCCTATTTTTGCAACAATTTCACATGAAATCCTTGAACTATTACTCTTTCAACAATTTAATCTCTAATCGGTAAATTCATCAAAAATCACTTAATAAAATACTTATAAATAACAAATAATACCTCAAATTCATCATGTAACATCTAAAATCACAAAGATTCATCAATGGAAACATTAAAAATCTTTAACAGTTTCAAAATCCAAGGTAAGGGTTAGCTGGACCTAGTTGCAACGACCTCAAAAACATAAAAATTATTAGAAACAAGTGAAAAACGGACTCACGTGCATCCATTGAAGCTTGGCCAAAGCTTGGAGCTTCTCCTCCTTTTTTATTCGACTAAAATGGTGAAGAAGATTAATGAATCATCTTTTATTTTCTTATTTTCTTATTTTATTAACATTATAACATAATATAATGTTTTTATAATTTAATAAACATAAATTTTTTAACTAAATAACCCCACTAACCATCCACCAACATAAGAATGGGTAATTTACCCATTAAGGTCATCCAATTATAATTCTTTAATCAATTAACACCTTTAAACTAATAGCGATTGACATTTTCAACTTTTACGATTTAGTATTTTTTGCTTAATTAACTATCGAAACATTAAAATTTCTTAACAAAACTATAATACAACCTTAATAATAATCCATAAATATTTATAAAAATATTTACGGCTCAGTTTATAGAAATTAGGTCATGATACCTTATTTTCTAAAACCACTTGACTTTAGGGTCTTACCACTTGAACTTAATTAATCATTTATAAAACATAAATTACCATATCAAAAACCTTTTTAAAACCATATTTGACTCATAAATATGAAATAATAATATTTACAAACTTACTTGTCGGATTTGTGACCTCAAAACCATTTTTTTCGACACCACTAACAAACGGGTTGTTACAAACACATGACCTGCGACACTGCCATGTGTAGCAAGTTAAAGAGTTACACGGATGGAGACACGGGCTGGGACATGGCCATGTGTCCCTTTGTTCTATTGTTACACGGCTTGGGTTATGTCACACGGCCGTGTGACCTCTGTTTTTAATTTTTGCATCTTTTTCCCAAATCTTCTGAATTGTTTCAAATTAGTCTCAAATTATTTCTAAACTATTTTTAGGGCCTCGAAAGCTCGAGTTAGGTCCCAAATGCATATGTTTGATAGCTTTTTAATGAGATTTATTTAATTAATGTTAAATGATTTTATTGAGATGTTTTGATGTCAAATGTTGTTTTGATTGTTTGGTAATGCTCTGTAACCCTAATCTGGTGACGAAGATGGGTTAGGGTGTTATAGTGTCCTAGCCCGTGTGTCCAACCATGTGGGTATTCAAAATAGGGTCACACGGCTGTGTCGCAGGCCGTGTGCCAGACCGTGTTACATACTGACTTGAGACACACGGCCATGTTATAGGCATGTCTTAGACCGTGTGGAACCTACACTAAAAATAATAATGAGACACGACTGTGTGGAGTGGCCGTGTGTGGTACACGGTTGTGTGACAGCCCATGTCGTAGGCTATGTCATTCTCAAAATGACTTTAAAACAAGCCAAAGCATTGATCTTTTATTGCATAACAAACTATACCATTCCAATCATTTTCACATGACCAAAACATTTTAAAACGTACCAAAACCATACCAAAATCAACCAGCTTAGGTGCCTAACCAATATACCTACATTGACACCACAATTTAACATAATAACTTAACTTGATTTGACATTTCAATTTCACTCCTTAAGCTTACTTCACATATACTAAATAAACATTTTAAAGTATATCATTCAACCATATCTTACTCACTTTCATATGAATATACCTAAATGTCTGATCTGTCGTAATTTGGTGTAGCAAATTAAATTAGTTTTCGCATTTAAGGAGCTTGAATACAAGCATTTTCATTATGTTTTAGTTAAAGTTTTCTTAGTTTTATTTACATTCAATAAAATGTGCAAATCGAGTCTTTTATTGACCTTCGGGGACAAATGAAGCTTAAGGGAGAGCTAACACACTTTGTGAGTGCGCAGGAGACCTTTAGAAGACATACTAAACATATACTAGTCATTATGTCACAACATGGGATGTTCGATGTCGCAACATAGGGAGCAGAATGGAGAAAGCTCAAGACTGCCTTCGATGTCACGACATAGATTAAGTGTGTTGCGACATACCCCTGAAGATAACCCAATAGGAGTATAGCCATGTTGCGACATAAGTCTTGGTGTGTCGCGACATCGACTCTAGAACGGGAATTAAAAACAAAATAGGGGCATTTTGGTTTGCACAATTAAACTTAAAGCTCAGGAATGTCAGCTAACCTAGGGTTGAGGACGATGGCCGCTTGAACTCTATAAATAGGCTCTTTTGGCACATGTTATGAACATCATTCACTTAGCTTAGATTTTCTTTAGCAAATTTAGTTTAGTTTTGCTTTCGTTTTTAAGTTTTAGAATTTATTTCAATTGTTCTTCGTTGCTTTCAAGAGATCTGAGTTGTGGAAAGCATTGAATCTTTGTGGATTCATGATTAATCTCAATATAATTAGGCTCTTTCATATACTCTATACTATTCATTTAATTAGCACGCTTTCTGTTTATGTTAATTCTATATTGTTTATGAAAACCATGAGGAACTAATCCCTTTTTGGGGGGCTAGCGAGTGGAGGTATGATCTGTTAACTATTTTGTAAGTTTACTCAATAGGTCAGCTGTTTGGGAAAGGAAGAACGGGAAATAAACCCCAGGCCTGACAACCCCGAGAAGTCATCAATATACAGGTTTGTATATTAATCGCTAACAATAATTAGGAAATTATTAAGTTATAGATAAGATTCGTATATAAATCGCTAACAATATACAGGTTTTAGGGACATTTACACTGATTAAGATCTAGCATTTCCTGACCTGTCATCCATACTTCACATTTTGAATTAAATCCTGCTTTATTAACATGGATCTTTAATAATGTCAAATTTTTCGACCATATACACAAAGATCCTATAGCATTTTTACAGAAATTTGACCATATATGCAGCACAGTTAGCTATGCAGGGATTCCAATGGAGACTATCAAATTATTATTGATTCCATTTGCGTTAGAGGGGAAAGAGAAAATGTGGTTAGAGACACTTCCTCCAAACACCATCACTATGTGGATTGATTTCGTGCAACTATTCCTTCTTTGAATGTTTCCTATGACTAAGGTACTAAGTAGTTACACACAGTTATTCTATTTCCAACAAGGTATCACTGCAACTTTGGGGCAACCGTGGGAAAGGTATAAGTCAATCCTTATATCTATATTAGGCGGAGGCATACATTTTGTAGTTCAAATACAACATTTTTACTACTGGTTGGATAGTTAGAATAAACGAAAATTTGATATTATGACGGGGGAAAGTTGTAACACCCCAAACCCGGTCTAGACGTTATGGCCGAATCTGGCGTGTCATATTGAATTTGTTACTAAGTTTAAAAACCTCTTTATTATTATTTAACAAATCATCAAGTTAAAACATTTGCCTTGTTAACTACCATTGTTATTATAGGTTGATCTAAAATCGCGGAAGCTTTTGAAAACTCTAATGTTTAAATTGCGTGCCTTTGAAAACAGTAATTATTTTTTAAATTCGTCTTCTCCTACACTAGCAGTTTAAAATAAGTAAGTAAAAGCCCAATTAAAATTTTAAACAATCATGAACGGCCTTATTACATAAACAAAACCCAACACAAACTTTAAATTTAAGTAAAAGCAAGTGTAGAAGAGCTGCAGTAGTGTGGCCACCTCCGAGTCCTTCGCAGCACCGACCCGCCTACAACTAGGGATTACGTGTAAGTTAAATAGAGGGGTGAGTTTATGAAAACTCAATGTGTAATCCCCTAATAAGCAAACAGTCAATTAAATAGTAGATAAATACAGTTTGGGCCTGAGCCCGTTATAGTAACAGTCCAGTTCAGTGTGGGCCTAAGCCCTTTCCTATAACAATAAATGATTGGGCTTGAGCCCATCACAATACCAGTAATTAGTAAGGCCTTTACCCAATTTCAGTAATATTATCAGTGGGGCCTTGGCCCATAACAGTAGCAGATATCAGTCATGCAGTGAACAATATGTAATATCATTAATCGATGCAATAACAGTACAAAACCATTAATTAGTGCAGATATGCAGTTAGAAATCTTACCCAATCCAGCCTCTACACACCACTCCGTCTCACCAAACACACCATGTGGGGATAAAATCGACACACCAAGATTAGCATTGGTTGCGGCACTAAATAGTATTGCAGTAAAGCTGCCAATAAAATAAATGACATATAGCCATCAGTAGGTCCACAGTCGTCTTGGGCGACCCGTGCAACCTTATCAGTGTGGTACACTTCCTCTAAATATAACAACCCATCCCATGAAATATATCGTGACATAATATCATACGTGTATGCAAAATATCATGCTCAATCATAGTCATACATATCATAGAGTAAATCAGTCATACATAACATAAGGCCATAATAGTCATTTCATCTCCTAGGGGTATTTCGGTCATTTTATCCTATGGGGGTATTTCGGTCATTTTACCCTATGGGGGTATTTCGATCATCCTACCCTGTGAGGTTATTTTGGTTATTTTACCCTATGGGGGTATTTTGATCATTCTACCTTATAGGGTATTTCAGTCATTCTACCCTATGGGGGTATTTCGGTCATTCTACCCTATGGGGGTATTTCGGTCATTCTACCCTATGAGAGTATTTCAGTCATTTTAACCTATAGGGGTATTTCGATCATTTATTGACCTCTCGAAAGGTCTACAGTTGCCTCAAGCGACTCAGGTAACCTAAATGGTCATAATAGTGAAAATGGTCCCAAGGCCCAGTACTCGGCCCAAGTGGGCCCACACGCTCGTGCGGTCTGCTCAGCCCAAATTTTGCCACGGCTATGGAATCCACATAGCCTAGTGTAGTATTTGCCACAAATTGTGGATTTCATCCGTGTGGGGCCCATGAGCCTATTAAGCCCACACGGCCTATTTCGGCCCAACGTGGCCCATTATGACCCAAGCTCATGAATATGCTCATGGAGGCCTCAATAGTTTATCGCCCATGATTCGTAGGTTTGGCTTTCCACACAAGCGATCGCACACTCATGTGGTCTCAACGCCGTATTTTAGCTTTTCGGCTTTTGTCGTTCTACAGTTACCCATCCACACGAATTCGGCAGCAAAATAAATAGTCCCTTGATTGATGTGCCACCACTTGAACCTTAGACCCCATGTACACTCCACACGCCCCTTACCACTAGACTAACAACTCCTTTGTATCATATTTTGACCACAATAATTTAAGAACCTACTATCTAGATCCAATGATTTTATTCACTTAAAATAAAAATTTTGCATAAGCCAAGGCTTGAACCCCTGACTTCTCCAAACACTTCTAAATCACTTAACCACTGAAGCAGACATTCATTTATGTCACTTCCTTGAACAACTAAATATTTATGTACAGTCTCCTAACTGTTCCCTTGTTCAAAACCTATTTCTTCTAGGCCCAAAATTCGGGCTGTTACAGAAGTATTTGGACAAAAACCAAAGAGGAAGTCATGGAAATATTAGAAAAATCCAGCATTAATGAATCAACCTGGGAAGAATGTCCTGAAATACAAAGCCAGGAATTGGAACCTATAGACCATAAAGAGCAAGAATGTAACCAATTAGAGTTCAGTATTAGAGAATAAATGGGTTATGAAATAGAAGAAAGGGATGTGCAGAACAAGAGAACAATCACATAGTAACCCAATTGGACTGGTGGAGACAAAATAAGGAACAACTAAAGCAAATGGTCCCAAACCTCAGTAAAAATGGTACCATCTATTGTCAAACCCCCAAAATTAGAGCTACAGCCATTACCTAACCACTTAAAATATGGATATCTAGGGAAGCAAAAAACTTTACCAATAATTATTGCTACAAGCGTAGATGCAAAACAGGAAGAAGCTCTATTAAATGTCCTGAAAATGCATAAAAAAGTAATAGGATGGATAGTTCTCAATATTAAAAGAATCAACCCTGCGTTCTGCCAGCATAAGATTAGATTAGAAGAAGGGAAAAAAACCTATTGCGGATGCTCAGCATAGGTTTAATCCAGCTATGAAAGAGGTGGTAAAAAAGGAATTGCTTAAATAGTTAGCTACAAGTATTGTTTATGCTATCTCTAATAGTGAATGGGTTACCCCGACCCAGTGTGTTCTAAAAAAGGGATGTCTAATTGTAGTTGAAAATAATAACAATGAGTTAATTTCAACATGAATAGTTACTAGTTGGAGAGTGTGCATCAATTACCGAAAGTTGAACGATGCAATGAAAAAAGACCACTTTCCATTGCCCTTCATTAACCAAATGCTTGATCGTTTAGTAGGAAAAAAATTATTTTGTTTCATTGATAGGTGTTCAGGGAATCATCAAATCCCAATTCATCTCGATGACCAAGAGAAAACCACTTTCACGTGTCCCTTTGATACGTATGCCTTTAAAAGAATGCCTTTTGGCCTATGTAATGCTCCAGCAACTTTCATGAGATTCATGACTGTTATCTTCACTGATATGTTAGAAGAGGGATTGGGTTTATTCATGGACGACTTCTCATTATTTGGAAACTCTTTTCAAGAATGCTTGGGTAATCTTGAGAAAGTGTTAAAAAGATACAAAAAGACTAATTTAGTTCTCAACTGGGAAAAATGCCATTTCATGGTGAAAGAAGGATTGATCTTAGGGCATCAGATATTGGGAAAAGATTTGGAAGTAGTTAAAGCCAAAATAGAAGCTATAGAGCATTTTTTGAATTTGACAAATATTAAAGGTGTTTGAAATTTTTTAGGCCATGCAGGATTTTATCGAAGGTTTATAAAAGACTTTGCTCATATTTCTAAACCTCTGAATCAACTCCTCCAGAAAGAGACACCTTTCATATATGCTTCGATAATAATCACCCCGAATTGGTCAGAACTTTTTATTATCATGCGTGATGCTAGTGACTATGCAGTAGGTGTAGTTTTGGGACAAAAATGGAATAATTTATTTAGGGCCATTTATTATGCTACCAAAACACTAAATCTAGCAAGTGCAACTATACTACAACTGAGAAAGAGATGCTGGTGGTAGTGTTCGTTTGCCAACAATTTTGACCTTACTTAATGACAAATTGAGTATATGTGTATACTGATCACTCTGCATTAAAATACATTATGAAGAAAAAAGAAACAAAATCCAGATAATGAGATGGGTTTTATTACTTCAGGAATTTGATTTATGGATAGTGGACAGGAAGGGTACTGAGAATCAAATCACAGATCATTTATCCAGAATTTAGAACAATATAAAAGTAGAGGATATTGAAGAAATTAAGGAGACTTTCGTAGATGAGCAATTATTCAGAGTAGACATTAATCAACCTAGACCAGGTAAGCATATAACACTATGGTATGCAGATTATGTCAATTATATTGCAAGAGGGTTTTTCCCAGCGTAGACATCTTGGCAATAGAAAAAAAGGATAGCCCATTAATCAAGAAATTACATTTGGGAGAAACCATACATGTTTCGACAATGTGCAGATCAATTAGTCCAACATTGTGTAGTAGAGGAAGAGATGCATGATATCTTATAAGGTTGTCACAAATCTCCTTGTGGAGGGCACTTTAGCTGATAAATGATAGCCCAAAAGGTACTCCAATAAGGATTTTATTAACCAACTATGAATAGAGATGCTTAGGAATTCATACAATGATGTGATAGGTGTCAGAGAATTGGGAACATATCAAAAAGGGATGAAATACTGCAAATAGGGATACTTGAGGTTGAAGTGTTTGATGTTTGGAGGATTGACTTTATGAGACCTTTTTCGAGTTCTTTTGGGAATCAATACATCCTCCTGGCTGTAGATTATGTTTCAAAAGGGGTTGAAGTTGTCACACTACCTATTAATGATACAAAATCAGTACACCGCGAACGTTGGTTAGTGACGAAGGATCTCCTTTTTGTAGTAAGCAGCTTGAAGCAGTGTTGGGTAAATACAACATAAGACACAAAATGACAATGACATATCACCCACAAGCTAATGGCAAGCTAAAGTATCAAATCGAGAAATAAAGAAGATTCTGGAGAAAACAGTGAGCCCAAGTCGAAGGGATTAGGAAGCCAAGTTAGACGATGCTTTATGGGCTTATAGAATAGCATATAAAACTCCCTTAGGCATATCTCCATATAAGTTAGTTTACGGTAAGAACTGTCGCTTACCAATTAAATTGGAGAGGAAGGCATATTGGGCAACGAAAGCGTTAAATTTGGATCTAGAATTACCTAACGAAGAAAGACTATTTCAACTCCAGGAATTGGAAAAATGCCGCTATATTGCCTATGAAAATACTAAAATGTATAAGGAGAGAAGTAGACTTCGACATGATGCAAAAATCAAAAAGCGTGAATTTGTGCCTGGACAAAAAGTACTATTTTTCAACTTAAGATTAAAATTATTTCCTGGGAATCAAGATGGACAGGTCTATATACAATAAATAAGGTAGCTCCTCATGGAACAATAGAGTTGATCAGAAAAGAGGGACAATCTTAGCTCCTCATGGAACAATAGAGTTGATCAGAAAAGAGGGACAATCTTTTCTCGTTAATGGAAAAAGAGTAAAACATTATTTTGGATGAACAATTAACACCTTAGTTGATGAACAAACTTTACAGTGTAGTGCACTTTAGGATTTCCAAGGAATTAATGGGAAATCAACAAACATAAAGAGTGATAATAAAAAAGACGACCAAAGTAGTGAATTTACAACAAATAAAGAAATTTGGTTGGCATGTCACGACACTGCTCTCAAATGTCACAACAATGAACAAATTTTTTATTCTGGAACTTTCCCTTGACGTCGCGACATCACTAAGGAATGCCGCAACACCACTGTGTAAACTCAGTTTTTTGAACTAAACTTAACTGTTGAAATTTTTGTAGTTTAACTATATTAGGATTCATATTCTTTAACTTCTTATTTAGTAGACGTAAACTATAAATCTTGAATAATTTATTCTTTTCTTCTAATCTATTAATAGGACACATTGCTACCTTTTTCATCATAAAAAATATTAAATTGCAGGTATAATATATTTCAGTAAGAATAGATTATCAAATGGCCAATTTCAGTGTAAGCACTTCAAGTCCAATTGTTGAGTTCCAAGAAGGCAAAATGGATAAATACTTATAGCAACTACAACCATATACCTTTATTCAAGAGCAAGGATTTGACCCTCTAATGAGGAATTGCAAAGGAATATGGGAGGATGTAACTGAAAAAGAATGGAAAAAATTTTGTTTCCCATCCGAAGAACCCCTACTAATTCCTGTGGTGTAAGAATTCTATCTTGCATTAAAACAAAGGGAACAACCGGACCATGCTACGAGTTGCCATATTTTGTGAAGGTTAAAGGGGTTAATGTTCCGGTAACTGAGATGGATATTTGCCAAATTTATGATGTGCCATATTATTATTGTGATTATCTCTATAAAACAGATTTGAAGGAATTCAGAAATATAGATACGGAGGAAATGTTGAGATTTCTAACGGAAGGGAAAGAGATGTGGACATATCGAACGAGAACAACAATACCTGAAATATTCAATCAAGAGCTAATGACACCAAAAGACAAGATGTGGATGAAGTTTGTCTGTTCCAGAATATGGCTTATAACAGGGATGTATTGGAACATGGATACATAAGAACATGGTTTACTGTACAAAGAATTTAGGAAAGGGAATATTCTTCCCTCATCTAAGTACGAAATTGTGTAAAAGGGCAGGAGTACCCATCAAATGGATGGATAAAACCTTGAATACCTCAAGAAAATTACTCAGCGATGATTTATTCAAGCAATTTATTCTTCTATAGACTAAACAAAAAGAGGAAAGGAGAAAAAGAGGATTTTAGGAAGATGATGATTAATATTAAAGAGTTAGTCTAGTAGGATTTTAGTTATAGGAGTAGATGAATTGAATGTTTTTTTTTACGAATTTGCATTTTTCATTAATAAATTGAATAGTTATTTTTGGGATTGTATTAATTAGTTCAGGGATGATGTAAATTTGTTTCTAGGATTAGGGATATATATAAAACTTTTTATTTTGTAGTTCATTCAAATTTGTTCGAAACCCAACACAAAGTGTAACACCCCAAACCCGGCCCTAATGTTATGGCCGGATCTAGCGATGTCACATGATAGGGTGTTTGAGAACTCTGTCGTCACATTAAAATTGTTTCCATTGAATTCCTTATCTTAATATCTTATTAGTTCCAAAATTGTGTTGCTCATTTAATTGATAGTTTCAAAACGTTATTCGTCTGCGGAAGCTTTTAAAATAGATTAAACAATTGTGTGTTTAGGAAAAACATTTGTTTCTTTTGAAAACCGAGGTTCCTACTACTAGCAATTGTAATCCATGAGGTAAAGATAATTAAAACCCAAAAACTTAGCCAGTAAAAATAGAATAGAAATAAAACCAATTATCGTAAATATGCGTTAAAACAATGAAAGTCCAAAACCGTGGTCATTGTCGAGTCCTTTGCCGTACCGATCCGTCTAGATCTGGGGATTTCCTGTGCACATTTAAACAAAAGGGGTGAGCTTACGAAAACTCAGTGTGTAATCCCACAGAAAACAAACAATAGCAAATCCCAATGCACAGTTAAAGTAGTCCTGGGCCTAAGGCCTTTTTTAGTATCAGTAACAGTTTGGGCCTTAGCCCATCTCAGTACAGTATCAAATATGCAGTAGGGCCTTAGCCCATCACAGTATCAGTAGCAGTCATGCAGTATTCAGTAACAAAGTCCTACCCAACCAGCCTCTACACACCATCTCCGTCCAAACCTACACTCCATGTGGGGATCAAATCAACGCACCTATCCCTACACTCCAGGTACTACCGAATGCGACACAAAATAGTAATTTGCAACTGAGCTGCCAGTATGTTAGGCTTAAGAGCCTTTCAGTACATGACATTAGTACATATAACCAATTCAGTATACAAGCATACTATCATCATGCTCAACACAAATATAAATCAAACAGTTAGTTCGTACAATTAGGGGTGTAAGTGATGCTTACCGACCCTACAATAGATTCAAAGTCGAATTGGGCGACCCATACAACCTTAGCAATCAATTCAATGAAAATGGGCTCACACGCCCATGTGGTCTACCCGTGTGGGCCACACGCCTGTGTGGCCCACTCGGCCCAAATTGGCCTTGGCCGCGTGGTCCATTTTTAATGTAACTCGTGTTAGCTACATATTCATATATGTTTTCACTATTTACTAATATGTTCCTTCAAAGTTGTCTACTTGAGTCACTGTTACTAAATTATTTATATCTTGAGCTACAGAATTCAAAATTAAGGTCTGCTTGATGTCTTTGAAACTTGACTCAAATAACATTCTACCATAAAATTTTCAGAATTTTTGGTTTAGCCAATAAGTACAGTAAAATCTTCAATCCTACTCCTGTTCTGCTGTCTGACAACTTCGACCATTATTTGCTAAAAATTAATTATCTCTTAGTACAAAATTTGGATGATGTTACCATTTGTTTCTATTGAAAATAAACTCATTAATAATTTAAACTTGTAAATTTTAACCCCTAATTAATTTTCTCAAATTTTTGATGATTTTCCAAATTCAGAACAGGGGAACCCGAATTCATTCTGAACTTGTCTCACAAAACTTATTATATCTCACGATTTACAATTCCATTACTGACACCGTTTTTTTTATGAGAAACTAGACTCAATAAGATTTAATTACATATTTTTTTATCCTCTAATTTTATTTCCACAATTTATGGCAATTTTTCAAAGTTAGCCTACTACTACTTTTCAAACAGCAAGCAATTTCAGCTTTTCACCAAATCCTGTTTTTGGCGTTTCGGGTACACAATTGATTTTGTTTGATGATAAAATAGTCCCTGAGCACTCCAAAGCCTATAATTGACCAAATAATATTAATTTAATCTCACATAACGTGATCCCAAATTGAACCCGTATCAAGGTTTTAACCCATAAGTGACTAAACCTTACCTTCAACCGATGAACAGTAATTCCCACACAAACTAATACTCCGATTGGTGATTACGAGCCCTTGAATCCTCCCCTAATTGGCATAAACAAAACACTTCAGAATAAAGTTAACAAATGGAGACAAATCACTTATCTAAAACTTGCCAAACGATCATAGACAAACATGGAGCGACACGAGGCAGAGTGGGAAAAGAAAAATCAAGAAGATGAAGGGTGAAAGAGAGCAGAAATTCGGTAGCAATGAAGGGAAAAACGACAAGAGGGTGAAGGGATTTTGGGGAAAGTAAAAAAAGGAAAAAAAAGATGAAAAAATATTTGATAACCACCCCAATCCCTTAATCCCTTATTTCTCTCCCTCAAACTCCCCACTAAATTCACAACTCAGATTTTTAGTCCACCTCAAACTCTCCTAGACGCACGAGCAAAAATAATGCCCACGCCAAGATTTGAACACAAGACCTCCTTCACACCAACACTCCACTTATCCACCAGACCAGCAAGCCCATTCTATTAATTATTTGCGAACTTTTACTTAAAAGCCTACTCACCAAAGATGTTATTCATAAAAATACCAAAATTTGCCCGAGTCCTGGCTTGAACTTGGGACCTTACAAACACACCTAGAACACATAACCACTAAAACTGATAGATATTTTGTGTCACACATTCACAATACCCAAAATTAAAATTTTGGGGTGTTACACAAATGAGACACAAACAATTCCAGCTTTACATGATCAAAGGAGGAAGCACCCACCATTAGCAGTTGAAGCAACCACGATCAATCCGATAACTTATTTTCTTATCTTTTTATGGGCTACACATTGAGGACAATGTGTCAATTAAAGTGTGTGGGGGTAACATAGAAAACTTGTTTATTTTCAATTTATACAATTTTTCTTTGATATTTTCTTGTCTTTGGTGTGCTTGAGATTCTAAAAATACAAGTGATTGGTTAGGAGCATGTACATAGGTTGCTTGTGTTTACAAATAAATTTGGCATGATGGTAGGTGATTTTAAAATTTTGATTATTAGACTACTAAGTTCTATATGTTACAATGTAAATAGGTATTAAGCAATCCATTATACCAAATGATATAGAAAATACAAGGAAACAAACATGCTAGTACGAATGATAAAAGATTGAATTTGTATTTGTTTGGTTGATTAAATTTGTGCATATTGAGATGTTAATGGATGAACTAATGCATTGTTTGGAACACGTCCAGAGCCAAAAAGTTTTCCTATTTATATTTTACCTTTAGTGCTGATCTTTGAGCCTATTAACACTTCTTGATGAACCTCATTACAAATCACTGAGCTTCAAATGTTAATTTGTATTTACCATTTTTCTTTCGTCCTGCACTGCACGACTATAGACGTCTAGCCATACATATTAAGGGTTAAGTAGATACATCACGGTGGAGTTTGTAAAAATAAAGTGAAATAGGAAAGATTGGTGTGATATGGGAACTATAAGTTAGCCTAAAAGTGAAAAACAAAAGAAAAATTCAAAAAGAAATACGTGTAGAAAAAGTTCGTGAAAACCATAAAGCATTCTTGAATGAGAAAAATTGAAAAAAAAGTGAAAAAGTCACAACAATAGAAAAGACTTGTTCATGAGTGCACAGAAACTCGTAGGCTAATTGTAGTTAGTATGTCATGTTATGATTTCCTATGTGGAGAAACAAGAAAGGTGAGAGAAGGAGAAATAAGGCGGTGAGCGGGAAAGGGTCACTAAGGAGGAAGAACAGGGATCAATACAATGTGTCAAACTATTTTCATGCTTGTAACCCTCTTAATGCTTACTATTTTTGAATTCTATACTTGTCCTAAGCCTAGAACGTTACAAGCTGAAAAGTCCTATGTGACCTAAATATCCTTATACATGAATGGACATCATACTAAACATACGTATAAATGACTATTTGTATTCTTCTTGGATAATCAAAGTACTTGTATAATTTATTGATGGATCCCTATAGGTGAGACCCTTAATACTTGTATATTTTGTAACATATTGAACTTAGATGTTTGTGATCAAAAGTGGTAAGTCAATTAATCATCATGTTAAATTTGTTAGTAAGCATGAAATGCCTAAGTCATATACTCCTGAAGTCAATACTTTTATGATATTTTCTCAAGGTTCATTGCTTTATTTCTTGTTTTTGTTTATGTTGCTTGAGGATAAGCAATGACTTAAGTGTGGGGGAGTTTGATTTGCCACAATTCGGTGTAGTAGATTAAACTAGTTTTCGTATTTAAGGAGCTTGAACAAAAGCATTTTCGTTATGTTTTAGTTAATTTTTTCTTAGTTTTATTTACATTCAATAAAATATGCAAATTGAGTCTTTTATTGACCTTAGGGGTCCAATGAGGCCTAAGGGAGAGCTAACACACTTTGTGAGTGTGCAAGAGACATTTAGAAGGTGTACTAAACCAATACTTGTCGCTATGTCGCAACAAGGGATGTTCGATGTCACAACATAGGGAGCAGAATGGAGAAAGCTCCAGATTGCCTTCGATGTCGCAACATACCCCTGAAGATAGCCCAAGAGGAGTATACTAATTGCCATGTCGTGACATAGGTCCTGGTGTGTTGCGACATTGACTCTGGAACGGGAATTAAATTACGAAATAGGGGCATTTTGGTCTACACAATCAAACCTAAAGATAGGGCTGAGGAAGACGGCCACCTGAACTCTATTAATAGGCTCCTTTAGCACAGGTTATGAACATCATTCACTTAGCCTAGATTTTCTTTAGCAAATTTAGTTTAGTTTTTCTTTCGTTTTTAGGTTTTAGAATTTATTTCAGTTGTTCCTCGTTGTTCTCAAGAGATCTAAATTGTGGAAAGCATTCAAACTTTTTGGATTCATGATTAAATCTCAATACAATCAAGCTCCTTCATATACTCTACAGTATCAATTTAATTAGCATGCTTTCTCTTTCTATTGATTCTATATTGTCTATGAAAATAATGAAGAACTAATCCCTTTATAGGGGGTTAGCGTGTGGAGGTATGATCTGTTAACTATTTTGTAGGGTTACTCAATAGATCAGCTGTTCAAAAAAGGAAGAACGTGAAATAAACCCTAGGCCTGACAACCTTGGGAAGTCATCAAGGTGAGAATTAACCCAAAATTGGTATTGCCTATCTGTGAACACCTTCACCTCAAGCCAGTCTAGACTATGAGTTCGGAAGATAAGTAGTTCTTGCTGACTCGTTATGTCAATGGAAAATCGAAAGATCCTGCTAAGGTAGCGACTATTTGATTGACAAGGAACCCGAAACAACATTTGATAGGAATTACTGAAGCTAGCTAATTACCCATAATCGATATTTGATTCATTCTACTTTTCTATCTCTTAAACTTTTATTTCTTTTATGTTATTTTCTTTTATCATTTTAAAAACCCTTAAACCACCATTTTTATGTTTTGTACTTGTCACATGTGAAATGATATGCGAATGTGCAAGTGTACACGTCGAATCAAGTAATAAAGTAGTAAGTAAGACCGTCATCACAGGTATCGGTTATGATTAATTTGGTTAAGTTATCATTATGAATTATATGAATCAGGTTATGGCAAAAGGAAATAGAGTAACAAATTTTGTAAAGGATAATCACTTATGCAATATTAAAATTAGATAACTAACTTAAAACGTTGTGGCAATGTAACGAGACAAAGTTGAGAGGAGAAACACTGTTGAATGGAAAGGTTGGAATTACTCAGATTACAACCTTGTAACACAATAATGCCATGGCAAAGTTTTAACCAGTCTACTGTTCAGAATCTAACTATAGTAATCTGCTTCTTTCGAGAGTCAGACTTCAAGCTACCATTCCTAAGGCTTTGTATATCTACAAGCTGCAAGGATGATACCCCATGTAAATTCTTCCTTACTCTATACAGAGTATAGCTCTATGTCTAGAGTGCTACGAATATTCTTTCGAGTACTCACTTGTATCATTTGATTACAATCCAACTAATCTAACCTTTTCAGAATTAAATCAAGTTTGTGAACATACCATACATCCATCTATGTCTAGAGATTGCAAGCACGCATTCAAAATAATGCAAATCGAATGAAACAGTAGATCTAGTCAAGATACTGCCTGATCATTAATGGAAATAAAGATTCATCAAGTAATTTCAACCCAATAAGATTAGCTCATGGTTTGAAAATCAACATCCAAAATAAAGGTATTATTTAACAACATCATTTAACAGTTAAAAAATCCATAGAAATGAATCAAGGTAATGAAGGAAGAACTTCAGAAAGCTTTTGCCAAATCAGCTTCCAACTCTAGTGCTGCAATATGGTACAAGACCCAAGGTTGAATGCTTCGTCCCCTTCCTTCCATCTCTACTCTGTGTTTTCGCTGCTATCCTCTCTTCTTTTCTCTAGATTTCTCACACAAGTTTGTTGGAGAAGACGAATCGCTCCTCAATTCTCTTGTAAATCCTTCCTCTTTAGAATTCTCCTCTCTTTCCTCTTTTATAGGGTAAGTCCCCTCTCTCAGCACACCCTTTTCTCCCTCTTTTTCAGGTGAATTTATCTGGTACACATCTCTTTTTCAGAGAGTGTCAAAGACTGAATGTTGTGTCAACATCTTCCTGGAATTGCCATGGAATTTCTACTGGCAATTTGTCCAACCTTTTGCCATGACAATACTTCACTCCTTCATTTCTCTTCTTCCTGCCTACACCTGCCACAAACACAAACAATTCATTTCCTTCCACCAACAAAAGTAACATATAGTAATATTGAAAGCACAGTCCAAGCTTCATGATGTAATGTTATAAAAGTATCCTAAATTTGCAAATATAACCACTTAAGTATAGACAATTAATCAAGTTTAGAGGTCTGCAATATAACTATTTTCAAGAGTTATTAATAGTATAACTAATTTAAAGTACTAATTAGATCCTTTTAGTGTTTAGATTAGAATTGACCTAGCACTCGCCTCCTTTGGGTACAATCCTCGGAGTACTCACTTACTTCATTGTAAAAACTATATTACAACTCGATCGGTATACTTGCGGATACTGACTCGTATTTCTATATCTTATTGCAGTATTCACACTCTAGATGTTAGTACGTCCGGAGGCAGTCAATGTCACATACCATATATTTTCGCTTTCATTTGCAATTCATCAACTAAGGTCATTAAGACACATATAAGCTTGGCCTAAACTCAAAACAAACCAAGTTATCAAATAAACATTCAAGCCCCATTACATGCCAAAACACACATATCATTTAATCTAAATGTGTAACCAATGTACCCTCATTGGTACCATAAGTTAACATCCAAATAAACTCAAACTAAATGCCATAAATTCATACTTTAAACTTATATATATACATTTACAAGCCAACATCAAAGCATATAGGCATATAAACTTAAACCACATCACATTGCCAGATAGCATAAATAAACTACCAATATGACGAATGGATAGTGTGATGGTGCTCCGATGAGATTCCAACTAATCGAGCTTCCTATGATCTACAAGTAGGGAAAAACAAATATGTAAGTACCTAATGCTTAGTAAGTTCATATAAAAGAAACTTAACTTGCCAAACATTTTAAGTCAAATAACCAAGCATAATTTCCTTATGTCATAAGTCAACTTTCCTTTCCTATACACAGCACCTCATAAGGTTAGATGGTGTAATATTTCATATATAATTTCAATTAAAACATAGTGTAACACATATCTAACATTTCACTTTCAAAATTCACCACTCATACATATTTACTAAATCATCTCTTCCTTTCAATTACATATCTCATCATACTTCATTTCATTACTCAAAAATCATAATTCATTTCATGTAATCACATACCATTTAAAGCTTTATTTACCATGTTAAACCAAATGAAACAACATCAAATTTTTCAAAAATACTCATATAACCAGTTAATTTTCTAAACACACCACAAACATAACTAGATAACATATTTTTAGACTTATGAATCATATAACTATACCAAGGTGTTAATATTCTTTATCAAACTATACTAATCAATATGTTCATCTCATATATTTCAATATAAACAATAGCTCAAACCAAAGCAATCCATGCTTCCATTCATATACATCTATACACAAACAAATTATTGTACATAAATCAAACTCAAGAGTAATTTAACATTTAAACGTAAACTTTCATGGCCCATTGAACTATAGAAAATTAACTCAAATATTCAGGTTTCCCCCAAAACACACTAGAGAGCATCAAAATGCTAGCAGGGGCACCGTAGTGCAAATACAAAGGCACTAAAGTGCAAATAGATGCACCAAAGTGCGATCCTGTACAAGCACATGTAGTAACTATCACACCCCAAAATTGGGCTTATGAGTTTTAGGGGTATTTTAGAAATTCTAGCTTTAGTGAGCTTGTGAATTTCGTTAGCATGGTATTCAAAAAATTTTTTGTCTATGGCAATGTGAAAATTAAATCAATTTTTGAAAAAGATATTAAAAAGGCTTTCAATCTTGAAATAAGGACTAATTTGTAAAAGGGTCAAAATTTTGCGTGTTTATGAAGCAGTTTTACCAAATTTTCAAATTCAACCTATTTTTCCCTTCTTCTATAACAAACTCACGATAGTTTATTTCCCTTGCTTTGTTTATGTTGTCCTTGTTTTCCCTTACTCTCCCATTCGATTTTGATTTCCAAAACTATATTCCTCTGATTTCCAAGCCTTAAACCAAGAGCTCATTTTTCTTTCATTGTCAAGTTTTTGGGTTTTCTAGGTTTCCAACCAAGAGCTCGGCTTTCTTCTATCGAAGGTAATCATTCATCTTTCTATTAATTTTTAATGTTATCTAGTCTTCAAAATTGAGTTTTTAGCTATTGAATTGGGTCATTAATGGCAAATTTTGGGTTTTTGGGTAAAATCATGGTTTCAAAGTGTTTTTTAATTAGTTTTGATGGAATTAGATGGTTTCTAAACTTACTTTGAAGTTTCGTTAAAGATTTCTTGAGTTTTAATGAACTTTTGTGAAAATAGCCAAAACTTGTCAAAAAAGTTAGATACCATGAATTGGGTAGTTTTGTGTATTTTAAAGCTTGAGAATTAGTCGTAGGTGAATAATTAGATGAATGGAGTCAGTTTAAGGCAAAACAATTGGGTATAGACCAAGATAATTAGGTTTTAAGTTTGTTATGTCAAGCGTTTCAAGTTACGTGAGAATTTAGCTTAGGCTTGTGTTTTTTATTGTTTAAGGTGAATCCTTAGCTAATTGTTGATTGCATTATTGTGTGAATTATTGTGTTGAAACTTTAGATTCTTTAGGGCCTTCTATGAGCTAAGGAAATGCTAGTTTAAGCTTTCAGCATTTCGATGAAAGCGTATTGGTGTGTTTAAAATAGCTGCTTGTAAACACGGCGTTAATTTAGAATTTAGTAGTAGCCTAAATCCTTACTCTAAATTCTGAGTGTAAGTTTTCTCATACTCTTGATTTAATATGTGAAAATGTGTTGTGAAATTGTGGATTAAATTGTGATATTATGACATGTGATATAATCTTATGATGGTTATTGTGAAAGAGTTGATTGTGGGCATGTTATATGTGCCATATGACAGCAATTATGTCGTGAATATAGTGTGACTATGCAATGAAAAAGTGCAGAAATGGTAAGTAAAATATGTGTTTAATAACAGATATTATGGCCTTATGAACTTTGAGACCATTGGATATTGTTGGCATGCCATAAGATTGTGAGTACTCACCTATATGTGTTATATGATTTGGGCATTGAGGCCCTAGGACATGTTAGAGAGATAAGGGAATGTGAGCTAAGCTCCATTCAACAGGACATGTTTGGTGTGATGGAGAGTGTTAGCTATATGCTTCACTTTTTGGGATATGTTCGACTCTATAAGTCTTTTGGTGTGTTGGAGATCCATGTATCCGATGAGTGGTGATAAAACCCACTTTTACGTTTCATAGCTCAAGTGCCAAATTATCCATAAATATGTTTATGAATTGTGATATATGCTTAAATATTATGTGATTATATGTGTAATGTGATATATATGCTTAAAAGTGAACGTGATTACCATGTAAATGAACTAATAAATAATACCTAAGTGTGTATAACATGCCATTAGAGTTGGAACTATTCAGGTTGTTCTATACAGTTGTTTCGTTGATACTTGATGAATTATTTGTATGGTAGATGTTCCAGGCATTCACTAAGCTTGTTAAGCTCACCCACCCATTTTAATCCATTACAGATTAGTAGCATTTCGGTGTGAGTGGTGTGGTTTCAAGGGATTGATCTAAGCGAGACTCTAGTAATACTTCATAGGTGATTTATTATTTGTTTATTAATTGGGAAATAAAGGCAACGTGGTAGACTTTTTGCTGGTATTTGCCATGATATTTTGGATGTTTCCAAAGCTTATTTGTTCTTAGGATTTAAAGATTTGAATCATGAAATGTTGAATTTTGCTCGGACTTATTGTTGATACTTGAAACTATTACTATAGTCGTTTTGACATTTCTTTGATACGGTATAAGATGTATGTTGAATAGACTTGTGTCGGAATGGTTTTTATGCTTAAATATGCTGAATTTTTACTGTCTGGAGCAGAGGTATTGATATTCGAGTTTTAAAAACAATACCTTCATGATTTTCAAATGTGTAGGAAGTCAGAATCGTAATCTAGTATTCATACCATATCATGAGTATTGATACTCGGGGTGAAATTACTGATACTTATTGAAAGGTACCGATAATTTCTTGTGTTTGATTTTTAGGCAAGAAACAAAATGCTATTTTGGTATCAATTTTTCAATCAATATCGATACCGTGTAAGGAAAATATCGATACATATGTTTCGTATCGATACCTACGTTGTTAGTTTTGAAATTTTGCTAAGTGGCCTTCATGTATGTACAACTGTTATTATATGATCAATTAAAATGTGTGTAGCAACTCTTACTAATAATTAGCAGTATACTTGACTTAAAATTCATGTAAACGCTAAAATGAAAGACATTTTTTTTATAATGAGCTCATTTGTACTGTGTGTGATGTGAGACGGTGGTGTGGCATCTTGATATTCGGGCTCGGTGACCGGGCCAGGTATAGGGTGTTACACTAACCCTATTGGCATTCCAATCGTATCCTAATCAATTACTACATTCAACCGGGCATTAACTTAAATTCATAATATCAATAAACCAACCATTCAGAGGCACTTCTTATTTCTGTACACATACTATAAATCTGTTACATTCATTTCAAAATTGTGAAACCACAAGATTTACCACGACCAAATATTCATTTTCTATTTGTACTTAATTCCAACATTTAATAATTTATAAGCAAACAATGAAATTTTCACATTAATTATAATTTAACTAACAATTGATATACATAATCATAAGGAAACAAACATATATATTATATACTACAAACTTACCTCGACAAATATAGTTGTAAAAATAAAGCAGCCGACTAATCCAACACATTAGCTTTTCCTCGGTTTAGATCAGTTTGGTTCGTTTCTTGATCATGCATGTAAAAACTCCATGACTGAAAGCTTCTTCCTCTCTGTTATTTGGTTTGAAAAATAGCAAATTAGAGGAGATGATAACATTTTTGTCTTTTAGTTTGTTTTAATTTTCATTTAATTACAAATTTACAATTTTTCCCTTAAAAATCAAATTTAATGCATTTAATCACCCAAAACCGTCCACTCCAAGTTCATTTGGTGCATTTACCATTTAAGTCCATTAGTTTGATAATCCGTAATAAATTGACTCCTTTACCTAATAGAAATCTATTTTTGCACCTTTTTCAATTTAGTCATTTTTACTTAATTAATTATTTAAACATTAAAATTTCTTAAACAAAATTTAATATGACCCTAATAACACTTCGTAAATATTTAGTAAAATATGTATGGATCGGTTTATAGAAACGAGGTTTCGATACCTTTTTTTTTCCAAAACCACTTGACTTTTGGAACATACCACTTGAACTTAACTATTCATTCAAATAACATAAATGATCAAATCAAAATTTATCAAAATACTATATTTGACTTGTAAATATTAAATAATAATATTTACAAACTCACTTGTCGAATTTGTAGCCCCAAAACCACTATTTTTGACACTATTGAAAAATAGACTATTACAGCCAAAGTATACAAAATTTTTAAAGGAGCTGTTAATAAATAAAATGAAGTTAGACAACTTGTCAACTGTGGAGCTCAATGAGGATTTCTCAACCATTCTCTAAACCAAACTACCCACCAAGCTTAAAGATCTAGGGTGTTTTATTATTCCTTTTTTTATTGGTAGCTTAAGTGTAGAAAAAGCTTTGGCTGATTTGGGTGGTAGTATAAATCTTATGCCTTATAAAATGCTCAAAAAACTTGGTCTCGGGGAACCAAAACCCACTAGGATGTGTATTCAATTAGCTGACAGATCAATTAAGTATCCTAAGGGTATCATTGAAGATGTACTTGTTCAAGTAGATAAAAATTCCTTGTTGATTTCATTATATTGGACATGGATGAGGATATTGAGGTACCCATGATCTTAGGTTGACTCTTTTTAGTCACTGCTAGAACTGTTATTGATGTGGGTAATGGTGAACTTGTATTGTGGGTAGGTGATGAAGAGGTTACACTTCAAGCACGTGATTTTGTGAGAGCTTCTAGTAAACAAGATGGTACTCGTTATTCTGTTAATGTTAGTAATCACACAGCTCGACATTCTATGCAGGAAATCACTTATGAATACATGTTAGAAAAGTATCAGTTTCAAGGTGACAGAAATCAAGGGAAAAGTGGAGAACGAATGGTGCAACTTGATGAATTAGATGAATGGTGAACAAAGGTTGATGAGAACCCAAGAATGCACAAAAAAATAACAAAGCAATGCCATGGTGTGCATTTAAAAAGGACAAATCAATTCAAAGTTGGAGAGAAAGTGCTGCTAGACAAGTCAGATCCACAAATGTTCCCGACAGAGCTTAAGTCAAGAGGGTCGAACCCATTTGTGTTACAGAATGTGTTCCTATACGGAACCATTGAGGTAACACTTCCTAAATATAAAACATTTAAGGTAAATGGTCATCGACTCAAACTTTATTTTGGTGGCGATATTGATAACAAGAGAAAGGAGCTCTAACTCTAAGATCCGCCTTAACCGTTAGCTTGAAAAGGGAAGTCGAGCTAAGAATCTAAATAAGCACTCTTCGGGTCCTTGGGAGGCAACCCGAGTGTGTTATTTTATTTTATTCTAATTATGATTGTGTGCTTAGTACACTTATTTTTTTATTATTACTTAAAAAATTCAAAAAATTGAAAAATAAAAGAAGAAAACTTTGATTCTTTTTTTAAAAAGTGGTCCACATGGTTTGGGGTGATCCACACGGCCGTGTAAACATTGAAGCTAATTTTTCAAAATTATTTTTTAACCCACACGGTCTGAGTGGAGGCACAGGGCTTGGAGACACGATCGTGTGACCCACACACTCATGCACACGGGCGTGGGAGAAGCGAACGACAAAAGCACACAGTCTGGATGATTCCACATAGCCGTGTGTGACACATGACCTGCACACACAAGCATGTCACAGGCCGTAAGAACACTGGAGTAAATTTTTAAAATTTTCTAATAGGTCACACAGTCCCAAAGAGATACACAACCGTGTGGCTCACAAGGCTTGACACATGACCATGTACTCTCTTTTAATGCTAGGGGTTCTCATTATTTTTTCTTTCTTCCTTCCTCCACACCACCGTGGGTATCCATCAAATCAACCACCCTCTTTTTTTATTTTATTCATTATTATTATTATTTTATGGCCATGTATCCATCAAAATAGTATTAGATATTTTTTGTTATTTTCTTTTGAATTATTTAGATTTTATGTTTTATTTATTTTTATTTTTCTTGTTATTTGTTTTTATTTTATTTTTTAGATTTGTATGTTTTATTTTATTTTTATTTTTATTTTTCACTTTACTATTATTGTTTTCTCGACTATTTTCTATTTTGTTATCTCTATATCTTATTTATTTATTTTATCTTCTTATTAGTATGCTTGAAACATGAACTTCATTTTGAATCTCCTACAATTCTGAATTTCATTAATCCGACGAAATCATTCAAAATCAGGGTAATTTCAATTCTTTCCCTCCCTTATATTGTTTGTACATTGAAGGAAATGTACAACTTAAGTGTGGGGAGGATTTAAGATGCTTATGCGATATAGTCCCTGAATAATTGTTTGAGTTTAAGTAATTTTCTCAAATCTATCATTAAAGTTATTTTTTTTAATTTTGAGTTTTTAGTGATTCTATTTTGGGAATAATTTGTGATTTTTTGTGCATTGGTCGATTTATACTTTAAGACACGAGAGAGTCAAGCATGATAAACCATTTTTCAAAAATTATTATTTTAGGTTGTCTCCCTAAACTGAATAATTATCTTGAAATTTTAAATTTATAATTTTGACATCAAAACCATAATTTTTTTGTGAGCTTTTGAGCCTATAAAGCATTTTTTTTTCGTGCTCATTTTATTTTTGGTTGAGTATGTCAACTTGATTTGTTATTCTAGAATTTGTTTTGGTTATACATGTGAAGACCATATTATTGATTTGATATATTGAGATGATAGAGGCACTTATAATTTAACCCACCTAACCTTTAAACAGCTTACCCATTGAATTAACCTCTAGTAAACCACGTTGGTTCTAACACATTCATTTCCTTTTTCTTTTTTTCTTTCTAACCCGTTAATGTTAACCCGTTACCCACATTAATGTTATAAATTATCCTTTTTATTGACTCCCTTTTTGTCGAGACTTGATTTTATTAGTTGTCTAACTATGTTTCATCATTTGTATTTTTGAATTTCTTTTTTTTAAAAAAGAAAAAAAGAGAGAAAAATTATATTAAAAAAGGAGAAAATTTTGATTGAGTTTGAATAGTTAGTTTCATATTATGTTGAAAAGTTCGTTTTCGTTCTTTATTATTCTTGTTGATGTAAATTTCGTTAATTCAGCAACTGATCTTTTTTCTAATTTCGTAACTTATCAACTCGACTCTCGATTGTAACCAACTTTTTTTACCTTGTCTATACCCTTAACCTAAGCCCTATTACAACCTTGTAAAGATCTCTTGATTGGTGTGTCGTCTCATTTATATAGTGGTGGAGATTTGATTTTCAAGCAAGCACATGGTAATAACATTTTTTGTTCGACTGTTGAGTGCAAATTACTTGAACCTTAAATATTTTGAGTGCTTTGAGTGAATCCTTATTGAGTATTTTAATTCTTTTTTAGTTTAAATTTTAGGTAATTATTGAGATAGGGAAGATGCCTAATGTTTTTAAGACTTAAAATTCTCTGCTTGGATTACTTGTGCTGTTTAGTCTCATTTTAGTGTGGAATTCCAATGCATGATTATCTGTAAATTATCCTAAAATAGTGTTGGTGAAAACTATAAATTGAAGGAAGTAAACTTGAATATGGGTTTAGGGTTTTGCTTGAGCCCAAGCAAAGGCTTAAGTGTAGGGATATTTGATAAGTATTAAAAGTAACATGTTTTGATCTCATTTTTAATGCGTTTTTGGGCGATTATTCGATGTTAATTGTGAATTTCATGCTCCTAATCCTTTAAATTCATGTTTTTATTCTTAATAGAGCATTTGGGAGCAAAAAGAGAGAAACACGAGGGAAAATAAAAAAATCAGAGCAAGCTATAGGAGCCACACGGGTTGGCTCATTCCACATGGCTTCTCCATGCGACCGTGTGACCCATACGGGCTACCACACGGTCATGTGGTTGCTTATGTTGATTGCGTAAATTTGCAATCTAAACAGCGAAAAAATGCGATTTTTAGGTTTTTTGGGAATTTTAAGACTTACATATGACAAAAATAAGAAGATAAGAGTGAGTCGTCATAGAATATTCAAGAAAACAACTCGAAAAACACCATTAAAGCCGATTTTGAAGCAGATTTTCGTCAAGATTGAAGATTCTTAGTTGATTTCTTAGGAGATTATCATGAGTTTCTTTATTTCTTTCGGTTATACTGTGTTTTGGATGTTTTTATTTTCAAGCATGAAGTAATTTTCTAAATACCGAGGGAGATGAACCTTATGATGGATTCTGTTGTTTGATTTTTATTTTACGCAATAAATAATTAGATCTTGTTATCAATTATGTGTGCTTAACTTGGTTTGATATTTCTAGATTATTTATCTATGTTTGATGTGCTCAAATCAGAGGAGGAATGACCCTGTTTAAAAGTAGATCTTGCGTAATTGAATGGAGTTGCATGCAATCCTAGAAATAGGACGACATAAATCTACTAGATTAGAGTAAAATCTAATAGGGGAATCCATAGATCGACTCAATGGGATAATAGGGGTTTTAATTAGAAAGAAATTTCAATTAATCAACCTAGAGTATGTTGCTCTTAGAGTATGTTGCTCTTACTCTCGAAAGAGATATTAGCATAATTTAGGGATTTCTATGTATCAAGATACTAAGTACAGAAATTGCAAAATTAGATTGATAATGGCAGATGAAATCTAGGTGAATTCTTTCTTTGGTATTATTTTGCTTATTGGTTGTTTAATCGATTGTTTTCCTGTTTTGTTCTTTGTCGCGTTCTTAGTTAATTAATTTAGTTAATTTAACTTTTAATCAATCACTCAAATTTATTAGTTAAATAATAGAAAGACGGTAATTACTAGTACTTATAGTCCTCGTGGGAATGATATCTTTGCTCACCATAGTTATACTATTAATTGGTAGGTTCATTTTTAGTTAGTATGGAAGGTATATAAATATGTTTTCAGGCCATCCAAACTCATTCAAATCCATTTCGGCCCCTAGGGCTCGATTGCAATTTATTTTTATACTCGGTTGTGTAATTTCAACATTTCTTTCGCATTTAGGTGCAATTATTTCCAATGGTAACAATTTATACACAATCTTATCATTCACCAAGTTATCTTTTACAACCACTATTAACTTGACTCAGACTCAGACGAATACTCAGATCGTCTAACCAACACACCAAACTGGCACTGAAATGCATTTCATATGTCAAAATAAAGAAAACTGGCACGTGATCTGCCGTAATACAGTGTAGCATATTAAAATAGTTTTCACACTTGAGGAGCTTGAATACAAGCACTTTTATTATATTTTAGTTGAGTTTTTATAGTTTAGTTTACATTCAATAAAAAGTGTATTTTGAGTCTTTTATTGACCTTAAGGGCTGAATGGGGACTAAAGGCGAGCTAACGTACTTAGTGAGTGTGCAGGAGACCATGCAAGGGCATAGGAACTTAATATTGGTCGTTAAATCAAAGCATCTTAGAATATATATATAGGTTTTCATACTTAAAATAGTAATTTATGCTTTCTAGTATTTTTTATTACATTTTATATATCTAAATAATGTTACATGGTCTTGTAGGTCAAGTTGGGAGCTAAAGATGCACATTCAGGCCGAAATTGATGCCTATGTCGCGACACCAAGACACTAATGTCTCAACATCGAAGAAAAAAGCCAAAAACAAGTTTTGGAGTGGAACTACCCTCGATATCACGACAAGATACTTGTTGTGTCGTGATACCGGATCCAATGTTGCAACACTACAAGCCTGTGTTGCAACACTGCCCCTACGCAGCCCCAAAACTCCCTGCACAAGATAATTGTGTTTTTGAGAAAAATTAGGAGTATTTGTCCTAGTCAAACTTTAAGGACTTTGAAGGATAATTTAGGCACTTTAATATTCCAAGTTTAGCCTATATAAAGGCCATTGTAATCAGTTTAAACACACAATTGAAGGGAGACAGAAAATATACTTAAGGTTTTTATTTCATTCGTAGTTTTTACTTGGGGCATTTTATGTTTTTGTAATCGAAAGATCCTATTCTGAAGTGAGACTCTCATGAATGGAGATTGTTCCGGAGCCACGCTTTCATTGATAAATCCATGAGCATATATTTCCTTTATTCTATTATTTATATCTCTTTCTTAACATTGTTAATTAACTGTTTGTGTAAATATTAAAACTAGTTTATACTTTACCTATATTTTGCATGTTTCAATTGTATTAATCTTATTAATTGATTGAAAGATAGAGCTTTCTTAGCGGGTTAGCTATTTGGGAAAGAAAGAACTTAAACCCTGGGCTTCACGACCCTAGGAAGTCATGTAAGGGGAATTAACCGAAAATTGATGTGGCCTATCCGTGAACACCTTAGCCCTAAACTAATTTGAACTGTGAGGTTGAGAGATAAGTAGTTCTTACCGACTCATTAGGTTAGTTGAACGCCGAGAGGCGCAACTAGGTTGATGACTAGCTTGTTGAATAGAGCCCTACATGAATAATTTATTAGGTAAAGCAATTTGATCTAGGCTAATGGAACTCGCAAAGTTGAAATAAAGGATAGGAGAAATCAATACATGAGCTTAGGAGTAGATTTAAACTTAATTCAATTTATTTACTTTATTATCATAATCTTGCTTTCATATCAACACTACTCATTCGTGACTCAAGTAGATTAGTAATTATTTCCAATAATTGGCTTGATAGCAATTTTCCCCAAACTACAATCCCTTATGTACATCCTCAGAATACTTACCTACTTCATTGTAACTATATTGCAACCTACCACGTATACTTGTGGACACCGCCTAAATTCCATATATTTTGCAGTAGTATTCACACTCTAAACGTTAGTACGTCCAGAGGCAGTCAGTCACTGTGTTGCAACATAGGGAGTTCGTGGTCATAACATAGGGAGCAAAATGCAAGAATTACCATAGTGCCTTCGGTGTTGCGACATAGCCATAGGATGTCACGACACAGCCCTAAAGCCATCCCTAAACGACATATACTACCCTCGATGTTGCGACACAGGCATTAGGGTGTCCCGACACCAACCCTGTATAGGAGATAATTACGAGCTAGTGGCATTTTGGTCTGCACAATCAAAAGTTAAACACAAGAGCGTCAGCTAACCTACAGTTGAGGATGACGGCAACCCTAACTTTATAAATAGGCTCCTAAACACTTGTTAAAGGACAATTTTTCATATTCTCAAATTTTCTCTATAATTTAGTTTTCAGATTTTTTTTCTTTCTTTTAAGGTTTAGATTTCTTTTTAGTTCTTGCCAGTCATGTTCTTTAGAAAACTTGATTTATAGACGCAATCAAATATCTGAGGATTTCTGTACTTCATCAATCGAATATAAATAAGATTCTTTAAACTTTATTCCTAATTTATTTTTCATGCATATCTTTATCATCAAGTTTATTGTGTTTATAGATTCCATGAGGAACTAATCCTCTTATGGGGGATAAGCAAGTGGAGGTCTGATTGATTAATTGCTATGTAGGGTTTTCTTAACGGGTCAACTATTCGGGAGAGGAAGAACTTAATCCCTAGGCTTGACGACCCTAGGAAGTCATTTAGGTGTGAATTAACCAAAAATTGGTATGGCCTGTCCGTGAACACCTTAGCCCCAAATCGGTCTGGATTGTGAGGTTGAGAGATAAGTAGTTTTTGTCGACTCGTTAGTTTAGTTGAAGATCGAGAGATCCTGCTAGGGTAATGACTAGTTGATTGAATAGAAGCCTGAAATAGGAATTAGTTACGATCACCAAAGCAAGCTAATCACCCATGTCTTCATTTGATTTAGTTTAGAAATTAGTTTTCCACAGTCCTATTTATTTATGCAGTTTTTAATTCATTATTTTAAAACCCTAAAAATATTTCCTTTATGTTTTATTGTAACATAATTTATTTAAACTACTAATTAATTCTATTTGCATTTAGGTTAACTTTAATTTAGTACTCGCCTCTCTTGGGTACGATCCTCGGAGTACTTACCTACTTTGCTATAAAATTATATTACAACCTAACCTGTATACTTGAGAACACCTCTTATTTCATATATTTTGTGTAGGATTCTTACTCTGGGCATTGGTACATCCAGACACGGTCAAGTTGTTCTCGTTGCTGCTGGGGAGGCAATGTTACTAAATTGATTTTAATTTTTACGTTTTAATAGGATAATTAGAATTTTTTTGAATTATAGATGCGATTTGTATTTTTAATTTTATTAATTTACTTTCCTAACTTCTTTCTTTTCTTTTTGTTAATTTCAGTATATACCTCACAAGAGAGGAACACATATTTAGTCAAGCACTAATCCATAGGGACTAATCCTGAAAAATCATTTAATTATGAATGAAACTGATTACATGTGGTTTAATGATAAGATGATTTTTTATGATGAAATATATGAAGAGGGAGTATATGAAGAATGAGAGCTTATAGAGAATAAAAAATTGTTCATGATAGAGCTGAGCCAGTGCGAAAATAAAGCCTCAATGCACCAGTGGAGTAATGATCAAGGTACTAATGTAGTTGAACATCCACATGATTTCACTGGTAATTTTTATAAGGCACTTGAAGAAGATCATGATATGCTCGAATATTCAGACAAGCCTCCCTGTGATTCATATAAAATGCCTTTACGTGAAACAACCAAGACAACTAACTTTGAGGTATTATCAAACATGTCAGACATGATGGCGCAAATGATGAAAATGATGCAAGAAATCTTTGAAGCAGTACCTCCAAGTAAAGAGGACATGCTTGACGTTCACAACTTGGATCATGAAAACCCTTGTATTATTGATGACCATGATGAGATTCATGGTGAGATTCAACCTGAGCTTGTACTGAAGATCATGGGGATGAGTTCAACATAGTTGAAACTATCTCTAATCTAATTGACATAGAAACAAATCTATTATAAAGGTAGAAGTAAAAGATGAACTAACCATTAAAATGGGGCTTGAACCAAAATTAAATGAAAGTGTAGAAGAGCCAATACACTTTCGACCCATAGCAGAGAAGGTGCCAACCGAAGAGGTCGAAGAGTTTGATTCATTCTCATTCGATAATGATAGCAACGCTCGACTACCAAAGCCTCACGCGACAAGGAGACAAGGAAGCTCAAGGAAATAATACCCTAGAAAAATAATTTGGGTTAGCTCAAATTTGTTACTAAATGGCTCACAATGTAGATGTCATGTCGGTTGAAAATAAAGCAATATCAATGAAATCAAACGGAGATGCTCGTTCATATACATTGACAGAGGAACAAACATCGAATCAAAGTGTCGAGAACCAGTTGGGAGTTCTTCTATGGTGGCGACATAGATCGTCCTAACTTTTAAAGAACTTCTATTTCTTATTCTAAATTTTGTTTCATTTTTTATTACTTTCATTTTATTTTATTTTATTTTATTTATTAATTTCTTTCCTTTATATTACATTTCATATTTCATATTTCTTGTCATAGTATTTTCTTATAGGTATTTTTTGTCCGCTTGGAGGAAACAAATTCCAACGCCAGTACAACAATAAGGATTCGACCGTCTGATGGAAGTTTTCTTGTTTGCGCTTCAATAATTTTATAGTAAGAGCAATGTATGCTCTAAAGTGTAGGGGGAAGTACGTCAGGACTCATTTGTATTAGGATTTTATTTTATTTGAATTGTTTAAATATAGGATATGTACGTACCAAACACCTTGAAATTCAAGAGGAGGGGCCAAGACACAGCCGGTGTCACAACATTGAACCTCTGTGTCGTAACACTGATCATAGGTTCAAGGAATCGAGCAACTCAGCTTGATGTCATGGCATAGAAACTCTGTCTCATGAAAAACTGATCAGTTTACCCCAAACTCAAAAATTTTCAAGGTATGTTGCAACATCGGCATCTTGCCAGGGGTGTCATGACCTGGAACCCCTATGTCTCGACATCGCTACAATTTCTTGCAGGGTCGACCCGACCCGTTGCGCAACTTGGTGGATTAATTCACATTTTAACCCAAATTTTTGAAGTTTAAAATACAAAATTTTTAACCTAAACCTTATTTAATCAGATCCTAAACTTCTCCTAAAATCAAACTCACTCTAAAAAAAAACTTGCATAATTTCTATATGAAATAATAACGAGCAAACGTCGAAAACATCATGGCAATGACGACCAAATTCTACCACATTGCCTTATTCCCTTAATTCAAAATAATAGTTATAAATCACCTATTCAAATGCTATTCTACTTGGACCACTCCTTTGGAAACTCTCCACACCACTGACACCACAACGCTAACATTCTGCAAAGGTTTTAAAAGAAGTGGGTGAGCTTAAACAAGCTCAGTGAATGATTAGAATATCCACCAAGTATACATGCACTCATACATTAACCGAAAATAATCAACTTTCAACTACATATACAGTATACTAAGAGAACATATTAATATATTCAATTATTACTAACCATCACATTTAACTCATTTTTCCACATGTTCATGCATACATCACATATCATAATATCACATTTTATTAAATCATAATTAAAGATAGTTTGGCACTTGAGGCTATGAAACATAATAGTGGACTATATTACCACACATCGGATACATAGATCTCCAACACACCAAATGACTCGTAAAGTCGAACATATCCCAAAAGCGTAGCACATAGCTAACACTCTTCAACACACCAACATATCCTAGTGAATGGAGTTGAGCTCACATTCCCTAATCTCCAAATTTGTCTCGAGCCTTAACACCCTAAAAACACAACATATAGGTGAGTACTCACAATTCTATGGCATGCCAACTATATCCACAATTAAATCACATATTTTCTCACAGACTTTTTGCACACTCTTACTACATGTTTGCATTATTAGCACATCATAATCACTATCATTCAACATGTAAATCATGCCTACAATTAACATATTACACAAATACTTTCTCTAGCATGTGTCACATGTCATATTAGCACATCATATTTCACAATCCACGTCACATTATCTCATGTCACACAAAATAAAAAAGGGGTATAAGAAAACTTTCAATTGGAACTTAGAGTAAGGATTTAGGCTACAACTAAGCTCCCAATTAACACTATGAATCATGTCTACAAGCAACGATTCCAAACACTCATCGTTCGTGCTTTCACCTTGTTGCTAAAAGCTTAAACTAGCTTTTCCTTGCCTTTCGCTTTATTCGTAGAAGGTCCTAATGATTCTGATGCTTCGCCACAATAATTCACACAATACACACAATTATCATTCAGCCAAGGACTCACCAAAATCAACTAAAGCCACAAGCCTAATCTAAATTGTCATGAAACTATAATTTTGACAAGCTTAGCTGAAACGCAAAAATCTAAATACATACTCATTCCTATTGCATGAATTTGATTCCCATCTTCTAATTAAACATCCAAGGACAATTCCACACCTTTCAACTACTCAAAACTATAAAAATTGATGGTAGAAATCAAAAGAATTGAAGTTGGAGAATTAAAATTGGATTAATGAAACTTGGGTAAGCAAGGGAAGGCTAAACACAAATAAATAGGAAGGGGTTTTGTGAGTTCCTAAAGGTGGGGGGAAATATTAGGTTGGTTTTAAAGTTTTAGGTTATTTACCCTTTTAGTACTCCTAATTTTAATCCCTTTTCAAAATGGTCCTTATTTCAAAATTAAATATCTTTTCAACATCATTTTCAAAAAAAAATTGATTTGATTTTTTAAAAGCCATAGACAAAGACAGTTCCAGTTTACCATGGTTCAAAATTTTCTAGCACACTAAAGCTAAAATCCCTAAAGTACCCTCAAAACTACTAGGCCCAATTTTGGGGTGTGACATGTAATCTATTTTCTTTCTTTGAGTATAGCAAGAGCAAGATAAAAAGATCCACATCCACCAGGAATTCGGAACAATCATCAAGAGGATAGACGAGGTTTCAAATCAAGGTTAAACATTCCAACTCATACTTTTACTATTCTATTACATTGGGAAGATATTGTTTGATATTCGAGTTAGTCTTTTTCGTTAAAAACTTTATCAAAAATGCCTCCAAGAGAAGCTAGAAGGGCTAATGAACCCAATCCATCAACGGTTACAAAGCCTTCTAATTTTCCAAATCCAAATGTTGAAAAATATTTTTTAGAACTTCAAAAGGAAAACGTTTATTTAAGAAAGGGGATTTGAACCGTTAATGATTTTGTGTAAGGACATATGACCCCTGGTGATAGAGAAAAGCGCGTGGACCAAGATCGAGTCGTCAAGTCACGGGAAACTCCTACGAAAGCTCTAAACAATCAGATCTAAAACGAAACAGAAAATTAAAATATTAGAACTTTGAATTTCCAGATCTGAAATAAAATCCCCAAATCAGCAAAGAGTCAAATTGAGAATAGAAATAAGTGTTAATAAGGGTTCTTGAAACCCTAAAAAAGGTTACGATTCCACCCAATTGAACACCAAGATAGTTTTCCCCAAATTTCGGCAATCTAATTTCACCCAAAAAGAGTATGGAGGAATCGGCAAGAACCCTAGAAATTAGGGATTTTTGGCTAATTCTTGGGATAGAAAAAGGCTGGAAACACAATAAGAACAACAAATAAATTAGATAAAGATTCGGCACAAGCAGAAATAAAGAAAGAATTGACAGCAAGAAATTAAAAGATAAGTCATAAGAAGCCTTGAAATCCCAAAAGATTTCACAACTCCCTTCAAACGGCTCTAATCTCCCTTCCAAAGAATATCAATGGCAAGAAGAAGGTTGAAGATGGCTCCCACAATCAAAAGATTGTTAAAACAACTTCTAAAGAAAACTCAAGAGAGAATTCTTGGAGAAAAACTCAAGGAGAATTCTGCACTTAAACAAATCTAAAATTTTTAATATATTTGAGCAGTTAATAACAAGGTGGCTGGCCAAGCCTTTATATAGGCCTCTCAAGTGTTTTCCTAATCTAATTAGAAAACTAGAAAATAAAAAACTCCTAATTATTTTAATATTTAAATGGAAATTTGGCCAAGGGCTTTTAATTGGGCCTCTTGGACTGAATATTTACATAAAAAAATTTAACTAAGTATTAAAAAAAATAAAACTTTACGAATTAGGCCACTTTGACAATTTGGCCTGATTTTCAATTAAGTATAGGTGGGCTTCTTGATTGGGCCTGGAATCTTCTCATTGGGCCTCGCCTTCAAGAATTTGGGTTTGTGATCCATCTCCTACTGAAATTGGGTCGTTGATGCTCATAACGGAGATCCAATGCGCTTTGGCTGTAAAATTCAGTTTCTTGGACCAAGATTTCCAAGATTTGAAATCTTGATTTTCTCGATTCTTAAAATCGCTCCAAACAGCAAAATTGGGCCAAGATTCGGTTTCTTGATTTTCTTGAAAACAAGAAAGTGAATCTTGATTTTCTTATTCTTTCGCGTACGCATCTAAGGTCTTGCTAGCAAATTCTTGAATGGTCCCATTTAGTTTGGAACACATTTCTCGGGCCTTTGATCTCGTATCATTCCCCCTTCCTCAAAAAGATTCGACCTCGAATCTAAAAAATCAAATGGGGACAAGTCAGCCACATTAAAAGTAGAACTTACATTGTACTCACCAGGTAGATCAATTTTATAGGCATTATCGTTGATCCTCTCGAGTACTTGGAAAGGCCCATCGCCCCTTGGGTCCAATTTGGTCTTTCTTTTTACAGGAAATCGTTCATTCCTCATATGGACCCAAACCCAATCTCCGGGTTCTATGGCACAAGATCAAGTACTGTTAGTGGGTTAAAACCATAAACAAGTTCAAATGGAGAATAACCAGTTGTAGAATGAATAGATCTATTATATGCAAATTCAACAAACGGTAGGCATTCTTCCCAATTTCTAATGTTCTTTCCCACAACAGATCATAATAAAGTCCCTAAGATCCAATTAACTACTTCGGTTTGGCCATCAGTTTGGGGGTGACATGTAGTGGAATAAAGTAATTTAGCACCAAGCTTACCCCACAATACCTTCCAAAAGTGGCTAAGGAATTTGACATCTCTGTCAGAAACAATTGTTTTAGGGATGCCATGAAGTCTTACCACCTCTTTAAAGAATAAGTCTGCCACATGTGTAGCATCATCTGTTTTGTGACAAGAAATAAAATGTGCCATCTTTGAAAACCTGTCAACAACAACAAATATACTATCCCTTCCTTTCTTATTTCGAGGCAAACCTAGAATAAAATCCATGGATAAATCTACCCAAGGTGAAGTAGGAATCGGTAAAGGAGTGTAAAGGCCACGAGGCATTACCTTAGATTTTGCTTGTTTGCATGTAATGCACTTGGAACATACCTTTTCGACATCCTTTTTCATATGTGGCCAATGGAAGTGTTCTTGCATGATGTCTAGTGTTTTGGTCACTCCAAAATGTCCCATTAAACCCCCACTATGGGCCTCATGAATCAATAAGTCTCTTATGGAACACTTTGGTATGCATAACCTGTTTATGCGAAAAAGAAAGCCATCTACAAGATAAAACTTTTCAAAAGTAGTATGTCCACAATTCTTATAAATATGGCCAAAATCAGCATCATCATCATATAGCTCCTTAATATGTTCAAACCCTAAGACTTTAGCATTCAATGTAGTTATTAAAGCATATCGTCTAGACAAAGCATCTGCAACTACATTATCTTTACCTGTTTTATATTGTATCACATAAGGGAATGTTTCAATGAATTCTACCCATCGGGCATGTCGTTTATTCAACTTACCTTGTCCCTTTAACCATTTAAGGGATTCTTGATCTGTATGTATGACAAATTCATTAGGCAGCAAGTAATGTTGCCATACTTGGAGTGCACGAACCAATGCCAATAGTTCTTTGTCATAAGTCAAGTAGTTTAATTGTGCACCATTCAATTTCTCACTAAAATAAGCAATGGTTTGCTTATCTTGTATTAAAACGGAGCCAATTCCAATCCTGAAGCATCACACTCAAGTTCAAAAGTATTAGAAAAATCAGGTAATTTAAGAAGAGGAGCAGAACATAACTTAGCTTTTAGGGTCTGAAAAGCCTTTTCTTGGGTTTCACCCCATTTGAAACCCACTGATTTCTTTATCACCTCTGTTAATGGGGCAGCAATAGTAGAGAAATCTTTCACAAATCGTCTATAAAAACTAGCTAAACCATGGAAAGATCTCACCTCAGTTACCAATTTAGGAGTCGGCCACTCTTTAATTGCTTTGACTTTGTCCTCATCGACATGAATACCTTGAGCACTAACTATGAAACCTAAGAATATTAGTTTATCACAACAGAATGTGCATTTGTCAAGGTTGGCAAATAATTTTCCAGCTCGCAGAATATTCAAAACGGTTCTAACATGGAAAACATGGTCATCTAATGACTTAGAGTAAATTAAAATATCATCAAAGTAAACTACTACAAATTTACCCAAGTGAAGCCTTAAAACATGATTCATTAATCTCATAAATGTACTAGGTGCATTAGTAAGGTCGAAAGGCATAACTAACCATTCATACAATCCAAATTTTGTTTTAAAAGCTGTTTTCCATTCATCCCCTTCCCTCATTCGAATTTGATGATAACCGCTTTTTAAATCAATTTTAGTAAATATAACTGAACCATGTAATTCATCGAGCATATCATCAAGTCTAGGAATTGGGTGTCGATACTTTACAGTTATTTTGTTGATTGGACGGCAATCAACACACATTCGATACGTACCATCTTTCTTTGGTACTAATAAGACAGGAACGGCACAAGGACTTAGGCTCTCACGAATGTACCCTTTTTCTAGTAACTCCTCAACTTGCCTTTGTAATTCCTTTGTCTCCTCGGGATTGCATCTATAGGCTGGTCGATTTGGGATTGAAGCTCCAGGTACTAAGTCAATTTGATGTTCTATCCCTCGTAAAGGTGGTAAACCTTTAGGGGCCTCACTAAAAACATCCTCATAATCCTGCAAAAGAGATTGAAACACACTAGGCAAATCTTCGTTAATGTTAGATAAAGATAAATAATTTTGCCTAAACCTCACAAGGATACAAGGTTGTTTATTAAGTAGGGCTCTGTTCACATCTTTTTTTGTTGCCAAAAGATTTTTTCCGCTCATTTTACCACTAGTGGATTCACTCACCTTTGGGCTTTTTAAATTTTGACTTTTTCTACTATTAGCCTCTTTTCTCTCTGTCTTTTGTACTTGCTCTTTCTCCCTTACCCCCTCACAAAATTTCATCATCTTCAATTGATCTTTATATACATCAGTAGGATTTAAAGGAGCAAAAGTGAATTTCCTACCTTTAAATACAAGGGAGTATCGATTAAGTTTACCTTGGTGTGTAACATCGCGATCAAATTGCCAAGGCCGTCCAAGGAGCAAGTGTGTCGCATGCATTGGGACCACATCACACCATACTTCATCCTCATAATTGCCGAGCTTAAAAGTGACCAAGGACTGTTTCGTAACTTTAACTTCGGAGCATTCATTAAGCCACTGAAGGTGATATGGCTTAGGGTGTTTGGTACAAGGCAACTTTAAAGAATCCACCAAATAACTACTCACTACATTCGAGCAACTCCCACTATCAATAATGAGTGAACATAAGTTACCTTTAATAAAACACCGAGAATGGAAAATATTGGTCCTTTGACTATCATCATTTTTCATCTGAATGTTAAGGGTTTGGCGAACTACAAGGCATTGAAAATCAGCAAAGTCCCCTTCTTTTGGTGGTTCGACCAACTCTTCGCCATTATCATTGTCATCCACAAGTTCTGGCATATTTGGATCTATTTTATCAGAGTCGGAAGTGTACTCACCATTATATTTCAGAAGAAGTAATCTCGTGTTAGGGCATTCCCTACTATAATGACCACGCCCTTTGCACTTAAAGCATTCAATCTCACGAGTCCTCTTCGCACTCGAATCACCTAAATTGGGCTGCTTAGAAGGTGTTTGAGTTTTAACAGGAGCCCCTTTTTTCCAATCTAATTGCTTGTTACTCAAAGAAGACTTATTAGTAACAAAACGTGATTTTGAACTCTTAAAATTAGAATTGGAATTGTTACCTCGGTAATATTGTGAAGTAGAGAAGGAACCAAACCTTTGTTCCTTTAGTTGTTGCTTGATCTCAATGGCTTTATGAACTGCTTCTTCCAAATCAATGTAAGTTTGGAGCCGCAATGTATTAGCTATTGGCCTGTTCAAACCATCAATAAATCGAACCATAGTTGTTTCCTCATCCTCCTCCACATTAGCTCTCTGAATGAGCATCTCCATTTCTTTAAAATATTCATCCACCGTCCTACTACCTTGAACAAGTCTTCTCAGCTTTGTTTTAATTTCTCTATAGTAGTGAGGTGGAATAAACCTTTTAGGCATAATCTGTTTCAACTCATCCCATGTTGAAATCTCACCTTCATAATTCCGATGACGATTTACCCCAAGTTGAGTCCACCAACTTAATGCATAATCTGAAAATTCCAACGTTGCTAATGCTACCTTTTCATCATCCGGACATTTATAGTACCGAAACATAAGCTCAATCTTAGATTCCCATTCACAATAAGCTTCTGGATCATTCTTACCACGAAATTGGGGAATTGTGAACTTCAGTTTTGCCAAAGAAGGTTGCCCACGATCATGAAAATCATCATCCATTCTAGGGACACGTCGAGGGCCACACCTATGGGGCTGGTTATCCCTATCTTCCTTGATTGGATCTCGATATTGAGGTTCTTGATTCAATCGTACCTCATTTAAAGTAGTATTCAATTCTTGAAGTGTAGCATTTATTTGTGTGATTGCAGTAGCATGTCTGTCTAACTATTGTTGGACTTTCATAAGTGTATCATTATGGTCATCTTTAGACATTTTCCAAAAACCTGTAAAAAATAAACACTCAACACTCAAAAATAAAAGTTAGCAAACCTCACCTTTAATCACTCAAAAAGAAAACTTAAATTCTCAATGAGGTAGAATTCAGTCTTGTGAGCTCTTTAGTAGAGTTTATATCAACCAATTAGAGAGTGTATGAACCGAACTACCAAAGAGTCCTAATTTGCACTAGGATGCCAAAAACTGACGAGACACCAATTGATTCGTGTTGTACCGAGGAAGAATTGTGCACATGTTTAAATCCTACTAACACAAGAAACAAGAAGGTGTTAGATAGCGTAAAGGAAGAATAAAGGCAAACAAATGAAAACCTACAACTAAGAATCAATAAAAATTGCTGAAAACAGAAAACCCGAAAAACTACAGAGTAACTTGACAACTTCGTTCGAGGTGTTCCCGATCTCCAAAAATCACGAAATTAAATTTTGATCTGGAAAGTTTGGGCACCAAATTCAACCCGCTGAATATTTTTTAAAATTTTTATTGGATTTCATCTTTTTTCGATTTTTTGACTTTTTCGACTGATTTTTTTGCGGGAAACATTTTTTTATATTCAATAACAGTGCCAAAAATATGTATGTAAAATTTCAGATCAACCGGACAACGTTTACCCACTCAAATGAATTTTTTCGAAAAATTTTCTTGGGTAAAATTGCTGTTTGTAGTTTAAAAAATAGAGATCAGTTTAGAAATCAACCAAGAACACCCAAAACGCCTGAAATCTGATACCAAATGATAGAGGAAAGCGCGCAGACCAAGATCGAGTCGTCAACTCACGGGAAACTCCTACGAAAGCTCTAAACAATCAGATCCGAAACGAAACAGAAAATTAAAAGATTAGAACTTTGAATTTCCAGATCTGAAATAAAATCCCCCAAATCAGCAAAGAGTCAAATTGAGAATAGAAATAAGTGTTAATAAGGGTTCTTGAAACCCTAAAGAAGGTTGCGATTCTGCCCAATTGAACACCAAGATAGTTTTCCCCAAATTTCGGCAATCTAATTTCAACTAAAAAGAGTATGGAGGAATCGGCAAGAACCCTAGAAATTGGGGATTTTTGGCTGATTCTTGAGATGGAAAAAGGCTGGAAACACAATAAGAACAACAAATAAATTAGATAAAGATTCGGCACAAGCAGAAATAAAGAAAGAATTGACAGCAAGAAATTAAAAGATAAGTCCTAAGAAGCCTTGAAATCCCAAAAGATTTCACAACTCCCTTCAAACGGCTCTAATCTCCCCTCCAAAGAATATCAATGGCAAGAAGAAGGCTGAAGATGGCTCCCACAATCAAAAGATTGTTAAAACAACTTCTAAAGAAAACTCAAGAGAGAATTTTTGGAGAAAAACTCAAGGAGAATTCTACACTTAAACAAATCTGAAATTTTTAATATATTTGAGAAGTTAATAACAAGGTGGCTGGCCAAGCCTTTATATAGGCCTCTCAAGTGTTTTCCTAATCTAATTAGGAAACTAAAAATAAAAAAACTCCTAATTATTTTAATATTTAAATGGAAATTTGGCCAAGGGCTTTTAATTGGGCCTCTTGGACTGAATATTTACATAAAAAAATTTAACTAAGTATTAAAAAAATAAAACTTTACGAATTGGGCCACTTTGACAATTTGGCCTGATTTTCAATTAAGTATGGGTGGGCTTCTTGATTGGGCCTGGAATCTTCTCATTGGGCCTCGCCTTCAAGAATTTGGGTTTGTGATCCATCTCCTACTGAAATTGGGTCGTTAATGCTCGTAACGGAGATCCAATGCACTTTGGCTGCAAGATTCAATTTCTTGGACCAAGATTTCCAAGATTTGAAATCTTGATTTTCTCGATTCTTGAAATCGCTCCAAACAGCAAAATTGGGCCAAGATTCGGTTTCTTGATTTTCTTGAAAACAAGAAAGTGAATTTTGATTTTCTTGTTCTTTCGCGTACGCATCTAAGGTCTTGCTAACAAATTCTTGAATGGTCCCATTTAGTTTGGAACGCATTTTTCGGGCCTTTGATCTCGTATCACCTGGTCTAATATCATAGGTGAGAATGCTTCTGCGTAACCCTTAAAGACTCTAATGTGGTCCCCGTCGTACAAGCATTTTATGCATCCTTTCAGGACTAAGAGTCTAGGAGACGAGAAAGTGCTACATGGGAAACGATACCCAATGAGGAAAAGAGGTACGAATCATCTTGAGCTATTAGTGAATTTTATAATGCTCCATATTATGATAATGGTTTTGTGGAAGAAAGCGATTTAGATTATTTTAAGAAATATTAATATGGATAACGTTATAAATTACTTAAAGGATTGTAGAGGTGAATGGAAATGTCGACCTGGTACTGATATTCCCATGTCTTTTAATCAAGCAATTATGTTCCCAGTTGTTAAAATATGAATAAATTTTTTATGCACTCGAACTGACCCTTCTCTAAATGTAATTAATGCCAATACCTTTCGAGTGGTTCTGTTATATGTTGTTTTACAGAAGAAATAGGTGTGCATCGGGAAATGGACCCATCATTATATAAAGTGGTACGTTAGTATCCAAAAAGTCAGGGTCATCCTCTCCCACTTGGTGATGGCCTTATACAAGAGAATGGTATTCTATTGACAACCACTTAGCAATTTATGAAGCCTTCAAAAAGTATCATCGGGGATACACTATATACGCAGTACCCGAAGCTTCAAAGAAAACAAATTAGGGATTGGAACAAACACTGAAAAAAAGATGGATGTCTTGACCTCACTTAAAATGAAGGCAAAATTGATATTTTAACAAGAAATTGGCAAGAGCAAAAATCTAAAAATAGATTAGATGATACATTGGATGCAAGAGATGGACTTAGTTTTATAAGAATACGCTCGACAAAATAACATGAGAGCACCAAATTATCTGCAAGATATATTTGGCCTAACCCATCCAGAACATGAAGAAGAAGAGGAAGAGGAGGACGATTAAACCTTTATTTTTTCTTGCAAGAATTGTAATAATTTTGGGATAATATTTATTTTATCATTTTAGAAGTAGTATTAACAGTAGATTTTTATTTGTTTTCTTTTCTGTTTTAAGTTTTCTGTGTAGGAACTCCACACGAAAGAAACACAACAATTCAAAGCTTTCAACAACAAATTAAAGGGAGCACCCACCAATAGATTAAGAAACTATCATGATAAATCAGATAACTTTTTTCCTTATCTTTTTAGGGCTAAACATTGAGGACATTGTCTTATCTAAAGTGTTGGGGTAACATATAAATTTTGTTTTAATTTTTATGCCTTTCTTTAATTTTTATTTTTAATTGTATGTTTGAACTTGTAGTGTAACACCCCAAACCCAGCCTAGAGGTTATGGCCAAATCTGGCGATCTCACATTGAAGTGTTTTTAAAAAACACAATTTCATTGAAAATCCCGTTCCATACTAATTCACGTTTATTGAAAACTCAAGTTGTCTTTAGCAGTGTGTTGATCATACTAGTTTGTTACTATATTTAAAACGTTGTTTTATGCGAAAACTATTACAGTATTTTACGAAAACGTGGTGTCTTTGAAAACAGTTACCTTTTGAAAACCCGTCTTTTTCTACAACTAGCAGTTTATATCAAACTAAATAAATAAAAACCACAATTTAAAGCTTATAACTTTAAAGAGACCTTTTACATAAAAATACCCAAATTCAGTTACTTATAAATCAAAAGTTAAAAACGAAAGCTGATGCGGTTGTGTGGCCATCATCGAGTCCCTCGCAACACCGACCCGTCTACAACTGTGATTACCTGTACAGTTAAACAGAGGGGTGAGTTTACAAAACTCAGTGTGTAATCCTCTAACAAGCAAACAGTCAATTAAACAGTAGGTAAATGCAGTTTAGGCCTGAGCCCATTATAGTAACAGTCCAGTTCAGTGTGGGCCTAAGCCCTTTCCCGTAATAGTAAACTATTGGGATTGAGCCCATCACAATGCCAGTAATCAGTAGGGCCTTTGCCCAATTTTAGTAATATTATCAGTGGGGCCTTAGCCCATAACAGTAATAGATATCAGTCATGCAGTGAACAGTATGTAATATCATTAATCGATGCAGTAATAGCACAAAATCATTAATCAGTACAGATATGCAATTAGAAATCCTACCCAATCCAGCCTCTACACACCATTCCGTCTCGCCAAACACACCATGTGGGGATAAAATTAACCCACCCAGCCAAACACACCAAGATTAGCACCGGTTGCGGCACTAAACAGTATTGCAGCAAAGTTGCCAGTAAAATAAAAAGCATATAGCCATCAGGAGGTCCACAGTTGTCTTGGGCGACCTGTGCAACCTTATCAGTATGGTATACTTCCTCCAAATATAACAACTCATCCCCATGCAATATATCGTGACATAATATCATACATGTATGCAAAATGTAATGCTCAATCATAGTCATACATATCATAGAGCAAATCAGTCATACATAACTTAAGGCCATAATAGTCATTTCATCTCCTAGGGGTATAACAGTCATTTTACCCTATGGGGTATTTCATTCATTTTATCCTATAGGGGTATTTCGGTCATTTTACCTTATGAGGGTATTTTGGTCATTTTACCTATTTTGGGGTCTCGGCGTTGATATCGACCTCTCAAAAGGTTCGCAGTCGCCTCGAGCGACTCAGGTAACCTAAATGGTCATAACAATGTAAATGGGCCCAAGGCCAATTACTCGGCCCAAGTGGGCCCACACGCTTGTGCAGCCCGTTCAGCCTAAATTTCACCACGACTATGAGATCTACTTAGCCCTGTCCAGTATTTGCCACAAATTGTGGGTTTCATCCGTGTGGGGCCCACAAGCCCAATGAGCCCACACTGCCCATTTCAGCCCAACATGGCCCATTACGGCCTAAGCCCATGGAAATGCTCATGGAGGCCTCTATAGTTTATCGCTCATGATTCGTGGGCTTGGCTTACAACACGAGCGATCGCACACTCGTGTGGTCTCAAACGCCATATTTCTGGCTTTTCAGCTTTTTCCGTTCTACAGTTACAGTGGTGTGTTTGCACACCTGATGCGATTTGCAGATTTCCCTTGTTCCGAACACTCTTATTCCGAAAATCAATGATCATCGCACCCTTGGTTCCTAGGCAATGTGCCAATCAACCTCGACCACCACCAGTTAGGAATGGAAGCAATGCAGGTTGGAGAAAGCGACGAAAACCTTGAAAACCTCGCCGATCTCCCATCGAGAACAAGGAACAAATGAGATGATGATATATACCTCTCCACAACAACAACCTCCCCAAATCCCAATATTCTCTCCTTAAATCTCTCCAAATATCCCTCCTCAAATCTCTCTATGATCAATTCAAACTTCATTTAGCAATATTTCAATCCAACTCTACCACCTACACGAATTAGGCAGCAAAATAAATACACCCTTTTTTCTACGCCACCACTCGAACCTTAGACTCCATGTACACTTCACACGACCCTTACCACTAGACCAACAATTCCTTTGCATCATATTTTAACCACAATAATTTAAGAACCTACTATCTAGATCCAAGGATTTTCTTCACTTAAAATAAAAATTTTGCATAAGCCAAGGCTTGAACCCCTGACTTCTCAGACACTCTAAACACTCCTAAATCACTTAACCACTGAAGCAGACATTCATTTATGTCACTTCCTTGAGCAACTAAATGTTTATGTGCAGTCTCCTAATTGTTCCCTTGTTTAAAACCTATTTCTTATAGGCCCAAAATTCGAGGTGTTACATGTAGAAATACAAGTGATTGATTAGGAACATGTATATAGGTTGATTATATTTACTATAAGCTTGGCATGATAATAGATGATTTTAAAATTTTGATTATTAAACTACTAAGTTCTATATATTACACTATAAAGAAGCATTGAGCAATTAAATGTACCAAACGATATAGAAAATACAAGGAAACGAGCATGCTAATATGTATGATAGATTGTTGAAATTGTGATTGTTTGATTGATTAAATTTGTGAATACTGAGATACCTAGGGATGACCTAAGGCATTGTTTGGTATCCACCCAGAGCCAAAAAGCTAACCCTATTTATTCATCCTTAGTACCTATATTTGAGCCAGAAAACACTTCTTCATGAACCTTCATGTGAAACCCGAGCAAAAAACATTAATTTGCATTTGCCCTTTTTTTTGGTCCTGAATTGCACAACTATAAACATTTGGCCATACCTATTGGGCGTTAAGTAGAAACATCACAGTAGATTTTGTAAAAACAGGGTGAAATAGGAAAGATCGATGTGATATAGGAATTATAGGTTAGCCTATAAGTGCGAAACAAAAGAAAATTCAAAAAAAAATCAAAACCAGAGAAAAAGTACTTAAAAAGTGAAAGAATTTGTGAGTGAGACGTATTGAAAAAGAAAAAGGTTGCAAAGTCACAAAAATAGAAACACTCGTTCATTAGTGCACATGTACTCGTGAGCTAGCCATAATTTTTATATTATGATGTAACTTCCTATGGGGAGAAATAAGGAAGGTGAGAGAAGGAAAAATAAGGCGGTGAGCGGGTAAGGGTCGCTAAGGAAGAGAATAGGGGACAATACGATGTGCCAAACTGCTTTCGTGCTTGAAACTATTTTGATGCTTACTATTCTTGAATTCCATACATGTCGTAAGCCTCAGACATTACAAGCCGGAAAGCCTTATGTAATCTAGGTAGACTTATTTCTAAATTGACATCATATCAAACAATTACATTTATGGCTATTTTTATTCTACTAGGATAATTAAATTACCTGTATAATTTATTGATGGATCTATACATTTGAAAACCTTAATGTTTGTATACTTTCTAACATACTAAACTTAGGCGTTTGATACTAAAAGTAGTAAGTCATCTACATATCATCTCAAGATTATGCATAAATATGAAATACCCAGTTATGTACTCCGAAGCCAATGCTTGTACTACACTTACTCAAGGGTCGACTCTTAATTTTTTTGTTTTTTTTTTTGCTTTGCTTGAGGACAAGCAATGACTTAAGTGTGGAGAAGTTTGATCTGCAATAATACAATGTAGTAGATTAAACTAGTTTTCGCACTTAAAGAGCTTGAATACAAGTACTTTTATTACATTTTAGTCGAGTTTTTATAGTTTTTTTTTTACATTCAATAAAAAATGTATTTTGAGTCTCTTATTGACCATAGGAGCCGAATGAGGCTTAAAAGAGAGTTAACGTACTAAGTGAGCGTGCAGGAGACCATGCAAGGGCATAGGAACTAAATATTGGTCACTGTGTTGCAACATAGGGAGTTCGAGGTCGCAACACAGGGAAAGAATTGCCATAGCCATAGGATATCGCGACAGACCCCTAAAGCTACCCCTAAACTACACATACTGTCATCGATGTTGTGACACAGGCACTAGGGTGTCGCAAAAATGGCCCTGTAATAAAGATAATTACGAGCTAGGGGCGTTTTGGTTCGCTAACCTAGGGTTGAGGATGATGGCAACCCTAACTCTATAAATAGGCTCCTAAACACTTGTTAAAGGACGATACTTCATATTCTCAATTTTTCCCCTGTAATTTAGTTTTTAGTTTTTTTTCTTTCTCTTAGGGTTTAGATTTATTTTCATTTCTTATCAGTTGTGTTCTTCGGAGAACTTCATTTCTAAACACAATCAAACGTTTGAGGATTTCTACGCTTCATTAATCGAATATAATCAAGATTCTCTAAACTTTATTCTTGATTTATTTTTCATGCATATATTTATCATCAAGTTTATTATGTTTATAGATTCCATAAGAAACTAATCCTCTTATGGGGAATTAGTGAGTGAAGGTCTGATTGATTAATTGCTATGTATGGTTTTCTTAGCAGATTAACTGTTCGGGAGAGGAAGAACATAGATCCCAGGAAGTCATTTAGGTAGAAATTAACCCAAAATTGGTATGGCCTATCTGTAAACACCTTAGCCTCAAATTGGTCTGAACTGTGAGGTCCACGTTAGTTTAGTGGAAGATCAAGAGATCCTGCTAGGGTAATGACTAGTTTATTAAATAGAAACCTGAAATAGGAATTACTTATGATCACCAAAGAAAGCTAATCACACATGTCTTCATTTGATTAAGTTTAGAAATTAGGTTTCCACAGTCCCTTTTATTTATGTAGTTTTTAATTTGTTATTTAAAAACCCCCCCAAAATCTTTCCTTTATGTTTTATCGTAATTCTATTTAATTCTATTTAAATTTAGTACTCGCCGAGGTTAACTGATAATTAATTCCATTTACGTTTAGGTTAACTTTAATTTAGTAATCGCCTCTCTTGAGTACAATCCTAAGAGTACTGACCTGCTTCGTTATTGACAGCCTCTTGATCTATCATAATTCGGTGCAGCAAGTTAAACTAGTTTTCACATTAAGAAGCTTGAATACAAGCATTTTCGTTATATTTTAGTTAAGTTTTCAAGTTTTATTTACATTCAATAAAATGTGCAAATTGAGTCTTTTATTGAGCTTAGGGGCTAAATGAGGCCTAAGGGTGAGCTAACACACTCTGTGAGTGTACAAGAGACCATAAGAAGGTGCACTAAACAGATGTTGGTCGCTATGTCGCAACACGAATGACTTGATGTCGTAACATATGGAGCTAAATGGAGAAAACTTAAGATTGCCTACGATGTCGCAACACAAACTGAGGGTGTCACAACATACCCTTAAAGATAGTTGCAGAGGAGTATATTGATTGCTATATCACGACACAGGTCTTGGTGTGTCGCGACATCGACTCTATGATGGAAACAAAACATGAAGCAGAGTCGTTTTAGTCTGCACAATCAAACTTTAAGCTCGAGAATGTCAACTAACTTAGGGTTAAGGACGACGGCCACCTGAAAGCTATAAATAGGCTTATTTGTATCTTGTTATGGATATCATTCCTTTAGCCTAGATTCTCTCTTGTAAATTTAGTAGCTTTATTTCTTTCTTAAGGTTTTAGATTTATGCCAATTGTTCTTGTTGATTTCAATAGATCTGAATTGTGGAAGCATTCAAACTCTGTGGATTCGTACTTAATTTCAATACAGCCAAGCTATTTCATTTACTCTATCTTGTCAATTTAATTAGCATTCCTTCTCTTTACATCGATTATATATTGTCTATGCAAGCTATGAGGAACCAATCCCTTTATGAGGGATTCGCGAGTGGAGGTATGATTTGTTAACTGTTTTGTAGGGTTATTGAATGGATCAGCTGTTTGGGAAAGGAAGAACGTAAAATAAACCCTAGGCCTGACAACCCCGGGAAGTTATTAAGGTGGGAATTAGCCTAAAATTGGTATTTCCCATCTATAAACACCTTAAACCCAAACCACTTTGAACTATGAAGTCGAAAGATAAGTAGCTCTTGTTGACTCATTATGTTAGTGGAAGATCGGAATATCCTGCTAGGGTAGCGACTAGTTAATTGATGAGGAACCTGAAACGATAGTTGATGGAGATTACTGAAGTGAGCTAATCACCCATAATTAGATTTGATTTATTCTCCCTTTTTAATCTCTTGAATTTTATCTTTTTATGTTATTTTGTTTTTATTACTATTATTATAAAACCCCAAAATTCATTTATTTCATACTGTTCGTACTATAACTAATTTAAAATTTTTAATTAGATCTTTTAGTGTTTAGGTTAGAATTGATCTGGCACTTGCCTCCCTTGGGTACGATCCTCGAAGTACTCACCTACTTCATTGTAAAACTATATTACAAATCAGCCTGTATACTTCAGATACCGCCTTGTCTTTTTATATTTTATTGTAGTATTCACACTCTAGACGTCAGTACGTCCGAAGACGGTCAAGTTCTTGGCCCTACCGATGCCATCTATATATAGAGAGAGGAGGTAGAACCGTTGTTGAATTGTAGAAGTTTATTTTAACTAGAAAAACAAACTCCTAGTCTATCTAGAAGTATAAAGGGCGACAACCCTAATTAATAATACTAGGGTTTTTCGTCCCCCTTATTAACATGATAGGCTTTTGGGCCTCTCCAATATTAGGACCAATTACAAGTACTTCCTTAGCTTTTAATCTAATACTTTATAATTTGATCCAACCCGATATTTATTTTATTTCCTAAAATAAACTTCTCAATAAATATTCATTAAATAATCTTCTCAACCCAATTCTAATTCTGTTAAAATCATGAAGACTTTATCGTTAAAGAATCTATAATAAAATATATTTAATATTTCTACATTCAATGGTTCACTATGACCAATTGATTTATTTCTATTTTTGAACTTCATTTAATTTGAAAAACATAAATTCATTTCCAAGTCATTTTTATTTTGGATAAAACCACATTCATTTACAAATGATTCTATTTCTCCATTTTCATTTTCATTTTCATTTTCATTTTTGAGAAAACCATAATCATTTCAAAATGTTTCACATTTCTCCATTTTCACCATTTCTATTCATTTTTGTTCATTTGATTCAACATGCAATTCATTTTTGGTTTCAACGAGCTAGCGGAGAGATCGATTAGACATATGTGATTGGGGCTAAAATGATTTATAATTAAGTTTCATCTTTTATCCTATTAATTATAAACTCATTTAGTAACAAACTCATTCCACTATAGTATCGTGACTAAGCTTCCCCAATGACATACCATTACGAAAGTAACTTAATCAATGCCTGTCCAATGACTTTTTCATAAGTGTGTTACCCTCATAGGATATACTTAATCCTTCTGGGATAATATTCGTTCTCCCAATATGATCCTATCTTATTTCATGGTAACCATTACATCTTCTTTCATGAAAAGTTAATTACTATCAAACAGTAATAAAGTCATTCATCACAAAGACATGCGACCTGTCGTCATGTTTACTTTTCGTCATCCATGTAATGCCAATGAAAGGATATCATTTACCCATATCTCAGGCTATATATTCCACTATTGTGAATACATATTGCAGAAGTCGTATACCCAGCGAACCAGCTTTTGGTTCCTTATATACTTAAACTCAGGCTTTTACTTACATCAAAGTATACGAGTCCCGTATACATAGTTCGTCATCCACTCAAGATTTAAGTATGTCACACTATGAATGTCATAATTCAATAAATCCTTAAACGGATTTAAGATCAATTCTTCTTGGGTCGTGTCCAATGTATTGTCAACCTCGTCAGTCACATATATGTCTCTATCTTCTGGGAGTCATCTGTTTTGATGCCCAATACAAGCATCTCCCTAATTGGACTTGATAGACGACATATTAGTCTTTCAATCGGTTTGCTCATTTTTTATTAGACTAAGGACATATTTAGGTTTGTCTACTATCATAAGTTGTCTTTTTGTATTACGATTCAACCACGTAATACCGCATAGTATTAGTTTAAACATTAGACAACCAATGAGCAACATTTGCTTCTATTTTGCTTTCCATACAAAAACCACATGAGGACAATTATACAAAGTATATTGATGTAATCAATGAATTTTTTATAAACCAATCTGTTCAAAAATTTTACAACTTTACAAATGAATATATTACACTCAGGGCACCAAATCCAACAAAAAGACCACGCGAACTGATTATACAATCCCAGAGGGACAATATGGTAATAAGAGAATCAATAAATTCAATAAAGGAATGAACAATGGTATAAATGAATGGTATGATTTAAATTGAAGAAATAAGAAATTATTATATAGTGAAATGAAGTTATTTGAACCTTATTGTTGAATGTTATAATATGATAAGTTTAAATGTTATTATCATATGAAATGGTGCGCAAATTGGTTAAATACATAGTTCATATGTTAATGGAAGTTTTTGGTATGAAATTTTGTGTAACAATTAAAATTGATCTTGAATTGATAGTATACAATTGCTTAATGTTTTTGTTATATGGATCATGGAAGTACCACTGAGCTTTATCGCTTAGTGTACGGTTTGCTTATTATGTGCGGAAGTACAAGTGAATCTCAAGATTACAAGAAGTGATTCCAGCATCTAGAAATTGACTCAGCAATGTTTGTATAATTCCTTTTTGCTTAATATGTGGTATGTACCTAGGATTTGAGTCAATTTTGTATCTCAAATAGTCTTTTTGAAAGTTTGTTGACTAATGTTAATTTGAATTAATTATTTGGCATATTGTGGCATGAATGGAGTTGGTACATTATTGAAATGACTAATATTGAGATGTATAGACTTTGTTTCAGGTGTCCCAAAATTTATACCATTTGGAAACAAACGGTCACGTCACGATGTTGAACCCTTATCGTTGCAACGAGAAATCATCAATGAGTTGCGTCACGACAAGGAACCCCCAAAAATGTGACATCAATCTAATATGTTAAAAATTTTACAATTTGGTCCCAGATTGACCTCGGGTTAGCAAAAAAGCTTTTGTAAACTCATATAAGACCCAGAAATGATTATGTAATATATTATGAATGTGTAATATACTTTATTGCATGTATAAATGATTTCGTTGTGTTTGTAATTGAACATAGTTGCTTTGAAAATGGATGTGGCATCCCGTAGCTCAAACTCGAAGACCGGGTTGTGCATTGGGTGTTACATTGTTGCACAGTGGAAAATTATTTTTTTCTAAAACTGAGTCTTTATATTATGTGTAGCAACTTAGTCGCCTAGTCAAAATATTATTGGGCATGTTATTTGTGTTATTTATTTAATTAAAACCTAGTACATGTGTTTTCAACTTAGCAGCCTAGTCATTTCTCGGCTTTTAACAAATACGATCTTCTCCTTTATTCTCAAACCTCCAATTCTCTTAAAGATTGGGCTCTAATCACAAAAATAGGTCATAGAATTAAAACTATTAAATTTATAGTCAAAAAATTCAATTCTCTGTAGGCTAAAAATCAAACTTAAGTATTCACAAAAGATATAATTTACTTAGAAAAGAAATCTCATTAAGTTTCAATAGAGTAGTTGCGCTCATGATGGTATATATTGGTTTAGCCCATAGTCTCTATTTATAGGGAAAAAATTAGAAAATTTCTACTAGAACAAGAAGAGACAAAACAATAATATTTTAATAGAAAACACATAGTCCTAGTAAGACTATAAATGGTAGGCAATGCACACCCACTTACTGAGAACTAGTGTGCCAACCGTCACATGTTTAGACAGGCTTATTGGGCATGTCTCATGTATTGGGTACAATTATATGCTTACTTGGTCTTTAAACCAACTCATATAATTTATCCAACCTAATAACCAATTATCTATTCTCAAAATATTATTATTTAATTAAAATAAATTAATTAATTCACTCAATTAAATTATTTTCTCAACCTAATTCTAATTATGTCAAATTCATGACAACTTTACCTTACTAGAATCTATGAATAAATAAATTTAATTGCCTCGTTCTGTAAAACTGTGATGACTAATCAATTTAATTTCTTGAACTTCAATTATTTAATTGCAATCAATTAAACAATAAATTGAAAAAAATAAATTTAATTTCTATGTCATCTCTTGTTCTTAGTGAGAAAATGCATTTACTGCAGATAGTGATACATGCAAACTATTTCTCTATTCATCGTTTTCATTTATTTGTATTAGTTCAAATCCAATCCATAAACGGTTGTGTTGAGCTAACGGAAGTTGTAACGCCCCAAAATCTCTTATATTTTTTTCGTATGTCTGTGACACAATTGTATGTCTGCTTCAGTGGTTAAGTGCTCTGGGAAGTGTTTGAGAGGTCCCAAGTTCAAGCATTGGCTTGGGAAAATTTTTGTTTTTAAATGAATAAACCCCTTATCTCTAATCAGTAGGCTTATAAATATATGTTGGTAAAATATGTCAGAATGGGTCTGCTGGTCTGGTCTGGTGGTTAAGTGGAGTGTCAGTGTGCTGGGGGTCTTGAGTTCGAATCCCTGTATGTGCAAGGGGGATGCTTTCTTGTTCTTGTGCTTTGAAGGAGTTTGAAATGTGGTAAAATACTGAGTGTTTGAGATGTGCCGGAGGTTGTGGAAGGTTTGGGGTGTTTGGATTGAGTGGGGAGTCATGTGGAGAGATTTGAGGAGTAAAAATAGAATAAATTAAGGGATTGTGATAGGATTATATTCTTTTCTTTTCAAAATTCAGTTTTTCCTTCCCTAGTTTTGCTGAAGCCAAATTTTTTTGTTCATTCTCTCCTGCCAAAAATTTCCTTTAGTTTTTCCCTCCCTATCTCCTTTTTATTTTATTCACTTAGTTCTGTCAATTCCCTCATTTTCTGGTTGCTGCGGATTTCTTTCGTTTCATAACCTTCTTCTTCTTATAGTCGCGATTTGCTTTTTCAATATCTTTGAGCAGTGACGGTAAGTTTTGCTATTATAGCTTCCATACTATTGTTGTTCTTTGTCTAATGGGACTTCTATTTCTGGTTAGGAGACCTTTAGGCAACTATAGGAATTCCGGGCGGTGCCGTTTTATTGCACATCCACTCTGGTTCGTCGAAGGTAAGGTTGTCTATAGTTTCTGGAAATTGTTTGTTCTTAATGCTTCATTTAAAAGTGACTGATTGGAGGGTTACTTCTGTTTCTTGCTTGGTTACAGCCGAATTATTGTTACTTTGGCCTCTATCTTGGTCTCTTTCAATAGTCGTTTACGTTTTAGCGCATTCGGATTCGATCAAAGAGTAGTGGGCTGTTGATTGACACTTTGGCAATAGGGAATCGCCATTCTATTTTCGTTTGAGGTCCTGGAGTACTCGTGGTTAGGTTAGCAGCGGAAACACACCAGGTGTGTAACCTCAACACTGGAGACTGAAATCGGCAAAAAGTTGAAAAGTGAGACTCTCGACACCACACGGGCATGTGGTCGCCAGTGTGGTTGGTCGTGTGATCGAACATGGGCGTGTGATCGACGAGGCTGGCCATGTACGATACACTTGCTGGACCGAATTGGGAAGTGTGGGCCATACAAGTGTGTGGGCCCACACGAGTCAACCACGCGAGCGTGTGGGATTATTAGGCCAAGTCGTGTAATCCACAAAGCCCAGGTCATTTTGGGCTGTGTGGGCCACACGGGCTGACAACATAAGCGTGTGGGCCCATTTTCCACTATTTTGATGTTAAGGTTGCACGGGTCGCCTGAGACGACTGTGAACCTACTGTAGGGTTGGTAAGCTTACCTAGACTCCTAATTAACTGAATGATTGTTATATCCATATACAATATATATATTTATGATTGTATATTGAGCATGTTATTAAAACTGTACTGAATGCATGTATGATACCGTGATTTGACATAACATGATTGTATGATGCATTGCATGGTGATGGGTTTATATTGATCAGAGGAAGTGTACTGAAAGGCTTCAAACCTAACTTACTTGTAGCTCAGCTGTATATTACTGCATAGTGCCGCATTCGGTGCTACTTGGAGTGTAGGGATGGGTGGGTTGATTATATCCCCACATGGAATGTAGGGTTGGACGGAGATGGAGTGCAGAGGCTAGCTGGGTAGGGTTTTGTGATCGTATAACTGATATTGTACTGATTACTAATACTGTAATGGGCCAAGGCCTTAATGCATGACTGCACCTGTACTGAAATGGGCTAAGGCCCTAACTGAAACTAGATCTAATACTAAAAAAGGCCGTAGGCCCAAATTGTGATTGCTTTCTGTCTGCTTGTATATATGGGATTACACACTGAGTTTTCGTAAACTCACCCTTCTGATTTATCTGTATAGGTAATCCCCAGTCATAGGAGGATCGGTGCGGCGAAGGACTCGGCGGTGGCCACACGACCTACTTCATTCTATTTAAGTGCTTAATTTTGATTTTGATTTTATGTTGGGGTTTTTACTGTATCATAGCCTCTTTGGATTTATTTTTTAATTTGAGATTTTTATTGTTTTGATTTATAACTGCTAGTAGTAGGGATAATCGAGTTTTTAAAAAGAACCAAACGTTTTAACAAAATTTATTCAAATATGTAACTGTTTTAAAAAGCTTTCGCAATAAGTGACGTTTTGAAAATTAATAATGTTTTGAAAGAGAGTAACTTTATGAATTACGTTTTGAAAATGAATGACGTCAAGAGGTTATATAGGTAATAGGTTTTTGACGACAACTCACTTTTTTAAAAAACACTACCATGTGACATCGCCAAATTCGGCCATAACTTCTAGGTCAGATTTGGGGTGTTACATTTAGTGGTATCAGAGCTAGGTTACAAAACTCAGCTGTGGATGTGGGATTTTAAGATGTGATTTCTAAGAACTAATTCCTAAAAGTTTTTACTGAAAGTGTTGTACACCGAGTCTTCGGCGCCGATCCAGTAAGTTTTCTGAAACTGTAAATTATTTAAACTGAAGCTGAAACTATCTTTGATAGTATATCCTGAAACTGCTATAGGTAGAATATACTAAAACTATTATAGATAGATGTACTGAAAATACTTAAAATAGTGTATATTGAGACTGTAGTAAAACTGATAGACATTGATTGACACTGCAATGTACGAAACAAACTTTACACTTCTGATACTATTTTCATAAAATATTTGTTAATAAACACTAAAACTGTAAACTGATGCATAAAATTGTTAATACAGATAAAACGTAATTAGACAATGAGCACTAGAGGTACTCACGAACGGGGCACAAGAGGCCGTAGGGGTGCTCGAGCTGGGTCTTCGTCATCTAGCAATCTACCTAATTTGGATACTAGTGAGACACTGACTTCACCTGTGACTGAGACTGGGTCTTATGCTCATGCAGCTGGGGACGACGCACTGTCCCAAGCCATGTTAAGGATTCTAGTGAGGGTCGCTAGACCCAATACTGGAGCTGGAGGCCGCGGGTTAGTTACGGAATGACTCTGGTCTAACGGAGCTGAACTTTTCAGGGGTATTGCTGGAGTTGCCCCTAATCTGGCAGAATACTAAATTGAGGCCATTGAGAGGATTATGGATGATCTGGACTGCACCCCTGAGCAGAAGTTAAAGGATATTGTATCGCTACTGCGTGATGAGGCTTATCAGTGGTGGCTCACTGTTAAATAGGGCACTCAGCCCGATCAACTAACCTAGGAGTTCTTTAAGGCTACTTTCCAAGGGAAGTATGTGGGGGTCAATTATATGGGTGCCCGTAAGAGGGAGTTCTTAAAACTGATTCAGAGAGACAGATTCGTGGCCGGGTATGAGGCCGAGCTTTTATGACAGAGCCGCTATGCGCTTGGTATAGTGGCGACTGAGTACGAGCGATGTGTTCATTTCGAGGATGGCCTCAAGGATAATCTGAGGGTTCTAATAGCTCCACAGAGGAAGCGAGATTTTGTTGTACTGGTTGATAAGACGAAGATTACTAAGGAAGTAAAGCGTACTGAGCGCTAGAACCGTGACAGAGAGAGGTAGGAATAAGAGGGATTCAGAGCCCTCGAGTTCCGTTCAGTGGCCTAAGAAAAAGGCCAGAGTTGATGGGCCGATTAGAGTTGGGGCTCCTATTATTGATACTAGATAGCCACTGTGTACTGACTGTGGTAGACGCCATCAGGGCGAGTGTTGGAAAAGAACTAGGGCATGTTTGAGGTGCGATTCTCTAAAACACCGTATTAGAGAGTGTCCATAGAGGTCCGATTAGATGCAAGCTCTAGGCACTGGTATTGCACCACCACCGAGATCAGTTCAGTAGCCATCAAGAGGCCGTGGTCAGGCCAAAGGTGGTAATGGTTTGGGCCATGGTCAGAGAACACCGGGCAGAGGTACTGGTCATACTGAGATGAGACAGTTGACTCTGGTTTATGCTGCACATTACCGAGATTATGGAGATACTTCAAATGTTATCACGAGTACGTTTTTTATTTATAATGTACCTTATACTACACTGATAGATATAGGATCCACTCACTCCTATATAGCTTGTACCGTATCTGAAAACTTGGGTACACTGGTTGAGAGCACTACGAGGGAGATGACTGTATTGAGTCCGCTGGGACAATCAGTAAAGGTAAATAAGTTGTTTAGAGAAGTTCCTTTAGAGGTTCAAGGGGCTATTTTTCTGGTTGATCTGATGGAACTGCCTTTTGGAGAGGGTTGTACTGAGAGCTGAGGACGATAGTGACGTAGTTGTAATTGGGGAACGTTGGAACTACTTATTGAATGAGATTTCTGCATTGAGGGTGGAAAAGTTGGTTCGTAAGGGATGTGAGGCGTATCTAGCCTACATCAGTGTTTCAGATTCTAAAGGTTCTTTGGTTAAGGATATCAGGATGGTTAAAGACTTTTCAGACGTTTTTCCTGAAGAGCTACCTGGGTTACGTCCGAATCATGAAGTAGAGTTTGGGATTGAGCTTCGTCCTAGTACAGCTCCAGTGTCCATTGCTCCCTATAGAATGGCACTGAAAGAGCTTGTAAAGCTTAAGGATCAGATTCAAGAGTTACTGGATCGTGGGTTCATCCGCCCTAGTGTGTCTCCGTGGGGAGCACTAGTTCTGTTCGTGAAAAAGAATGATGGATCCATGCGTATGTGTATTGACTATTGACAATTGAACAAGTTGACAATCAAGAATAAGTATCCCTTACCGAGGATAGATGATCTGCTAGACCAGTTCCGAGGGGCTTTTATTTTTTCTAAGATTGACCTTCGATCAGGATATCATCAGTTGAGGGTTAAGGAGACTGATGTATACAAGACAACATTTAGGACTCGATACGGTCATTAAGAGTTCCTGGTGATGCATTTGGACTGACAAATGCACCAGCAGCTTTCATGGATTTGATAAATCGAGTGTTCCAGCCCTATCTAGACCGATCCATGGTGGTATTTATTGACGACATACTGGTGCACACGAATACTGAAGATGAGCACGATGAACACCTCAAAGTGGTTCTACAGATCATGCGAGAGAAACAATTGTATGCCAAGTTCAATAAATGTGAGTTCTGGTTACGATAAGTAATATTTCTGGGCAATGTGGTTTCTGCTGAGGGGATTAGGGTCGATTCTCGAAAGATTGAGGCGGTGTTGGATTGGAAACAGCCTAAGACTGTATCTAAGATTCGCAGTTTTTTGGGACTGGCAGGGTATTATCGATGATTTGTAGAGAGTTTTTCACTGATTGCAGCACCCTTGACTAAGCTGCTATGTAAGGGTGTGTCGTTTAACTGGACTGATGCGTAGCAAGAGAGCTTTGAGAAGCTCAAAACTATATTGACTGAGGCCCTTGTTCTAATACAGCCAGAGTCTGGAAAGGAGTTTACTGTTTACAATGACGCATCACATGTCGGTTTAGGATGTGTGTTGATGTAAGATGGTAAGGTGGTAGCGTACGCATCTCGTTAGCTTAAGACTCATAAAGCGAATTATCTCACGCATGACTTGGAGTTGGCCGCAGTGGTATTCACACTGAAAATTTAGAGGCATTATTTTTATGGTGAGAAGTGCATCATTTACACTGATCACAAGAGACTCAAGTACCTCCTCACTCAGAAGAAGCTGAATCTTAGGCAGCGTAGATGGATTGAGCTGCTTAAGGACTACGACTGTACTATTAAATACCACCTTGGTAAGGCTAATGTAGTGGCCGACGCACTGAGCCGTAGAGCTATGACTGACCTGAGGGCGATGTTTGCTCACCTCAGTTTATTTGATGAAGGTAGTCTGTTGGCCAAACTTCAAGTTAAACCGACGTGGATAGAGCAGATTAAGGGTAAGCAGATAGGGCATAAGTCATTGGGTATTCGTTTCCGTCAGGTTGAGAGTGAGAATACCGAGGATTTTGGACTGAATAGCGAAGGGGTGTTTTATTTTCGTGGGAGAATCTATGTACCGAAAGTTACTGAGTTGAGGCAGTCTATTTTGATGGAGGCGCATAGTAGCCCTTATGCTATGCATCCGGGTGGAAATAAGATATACCATGACCTTCGTGAGTTATATTAGTGGTCAGTTCTTAAGCGAGAGGTTACCGAATTGGTGGCTAAGTGTTTGACATGCCATCAGGTTAAAGCTGAACATCAATTACCTTCGGGATTGTCGCAGCCAGTCAAGATTCTGCTTTGGAAGTGGAAGCGTGTAACTATGGATTTCGTTAGTAGGTTACCCCTCACACCTACTAAGAAGGATTCGATGTGGGTCATCTTGGATCGATTGAACAAATCTGCCCACTTCATACCGGTTCGTACTGACTACTCTCTACAGAAGCTGGCTAAATTGTATGTGTTTGAGATAGTGAGACTGCATGGGGTACCGATTTCAATAATATCTGATAGGGATCCTTGCTTTACGTCTCGGTTCTAGAAAAAGCTACATGAAGCTCTGGGTACAAGATTGGACTTCAGTATTACGTTCCATCCTCAAACTAACGGTCAGTCAGAGAGGGTGATTCAAATACTAGAAGATATGTTGAGAAGTTGTGTGATTGACTTTTGAGGTAGTTGGGAGGATTACCTGCCGCTAGTAGAATTTCTTATAACAACAGCTATTAGTCTAGCATTCAGATGGTACCCAACGAGGCATTATATGGTCGTAGGTGTTGCATACCTTCATGTTGGATTGAGTTGGGTGAGCGGCGTGTTCTGGGCCCTGAACTAGTTTCTGATACCGAGGATAAAGTTAGGTTGATTCGAGACCGACTGAAGGCGACATCAAACAGAAAGAAGTCCATTGCTGATCTAAAGCATTGAGAGATTGAGTATTTAGTAGGGGACTTCATTTTTCTTAAGGTCTCGTCATGGAAGAAGGTACTGAGATTTGGTCGTAAGGGCAAGTTGAGCCCTAGGTTTATTGGACCCTATCACATACTGAAACGAGTGGGATCGGTTGCCTACCAGTTAGAGCTACCTCCAGAGTTAGACCGGATTCACGATGTTTTCCACGTATCGATGTTGAGGCGCTACCGCTCTGATCACACACATATTGTTCCTATTGAAGAGATTGAGGTTAGGCCAGATCTAACCTTCAAGGTAGAGCTAGTTCAAATATTGGATCGTAACGTAAAAGTTTTAAGGAGGAAGTCTACTACACTGGTTAAAGTCCTATGGCGTAACCATAGCACCGAGGAGGCCACGTGGGAGCCTGAGGATGCGATGCGTCAGCAGTATCCCTATCTGTTCTGATCAAATAAAATTTTAAGGTTGAAATTTTCTTTTAGGGGGTAGAGTTGTAACGCCCTAAAATTTTTTATTTTTTTCGTATGTTTGTGACACAATTGTATGTCTGCTTTAGTGGTTAAGTGTTCTGGGAAGTATTTGAGAGGTCCCAAGTTCAAGCATTAGCTTGGGCAAATTTTTGTTTTTAAATGAATAAACCCCTATCTCTAATCAGTAGGCTTATGAATATATGTTGGTAAAATATGTCAAAATAGGCCTGCAGGTTTGGTGGTTAAGTGCAGTGTCAGTATGCTAAGGGTCTTGAATTTGAATCCCTGTACGTGCAAGGGGGATGTTTTTTTGTTCTTGTGCCGTGAAGGAGTTTGAAATGTGGTAAAATATTGAGTGTTTGAGATGTATGGGAGGTTGTGGATAGTTTGAGGTGTTTGGATTGATTAGAAAGTCATGTGGAGATATTTGAAGAGTAAAAATAGGAGAAATTAAGGGATTGTGATAGGATTAGATTCTTTTTTTTTTCAAAATTTGATTTTTCCTTCCTCAGTTTTGCTGAAGCCGAATTTCTTTGTTCATTCTCTCCTGTCGAAAGTTTCCTTTAGTTTTTCCCTCTTTATCTTTCTCTTTTATTTTATTCTCATGGTTCTATTAATTCCCTCTTTTCTTCTTTGCTGCGAATTTCTTTCATTTCATAACCTTCTTCTTCTTGTGGTCGCGATTTGCTTCTTCAATATCTTTGAGCAGTGACGGTAAGTTTTGCTATTATAGCTTCCATCTTATTGTTGTTCTTTGTCTAATGGGAGTTCTATTTCTGGTTAGAAGACCTTTAGGCAACTGTAGGAATTTCAGACAGTGCCGTTTAATTGTAAATCCACTGTGGTTCATCGAAGGTAAGGTTGTCTATAGTTTCTGGAAATTGTTTCTTCTTAATGCTTCGTTTAAAAGTGACTGATTGGAGGGTTACTTCTTTTTCCTGCTTGGTTGCATCCGAATTATTGTTCCTTTGGCATATGTCTTAGCCTCTTTCAATAGTCGTTTACGTTTTCATGCATTCGAATTCGATCAAAGAGCAGTGGGTTATTGATTGACACTTTGGCAGTAGGGAATCGTCATTCTATTTTCGTTTAAGGTCTTGGAGTGCTCATGGTAGGGTTAGCAGCGGAAACAGACCAGGTGTGTAACCACAACACTAGAGATTGAAATCGGTAAAAAGCTAAAAAGTGAGACTGTCGACACCATACGGGCGTGTGGCCGCCCGTGTAGTTGGCCATGTGATCGAACATGGGCGTGTGATCGACGAGGCTAGCCATGTGCAATACCTAAGCTAGACCGAATTAGGCCGTGTGGGCCACACAGGTATGTAGGCCCACAAGGGTGAACCACGCGGGCATGTAGGATTATTGGTCCAAGTCGTGTGGTGTACATGGCCAAGGTCATTTTGGGCCGTGTGGGCCACATGGGCCGGCAACATGGGTATGCGGGCCCATTTTTCACTGTTTTGATGTTAAGGTTGCACGGATCGCTTGAGACGACTGTGAACCTACTGTAGGGTCGGTAAGCTTACCTAGACCCCTAATTGACTGAATGAATGTTATATCCATGTATGATATATATATTTATGACTGTATATTGAGCATGCTATTAAAATTGTATTGAATGCATGTATGATGCCATAATTTGAGCTGACATGATTGTATGATGCATTGCATGGGGATGGGTTTATATTGATCGGAGGAAGTGTACTGAAAGGCTTCGAGCCTAACTTACTGGCAGCTCAGCTGCATACTACTGTATACTGCTGCATTCGGTGCTACTTGGAGTGTAGGGATGGGTGGGTTGATTATATCCCCACATGGAATGTAGGGTTGGACGGAGATAGAGTGTAGAGGCTGGCTGAGTAGGGTTTTGTGATCGCATAACTGATACTGTAATGGGCCAAGGCCTTAATGCATGACTGCACCTGTACTGAAATGGGCTAAGGCCCTAACTGAAACCAGATCTGATACTGAAAAAGGGCTTAGGCCCAGGTTGTGATTGCTTTCTGTCTGCTTGTATATATGGGATTACATACTGATTTTTCGTAAACTCACCCATCTAATTTATCTGTACAGGTAATCCCCAATCATAGGAGGATCGGTGCGGCAAAAGACTCAGCAGTGGCCACACGACCTACTTCATTCCATTTAAATGCTTAATTTTGATTTTTATTTTAAGTTGGGGTTTCTATAGTATCATGGCCTCTTTGGATTTATATTTTTAATTTGGGATTTTTATTGTTTTCATTTATAACTGCTAGTAGTAGGGATAATCAAGTTTTCAAAAAGAATCAAATGTTTTAACAAAATTCACTCAAATATGCAACTGTTTTAAAAAGCTTCCGCAATAAGTGCCATTTTGAAAATTAATAACGTTTTGAAAGAGAGTAACTTTATGAATTACGTTTTGAAAATGAACGACACGTCCTGGAATTAACAGAAGATACTGTCAAGAGGTTATATAGGTAAGAGGTTTTTGACGACAACTCACTTTTTTGAAAAAAACTACCATGTAACATCGCCAAATTCGGCCATAACATCTAGGCCGGATTTGGGGTGTTACAGAAGAACCAATTGGAAATATATAATTAGGGTTCAAATAATTTATAATTAAGTCTAAGTCTTCGTCTATTAATTACAACATTGTTTAATAATGAAGTCAATCCACTAAAAGTACCATGATTGAACTCTCCCTTATTATATATCATTACGAAAACAACCCATTTTATGCTCATCCAATGACCTTGTCATGTGTGCGTTACACTCATAGGATATTTTTTTATCTCTTTAGGTTAAATTCATTCACCAAATATGATCCTGTTTTATCTCATGGTAACCATTATATTTTCCTTCATGGAAAAATCGATTACTAACACATAGTAATTAAATCATTTGTCATTGACAAATAACCCGTGGTCACGTTACTTTTAATCAATCATGTAATGCCGATGAAAGGATATCTTTTACCTTATATTGTGTTATGAATTCCACTATTTCAAATGAGGCCATACCATACAAAAGTTGTATACTCACCATACCAGCTTTTGGCTCTATTACCAATTGAATTAGGCTTTCAATATATCAAAGTATATGAGTCACACCACAAACGTCACAAGCGACTAAATCTATAAATGGATCTAATATAGATTCAAATTGGACCCTCTCTGATTTAATGTCAGTCCCTTAGATCAATTTGCTCAGTTTTGATTCTTTGGACTACGGACCATTTTGATTACCTACTAATATAAGTTGTCTTCTTGCTTTATTATCTGATCACGTGATGAAACTTGATATTAGTTAAAGATTAGGTAATCAGTGAGCTAATATTTGCTTGTACCTTTTGCTTTGCATGCAAAAACCATTGAGGAAAAATGCAAAAAATAATAATGTAAATGATAGAATTTTATTAAATCAATCTTTACAAAAAAATTACAAGTATATATGAAAAAATAACTACACAAAGGGCACTAGATCCTGAAGCCATCTTACTAGGGTGTCGCGTGGTTTGGGCTATGGTTTTGCTTTTGGTGAATATTAGAGGCCCTCTATTCTTCGTCATTTCATCTTCTTTTGTCTTGCCTCTATATGACTAATAATTCTTGCATGCTATGTTGAAGCAGCTCCTGTTGTTGCTTATATGTTTGTTGTTGTTGCTTTTGGAATTCATGAGCCCGCTTGAATTGTTATTGTAGGCTTTGGAATTGTTCTTACAACTCTAAGAGCTGTTGGGAGCTGACATTCTAATTTAGGTTGTGTATGTTTGATTTTGGTAGTTTGGATAGGTTTCATAATACCTCTACCGATACGGGTATGATGGGGCATAATAATTATAAGGGTTTATAGTAGTACGTTCCAAAATTTTGGTTTGTCTGAGTTTGGTTAACATTTTGGGTTTGGTTTTAAGCTTGATCAATGGGGATAATGTTTTTGGGTTTGCCATCAGAGAAATATCATGACGGGTATAAGCCCATGCTCACCTAAATATTTGAATCTAACAAGGCAGCGAGGAAGGCGGAGTTGGGTGGTTCACCTTGTTAGGTACAAGGTGGAGAGCCATCGTAGATGGTGTTTCGATGAGGTAAGCTTAGAATTGGGAAAGAAGATTGAGGAAGAAAAGAGAGAAAAGAGAGTCCCCTTATTCTGTCAAAGCTGAGGGATTTTATACTCTAAGTTACAGTGTTGAGGTGCCACACTATCGAGTCTCTATTAGCAGGTTAAGAACAAGTGACCAAGTGGTCACCATTATATGCCTAGGTAGGGTGGTAATTGGACGTGTTTTCAATCACTATAGATGGGATATTGGGATGAGATAGTTGAAGTAAGAGATGACGATAAGTAAGTGAGGTCCACACGAGTATCAAGTCAAAGAATGTCTCTATGAGGTGTTTTGAGGAGTAAGTGAGACCTCGTGAGTGCCACACCAATGAGTGTAATTAGAATTTTGAATCCAACCCGTAACTAATGTGAAAATGAAATAAAAAGATAAGTATAATTACAATTTTAGAGGTAGACAATCAATGCGTCAACGTTTATGCAAAATCAAAGAGTTGATGGAGATGAATTCATCGGGGGATAAAAAAAGTTGCAGGGAGATTAAGCGTCATGGGATTCATAAAGAAAAATGGAGAAGGAAAACGATGTATAAGGCTGAGAAACAAGTGAAAATTGATTCTGATATTCCAGTTCTATTTTACTAGTTTTGATTTGTCATTACTTGAAATTATTCAATGCGATTTTGATTTTTGATTCATAAAATAAAAATATATATATTATTACCTGAACCAAACCAAACCAAATTTTATTTTTTATTTAATTTACAATTAGCTTTTGTTTTGCTTCTGCAATTTCTATGATATAAAATAAATATTAAATATATAAATTAGTAAAACTAACGTAAAAATATATAAATTATTTTTATTTGAAAAAAAAACCAATGAACCGAACTTGTGAAATTCTGTACAGTTCAATTACTTTAATATTTGATTCGATTTTGTTTGATTTGTTAAAATCACATATTGTTTTGTTTTGTTTTGTTAAAAAGAAAAAAGAAAGAAAAGAGAGACAAGAAACATTTGTGCAAATGATTGTCTTGGATCATACATTATCTCAAGCTCAACCACCGGGCAAAACAGCAAAGCAGACGACTATAGACAATTAGATTGATCTAAAATTCATACCATATGACATAGTAAGAAATAAACAAAAGGTAAATGTTAAGGAAACCTGTACAAGTAAAACTCTGATTATCATTACTTGAAGCAAGGCAGGCTGACGACTCTCATTCCCTTCCACAAAATAAAGCCCATTTCGATCTGAACCTGATCCCTCCGTTGACCTTGTAGTTTACGCCATCCTCCCCAATAATCTGAAAATCGATGACAAATTATTTAACTGCAACAGAGGAGCATTAACATCCCAAGCTGTGTTTAATATTGTATGAACTTGGTTCTTTACTCTCACAAGTCACAAACTTGAAGAATTGGAGAAAAGATTTAACAGCCTGAACACAACAATTTAACCTTTTTATATAACTAGATATCTGATAAAATTCAATCTTGGGGGCACACCATCAGACCTGCTGCGGAACCAAAAACCAATATGTATCTGCAGCATACCAAGCGTCATTGATCAAAAGTCTGGTTTAATATCATTTCCTGCAACATTAAAGTAGAACTTGTCACTACTCTGTAGACATAAGTATATACATATTAAACATGCCAGGTGATGCAAAGCATAATATTTCGCACAAGGAATAGAAGCTGTGGCAGTTCATTTGAGATGCAAATAAAATAAGACACTGCAATGTGTGTGTGTGTGTGTGTGTGTGTGTGTGTGTGTGTGGAGGCACCATGCAAAGCCCAAGAACTTACACAATCTGCAAGACAGACAAAATTTTAGTCCTTATTTGTTGGGTATAGTAAATTGGAGCCAATAAGTCCAAGTCTAAGCCTTGTCCTAAGTTAATCAATGTACCCTGGGCAAACCTATGCAGTATAATCAACTAAAATAAAGTCAACTTAACAGAGGCAAACCTGATCGCAGATAGGGCAGGTGTCACTTCTTTCCATCCACTCCAAAATGCATGAGAGATGAAAATGGTGTTCACATTTAGTGATAAGTTTTGGATTCTCTGTGCCATACTCTGCATGTGCAAATACCATAAGCAAGCCATTACTTATGAGCTGTTAAAGTATTAACAAGGAAACTGCCATTATTTTTAATATGCACAAATCAGTTAGCAGCAGCACAGGGTACAGATCTAGCTTTACTGGCAATTAAAGCCTTAGGAAAAGAGATTACATTACCTTCAAGACAAATAGGACAAGCATCCTCTTCTTCTGCCATTGATTCCTTAGACTCGGTTAATTTTGAGACTTCTGATTTCCTTGGCGAAAGAAGCAAACCAGACTGTGTTTTGCAGTCAGATTCCTCAAGATCTTCACATGTTGGCAGAGTCTCGAAACTACCTCTACTAAGAGTTTCTCTGAAGGACTCCGAATCGGTTGATTGTGGACATCCCAAGACCACATCATATGGCAATGGTGCAGGAGGTGGTCTAAAGGTGTCAGGTACTTCTAAATCCAAATTAACCAGGAATCTTGCAGCCATTGCGGAGGCTGATCCATCATGAGGTGTTACAGACACATTCTCTTCCAAAGCTGGTGGACACTGCAGGAGTTTTAAAATTCAAAGAATGATTTTTAATAGATAGAAATTCTCAGAACTCTTATATCACAATAGTAGAAAAAAAGAGATTGCCACCAACACAAATTAGAAACTATTAGGAAGCAATCATCATCTAATGGGCTAGTGGCCACTGAAACAAGCAACACAAGGTTCAAGAGTGAATTAAAGTAAACTAAAAGAATCAAATAAGTCAAAGCAGAAAATCACAACTATTTTCAGAAATTTGAGTATGCATAACATCTAACATTCAGCTTGCACCTAACATCAAGGAGATCAAAGGACAGAATGAAGTTTATAGTTTTGGCAGAAAATCCTCAAGTCAGAAAAGGCTTCCACCATTCATCAGACTCGAAAGATCAGCAGCAGACCACAGATTCTACAACTAGTTCAAGTAAAGGAGGGAAAGAAAAGGAATTAAGAATAACAGTTTCATCGAATAATCAATTTCGAAGAAAGAGTGAATTAGGGGTAGTTCAGAATACTAGTGTTTGCTCCGTTTTCCATCTGTTATAATGGATGGTAATAAGTGATTACTTCCAATATTCCTAAAGAGAACTTCCATTTCTCTACTGTGAACTGTGAAGAAAGAAAAAGTCATAAGATACCACAGGCATTAGAAATATTTATAAGATGAGCATATTACTAACATAGTAATACACAGGTGTTCCATGCAGAAGAGGTTTCCTGGAAGAACAGCAGCAGCCTCCCATATCCCACAATTATCTTTGTCATTCACCCAATGCAAATGGAGCTTGTTGCATTTTCCCCTGTTATTTGATGTCAGTGGATAAATAGATTATTATAAGTTCAACACATGGGGGACAAAGAAAACAACTTAAAAGGTAAAACAAAACAGGTAATGTACTAGTTCAAGAACCATGAAAAAGCCAAGGAATACATCAAATAACCATGGTCAGCTTTCCATTTGAAAAGAGCATAGCGCCAGCAGTAGAATAATCAAACAAACATCATTACAAGTTCACATAAAGAAAGCAAAAAATCTTCAGAGAATTATCACACCAGAGTCTTTGGTTAGCTGGGGATAACAAGCTAGCAGGTTAACGAAAAGAACTGAAGTATGCATTACTAGCTTACAGAACATAGCACAGAAGTATGCCTTAGCAGACAATTTACAACCTGAGAAAGGAAAAAACAAACAGGCACTCAATAATGCCCCATAAGTGGAGAATAAACACGAGGTTAAGTTATCCGATGTGTTCTAGTGCCTCTGGAAGGAAATTTGTCAGTAAAATTTTAGCATTTCATGCAAAATCCAGCTGGTTATAAGCTGGAAAACATGAAATTTAGCCTCTTAGCCAAATGTCCAGCTTATCTAAAAATGGAACATAAAGCAGACCCTAAAGAACTAAAATTGCAAACATCACAAGCAAATTAATAACTTTCACACTTTTGAAATCTATTGTCCATAAAGACAATCCAAACATCACTATTTGAAGCTAAGTAGAACACCGAACAGTTAAAACCAAATCGCAGAAACAGTTTCAGATTAAAAAACCCGAAATTAATCACAAATTAACTGGAATAACAACAAATAGAGAAATAATCCTATAAAAAATCAAAGAGATGGAATTCATATCAATTTCATAAATCCTAATTCAAGAGGTCTGGAATAGGATAAGGGGAAAGTGATATATAACACGAGGGGAAAAAAGAAAAAATTTTCTAATCAATAAAAAACGATTTCATCAGTGAGGAAAAAATAGTAAAGATTTAACCTATGGCAGCGGCGGCGGAGATGAGAAGAGGCCGAGAATTCTAGCTAAATTTCTAACTTTAGAAGAGTGGAAAGGAAGAGAGGAAGAGGATTCGCGGAAATAATTTTTTTCCTTTTTCCTTTACCTTTCTTTTAAATTTTTTTTTTATTTTTGTATACAGTAGTACAGTCTCTTAAAAGGGTTAATATGTAATTTACCCCTTGAATTTGTTTAAAAATATTTAGTTGGTACTAAAAGTTTTTTATATTTAGTTGGTGTTTGAACTTGTATTGTCACTTAAATTGATATCTTCGCACTAACACTGTTAATTTATATTGATATGGTATTAATAACTAATATGATGACGGTATCTCAATATGTCATGTGATGAGCATAAATTAAAAATATTTAAAAATAAATAAATTAATAAAAATATAATTTTTTGTCTAAATTTGGAAAAATTATAATTTTTTTATTAATTTATATATATTTAAAGTTTTTTTTAATTCTTGAAATTTATATTTACCATGTGACATACTAAAAGGTTACAATATGTCATCAATAGATTGATTATCAGTGCCATGTCAATATAAACTAACGGTATTAGTGCAGAGATACCAATTTAGGTGATGGAATACAAATTCAAGTACCAAATACATCAAAAAAAATTCAAGTACCAAATACATCAAAAAAAAAAATCAAGTATCAACTAAATACTTTTGGACAAATTTAAGGTGCCTTTAGATGGACGATGTGTTTAACTCCGGTAATGTAAAAAACAACGGTAGTGGTGAGATTAGTTATTATAGTTGTAAGGTAAAAGATTCCACCGCACCACAGCCACTGCTCATCCAAAGGATGCTTCAATCGGTAGGCGCTCCACCATGCACTCTTTCTTATAATTTGTTTGTTTATTTTAAAATTGGGTAAATTACAACAACAATCCCTACACTTTTATTAAAATTACATTTTGATCATCAAACTTTCAAAAGTTACGTAATAGTAATAACGGTATTGAATTATTACATTTTGATCACTCTTCCGTTAACATCCATTTAAAGGGATGTCACGGCACATTAATTCAAAAGGTTAATAACTAATTTACCCTTAAATTATAACTAAAATATTATTTTGATGTTTTTAAAAATTTTCTCAACAATAATTCTAAAAACTTTTAAAATTTCTAAACATAAATAAAAATTATAAAAATAATTAAAATTTATAAAAAAATATATTAAAAATGCTAAGAATAAAGTGAGAAAATTTATAGAAACACCTCTCTTTTTATCCTTCTTCTCCATCATCAATCTCATTATTTTTTTTACGGGTGAGTTAAGAGAGATAACATGAATTCAATCTATTTTATTTATACTTTCATAATAATTATACTAAAAATATAATATTTAAATCAAAATCTAGGCAAAATAAGGCCAATAGGCCATTTTCTAATTAATTAGGCCTTTAGGTCATTTTTTAATTTAATTAGGGAAATAGGTTGTTTTTAGGAGAGAGAAAGGGAAAGCGTGTCTAGCCTTTCTCTCTCTAAGGTTAGGGCTTTTATTTTTTTAGGGTTAGGGTTTTTATTTTTTTTAAGATTTAGGATATTTTAAAAGTGTTCAAGGTTTTCGACTGAAACGGTAAAAGTTCTTAAGTAGTTTTGAGGGGTCGGGGATGTGATAACGTGCCTCAGCACACATACATTTCATATGTCATGGCGGGATAGGACCATCACCTTAGAAACCCATCGTGGGGAAATCCAATTTCGGGGTAGTAATGCTTGATACGATTAGGAGTCGAAGTCTAGCTGGAGATCCCATTCGGCGGTCGTGATGCGGTCACGGGTTTGAGTATAACCGGGGGACTAAGTGATGATCGTTATGCGGTCAGGATTTCAAGTTTTTTAGATACCCGCAAACAATGCCCTATATATACCATACATAAGATTGACACCATAATCATACGAAAAAACTCTGAAAACTTCCAATGTAATCAACGTAATTTTTTCTCTATTTCCAAGCAGTCGATATCTTTAACATTTCATTCTCATTCGAAGGCTGACACCGAGATGGACACAAGAGGGCTCCCAGGTGGAGAACAAATGTTCCAGCACAGTATAGGTCAAAATCGGGTTGGTGTGGTAGCGGTTGTAGCTATTAATGGGTTGTGTAGTAACGACAACTATCGTTGCCTCGAAAGGAGCATCACCTTTACTACACCGGAACAATCGCTCCCTGTTTGAGAGTTCTTTTACGTCTATGACAGTGTCGACCTTCGAATAAAAAGGAAGGTTAAAGGTACCGGTCGCCTGGAAATGGAGAAAAAACTTACACCGATTATAGCAGGCAGCCCCAAAGTTTTTCCTTATGAATATGTGATAATACTCTAAAATGACATACTTTTACGTGTTAATTGCATATATATTTTGAGTATGATTCTACTAATTTGTGTTTTTTATGGTTTTTTATCTTGTAGGGACTAAATTGAAGGAAAAAGGAAATTTAGGGACAAAAAGCATGAATTTAAAGATAAAATGGGCTAGCATGCGAAATAGGAAAGAAGTGGTGCCAAAAATACAAAGTGTGAAAGACTTGGGGCAAAAATTCGAAGAAGAGATTTATAAATAATAAAACTCTATTTCAATTTGAATTTTATTAGGATTTTTGTTAGGATTATTATTTAGATTTAATTTCAGCTTTTATCTTTATTTATCTTTTAGAGTTTTAATAGGAACAAATTAGGTTTTCTATGTACTATAAAGAAGGGATGAAGTGACAAAAAAAGGGACTCATCTTTTCTATAAAAAGCACGGTCTCCCTAAAGTTCTTAGTTTTTTTTTCTTTTATTTATTCAATAAAATTCCATTTTATTAAGCTTATTTCTTTTTTCTCAAAAAGCATGAGCCACTAAACTCATTTAGCCAAAGGTTGTCGAGATTCCTCAAAAAAGGTTCATGAGGCTTAGAATCCGCACTTAGCCTTCTCAACGAGTATTCATTATTTCTCCGTATTACGGGACTGACATTTCCGTCCATGTCCTTCCAAAAGTGATATTTTCATCTTGTGCAAAGGCGACCGCTTTGTATGTTTTGGGAAGGTTGCACAGTTGGTTCGTTATCTCATTGTGTCAGTGACTGTTGAGCCTAAGAGACAAAATGGTGTGGCATTCGCCATTGAGAAATGATGATCTAGTGCAAGACGGTCCCACAAAAGTGACAGTTGGCTAGAGTCAGGTTCCTCTAAATTATAAGTCTAAAATCTAAATGGAGTTGGTGGTCGTAGGCATCCTCTTCCACTATAACTGGCTTATTTTGTCATGAGAAAGATCACCTAAAAGCTTAGGATTTAACTCAAGGAGGATCGAGATAATTGGAGGCTGGAACCCCTCAAATCAAAGAATCCCTTCTCTTAATTCTGTTTATTTTTACAATTTCAATTTCAATTTATACAATCTCAATTCGTCCATATTTTTAATTCTGTCTTTTTTATTTTTTTCAGGTACGCCGTTTTTCTTGGGCACGACTGTGCCTTGGATTTCAAGGAATAAGAAGTTGTGCAAATCCAGTCCTTGAGGATTTGACCCTACTTTCCTTATACTATTATTTTTGTTATTTTATAGGGATAGGTTATTTTTGGTGCTTCCAACGACACACCAATATGCCATTAAGCTTCTGTATGGTATTTTTAGGGCATCAGTTTTAGGTATTCGAAAAGATTGAGCTTGTGGTCGCATAACGACTGTCAACTGGCTCTCCCGTTATACCCCGATCCGTTATCGCATAATGGTCATTGATTGAGACCTCCACATCGACTTCCACCCTTGACCGTAGAAAGCAAAATCACTTCATAACCAACTTCCCTAGGATAGGCTTCAGAGGCAATGATCCCATCTCGGCATGATATATGAAATGTGTGCGACTCAGAGCGATATCACATCACCGGCAACTCAAGAATACCTCGAACGTAAATAAAATACTTTTAGCAATAGAAATTTTTAAGATCAGGAAATGGTTTATGATGGAGAAATAGAGAGGATTGGGGAGAAATTATATGATTGACGGATGATGAAGTTTGGTGTGTGTAAGCTATTTTATAGCCGCAAGGAAGGGTCTATTTATAAAGAAAAACCTTGAAAGTGCTAGAACATATTCTAAACATGTTTAAAGCATTCGGATTATTCGAATTGTTAGGCTTTTCCTCCCGAAGAATAGGAAATTTGTTAGAGAAAGTCGCCCAACTGAAGGATCTCTATGTACAATCGACCATACAACCAGAGGTGCAACCAGAGGTACATTTGGACATGTATTCGAAAGTGTGGGCCTGTAGGCTTCCTCTTCATCGTCATCAACGAGTGAATATATACTTAGCACAGCTCCCTAGGTAATCATTTCTTTAATATCAACAATGTCATCATCTTCCTCTATGGTCGATTGTTGCGTCATCTTCACCTGTCATCGTGTATTTGTCACTCCCGCATTCAATGGTTGTGACGATGAGCCACTCCCGTAAAATAGTGATGCATACGGTGTTTGGGTCACTATAGGCATATAATCATAAAATACCCCAAATCTCGAGTACATCAAAAATATACCGAGCATTGACATCGTCATCGACTACTACATGGGCATTTGCATTGGTGTCATCATCGACGGTAATGTATACGTCAGCGTCTATCCCAACATGAGGTTCGACATTGACATTTACATGGGGGTGTAGTATGCGGGGGATGTCGGTGCCATGAAATATGTACCTTTAGGAGTAGAAGAATTGGCCACGTGTGGCGATGGTGCTTGTGAAAAAAATATAGGGTTACTTAATTGAATAGGAATAAGTGGAGCGAACTAACCCAAATATTGTGTAGCCACAGGCGGCGCATGTTCTGCCGAAGCGAATAACAAACCCGTAGTGCGACTGCGTCCCCTCCTACGCTGTTGTGGCAGTCAACATTGCCTCTTTACTCGAATTTTCCTACTCCTCGCCTCTGGTGGTAACAAATACAACTTGCCGACGGCTGTGAACCATGGCAAGTAATCATCAGCTGCTATCGTGTCCATTGAGAAAAATGGTTTGCAAACGAGTAATGGTTGCATCCTATGATCCCCACTTCAATGTACTCCCCATGCTGCACCGCCAAGTCATTGTTGTCTTCCCCCACATGTCCACCTTGTGTAGCTCCTTCAAGTCTCACAGTGATGACGAAATTCATTACCTTTACCCGAATTGTCATAACACCCGATCCAATTCATGCATTTCCACCATTACGTACACTACCGACGACACCTTGATGTCCTACAACTGCTGATTGTCAAACACTTCCAACGGGATGCAATATATAACATCGATGTCGATGTAGGCATCCATTCAAACTGAAAAACAAAATTGTAAATATCATTATGTATGACATTTTTTACAAATCATTACGTAATTAATATAGGTTCGAAAGAATAAATAACTAAGTTCGGCTTCCGAGCGTTGATCTAACAATAGCCTAATATCTTTTAGCTTCTTGGGCAATCCCACGTAGCTCTGCCCATGGTTCCACCTGTACAAGCGATATGTTAGTCGAAATGTATAATAAAAAAATTACTATACAGATTGCATATTTGTTAATAAATGATGTTTATCTCGTCACCAATGGGAACATGTATAGGACGGTTACCTTGGGACGTAGAAATAGTAGTCGCCACGAAGCTTACGACTACAGTAGGAGCAGACAACCATTGATCGACATCGCATTCGATACCGTGGCCCGACACATCTCCCGGTATAACGTGGACAATAAGTCAGATCCCCAACTTAGTTTTTCGTACTCATTGAAGTCCATTAGATATAGTAGCCACCTTACATGCACCAAATTTTGAGATATGTTAGGCATTAAAATGCCCCCGATTAACCTCATAATGTATACTCGAGCGCATTGTTCTATGACCTCCACCATTCGGTCTTTAGGGAGCTCGTCAAAGTTATCCTTCAACCAGTTCATCGATATTCGGTCACCTTCGAACTTGTCTAGGACCTTCCCCAATAGTGATGTGCAGATGTCCTCTTTACTCGAAACGATCGCTGATCCCATGATGACTGGCTCATTCACTGGCAGACCGAGTTGTAGCACTACATCCTCGAGTGTGATTGTACACTCACCGCATGGAAGGTGGAAAGTGTGTGTTTCGGGGCTCCATCTTTCCACCGACGCGCTGATTAGTGCCAAATCGAGTTTGCAGCCCATAGAAATGTGAGATGCATGTAAGAATCCAGCCGCTTGCAAGTGGCCACGAATTTCAGGGATTGTAGGCTTTCTCATATCATGAATGAAGCCCTCCAGAACACGATAATCCGCCTATTTACACAATAAAAATAATTTCAAATTAAAAAAATTTAACATTATTGAAATTAACAAAATATAAATTTTCGTCTTACCATTACTGCTTGGGCGGCGAAAATATGCTCGTTTTCGAATCAAATTAGAGAGATGACCATTCGTTAAAAATTGATTTTGAAAAAATACAATACGAGATAATTAATAAAAATATTATTTTAAAATGAAAATATCGAACACAATCAAAATGAGAAAGTTGAGACTTGAGAGGGTTTGAGAGAGTTGAGAGAAGGATGTGAATGAAAAAAAAAAGAAATTTGGGGGGTATTTATAAGGTAAAAAAATTACCGTTGGTATTTTTTTATTTTTATTTTACCGCTGAAGGAAAGCGCATCCAGCTAGGCGCGCTTTCTTGACACCTGTGCAAAAAACTTGTCCAGCTGAACACGCTTTCCATTTAAATCGGCATATTTTTCTCATTAATTTTAAAACTAGCCTAAAGGGCTAATTAATTAAAAAAAAGGCCTATTGGCATTATTTAGCCCAAAATCTATCATTCCCATTTTTAAAAACAAAGTCTACTCATTTCCCCTTTCACTTTCTTATCATCTTTCTCTATCTTTCTTTCTCTATAATGGGTTTAAAGTAGAGGTGATCATGGGCAGAATCGGGCCTCAACAAAATTTTAGGCCCAATTTTTAAGTCCAACCCGGCCCGAAATATGAGCTTAAAAATTTGCCCAATCCCTACTCAAATTATAATAGTTAAGTCCGAGCTCGGCCCGACCCGACCCATATTTAAAAAAGCTATTAAACTATTTTACCTTATTTAAAAAAGCTCTTATACTTTTGTTATATCCAAATAAATCCTTAAACTTTAACTGGTACCTAAATAACCCCTTAATCTTTATCTTAAATCCAACTAAACAATTATTGCATAAAAGTATACTATTATCTCTTGTATTGCATTTTAAAGTATTTAATATTTAATATCCAAACAGTACGAAAAGGAGCATGTATAGTAGCTTTTTAGCTCTTTACAATGATATCATGACAAAATTCTTTTTAAAAATGAAAAATGATATAAAATACATAAATCATGAACTTCAATCATGGTTTAGTACAGTCATGGCGTTAACTTCTTTAGTTCGAAGATTCGAATCTCAATATCCATAATTTCACTATTTTTGGACTGGGGTATTCTTTTTGTTATAAAATAACACAAAATCATCCATGAAAGAATTTTTCATTAGAGACAATAGATTGTATATGTGTTTGTGTGTGCATGTGAACTTTTTTCTGAAGTTTACTCATGATTCTAGTTAGAGCAACTAGGTCATTAATTACTATTAGAGTAATTAATGTGATTGGGTTCAGTGGGAGAGGAGACGGTAGGGAAAGGAAGAAAGTGAAAAGGAGATGGTTCATTAACAACAACCCCTATTTTTTAAAAAAATTTTCCTTCATTTTCTTGATGACCAAACAGAAGGAAGAAAATGAAAAGAAGATTTCTTACCTAAGTCGGCTGAGGAAATTAGATGGGTGCCGACGATAGAGGAAGTAGGTGGGAGGTGGAGGTGGTGAGCAGCGCCGACGGACAGTGGCACTAGACAGGTGGAGGTGGTGACACTTGGGGATTTTGGTTTGGAATTGAGAATAAGAGGGAGGGGGCACAGGAGATAAATGGTTGGTAAAGCTAAAACTAAAAATTAAAAATAATTAAATAAAATAATTAGTTTATAATTTAGGCTGGCTCGGGAAAAAAACCTTATATGAGGCCTGACCTGTTTAAAAAACGGGCATTATTTTTTGTCCAAGCTCATTTTTCGGGCCTATATTTTTACTCAAATCCTCTCATTTTTCGAACGAATCTTCAAGACAGGTTAAGTAACTCAGCCCATGATCAAGTCTAGTTTAAAGCTCTTAATTTTTATCATTTTAAACAAAATTTAAGTCATTATTTTTTTTTATTGGCATTTTTCTTATCTTTCCATTTACTTTTCTTTTAGAAAAGTACTTTTTATTTGTTCTTATTCTGATCGTAACTGTTAATCTTTTATGGGTTTTCATTTTATTTCAAAAATAGCACTTCAATTTTATTTTCAAAAAAGAAAGTTCGAGTGTTGGATTCATATGAAGAAACGAGGATAGTGTTTTCAAGGATCCAAAACTTGGACCTTAAATGCTTCAGAAAATCATGGGTTACCTCCTCATTCAAGACCATGGTTAGATTGGTACCGTTGAACGCAGCGACGAGAAGAAGAAAAAGGTTGATGGATTTGCGATAGGAAGAAGGTAAGGTACAATGTTTCTTTTTGGAATTTTTTTATTTTTTATTTTTTGTAAATTTCAATTATTTTTATAAGTTTTACTTGTTTTTATAAAAAAATATTTTTTAAAATTATTGTTAAAAAAAATTAAAAGTATTAAGATGATATTTTAATTATAATTCACTGGCAACATTTACACCATGTTTGGTTGGGTGTATTGGCATAGCCAATACACCCTTAATCTGTGGGCCCCACCTAATCCCTCTTTATTCCGTCGTTTGGTTCAATGTATTGCTAATACGCGTGTAATACATTACTTTCCTAATCGGTGAAAACCACCGATTTTTAATCCCTCTCTTTTGCCCAGATTAGCTGCCGCTTCAGTTTACCCTCCCTGTTTTACCCTCCCCCGATCCCTTTTGTTTCTCTTCTGTTCCTTCTAGCTTCAGCCGATTTGCTCCCTTGTTTCTTTTCTTTTCTTTTCTGTCGATTTGCTCCTAGTTTATTTTCTTTTCTTTTCTGCCAATTTGCTCCCTCTGTTTCTGCCGATTTGCTCCCTCTGTTCCTCTGCCCATAATACTCTCCAGCAATATACACACCGACGCACAAGGAAAGCACTGTTGGTAAGCCTTTGTTTCTCCTACCCTGAACTTTTCTCCAGAAACAATCACTCTTATCATGTTTTTCGTTTCCTTCATGTAAAGCAGTTGCTATACTTTGCTGGGTTGTTTTTTTTTTGGTTTTCGTCAGTGATGGAATGTTCTAGTTCGAAGTTAGATGATCTGCCGGCAGTTGCTCTATGTCGGGAACGATGTAGTTTCTTGGATGAAGCAATTCAACAATGTTTTCCTTCATGGGAACGTTCTTTTGGGTCCAAACTACTTCAGTACTTGAAAAATTGGTAAACCAAAGGACTCGCATGCAGTAAATGCCAAAACTCGCTAATTAGTCTCTGTTGCTATTATTCAGGTTTTTCAGTTTTCATGAATGTGTCGATCAAAGACTGTAGAAAGCTGAATTTCACTTTCTCTTCATAATTGCAAGCTTTTGGAAATTATCTCCTCTTTGTAGTCTAAAGAACTAATGCTTTCTTTATATTGGGAAAAGAATAGTGTATTGAACTTCCGACCTCATCTGTGTTTATCAGATGTGGGGCAATTTCAGTGACTATGTATAACTTTGGTTCTCCTAGAGTTGGTAACAGAAGATTTGCAGAAGTATATAATGAGGTAATAGAATATTTTTCTCCAGTTTCCCTTTACTTATGACCATTTCTCCTCGACATTTATTGAAGTTGGAAAAGCTATTCTGTCAAGCCATATTATCTTATCCTTTTTTTTTTCATTTATTAAACATTTTTCCCAAAGAGTTGTTTTAATAATTTCTTTCCAAATGATAGCCTTTTGAAAATTTTGGCACTTTGTCCGTTTGGTGCTTGAATTGAAATTCTTGCTTCCTGATGCATGGGAAAATGCACATATTGAAATTTCTAATATCAGTCTGCTCAATTGATCATGTTGTTTACATATATATTTTATCTAGAAGTTCGACACATCATTGGTTAAGGTTTATGCAATTGAATACATACCTTTGCAGAAAGTTAAAGATAGCTGGAGAGTTGTTAACCACAGAGACATTATACCTACAGTCCCTCGTTTGATGGGTTATTGTCATGTGGCTCAGCTTGTTTATCTTGCTGCTAGGGAACTAAAAGATGCTTTGGTGAGTTTTTATTTTTTTTATAATTTGAACCCCCTTGTGGTGCAGTCATTATATTCAAGTGTTGGTTACTGGTTATAAATTATATGGACAGGATAAATGACATGAGAGCTGAAGTTGTGGTTAGACTTTTAATTTTGACTGCTTGATTTGCCTTGCCATCTCTCTTGCTTTGCTTTGACTGCTTGATTTGCCTTGCCATCTCTCTTGCTTTGCTGTTGTTGCTAATTTATTTTGAAAATAACAATCGACCAAGAAGAAAATCTATTTTTCCAATAATATTTGAATATGGTTTGAAGTAGACATCTATATCGTGTCACCTGTTTAAAATTCTTAAATTCGCTGAATCGAACTACTTAATATGTTGGTTGAGAAAATGTAATCTTTGTTGGCTGTTATATTTCATCTTCATAGTTTGATTCCTTTTTGTTTTTATAAGTAGCTTGACCAAACCAAATTCGGTTTACTAGTTTTTCATTTTCTATTCGTTGACTTGCACTATAATCATTTTCATTTATTATTCCTTGTATTATTTTTTTCATCTTCACAAATTCTTTATATGGAATGCTTTGTTTATTACCCTTTTAACGCGAATAATTGATCATTGCTCATGATAGTTTATGCATGCATCTGGTTATAATTTTAAAATACTTTTTTTTAGGAAAATATGGAGCTTTGAAAAGATGGTTATCAGGGTGATGTTATCGGGGAGTACACACCAGATGTTCTTATCACTGAATTTGTATGTTTCTTGTTGTCTAATCTTTTCTTTTTTTCTTACTTTTTTCCAACTTGGAAAGCGTTGTCAAGTCCTAAAATCATTACTTTTGGGAGGGTTTTACCTAAATACTATCCTTGGCCCCTAGGATTAGCCTCAGACCGTAAAATGAATGAGTATACATGTGGTTATACCAAGAAAAGAAAACCTCGATATTTCCACGTATCATCAGACGCTAATTATGTCAGTTATCGTAGTGTAATCTCATTTGCATATGTTTGAAGGCCTAGTCTAGGGACTAGAGAGTATTCGTTTTCTTGGTAATTTGATACTAGCCTGCTAGATGTAAGCATCAAAACCATGTGTTGTCCTAAAAAAATCAAAATCATGTAATCCAACCAGAAATCGATTTCATTATAGCAGTTAATTAGATTGTTTTTGGTTTAAAAACTTGATAGTGGACATAGATTGCTGAAAAATGAAACTATTGAAGGACCTTTCGTTTTACCGATCTTACCCTAGCTGTGATGCTAAATAAAGCAGAATTGCACAACATGATTCATAGTAACACTAAACCCAGCACAAAAGGCTTTATTTGTTTGTTTGTTTGTCAAAGTGACTACTTTGTATAGATCAATCCTGGAACATCAAGACTTTTAATGCATGTAACTCACTGTTTCAAGCTTGCATCATTATTTTGTTTAATATTCCCATCTCTGAGTTATATTTTACATAAATTATCAATTTGTGGTATTGGTCTGATCAATTCTGCTTCTACATCAGTTGCTCTTAACGTAATGCATTGCATGCATCATCTATTTACAATTGTAACATCCATGTTTTGTTATTTAAAGATACTCTGTGTGGGAATGTGGGGGCTACTTGTTGTTTAGGAATAGGTACCAATTTGATCAAGTTACTGAGGATGCCATGGTTGATAGACTGAGCAGTTTCTCCCTTGACGATAACAACTTTGAAGCGGTGAAGCAGCTTTGTTGCAGCATTGCCAATAAATTTGATGTTTGATCTAAAAGTTTTTAAATGCATGTTTATATATTTTAGAATTATGTTGCCTCTGGAATCTTGTTTTTCTCCTATTGCCTATTGGGAACTGAGGCTTGTAATAGGGGGTTGACTTGTTTGTTTATGAGGATGACTGGATCAAATGCTATATTTGGAAGTTGTTTTGCTGATCAGGATGGCTTTTATTTTGCTGATAAATGGAGAAATCAGTTGAAGTATTTGAAGGATATAAGAAAAGAGCTTTACATTACTACTTGTTCAATATCATTAATATAGCATTTGGAAAAGCTTGCACGAAAACTAATTCGCAACCTTGATTTCAAAGTAATGTTGTATTTTATCAAATTAAATTTATCTTTATTCCTTCTAAATATATGAATTATTTATATGTTAATTTATCTTATATATCATTTAATATTATTTTATTTATAATATTTTAATTGTATACTATAAATTATTAGCATTTTAATCGTATACTATAAATTCTTCATTACTATATTTATCTCTATGCTATTAATTAGTCACGAAATATTAATTATACATCATATATTATTAGGTTATAGTTACACGAGAGTTCGTTGATTTTTGTTAGGTAAATACACATTCAAACTTTAGATTAAATTACATATTTTTATTAAATTATATTTAATAATAATTATTTTAAATTATATTTTATAGTATTATATATTATGATTTTAGTAAATTCATATAAGAATATATTTAATATTAAGAATTTTATTAAATTATATATTTTTATTAAATTATATTTAATAATAATTATGTTAAATTATATTTTATAGTATTATATATTAAGATTTTAGTAATTTAATATTAAGAATATCTAATATTAAGAATTTTATTAAATTATATATTTTTATTAAATTATATTTAATAATAATTATGTTAAGATATGATTACATTATTTATTATTTATATTAATAATCTTATTTTAAAATTTAATAACAATAATAATAATTATCAACCTAAAAAAAATTCTGCTAAGGGTATTCTAGTCATTTTAGCTATTTTCCTTATGCTATTACATCTCCATTCCATTCAACCAAACACAAGAATACTATTACGCCTCTATTCCATTACATTCAACCAAACAATTGATTTGCTATTACGCCTCTATTCCAATACAGCGAACCAAACGTGTCCTTAATGTGTCATGTCATCCCAAATTAGTATATGGTCATGTTAGGATAATAGGATATGAGTGATCAAAATATAACAAGTAAATAACATTAAAATTGAATGATTAAATATAGTTTTAAATGAAATGTAGTGACTGTTGATTGTTGGGTAGTTTATTTTTTAAAATTTTGTTAAGTTATTAAAAAAATAAAAACTTAGATGTCTTTACTCTTTAAATGAATATATCAAATAAAATGATGTCATTTTATTGAAATATTTAAAAATAAATATAAATAATTTTATTTTAATGAGTAATAATAATTTATTTGTTGATAGTATAAAAATAGGAGGAATCTACTTACGTAAAATAGATTAAAATAAATATAAGGTTAAGATTAAGTAACACTTCCTTTTCTTTTTCTTTTTTCCTTTTTTTACATTAAAGCCTTCCCTTTTCTATCCCAAATTTCACGGAAAACAGTAACTTTTCCTTTTCCTTGTCTGTCTTCCCCTGGTGACTGGATTGGTTTGCTAGTTTTGTTGATAGGCAGATGCAGACAGTCATTAAAGCTTTGGTTTTTAATTGTTCAGCACAATTGTTACACTATGTTTGGAAAGACAACTGAGAAATGGAGTGTTAACTCAAATTTAAAGTTAGTATTAAAATCTAAAATACATGAATTATAATAGTATTAAAATCTAAAATACATGAATTATAAGAAACAAATATGAAGGTTAAATTAGTTTATACATGTCTTATATAAAATTTTACATCAACTTTAAATTCAATGCTTTGTTGATGTGACTCTAATTCTTATTATCAGTTGGTATAATCACATAGTATAACACACTGTTTAACTATCCAAAATGACATTGCTTCTCACATCCAGCCCATAGGAAATACTTTCACTGAAATCACTCCTATAAAAAATGGCAACATTCGATGCTTCTAATTTTGTGCTTCTTATGACAACTGGCGCAACCAACACCAACACACTTATAACCCACTCCTTGATTGCTTCCATAGGAAAATATATCACCATAAACTTCCAACCTGGAGCATATCCTTCTTGGTGGCACAATCCACTAAAACCCAGGGTTTTGTCACCAAAGAACTTTACAAGTTGCTAGGGAAAAAAAAAAAAAAAGCCAAAGCCTTAGTTTTTCGAATTTGATCTCAAACTGCTATACCTTGCTAGGGTAGCTGCCACATCATATCCCAAAGATTACATCAGTCCTAAATTTAAGCAATTCAATGACAAGTATGATGCCTTTCAGCATTTAATGAAATTTTTGTGATGCTAGGAGTTGTTGGGTTAGACGATGATTTAAGCATGCTAAGTATATGCCTTCCTGTTAATGACTTAGAAAGTATATGCCTTCCTGTTAATGACTTGGAAAATTCTCTTAACCTCAAACCTGATTCTTGTGGAATCTTGGAACTAGATGTGTGCAATATTTGGAGAGAAGTTCTTATCCACTCAAGAGAAGGTTAGTCTTGTTGACTTAGGTAGATAATATCAGAGATCAAAAGAGGATGCCATGGATTACATTCATTGCTTTAGAAAGAGTTTTAGATGTGCAAGAAGCCTCATGATGAAAAGAAATTGGTTAAAGTGTGCATCCAATGTATGTTTGACGAATTCCAGCTTTACTTGAAAAATTTATCATTACCTTCTTTTTCTAGCTTGGTAGAAGCTACTAGAAGAGCCGATAATACTATCATGGAAAATAAGAGACGAACTTATCACTTTCACCCGAAAGAGGGTTTTTTTTGTTTCAAATAATTAGAAATTATTTAAAAAACCTAAACATATATAGTAGTGATGGAAGAGACTTTCCACCGTGGTTGTGATGCTCTATGGAAAAAGTACTTGAACTTTTGAATAAATGGGTGAATGAAGGTAGTGCCTCTACCTAGTCCTGAGTGCCAACCTACTAATGGATAAAAAATCTAATCCTATATATTGTCATTTCCGTAGGATCGTTGGACATCCTACACGAGTGTAATGCTTTAAGAAAAATTTACCATAAAAAGATGATAAAAAGGTATATCTCAATTTAACGTACCTTATTTGTGGTTTTACATGTGTTTGAAGGAAATTATTTATTGATAGTTAAGTACATTCTTGCAAGCTTGAATTGTCAACTTCTTGTTCTCAATTTGGCCAATTCAACTAATTATTTTACAAAAGTATATTTAATGGAGAAGCCGACCGTTGTGGTCAAAGTGCTACTTCTATTACTCTCCCAAATACGAATTCTTTTAGTGGAGAAGTCGACCGTTGTGGTTAGGGAACCACCTCCATTACTTTTCCAAATACAAACTCTTTTAGTAGAGAAATCGATGATTATGATCAATGCATCACTCCCTTTCACTCTCTCAAAATACAAATTCTTTCAATGGAGAAGTCATTGTTGTGGTTAAAATATATCACTTCCGTTACTCTCCCAAAATACAAATTATCTTGCTAAAGAAGTTCATGGTCGTGGTCAAAGCGCCACTTTCGTCAGTCTCCAAAAATAAAATTTCTTCTATACAAAAGTCACTCCTTGCTGGCTAGATACATATTCTCTTAATGGAGAAGTCGCCCTTTATGGTCAAAGCACCACTTCCTTTCATCCCCTAAAATACAAATATTCTTAGTAAAAAAGTCGACGATTATGGTGAAAGCACCGCTTTTGCCAGTTACATGTATACGTGTTCTGCCAATGAAGTAGTTGACATTATTCTTAAAAAATGGTTGCTGGAAATTTTGCAAAACAACTAAAAGCCAGGTAAGTATACCTTCAAATTTCACAATTTTGGAGATACATGATATGTTTTGCTAGAATTTCATGTAAGATGGTCTAATATGAGTTTCCAATCTCACTTGGAAATTTTGAAGTAAAGACATTGAATTAAAAGTTGTTATATAATTGAAAAGTAATTGTTGCGCATAAATGCTTTAATGCTTCTGAGAACAGCTAATGATTTATATTAAAGTATAATTAAAAAAAAGGGAGAGATCTAAGTTAAATTATATTTGCTCCTTATGACCATAATCTTGGGAGATATGATCACCATACCTCGCGAGTAGCGATATTATTCCTTGGTAAATGCTAAAATTCTTACTTAATCTGTAGATATAGTTGATACTCAATAATTCACAGGCTTTAGATTAAGGTGTGATTAATATATAGTTATTTAAAAGGAATTAAACTGGAAGTTGTCAACATAAATCAACTGTTAAGTATATGTTTTCTTATTTATTTTAATATTAGTCAATTCCATAGTTTTTGTCTATATATGCTACGGTTTAGGCACCTAGCAGGGTTTTCAAATTTACATTTATTACAAATTTTACTATTTACTTCGAAATAAACTTTAATCTTGATAAAAGTTTTAATGTCGCTGGCGGCGATCTCGCTAGCTTTGCTTTCCGCTAGCTTCGATCCCACTTGTTTGCTTCTTGCTAGCTTCAATCCCGTTAGCTTCGCTTTCTGCTAGTTTCAATTCCGCTAGCTTCGCATCCTACTAGTTTAACATCCTGTTAACTTTGATCCCGTTAGCTTCGCATCCCGCTTGTTTCGCGTTCCACTAACTTTGCATCTCGCTAACTTTGTTACCCACTGGCTTCGCATCCCACTAGCCAGAGACGAAGTGAGAACAATTTTTTTGGGGGAGTCGAATGAAATTTTAATATTTTATAGTTTATATTTTTATAATTTTTAAAGTATTAAATTGAATTTTTATAATTTTAGGAGGCCAAAGTATAATTTTATCTTTACTAATTTAAAATTTTAAAAAAAATTAGAGAACCTAAATAACAATTTTTCGTTTTAGAGGGGGTCGGGGCCATGCCTCTGCCACTAGCCTCAAATCTAGCTAGCTTTGATCCCACTAACTTCTCATGCTGGTAAGTAGTCTGAATTAATGGTATTAACAGCTAAAAGGCAGTGCCTGTTTAAGTGGCCAAAACGAAAATGCCTTATTTTTGGTATAGCAAACCTGCTGTTATGGTCTATTAATTCCTGATATTTTGGCCTCAAATCCATCTGTTATGTTTGGTATCAGAGCCAACACTCCAAGATTTTCTTTTATTTGAGAAAAACCAAATTCAAAAGGAAGAGAAGCACTTTAAGCCATGAATTCTCCCAGAACTTCTACTACTAAAGCTCCTTTATCTTTACCTAGTTTTCCCCAAAATCTCATTCTGCTAGAAAAATATCTTCTTTATATGAAGTTACATACTTATCTGAAGAGGAAAAGGTCCAAGCTTCGAACTTACCACTTGTAAATCCTTATTCTACATACTAGAAACCTAGTTTTTCTCCCATTAAAAGTATAAAATCTCTTATTAGTACTAGCCAGAAAAATGTTCGGGAATATGTCCAATCCTCAAAATTCGATAAACACCTCATTTATGGCGGACATGAAGAACAATTTGTTACTCTTGAGATCCCTTTAAATTTCCCCCAAGAATGCATCCAACGTGGATATTCTCATATCCATTTTGGAGAGGTCAGATTGGCCCTGAATTACAATGGAACTTCTGGGAAACCAATTGTGTCCAGGATCGCCCTACTAGACTCTAGATATAAAAGATATCAAGATGCTTGTATCAGAACAGTTGAAGCCATTTTAAGCTCAAGGATGGCTATGGTAACTTTGTTTCCAAACTTTACCATGTCCCTGTAAGATCCAAATCTGATGGATGCCTTAAAAGTCCAAAATCAAATTATTGGGGCTGAAATGGTGGAATCAGTAGTTACAGCAACTCTTCACTATCAGATAGTGTACAGAGTTCAGGATCATGCTTTAAAACTCTCAAATCAAGGATCTGAAGATTCTCTTCTCATTTCTGTTAACACAATAGAAGAACCACAGTGCTTCCATGTTCCAAAGCAGATACCTAAGCAGGAGCTGTTAAAGCTTCTACTAGAAAAGTGGGCGACTAATTATGAGCAGATCCATCAGCATGATCAACCAATAAAATCAACAAAAAGTCAAATCATCACTAGATCTAATGGAACTAGTGAGATAGAATTTGACCATAGTCATTTAAACCAACCTCCTACACTACCAATCTTTCCCACACAGTTGATGCTACAACCACTACAGCCTGATGATCTAGGACCAGGTCTTGAAACAGCTCTTATACAGAGCTTCCAGTCTAATGGAAAGCCTTTGTATTTTTTTCAAGGATCCTAATATAGGACACTGTCATTGGGATCTTGATTGTTCCTGTGACTTATGCCGAAATCAAAGTTTTGATAATCTGGATGATGAAATCCAAAAGTCCCGCAGAAAGAAAAAGAATCACAAGAAATCAACCCAGTCATAATTTTATGATCGATGGATGGATGGAGACCTAACATTGGACCATTAGGAGAAGATAATGGTAAATTTGTTTATCTTGTAGATTATTCTGCAGGAAAACCAAAACCACAACCTCCTAAGGTACATGACCAACCTCCCAAAGATCCTCCACCACTTAAAGGAGACCCAAAGGATAAACAACAATGGTTAGCTAAACCTCTAAAGCAACCACGTTACAAGAGGATCAACAAATGGTTCCAAAAACATAATCAATTCCAATCATGTTCTCGAGAAGTAAAAGTTGTTGCCCAAGCACAAAAGGTTCCAGAAGTGCAGATGTACCAGACAACTTCTTCTTATGAACAAGAATTTCCACCACTTGAAGAATTTTCACGAAAGGAGTATCTTCATGCTCCAAAAATTCCCTTAAAATTACAGGCGGATGAAGAAGGCCGACAAGTTAAGATTACAGCAGCAGAAGCCATTTTAAACTAGCAAACAGAAAATGCACTGGCCCAAAACTCTGCATTGAAGAAGATAGACCTGAAAGTCGATTAGATTGATTTTAAAGTCTCAAAAATTGAAGGTAAAATAGATGAAAATTCCAAGATGATCAAAGATCTCATCCAGATTTTTTAAAAAGATTGAAAGAAGTTATCACTGAACCAGCAGCTCTAAGACAAGACTTTTTCTCTCATCTTGCCCAAAGAGAAAAAGAAATACAAAACCTTAAGGAACAAATTCAAATCCTTAAGGAAACGAGAAAAGTACCTTCTCCCCAACCTTCTAGGAATGGTTTTGAATTATTCCCTTCAGTAAGACAATTGGACAAGCCCAGGTCATTTGAAAATCTAAAGATAGAATTTCCTCCTCCTGAGGAAAAGAAAAAAACCAATTACTTATGATCTCTTTTTTACATATTAAAGCCAAAAAAGAAACAGAAAAAAGAGAAGTAGCAGAAAGAAAAAAGTAAAAAGAAAAAACTTTAGGGAAAAGACCGGTAGAGAAAGAAGAAGGGGCACAAAAAAGCAACACATTTGATAAGCAAGCCCATCAAAGTCCAGTTTTTCCCAAGATATTCTGTTACTAGAATAGTTTTAGGTTCAAAACTTCCTGGTAAGGATCTTGTTGTTGGTTTTGATATTTATAAAAAAGCTAAACAACTTTGATGGACTTTTTTGTGACCCTAAAAATTTTTGACCCTAAAACGATTTTGATACCTATCTTGGTGGGGATAGAGGAGGACTTTTTTGTGCCCCTTCTTTCTCTACTGGTCTTTCCCCAAGGCTTTTTCCTTTAGGTTTTTTCTTTCTGCTGCTTCTCTTTTTTCTGTTTCTTTTTTGGCTTTAATATGTAAAAACAAATCATAAGTACTTGGTTTTTTCTTTTCCTCAGGAGAAGGAAATTTTATCTTTAGATTTCTCGATGATCTGGGCTTGTCCAATTGTCTTACTAAAGGGAATAATTCAATCCCATTCCTAGAAGGTCAGGGAGAAGGTATTTTTCCTGTTTCCTTAAAGATTCGAATTTGTTCCTTAAGGTTTTGTATTTCTTTTTCTCTTTGGGAAAGATGAGAGAAAAAGTCTTGTCCTAGAGCTGCTGGTTCAGTTACAACTTCTTTCAATCTTTTTTGGAAAAGCCGGATAAGATCTTTGATCATCTTGGAATTTTCTTCTGTTTTATCTACAAATTTTGAGACTTTAAAATCAATCTGATTCACTTTCAGGTCTATCTTTTTCAATGCAGAATTTTGGGCCAGTGCATTTTTTGTTTGCCAGTTTAAAGTGGCTTCTTCTGCTACAATATTAACTTGTCGGCCTTATGTATCTGCCTGCAATTTTGAGGGAATTTTTAGACCATGAAGATTCTCCTTTCGTGAAAATTCTTCAAGTGGTGGAAATTTTTGTTCATAAGAAGAAGTTGTCTGGTACATCTACACTTCTAGAACCTTTTGTGTTTAGGCAACAACTTTTACTTCTTGAGAACATGATTGGAATAGATTATGTTTTTGGACCTATTTGTTGATCCTCTTGTAACATCGTTGCTTTAGAGGTTTAGCTAACCATTGTTGTTGATCTTTTAGGTATCTTTTAGGTGGTGGAAGATCTTTGGGAGGTTGGTCATGTACCTTAGGAGGTTGTGGTTTTGGTTTTTCTGTAGAATAATCTACAAGATAAACAAATTTACTATTATCTTCTCCTAATGGTCCAATATTTGAGTCTCCATCCATCCATCGATCATAAAATTCTAACTGGGTTGATTTCTTGTGATTCATTTTCTTTCTGCGGGACTTTTGGATTTCATCATCTAGATCATCAAAACTTTGATTTCGGCATAATTCACAGGAACAATTAAGATCCCAAGGACAGTGTCCTATATTAGGACCCTTGAAAAAATACAAAGGCTTTCCATTAGACTGGAAGCTCTGTCTGAGAGCTGTTTTAGGACCTAGTCCTAGATCATCAGGCTGTAGTGGTTGTAATATCAACTGTGTGGGAAAGATTGGTGGTGTAGGAGGTTGCTTTAAATGAATATGTTAAAATGTTATCTCACTAGTTTCATCAGATCTAGTGATGATTTGACTTTTTGTTGATTTTATTGGTTAATCATGCTAATGGATCTGCTCATAATTAGTCACCCACTTTTCTGGTAGAAGCTTTAATATATCCTGCTTAGGTATCTACTTTGGAACATGGACGCAATGTGGTTATTCTCTTGTGTTAACAGAAATGAGAAGAGAATCTTCAGATCCTTGATTTGAGAGTTTTAAAGCATGATCCTGAACTCTGTACACTATCTGATAGTGAAGAGTTGCTATAATTGCTGATTCTACCATTTTAGCCCCAAAAATTTGGATTTGGACTTTTAAGGCATCCATCAGATTTGGATCTTGTAGGGACATGGTAAAGTTTAGAAACAAAGTTACCATAGCCATCCCTAAGCTTAAAGTGGCTTCAACTATTCTGATACAAGCATCTTGATATCTTTTATATCTGGAGTCTAGCAAGGCGATCCTGGACATAACTGGTTTCCCAGAAGTTCTATGGTAATTCAGGGCCAACTTGACCACTCCAAAATGGATATGAGAATATCTATGTTGAATCCATTCTTTGGGGGAAATTTGAAGGGATCTTAAGAGTAACAAATTGTTCTTCCTGTCCGCCATAAATGAGGTGTTTATCGAATTTTGAGGATTGGACATATTCTCAAACATTTTTCCGGCTAGTACTAATAAGAGATTTTATACTTTTAATGGGAGAAAAACTAGGTTTCTGGTATGTAGAATAAGGATTTACAAGTGGTAAGTCCGTAGCTTGGACCTTTTCCTCTTCAGAGAAGTATGTAACTTCATATAAAGAAGATATTTTTCTAGCAGAATGAGATTTTAGGGTAAAACTAGGTGAAGATATAGAAGCTTTAGTAGTAGATGTTCTGGGAGAATTCATGGCTTAAAGCATTTCTCTTCCTTTTGAATCTAGCTTTTCTCGAATAAAAGAAAATCTTAGAGTGTTGGCTCTGATACCAAACATAACAGGTAGATTTGAAGCTGGATATCAGGAATTAATAGATCATAACAGCAGGTATGCTATGCCAAAAACAAGGCCTTCTCCTGTTGGCCACTTAAACAGGCACTGCCTTTTAGCTGTTAATACCATTAATTCAGACTACTTCCTCAAACCCAACTGAGTTTAGTACCCCTGATCTAAGCTTAGTTTCTGGTTCAGGATCTATTTTATGGCAAGCACAGAGCATACTTCTAACTTACGGGAGGTTTTCTCTTATTGATATACCATAATCAAGAAGGAAGAGAATAGAGAGTTTTAGCAAGACATTTTACAAAAGCACTCTAGTATTTTTTTTGTTATTATCGTTCTCTATCTTACATCTGAGAGTTTTCCTTCTTCTTATATAGAGAAGGAATTCTGGATAAGAAGGAATCTAATAATTCCTTGGATACATATTACAGACAAGCAAACCTATAATAAAAGTCCTAGTACAATGACTAATACAAACTTTAATAAAAGTAAAGTCCTAGTACAATGACTCATACAACCTTTAATAAAAGTAAAGTCCTAGTACAATGATTTATACAACCTTTAACAAAAGTACAGTCCTAGTACAATGCTCATACAACCTTTAATAAAAGTAAAGGATAAAAATCCACAAAAGGACAAGAAAGCCTTTAATTAGTGTCATAATATGTGCTGGTGTCAGAGGTAATGTTTAATTCTTCTGTTTTTCTCTTCTTTTCCTCCTTAGCCGTGTAGCACTTTAATTCCAGATGTTGAAGTTTTTCTTCTAAGTCATTAGGCAGTTTGTCAGATATATCTTCATGCACATCTTTCTAGGCTGGTGTGTTTTGTGTTGCTTGGCTACAATACATTGGATAATCTTGTGACCACTCCTTTGGATCTAGTATATCTGACTGATATTCCTTTAAAGCCTTTTTCAATTGTCTTGATAAGGTGTTGGTGGATCAATGTTTACATCCCATGATGCCAATTTTTTTCTTGAAGGCCATATCTCTGAAGGGATATTTTTGTTAATCTGGCACAAGTGCTTCTGCAAATCCTTGTAGTCATAAGGATTTAGACTTACTTCTGAAAAATAAGTTCTATGAATCCATGTAATAGGAAATGCTCCTAACTGTGTTGCTGAACCATTTTGCATGAAATACTGGGGCTTATAAAAGATAATCAGGATCCATTGGGCTATTTTATTTTGGAGAAATTCAAACCTGATCATAATAGACCATTGTTCCAAAGGATAAAACCATTTAAAAAAGATAGCTGAATTCTTCATTTCAGGACTGATTTCATCTTGCATGGCCATTATCAGAAAATATTGAAGGTCTTCAATAAAAAATTTTATTCCTATATGGAACAAATGAGTTAAATACCAAAGCATCCATTTTAATTCATCAGGGAATTCACTAAACTGGAATTTTAGTGGATGAATAAATGGGTACTCAGGATGAAGACCTAGTGGTTTTAAAAATAATCCTCCAAAATCTCAAAAAAAGCTTAGCTGGTAGGAAAGCATCATGTTCATGGCTTTTGTGTAGTACTAAGTGCAGGCTACTATGTGACCTAGTGGTTTCCTATATCTTGTTTAGTATAGATCATTGGTTTAACTCTAATAATTTTATTGGGATTTTCTAATTTAATTTTACAATATCTAGTGCTATTTTGCCATAATTTTAATGGTTCTTCACTAAAATTATTTTCTAATATTTTAAACAACCAATGACTTGTTTCAAGTTGTTTAATTTGTTTTTTTCTTGGTGGTGTAAAATATTGGGATTTCCTATTACTCCAGCATGTAAATTTGATTCAATTCCTCCAATAAGTGCTTTTATTGGATTTTCAAATCTTTTATCTAATAAAATTGCTATTGTTGGTATATCATGACCTTTTCTAAACAAAGCTCTTATAGTTATCATTATTATTCCTAAATGTATATATCTAACTTGGGGATATTTCTTTTTAATCCTCTTAATTTTATCTTTATTAAATAGTGAGATTTCTATTAATCCACCTCTAGTATCTTTAGCTACTGTATTACCACTTATTTTTTCTATATGTCTTTGACACCATATCTTATATTTAGATATTTTATAAATTTCTTCTTTAGAAATATGATTTTTATTAATTTTTTCTATCATTTCATCAGAAAAGTCTTTTTCTTCTCCGATTATATATTCTAATTTTATATCTTGTTGTTCATTCTTAGGAATTTCTTCTAACTGATTATTAGAACTTCTTCCTATATTAAACATAAATATATATTCTTCTTCATCCGTATCAGAATCTGTTTCTAATATTAATTCGTATAATATTTCCTCAGGATTTATTTCCTCTTCTGAACATATTTCTAAATTTTTTCTTCAAGTGTTTTAATCATTTTTTTTGCACTTTTTCCTTTATTAGGACAATTTGGTGCTATATGTCCTTCTTCATCACATATAAAACATTTACATATTTGTTTTTTAGGTTTTTTTAGAAGTTTTCTTCTAATAAATCTTTTCTTTTATTATAACCAAAATTTTTCTTATTTCCTGGTTTCCATCTAACCAACTTTGTAACAGCCCGGTTTAGACCATAGTCGGACAGTGATTTTAGGACCACAAATCTGAGTCAAAAAAATATTTTAATATTAATTTCCGTGCTTATAGTATGTGAATTGACATGTGTGAAATTTTTGTGATTTAATTGATCCGTTTGTGTGCTTAATTTGTGAAAAGGGCTAAATCGCATAAAAAGTAAAAGTGGCATTCTCATTGTTAATATGCTAATTTGTTATGATTTGATTTATGGGAAGTCCTTAAAAGGTTAATATGCCATTATAAGGTTAGTGGAAATTTATGTCCATGATTCAAGTGATTTTTATTAAGATTTCATTAAGGTTAAAATAGTAAAAAGTATAATAACATGATATTAAATAAAATAAAACACAAAATAGTCATGCATTCATCTTTGTTTTTGCCAAAACTTGAAGAACAAAGAAGTCATTTTGTTGTTTTAGGTTCGGCACTTTGAAGCTTTAAATTAGGTATGTTCTTTGCTCGGTTTTGGATTATTTTTGCGTTTTTGAGATCGTTACTTCGAATACTAGCTAGCCCGTGCCTAAATTTTTGAATTTGTTGTGGATTTTTTGATTTGCCATTGTTGATAGCTTACGATTTTTGTGGTTTGATGATGAAAAATAAATCTTTGGTGATAGATTATTATGTTTAATTAAGTGATTTTTAGTAAAAATGTGTATAAAGGATTAAATTGTGAATTTTATAAATTGAAGGGTCAAAATGTGAAATAAATGAAAGAAATGGGCTGCTAGGGACCTTAGTGAAATTCGACAAAGCTTGGGTGTGGTGAAATTTTGAATATTTTGTGTTTTGTGAAATAGAGACTAAATTGTGAAAAATGTGAAATGTTAGGGGCTAAAATGCAATTTTCCTGTTTATGTGTTTTTGAATGAATTTGAATTAATATATGATTAAACAAGTCAAATTTTTATTAATTTAGATCAAGAAAACAAGAAATCAGATTTGGAACGGGGGAAATCAAAAGTTGTCAAATAGTCATCCCGGTCCGTTTGTTTTCATCCGAGGTAAGTTTATAAGTAAATAAATATCGTTAAATTTGTTTTTATATGTATTATAAATGCCGAATTGTTATAAGCATGGGAGAATTATTTATGCTTTTGATTCGATTAAATTACGACGTCTGAAAGCCCGTATGAACCATAGGATTCCGGTATGTGATTTCGTGTAAGACCATGTCTGGGACATTGGCATCGATTTGAGAATTACTGTAAGACCATGTTTGGGACATTGGCATTGTATTTGACTTCGTGTAAGACCCTGTCTGGGACAGTGGCATCGATATTTGATTACATGTAAGACCACGTTTGGGACGATGGCATTGTACGAGCTGTTAAGCTATCTGAATATCCTTAACCATTCCGACTGGTATAACGGGCAAAGATTAGCAAGATCGAATATGAGTTTGGTTTAAATAATTCAGGTATGTTTTATGTTTATATGAGATTCGAATGAAAATGTAAGTTTTGATGCAATTATGTGACCATGTGAAATAACTTGTGAAAGGTGATTATATATATGTATGAGTTTAGTTATATTCAGCCAAATAGTAATAAGTTATTAATGTCCTTATTATACTTTATTTGCTTATGAATTACTAAGCTTTCCAAGCTTACTGTGTGTGTGATTGTTCGTTGTTTTATAATTTTAGGAAGCTAGTTACGAGCTCGGGGATCGTCAAGGAAGTCTGTCAGACGACCGACCGTTATTTCGGTATTTTAAAAGCTTGAATTATAAACCTATGGCATGTTTTGTTGATTTTGAATTTGTATATAAAGCCATGCAAAAATGGCTAGAGTTGATGCTTACGTTTATGCATTTTTAGTAATGAAATATATGCTTGTGATGTTTTGATATATGATTCAGTAATGGGTGATGAAAAGCTTGGTTTACAATCGGCCATGAAATTAGCTCATTTGGATAGTGTGTTTATGGTATTTGAAATATAGGTTAAGTAATGGTTATGTCATTATTTTGATTGGTTATTTAGGAGTGATTGATGATGGCAAATTATGGATATGTTTTATGATCAATTGTGGTTTGGCTAATTTGATTTAGTTTGTGGTGACAAGCATACTAATATATTATGCTTGAATGTTTAGTCATGTAAGTTCGGTTGTTAAATGGTAAGTAATGAACATGTTTCATAATTGTTTTGGTTGATTGTTTTGGTACGGATCCAAATGGTAAAAGATGGTTATGATTCAGGCATGTTTTGATTAACTTTTAATGGATAGTTAAAAGTATCAAGTTGATGTTAGTATTATTATAGGTATGCGCATATGTGTGCTTGTAAATTCGGTCTTGATATGTGGTTCATTTTGGTAAGCTTATGATCTTTATAATGGTGTTATTGAATCAATGACTAGTTAATAAGATGAAATATAAAGCTAGGTATAATAATACATATATACATGTGAATTAGGTGTGTAAGGGAATGTTATTTGTGTTCAATTGATTAATGTGGTTTTTGTTTTTAGGGTAAAATGTGCACTATACATATATATATGCATCACTAGTATGTTCGGCTATGTCGTAATGTTACTAAAGTCGCATACGTGATTGCACCATATTATGGTATTATGGTTCGATTGGTTTTATTAGGTGCTTGTGCAGAAGTTATGAAATGTTATGTTTGATATTCAAATAATGAAATAAATATAGTGACGTATTTTTTTTAATGTATGAAATGTAATGATATATGTTGGGATATGTCTTAAGTATACAAATGCCATTAATATTAGGGTTATATGGTTCGAACATTAATATGTATGAAGTACATAAAATTTGGATTTGTTGCACATTAGTTAATTTGAACATGTGGTTATATAGATGATATTAATATGGTTGAAATTTGAAGCATGGTTTGTATATGTGTTATAAGTAATAAAGCATGATAAGATTTATCTGGTTATGTGTTTCGTATGTGAAAATTTAACTAATATGAGTTGGTGGATGATTGATATTGGATTTAAAAGTTATATTGTATAGAAGTTGAGATGGCCACATGTACGAAAACGATAAATGATTATGCGGAACGGTGTTTTTTCTGGTAATGCCTCGTAACCTTAATTTAGCGATAGATACAGGTTAGGGGTATTACATTTGATTGGTACCAGAGCTACGGTTTAGTTGATTTTAGGACTAACATAGCATGTGTGAGTCTAGCTATACATGCCACAATCTTATACTGCGATAGTGTGATGATTCTTGACATTTGAAAATGTGTTTTCGTATAGTAAATAGATCCCGATCGAGCCGTAGCAGATGACGTAGAATGTAATGTACCCGCTCTTGGTCAAAGGGTAGTGCAATCTGATTCTAGACCTAATTCGAGTAACCATGAGGGAGAGGCTAAACAAGCCTTCTTCCAAATGATGAACGAGTGGTTCACGAAGTTCGTATGAATGAATCCGACTACTCAACAACCCCTACCCCTGCCTAATCCCCCTCAGACTTTTGTTGTGCCTTCGGTTATGAATCTGATTCTGATGAATAAGCCTCCGGTCGATAAAATCTTAAAATACGGGGCCGAAGAGTTCAGGGCCACTAATGATGACGATGCTGAGAGAGCTGAGTTTTGGCTCGAGAACACAATTCGAGTGTTTGATGAAATATCGTGTACTCCTGACAAATGTGTTAAATGTGCTGTTTCTTTGTTGAGAGATGCAACATATCAATCGTGGAAAACTCTGACTTCTGTTGTTCCGAAAGAACGAATTACCTAGGATTTCTTTCAATCTGAATTCCGGAAGAAATATATCAGCCAAGGATTTATTGGTCAGAAACGTAAAGAATTTCTGGAGCTAAAACAGGGCCGTATGTCTGTTACGGAATATGAGCGTGACTTTGTTCGACTGAGTCGATATGCACGAGAATTTGTATCAACTGAAGAAATAATGTACAAAAGATTTGAAGATGGTTTAAATGAAGATATTCGTCTGTTAGTCGGGATTTTAGAAATAAAAGTGTTTGTTGTGCTCATTGATTGAGCTTGTAAAGGCGGAGAACTCGGGAAGGAGAAAAGAAAAGCTGATTCAGAAGTTAGAGATGCAAGAAAGAGACTCTCGAGTAAATCATTTCAGTCGGCATCAAAGAAATTTCGAGATGATTCTAGTCGTTCAAAGGCTAATATGGGATATTTGAACAGAGATAGTGCTAGATCATATTCGAGTTTCAAAGCTCCTACTACTTGAATTGCAAGTGTTGGAAATGTTCAATCCGATCGACCTGAGTGCAAGCATTATAGTAAAAGACATCTGGAAAGTTTTAGATTGAATGATCGAGCTTGCTTTAGATGTGGATCTTTAGATCACTTTATTTGAGATTGTCTTCAGTCTGCTGAGCAAGAGATTGCACAAAATTCGAGATCGAGTAACACATCAGCTAGAGGCAAGCCTCCTAGAAATATGGGAAATGTGTGTGGAAGTTAAAGAGCAACAACAGATACAACTGTTCGATCTGAGGCTAGGGCACCTGCTAGAGCCTACGCTATTCGAGCTTGTGAATAAGCTTCGTCTCCAGATGTGATAACTGGTACTTTTACTCTTTATGATACTAGTGTTATTGCATTGATAGATCCTGAATCGGCTCATTCTTATGTATGTGAGACTTTAGTATCCAGTAAGACTTTGCCTATAGAGTCTACTGAATTTGTGATTAGAGTATCGAACCCCTAGGGCCGGTGTGTCTTGGTTGATAAAGTATGTAAGAATTGCCCGTTGATGATTTGAGATTCATGTTTTTTGGCTAATTTGATGTTTTTGCCATTCGATGAATTTGATATAATTTTGGGCATGGGTTGGTTAACTTTGCATGATGCTATTGTGAACTGCAAACGAAAGACTATTGATTTGTGATGCCAGAATGATGAAATGATTCGGATTGAGCCTAATGATCTGAATAGTTTACCGACAGTGATTTTTTTGATGTTAGCTCAGAAATATGTGAGAAAGGGTTGTGAATCTTACTTTGCCTATGTACTCGATTCTAAAATGACTGAAAAGAAGATTGAATCAGTATCAGTCGTGTACGAGAATCCGAATGTGTTTCCTGAAGAATTACCGAGTTTGCCACCAATTTTAGAGGTAGAGTTTGGCATTGATTTAGTGCCGGGGATAACTCTGATTTTGATAGCTCCGTATAGAATGGCTCCGACTGAATTAAAAGAATTGAAAGTTTAGTTGCAAGAATTAACAGATAGAGGATTCGCTAGACCACGTTTTTCTCCCTGGGGTGTACCGGTTTTGTTTGTGAAAAAGAAAGATGGAACCATGAGACTGTGCATCGACTACCGACAGCTCAATAAGGTAAATATAAAGAATAAGTTTTCTTTACCATGAATTGAAGATTTCTTCGATCAGTTGAAAGGGGTTACAATCTTTTCAAAGATTAATTTGAGATCAGGTTATTATCAGCTGGGGGTAAAAGACTCCGACGTGCCAAAAACTATTTTCCGAACGAGATACGGACACTATGAGTTTCTGGTTATGCCTTTCGGACTTACAAATGCACATATTGCTTTTATGGATCTCATGAATCAGATCTTCAGACAGTATTTGGATCGATTTGTGGTTATGTTCATAGATGATATCCTGATTTAATCCCGTGATGAATCTGAGCATGCTGAACATCTAAGATTAGTACTGTAACGCCCCAAAAATATAAGTCTTTAATTTTTACGTGTTTTGACACAAATTGTTTGTTTTGTTTAATAGCTAAGTGATTTGGGTGTGTATGGGAGTGTTTGAGAAGCCAGGGTTCAAGTCATGGCATTTGCAGAATTTTTAGTTTTACTCTTAAATGAATCTGAACATAGGCATGTAGGTCTTTTAAATTTTTGTGTTGGTTTTGTTTCACAAAATGAGCCTATGGTCTAGTGGCAAAGTGGCGTGTGGAGTTCCCTTGAGGTCTGAGGTTCGAATCCTGTGCTGTACTGTGGTGTGATATCTTTTATCACATGTGTTGTGAGGTGGTGGAGTTTGACTGAAATATCGAGGAATTTGAATAAAGGAGTGGCTCATGAAGTGATTAGTGGGAATGAATCATGGAATTTGAGGAGAAAGTAGTAGAGAAAATAAATGAGGGATAAGGGGAGTATTCTTAGGAGAAAATCAAGGAAATTGAATAGGAGGGGAGTGTGTGCTGTTTGGGGAATTGAAGTCTTGAGAATTCAGCTAGGGGAAATAGATTGGTATTTTCAGCTTCTGGGAGAATTTCTTAGGGTAGCATTTGCCGAATTTGGTCTTTAGGTTCTAAAGATACTCGATTTTGGGTCAGTTTTGTATTCTCTTTTTTAGCTTTTGGTGACGACTTTTGCCAGGTTTTGGGAAGTACCTTTTGGGTTTGATTCTATTCTACTCTTTTGTTTTCTCTTTTCCCTCTCTTCTTTACCGAATTCTTCCTTTTCTTTCTTTCTTTTTTCCTTTCTCTATTGGCCAAACCTTCTTTCTTTTCTCCTCTTCTTCTTTGGCCGAATGTTCTCCTCTTTCTGTCCTTGATTTTCACCTTCTATTATTTCTTTTTTGATTAAGAGTTATCTTTCTTTATTGTTGTGGTTCAGCTATTTATCCCTCCTCTCTATCAGTTCGAACTCTTGAGGGTTGTAGGAGCATCAAGTAATAGCAATTGTCGAAACCTTTCTCCCTTTTCTCGATTTAAGGTAGGTATGTGGGCTAACTTTTTAGGTGTTGGCCAAATGTTTGTTGCTTTTTGTAAGTGGTCATGAAGGGGATTTAAACCGTTTGATTAGACAATTTTGGTTAATAAATTTGGTTGTGATGTAGAAATCCGTCTAAAGGATCTTAGTCAACTTTCGTCAATGGTATAAGTGGGCTAAGCCACTATTGTCGATCGAGGTAAGTGTTTTGGGTTAAGGGTATATTAAGGTGGAGATCAACTCTTTCGTTTAGAGATTAATGAAAAACTTGTATGAATGCAGATTCTAGGTGTTTGTGGATCCTAGAGCATTTGTGCAAATAGGTGTGTAATCACACCCTCTCTCAACTGCAAATCGGTAAAAGCTGAAAAGCCAGAAAAGACGGCGCTGATACCATATGGGCGTGCGAACGCTTGTGTGGTAAACTTTGCCCACGAAACACGGTGTTGGACTATAGAGGTCTCCATAAGCGTTTTCAAGAGCTTAGGCCGTAATGGGCCTAAAATGACCGAAATACCTTCGATGGGTAAAATGACCGAAATACCCTCGAATGGTAAAATTATCGAAATACCCTCAAAGGGTAAAATGACTGAAATACCCTCGATGGGTAAAATTACCGAAATACCTTTGATGGGTAAAATGATTGAAATACCCTCAATGGGTAAAATGACCGAAATACCCTCGAAGGGTAAAATGATCGAAATACCCTCAATGGGTAAAATGATCGAAATATCCTCGATGGGTAAAATGACTGTTATACCCCTAGGAGTTGAAATGAGTTTATGACCGATTTGCTCTATATATATATGACTGTTACTGAGTATGACATACTGCATACATGTATGATTTATGACATGACATACCGCATGGGGTTGGGATTCTGATATAAGGGAAGTATACTGTACTGGTGGCTTTGCCACATATACTGTTACTAGCAGCCTTGCTGCGTTACTGTTACTGGCAGCTTTGCTGCGTTATTATTACTGGCAGCTTTGTTGAGATATTGGTGTGTTGGCTGGGTGGGTCGATTTTATCCCCACATGGTGTGTTGGTGGTACGGAGTGATGTGTTGGCTGGGTTGGGATGGGTTGCATAACTTCATTGTAGTGATTACTGTATTGGGCTAAGGCTCACTCACTGTTACTGTACTGGGATTAGGCCCACACCGTACTGTTACTGAATAGGGCTCAGGCCCAGACTATTACTGCATGTTGTATGTGGACTGTTTTGTAGGGGATTACACACTGAGTTTCGAAAACTCACTCTCTCCTTTTAACTATGCAGGTAATCCTCAGCCATAGACAATTTGGGGCTGCGAGGGACTCAGAGGTGGCCACACAACTACTGCTGATGTTTACATTTGCCTTTATTTTAATTTTAATAATTTGTTGGGTTTTGTTTTTGTATTAAGGCCTTTGATTGGGTTTTTAACTTTAATTGGGCTTTGCTTACATATTTTATACTGGTAATTAGGTGAAAATGAATTTTCAAAATAATTACGATTTTCAAAGACACGAACTTTAAACGTTAGAGTTTTCAAATGCTTCCGCGTTTTAAATCAACTTCATATAATAATAACAGTTAATAAGGTAAACAGTGGTTAAGTGTTTTGTTAAACATTACTAAAGAGGTTTCCAAACTTAAGAAATGAGTTTTGTCAACAAGAAACGAGTTTTATCAACAAGTCTATGTTTTGGGAGTCACTTTAATGTGACACACCAGATACGGCCATAACGTCTAGGTCGGGTTTGGGGTGTTACATTTAGTGGTATTAGAGCTAGGTTGTAAAACTCGGCTGTAGAATGGGTTTGAAAAAAAATTGGAATATATGGAAAACTATTTTGAATTATTTTTGAAGGTTACAAGTGTGGCACACTGAGTCTCCAGCGCCGAATCTGTAAGTTTCTATATACTGTAGACTGCTTAAACTGAAATATAGTGAGAGACTACTATAGATAGTGGGACTGTACTAAAACTCTTTTGTTAGAGTAAATAGAAACTGTATAGAAATTAAAAACTGTAGAGAGACTCTTGTTTTGCAAAAATAAAACTATGACTACTGCTTTTTCATAAGATATCTGTTAAAAATTATTGGAACTATAAACTGGTGCATAAAACTTCTTAAAACAGATAATTTGATATTCGATATGAGCGCTAGGGGTACTCGCGGAAGGGGTACACGTGGCCGTGGTAGAGGCCGAGGAAGTGCTAGGGCTGGGTTTTCAGCGTCAGGCCACATGCCTAATGTTGGGGCTAGAGAAGCACCAGCTTCACCGATGACTGAAAGGGATCATTCGATCGTGCAGCTGGGGATGATGCACTATTCCAAGCTATGTTCCGTATTCTGGGAAGGGTCACAGGGATCAGTATAGGTGCTGTAGGCTGTGGGTCAATATCAAAACGACTCCGGTCGAACGAAGCAAAAATTTTTAGGGGTATTTCAGGAGTAGCCTCTAATGTGCCTGGATATTGGTTGGAAGCCATGGAAAGGATAATGGATGATCTCGACTGCACTTCTGAGCGAAAGCTAAAAGGTGCAGTGTCTTTGCTATGAGATGAAGCCTATCCGTGGTGGCTTACTGTGAGAAAAGGTACTCAGGCCAATCGGTTAACGTGAGATTTCTTTAAGTCGGCGTTTCAAGGAAAGTATGTGGGTTATGTGGATGCCCGAAGAAAGGAATTTTTGAGTTTCATCCAGGGGAATAAAATTGTGGCTGAATATGATGTAGAGTTTCTGTGATTGAGCCGTTATGCTCACGGAATAATGGTAATTGAGTATGAACGCTGTGTGCGATTTGAGGACGACCTTCGAGATGAGTTGCGAGTACTGATAGCTCCGTAAAGGGAGCAAGATTTTACTGCCTTAGTTGAAAAGGTGAAAATTACCGAGGATGTGAAGCGCTCTGAGCACCAGAACCGTGAGAAAGATAGGGGCAGGTTTAGGAGGGATTCTGAGACCTCAAGTTTTTCTTGAAGGCCTAAAAAGAAGGCCAGGTTTGATGGGCCAGTTTGAGCTGGGGTTTCTGTTGCAAGACCTCAACCTTGTGCTGATTGTGGAAGACATCATCTGGGTGAGTGTTAGAAGAAGATTGGGGCATGTTTCAGATGTGGGTCAAATGAGCATCAAGTTAAGGATTATCCTTAGAGGACTACTCAGATACAAGCTACAGGTTAGGGTTTTGTTCAGCCAGTGAGAGGTGGTCAGCAGACACCAAGGAGCCGTGGGCAGGTTAGAGGTGGAAACTACGTGGGACGAGGTCGTGGAACGTATGGTAGAGGGGTTGGTAACAGTGAGGAAAGACAACCAGCACTGGTCTATGCTGTTCGTCGCCGTGAGGATGGTGAGATGTTATAACTGGTACGTTTCTAATTCATAATGTACCTTACACTACTTTAATTGATATAGGGTCTACACATTCATACATTGCATGCACTGTGTCTAGAACCTTAGGTATCATGTGTGAGAGTACTGCTAATGAGATGACTGTGTTAAGTCCACTGGGACAATCAGTAAGAGTAGACAAGTTGTTCAGAGATATTCCCCTAGAGGTTCAAGGAGTTATATTTTTAGCAGATTTGATGGAGCTACCGTTTGGTGAATTTGACCTAATCTTGGGGATGGATTGGTTGGTTAAACACTGTGCAAATTTAGATTGTGCTGCTAAGCGGATGGTATTAAAGACTAATGAAGAAAATAAACAACAAAATATAAAGAGAATATAAATGAAACATATAAATATAATATAAAAACGCGGAAAATATTTATAATAAGCTTTGAATGGAGTATAAATATATGTGTACATAAAAATCATAGAATATGGGCAAACGTATAAATATTATGAAATATAAATGTGTGTATATATATATATGTATAAAAAACTATGAAAATAAAATAATAATAAAGTATGTATATAATATGTATATATATTAAAACGTTTAAAATATATATGTATATATATTAACATGCATATGCGCACATATATGTAGGTATAATAATAAAAATATATAATATAATAATAAAAATAATAAGAACAAAATTAATAAAATAGACTAAAAGCCTAAAATGAAAGATTAAGGATTAAATTGAAAATCAACAGAATTAAAGAAGAAAAAAAATGAAGGGCCCAATTAAAAGGCGCGAATAACTCATAGGGCTCGAATGGGAAAATATCTCCATCCTTTGAAACGCGTCACTTTATTAGGGCTAAATAATAAAAATAAATAAATAAAATTCGCAGTGGTATCACCTTCCCCCTTTTTTAAAATCGTAAATAAGTAAAAAGATAATCGAAAAAAAAGTAAGCCACCTTTAAAAAACTGCCAATCGTTCTCCCTTTTTATTGAATTTTTTTCTTCCTCCCCTTTTCCTTTTTTTTGAAGGGAGAGGCCTCTATTTATAGTTGAGCCTCCCCAAATCCAACGGTACAGATCAATTACATCAACGGCTAAGATTAAAGGGTATCTACAAATTAAATCTCTAAAATTACAAAATCATATCTTCTAAGATTACATATCATATCTAAGATTGCATATCCTCGAAAATTATGTTTTCATATTTGAGCCCGGGCTAAAATTGGGTATTACAGCTGCCCCTCTTTGCTCGTTGTCGTGTAACAGGAACGGAGCAAAGACTTTAGAAATGGCCAATTTTTGCCCGGTCACGCTGGATCTTGGTTCTCTTCTTCTTCAAGTAACCTCATTCCTTCCTACTGTATCTTCAGAGGTATAAGCTTTGGTGCTTCAATCCACTCCACTGCAACTCCAGGGAGATAAGACTTACAATCTTCAACCTATTCCACTGCTGACCAGGGAGATAGGATTATTGGCTTCAATGTACTCCACTGTAACCACAGGGAGGTAAAATCCGCTATCTTTGATCTGCTCCACAACTGCTTAGGGAGATAAGATCTGAAATCTTCAATCTATTCCACTGTTGCCCAGGGAAGTAGAATTACTGGCTTTAATGTACTCCACTGTAACAACAGGGAGGTAAAATCCGCCATCTTCGATCTGCTCCACTACTGCTTAGGGAGATAATATCTGAAATCTTCAATCTATTCCACTGTTGCCCAGGGAAGTAGAATTACTGGCTTCAATGTACTCCACTATAACCACAGGGAGGTAAAATCTGCCATCTTCGATCTGCTCCACTACTGCTTAGGGAGATATCTGAAATCTTCAATCTATTCCACTGTTGTCCAGGGAAGTAGAATTACTGGCTTCAATGTACTCCACTATAACCACAGGGAGGTAAAATCCGCCATCTACGATCTACTCCACTACTGCTTAGGGAGATAAGATCTGAAATCTTCAATCTATTTCACTGTTGTCCAGGGAAGTAGAATTACTGGCTTAAATGTACTCCACTATCACCACAGGGAGGTAAAATCTGCCATCTTCAATCTGCTCCACTACTGCTTAGGGAGATAAGATCTGAAATCTTCAATCTATTCCACTGTTGTCCAGGGAAGTAGAATTACTAGCTTCAATGTACTCCACTATAACCACAGGGAGGTAAAATCTGCCATCTTCGATCTGCTCCACTACTGCTTAGGGAGATAAGATCTGAAATCTTCAATCTATTTCACTGTTGTCCAGGGAAGTAGAATTACTGGCTTCAATGTACTCCATTATCACCACAGGGAGGTAAAATCTGCCATCTTCGATCTACTACGCTGTGAATGCAGGAAGGCAAGATCTGCTATCTTTAACCTGCTCCACTACAAATGACGAAGGCAAGGCTTTGTTTTCGATCTGCTTCGCTGCCGATGCAGGAAGGCAAGATCTGCTCTTTCACTGATCTGTTCTCTGTGGAACATGACCTATATAATGAACCTAATTATGCCTAATGATTAGGATGGCATGATCAAAATGCATCAAATGCTCCTAACTAGACATGTATGAATGGTGCTTGTATGAATGAAAAATTTTATTTTTCCGAGAATGATCCCGTTTAGGTTGTCATTACTCGAAGTTTATTAAAGCTTTGTGACTGACATGCTACAACGCCTTCTTGCTTGACTGGCTTTTCTGAAGAAACATTTAGACAGGTTGCCCCCCACTGTGAACCTCCAAGTTTAATCCATTGGGGCGGAAAAATTCATACCATCGTTCTCCCACTGTAACCCAAGAGTATATGGCTTTTCTTCAATCCTCTCCTATCACAATTCAAGGATACAGGATCTAAATCTTTCTAGTCTCTTACACCATTCTCAAGGTGTCGTACCAAAGGCTCATGCGCAAATGAAGGCTCTCTTCCCCGAGGTAACCTCTTTCTATTGCCTGGTGATCATTACTTGCTTGTTGATTTAGGCTTTGTCATCAACACGACAACCAATGTTTTTGACAACAAAATCCAAAGAGAAAGTCCTAGTTTAGACTCTTCCTTTTCAGATTTCCAACATTTAAACCTGGTGCGTTCTAAATAATAGTCCTGTTTCAGGCTCCTGTATTATTTAGAAACTTCTAGAGTAATATGCAAAACTTCCTTCATGAAAGTTTTATTAGTCCATTGATCATTATTCTAATGCAACATGCTTGCAAAAAGAACAAAACGATGGATGAAATAGAGATAATTCTGAGCATAGCTTGAAATAAATAAATTATCAAAGATAGTAAAGAAGAATAACAAAGAGATTAATTGGGAATGCGTATCTTGGAAACGAATGAAGTGTTCGAAGAATAACAAATTCAGTAATATGAATATTGGGTGCCCCAGATATCGCAGCTTGAACTTCTCTGTACAAACTTTTTTTGAAGATCCTTCTGAGTTTGACATGTGTTTAGGAGATCCACAATACTCTGCCAATGCCCCAAGATGTTGCCTACCTTTTCCTGATAATTCAGGTATAACAAGATCACCACATGCCCCAATCTGGTTAAAATTTGAGTTGCTCTAATCACCTCGTGCCCCATTCTGATCAATATTTGAGCCGCCCTTTTCAGTTTTCAACTCAAATCCCCTTTGGTCTCAAAGTGCCCTTTGCGGGTTTTCACTTTGGCCTCTCCATTTTTCTTTTCTTTTCTTTCACTTTCATTTTTTATTTTTTTGTTTTTTTGTTTTTTTGTTTTTTTGTTTTTGTTTTTTTTTTTTTGAATATGAACTCATAGGATTAGACAAGTCCTCGTTATCCCTTTCGATCAGAACCAATGTAAGATCTTCTTTGTGATCAAATTTCTTTCATAGAGCCTTTTGGGGCAAAATTTAACTATGACGAAAACTTTGGATCTTCTTCAATTAATATGAAATCCAACAACGGAGAAATGGAAACTTGACTTCGACGGGCTAAACCATGATGAGCCAAAGAAGAAGGCATTGCCCTGGCAAAGAATTCTAAATGCATCGTTCATGATGTTAATCTTGAACATACTGTAAAATTTTTTTGATATCGCATTGTTGTTCAGATTACAATGTCAGTGCATACCCAAGCATGACCATACGAAGATATCTTTGAACTCTTTGAAGTAACTCAACAAGGTCTTGCTTTATTTCTTCGGTTATGCACGTTATCTTAAGGTCATAATCTCTATTGTCTACTCATGAGGTAAGATTTCATTCCCGTTCTACCATCCTCAACAAGTCTGAAAATAGGCTACAATCTATGTCATCTTTAAAGTCATGAGATCCCCCTAAACACAGATCTCACTCAAAAGGAACTTCTGAGTCCGTAGCAGCATCACTCATGTCATTGATATCTGGAGACCCATGGTAGATACCAAAGAATATACAAAAGAATGTATGAATAATCGTTTGTACAATTATGAATGAATAAAAGAATAATATGAAAGAAGATCCGAAAGAATGAAAATATAATTATTTAAAAAGAATAAAATATATTGGCTCAAAAATGAATGCAAAGATGTATTTTATTAGAATAATGACGTTCAGACATGAGTCTATTTCGTAAAGGAATTTTTATCATTTTTAGGCTAAAAACAACAAAATTGTTCTGAACATTACTCTAAATAAGTTCTAAAAAACTACAGAGATTTCTTCCGCAGGTCAATTACTTAGAACACTTCTAAGTTGATAAGGGCGAATATCTTCAAGGACCCTTGTAAATTGTGTCTTCAAAAATGACATTGATGTGAACGCCTCTCAACATTTCTTCATACATCCCATTCACTTCCATTATCAAATGTGATTGGGTAGCGGATTTTCTGCACTGGATGAATCGCCAAATTTGACAACTCCCATACTGATAAGCCTTTCAACCACTTTTTTAAAGGTAACGCAATTTTCTATAGAATGCCCCCTAGTTCCTGCATGATAATCACATTGTGCACTTGCATCATACCATTTGGGATACGGGGGCTGTGGAGGTTTCCATGTAAAGGAGAAACAACATGCGCATTGAATAAGCTTTGATACAGCTCCTTGTACGACATTGGAATTGGCGTGAACTGGAGCTTTTCAGTACCTGGCTTCACACTTAATTCTTGTCTTGATGAACCCTGTTGATTAGCAATCGATTTGCCGTACGTATTCACGCTGTTCACCTCATTTTCTTTTTCTTTTAAGGCTTGCCTCCAGCATCAATCTTTTCGCTTCTTATGGCCTTTTCAATCATTTCACCATTCATAACTATGTCAGAAAAGCCTTTCGTAGCACTTCCTAACATATGTGTAATAAATGGTGCCTTCAATGTGTTGACGAAAAGCATCGTCATCTCTCTTTCTAGAAGAGACGGCTGAACTTGTACGGCAATCTCCCTCCATCTCTGCACGTATTGCCTAAAGCTTTCGCCTGGTTTCTTTTCCATATTCTGCAGAGTGATCCTATCAGGTACCATGTCAGTCACATGGCTATACTGCCTTATGAACGCCTGTGCCAGATCTCTCCATGAATTAATCTGGGTACGGTTCAATCGATTGTACCACTTGGATGCTGCCCCTGCGACACTATCCTAAAAGCAATGAATCAAGAGTTGGTCATTATTGACATAACCAGTCATTCGTCTGCAGAACATGGTAATATGAGCTTCGGGGCTACTGCTTTCATTATATTTCTCAAACTCTGGCATTTTAAATTTGTAAGGGAGCACTAAATCCGGAACCAGACTCAATTCTTTAGCATCCATCCCATAATAGCCTTCTACACATTCCATCGCTCGAAGTTTCTGTTCCATCCATTTGTACTTTTCCTCTAGCTGTTTTGGCAATTCATCATTCATTTTCTCTTTGTCAGCCGTCTCATCGAAATCAGGGATAGCAGGATTAACAAAGTTGGCTTCGAGGTTAGAGCCTGATCCTACCTGGAGATTCATTAGCGTTGCAACGTCACCCGAAGGATTAATGGTAACAGAGGACCTACGCGGGTAGATCTCAACTTGTTGGGGGTAAAGTTCGGAGGATAGACAGGTCTCTCATTGTCTCCTTCTTCAATATTGAGCACGGAGCCTTTTCCTTTATCAGTTCCTTTGTTGAACCATTGAGTTAATTGAGCCATCATACTCCCCTGAGATTCCATCATTTTGTCTATCATTTTTTGTTGGTCATTCATTTGCTTTTGAAGCTGCTCCTGTATTTCCTTTTGGGATTGTTCTAGTCTTTCCATCCTTTGATCCATATCCTTAGTTTTCGATCGAGTACCATAGCGGTGTTTAGAAGGCTGGTTGGTTTTCAGATTAATTGAGGAATGATGTAAATTAATTAGAATCTTTTAATGTTTTTAAATGCATATGAAGTAATGCAATGCATGAATGCAAAAAGACGTCAATTTTGATTCAATTCCATATAAGAAAATCTTACTAGAAAGCAAATTTCTTTACATAAAGGGAATTACAAATAAGACTTTGCCCTAGTACCCAGAACTCTAATCTTCCTAAGTAACAAAGCTAATTCTTGCCCCCGATCCGATTCTAATTCATACTTCATACTCAGCATGTCAGCCTGTACGACTAAAGTCTGTACGTAATCAGCTACTTCTCGAATCTAGACCACAGCTTCCTCCATAAGATGATCTCTGCTCCTAACTTGACTCTGAAAGTGGTGGAGCTGTTCATTATTACGACTTTTGTTTGCTTTCAAGTGCTTGATTAGGATCTCACAATTTTGCAGCACCGTTTCTAGCTCTTCGATTCTTTCCTTCATTTCTTCAATCTTGCTTAGGCTTGCTTTCAACTCTATCGTAGAGTTTCGGCTTCGATACTGACGAAGAGATCTTTCCAACACGATCACCCTATCCTTTAACTCGCCCTTTTCCTTTTGGCTTTCTGACAAACTCTTTTCTAAATCCTCGTTTCGCCTTTGCATCTCTTGGAATTTCTGCTCCCATCTATCGGCTTTGTCCTTTTCTTCTTGGATTTCTGGTCACCACTGTTCTGAAGTCTTTCCAAGCCCAACAATTCTTATTGACAAACGTAACTTCTTATAATCCGTCTTCAGACTGCCCAGCTCCTCATCAGCCTTGTTTTTCTCTTTCTTTAACTTCTCATTTTCAAGCTTCTGAACGTCTATGTCCAATCTCAAGTTTGTCTTTTCCGCCTCCATTTGCTCTATCTTTTCCTCTAAATCCATATTCTTCCTCTCAAAATCTTGTCTTATAATTTCCAACTCAGAAGGGATGACTCGCAAATGCTCTTCTATTGACTGGCTGTCCTCCTGATTTAACTTAGGTGTGTTATCATTAATCCTTCTAGCCCACCATCCATGATACTCAGGAGTTATCATCGGCCCCACAGCTAACCTCTTCATTCGGCGAGTCTGTTTCCACGCACTAGACATTTCTTGACTCTTCTTCCTATAACCATCTTCCTTGTATGAAAATTCACAATCAGCTATCCCTTGGGTCGCAGGTATAAACTGCCTTGACCTATATTGCCTTAGCACCAATAATGGGGCATATCCAACAGCTCCCCAAATACCCAATAAAGGAACCCAATCAAAATTACCACACCTATACAGGATCTCATCTGGAAATAACCAAGGAGCTCTCCACTCAACGTCTTCCTCTTGAAGATTTTGAAGAATTGCCATCCATTTTTCTTCCGAAATATCATCTCTCCTCGGTGTAGCAACTATCTCTTTTAGTGGTGAATAATTTTCAGAGAAGACCCGATACGAAACTTTATCCACCTTCCAAAAGTGACTGTGAAACCATACGAGTAGAAGCTGTGCACATCCGATAAATCTACTTTCACCCGTCTTTCGGCATGCACTCAATGACCTGAAGGTTTCTGCCAAAATTGTCAGAATCGGTGTAACCTTCTTATCAAGCCGATCAAATAAATCAGTGACTGCTTCGTCTACATGCCCCAAGGCTTTATGGAAGACAACCAAGCCGTATATACTTAAAGCAAAGACATCTAACCTCTTTCTTACGTCTGGGTGTGTGAGAATTGCATCCTTCAAGCTCCTCCAAGGAATGCACTTGCTGTCCCTCTTTTACTTAACTTGTGAAACGACCCACTGCTCACTCATCCCTGTTATACCTATCAGCTTCTTTGAAAAGGTTGGCACATTTACCGCTCTCGAGTAAACTCTATCCACTTGAAACTATGAACATCGGAGTAAAGCCACATATTCTATCGTAGGTACCAAATCGACATTCCCAAACGTGAAGCAACTGTAAGCAGGATTCCAAAACTGGGCGAGGGCTCGAAACAAATGTTTGTCTACCTTCACATCAAGCAAATAAGGCAAGTCCCCATAATTGTCGTAAAATAACTGCCTAACGTCATTATTCCACTGATCCCAAATTTCTTTCAACTCCTGTAAATTGTTTTGAGCTACACTGATGCGAGTAAAATCCCATAATTCCGATACATACCCATCGGTCAAGCTATCACCCTTTCCTTGCTGCGTTATTTCAGACCAAGTTCGGATAGTCGTATTGTCCTCCACTTCATCAAGAAACCCTTTTTCCATGTCAAGCTTCTATCTAGCAACCGAATCTGAACTGACGCCTTTTATGATGAAATGAAATGTCGTGTCATGCAAACAAAATAAAAATACAAGAGTCAGTATCCAATACAAGCATATAATCAAGGAAGAGTAAAACGTCTATTAGGACATCTACTAGGGTTTAGTGTAGTTCTACTTAAGGCAAGCTCCTAAGGCTCATTATATGTGGTTTGGCTCTAAAGTAAAGGTACCCGAACCAACAGATTCCTTTATCTTCACCCATTATAGGCTCATATAGATCAAGTTTAGTTCAGGGGGACACATTTTCCCTATGACTATACGGAGATGAAAATCTTTCGAAGGCATAGGTGCCGATGTATCCCGAAAGCGATCCACTATCCTATACGAAGGTGAAAACCTCACGAAGGAATAGCTTCTCACTCCCACTTAGAGGGTAAAAATTATCCAGTACATGTAATGTATAATGCAAAATAATTTAAAGTATTTAAATCAATTAAGCATGAATGCAAGAGGATTTTTTAAAACAAAATTTATTTTTCTCGACCATAAGACAAAAAAATTAATCAACTTTGTGGCTCGACTCTCTTATTTTGTTTAAAAAATGTCCCTAGTGGAGTCGCCAAGCTGTCGAAACCGTTTTTTGAAAACAAAAATTTGGTTGTCGATTTTAAAAATGAAAATTGGGAGTCGCCACCAATCTTTTATTAAGGTGTGATCGGGTCACCTAAAAACGACTTTGGTCTACGAATTTAAAAAAATAGGTCCGGGAGTCAGTTACGTATGAGGAAGGATTAGCATCCTCATAACGCCCAAAAATTGGTACCTAGTTGATTAATTAATGTCTTAATGTCGAAAATTTGAAAAATATAATCCTTAGCAAAAACTTAAAAATGTTACATATTAAGACCCTTATCATTTCAGAGAAAGAAAATGCCACACCCAATACGTTAGGGCACGACATTCTAATTTTCTCAAAAAAATGAATTAGGCCATAATATTCGTGTAATAAAAATTTAAAAGAATATCCATTTATTCAAGATTTAAGAAATCGAGGCCCAATACGTTAGGGCACAATTCCTCCAAAATCCCAAACTCGGAATATTTCCTTTATTATTTTTTAAAAAAATCTTCATTTCGAGAAATCAATGCGTCACATCCATTATGTTAGGACACAACATATTGAATTCCCAATAATGAGTTCTTATTTTTTTGATTAAAGAGAAATGCTCGATTGTTAGATTTAACGAAGAAAATCGAAACCCAATACGTTAGGGCTCAATTTCCTTGAAAATCCTAAATACAAGCATTATCTCAATTTTGAAAAGTTTGAAATCGAGTAAAAAAATGATGTGATGCTACATTAAATATACAATGCAATAATAAATACAACAATGGCATAGAAATAAACGAAATTAATGTACATAAACAACGACATGTAAAGTATCAAATGAATATAAATGAAAACATAAATCAATAAGCAAATGAAGAAAATAAACAACAAAATATAAAGAGAAAAAGGGACAAAATATATATACATTTGAAATTATGAAGAATAAAAGACATAAAGATAATTTACTCATAAAATTTTGGGTTATAAAACTTATATATATATATAAAATACATTATGCATTTATGAAAACAAGGAAAATATAAATATATACATATAAAATATATTCATGCATTTACAAAAAAATGAAACATATAAGTATAATATAAAAACGCGGAAAATATTTATAATAAGCTTTGAATGGAGTATAAATATATGTGTACATAAAAATCATAGAATATGGGCAAACGTATAAATATTATGAAATATAAATGTGTGTGTATATATATATATATGTATAAAAAACTATGAAAATAAAATAAAAATAAAGTATGTATATAATATATATATATATATTAAAACATTTAAAATATATATGTATATATATTAACATGCATATGCGCACATATATGTAGGTATAATAATAATATATAATATAATAATAAAAATAATAATAACAAAATTAATAAAATAGACTAAAAACCTAAAATGAAAGATTAAGGATTAAATTGAAAATCAACAGAATTAAAGAAGAAAAAAAATGAAGGGCCCAATTAAAAGGCGCGAATAACTCATAGGGCTCGAATGGGAAAATATCTCCATCCTTTGAAACGCGTCACTTTATTAGGGCTAAATAATAAAAATAAATAAATAAAATTTGCAGTGGTATCACCTTCTCCCTTTTTTAAAATCGTAAATAAGTAAAAAGATAATCGAAAAAAAAGCAAGCCACCTTTAAAAAACTGCCAATCGTTCTCCCTTTTTATTGATTTTTTCTACCTCCCCTTTTCCTTTTTTTTGAAGGGAGAGGCCTCTATTTATAGTTGAGCCTCCCCAAATCCAACGGTACAGATCAATTACATCAACGGCTAAGATTAAAGGGTATCTACAAATTAAATCTCTAAAATTACAAAATCATATCTTCTAAGATTACATATCATATCTAAGATTGCATATCCTCGAAGATTATGTTTCCATATGTGAGCCCGGGGTAAAATTAGGTATTACACCAACCCTATCTGGATTAGTTCGTGGTGGTATTCATAGACGATATCTTGGTGTATTCGCGAGCAGAGGATGAGCATGATGCACATATCTAAATTGTTCTGCAGATTTTAAGGGAGAAGCAGCTGTATGCTAAGTTTAGAAAGTGTGAGTTTTGGCTGCGAGAAGTGATATTTCTAGGTCACGTGGTGTCTGCTGAGGGGATTAGGGATGATCTTCGAAAAATTGAAACTGTACTAGATTAGAAACCACCTAAGACCATATCTGAGATTCGAAGCTTTCTGGGTCTAGCAGGGTATTACAGACGTTTTGTTGAGGGGTTTTCCTTAATTGCTGCACCTTTGACTAAGTTGTTGCGTAAAGGGGTACCGTTTAACTAGACTGATAAGCAGTAAAAAAGTTTTGAGAAATTGAAGAAAGTTCTAGTTGAGGCCCCTGTCTTAATACAGCCAGAGTCTGGGAAGGGATTCACTGTCTACAGTGATGCATCACACGTTGGGTTGGGTTGTGTGCTGATGCAAGAGGGTAAGGTGGTTGCTTATGTGTCTCAACAACTCAAGCCTCGCGAGGCAAATTACCCTACTCATGACTTGGAGTTAGCTGCAGTGGTATTCACATTAAAATTTTGGAGGCACAATCTTTACGGTGAGAAGTGTATTATCTTCACAGATCATAAGAGTCTTAAGTATCTCCTCACTCAGAAGGAGTTGAATCTTAGGCAGCGAAGATGGATAGAGTTGCTTAAAGACTATGATTGCTCGATTGAATACCATCCTAGTAAGGCTAACGTGGTAGCGGGCACACTGAGCCGTAGGGCTGTATCTAATTTGAGAGCGTTGTTTGCTCGTCTTAACCTGTTTGATAATGGTAGCTTGTTGGCTGAGTTACAAGTTAGACCGATGTGGACTGAATAGTTTAAGGGTAAATAGTTGTTGGATGAGTCACTAGTTCCTCGTTTCCATCAGGTTGAGAATGGGGAAAATTCAAATTTTAGGATAAATAGTAAAGGAATACCGTGCTTCCGTGAGAGAGTCTGTGTACCGAGGGATAATGATTTGAGGCAGTCTATACTACGAGAGGCGCATAGTAGTCCTTATGCTATTCATCCAGGCGAGAATAAAATGTATCGAGATCTTCGTAAGTTGTACTGGTGGCCAGGACTAAAATGTGAAGTAACTGATTTCGTGGGTAAGTGTTTAACTTGTCATCAAGTGAAGGCTGAACATCAGTTACCTTCAGGGTTGCTTCAGCCGGTTAAAATTCCACTTTGCAAGTGGGAAAGAGTAACCATGGATTTTGTGAGTGGGCTGCCATTAACGCCTACCAAGAAGGATTCGGTATGCGTCATTGTTGATCGATTGACTAAATCTGCCCATTTCATACCAATTCGTACTGATTACTCCTTGTAGAAGTTGGCTAAGCTGTATGTGGCTGAGATTGTAAGACTGCATGAGTTACCGATTTCTATTATATCAGATAGAGATCCTCGCTTCACGTCTCAGTTTTGGAAGAAGTTACACGAGGCTTTGGGTACAAGACTGGACTTTAGTACTGCGTTTCATCCCCAGACAGATGGTCAATCTGAGAGGGTGATTCAAATACTGGAGGATATGTTAAGGTGTTGTGTAGTGGATTTTCGAGGCAACTGGAAAGATTATTTGTCGCTAGCAGAGTTTATGTATAATAATAGCTACCAGTCTAGTATCCAAATGGCACCGTATGAGGCGTTATAAGGTCGTAGGTGTCATACTCCTACTTATTGGACTGAGTTAGGCGAGCGGCGAGTTATGGGGCCAAAGTTAGTTTTTAATACCGAAAAGAAGGTAAAACTGATTTGAGACCGATTGAAGGAAGTGTCTGATAGGTAGAAGTCTTATGCGGATCTTAAACGCCGAGAGATTGAGTTTTCTATGGGGGATTTTGTGTTCTCAAGGTTTCTCCATGGAAAAAGATACCGAGGTTTGGACAGAAAGGTAAGCTTAGCCCTAGGTTCATTGGGCCTTACCGTATACTGAAGCGTGTGGGACCGGTCGCTTATCAACTTGAGTTGCCTCAAGAGTTAAACCAAATTCACGACGTATTCCACGTCTCCATGTTAAGATGTTACCGCTCTGATCCCACTCACATTGTACCAGTTAAGGAGATCGAGGTTAGGCCAGATCTAACCTTCGAGGAGAAGCCAGTACAGATTTTGGACCGTGAGGTTAAAGTATTAAGGAAGAAGTCTATTCCTCTAGTTAAAGTGCTTTGGCGTAACCACAGTTCAGAAGAAGCTACGTGGGAACCCGAGGAGGTGATGCGACAACAATACCCTCATAGGTAAATTTCGAGGTCGAAATTTTGTTAACGAAGGTAGAGTTGTAACGCCCAAAAAATATAAGTCTTTAATTTTTGCGTGTTTTGACACAAATTGCTTGTTTGCTTTAATGGCTAAGTGATCTGGGTGTGTATGGGAGTGTTTGAGAAGCCAGGGTTTAAGTCTTGGCATTTGGAAAAATTTTTAGTTTTGCTCTTAAATTAATCTTGACATAGACATGTAGGTCTTTTAAATTTTAGTGTTGGTTTTGTTTCACAAAATGAGCCTGTGGTCTAGTGGCAAAGTGGCGTGTGGAGTTCCCTTGAGGTCTGAGGTTCGAGTCCTGTGCTGCACTGTAGTGTGATATCTTTTATCACCTGTGCTGTGAGGTGGTGGAGTTTGACTGGAATACTAAGGAATTTGAATGAAGGAGTGAATCATTGAGTGATTAGTGGGAATGAATCATGGAATTTGATGAGGAAGTAGTGGAGAAAATCAATGAGGGAGAACGGGAGTATTCTTAGGAGAAAATCAAGGAATTTGAATAGGAGGGGGAGTGTGTTTCATTTGGGGGAATTAAAGTCTTGGGAATTCAGCTAGGGGAAATAGATTGGAATTTTTGGCTTCTGGGAGAATTTCTTGGGGTAGCATCTGCCGAATTTGGTCTTTAGGTTCTAAAGATACTCGGTTTTGGGTCAGTTTTGTATTCTTTTTTTTTAGCTTTTGTTGCTGATTTTTGCCAGGTTTTGGGAAGTACCTTTCAGGTTTGATTCTATTCTACTCTTTTCTTTTCTCTTTTCCCTCTTTTCTTTACCTAATTTTTCCTTCTCTTTCTTGCCTTTTTCCTTTCTCTATTGGTCGAACCTTCTTTCTTTTCTCCTCTTCTTCTTTGGCCGAATGTTCCCCTCTTTCTGTCCTTGATTTTCACCGTCTATTATTTCTTTTTTGATTGAGAGTTATCTTTCTTTATTATTGTGGTTCAGCCGTTTATCACTCCTCTCTATCAGTTCGAACTCCTGAGGGTTGTAGGAGCATCAAGTAATATCAATTGTCGAAACCTTTCTCCCTTCTCTCGATTTAAGGCAAGTATGTGGGCTAACTTTCTGGGTGTTGGCCGAATGTTTGTTGCTTTTTGTAAGTGGTCATGAAGGGGATTTAAACCATTTGATTAGACAATTTTGGTTAATAAATCTGGTTGTGATGTAGAAATCTGTCTAAAGGATCTTAGTCAACTTTCGTCAGTGGTATAAGTAGGCTAAGCCACTGTTGTCGATCGAGGTAAGTGTTTTGGGTTAAGGGTTTATTAAGGTGGAGATCAACTCTTTCGTTTAGCGATTAATGAAAAACTTGTATGAATGCAGATTCTGGGTGTTCGTGGATCCTAGTGCGTTTTCGCAAACAGGTGTGTAATCACACCCTCTCTCAACTGCAAATCGGCAAAAGCCGAAAAGCCAGAAAAGACGGCGCTGGGACCATATGGGCATGCGAACGCTTGTGTGGTAAACTTTACCCACGAAACACGGTGTTGGACTGTAGATGCCTCCGTGAGCGTTTTTAAGGGCTTCGGCCGTAATGGGCCTAAAATGACCGAAATACCCTCGAAGGGTAAAATGACCGAAATACCCTCGAAGGGTAAAATTATTGAAATACCCTCGAAGGGTAAAATGACCGAAATACCCTCGATGGGTAAAATGACTGAAATACCCTCGATGGTTAAAATGACCGAAATACCCTTGATGGTTAAAATGACTAAAATACCCCCGAAGGATAAAATGACAGAAATACCCTTGATGGGTAAATTGATTGAAATACCCTCAATGGGTAAAATGACTGAAATACCCCCGAAAGGTAAAGTGACTGTTATACCCCTAGGAGTTGAAATGAGTGTATGACCGATTTTCTCTATATATATAACTGTTACTGAGTATGACATACTGCATATATGTATGATTTAGGACATGACATACCGCATGGGGTTGGAATTCTAATATAGGGGAAGTATATTGTACTGGTGACTTTGCCACATATACTGTTACTGGCAGCCTTGTTACGTTACTGTTACTGGCAGCTTTGCTACGTCATTATTACTGGCAGCTTTGCTGCAATATTGGTGTGTTGGCTGGATGGGTCGATTTTATCCCCACATGGTGTGTTGGTGGTACGGAGTGGTGTGTTAGCTGGATTGGGATGGGTTGCATAATTACATTGTATTGATTACTATATTGGACTAAGGCCCACTCACTGCTACTGTACTGGGCTTAGGCCCACACTGTACTGTTACTGAATAGGGCTCAAGCCCAGACTATTACTGCATGTTGTATGTGGACTGTTTTGTAGGGGATTACACACTGAGTTTCGAAAACTCACTCTCTCCTTTTAACTGTGTAGGTAATCCTCAGCCATAGACGATTCGGGGCTGCGAGGGACTCGGAGGTGGCCACACAACTACTACTGATGTTTACATTTGCCTTTATTTTAACTTTAATAATTTGTTGAGTTTTGTTTTTGTATTAAGGCCTTTGATTGGGTTTTTAACTTTAATTGGGCTTTGGTTACATATTTTATACTTCTAGTTAGGTGAAAACGAATTTTTAAAATAATTACAATTTTCAAAGACACGAACTTTAAACATTAGAGTTTTCAAATGCTTTCACATTTTAAATCAACTTAAATAATAATAGCAGTTAATAAGGCAAACAGTTGGTTAAGTGTTCCGTTAAACATTACTAAAGTGGTTTCCAAACTTAAGAAATGAGTTTTATCAATAAGAAACGAGTTTTATCAACAAGTCTAAGTTTTGGGAGTCACTTTAATGTGACACACCAGATACGACCATAACGTCTAGGTTGGGTTTGGGGTGTTAGTGGTATCAGAGTCAGGTTACAAAACTCAGGTTTGAGGTGTTAGATTTACTGTTACTGGCAGCTTTGCTGCATCATTATTACTGGCAGCTTTGCTGCGATATTGGTGTGTTGGCTGGGTGGGTTGATTTTATCCCCATATGGTGTGTTGGTGGTACGAAGTGGTGTATTGGTTGGATTGGAATGGGTTGCATAACTGCATTGTACTGATTACTGTATTGGACTAAGCCCACTCACTGTTACTGTACTGGGCTTAGGCCCACACCGTACTGTTACTGAATAGGGCTCAGGCCCAAACTGTTATTGCATGTTGTATGTGGACTGTTTGGTAGGGGATTACACACTGAGTTTCGAAAACTCACTCTCTCTTTTTAACTATGCAGGTAATCCTCAGCCATAGACGATTCGGGGCTGCAAGGGACTCGGAGGTGGCCACACAACTACTGCTGATGTTTACATTTACCTTTATTTTAATTTTAATAATTTGTTGGGTTTTGTTTTTGTAATAAGGCCTTTGATTGGGTTTTTAACTTTAATTGGGCTTTGCTTACATATTTTATATTGCTAGTTAGGTGAAAACGAATTTTCAAAATAATTACGGTTTTTAAAGACACGAACTTTAAACGTTAGAGTTTTCAAATGCTGCCACATTTTAAATCAACTTAATATAATAATAGCAGTTAATAAGGCAAACAGTTGGTTAAGTGTTCCGTTAAACATTACTAAAGAGGTTTCCAAACTTAAGAAATGAGTTTTATCAACAAGAAACGAATTTTATCAACAAGTCTAAGTTTTGGGAGTCACTTCAATGTGACACACCAGATACGGCCATAACGTCTAGGCCGGGTTTGGGATGTTACAAGTACTACATACTTTGCGTGATAAGAAGTTATATGTGAATTTCAGTAAATGTGAGTTCTTGTTATGAGAAGTTATTTTTCTGGGACATGTTCTATCAGCATTGGGTATTCGGATTGATCTGAGCAAGATTTCAACAATATTAGATTGAAAGCCTCCGAGAAATATTTTCAAAGTCTGAAGTTTTTTGGGACTCTCTGGATATTATAGACAGTTCGTAAAAGGTTTCTCTATGATTGCAACCTCGATGACGAGACTACTTCAGAAATATATCAAGTTTGAGTGGTCAGAAAAGTGCCAAAAAAGTTTTGATCAGTTGAAATCTTTGTTGACAGAAGCTCCAATGCTAGTTCAGCCAGAGTCGGGTGAGGAATTTGTAATCTATAGCGATGCGTCTTTGAATGGTTTGGGTTGTGTTTTAATGTAGGAAGACAAAGTCATAGCTTATGCCTCGAGACAGTTAAA